>JAZAQC010000005.1:3297500-4706000 GCA_036289425.1 Rhopalosiphum nymphaeae
ATTTGTTTGTAAAGATATATACATTATATACAATAAGTAAGTATTAAGTATTTATGTTTAATAATTATTACACACCTTACTTTGAGTATCCAAATATTTAATAACCAATTAAATTTAGTTTTTAAAAATTAAATATCAATAGATGTTAAAATATATTAGCTTAAGTTATTATTTTAGTATAATTGTAATTAATTTAATATAATAGTAATCGTTTTTTACTTATTAAAATAGAAAATCAATTTTATTGGTACTTTATTTTTTAATTGATATTTTATTAATAACTAGATATCATCAAATTATCGATTTAGAAATTCTTCTTTTTCTGCATGTTTAAGTGTATATTATTTATACCTAAAACAAAAAATAAAAAATACATGATAACTCCAATAAGGTAAATATGTAAATAATGACAAATCAAAATTCTTTTAATTAAATCGTTTTTTATTTGAAAATCTGGTCAAATTGTGTTGTAGAAGAAAAGTGGTCAAAAACAAAAAAAAAACTAATAACGAAAAATCCTGGGTGGAGCTTGACTCGCGTTGGCTGCCAAACACTTCGTAGGCTAAGGGGAAAAAGTGGGAATTAATTAAAAACCATCAGGCAGGCAAAACGTAATTGAAACGATACCAAAACGAACAATTTCGTTTAAAAATACAAAAATAAAAATAAAATAAAATAATAATACAGAATGTGCCAACAAACTTTTTAGCACATGCAATACGAAAAGTTTACTATATGGTTGAATTGGGACACCGTTATTTTTTTAACAAGTAAATTTACTTAGGCACATCTGTTTCACTCCCTTTTTAAAATGTTTAAACCCGCATTTTCTCACTACGTCACCATACTATGTACCTCGAAGAATAAAAATCCAATCATTATTTTTAATAGTGTGTGTAGATAATATTATCACAGTAAGTAGTTAAAAAAATAGTTCGATTTTTAATTTTGAAGATGGTTTTAGATATAAAATTGGATCTAGTTTGTATTTTAGAGTTAAGAAAGATAAAATAAAAGTCACTAATATTTTTGAAAATAATCGAGAAAAACAAACAAAAATTAAGGATAAATGAGAATTTTAAGTAAATACAGTTGTTAATGATTTTTTTTTTTTTGATTTTTTTCATGTAACTCAAAAACAAATAACCATATACACTTAAAATATTCTTCAACTAGTTATATGATCATTTTCTATGCATAATAATTTAATTTTCAAAATATTTTGGCTATTTTTGAATTATTTATAGACAATTGACAATTTTCAATTTTTTTATAAATACCAATTAAAAAAATATTCATTGGATCACAATTTTTAAAAAATTACTGCAAATATTTTGTAGTAAACAAATTATTAAGCATTCAATATTTATAGTTTTAGTATAAAAATTATAATACTTGTATTTGAATCCGAAATTTTAAACAGATCATACCTATGATTATACTGTATATAATTACTCTTTTAACTAGATGTCTCCATATCATTATCATTTTAAAATATCTGGTAACTAACTAATAATAAAATAATCAAAAACCATTCAAGCTATTTAAAATTATAAAATCAATTAATACTATTTATCATTTATAATTAAATACTCAGACACAATTATCTATTATACTTATATTAATATAGTTCATATTATTATTGACTCATAATACATTTTATCGATTGATACAGGAGTTAATTAGATAAATAAAATAATTATATCCTATAAAACATAATATAATAATATATAAAAATTAATTATGTACAAAAACTATCTTAATTATTATAAAACAAAAGTTTTTTTTTCTATGTCAAACTCTTTAAAAACTATTGTAATAGTATTATACCTAAAAATATAGCTAAACCTTAAGTCGATTAATTCAGTACCTCAAAACTAAATAGTTTAATTAATTAATTGAAATTCATTAAACATTTTTTCATCTAAATGTGAACTTCACTTTATCGAATCAATATTAATTTAAAGAAAACAATGTTGACCAATATAACAAGTTTAAGTTTTCACTTTAAAGTTTGAATGATTAATATAGATATAATGGATCATTAAATATATTTATTTTTTTTTTTAATACTTGAGAATGATGTGTTAATGTTTTTTCCTAGAACAAATTTAACAAAACGTATTACATGAATCATAATTTTTTCGGTTACAAATTTGTGGAATTATCTAAAAAATCAATACATTTAGTTACCTAAAACAATTATTGTGGTACTAAAATATAACAGATTAACATATTGGTTGCCTTTTTTAAACAAAAATTTAGTAAAGAAAAATAACACCAAATTAATTCATTGGCTCACTCAAAATTTAAAAAAGATTGCTAAATTTTTAACTACCATAAATAATATTTAGGGTAAACAGATAATATTGTTGATATTTATTTATATAATTTAAATTGTTTTACTTAATAATAAATACCAAATTCTAGTAGTAACTTTTAAAATAACCCTAATGAAAATGCCAAATCACAATCTACGGGCATGATAATTTTCTGGTTTCCGAGCAAAATATATAAGTTTAAAATTAAAATGTTTAGCAATTAATTAATGTTAAAATGTTGCCTATTGACACAGCTAAACCGGCAAACACGTCTAAACAACACTTGATAAATACGGGTCGAGATATACATATATAGGTATGTATGTGTAAAGTTGCGCACTTCAAAAGATAATTGTAGAATATTTAATTAGTTTAATGAAAACTAAACAATTTACCAGGTTCTATACCTACTATTAGAGATAATAATAGCTCCTGTAGGAGTGTGAAATAAAAAATAATATGGTAAAATCAACAATGGTTTTGGTAACCTGTGTCAGCAAATGTCATGACAAATGAACACAATGGGCGCATGCCATTAGGTATTTTCTGCACTTGGTAAGTATAAAAGATTTAATGAACAATAAAAAATACTTTCAACTCTCGTTTTGCTTAAAATCTATGTACTTACCATTAAGTTGTTTTATATTGTCCAGTGTTCACTTTTAAATTTGCCATACATTTTATATTTTATTTATAATTATGAAATCGAAATACTTTATCAAATCGCAATGTTGACTATTTAAAACCCACTTATATTTTTCGTAATCCTATATAATCTCAAAAGCAAACGTATAATATAACTGTTATTATAATTATTATAAAGTTATGATGGAATAAGGATTTATCATATATTAATTATTATTGTTCAAACCAAGTATTTGATATGGATTAAAAGCTAAAGATAATTAAAAATAATATTTATATTTCACAGAAAATTTTAGATTATATTAAAGTTGATGTGATAATAAATGAAAATAATTTTTATCATTTGTACTTAAAATATAGTGTCTATATTTTTTTAAGACTTTTCATATTTAAAGTAAATAGGTAATAAAAACTTGAAATATAGGTAAATACCAGATATTTCATCAGTGATAAACACACTCTTATTTAGGTATGTTGTTTTTTACAAACAGAATATTATACTTTAAAATGACAGAGATTTAAATTTTTCATTTAATTTATCAAATTAATAAATACCAAAAAACATTGATTTAACGTTAATTTATGATTATAGGATGTAACGAAATTCGTCTCAATAATATTGAATTAACATTTTACAATTCTCCATTATTTATAATCACATTTATACAGGATGATTCATCAAGGACCTATGCTCACTACCATTGTTTCATTTAGTAACGAATTAATTTAATTATTGATTTTTGGAATTTTTAAATGTGCTAGGTTAGAATTTAAAAGTTATTTGTATTAAAATCAAAAATATTGAAATAAGTGATCTAAATTAAGTTTAGTTTAAACTAAATAACTTATAAGAAAATAACAATATTTGATATAGATATATAAAATCATCATCATCATGTTATTTAAAAAAGTATACTACTCCAAATTAAAAACTACATAATTTTTATTATTTTGAAATAAAATCCAAAATACAGTTTTAGAATTATATTCCTACCTCTTAATCATTCTAAAAATTTATTATATTTTAAAAATAAAAACGTTTAATTTAAAAAATTATCCCGTGTATTATAATATATAGTAAATATGCATAAGTAAGAAATACATTTTGCAATAAGGATATATATCTGCATTTTGAATTTGCTAAGAGAAGATCTGTGAAGTAATCACGGAAATAATTAAAGCATATTTTGTTATTAATCGAACTAATTAAATAAAAAAAGACGTCTATTTTGCTCAAACATTTTCAAATTTAAATTGTATTCAACTGCATTGAATATAATTTTTACATTTATTGAAACCTTGTTTAATATAAAATTAAAATAAATGTGCAAATTTAAACTTATCAATTTCCAACTATTATCAAATAGCTTATATTCCAAATTTAATAGAATACAAATTATAAAAATACGCTTTGTCTGTTTGTCACTCGCCATTGCTGAGTAACTAAATATATATATATATATGTTTACTTGAATATTTCACTTGTTATTAAAAAAAAATAACAAATAAACTGGCAAAATATGAGTTTTGGTAAAATATGCAAATATGATAAGTAGTACATTCAAAATATGCAAAAATATGCAAAAAAAATCATTATAAATGTTTCAGTACGATTAAAATCGCTACCATTACTAAACAAAACTATAGTATGATGTTTCTGAAAAAAAAACACTGATTTAAATGTAAATACTAGTTTTAATTATAACATACTTGGAACAGAAAGCCAAGAGTGTCCACATTTTTGAGTTTTATTATTTCCTGTTATACAAAACTGAATTAGCCGATTATGGGTATAGATTTTAAATCATTTTTGATTAAATAGAATAAATACTATGACAAAATTCGTCAAAATCACGGTCATTTTTTAAGTATGTTGTAAATTTGTAATTAATACTTCATAAATTTTCCATTTTAGTAGCTAAGTCTTGAAAATCTAAAATAAGATTTCTCATTAGTAGTTTTTACTTTAAACAATACTTTAAAAATATGTATGCACAATATTTTCATTGGCACTTGAACTTTACTATTTTTTACCAAATTAAATATTTAAACGAAAAATAACGATTTTAATTAATTTGTCATGATTTAAAAACCTTAATCATAAGAATTTTAAAGTTACTGTGAGTTTTTATTTTATTATATTTTTTAAATGCTTAAATTAATTTTAAGCTATTTCTACCATTAACTTTTCCCACAATTCTACGATACGTCAGTATTTACTTAAAAGTTTATAACAATAATATATTATAATAATATAGTTGTATATACTTAAACAAAATATCTATATTAGCATACACGACTATATTATGCGATTCTAGAACAAAATTCTGCATTTTGCTTATTAAAAATATTTTAATATTATTTATAATAAAGTTATGCAGTATAATTTCCTTAGCATTAATCTAATACCAAAGTACTAAATTATAATTTGCAATTCAATATTTACTATTTAAATAATTTATAATATTTCATTTATTATATATATATATATATATATAAATATCTTGTATACATATGATTTATATTTTTCCAATATTATGAATACAAATTATATTTAATTTGTTGGACGACGTGCATATTATATAATACAAGAAAAAATAGATAACATTAGTCAATTATGTAACTTTTTTTAATTACTCATATTATATTTATAGTTTTTAATTATTAAATTACGTTCAATTATTCATTTTTATTTTTATCTGTATCTCATTTTAAAAACGAAGCAACACTTAATATTATATTAAATTTAAGTACCTACAATGTTTAATTATACATTTTTAATATTGGAATATTCTACAAACAATAGTATTATGCTTTTTTATATAAAATTATTCTTGTTATTCTTTGGTTTTTAAAGGGCATTGAAAACAATTTCATTACATATAGCTTCCTTTAACTAAAATACCTATTCTGAGATGCCACTTTCGATCTAAAATCTTCCTGACTTAATCATTGTTTTAGTCTTCCCAGTGGGTTCCCACGTTCTATTTAATAACCTGCTTAATGTTTTCACTTGATCTCCATAGTTATCCAGCCTATGTCATTATTCTGTGTCTTAGTACTGATCCTATGACCGATTCCTTGTATAACTAACGTAATTTCATATTCTGTATTATCTCTATTATTGCATACTACATAATATTATCTTAGTATACAAAATACTCATAGTTTGTAAATGGTCATGTTTATTACAAATTTTGTCAACATTTGAATTTCCAATGTATACAAAAATAATTTTACCTATTTATTTTTAAAATTTTTATACAAGTGTAAAAAGAGCTGTTATGGTGTATTTTATTTAAATTTTTGAAGATTTTTAATCAGTGAATATTTTTTTATTGATATTTATAGGAAAAGAACATAAAAGATATTTAAAATTTTAATTGTTTAATTTTTTAGCTTAAAAAAAGTCAAAATATTTTTATTTAAATATATCATGTATAGAAAATTATAATTCAAGTATTTGGTGAACATTTTAAGTTTCAACGACTTCGTTTTTGAGTTATAAAAATATAAATAAATCAACTTTGTTGAAAACTGGTTTAGAATATCAATTTCTGGTTCCCTGATATTTTGAAAACTAATGCGTATTTTTTATTTTGACCTTTCTAAAGTATTAATTAGATCAAATTTGCAAATTACTATAAAAATAACGATTAATACGATTCATCTTAGATAAATAATAAAATTATGATGATTAGTACTTACAATCACAAATTCAATCATTGAGGTTAAATATTTCAATTAATATATTATTTACGTAGGATAATTTATCATGGAATATTTTTGCAATGATAGTTTTATTTTTGGATTTTTTCACATGTCATTTTTAATTTTTACTCTATATAATGTGTTTTTTTTATTTTAATATCCAATCGTTAACTGTATTTTTCCACTTATCATCAAACATACTTACTTAATACCTTACTTTTTAAATTCAATTGTAAAACTAAATTAAGTTATTCTAAAAATAATAATTTTATTGTTATCTAATAAGTAAGAATATTTTAAATGTATTATTGTTATAGCGCAATGTAGTTAATATTGTTATAAATGTCCACAACAACGAAGTAGTATAAATAATATTTAATTTGAATGCATATGACACCGTGTCAATACAAAGTGTTTTCAATGACTACTTTCAATAAATTTATAATAATAGTATATCTTGCCCTCAAACTACTATATTTACCAAACAGCACCCGGTACAAGATTCGTATTAATGGCATTGTCTTTAATAAACATATAGAAAGACTCCAAAAACAATATATCTAGTTTTTAATCTTTCATTCAACGGTTATATATGTATTTGTCATTTGTTTGTAATTTTATTTTTTTCTTTAGAAGAAAAGTTGATTTCACTTTCACGTAATAGGATTAAAAGTTCTATCCATTAATCAGTTCGATCGGAAGCATTTTCCTCCCCCCCCCCCTTGCGTTTCAGTGTCAGAACAACAAAAACTCCACGTCTCTACCGCAATTTTCCATACCTATATATACTTATGTATTATACGCATGGTATTAACCCCAGCAGCGTACAGGCCACCGTTAGCGATGCTGATGCACAGGGGTGGTTAATACTGTGTGTATAATATAATAGTATACTTTATTGTATAGCACTGGCTCTATAACTCCACTCCCACACCATAACCACACCCCTCCACCAGGTCAGGTTAGATTAGGCTTAACTAAACCATCGCGCATCGTCTTGGATAATTTATAATAAAAAATATACTGGCAATACCGGCGCATTATTAAGACGTGGGTGCAAAAAATGAAATCCTATTCCATCTATTTGCTTTGGCGACAAAATATAAATAATACATAGACGATTTTGTGTGATATCGCTGACAGTCCTACGCGCTCTGTCATACCAACGTATATATTGTATATAATATAATATAAACTATTATACACATATAATATATAATATATGAGTTATTGATTCAATGTAGGTACTGTTTGCACACGTCATGTGACAACGGTTTTTCACTTTGATTGATTTCATAACCGTAAAATCCACCAATCATATTCCCAATTAACGTTTACACTTGAGCGGTAGCATGGGAATAGTATTATAGCTACTACTGCATCGGACAAATAAACGACGCGAACGTGTGTGTTTTTCTATACAATTTTATGGTATATAAATTATTATACAGCGATTTTTCGACATCACATTATTTATTGTAGAGAAATAAAATCAATTTTTTTTTTCTAGTTATTTTATACATTAAACCACAAATTTTCAATTGCTCAACAAGGTAGAACATTTTTCTGACACATTTTGCTTTAGGATTATCGGTCATTCTATACAATATTCAATTATTGTTGAAAGCATTTAAAATTATGGCTTACCGAAGAGTCGAATGGCATCAAGAACCATACGATTTGTATCTACTATATATATTAATATGTATATTGATTATCGATTAATATTAATTTTTATATAAATATAATATAATACAATTTTAAAAATATTATTAAATAACACAACACCTATCAAAAAATGTTATTCGGAACATTAAAAGAAAACTCTTTGGACGTTTTACATATGTGTTCATATATGTGTGTATTTTTTTTTTAAATTGTTAATTTTTACGTTAAAAAACGTTAGTATTAAAAGTAGTATTACTACTTCACCAGCTAATAAAAGTATAGATTTCGCATAAAATAAAGAGGGGAAAATGATATTTAATATATTATAATAAAATAACTTAAGAAAATAGAAAAATGTATCGACTTATGCTACCGTACTATATATTATGTTGACGCGTAGTTACACCTGGTGGTTCTATATTATGATTACTTCTACATGCTACTATTAATACAAATACTAAAAGTTGAGGCACGTAGTACAATATCATTCTTAGTGCAGGGTATTTTGAAATTAAATAGGTATCAGATAATATAATGAACTAACACACATAATGTTGCAATAATATAACAATATATGTAATTTTATGTTTAAGTTAATAAATAATCATTACTTATTAGATTTTGATATTATAAGGATAAAGGTGATTTTTTTTTTGCCATACATTGTACGATGCTATGTGTTTTCCTTTAACAATAATTTCAGTATAGTAAATGAGCTTTAAAACTTTATTGTAATTTATGCCATTAATCGAAAAACAGAATAATTTACTGCATTATAAATGTATATAGCAACAAAGGCATTACTATACATACAGAAAAGAGGCTTAACTTAGTGTACGATTATATATATATATATTATGTATAACACATAAATAATACTTAGTAACTTTTAATATAAAAGATTAATTAATTTCAACACGGATAAAACATAATTTTTAAAATATACCTGCTTAAATAATCTATAGTATTATCTAATATAATGTATAGTGAAACCAACAACAAAACAATACATTTATTACATTTTACAATATTATTGGACTAATTGTATTCATAATTTAAAAAAAAAATCGAAATCATTGTATTTATCTATCTACTTATTAATATAATTATACACATTTTACACATTCTTTATTTTATCAAATTTGTTTATAATGTAAATTGTTTGCAATATTTTTATTGTGTGTATCATTTTACTACCAAAAAAATGATTCAAGTAACAATAACCTTCGATAAATAAACTACAAGTCAATATTAAGCTCCTCTATTTATCAGCTATATTGAATACTTCCGTAACAGAGATATTAGCTCGAAGTAAAACAAAATTAAATTAAGAGACAATATAAATAACAGTCCATATTATAATAAAAATTTATTAGAGCTATATGACATTAAATATTAATATTGAATAAATTCACAAAGTAATAAAAAATAATAATATTAATATAAATTATTAAGTAAAAGCACACACTTTAAGATATCATTCTTTTTACTTCTAAAAAATAAACAGAATGTATGATCGTATAAAATCTAGATTATGAATTAATACGATGATAAGCTTTGGTTAGCGTTTAAGGTGATTATAATATAAACATTTCAAATATTAAATATATACAAAAAATAGTTCAAAAAATAGTCCATATAAGACGTAATATGTATTAGAAAATGTTTTGTTTTTTCAAATAATTGGAAAACAAAAAATATATTGTTTTAAAAGAAAATATGAAACGTGTGTACATTCAGTAAAATAATAAGATGTCCAATTGCCCAAAGATACAATATTTTTTTTATATATACTAATAGTATAAATATTTAGTAAAGCTACTCAAAAGCATAGATCATCAACATTTTAAAATAGTTATATGCTGTACATTGTATGTGTAATATTACAGAGAATGCGTTGTTTCTTTCGAAAAGTCAAATTAATTTTTTATCACCGTTTTAAGACTTTAAGTTCACATTTTTACGACAATGTATATTCATCGTATAGTAATAATTATTTCTTCTTGATTGATTTTTGATTCTTGTCGTAATTCAAAAGCGAATAACCGTTGATATTTGAAATTTTTACAAAATATTTATATTGCCATTTCTTTATACATGGTATAGTTTTCAAAATATTTTGACTCTATTTGAACTATGTATAGGCACGAGAAATTTTCGATTCTTTTCCATAAATATTGTTAAAAATGATTCGAGGAGTCAAAATTCTTACAAATTTAGTACAAGATTCCATATAAGTCGCTCTTATGTCTTAGTAAAAATGTATTATCTACGGAATAATTTTTTTTTAATTATGTAGATTACTTTTAAGATATTATCTATTTGTAGTTTATAGTATAAACTTTATATTATTAGCCTATCTTATACGTATAAATAAATAAATACCTTTAAATTATCACCCTAATTAAATTCTAGTAATATAATAAATTCAACGTTTACGGAAAAAAATTAAATTATCCTATCGTAGTACTAAATACAAAATAAATTAATTTAATATCGATATCAAAAAACTTATCATGAAATTATACTTAGTTATATAAGATGACAGACTATCTTCATTCAAAATATAGTTTTTCGTATAAAATTATATTTTATTAAATTTAAATTGAATACACTCAATATAGTGACCCACTCGTTACCTTATGGCTTACTTATAGTTGAATCCACATGCTTACCTTTTTAATACTATATTTAGTATGTTTTTATTAGGTACAAAATCAAAAAGTTGAAGTTTTGTACTAAAAAAATAATAATAAAAGTTGGTTAAATTTAAAAATATTTAATAACTAATTTGTTATTTTATAACCATACTGCATGGTAAAAAGTGAATTAGTAATAGTTATAATAACTTTTTTACATAACTCTGATCTTACTTTAAACGTTCCATCATTAGTGTCATTAACTATTAAACATCGTTATCATCAATTTGTTTTTAATTACATGTGTTCCTGATAGTAATATTTTGAAATACTTTCCACAAAAGTTTGGACCACAAAATCCACCGTTTGAGAAAAAATAAACAAGCGTCTATTGATTTTACAAGCAGAATATAAAAATGGGTTTCGGCATTATTATTTTCTCCATTTTAGCTTCGTGTAATTTGATCGTTTGATATTCCACTGAATAACTTTTCTACAGAAACTTTTCTTCCGATATCATTAAGTTTTCACTTTCTTGTATAAGCGATCCTTCCATTTCAAAATTGACCCACGTTGCCTAAATAGATTATCATTTTGGCAAACCTACTCTATCACGTCCGATAACTTTACACTCATATAGCACAACGATCGGATAGTAACTAGTAAGGCTATGCTAATATTGGTAACGAATGACAAAATACATTTCACGAGTTTAGTGGTTTCTCGGTAATCTAAGTAATACCAAAAACATGTAAACTTAATAATTATTTTTTCAGAAACTATGGATATAATTAAACTATTAATGCTATTACCTTGATGTTATAATAATAATAGTAGTGATTGACTACTTACCAAATAACCACCAACAAATGTGTACAGTAATAATAATATTGATTATATTATATGGCGTATACTGTAAATTTCAATTTAATTGGCTAGGCTATTTTTCTGTAAATAATATACCACATCCATTATGTACTAAATTGTCTTTATTTTAGAAAAACAGTTTGGGTTGGAAAAATATATCGTTAGACCAGTATAAACATAAATTTGACTTTCTTGGCGGTTGGTCAAGAACAGGTCATTGTTTACTGGCTTGAAATAAGTAAAAAGTTTTATATCTAATCGAATAACGTTCACAGTGCATTTATAGACCCAACAGGCAATATTTTTCATAGCATTGTGTTGGTCATATTTTGATGAATGGAAAATGTTAGACATTTTCTTGCATACTAGTTAGCTATCAACATTATTTAACATAAGTTAGTATAGTTTAAAATTGTTATCAACTTTTATTTTAAAACTTTCCCTATATATTTTCAAATTTATGACAGCGATAATAATAACAGTTTCTGCTATAATAATAGTATAGTTAAAAATATAAATGAAATCCTTTATTTAAAATGTTTAATCGTTTAAACATTTCAATTTCTAATTATTTTTCAAATATACTAAAATATTGAACAAAATAATTATTAAATAAACATTTAATATTTTTATATTAAGTATATACAATACTTAATATTACATCTTATTATATCGTAAATCTGGAATTTTTTTCACACATTTACACCATAATATACCTAATAAATAATAATATATATATTATATTTAATTAGATATTATTATGTATGGAATACTGAAATAATAATAAAAACTATCATAATAATATTGTATTATAATTCAACACAAATTATAAATAAGTCAAATAATTTAATATTAAATTATAAATATAAAAATGAAAACGTATTTATTTAAATAATTATATAATTAATTTAATATTATTAAAATTTAAAGTATTACTTTTTTTTAAATATATTTAAAGGAATTCATCACAATTTACTCATAGTTTAATTGATTCAAATTTTATAAAAAAAAATGTACATAGCAAATAAAGTACATTTTAATTGTTTATATTGATATTGTATTGTGTATAATGGCTATTGCATAATACTCAGTAAACAACAATGAAAAATGTACATTGGATTTAATGTTTGTCCGTTATTATTATTTTTTGGATTAAAGTATCAAAAAATCAATAATTTTCTACAATTTTTAAATTATTGTTATATTTTTCAGGCTTTATAAATTATAAATAAAAGGAAAATACAATATAATGTTCAACAAGGGACCGTTCCGTCATTTATTTCCAACACTTTTCAGCCAACTTACTAAACCATCCGACAAATCATCCATTACGATTTTTTTTTTACTCTACCATCAGCCATTTATTTCTATTGGTTTTTTTTATGGTTATTTTTATTTACAATCCTAAGTGTATGCAATACGTATAAGATAAAAACTAATTTAACTGAGTAAAATATTGAAATAGCCCATTCAACAGATTGGAAGTTTTCATTTTGTGTCTTGAATGTAAAAATCAATTGGGTCATTAAAGGGATAGGTAAAAGATTCTTTCAGTTTATTCTAATTCATTAGTTATCTAACTCATGTATAGATTCACGTCGGATTGAATAGAACGTATTTCGAAACATTGTGTAGAATTAATATTTAATTTAAACAGACAGTGTACAGAAAGTAATTTTATTCTGCATTTCATACACACAAATTTGGTTATATCTCATATGTTTACATCACTGTGGTCAAAACACTTTCTGTTATGAAACTTAAAACATCACTGAGGTTCCCATTGCATACTCCTAGTTCATGAATGAATCATGCACGATAAGTTCTTATGAAGAATTTATGCAGTTATATATTTAAAATATAATAGGTTATTAACTAAATTTAAAAAAATAATCTATAAATAAATTTCACTATTATATTATAAGTACATATATAATAGACAAAGATTTATTATATATAATTATAATTAGAAAGTATTTTATAATTTCTATGCATTTTGTATTCAATTAAATTTATTAAAAATTAAAAAGACTTGACTTGATAAAATAATTAAATTTCATATATATATATTTTTTTTTTTAATAATAATAAATGGGGAAGAATTCCTTATATATTTTTTCCTTCTAGTCCACATCGTTTATTAGAAGAATAAACAAACACCGTTTTGGGTGTTATGTAAGATACGTCATACCTGTCCCTTATTATAACAAATAATTAATAGATGGCACTCTCCTCCCAACTTAAAACTTCGGCACACATGTATTAACTTATTTAGTTTTTTGTTTCTATAAGTAAATATTAGTCTTCTTTCACATAAATTCCTTATTTTCTAATCACGTGATCTTTGACCATCCAATATTCTTCTCATCCACTGATGACTTGTGAAAGATTTAAAAATTGAAAAATTCCTAAAATGTTTTATGTTCAAAGTTAGTTGTTTTTATCGAATTTCAAGAAAAATAAAATTTAACTCGACGAATATTTTTTATAAATATCTGAGGTTTTAATTTTGATAAAATAGAATATTGACGCGTAAAATTACGATAGCTATTTAAAAAATGTTCTTATTTTGTAATAATTTAAAAACCAATTACAGTAGATACTTAAACTTTTTATTAAATGTTCGTATTATTATTTTTATATATGATAACATTTTAAAAATATGTTGATATATTTTTATCTATATAGACATTTCAATGTTTTTAAGTGTTTTTTTTTTTGTTTTAGGTTGATTAAAAATGTTTGCCTGTACAAAGATTTTAGAAAGTTAATATAAGATTTTTTATAAGTCATTTATACTGAAACAAAAAATATAAAAAAATTTATAAACATTATTTTCTTTTTATAGACATTTTAAGCTCGAATTTTGACGGAATTCGATTTTTCAACAAAGATAAACGATTTTAGTTATTTTATTGTGTGTAACTCATAAATAGTTTTTTCTTAAACAATTTAAAAATTGTAAGTTTATTATTATATTTTCAAAGTATTTAAATTGATTTCATGCATTTCCTATTTATAGTTTATAATATATTATATACATATATATATGTATATATTATCGTATTACTAATTGTAAAGTAAATTACTTTAATATTTTATTAATAACAATATATTTATATGATAATAGACTCTGTTCAGAATTATTTTTCGTACACAAAAATTTAGAATTTAATTCAAATGCAATACGTCCCTTACAATGAACAACTCAATGATAAGATACACTCAACTCATACTGTATAATGTACAGTAAAGAAGTTACCAAGCTTACTTATTTCATTTTTGAATTTCAATAATGTATAACATTTTTCATAATTTGTTTTTTTTTCTAAGGTAATTTACTTGGACAAAATTAAATTATAGAAATGATAAACCTAAAGAATTTCTTTAACATAAATTATATGCAGATATTTTTTCTAAAGAATGACATTTTAAAAAACCCATTATACTTTATCACGTATAGTTATATACCACAAATGTACACACTTATTGAGAATTTTAGCATTATAATATGCATAGTATTTCAATTAAATATCGTACCGTCAACAATGAAACATAAAACAAATTTCATGGTATATTTACTTTATATTGGAATTTTTATGTTTTTTTATGAATAGAACTTGTGGAATTAAGTTTTAATGACTTTCTTTCTACAAAATGTGTATCGATCGATTATAATAGAAAGTAAAAGTACAATATCATGTATAAAAAGTATCATACAACAATAATATCGAAAAATAAGGTTAGTAAAAAGTATTCAATTTATAACATAATTTTTAAAGTTATTTGCATATAAACAAAGAGGTTTGACAATAGTCTTCATTAGCCAAACAAATATTACATTTACTAATTATTAGGTAAGTTCCTATGTATTTTAAATATATAATAACGTATTTAAAAATAAGAAAATATTGCTCTCACTTCAAAATATATACTTTATATATTTTATTGAAAAGCATCTATAAATATTATGATGTGCATCGAACTGCATTTGTATTTCTCTAAATATAATAGTAAATATTGAATTAAAAATCAACAAAGAAATATTTTAAAATAAGAAATATATGTTTTGTTATACTTATTTATAATTTTAATACAAATAAAAAAAAATCAGTATCCAGTATCCAGTATCCTAAGGAGTAAAAGTGTTATTTTATTTTTTTTATTTCACGTATTATATTATAATTTAGAAAGTACTCGCATATAAAAGTTATAATTTAACGATAACCTCACCAAAATTTGAATATAGATTTTCGATTTAAAATTTGATGCAAAAATAATGTACTCATTGACTGAAAATGTTCTTTGAACTTAGTTTGGCTTTTAATATTAAAATTCATTTTCTATATTTTAAATAACTTTTTTCATTTAAAATACTGCAAATTTATTTATTTTTATTACCTATGTGTGATCCATATGAAAAATGTTTCAATTAAAATTAATTAAATATTTATTGATATTACTTTTTACTATTTTATAAATTCTTTCTTATTTATTTATTAAAAAAAAAAAAAAAGAAATTTGAAACTCAGAGTCGATGTATTGGCATAATTAAATTAGGTATTTCAATCATACACGCTGAATCCATAAAGACTGAATTATTGTAAGTAACGGATTTCTTGTCAACATTTTCGACCACCAAGTCCTGTTGATGTGAACGTGATCTTTCAACATCATATTATAGTATTTGTATTATATTTCCTGGTGAAAACTAAAAACATAAGTCATTATTCGTAGTCTTTCAAACTTCTAAACAATATAAAGCTGCAGTGCGACCCGAAATCATTTTTGTATTGTACCAATATAACATTGTTAAATAATATTAATTATATTTACGTTGATAGAAAATAAAATAGATTACTTTCTATGAACACTTAAATATCATCCTCATAGTTTTAATAAAATGCGATGTATTACTATAAGTTTTTGTTTCATAGATTAATGATGTGTGTTTTTTTTTCTGAGCACTAATTTTTTTTTTTTTCATAATAAGCTGCTAGTGAGTTTCTGAAAAATTATAATTGGATTTTTTTTGTTTGATATTCAATATTTCGTTGTCGATGTTTAATGTAATTTGTCATTCCCCTTATGACATAATTATTATATAGCCCTAAATATATATTATGACACATGTAACCACGTCCCGTATAAATTTAATTACTATTGTCTATGTGTATAAATACGTCGTGACGTGTATCCATATAGGCATGGTAGAGTATAATCTATGTAATGATATACCATTGGAACCGACGTGGTTTCGAGGCGTTTCTCCGACCGAAAAAAAATCAATCATAGGGTAAGTAGGTACGGTTTTTCCGACGCTCCGTTTATGATTTTCACGAAAAACATCACACAGGTACGAGTGTCTATAATATATTATCAGAGTGTACACATATCGTGTCACACCGCGATTGTTATTCTTTCGCCCTCTCCCCCATACTCTCCCCCCCGTTATTTAACATACTTCAGACGTAATATTGTGTACTCCTTTTGTGAGCGCGGAACCGTCGCCGACGGCGGTTATGTTGTACATTTATGTATATATATTATATATATAAATATAGTGTTGGCGGTGCAGGTATTGTGTGTGTACGGCGGCCGAAAGAAAAACACAATAATTTTCCCAGGAGGCTCTCGCCGGGACCGTTGTGTGTACACAGCGGAGACGGAGGTGCGTGCGTGTGTACAGATTATATAATAATACGGTTTACCTCCGTGTACGGTAACGGTATCTTTGTTCCGAATTAACGTAGCCCCGTTGTGTGTGCGCGCCGTTAAAAGGTTACCTATGTGTAACAGGATGAATGAATAATGTTCGGAGGGCGCACGCGCGCGCTGCTCGACATAACTGAAAAACCTCTCTCGCACACACATGATACATAAATGCGAACTCTTCAGCGGCCGTCACCACACCCATTTTTATGCGTGTACATACGTGTGCGCGTGTGTGGGCCGGCGCCCGCGCTTGTGTACGCTATTTACGGATTTTTCAACCGTCATTGCCGCGGCTTATACTTCTCATGATTTTTATTTTTTTGCTTTTCCTCCTCCTCACTATTTTTAGGTCACTGATGTGTTACGTATGGAGAGGCACTCGTTTCAATCGTGTTACCTACTCGAATGAAATCAATATACAACATATATTATTATACTATTATAATACGTAAAACCATACCACATATTATATGTGCATATGTAATAATATGCGGATCCGGCATACTGTTAGCGAGAACTTGAAATGTTTTATTTAGTCTATCTCGCGCTCCATCCGTCTATCTCGATTGGTGTCTATGTATCTTTCCGGTTCGACTATCGCTTGTTCCTGGATAAACGCGATTCATCAACCGTGGCTTAAAAATTGTATTCGTGCGGTTTTAACTGGAATCGAAGATTTCCAAAAAAATCGCCGTTTTGATTTCTACCGGACACATAATCTTACGTACGACTCTCGTTCAAAATCTTATCGCGATCAAAACTAAGTGTATGTATGCACTCCTGCAGACCCCGACAGTCTGGGACTGATCAGGCGTCACGAAAAGCTTGCACGAAGCGATAATTATTTTCCCCATATCAATGATAAAGAAAACACAACTCACACATGTAAAATAGTTGTGTATTTCTTCTTTTTTTTGTATTTTGGTAAACTGTTGTTTTCAAATCTTGAGTGTTAGAAACAATAATTCATTTTTTATTTTAATACTGTGTGTATTCATACACATACATATATACATTTTTTATTTATTATTATTCTAACGCGTGGTCGTTATTTACGCAACACACCCAAAATGCGTGCCTAATTTAAAAAAAATAACTTAAACATATCCCAACTTCCCTGCACTAGCTCATCAACCCTTTCTTGAGTATTATTGTTATTTATTACTGACATTTTTTATTATTGATATACATTTCTCTGTACGCGTAAAAAGATATTTTTTCTCTCTTGACATATTTATTTATCGTCTTTGTTTCCGGTCATTTTTTTAACAGCATAATCTGGGTATAACACTTGCCTTTTGGGTAAAAAAACGTGACGCAATTTACTTGACTTTTCCCAATGAAAAGACCATGAATACCTATACGAATTCACCTAACCTATACATAATATTATATACAACTATAGTCGATAAATCAAAATTCATACTCCCTTTTCAACCTTTGAATTTATAACCTTACTATTTTTTTTACTTGAAAGTTAAAAATTTAAAATTTACAATCTTATATGTAAATATATAATTTATACATATTATTATTGTTATGAGTATATATATATAATGTAATATAATCATAAATCATAAATAATTGTATTTTTATCATAGTTGAATTAAATTTTTTTCTGTAGTAGGTAAATTGATTATTTTTATTTTCCAAAATATTTGATAACAATTTTGTATTTGACTTAATTTTAATTTTAATTTTTTTACTAATAAAAACTGTAGTATTTTATATAATTAATAAACTGTTAAGAGAATTGTGGAAACCTCAAACATTGATTCTAATGAATTGTATATTTATTATTTGTATGATGTCATTGAATTAATAATATTGAGAAATGCGTGATATGTATAATATAATATAAATTATATTTTATATAGTTTTTTTCAATAGAAGATAAAAATTTTAACCATTAACAAAAAAAACATCAAATTGTATAAACTTCTATTAAATTCTAATAGAACCAAACTACTAAACCCAACTGGGAATATACTTCCAAAAACAATGATTTATAACTGTTTACATAACTAAAAACAATAAAGAAAAACTAACGTGTGCGTATATGAGTGATGTGTGTACGTAGGTTACATTGTTGTACAAGTATAAACGTTTTATATAATGGACCATTTTTATATAAATAGCCATAAATCATTATAACAAATAAAATATTTACTGAATATTTAATAAAATTAAGTTCAATCGATCATTGGTAACTTAAAAATCAAAAAAATAAAATCATCTGTGATTTCAAGTTATCGATTGAAACTCAAAAATCATAACGTACCTATACTCTGTCCAGTATGAGAACGCGCCGCAAACCGACCAAAATCAGTTTTTCAGCGCATTTCCCAATAATACCCAACCATAAATGAACCAATTTTGATAGTATGGTGACGCGGGGGGATGCGCAGAATCAGAAATATAATAATTTCTGTTCAAAATCTCGATGAAAAATGTAAAGCATATATGAGCCTATACCTACTTACTTCACGTATGTAATTTATACTATGATCATAATAAAAATATGGTTGTTTATGCATTTAAGTTGCTTATTGATTTTATTTAAAAAATTTAATATTTAATTGATTGAAATATTAATATTTAACCATTATAAAATCGTATTTTACACATAATTGACGCATTTATTGTTGGTACTGACTCCAAAAAGTAGACATAATTGCTAAGATATTTTCTGAATTTTGCGCTGTAGGAAAATAATATTTTAATAATACTAATTGATTTAAATATCAATTACTGTCCAGTATAGAAACAATATTTAAGGTAGTATTCTGTACATAACTTCGCCTAAAATTGACTTTTACCAAATCACAAAAACTTTTGTTTATTGATATCTATATCATAATCACCAGTTTCGTTTTTAAATTGTTACACATTTTTCAAACGCCCTTTACTGATTTTGTACAAACACCGTTATCTCCTACTCACCGAAATATCCCATTATTCTGCGGCATTAGCGATTATCCAAATATTAACACAAACGCTGTTTGTTCTAGATGTCCATTTGGCTTTTGTTTGGTATAGTATGTAATATAATCCTTGTATTCCGTGCTCTGCGAATAGTTTAAACTAATGTTCCATTATTCGAATCCTGAAGTACTCAAAACAAACGTAAATGGGTCACAAATGTATCAGTATTAATTACTGCTGTATATTATTTCACTAGATTCGAGCGATTCTTTAAATTGACACACAAAGGTTTTTTTCTAAAAATAGAGGTATACATAATATTATTGGGTTTTCCAAAATAATATATACATGTACCGCTCTATAGTGTGTTTGTTTTTGTATCTTTTTTTGATATGTTTGACAATTATTATTGTTGAATATAAAATCCGTTTACAATATGACGTACTTCAATATGTTACTGTCGACATATTTAGAGTCCACATAGCAAATATACAAATATAATATTATTATAATGTAAACGTATATACTTAGTTACACGTTTTTTTTTATTAGATTAATCTTTTCGTCACATTATCAATCAAATAATAAATAATAATTTGACGGACAGCTATGAGTAATACATTTTTTTTTTTTAATGAATTAATGAACTTTACGATGATTGCTATTACCCGTATTGTTGGACGCAAGTTATCAGTAAGGTACCTATACATTTTAATATATGTTCCATTACACTAGAATTAGATATCAGTTACTAGTTTGTGCTAGACTTATAGATCGTTTTTCTTTCACTCGACGTACATATAACTACATATAACTATTAGAAAATATCGAAACAACAAAATCAATTTATATTAAAGACTTTGTATATAATATTATTTTATACTAGAAGAAAATTATACAAATTAATTACATTATTCGTGACATAGATCTATTTACTCTACACCACATGTGTCGCGTTTATAATTGTCAAGCTTGTATCCAGAATTATTTACGTTATATTTTTCCTGTACTCTAATAGTATCCTCCATAACTTGATAACTGTGTAATTATATTACAATTGTTTTTGCTGGTTTCTATATCCTACATGAAAAAAATTTAATCAAACATAATTAAATTCGAGAAAAAAATGTTTAGAATAAACCACTCGTTTTAACCAAACATACTCGGGTATTCGTACAATTATGACCAAAAGAGTTAAAAACTGAGAGGAAATCAATTTGTCGCTTTAATAGCCGAGCACTGTACGTGACATTTTTGGAAAAATAACTTATATATACTCAATATTATTATTAAATATATTGGTAGTTTCGACTCAAAATTGTTAGCGTACACTATAATCGATTGCTTCGAAAAATATAAACGCATTTCTGTAGAAATATTATATTTATTCTGAAAATGTTTAAAAAGGTTCAAGGTGCCTAATAAAATATTTGTTATTTTATTGAATTATTCAATAGAAGTATGCTTTGATAATAACGAAAGTGTCGATGTAAGTTATATAGGAATGACATATTTTTAAATGAGGTGTATTATATAAATGGGAAAAATAAAAAGATATTATTATTAAATAAAATGTGGGTGTTATAATAAATAATATAATAATAGTGATATAGAATTTATTATTTTTTATATATTATTAGTTTCAAATTGAATAATACAATATTATTGGTTCACCACTACCCTAAAAATTAGTCTATAATAGCCAAGGATGCTTATGTAACAAAACGATTACTTCAAAACGCTTTTGATTTATGCTTTGTTTTTGTAACTTACCTACTTGACAGTGTTTTCTACTGTTACGTGTCATAACAAATTTCTTATAACGTATAACGTTATAAATTAATGATGTTCCAGAAGAATATACACTTATACAGTTATATCGTTATATACATTCATACGTTATAGATTTATTACGTTCCGTGGCGAAATACACCGTTAGCGTCTTATATAAAATCGTTAAAATATGTTCTGGGACGCAATAATTTTGTGACGTAATATATGCATTCTTAACACTACAATAGGGTATATATTATTATTATTATTTATTGTTCTAGAATGAACCACATCTTTAAATATATTTATAACAAATATAATGCGTCTGTAACGTGTAGGTATGTATTTCGATATATGGAATTATTAGGAATGTAATTTATAATTGTATACAAACTTGGTAATTATGAAATAGAGTACTACAAACGAATTGAGTTGAAAAATCGTCAGAAAAAAAAAATTTCATCTACCTATTTTAAAAAAAGAAAATCATTTATTGCAGTGTGTTGTATTATAAATGACAACTAATTAAAAAAAAACACGAAAACACGGTACAAGCCAATATGCAGCAGGTTTACGCTGTATCTGTATTAATATACTAATTAATTTTATTATATTATTAGCCGCCTATACATTTCCAATGACATATAAATTATACAATCGAGTGCGCGTTTTACTTTTTTAATCTCATCGACGTGCGTACGTTATTATGTTTGTTGATCGTTCAAATTACGGTACAGTCGGCGTGAACCACCGACTAAGTTGAAGGGCTCTGTATCGGCGGTTCGCGAAGCTTTGCCTGTTCTAGACGAACAAGACAAAACGGTGGATCGTAAATAACAACACGGCCGGGTCGTCGACGAGCCCCCGCTCATCCACCCACGGCCACACCCGCCGATCACTACCGCCACCCCTCCTGCCGCTATAAACCTTCGCCTCGTCACCGCCACTACCCCTACCCCACACACACGCCACCTCTTCGGGGCCACAATCAACCGACGCGATCTATAAGCGCGAGGAAGATTGCGGTTTTTGTCATCGGCCAGCGTGCTTCAATGCCACACGCACCTTGTGCGCAAACTTTACACCACTACATTCGAATTTTATACGAAATGCTCGCGAAATTATTTTACCGAAACGCCGTTTTTCTCGGGTATTAAATCATTGTCGTTTGAAGGGTAAGACCGTAAAACAAAAAAAAAATATGAAAACACCACAAACCAACACGACCGAGGCTCGAAGACCGATGTATAAAATAAATAATAATGAAAAAAAAAAACAATCTATTTTAAAGCATTGTGACCGACTTAGACGACGCGGCCGTTGATTATTATAACAACCTTCGCAGCGGCGCTCGTACTACTGCATTACCGAATTGTGTACGTTCAACGAAACGGAACGGAAAAAAAGCCACAGACCCAGGCTAGACAACTGGGCGGAAATACACGGTTAGATTTTTCAACCGGTCACCACGACTCCACTTTAACGAAGTCACAGGTCAAGAAATTAGCCAGAGCCGGAGTGAACTAGGTGAACTGACGGGTCGACGAAAAGCGTCAACGTGTGTTTACTATATAATTAGTGTGATCACGGCTAACTAACTATATTGTGTGTACGGAAAATCTTGATCGACGATTGGCCATATCCAGTTGTATGTTTGGCCTTTTTTTGTTTATATCAAGTCATAGACTGCTTTGATCTGTTAGTGCAATGTCGATGGTACAAAATAGCTAATGGCTTCGTTGACAAAACAATCAGCCGACAAACGATTGGTACGATTCAGGACACTGCGATACATCAATACATGACGATATTATAACATCGCGTTGGCCTGAAAATGTGACTAGTTGCTAATGTGCTGTAAAACCGACGATGTGGTACAATAATATTAATAACATTATTTAGTGATTCGTCACGAAGTTCGACAAACGGTCACGGCTAGTATAAAATACAGGTATGTGAAACTTATACCTGTAGTAGTTGAATGGGCTCTCTAAAATGCAATCGTGCAAAGCTGTGAAATAGCAGCGTCAGCGTGTTTCGATGATGGACGAGCTTATTTGTCGAGGCATATCTCGTAGATAGGTCGCTACGATGATAAACCGTCGACGTGACATACGTTAATGGATCCGATTGGAATTTCCTTTGGTTTGAGAAGTAAGTTTTACTGACCAATATGCATATTATAAAAGACGGATGCTCAGTATTAATTATAATTACCTAATACTAATACGTCATCAATAGATGAAATTCAGTTGCGGTCCCGTCGATTCAAAACAGACGACGTCTAATCGAATGTAATTTTTATGTATTACTAGTGTTTACTCTTTTTTTTTAGTTTATCACAATTTCAATTTTAACGAGTTTTAAGAAAAAATAAAATTATATTTAAATTTCAATTCGAAAATACATGTTTTCGCAATAGTTTATTATTATATTATTTATTTTGCAATCAATAACAATTGGAAATACGATACTAGTATAGATAAAATTAGGTATATCTATATAGATATATTTAATATTTGTTTTACAATAAGTTTTTTATTTTTTGTACATTTACTGTTCTGAATGAAAAAAATTTCTCTCAAGTATAAAACAGCAGTGAATGATAAATAAAAAAATGTCCAAACCACTTCACCCTTGACCCCCGACCGTAAAAATAGGTATAACTCATCTATATATCATGCATCAGCCTCAGCCAGCCAACGATCTATTTTCCTATTTTCACTCAACAATACGCAAGCAATTCCCGAAGATCTATATAATACACAATAACCGCGACACGAGATGGGTACAATAATAAATCGTTATCGCCAGCGGCGAACGAAATAATATTCAACTTGCTCCCCTGGGATCGTCGTTAGATCCTTCGAGTCCAGGCTACGTACCAACCGACCAGAAAACCGAATTCCGGGAAACTATGTAGATATCCTCTTTCACCCCACCGACATACCCGACCAACGCACCTTAACCAGTAATATTGCCAGACGCCTACATTTAACACGAAAAACCCACAATAACGGCGTAACATATTTTTATACGCCAGTGAAATATAAATTTTAATCGTACTTAAAAAAAAAATAATAATAATAATCTGCTATAAAAATGGAGACTTATTAGTTATTACTATTACCTAGTGTAAGCTAAAAATCTATGTGACTAAAAATTAAAAACGTCTGTACTCGAACTATATTATTGTACACGTGACTATCACTACATATTATAATAGTAAATTTAAATAAATAACCTATAACTATATAGCTACAAAATTACAATGATTTTATTCACAAAACTAAAATAGTTTGTTTCGAGTTCATATTATTTAAAAGAAAAAATACTGTTTATTGATTTTTTTTTTTTAATTTCCATTGACTTACAATAAACTAAATGTTGATTAAATTATTAATGTCTATATTCGATCGATATAATTGTTGTTAGTTCTTAATATTTTAGCAATAATATATAAAACATCATTAACATTGTAAACATGAATATGTATGATTTTATATTTTAGGTACTTTAATGATGGTAAAATACAATTGATTTGAATTTTAGTTAAAAAAAATACATTAAAACTTTAGGTATTATAAGAAAGTTAAGAAAATATATTATAGTGGACATACGACTATACAACATAATAAATACGCTTAACGTGATATAATAACACTGTTCGTAGTCGAAAAACAAACTTTCAGAACAATAGTAACAGAGTCAATCGGGCATAATTAATTATACAAATTTAATATTTGTTCTCGAATTTACTATCAAGGTGTCCCATAATCCGCAAAAATAGTAATGTTTAAATGAGATGACTTAACCAGAGGTTTAATCCTTGATTACAAATAGTAAATTAAATTCTTCATACATTATTGTTCATGATAGCAACAAAGGATGCTTATAAATTTCGCCATTGGTCAATAAATAATAAAACCAATCTAAAAGTATATATATAAATATTATAGATAAAGCGGTATGTAGTTCGGTACTTGTTTCTATTGAAGTCTTATTCTAAATATAACTGATAGTTTAAATATAATAAAATCGGGAGTTCCCAGAGTACTTTCCCCTTAAATATTACATTTAAAAGCATAGTATTTCTTAAAAAATAACACAATACACGCATTTCCCAAACTCGAATAATACGTAAAGGTAATCTGCAATACACAAATGAAATATTAACTGTTATCAAATATTAAGAATCAACCGATAATATATATTAAACATTTTACGTTATCGAAATAATGACCACCATGCATTTTACTAAATATACTTATCCCATATAAACCTGTAACACACACACACATACATAAACACGGTAAATCAAATCACCCTGCTAACAATACTCTGCTGCTCATACCTCTACCATAATTGCTAATACTACCCAGCCACTCACAACCCATCAACAATCTAATCTGTCATCGATACAAAACTCCATCTATTCATAGTGATGGCTGTTTGTTACTTACATCCTGTAAGATTGTTGATAAGAATTTACAATATTAAAACAGATAAGTTTCGTCCCAAATACTCAGACGCGACTTACTTATTATATTTATTGAGGGGTTATTTGCATCCCAAACGATAATAAATTTCGATTACAATATGATTGAGAACGTTGAAATTATAAAAATTAAGCGAATAGTCAAAAAGTTTATCGACGATAATGACTATTCTCAATCGCACTTCTATCATCATTTCTTATCGATATAATTTCACTTCTATATAACTTAATAAATTAAGATAAATACCTTAAACTACCTCTCATAGTGGAGGTGATATTTTAAAGATACATAACAATATAAATGAGGCCCCTGCCTATGAACAATTTACAATTTTATTTTTAGTTAACACCGTGCATGATGTATCGGCGTACGTATTCAATTAAATATGGAAACTCGGATGTGCAGTTCGAAATTAAATTTGAAGTTCGAGATTGTAAATGAACATAGATCTATTGACAATTAGTCCTACTGACAAAAAGCATCAAACATTTTGCGATTATATTCTAAATGATTATATATCTGAATATTTCCTCCTCAAATATGAACTGAGTCTAGTCTTCGGCGAACCACTAACTCATGTGAATCATTTCATTCGAAAATGTATTCTTCATTTCATCACCCACGCCCTAATACTTTTATGATAATCAAAGTACTAAAATAATTTCAAATTAATATATAATATATTCTAATGAACAGTTTAAATAAACAAAAAAAAAAATATAGGAATGACCAAAAAGATAAAATAAAATTTATCGAAACTCAAATTGCCAAACTTAACAACAAAGAAATTAACAGCATGCTATTTTATAACTAATGCATGTCATATATTTTTGTCTAATATTAATTTATAACAATATTTATAGATTTTTTTTTAGTTCAAATTTGTTTTAAACTATATGACAATATATATACCTGTGTTTTATTTTCGTATTATCAACATACAGTTTTGAAATTAGTGATTTTGTGAAATATTTTAAAATTTTTTTAATAATTATTTAATATAAAAATTTACGTACCTATATATAATATACCTAGGTATATTTTTTTTTCTTGTATAAGTATGCCTAACTGTAAAGTTATATCGTTACGAAATTATCGTTTGGGACGCGAGTTACCTGCTATTATCAATTTGTGACGAAAATAGTATGCACAAACAGTAATAACATAATGTGCACATTCATGAATTTATATCCTAATACGTTATAGACCAGTTCAAACCTATAAAGACCTGTAGATTTTTTACCGAAGAATTCCTATCAGAAAGTAATGTCGTGCTAAAATTTAGAGGTTTTAAGATTTTGTAATGTATATAACTATTTTACAAATATATTAATACAATTATATTTGTATTTTACTTGCTCGTTTTACGACCACTAAAGCTGTTACCATGCGCATGCGCAAACAAAATTGCTTAGATAAAATCATTTCTCGTGATTATATAAAATCAAATATATTTTACAATAATTCATTATTTATTATTATTTCATTATTCGTTAGAAGGTAAAGATGTGTTTCATGAATTTCATCTAGTATATTTTCGATTGTCATTCAACGTAATCATAGTTTCGTGTTGTTTATGCGATAAAAATGTTATTATGATATGTAGTCTACGTAGATATATGTAAAGTTTTTTGATGCACACAATAAGAATTCGTGCAATATTTGCTCAGAGATTTTCATGCAGAGAGATAACCTCATCAGACAAGCCAACAATAAACATCCTACGTGTGTTTTTCTTACTATAATGTGCATAATACTTATTATTATATTTTACATATTTATTATGTATCCAATTAAACTAAATATGTCTATTATTACAGTAAAACATTTTAATTTTATTAAATCACATAAAGGGGTGAACTAAGTGTAAATTATTATTTGGTATAATAGGTTAGGTAGTTTACTTAAAAATTTAATTTTACAACAGTTTTTTATTTTTATTATATGTATACTAGAAAATCAATTATAACATTTTTTATTCGAAATCGATGTCATGTCAAGCATATTTTAAAATAAACGATTTTCATAATTTTCCGTAATTACTATAAAATTACGTTACATTAGTTAAGCGATAAAATACACACACAATTAGAAGTACCATTTTGTAGAATATTTACCTCCTTTTTTACTAAAATATTTTAAAACATTGATTTACACCAAAATATTTAAAATAACAATTTCATTAAACGTTTGGGGGTCCGCAATACTAATGTCGGGGGTCCGCGGCAGCCTTAACACCTAACATAAGTCAATATGTGATATGAGTGCATTATTACAATATTTTTGGATTAGGTATTATTATTTTTTTTTTTAAATAAAATTACAAAAAACTTTTATAATTTGCAATATAAAATAGTTATTATAATTTAGGTTATGATAATATGAGATGTTTCAACAAAAAGTTGGTTGGGGGTCCGTGATTTCTAAAAAAATTTTCATCGGGGTTCTGTGTTCTACAAAAGGTTAAGAACCGCTGGCATAGAATACATATATTTTTAATTTTATATTCTGAAACAGAATATTTTTCGGAATTAGTTTCAAATGGGCTAAAATAACTTAGTTTTTTTTTTGTAAGAAAAATTGAAAATTATCTACACATAGTAGAGAATAAAATTAAAATTAAAATTAATCATTTGAACCATTGAATTTTTTTTTCGTTAAATAAATTAGTTTGTATATCATTTTTTTTAGATATAGAGGAATGTATCGAATACTATTTTACTATCAACAAGATTTTAAATTAAGAAAATAAAATAAAATCTATAATAACAAATAAAAAAAATCCTTAAGTCTTTTAGGAGTATATACTAAATAGTATAGTACAGTATAACATACATAATCTTATAGAGTACATAAAAATGTAGTTGTTAGAAATAGCATTGTTTTTAAATATTAATATTAAAGAATTTAATCTACTATATTAATTTGTAATTAATATGAGTTTATCGTAACAATTTTTGACTACAATAATTTAATTTTGATGGTTTTTTTTTTTTAAACGATTTATCGACTGAAGTCTCATTTTACACTGAAGTACTTAAATTATCAACATATCAATCACTACAGGCTATTTATCAACTTTAAATCCTGCATTTACCTTTAATTTTATTTTAACAGAAATGGAATGACAAAACATTTTTAATGAAAACAGTTCTTATCCACTCGACTTGAGTTTTAAAATGTTTAATTTGTTAAGCTGAGTACAAATAAAAAAAAGGTGGACAAGTGGGTAACGTTCTGCTGTATAGAAAGTGTCGAGTGCATCATTGTAATGGATTAAATTTGAATTCGATGATATATCATATCGTTGTATACTTGTATATATAAATATGTTTCTAAGTGGAGATGGTCTGTTAGCCTAAATCACTGAGTATATTTTATGATATGTTAATTGATGTAGCTATTAAAATAATTTATTCTATTCTTAGTAATACAGTATTATAAATTAATCTTTATCGAAAATATTGCATTTATTATATTATTACTAAAAATATATTAGTATTTAAATTGTGTACTAATATATATTTATATCATATTAACTTTGTTAACTTTGTGTTAATACTATCTTACTGTAAACAGAGTAAACAAGGTCATGATATAAAACTAAAAATAGGTAAAATCTTGAAATAAATTTTCATATTTCAAAAATTCCCAAGAATAATGCTTTGTATTTTCCTTATATTACATTTTCAAAAACTTTTACCCAGGTATAATAATTATTGTTGTCGACATAAAAAACAAAAAAAAAAGTTGAACATATCAAATTTATAAAATTAGTTCAAAAATTGCCAAAATATACTGAAAATGTTATCAAAAATAAAACACGATCATTTATACATTTGGTAAAAATTGTAATTATCTATGGTTATTATTTTTTGAATTACAAAAAAATTAAAAAACCAAAATTGATTTTGCATAAAAATGATTGTTTTCCTTAATTTAATTTTTTATTTTTTTTGACTATTTTTAAAAGTACTAACATCTTAAATCCACTACCAAAAACCATCCCCAAAGATGAAATTCAGAGCATTTTTACTGCCCCAAAAGGTGATGACATACAGAAAAAATAAAACACGTCATTCTAAAATCAATACATTCACTGTTCCACTTAGAATCTAATATTTTTAGCATAATATAAGTAAGTCTTATTGTAGAAATAATAATAATATTTTATGACATGACTCATGAATGAATTCTATCAATTGAATCGTTTATTAAAAATGTTCTTGCAAAAATACCTTCTGTTGATAATATTAAGAAATGGACTGAAAATTAAAATAACGTATTGAACACAAAGTAAATTGTAACAAATACTTCGCGAGTTTATGTTTATTCAAATTTTAATACATAACTAAAGAAAGCATTTGAATAATTTATGTAAATACAAACTTGGTATTTAACTAAAATTTCTTTATTGAATAGTATTAAAACTTGTAATAACTTGGATCCAGTTTTTTTTGTTTTTTATAAGATATAAAAAGTTATTTTATACGAATATTAAATACTTAATTTAAATTTTGACTTAAAATGAGCTTATATAAGTGTGAATATGACTAAAAACTCAATTGAAAAAAAAATTATAAAAATAATTATTATCCGTTAATAATTTTTCATAAATATGTAATAAATTTGTTTGTATAACATGTATATATATATATTATTGTATATGTGTTAACCGATAATATCTTTAATTATTATAACATATTATAAAATTGTAATTATATATATATTCTTTAATTTTTTTACAGGTATGTAATTTTGAAAAATATATATTTTATTCAATCGGTAATTACGTAAGTAAAATTATTTTTTTTTTTCAGTAGAATTTACATAAATTATATCTTATATAATACATTCCTAAATATAAAATAATATATCTTCATAAACGTGTTCATTCCAAAATAGTTGTGTAACAAAAAAAAAAAAAGTATAAACTGTAATAAAATACCATATATTTTTGATCTTGTGAACATAAAATAACATTTTGTAAAAACAAGGTCTAAAATATATTTAAAACAAAAAAAAATAAATAAATACACATTATGAATTACTAATAATACTTAATATTATGACTTATATTTAATAATAATTTTTAAGTTGCTAATGCTAAATATCTTAAAATAGTATCATCTCATCTTAAAATGATGTACATTTTATACATGTATGGTTATCTAAATACTGTATAAACATTTTAGATGTTGAGCTGAGCAATGAATGTATTAGCGTATTAGTTGTACAAAAACAATATTATGTGTAGTATTTTTTGCGTTTCATCACCTTTCGAAGGAGTAATAATACTTAAATATTCAATTACGAGGATGGTTTCAAGCAAAATTGAATTCAGTTGTTTCTTGTTTACTTTGAAAGATCAAAAAAATAAAATCCTAGTACTTTTCTAAATAAACTGAAACAAAATAAATGTTTGTTATTTTATTGTTATTCAAAAACAAAGAAACATATAAATATTTAAAATATTCAATAAAAAAGCATCGTGTTATTTACATAATAAAATTTACAAAATATTTTGTTCCTTTTTGAGATATTTATAGGTATTTTAAATTGTTTAAATTTGTATTTCTATAGTTAGTTGTCTACAGGATTGTTGACGATATTGTATTATAATAACACATCGATATTTTATCTACACAAAACCAACCATCATTTCTTTATTAGCCGTCGTTTATTTAAACATTGTAATGGATATCAAATTGCACAAAAAATACACACCTACCAAAAATAGTCGGATGTACTTTGACAAAAACTTCGGATGAGATTATAAACCATTTATGTCTGTAGGTAGTAGTAACTGTAACTTTTCTTTTTGTGGCCATTTTATCTACCAAACGTTCGTGGTCTAGATATTATGTTCTATATTTCTATAACTTAATAATATTATTCTATCCATCTTAAAAGTGTCAGAGTTTTCATATGACGAAAGTCATAAATAAAAAAAATACTCATAGAAACATGAATTGTGTATAAAAATATATAAAAAATATATATATTTATTATGTTATATCTGCAGAAGAGCTGGGAATTGGACAGATGATAGACAGCTTTGTTGAGGATTCACAATAACTCTTGAATCGGCTAAAATTTTTTTTTTTTTTCAAAACCTCTATTGAGTTTTTAAAATATATGTACATAAAAATAGTAATATAAGCTGATAAGATATTTTACTATCGATGTAACTATAATCTGTAAACTATTTTCAAATTTTATAGTTCAAAAAGAAATTAAGATATACGTTTATTGATTTTTGAACAAATTTTTTAAAAGTAACTACATTCGAGTACGCGATAACTCGGAACCTCAGTAACTCAAAAAAAAAACAATTTACAAATTCAAACTATTCAAATAACAAACTCGAATTTTTTTTTATTCCTCTAAAAATATTAATTATGTATTTATGAATTAGTATAAATTCGAGTTAAATATCTCGAAGCGAATTTTTATCTCCCTTCAATTTCGAGTTATTGCGACTCGACTGTATTTAGAGAATAAAAATAGCATAAAACTTTTGGCTATCATAATTCGTTAGTAACTATTTTACCATAATAACTATACGTATATAATAGCTTGCTGTTGATATTTGTCATTTATTTTTTATTCATTATAACAAATAACAAAAATAGCGCATCATACAATTAAATTGTCAAAAAACTTCCATATTTTATTATTATTTATTTATAACATTAGATATTAAATAAATGGTATTTACTTTGACTATACTAAATTTTTAGTAAGTTTACATTACTTATAATAATTGTATCATTTTAAATAATGAAATATTACAATAAACTGCATGCTATTCATTAAAAAAAAAATTCTTAATTCATAATTAAAGTAAATAAAGCGCGCGTGTTCGCCGTTCATTAAATTTACTATTCATTGTTATTATAACAATATAATAATCTTTATTTATTTCATAAAGTTGTAATGTAACAGTAAGATTATTATGGCAACAATCAATATATTACAAAAACAGTTCTTTTTTTTCGGTTAATTTTATAATTTCAAATAATTTGCATACTTTAGTCTATAACTATGTTGTATTTTCCACACTCGTTATAAGATTAGTATGAGTCATAACTCTTTTTAAAGAGTCGTTCTACTAGATGGTATAGAGATCGTAGACCAAACATTAAGTCTATAAATTTGAAAAACTCGGGCAAGAAGAAACTAGGAATTAACAATATAATACCCATTGAGAAAATTAATACATCAGAGAACAATCTCTGATATCTAAGCGTAGATAGATTAAGTATTTAATAACTGGTTAATAATCATGCGACTCGTATGTTATACCGAGAGTTCGGATAATAATTTTAGAAAATTGAATTTGTGCGTATCGAGTTTAAGTATATCACAATATTACTATTGTAGCTGGGGACCCAACGACATATTATTATCTATATTGTATTGGTTCACAACGAATCGGCTAATACGTATTGTATAATGATATACACGCGAGCGCGCGTATGCGTAAGAGCCCTTTTAAAAGTTTGACCTGCGGTGTTAGTTTTGCGGACAAACAATTAGCTTATACCACTATTATATGTATTGTATATTGTGTGTACGCAAGGAGCTGTCATAGTATTCTCGCTGTATACAATGTGTATTTTAATCCTTGTCGCGTCCGCACTCGAATTAACGAGAACATATTGTTACGATATGATTATATACCATATCATTATTATACCAGACGTACGGGTGTAACTTGTCGACTTATGCGAAACCACGATAGTGTTATTGGCCGGTTACCCACATAATAATATAACATAACTAAAAACTTCGAGTTTTGTCGAATCTTGTTTCCAGTTAGTTTTTTCTTATAGTTATGCTGTGCAAGGCGTATAGTCAGATGTTTTTATAGAGGTGTTTTAATTTGTATTTAAATATAACTTTAGAGCGTAGAGGTCAGGAGAGCATTAGACACTATACGTGTCTAAATTTTAAAGTCATCAATTTCCATATTAATAGTGTCAAGTATGAAATATAGAACCATATAATAACATATTTTATAGAAATCTGAATTAATAGTAGGTACATATATATATACCAATGTTTTGCATAAATATGGCCGATGGGGGTGATTTAACACCCAAAATGCTCCTCTGGCTACGCGCTATATGTAATTTATAAATGTTATACTCCAAAGGAATATCACGAGGAAACAGTATTTGGTTGTCGTTTTGGTCATATTATTTATTTATTTTTATTTGCACTGAATTAACGCCTAATAATTGTTAGGTTTTTCAAGTATATATTTATACATTTTATACATATGTATAAATATAAGTAATATATAAGTATTATATATTATTTAATATATACTCGAATAGCCTACCACTTATTATCAGGCGTTAATTCAATGCAAATAAAAATAAATAAATAACGTCACCACAACAATAACAAAATAATAATATATATATATATCACTAATTAATTCACAATTCACAATTGTATGAATGTATGATAACATAATATGTATAACATATAATACAATAAACATAAATAATTTATAATATAATATGAACACTGCCTATAAATACTATGAAAATAATAATTAGTAATCGAAGTAGTGACACTTAAATTCGAATAGACTAAAGAAAATGATCAAAGAAAATCAATTTAATTCAATTAATTAACTTCGGCAAAAACCAATTTTGAGGATTATATATTAACCATAATTACTTACGGTGAATTTCTACATTAAATATTAGACATAATCAGAATTACAATTTTGGTAGATGAACAAAATATGTTTAAACAGTGAAGGGCAGAAGAAAATGCTATTTAACAATTTATAAAAGAAGATATCGACGATTTTGAGACGATTTTAAAACGAATCTAGTTTTATGTCAGTCTAAATAGTTAAACAGTCTAAAATTATATCTTTAATATTAAGATACAGGTTGATTTACCAAGCATACCTATCCTTTCTATATTATTATACAATTTCTATTTTTCAAAGCTCCTGTTTAAATTATTTATTAAATGATTTTTTTGAAAATGTTGAAGTATCTAAATAAAAATTTGAACGAATAGTTTCTAAATGAATACCATTTTTATATATAATCAGGATAATAGACCTAAAAAATGTTTTATTTTATATTAATCTATTTTTTTTGTTATAGAATAATTAAACATTTTTACAAGCTTTAAACAATGTTGGTAGATCAATATTAATTTCTATAATTTTCAAACCATTAAAATTCCCATATTTTTCAAACGTAATTATAAAAAAAATAAAATATATATATATTATGAAACGAATATCATTAATAATTGGTAAATGTTTAATAACTTAGAAACTTCTCGTTTAAATTTGAATTTAGATACATTTAAATTTTCATATAAATTGTCTAATGAATAATTTAAATTGAACAATGGAGATTCTCATATGAAAAACAGAAGTTTGTATCACCAAAATGTTCTTAGATGGAACAAAAAATATCAAGTATATTAAATAATATATAATCTAAGTATATTATAAATTTCTAAAAATCAAATTTTGATTGTGGTTTAAATATGCATACTCGATAGAGGTTTGATGATCATAAATTCATAACATATCAATGTATATTGTATAATACACAATATTATATTAATAAATATTATGACGTCGACACATAATATAGGCGTGAAAAACACATATTGTTCAGCACTTAATTTTTATCAAATGTCTAGTACCTATATTTAATTAATTCTTGTGTATTATGTAATATATTTCAAGACATTTTATTGGTTTTTTTTTTTTGGATAGTGCATTTTTATTTGAGAATCCGTTATTATGCATTTGTATGGTGTTTTTTTATTTTTAATGGACGACAGTAAACCAACTACTGTGACTAATAACTAGTGTTGTAATTATTATAATAAAATAGCATGATATTAGATTAAACCTACTTATTAATAATACGTTTTGCTCACCGCAGATTATAGAAAATAATTCATATATTTAATAAAATTATATAGATACTACAGACTACATTCCTGTTTAATTGTACAGATATTAACACATACTTCAAGAAATAGCCTACTATCTCGTATAAAGAGCAAATATTTTATGAATTAAATGACGTACTATGTACGCTTATACTATATGAATTAAATTTCCGTTTATTTTTATAAACATATAAATACTGAGCCCTACTGAAAGCATAATATACCATTTTAGAACATAATTTTAAAACCCTAGTGCATAACTTCGTTACTACATACATACTTAGAGGCTCCAGTTAGAACTCAAAATATTTTAAAAGTCTAAAAAATAAAAATAATTGAGGGTTTCCTTAATCTAAATTTACTGAGTCCAGAAATTTGTAATTACTGTTATATATATAATAATTTTAGTTTTTAAATCTAATTTTGATTTATAAAGGTATTTGCTCTCGTACTCTTCTTTTCTTATAAATACTTTTTCTAAGCTATAACCTAATTACTAGTTTAATTTTCTAATGGCATTTTCCAAGTTTACAAAAGCCAACTATAATAAAACAAAATTAAAATGCATAATGTGCTTAATAATTATAACTTATATTAGTAATGCAGAAAATAAATAACTATTAAATAATACAAACTATGGTCGAATTAAATGATATAATATGATATTTTATTTAATTTGAGTACTTTAAAAAACACAGAGAGCATTTAAAATAAAAACATTACTCTTTAAATGGTATATATTCTAGTTTTTTCTTAGTTTCATTTATTTCATATTTTTTTCATTTATCTATTTTTATAATAAATGTTATACTAAACTTTATAACTATATTGTGTTTTAACAGTTTACTGAGAAAATATAAAAATAAATAAAAACGAGTATTTATATAGCATAAACGCTGTATTAAAGTCCCTAAAAAAATTTATATTTTATGAAAATAAGAATTAACAAAAAAAAAAAAACGAGTTTATGCAAATTTATTTTATTTTAATTGATCCTCTAAAATTTAATTCAATAAAATAATGGATGGATATAAATATTTCATTTTTAAACTTTCAGTCAAAATCAATAGTGTCTGATTTATTATAATGTGTAAAAAGTCTAGCTAAAATTTTGAATTATATATACATTATAGAAAAATAAAAAAAAAAAATAATATAATTCATAATATTATGTAAGGTCATAAAAAGTACTGTTTTATAGTTTTATTCAATACAAATTGCAATTATTTACTGACATCGTATATTATATTATCAGAGACGTGTGACGATTTATTCAGAATCAGAACCACAACAAAATTTCTCTGACATTATTGTCCTGTTAACAAATTTATTATATATATAAAAAAATATATACGAAACACCAACAAATAATAAACTCCAAGCACGTCCATGAATATAATATTATATTACCTTTAAATGTAGATAAAATTATTTTGCATAGATATTGTAGTACTCGTTCTCCTTAATTTAAACTTTAGTAAGCTCATAACGTTTACCAGTCAAATAATTTATATATATATAAAACTAATATTATAATTCTTTTTTTTCATTTATTCAATAAATAAAATCCTTTAATGGTTTATAATTATTATAACTTAAAAATTTTTCTTAGAAACCAATTATCGCGTAATCTACTTTACTAAAAACACACTAATTTAAAAAAAATCATATATTCTTATTTTCAATATTTTATATTATGCTTAATATAAATATTTGTTGACAATATTAATTCATTCTTTATAGTATTATACTGATTCATTGGCATATATACGTATATGTTTTACTATAATCTTACTGCATATTTTAAGATAGCAAATATTACTATTATTTTAAGTCATAAATAAAGTCCTATATAATTGTTTAAAATAGTAATATTTATTGTCTTAAAATAATATTTAATTATGGAATGAAAAAAAAAAAGTACATTAAAATACAATTTCGGTTACACAATGAAAATCTATTATTATTTATTATTATCATTTTTTTTCCACTTGACTACATAGGAGGAATTTAAAATATTTTCCATCCATCGGCTTTTTATAAAGGTTTTTTAGATGTTATAACAGACAAGAAATCTTTTTAGAAATCTTTCCACATTCCAAATTTAACTCTAAAAAAAAATAATTTTACAAATAAAACATTCAATACATTTTCGTTATTTAAAGATATTATTCTTACATTTATAAAAAGTTTCCTAGTGTAGTACGATATTTTAATGATTCGTATATAATATACATATTATTCTTTAGTCTTAATTTTCTATTGCTTACAATATTTCCTATCTCATAACCAAACACAAAAACATTTAATAAAATTATCTTTTGATTGAAATTTGTATATTATACCAATAATAATATGTATAATGTATCTGTAAAGCTTGTTTTAATACTATATTTTATTTAAACAACAATTAAATCGTAATTTAAAAACAGGCCTTACATTATTTTTATCAATAACAAATCGAGACATTTGTAAGTGAACTATTAAATAACTACCGATTTTATAAATGTATAGGTTACATGTGACTATCAGAAACATGTTGTTTTAGATTATATATACTCAAAAAAAAAACCTTATACATTTATGATTAAAATTAATTTAAAGAGCTCTTTGAAGTATCGAAATTTCATGAACAGAATTTAACGAAACATCGGAATAATAAGAGAGAGAACCATGATATATGATTCCGCCGGAAGGAAACTGTCAATTGAAATCGAAAAGACGTACTACCACAAATGATATGGCCCATTAACAGAGATTTTTCGCTAGTACTTTTGGGAGCAGTTACGGGAAAGGACTGTTAAGGTGGAAATGGGTGGAAATATTTGGTGGGCGGGATTTCCAGTCAGTTTTGCAACTCATCAGCTATTTCGTAAATAAAAAAGTCTGCACGTGCTGAAACGTTTCCGCAACTATGTCAGTGGCGTCAGTGACGGTGGCTTTGCCCGTGCGCCGGCTTGATGACGTGAATAATGCACCGCTGTTCGCGGTCTAATTAATAACTGCTTTTAAACTACCTACTTGGCGACGTTGGTGGCCCATAAGCCCCCGCTCTAAAACCACACTCTTAGTGTCTCCTTTTAAACTCTCTCGTTATACGTATAGCTGTGGTTTTGACGGCGGAGAAACCGCGAGTGTTGTTCATTTCGCCACGAGCCGACAAGCGAACGCCACCTAACCGCCACCGTCTTCGGTCTGCCGAACTGAAATATATTAATAATATTATTGTTGTTACGTACATTTTTATCAGCTAAGTTCATTAGGATTGGGGTATGTACCTTTAACCAAAACTATAAGTCAATAAACCACCGCGATGGTGTACGGTGGAGTCCTTCTATTTTTTATATGGTGTCTATTCAATACATTATACGTATACGCTATAACATATTGGTACAATACTAAATAACTTAAATGCTACAAAATTATGTAAATTATGAGGTTTATGATTCTCGCGATACATTATCGGTAATATTTAGGTACAATAAAATTTCTCGCCTTCAATAATTAACTTGAGTGTTTGTGTTATCATTATTATTTTAAATATGTTTTTGGATAATCGTTTAACTCTAAAAGAAGTTTACAATATTAATATAATTACAAATTACATAAAATATGTAGTTCTGTTTGCTTGAACTTAAAATAAAACAATCAAAATAATTGCGTCTGTTTGAAAAGCTGAAAATCTGAGATTTTTAATTCATTTAAACGTTTTAAAAGTTTAATATTACCATATCTTATACTACGCATTCAAATAGTTATGAAAGTTTTAAAATTTAAGCAAGAGAACACTCAGCATATTATATTATACTTAATGCTAGCTGGTAAATGAAAAACCGACAATGTCTCGCATGTCATATTATAATATTTTCAAAAGTTACTCAGTCACCTTCGTCGAGACATATCTGGTATTCCCATGGATTATTATCGTTCATACATCATTATCACTTCTTTTTCGATATAATAAGCCACGCAGTCTTATATCCAACATTATTTTATTATTTTCAAAGGTCTTTCAAGAATTGCTCTATGCTCGTTCGTTTTTTATAGTGATATTTTTATGATAAGATAATACATAACAGACATTGACACAGTGCAATAGTAACAACGAAACTATCGTCACATTTTACGAATCTGTAGAACATATATAATATTATGTATACTCTTTGTGACCTCGCATCATGTGGGTCAACTATGTAACTATATACATATTGATATATTTGTATAAAAATCTGATATCGTAGAATTTTTTATCGTATTATAATATTATATGCATTGATTTGTTAATATCTTTCGACGAAACGTTCAAAGTTGTTCTAAAATAATTGATAAAAATATATGAACTACATAAAATATACTAGTTAGTAGTTATACTACAGTTATGCATTACATAATATATACCTACCGCTATTTTTATTTTATCACATAAAGTATAAATATTTTGAAAAAAATAATATCCACTCACTTAATATCAATAATATTTTATTAATAACTTAAGATTTTAATAACAAGCAAATAAAACATTCGTCTGTCAGGGTTTTGTGTACATAATATATAAATCCTTCGATATACGTAAGAGATTTTTGATTGCACCATCAAAGTTTTATGGTTATAATATATTTTCTGTATTCAAACGACTTTTTAAATAATATTGACATTGAAAGTTGACGACGCGATTAATGTACAAATAATGAAAAGACAAATTTCTTGTCTGGTTTTCTTTGTATATAATAAATAACAGTATTTAATAGAGAGTATTGAATTTCGTTATAAAATCATTAAACTAATGGATTAAAAATGATACAAATAATTGACGTGCCCTCAATCGTTATTACTTATATATATATACATATATGTGTGTGTGTGTGTGTGTGTGTGTGTGTGTGTGTGTGTGTGTGTTGAATTCATATTATTTCTCAAAAAATAACAGATAAAATGTATTTGACTGAAATTCAATTTAATAATACATAATAATCACTGTCAAATTGAAAAATGTTTAGCTTTAAAAAATAATTAAGTTAATTTATTCATCAATTTCAACGTTTTTCATAGATAAGTACCGATATAAAAATTCTAAATTATATTTTAAACAATGTTATTGTGTTGGCTATTAAAAATTTTAATTGAGAACACTAGGTAATATTATCGATCAAACTATATATTATTGGTTTTATTTTTTTACATTTACGCGTAAATATTTATTATATTATGTAACCTATTGATTATTCACCATGTAATATTTTTAAGCTATTGTTTCTGTATGGAATTTACATGAAATATTGATCGCCAAAAGTATAGTATCCACAGCATATATATGTGTATTTATAATAATGTAACTTATGTAAGTACCAAGGTGAGTTATTTGATAGTTACTAATTTTAGGTCTTTGAAAATTATTTTAAAATTGATTCACATAAACACGTCAAAGTTTAATTATTTATTACATCTACAAGATATATTATATTAAGTTTGGTTTTACTTAACCGTTTAATTTTTATACTTATATCTTTAAGTTTAATTTAAAGTTTACACCCATTAAAACTTTTCCTTAAACCATGAACATTAAGCAATATTTGTTTAGTCTAGAATACTCTATTGTATATTATGTACTCTACAATATTCCTATGAATCGAATAAATATTTTTGAAACCTTATTATATATATTTCACATATTATATACAATGTCCTGTGAGGATTTACCCATTGCCACATCTCCTGAAATAATAGAGATATTATAATTCTGGTTTTTTTTAATAAGATTCGTAGGGATAAAAACTACAAATATTTCAAGTTTTAATTTATTTTAATGTTTTGGTAAAAAAAGTTAACAAATATATTATTTTATTTAGTTATTTAAAAAAAATTTGAAGATATCTATTTTCAGAGTTTTAATATTTATACATTAATAGTTACTTCATGTAAGATTTATTTATTTAAATTAATTACTGTTTCCCTTACTGAAAAAAGGTATATATATACAGGATGCCCGTGATGATTTACCCATTTAGATATCTCCTGAAATAATGAAGATATCATAATTCTGGTGTTTTGATAAGATTCATAGGGACGAGAACTAAACATATTTCATGTTTTAATGATTTGGTAAAATGTTGAAAAATATATTTTTGTACTTAAATATTTTCAAAAAAAATTGAAGAAAGCAATTCTGTAGAGTTCATTTTTCTAAGAATAATGACGTTTCAAAATTTTAATTTCATTAATCTCTTGGTTTTTAAATGTTTCTAGTTTCGAAAAAAAATTCGAATTATTTAGTATGATACTAGTATCATTGTATCAAACATGTCAACATGTGGCCCGCGTACTCGTCCGCACGGGTACGGCTGACGAACGCTTTCAGTATGGCTCGCAATAAACATATTTTATTTCTTCAACATTGTTGAAATTTTAAATAAAAATGAATAACTAATGTACAAAAGGCTAATATGTACATCTTGGTCAAACTTAGTATTAAATAGGGTTATATTATAATAATTATAACCAATAGATAGAATAAATTTATTTTGTTTACTTAGGATTTAGTGAAAAAAGGTATTTTGTCCGCGAACGTATAAATACGTAATAGTTATTATTATATGGCCTGTTGGTAATTTGAGTATGTGATAGTCACAATTTAAATAATTTAATGTTTTGATATTATTATCAACCTTTTCACAGTATTTTCGTAGTATTTATAATCGATGACCCTACTGTGGTTTTAAATCATTTTTAATGCTTCTCGAAATTAGAAAAAATATTAAAAATCAGGAGATTAATGAAATTAAAACATTGAAACGTCAGTATTTCAGAAAAATGAACTCTACAAAATTGTTTTCTTCAATTTTTTTTAAAAATAATCAAGTACAAAAATATTTTTTTCAACATTTTACCAAATCATTAAAACATGAAATATGTTTAGTACTTGTCCCTGTGAATCTTATCAAAACACCAGAATTATGATATCTTCATTATTTCAGGAGATATCTAAATGGGTAAATCATCACGGGCATCATGTATATATATATATATATATATATATATACCTTTTTTCAGCAAGGGAAACAGTAATTAATTTAAATAAATAAATCTTACGTGAAGTAACTATTAATGTATAAATATTAAAATTATTTAGATTTATTTTGTTTCTTAAAATAATTGTACTTCAAAATCCGTTCTGCTGCATTTCACAATAGTTTAACATTATACTGTATAATAATATTATAATATTATCAATAGATATAATAATAATAATAAAAATAACTAGTATTTTAATATCGTACAGGAACGTTATTTGATATGACGATGTATATTATAGAAGTAGATAGTATTTAAATAGTCATATATAGATAAACAACGTATCAAATAAAAATAATATTTTGAGATATTAGTGTATGAATGAAATACTACTAGAAGTATTCGATTTAGACATTACATATATTAAGTTATAATATACTGTTATTATTTCGTCAACACGACTTGTGAAGAGTATTAGCAATACCTATTATCAACACATTAAACATGACAACATATTATTATATATGCGACAAGAAGCTAACATAAATAGTTATAACATAATCTTTTGGTTTAATATTAATTTCAACTATAATAATCCAATTATATTATGTGAAATGGATCACAAGTTCTGATTATGTCACTCGAGTGAGTAAAGTTATAAATCACACTGTTTTAGACCTATTGAACTCTGAGTTAAAATATATAGTGGTTAAATTACACTCGATTTCAATACGCGGTAATTAATAATTTTCAATAAGCGATAGGTTTCATAACATGTATGATGTTTGATTTTAGTTGAGCTTGCAAGAATTTTATTTTCCTAAAACAGTCATCGTCAGTCACCATTTAATACTTTACAACCTAACTTAACCTTGTACACTTCTTTAAATAAACACATCACAACAACAGTTTAAAAAAAAAAAAAACAATAAACGTACGTAAATCAACGTTTACATACAATATTAGATTATGCTATTTTACTATATAACAACATATTATTTGTCCGGCTGATTGTTGTGTTTTAAGTCTTTGATGATGTTACATGGAAGTGTATACACGTTTACACTGCTTTGAAGCGCTTTTCATTGTACAACCAATAAAAATTCTTTTTAATAATCTTATAATAATATAACCTATAATTATTATATTTTTATAATTTTATATAACATTTTGATTAAGGTTTATGATACACTCCACAACTCTTTATAATACGCTTTTTAACAAAAACATTTAATGTTTTTTCCAAATACCAATTTGTGTAGATTTATTTGTGACAATTTAAACATTTCAATTAAAATTAGAACTTAACCGACAGCCATCCCTTTTTAATACAATACAATATATCCACTAAATATATTATCAGTCTTACACGTACAATAATTTAAATTTGTTATTCTAACAATTTATTATTGTATAACATACAAAACTACTATATCTACTCAACTTACTATAACCGCACAAATATGCCTTATTTAATAGTTACAACTTACAATGGAACTAAGTAGTTAATGCAGTTGTGTTACAATTGTATGCAAAATACTATATCAATTATTAACAATTTGATGAAACTTATTGGTGTTTATAAACTGTTAATTCTCCCGTTTCATTTACGTAAAATTGTATAATCCACATCTCGCTGTGCTCAATATACACAATACATACACATTCTGTAGACAGTATAAATCATAATTGTGTATAACTTTATAAGCAAATTTATATTTTCTGGTTATTATATAACCCAATTCTAAAAACAATTTATCTAATATCACGAGTACGTATCAAATTCTGTGTTGAATAATTTGCAAACTATATTCAGAAGATATTTGATAAGTATCATGTACTTTGATATTCTCTACAAGAACTCACTTACATGATGGAATTGTTAAACTTTTTGAAATGGTAAATACTGCTGTAGCGATATGTATAAATGTCATTATCATTGTTGCAGTAGGTAATAAAATGCTATACTCTGTGAATGTATTGGCTTAATGCATATCATTATTTTGATAATCAAATAAATTATTTACATCAATAAAACATTCAAAAATGATTGACTAACAGATGTAAAAAAAAGAAATTCATTATATACATATACTTATTATAGTTGTACACATATACTTATATATACGTAAGACTGTAAATCGTTGAACTATGAATTTAATCTAAATGATAACAATCAAAACCCACAAAATAATAATAAAAAATAAACTATATAGTTAACTACTACCTTTCCTCGTAATATTATTTCATACATAATGTTTACAACCTTAAATTATATACTTTTATAAAACCGCGTTAAAGGAAAACCCATAAAACTAAACTTAATTAATCTGAAAATATAATATTATCAAAATATTGATGTAATATATAATTTTATATTCTGAACAGTGATAAAACTATTGATGTAACTTTTGATATTTTTTTTTACTGTAATTATATTTTTAAGTAAAATAATTATTTCAAAAAGTTTTATAATATAATATAACCTTTACAATGACAATACATTTTTCCTGTATAATTGGAATTTTAAAATATTTTAACAAGGACAGTATATGCGATGTATATTGTGCATAATATTGTATTGCAGGCTACAGTTTTATGCAATATTTACAAAAATAAAACAAGATATTAATCTTTACTCCCATTGTAACAAATCGTTACCAACCATTGTATTTATTCATATTATATATATTATATAATAGTTATTCTCACATGTACTAATTAATTTATCGAATTAAACAACATATAATATCATTAAATTTTCACCACCGTATTAAATTGGTAAGTTTAATATTACTAATAGGAGATTCCATGTATTACTTTCGAAATATCACATCATCTACTCTGTAATAATCTTAACATGGGTAAATATTGAAGTTAAGCATATAATTTGGAAGGTGTTGTTTCCAGCTAAGATTATTGTTAATATATTAAATATTATACTGAATTCCGTTTATTATATAATCGTTTATAACAACAACAATTGTTTATGGGAAGTATTGTGTAAACAAAAGCTAATTAGACAATTTTAAACAAAACACAAGGGCTATATTTATAAGGAGTAATTTTTGACAGTAAACATACGTTATTCAATAATTATAAACGTTTTTAAAAATATTTAAAATCATTAAGAAATTAATTGTTTATTACTGTTTGTATTTTCATGATTTTTAAGTGTATCAGCTTTTTCAATAGCAGCATACATTTTTACCTTCTTATTCTAGAGCAAAATATTTTTTACCGAAAATTGCCATGGATAAAAATCGAACTTCAAACGAGTAATAATTCATTTATAATACATTTTTGCATTTTTAGATTTAGATAAACAGAATAATAACCAATAATTTGTGATCCTACCTACTCAACACCGTATTCAGATTATTTATCTATAAGCTTTAGATACTTAATAACTAAATGACAATTTATTCAAAATTGTTTTTTTAAATTGAAGTAAAATGTATAATTTTTTATAAACATTTTGTTTTACAATTACTTCAAATTAGGTAATAAATATATTTTTGAAAACTTTCATACTTTTCAAAATATTTTCTGTTAAAAATTTCAGTCTGTATAGACGTCACTACAAGTGCTTGCAACTCTATAATTATTTATTATTTATTTTTGGTAGATAAATACTATTTTAAACACTATTTTATAATTATATATATATATAGGTATTAGGTATATCTGTGAATGTATTTATACTAATATTTTTATACTCACAATATTATTATTAGCGCATTTTACCCGAAACTTATTTTACTTTACTTTTTAAACAAACGTATACGTACTTATAATAAGTCAGTTTTCATAAATTTAAAATCTGAAACATGTAATAACTAGTGTGATACATTTGCTATTGTGCACTGCACCGGTATCCGTGACTTTATTTCGTTTTATTGTTTAAAAATACGTATTATATACCTACCTATATGAATTCTTTGTTACCATTTTTTGGTGGTTTTTTTTTTTTTTATATTTTTTGTTCGCTGTTTAATTCCTAACACTATGCTAGCTTTTTCTATATTAGTATAGGGCTCCAAGCCGAATCATGTGAGCGTCATTAACGGTTTGTAGAAAAAGCGTATATGGTACCGGAAGGCGTCCGGTCTACACGGTGAAGTGGGACAAAGTCCGTTAGTAAAAGTTGAATATCCACAATAAAAGAAAAAAAATTATGTACTTTTCAACAACACAGGAGCGTATATTATTGTACGGTGCGTTATCAAAATAGCTCGTGTAACCAGAAGAACTTCCGAGAATATTTTACTTCACATCGATTTCCTATACAATATTAGAATATCAAACCCATTTATCTATAAACAGGTACCTACCTAAATAAAAGCTCTGCGATGTTTAAAAAAAAATGACGTATCCATAATATGAACATTAATTGAGCGTGTGTGTGTGTGTGTGTGTGTGTGTGCGTGTGTTTCATTTCACCGATTGACCCAGTGAGACTTAGTGAGAAACCCGTCAACTATATATTTTAAGGTTAAGTATATAATATTATGGCACTGTTTAAAAATGGCTCGAGTTTCCATATCATCGGTATAGTAATGAACATTTTATTATTATTTCGGTAGTTGTGCACCATAATGTAAAAGCCATTACCTATACCATTCAAAATGCATTGTTGCCTTTTGAAATAGATCGGAAGTTATGATAGAAAATAAAATAGATTCAAGTTTAAACACGTATTAAATTAAAATAGTTATAAAATATACGTATCATTAAATATATTATATTTTATTACTGTACTTAAATTCTGAATTGAAACATTTTTAATCAACAATTAAAAGTAACTACACATTTATAACTAAAGTTTAATGGTTCAAAAATAATTATAAAAATAGTATGGAATTAACATTTAATGTAATATAGCTATCAGCAACACATAAGATATGTTATATCTGTAAAATTTTTGGGAAAAATATTAAAAAATACATTTTCAAACCTTTTATACCTTATAGATTATGTTCTTTTGTACACTATTACGTATGCAGAGTTATTTTTTGTTGAATTATTCATTTTTTTCTAATAGCACAATATAACGTTTTAAATTAAAATGGCAGCCACAAATTTAATCATGAATTATTATTATTCATACATCATACTAATATATTAAATTTTTAAGTGAACCACCCACTCTTATAAATAGACATCTTACTGAATACAGTAATTTAAAATATTAATACGTTTAAAGCGAATTAAACTATATGCATTTTAAATCATAAATTATTTTTTATTGATAATATTTTTCTCTCCAAAATTTTAAATGTTGTATCCATACATATTTTGAAGCACTATTTTTACAATCTAGCTGATAGTTCTAAAATCCTAGACTGTTTATTTAAATTATAAAAATGTGAGCATCAAACCTCTGGCGTTTGTAGATGGTAAGACAAATTTAACTCCGAAATGTTTTCTCACATTAAAATTATATATAAATATATAATGTCGAGGATCTACACTTTGATGAATTTTAAATTTTTTTGGAGATCTATTTTTTTTTTTTTGCTATAAATGTATTTCAATAACATATGAATCTACATCACTAATTTTATTTTTCATTTATTGATATTTTTAACTATTTTTCACTAATTTATATAAATCATAATTTAATTATTATTTTATATTAATTTTTTTCACTTTCAAACTTTATTTTCTATTGAAATTTAACAACAACACATACATTTTAGTTAAAATTATTTTATATGATACGCTATAAAAGTTTGCTAAAAAATATTATATATATCAATAATATATAATATATATAATATATATTATAATTGATATATATTATATCAATAACTGTTATTATGTATTAATTTAAAAAAATGCATTATTTAAACTACTTTGAAAGTATTTTTTTATGATTTTAGGTTTATAATTATTAAGTTCCTACTTATCCTAATAAGATATTACTTAAGGTGATTATTTATGATATTGTTTTAAGGTATGATAGAGTATTAAACAAAATGATTACACCAAAATAATCTATGTCGCACGATTATTAGTTTCACTTTACATTATTTTACTATAAATAACCCTACTATATAATTATACACCATGGGGTAACTGATGTTTAAAATTTTAATAAATATATATTACCTTATTTGCCTAACATATTTACCAGATTTGCATTGGATAGATATACGTATTAACTACTGTATTTAATTATGATAAAAATCTGATAGTATTTAATTTGTTTAGAGTGCATCAATTAAAATAAATGATGTAATCTATAAAATATGCTCATAGCGATATCAATGTCTATTATAGTGAACGAAATTGCCAATTATCTTAATCAGTCATGTCGTACACTTCAAACTTATTATAAACGACTAGTCGTTAAATCGTATTCGATTGAAGTAATTGTAATATTTTTGGTAGTAATAATATAGTGTTGCGAACATTTTAGTCAACGATTTTAAATCGCTAATAAAAAATATTTTTGTGAATGTATTAATTTAATTAAGTTAGCCGACAAAAAAAAATTCTTTTGTTCCGGTTAAAATGTAACATTTTGCACATGCGTAGTATTATAATAATATAGTACAAACACTTTAAATTCTCATAAGCATGTATTTTCTTTAAGTTTTTAATAAAGACCTGCGTACATAGATAATACCTACCAGTTTTTGATAATATAATTAATAAACAAAAACTACGAGTTGATGTATAATGATATGATAGTTAGTTGGAGAATTCCGAAACAAAAGATTAAAAGTGTTCATCTGAATAGGTTTCTGGAACTGAAAGAGTGTTCTGATTGTTAAACCCCATAATTGTCCTAAATTCTGATTGTCTGTTAAAGCTCTATTCAAAACTTTCACGACTTTACAACTTAAGCCCTCAAAATATAAATAAAGCTACATAAATATTCCGTACACTACACCGGCAGCACACTCGAAGAAAAACGTCGTCTGCGGTACAGTGTTCCTCGCGGTTGATTTTCCATGATAGTTGTTATTATTATTATTAGCTTAGCGAATTTACGAATGTGCTTTTATTTTCCTGCCATATATTATATCCCCCATAAGTTTAAGGTAATTTTAAATTAATTTCACTTCATTCGAAGCCAACTTGTTAGCCGTAGTAACTTTAAATTAACTAGAAAATACAAAATAATATGTACGAGCAATTTGTATCCATTTATGTACTGTGTCACGTCACTAGTTACTCAGTAGTTTTTGTTTGGATAATTCGTGGTTATACAAAATTATTCTCATCTGTTTTGTATTAATTAACAATGCAATCAAACATAAAACATAAAAAAAACATCAAAGCAAATAAAAACAATTGGATAAAGTTTTTGAAAACAGCTAAGTACTGTAACATTAGTATTTGTATACAATAATATCACCCGATATTTATTATACAAAAGATACATTTAAAGAGGTATACAAATATTTTCCAATGTGAAATGCCTATCCTAGAGAATCACCTAAGCTTTCACTCTTGGGATGATTGGTATCTCGTCAGCATGCATCCCATTTACACTGTATAATAGATTGACAGTACATAGTTCTGCCAACAATCCGGTCAATATACGAGTAAGACATAGGAATGAAAATAATGAGTTTGCTCGTCTTAGCTTAACTCATATACAAACAAAATAAAAATGAAAATTAGATTGCAAACTCATTCGACCCAAAAGCAGTTAGCTTTTAAAATATAGTAAAAATATCATTCTCCGATTAAATACGTGCGGACAAGCTTCTAGACTCTAGAAATGAATCCTCTAGAATCTAGAGGATTCATTTACAGAGGTCAAAAGAAGTTGTTAAAAGAAAATGAAAATAAGTATTATCGATTACAGGAAACATTATCATCATTTTACTTAAATGTCTTTAAAGGAATATAGTGTTAAGCAAAATGTTTACAAAGAAAACTATCATAATGTTATTAATGATATTCAAACCGAAAATTATCAAATTATATAATTTTATAATACTTCAAAAATGATCAATTATATTGAAAACTTTTTTTTCGCTATCGTATATTAAAATGGAACTAAGAAGTTATTTGTGTTTTGTGGTACACAACATTATGCATAATATTAGATTAAAAAAATATATTATTCAATTTAACACTATTAAAAATAAAATATAATTTAAATATTCATTGAATGACTTTGTTGAATATACTTGCATTATTATAATTGTTACATATTTATAATTATTTTTATGCTCAAAAAAAAATATAATTTGGAAAAATGTACCTACGTAACAATGAAAACTATGAAAAAAAAACCTACGTATTTAAATTAATTTTATAAGTGGCTGTTGTACGTATTTATTGTATAATTTTAACCTAGAATTATAAATAAAAAATGTTTATTTGAACTGGAACCAAAAAAATAATACAAAACTACTGAAAACATTTGATCAGAATTAATACTTTTGGGAATATTTTTTAAGAAAAATTACTTTGTTATTTAAATAGCCACAGAGTTTGTCCACCTGGTATGTCAGTCGGCAATAAGTGCTATTTTCTGTTCGTGTCACTTTCAAAGAATCTAAATAATAACACAGAGAAAAACTAAAATCAAACTCCGCAAAATGCTCGTTGAATACCTATAATGTTGTGTAGCAGTATTATCGTGAGGTCGTGTCAACGATACGAAATAGGAATATTGTACGGCTCTATATTATTAGGGAAAAAAATTGTTTTTCACTTCGGATAAAAAAACGATACGAAGGCTGAACAATATATATATATATTTATATATGATCATAGAAAAGAATTCGTACGACGAAAGAGTAACAGCTACCACATAAGTCAATAAAATATAATCTGGACCGGACGTGTGCGGAAAGTTGCTGCAGCGAATAGCTGGTAGAACGTCATGTTGTTGAACGTGTAAACCGGATACGAGGGGATACAGCGTAGATAATAAATAATATAATTATTATTATTATTTAAATTACCCATATGGATACCTGCACACAAGGGAGTTGGTGAAAATACCGTGATAAGATACGGCGTCGGGATAAAACCGGGGCAGGAACGATGCTGGTCATGGTTAAGGGTATTATAGTTTATTAGGCGGCATTAAAATATTATATAATATACTCGTATAAATATATATATATATATTGACGTAATGGAAATCATTTGTTTGGTATAGTATGACGATGAATAAGTGAAAGAGGCGTTTGACTGTTTACGATTGAGGCGTCGATTGTTCCGACAGACGGGCTTGAAATAATGTGGTCTCATATACGAAAGACAAATACATAACACACACGAAATGTATTAAGTAATAAAACATTAAAATAAATGAAGTTATACCTCTACTTACTTATATATTATTATTATTATTATTATTATTATTATTATTATTATTGGTGTTGTGGTTTTGTTTTTTTTTAATATGTGAGTACAATACCTGTCGTATAAACTATATTACATACAATGTATATAATAAATTATGTTATTTTATCGACTCCAGATTATAACTTATAATTTTCTATACGACAGTGGCTATATAAAATTGGTAGGGTTAGTGTCCCTCTTAAATATACAATAGCGTCTATTGTGCTTAGGTATTTCATTTATACTCTACAAAATACTGACCTGAAATTTGGTATTAAGATACGCGCATATATTTCGTTCTTCTTATATTATGATCAAACTATTAAGTCGACCACGGGTGTAGTGTGATTTGAAAAGCGCTCCAACAATGTGGAATTTAATAGATATACATAAGTTATTAATTATAACCTTTTTAAAAATATGAAACTGTATTAATAAACATATTGGTTATTTTACGATAGACAATCACGCCTTAAATGGTTTAAAGTTAAATTAATACATACCACTAAAATTTACGTAATAATTAGTATACCACGAGATCTTTCTTATTTTTTAAATTATTTTATCAACAAAAAATTTTATTAACAGTGTTCCAATATCGTAGAAATCGTTTTTAACACAAACTTGGTTCACAACTAAATTATATAAAATTGAAAATTAGTTAAGTACTTAAAAAATATACATTAAAGTCGTTGTGTACAACTATATTATACTGTTTACGTCTGAAGATAACATCAGACATACGTTAATAAATTTAATTAAAAAATAATAAATGTTCAAAAATCCCTACAGGTATAACTTTTACATAAAATATGCCACTACTTTTGATACCTAAGCATTCTACGCCATTAAAGTAATTATTTTAGATGCATGCTGTATTTTGAAAACCGAGAACTGCCACGAGGTATTGCATAAAACATTTTATAGAAAAGCCGGAAATTATACAAATACCACACGTGCCATGTTGATATAGAACTACGGAAGTAAACAAATTGACCTCTAAGCCATATATTATAATTTTCTCGATCTTAAAGTACTGATAAATCCTAACATTTGAATACAGATTATCTGATTGAAGCTAAGTTCAATCATAAATACTCAAAAATTGTTATCTTTTTTTTTTTATCGCATATCCCTCAAAATTACTAAAAAAGTTCATCCTCCTTACGTTAACTTCATATTACATAATATTCATGAGTCATCATGTGTGAGTAATTATTATGCATTATTGTGAAAAAAAATTTCAAGTACGGTTAGCGTACTCTCAATAACTCGAAGGTCTAAAGAAATACGAAAAAAAATTGGACATTTCAAAAAATGCTATAAAATATTAAGTTTTAAAAAGAGAATTTTTTTCAAGTGGAAAATAATTTTATTCGAGATTACGAAAATTTAGATATTTTATATCGATTGATACTTTTGTTCTTTTCACATTAATAACCATTTTATTATGGGCGTTAATAATATAATATAGTATATGTATAATATGTATATTACTGATACCTAAATAATATTTAAATTGCTAAATATGTTACGTTTAGAATTGACTCAACTGCGAATGATTTTTTTAAGCTGTCTATTTCTTAAAAGTATATTTTTAGCTGATCAATCGAATTATTTTTACAAAATTACAAAGTCATGTTAACGTCAAAATACGAAAAATCAATTACTGGAATGTAAAAAAACTCCTGATAATCCATTAGTTTAAGCGAACGCAATAATTTAAAAATATATTTTCGTAAGTCTGTATAGTCTATAATGATAGAATCTATCCAAAGCAATATAAAATACTCAGTATCACTATTAATCCACGATGGTTGCGATTATATTTTCGAAAAAATTATTTATATACTGGTGGTAAAGAGAAGCGTAAATGATAAAACGCACGCATAATATTCCTCCTAATAATAAACGACATGCAAAAGTAGTAGAAAAATGACCAAGTTTATTATTATTACGTCTGTTATATAATTTGTCTACAACACGTGAATGTGTACTATTTTAAACAAATATCGGAAAAAATATTACTCCCGAGCCCCAGCCATGAGCATAAGCTATAGGTAAGTTCCCGGTTTCTGCACGTGATTAATGTGTCCATTAATAATGAAATATAACTAGTAATTAATGTTATGTAACCTAATCGAACGAGATATGTTTTCAAATTTGGCATTGCTAAAACAGTAAAAACGTCTAAACAACGTGCCATAAATAAAATCACTGATGTATTGAAAAATAACAACGTATTAAAAGTAGTATACGAGTAGACGTAAAAAATAATAATAATAAAATATTTAATTAATTTAACTAAGTCACTATTGAAAAAAGTCTATTATATTGTTATATTTCCCAAAACAAAAATAATATGAGAAAAGTGTCTGAGAAAAATATCGAGCAAATATGTACTATATTTTTTATACAAAATTAACAATGACATTTTATAAACAGTATTGCTAGTTTCTATGGAATTAAAGTGACGGGTGGACACAATGAGAATACAAGATAATTCGTTAGGTATGTATAATAAAGAAAAAAGGACAAACTGGTATTTAACGACTTCCGAGATGTAGCTCCGTTTTAATGTAGGTACAAAACTATACCACACTGGACAGGATTATACCACGTTCACAAGAGAACTTTTGTGATAACCATGGCGAGATTCAGCCAAAGCTGCTGCACGTAAGCAGTACCTACACTTTATATATGACCTTTACGTTTTACGACAGATGGTGCAGAAAACGAGGAACGTACGACGACGGCAGATGACCGTCTATTTTTCGTATAAGCTTAAAAAAAGACTATTCCGTTTACTTATTAGCATGATATATAATACATATGTGTGTGTGTGTGTGTGTGTGTGTGTGTGTGTGTGTGTGTGTGTGTGTGTGTGTGTATGTGTGATGTAAGTGACTGGAGAATATGAAAAATGTGCTGAAAACTCAAACTGCTCCAGGGAAATATTTTTTTTTTTTAAAGAAGTAGCAATAATTAAACGGTTATAGTAGATTGATGATTATTACAAATCAAGATGGTATTCGAACTCAGAGAAAAACACCAATAGTAACTATTATAGAGTGTTAAAGATTGAGGCGGGAAGATAGAATTGAAAAGAATATTGTAAGTAAATAAAATTGCGGAGGTACCGATGAATAACTGAAGAATTGTTAGAGAAGACTGCAGGCAGTATTTTCTGCCGTAGGTACAACGGAATAATGATTTTAATGGCCAATTTACCGACAATAATAAATGGATATTATATAAACGGTGGTGCTTACCCTATACAGAAACGTAAATCGAACCGATTACTGTTGTTAACGACTCGGGGGAAACTATGTCAATCGAAAGTTTCGCTTTTCGTTTATCGATATATCTATACAGTATAGGTAACTATTAATTATTATAAATCGCCGTCACTCCGCATCTGTAGACACGTGTCATGACTATCGAGCGGCCTAACGTTGATACCCTGCATCGTTGGACAAGGAAATGATTTCCGGGAAAATCCCCCGCACGGCTGTCACGTAGCTCATGACAAATCACAAAATCGGGAGGGGGTTAGTGAAGATATTCTAGTTGTCGGCAAACGTCGTCTTTACTATAATATAATATTTTCAAAACCGTCTTCCAGGTAAATATTTCATCAGTTGCGTGCATCATATAATATAATTAAAATAATAATAATAACAATAATACGAAAGGATTGTATCAACGATTCGGTAGGAGTAGAAGACAGATGATAAAAAAAATGCTGAAAAAAAACGGCATCCAGGTATCCGACCGTTCGTCTGACGAAATAGGGGCAAAAAATAAATAAAAATGATTCCACGCCGACCGTCGTCTTTTAGTCGTCGGCGGCGGCGGAGCGCGCGAGAAGAACAACACGCATCGGGGTCAGTCGGCAGCGCACCTCCTCCTCCCCCCCCCCACTCGCGCCGCCGCCATCGCCGACACTGTATCCCGAAATCACCACACATACACACACGGGCGCGCGCGCATACCACGGTAGTGGTAGTGGCGGCGAGCACGCGACCGATGGTTGTATGCTCTATTATACGTCTACGTGCGTGTGTACCACGGTTTGTGTATGGAGAGGGATGAAGAGGCGGATGCTGTGCGCGAGAGCGGGCGTGGTGCGTTCTGGTACCACCACCAACACCACCGCCACTACCGCCGTCGACACCACCGCCGGTGCAAAAGGTCCCCCTCTACCGCACCGCGTCTGACGACCATCACACTCACCGCCGGCCGTAGTTGGGTCGACGGCGTCCGGGGACCGACGATGACGACGACGACGACGACGACGACGACGACGACGACGACTACGACTACGACTACGACTACGACACGACGACGACGACGGTGATAGCGGCGGCGGGCACAGCGGCCGGGCGGTGGACAGGATGGGCCAGCGGGCGGGCGGGCGGCGGTTGAGGAGTGCTCGGAATTATCGAACAGCGGCCCCGAAACCTTTATGACGGGGGCGAAGCGCGCGCTTTCCGCAGCCTCGCTACGGCGCGCCTGGGCCGCGAGAGAGCGAACGCGGCGCAGCGCGGGCCGGGGAAAGCGGTGTAGAGCGGACCGCCGGGCGATGGCGAAGGGACCACCGCGATCGGCGGGAGCGGGGTGGGACGCGCTAGGCAGAGCGTGTGCTGCGCGCTTCCCCAGCGTCCGCCGCCGCCGTCGCTGCCGCCGCCGCCGCGCGTGGTGTTGATGATAAACGAATACGCAGTCTGGCCGTGCGGTGCGCGACACACAGACGCCCGCGTCCATCGCCGCTGTCGTCGTTGTCGTCGTCTCGTCGACGAGACACCGCCGCGCGTGCCGAAACGCCGATTGGTATCGAAAACCCGCCGTCTATGACGATCTGCATGACACACTGTTATTGTTTACAATCGATCAGACGTGTTCCCGTATTGTAATATACGTCGGCGTGCGCGCGTACAAAATAAAATATATTTCCGGAAACGACCAACACGTTCCCGTCTGCACACTCCCGATTTACGTTCCGATCGCTGACGTTTTCCGCCGTCGCGTTCACTCGCCGCCGTCGTCTTTCTTTGTCGTTGTCGTCGTCGTCGTCGTCGCCGCGTGTAGGGCGTACGACGCGCGCGCGACATGTCCGACAATCCGGGCGCCACTAACGGCGCCGCGTCTGCCGAGCAACCGGTCTGTGCCGAGGCCACGCCGCAGCCGCCACCGCCGGTACAGCAACAGCTTGACGAGGGTTCCCGACCGTCGCCAGCTAGACAGCACCAACAGAACGGTGGTTCGTCGGCCGCCATGGCCGCGGTCGTCCCGTCACCGGACACGCCGCGAAAGAGAGGTACGGACCGCCTCGCAGGCGAGTTATAATAATGAATACAATGCATATAGATATATAGTAACGCCGCAATTGTTCAGTCGTAAGACAAGTCCAATAAATCCTGCAGAGTGACCATATCTGCACAGAGTTTGAGTTCATTGCTTTTGAGTACCGTGACGCCCCCCTCCCTCCCGCCAAATTTCAAACAGGTCGCTTTTCTTTTTTTTTTTTTAAAACCAAAGTCAATAATCATGAACTTATAAGCAACGGTTTTTGTATGTCGATCGCCAACGATGAGTGCTCACTAAAATCTGCAGTTAACAATAAATTATCAAATATGAGACATCTCTTTTAAGTGTCATTCCTCAACTCTTTCCAACAATACGTCTTGACCAACAGGCAAATATCATGATATCCAAAATATATTTAACGACATAAAAATTATTTAACAATTATTGAAGTTTTTTTTCTTCTTGTACAGTTTATAGTTACGGCTAAATTTTTTTGTTTTGTGTATATAAAATCAATGAATATTCCTGGTCGAACCGGTTCGCAAAGGCCGCGTAAGTCCGTCGTATAGGCCAATCTTCGATACCAGTATTCCTTAAACGAGATGATTGAGCCAATTTATTTACGTTTTTTAAGTACGACGTTTATTATGTGCTTGCAGTTTATGTGAGTTTCTCGAGAAACGCGTACCACGACGTTATTATTAAAACTGTGCAAAAATTTTGGAACGGAGACGGTTTATGCAGCCAATAATAATAATAATAATAATCGTCAACGGTGGCATAATATAATATTATATTATTATATACAGCTGAAGCGGCTGTACCATATTATAATATTAATATTGTTTTCCATCGAAGCACTTCGTTAAGACGACAGCACGTACACATATTATTATCATAATACTCCGAAATTTTAAATAATATGTACCGGCTAATCGGTTCGAGACCGATGAAACGACAATCATATACTACTCTATTACATGACGTGATCATGTCATATCGTCGTCTTCGCACAAGACGCCCGTACGCATATATTATACTTATGCGTATATTGTATCGATTGATTCCATATCCGACCGACGTCATTGCCACAGCCGTCGTCGTCCGAGCACATTATCTAAAATAATCAAAAAATTCGCCATTATCGCCCACATTATATTGATATTGTCATAATATTAATCGTTATACAAATTCGTATCCACCTATACATACTACTCCGACGCATATATTGGCACACTGTCACGTATTATTATATTATGCAATATATTATTTCGATAGTGTGTGCGCAATTCGATGTCACCATAAGACTTCCGAGAACGGTCGGAGACGGATTTTGGATGTGCGTCAAGACGAAAAATTGCCTTATGATATTATTATATCACGAGATTACATTTCACTATATTAGGTATGATAGTTCATACGCGCGCATATTAATATTATTATTCATCTTTATAGTCAGGGTCGGAATTGTAGATCCACGGTAGATGTAACCATGATGTAGATTAATATTATAAGAATGCTGTATACTTTATTATGTAGGTACCTATGTATTACATCAAAAACAAAGCATTGTTTGTTTTAGCAAATATAAATAATAAAAATAAAAAATAAAATTATAAATTATTTAAAATATGTTTAAAACGTTACAAAAAACTGTTTAAAACAAAAACAAAACAGCGTTTTAAACAAATAAAACGTTTGTTTTGTATCATTAAAAAAATAACTGTTATTTTTCCAACCCCGTAATAAGAATATAACCTACAAGCATATTGTTGTTATAGAATTTACAATTGGCATTAACACTTAATTTTAACAATACCAGTATAATATTAAATAGTAATAAAAACAATAAAAAATGGAACGCTATGATTCTTGTAACTGATGTTTGAGGTCTTTGTATAACAACAAATACAAATTTAAAAACACACAGCCGAGTATTTCATTAACATTCCGTTTTCAGTTTAGAAAAATACAATAAAATATATAAAACAACTTCAGTGGTAAGTGATAATAAATTTGTCCGGGGAGACAAATGTAACTTAACCATCACACCCCCCCTTATTAACCTCTTGGGTCTGCCATCGTACTCGTGGTATAGGTAAATAGTTCCAATATAAAGTTTCGTTGTAAACTATTTGTAACTATGTGTGGCCGAAAACCGCAGATCGAACCGATCGCCAATATTATAATATATAGTTATGCGATTAACTGTGAAAAATGTGCACTTACTTATGACATTTCGGGTATGTTTATACGTATATTTAATAATAAAAATGATTTACCTCGTACAGCCATTTTACCGCATAGTCCTTAAATCGGTCAATTACACTCCCGCGATTGACGTTTGCAAGCAAGCGTAAAAATAATGATTACACTATCGATACAAAACTATTATATAAGTACATATACGTTTAAGGTATAACATTGTAGTCCTTACTATATAATACACAAAAGCAGCCATATGATTGGAAATCACAAGTTTTTATATGTTAAACTATGAAAATAATGGCATTTATAACACTTTTCTGGGTGCGCCATCGAACTTATATAAGTTCGTATAATTCATGGTTAAAAATGTGTAATAATAGGAACGCCAATAAGTCTTTAGTCGTCGTAAAAACTGTACAATTCTGCATTTTCAGGAAACTATTCTTTATTGCGGTACATTATTATTGTACCTGCCTACATTTAGTGTAACCCAATTATGGCGAGAAACATTAACCCATAATAATTTAATTAATAATTAATTACCAAATGTAATGTAACATCAATAAACCAGTGCCCACAATATCATAATAATTACTGGAAACATATTTTAGCAAAATTCAAACTTTTTAGTCAAGGAAATTATTGTTTAAGTCTTCAAAGAATAATAAGACGAAAGGACGTTCAATAATAATTCAATTTTCCAAACCTAACTCAATTATAATACAATCAAAATCTGTTCACAGAATAATTATGAATTAAAAACATTTCTTTAATAATTTCTAATTTATTTTAGTCGGAAAAAGTTAGTCAAAACTAATAGTTATCAATAGAAAAACAAATACATTTTTTTTAATCGCAAAATTACAAGAAATTATGGAAAATGAAAAAAAATCATCCGTATTATAAAATATTTAAATATATTTAAGCTTAATAACAAATACGCTTACAGTTTACGTATTTAAATTATTGAATTTAGAAAGTTAAAATCATAACATAATATTTAAAAATAATAAAACATTTTGTCCTATTTTATACCTAATTTTACACGAAATAAAATTATATGACAGGTTATATTGTAACAATATGTATATATATATATTAATATTATTACTTTTTTGTACAAAACATATTAAGCTAATTTTTTTTCCATTGACTAAAATATTGAAATAATTTATTAATATTTAATTGGTGTGTCAACTGGTAGCGTTAATATAAATTATAACAATAGCTGCAACACAAATATAATTATATCTAATTAGGGAAGATTCAAAAATGTCAATTAGGTACAGTTTTAATAAAAAAAAAGTGGAAATTTTTGTAATTTTTTTTTTATGGATAAAATTGTAGGACACACATATTCGTTTAAAATTCAACTGACAATTGTCATATCATTGTTAAGTCATTCGCTTTGCTTCGCCCAATCAATTAATATATTTCAATTAAACAGAAACCATTTTACATTCGTTGTCAAATGTCTAAACAGATGATTTATAATTTAAAAAAAATTCTTAGCAATACTATGTGATTGGAATATAGTATAATATGTATAACCATATATGTGTAATTATAGTTATAGTTTCCTGGAAACTAAATTAGCATTAAAACATAATAAGTTTGAATAAATATATTTTTATATATTGAGTGGGCTTAACGAAAAGTTTAAAAAAATTCAAGCACTTATTTTAGTTAATGGAACAATTAATATTATTAATATTCATATTTCTTTTGCTTACTACAAATAATAATAAGGCTTGGAATTTCAATTAAAATTGAACTGGAACCATTTCAACATTTTTAAAATATTGAAACTGGAGAGTGGATTCTGAAACCTTACCAAAATCATTTTTCTATTTTCTTCAGAACTGATACAGATATTAGTTGGTAGTGAATATTTTGAGTTTTTTCGGTTCCAATATTATTTAGCTATTTTATTAATTTAAGTAATAATAATTATCGGTTCGTTTATTTGATCGCAAATGTGTATGTGGGTTTATAATTTTCTATTTCTATATCTATCAAAAGTTCCAGAAAACAATAGATTAATATGTGCAATTACCAGCATTTTAATAAAATATAAAACGTTACGCACCCGCCAATTAGTTATTGTCTATTGACCCATCGTCGTGATTATTTCCCTATAGTTTATTTATAGTTTTGAACCATGATGCCTAATGACGTTGATGAGTGATGACTAATAAATTTGTTATTAGAACCATCATAAATACGTACCCGTATAAGTTGTTATCATAGACTAATAAATATATAATATATACACTTATTTATTTATGTACATAATATTATGTGCTCGATAACTTATAAATAGTTTCTTATGAAAATAAAATAGCATATTATACCAACATATTTCATACCATTTTATCATTTTAGTTTAAATTTAAAATAATACCAGGTACTATTAACATAAAATATGAATTTCATAAAAAAAATGTTAATATATTGTACAACGAATTTCTGGTATAAATTGTATAAAAAGTTTAAACTTTACTGGAACTCACAAGTAACAACTTCTGACGAGAAGTCTGCACAGACTCGCAGAGTCACAGCCATTCAATAAAATAATTAAGAGATGTACTAGGTATTGTATAAAACTTATAAAATTGATTCTTTTCATATCAATATTATACTTATCAATCGAAGGAAATTATATACCTATCATTCAGGTATTCAGTAAACAATCAATTGGCATTTACAAAGTTAGTCACATAGCTATACAAATATATTACATCAAACAAAAAATTATTCTACTATTCAAATTAAATCACTTTTAACAATTGAGTATTTTATTGTATCAAACTATATCACTATAATACATTAGTATTGCAACTTTTTACAATACATTTTAACCTATTTAAAAATAAATGTTCTTAAAACCAAAATAGTATAAACTTAATTAAATTATTTTATCCTATTATTTGATCTTATCATTTTGTATCTGAAGTTTGCGCTTTTACTTTTTGAAAAAAAAACTTTACTTATAAATATACCAGTTTTTATCGGAACTGCAACATTTTCTTTAAAAAAAAAAAAAGCAAACTTAAAATTGAGAACAAAAAAAATCATAAATGTTTCAAGTCTTGATAACAAATTAAATCAAAAATATGCATTTAATATAATTATAATATATACAATATTTATATATAATATATATTAATTACTATAATTTATTAGATAATATATAAAAAATATATCAAACTAAAATTATGTCTATAATGAATAATTGATAAATATACTGATTTTGATAAATTGTAATATGAATGTATAAAACTTTAAGATAATACACTTATATCATATGTTCATATCAAAATAATCATTCCAAAAAACTGCACCTACAATTTCTAAAGTAAAAATAAGTTTTCAAAAAAATTAGTTCTATATTTATTTATGATTATATTAGAAATTAAATAATTGCACCTATATATTTAAAAAAAATGTTCACAGTTTTGATCTAATTTTAAAAACAGATATTATAAAATAATGTCATGCTGTGAGAAATATCTGTATTTAATGACTCAACAATAATAATAGTTATCACAAAAGATACATTTCAAAAAGCTATATAGTATGTAAATTGTGTTAAAACCCTCTGCTGTTGTTACCAAATGTGGAAATGAACATTTAGGGGATTCAATTATCCACATTTTGACTTACCTATGTTATAGTTTCAGCTTAGTGTTCTACTATTGTTACAAATCAACTAAATAATCCAAAATTAACTATTGAATAATTAAACAGTATCCGCGAATGTTAGCAGTACAATTAATAGTCACGCAAAGATACTAAATTAATTATTCCAACATTTTAACGAGTGTTCGACGAATTTGCTATGCAAGCACAGCGGTCAGTACAGTAATTTTTGGTTTACACATTGCATTATATATTATACTGGACAGACGTAGATTTCACATTAAAAAATAATATTTGACCACTCAAAACCTTGAAATTTGACTGAGGCTCGTTGATCGATGAGATAAATAAAATTTCACCAAATCGTGCAATTTTTACACTGACAAACGATCAAACCCAAGACCCAACGCTTGCATATAAATAATAATATCGACACGTCATGTATACGACTTAATTCTACATAAATCAATCTGTTATGAATTTCGAGCAATGCCTCTACAGCGAGGAATTGCAAATGGTTTTGATTTTCGCTTTTTGTGGTAGTTGTTGGAGTATTACGATGAAGATGAAATCGCCAAGCTGCCGACACAATCTCATCCTTCGGTCGTACAACTACTACCTACTACAGCAGACAAGTGTCGATGGGACAGTAAACGGAATCACTGGAGAGGGATAGCTATAGTCGTGGGTGGTTTCGGGGGCTGAAGGATTTTACTGGGTCTCAGCCAACGGATAGGCCGATGGCGGCCGAGCAAACAACAGCGTGCTTAACGGCCAGAAAAAGGCCAGTTAGGTACTACCGTGGTTTCTCGTTGTACGTATTATAAGCGCTTTGGAAGCAAATTGAAAGCAAAATCTGCAGTAAACTGACAAATGCGGGCACTGGTCCAAAAAAACCTTTCCTGCCACCCCTCCTCAAAAAATAAAGAAAAAAAAGGTGTAACCAGGGAATTTATCTCGTTTTTGCCTCGCAAAATGTAAATTGCGTTTTAACCATACTCGCCTACCCGACCACCCACCTATAATCACACGAGGGATTACCTAAATGCCAGCGATTAACATAACCACAGGATCATAAAAAAAAATAGCGTACCAAGTCGACGTTTAATGTGTTTTTCATTTATCGGACATTCGCTAAACGCTTTGGTCCAATAATCCGAAATTTAAACGATACAATTTATTGACTAAATAATAATAATAAGTAATAACAATAAATGTTAAATGTATACATCATGACATGGCATGTATGGTTTTTGAATATTTAATATTTTCAAAGTAAAGTAATTGTATTCAGTTTATATATTAATAACGTTTCTTCTATTATATTATAATACACATATTACATTTTGAAACCAATTCACTTTAATGACTTATGGGTCTAATCGATTTTTTTATAGCGCTTATTAGATTAGATTATTGTAAATCAGCCAACATGTTCTTCTTTGAACGTATCATTTAAACTATTATAATTTATAGTATTTTACTATCCGTTTATGTATTCCGTTATTCGTTTGTACATCATTTAGCTGTCAACATTATATTGATATGCTTGAAAATCTTTATCTTCCATGCGTTTAAAAAGGATAAAGGTCACCCGCGATAATATTAACTACTTATATTATGTACATAACAAAAAAAAAAATCGAATGTAATCACGTCGCGTCGTCCTTCTAGCGAGAATCAATTAGAATAGGAAACGTTAAACGTCACTATAATTTGTATAAGTTGGTTGTACTAATTAATTGGCACTGTAACGGTTTTAAAAGAAATGCATAGGGACAGGACAGACAAACGATGTAATGACAAACACTAGGGCCATTATTAAAATGTATAACGATTTTAAAACAATAGCGTTATTATGACACCGAAACGGTAATTTAATTATTAAATAACAACATTCCAGTTTAGGTTTTTCTACGCGGATTATACACTTATTTTATACGTTGCAATACCTGTAATAATGGTTACTATGTCCGACGCTATGACTTTCATTGCCGTGGTCACCGATATAATTTTAATTTATTTTTCATAAAACAAAAATACGTATTCAACACGTTTATAATATTTTGATACGACGCGGTAGGCCAAACCACTTCTGTAGTTAAAATAGACGACGCAAGAGCCAGGAGGTTATCAGAGTCTTTATGATATTATTGTCATCATATTTTCTCTTACTGTCATTAAATCGTTAATTAAATCGTCTGCGTGTAATTCGTACGACAACCACTATTTATCAAGCGTTGTTTGCACGCGTTTACATATACTGTTTTAGTAATGTACATTTGAACACGGTGTGTATTATAATGTTAACATTCTATTATTCTATTATTATTTATTACTAAAACATTATCAGCTTATTGGATAATAGTGCATTTCGTTTCAAATTAAATTACGCATGGAAACGAGGGAGTCAGCATCCTCGTATGATTATACAATACACGGAGTATACTTAACGAATTGTTTGCATACCTATTATATTAGAATAGACTACTATCATCAGTTGTGCAGTTTAATAATTTTACCGAATTTAAATTCGATACAAAATCGAAGAACTAGGTGTATTATAATTATTATTATTCATGTTTGAACATTTGTTTTGCTCGACGTTCGTACTGACAAATTATATACTTTGCGTCCTGCAATTTTCTCTTTCTTCTATTCGTTATAATAATAATAATAATAATTATTATTATTATTATGATTGATGTTAATTATTACAATAGGTACACGTGAATAGTAATTACTAATTATTACCTTATACAACCGGAAATGTGTCAAAACAATTTCGAGTAAAAAATATGCTCAACACATTATAATATGACAATAATATTATACAGTATTATTCACAATAATTACATAGGCGTGTTTGTTTATCAAACTTCGACGATTAAAACATTCGCAATCCGATTATAGTTTTATTTCGTTCGTGGTTCTCAGAACATCGCCAAAAACTTTCACGTTAATGTTTTTCTTGCGCACCGTACTTTATCCCCTTTACTTATATTATTATTTTATTTTTATTTTTTAATTCGATTTAATATGAAAAGCTTGTAGAGATAGTACAGCGTTGGAAGCAAAATTAACGGTAATGTACATACCTATTACCGGAAGTTTACTTAAAAAAAATAAAAGTAGTAAACGAACATGAAATATTAAACACCGTCACAATAGGAATGCGTGCAGATTTATAAAATTACAAACATAACTGTGGTCGATCTGCGTTCACGTATAATAACGATTTTGGCAATTTTAGCGCACTTTTTTTTTTCCGGTACCTAATAGTATCGCTCAGACGGGGAAACTTTATTAATATAATAATCGACTGTGTGGCGGCGTTCGATTACGACGAGAAGCCAAAGCGGGTTAACCGCCCAAATCAAAACATTAAATTTATTGCCGTTTAGCTGCGAGAACAATGCGTGAACTGGACGAAAGCCAATCGATCCGGATAATTATATATTAAATTATACATGGAAATTACATCGAACAATCGTTCGTTTCAGAACTGTCACGTAAATTGTGTATAACATATTATATACATATACGGAACTCGCTAAAAGCTGAAACTAATATATATTATCGCTCATCTGTATTTATGTACCACAGGGCACGCATAATATATCATAGTACTGGAAATCGTTTAAACAAAATGATTCATTCTAATTTGTAATTTTAATCCTCGGAAGTCATGGCAGTCGGCTGCATCAACGGCGTGACCTATGTAAATAGTATAGATACCCGTCTACATATTGTGCATGCATTACATACGCCTTGCGTGCATTGAATACAATACAATAGTAAATAATTTATATTCTAAATTCCTTCGATTCTGTATACGACTGTGATCAATATCCACACACCGCCGTCCTTTAAGTTTAACAACCTAGCCATATTTATTTTATGCTGTATACATGCGTATTATAATATTTAAGTGTTTATGGAAAAGCATAAAATGTACAGATATAGTATAAGTAGGTACGTGTATAAATATAATATCGTCTAAATAACCAACGTATTATAGACGTAAGTGATATCCCGAGATATTCGTTTGTTTATTGGTTTATTTGTTTATTTGTGTGTTTGTTTTGTGTATGTGTTTGTGTGTTTGTGTCTTTAAAAATTATAAAGGCTAAATTAAACGCATCTTATATTTTGTTCAATTAAATATCTTAACCTATACCTGTATTAGGTGCATATAATTTTTTATGAATTATCGATTTTTCAATTCAAATTACATTTTCCGGAATATCACACAATTTTTCTATTGGTAAAATATTTTATAAGCTCTAAAATTACTCAAATTTAATACATTACATGTCGCTGTTGATTTAAGTTATAAATTATGTTAAAGTCGTACAAAGTTATTTCTATGAATAAATTTAAATTTTCTTAATCTCTAGCTATTTTAGACTATATAAAATGTTTAAATTCAATTATATTAACGGGTTAGACCTTACAATTTTCGAAAAAATAAACATAGAAAGAATTGTGGAAATTAATTAAAAATAAAATTATGAGTTTGGTTATGAAATCTTAAACTCTTAACAGCGAATGAAATTTGTTTATAGATAAACAAATTCATAATTACATTAAAAGTAATTTAATTTAAACACGTAACTTTAGGTATATATTTTCTACATTTGGAAATTTATAAAATGCAAAAACAAAATACTAATTTTTGAGCCCATTATACTGTTGTAGAAAAATTGACATACAGTTGGCATAATAACGTTTTTCTTATTTCAATTAAAATAATTTTATATAATAATTCTAGATTAAAAAAAAAACCCGTTAATTATTAATGTTAAGTAATTTAAGTTGCGTTATTAACCGTACCTTATTACCGAAACAATTGTCATTATCTCTTCATCGTAATAAACACTATTAAATTTGTTCGCATTTACATTATAAAGAGTGTACACTGCACACCCTTGGGTCAATTAATTTTGAAACACTAAAACATAGTGTACAATTAACATTGATCCGGCAATGTAAATTAAAAATACTCGTTCAACTTATACACGTTTTAATACTGACCTTCATTTATATCGTGTAGCGGTTTGATAACAGAAATGATTTAGCTACTGAACAATCATCTTTAATTAATTGTTTTATTAAAAATATTTTCATGATAAAATTATGTTGGTATGCTAGTAGGTACGATGGTCAAAGTCATTTGCTTCAAGATATTATGCTATGCGAAAAAAAATAGTTACCTATCTAGTATATCTGCTGATATAATATATTATTTTTATTTTTTGCTTAAATTTACATTTCTAATACGATTCTCAAAAAATATAGGTATTACAATATATTATTATGAATTCGTATAATATAATAATATTCTACCTGCGCAAAATAGGACCCCAAGGACATACATCAACCGATTTAAATGCGATCACGTTACATTAATTCTTCAAAAATGATTTATAAATAAATAAGTTAGAAAATATTTATTATTTTTTAACATTTAACATAACAGAAGGTATAAATTATCACACACATTTATTTATAGAATAAATTTAATTAATTAATCATTTTATAATATTATACTTATATTATCCTTACAACATGTATACAATTAATGAACCTATAACTACATTATTAAAAAAATGTAATTTTTTTATTCCTATTCAGATAATATAACTTGATTGATAAACAATTTTAATTTCAACCGTAGTATAATATTATTATTCGTATCGTTTTACATACATTTTCAAAGTGAATATACAATTTTGTTCATTATTATAATATTGTCTTTTTAGGTATAACATTATCTGGTTATCTCCATATGATATGTTCATAGTGTAAATGTGTAATGTACATAAAAACAAACGCGTACTTTATTTGATTAACAGAGTTAATAAAAATTAGTCATTTCATTGAATTTGTATATTTGATATTTGATATTCATAAGTCATGTGTGACCGGATACAACAAATAACACAATTGTGAATTGTTCTTAATTGAATAAAAGTACTAACTATAAATTTATCAAAAATCATATCATTTACTTGCAGAATAATGTAATTTTCAAGATCATTATTTTAGTTGATTTCTTACAGTCAAGTATACATTTAATTAAATTTTAATATGAAATTTGAATATGAGATATTTTGTTACCATGCTCATGATAATGTGGTAGAAGGTGATTGCCATTTTACGCCATTCCCATAAATAACCATATCGGATAACAGCGCAATTATTACCATGGTCACTCGTATAGTAGTTTAATAGTCTCAAAAAATAATATATTTTCACATCATACATTCATACCATACGGTTGCACACTTTGGCAATGTTTACAACTGCGAAATTGTACGTTCTTTTGCAAATAGCGTAAAACATTTGCGATGCATTTAAGCCATGACCAGTTTGGCGCCAGATGACGAGTGGTCAGAAGCTGTCAAATAATTACTTGTCGACTATATTTACAGTCGCAGAATGGGGTTGTCCTTAAAAATAACAATTTCTCCAACTAGAGGGGAAGGTTGGTTAAAACCTCGGAAAAAGAAACCTTCCTTTAATTATTCACTGACCCAGTTTCGACTTACTGGCGTCGGGATTTGATTTTTTTCTAACCCTGTTTTTTATGTCATTCCAAAAACTTCAAAAATTAATATCAAACACGTCGTGGATTTTTTTTTTCATTTCTGAAACTCCAATATTTAGAGAGAAAAAAAGAAGTTTCATATACTCATAATTTATAATACTCTACGAAGAAGCCATATTGAATGCATCATATAACATAATTTATATTTCACACTATAAATATTGCAAAGAGTTAATAAAATCTGTCAACCATAATATTAACATCGTAACAAATTGTACATCAATAAAATTTTTACATGATAGCTTTAATATTAATATTAAAAATATTTAAAAAAAAATTTCAACTGAAAACTTTTACTTAAGTAGTCATTTCAAAAATGTTGAGTAATTAAATAATGTGTATCATAATTTAATATATTTAGTAAATAAGCATTTTATTTTTATTATTATTAATTTATTTTGAATTATCTATTATTTTTTTATGTTTTAGTGAACTTTGGGTCATGATAATTAACTTGAACAAATAAAAAAATCGAAAACGAAAATTGTAAACCGACATACTGCGACATAAATAATTTCCGCAGCGTTTAATCGTTTCCCAAAATGCCAAAACAATATGGACGCATATTAAATAATTATTGTATCATGATCATTATTGACATGGTATTATCCATAAAACTACTGTGGTATGGAAAAATAAAACTAAATTAAAATTTATTATAATATGTTACCGCCTGTATAACAAAATAAGCGATTATTAACGGGCGAGGATTATACGATAAACATTTATTCTCGTAAGCCGTATGAGACGTATTATAATATTATGTAATAGGTTCTGTAACTCCCCGACGGTGCGTATTTTCCGGCGGGTTTTATTTAGGTTCCGGACGGATAGAAAATAATATTATATACCTATATGCTTTCGTAGTTTCGTCCGACGACTCCTTTAAAGGCGCACTCTATTTGGACCGAAATAATAACATTTAATCATCCAAAGGGCCTGCATGCACATGAGGCGACTAACGTCGTTCACACCGTAATTTGCCTATATACAGACACGCAAAGTTATACCGATATGAGATCTCCGCTTATACGCGTAGTGCTTACTATACGTAAGTAATATATACATTTCTGCGACGACCGTATGTACACTCGAACGGAGATAATTACGTTTTGCAGTTGACACCCTGTGTTCAGATTATGTGGCGCGGCTGCGTTTAATGACGGAAATCCGTCCACCGTATATAATATATTACATGAGAGGGTGATTCCAATTCGCCAAACATGCTCACTCCCATTTTTTTCGTTGGTATAATGGATTAATTCAAATTCTGGTTTTTGAAATTTTCATATTATAAATCTACTGCGGGACCATGCTTTCAATTGCTTAGATTTTGTAGACTACTAGAAGAGTACCCCGTGGTGATTTGGTCGTTTTCGAACAAAAACCTATCCCTTTTTACTGTAAATAATGAAGCATTTTTTTAAAATTACTAATGTGTCTAAAACAAATTTCAAACTTGTGATTTATTAGTTATCTTTGTGTACTAATAAGATAATAAATTCACGATAATGTGTTTGGATGATAAGGGGGTATGCTAATTTGAAGATTTAAATAATTATAATTATTATTCTATTAATCTATCAACATTTTATAACTTTTAAAAATAGTGGAAGTATGATAAATACTAAATCCAAAATAAAATATTTGTTTTTTATATTTTTGTAAAACTATTTTTAAGAATTATTATTGTTGTATTCCGTGCATATTAATAAATCAGAAAATAATTGTTCAAATTTTGATTTAGATGTATTAACATTTTCAAATATAAATCATCTGCTTAACAATATACAGTAAAAAATATTGTTTCTTATTTAAAAAAAATAATAATTTGTATCGACATAAATTACTCATTAAATGATATAAAAAATCTAAATAGATAGTTGAAAATATAATCATTGCGTTGGAGTTATAAAAATATTCGAAACACCAAAATTTGAATAAATAAATTTCTAAAGAAAAATGGATGTAAAATGTATTCAAAGACATTTTTATAACTTTTTGTCGTTATAATTTTGTATGTCACTTTGGTTAAAAAGATAATACATTTTGAAGCAGAGTATTTTGTTGAGTATTTCGAATATTCGGCAAGCATATTGCTACAATACTCGAGAACCCAACGTAATCCCCGCCATTTTTGTCACACGGCATTCGAAAAATCCTTCGTCGTACATGCGAGTCGTAGGCATCGATGGAAAAAATTGAAGTTTTCGAAGATATAGGAGAATACCAGCATATGACAGTTTGACTTGATAAAAACGCTTTGTGAATGACAACCTACCCAGAATAAGGGTTTGATGTAACGATAATAACAGTAATAATATAAAGCCGTCTAGCGAACTGGAGAACTTGTAAACTTTATGGTAAAGAATCCCTGAAGTACGCGTACCATACCTTACCTACGCTAAACTATAAGTATATTATGTATTACTAGCAGGGCCATCATTCGTGTTGCAGTAAACTTTGAGTTAGTCCGATTATCGTCTTCGTTTTATTTCGCAGAAAGACGAATAACTGCCGCAAAGTCCCTTTTCGGTCCACTAAATTTTCTAATATAATACGCATTTCTGTCACAACCCCAATCACGTCTCCTCCCGACAACGGTCACTCGGACGGTGTTCGTTATATATATATATATCTTCGGGCAGTTCAACAACTATACCGTAAACGCGCGATGTCAGGCAATATAATATAATGTGTATTTACCTTATTTTATACTCCATCTATGTATATTAAAATAATATGCAAAAAGTATTTATATATCACCAATTCAGTTTAAGTTATTTATGATATAACATAATATGATCATTATTTATAAGTCATATATTATATATATTATTGAAATGCGTGACGGCAGAATTACATTATTTTTCTAAATTTCTGATCGAAAAAATAATATCGTTTGTCGAGCAAATAATAATCTACAACTAATAATTTTTTAACATATAAAAACGTATGTATTTAGGAGGAACAGCCACAGCGTCTAATTATTTACCCAGAGAACTTTCAAACGGAAACATTATTTTCTTTAAAATGGCAGCCGTTTAAATAAACTGCGTATAAAACCAAAAAACTTCCGTAACATAAAATATAGTGAGATTTCCCGCGTCACGATAAAATCGTATTTACTACATATTATATATATATAGGCTACGCCGCTACGGACAAGACGATAACCTGCCGTAAAAACGAACACACTACATTAAATATTATATCACCCTGTACACTTATTAATACGCGAGCGTATATGACGTATATATAAGATTATATCAGAGTGAAAAAACAAATCAAAAACCCTGGTTACGCTAATATTTATGAAGTTATATGAAAGACTTGTGCACTGTAATAACACGTGATACATACTTTACAATATTTTATAGTAAAATAACTTGACGACAAAGTTCAATATTTTTACTTTTTACCTCCAGTCGGTTATCGCGCTTTGCATTGCATCGTTCGTATAAAATACCACCGCGTTTTATAATAATATTATATCATGTGAAACTTTGTGTAATTAAAATGAATTATTATTTCATATCGCATAAAAAGAATGGTCATTGAGGGGATCTAACCGTATATACCCGATCATGTATAAACGCCAAATTGTCTGCGACGTGAGACGGAATCATACATGTGCCAGGTGCATAATATAATATAGTATATTTTAAACATAAAGATAACAGTGGCATACACAGCGATGTACGCGACGGAATAACATCGGACAGCGTTCAAGAAACGACCGCGTAGATTTCATTCGCTAATGTCCGTACTAAAATCCGCGAGCCATCCGTAGTTTGTCGTGACCGAGTTTTTCGCGTGGAACAGGTGTTGGGAACGCGGCCAAATAGGAAATCAGCCACGATGACGTGTTTCTGCAATATATATATATAATAATATTATAATATACTGTGCATAGTCTCGCGCTTAGTGTTTTTAGGCGTTCGATTAAAAACATTGGTACAGGCTATACAATATGAAGTATAATATTTTATGATGTGTATTTGTGTGTTTTGCAGGTCGTATATCTCGAATTTGATAATCGTAGATATTATCGAATAAAACGAGCTGTTTCCGTGAAATTTACTTTTTATTTTTTGTACAAATATATTCAAAATAATAAAACAACTTACATGAAATAATACTTTGTTTTTTTAAACACATATATATATCTCCTTTAAGTAAAGAGAGAGTTATACATTTATGTACATATTTTTATAAATTGTTTACATAATACAACAGGGAGAAAACAAAAATATAATCCTTTTTTCGGTATTCCGACAAAACACCGTGTAACCAAAATATCGCCAATAAAATATAACGAAACAAATATAATATCGTAAAGAAATAATACCGGTAGGAAAATATCGCTCGGAAAAAAATTCTAAGTATAAAATAAAGCGGCTATATAATAATGGTGTATATTTTTGACTCAAATTTATTCAAGTTTACGTTCAATACGTTATATGAATTAATAGGACCTATTAATAAGATACATTTTTAAAATTAGTAAAAATATTATTTCTACTATCTTCTAATTATTATTTTAGAATAATCAAAAATTAAAAATAATTAATATAAGTAACTATTAATGATTAATAAACAATAATTATACTTGAATACGAATTATGCGCGTATACCTTATACATATTATATTATAATTTTACTAATGCATTTTTTCTTAAAAATTTATAAATTAAAAACATATAGGTACAATGCTTTAAGAAATGTTTAAACATATCTTATATTTATAATAACTTAGGTTTTTTTACATTTTATACATAAAACTTTTTTTTAGTTTCCATAATGGATCTGTAACATGAACAATGAGACAAAGATTTTCTAAGAGTTTATGACCAAAATGTGTATTTGTATGATGTACTATGACATCATATTATCTTCGTTTAGACTCTAAAATTATTACAACACAAATCAATTAAGTAAATGTACTATTAACCACCCATAAAATTTAAAATGTTTTACCGTTCAATAAAATGTACATTATCGTAAAGTAATCGTAAGTAATTTGTCTAATAATCAAAAAGGAGTTTTACAAGGACAAGGTACAAAATATTTTTTAAGCCTGTGTCGTACATTTGGTAGAGTTAAAATTCGTACTATCACAGTTCACAACTGTTATTGCCATTAAATACGTATTTTGGCGTGCATTTTAAAACAGCAGGCCGTGGTTATTGATCAAAGCATAACGTCTATATTTCGCAATAAAAAAAAAAAAAATAATAAAAAGACAAGTCCACCTTGATACAATGTGAAATACTTCTAGGTACGGCTAGAATTCTTTTAAAGAGGGTTTCGGTATTATTTTTCATAAAACGTCTCATATCAGTCTTGTTGTTATTATTATTATTTTTTTTTTTTTTTATGAGTTTTCCTACTAACGGCGGATGATCTCGAGCGTCTGGGCAAATTAATATTATTATTTAGCATAGCTCTGGGCGTTTTGTTACACCTGCTAGGTCATTTCGACGTCCATAGTATACCTTTATTACACTTGTGTGCCCCGTCTACTATTTTGTGCGTGTATATACACAATATATTATATATTTATATGTTTGTTTTTTTTCCTCGTTTCTTGGCAAACCGACGTTCGGCGGGTGCTTAGCCGAACTCCATCCGAAATTTCGATCTAAAAATAAAATATGGCCGGCGGGCGTGCAAAATATTTCACGTTTTCCCGCTCCCCCTCCCCAACTCGTCTAAAATTAACTGTCATTGAAAAACATGAAAGCGGAAAATTACTGTCATCGCCATACAGCCGCGCCGCGTAAAGCGCAATACGCGGCCACGCGCGCGTCCATGTTATAATATGTAACCGCGCGCCACGCTACTTACAATATATAGTATATACTATAATATAGCTAGGACGACCGCAGTAGGTTACGGCGGGAATCGAGTTTTCGATCAAATTCCAGTGTCTGGTCGTTGTTAATATGTGTGTAGGTCAACGGTGGGAGGGGGATATCTGTTAACACAGAGATGAGTTTATATGACAACGCCCGACCCGTTTATATAATATAATATATATTATATTAATGCATTGGTCGGGTCAGACTAGATATATTATTACAATATGCATATAATATAAAACCACAACAAACACGAAATTATCAATCAAAAATGCTCGAGATGCCATGCGTATGATTTAATGTGTGTGTAATGTCTATGTTTGTGAGCTCGTGTGTGCCAATTTAATACCGTTTTAGTCATAAAATACGAAATTTTAATAGCTATACGATTTTCAATTATCAAACGTATTTCATGTTAAATGATAACTCGCAATTCGAAGTAAAGTTTATTATATTTTTATACTCTATATATATATATATGTTTTCCGTGTCTCTGATCGTTAGTACTGTAATGGAATATTATACATATACATTCTTTAAATCTATTTTTTTAACGACAAATCAACGTTACCGACAATAAAAATATTTTAGTTTTCAAAATAAAAATTGATTTATGACTAATTGTTCGTTATATGTCCCTTCATAATTTAGATGATGTTAACCAACTAGATGGACATTTATTTGAAAAACGTATGTTTCGTAATTCCATAATAATATTTGAACAAACATATAACATAACAATACTGTATTTAACAAAACTGTAGCTTATTTATTGTTTTGAATTTTAAATGCTGTTGTAAATATAATTTTTTTAGTAAATTACAAGAAAAAAATTATAAAGTAAATTTGTGATGCTAAATTGTATTTATTTTTCATAGTTCTATTTTTTAATTTTAGGCATATAAAAAGAGTAAAGAACGATAAAAATATTCCGACGCTAGATTTCACATATTATATTATTATTTACAAAAAAAAAAAAAAAAAACAATATTATACAAACAAAATAATGTTTTTATACCTTTAAATTTAATTTCTTTTGCATGCATTTTATGCATTTTTTACACGAGTTATCAACATTTCATTATTAAAATCCTTTACAAACGATTACAATACGATCAGCTTTTTATTAAAAATAATATCATTATAAATTATCATCAGCATCAACTAAAATATTGATGTTAGAACTGATAAACATGCCAATCAAATTAAAATATTTTGAATCTGTTGAATAAATTTAAAAAAAAAGTAATTACAACCTTGAATGAATTTCCTATTAAAAATATTTCTTTAATAGTTTAATCATCACAGTTTACAATGTATTTATGTTTAATACTGTATTGACTTTTGAAACATAATTACTATAAATACATAAAATGAACATTAACTTTAATCATAAACCTTATACGATTTTATTTACACTCACTGCAGCAACATCGTATCCGACATACCAAAACATTAACTTAAGTCCTAAATAGCACTTGTTAATGGGTGTTGCACGTTTTAAGATACCGAAAACTTTGACCGTTCATTTAGGATCAACGAAACTTTATAGAAGTTGGTTTACGCTTTCTCTGCACTATTATACTCGGATTTCGTCTACTCGAAATACGTTAAAATCTTTAAGGTAAGATAGGTGTAAGTAAAACAGCCAATAAAAGGTATTGAATTCCGGAAACAGAACCCCGTAATGCTTACTGTCAGAAAATACAATTCTCTAACGTGAATAGTGTGATATTGAGATATAAAACTATATCTTAGTATAAAGTTAAGTGTTGCAACACTTGCCATAGCAGTCCATTAATATTAATGTATCGACGGCTTAATTGACTTTCCAATATAACAAATATCTCATCATAAAAGTCAATATATTTGTATTATTAATTATAGTCATTAGAATAATATTATAATAATTAATAACATTATACAAAATCATTAATCTATACTACCCTTAAGTAACATCATACGAGTATAAGCAACGTGATATTTTTATTAATAAATAAATGTATAACTGTTTTGATTAGTTTTACTCATCATTCTCATCAATCTGTATCCCTTGAGATATTTATAATATTATATTTAAAGTTAAAATTTAATTTATTATTATAATTATTTGGTATGAAAAATATTGAAAAAAATTGAAAAAAAAATGATACATTCTTATGTTTCGTATAATCAGTGTATAAAATAGAATAATGTATTTAAGAATTAAATAATTTAATCTAAATTAATTATAGATGCTAATCAAATTAATTATATTCAAAGTAGTAATTATGTGGTGCTTTTTTGTTGTTGTTTCCACTATACACATAAAGTTTATATTGTATGTTCGTATGTAGTTCAAAAACTTTCAAAGTTCAAAGAATTTGATTTGTATATTTTAGATTACTCTGCACTCTGCAGACTTTAAAAGTTGAAAGTAATTAAAATTGTAAGATAAATAAATTTACCTACGTAATAAACATAGATATTAGATACGTTTATTTTACTTGATAACTTATTAAAACACTCATAACTTCGTTATACATTAGATTTGTATATATAGATGTATAAATGTATCTGTATTATACATGAATATTGTGTTTTTAGTTTACAATTATATCACAATATTTTATGAGTCTGTTGGACATTAAATTATATTGTCTTCTTGATTTTAGTATTTATTTAAAGAGGTATCTACTTAATATAGTTACATAATAATAAAAAGCTATTTTAATTTCCTATTCTAAATTTTATTATTTCATTTTTTTATTATTATTATTTCCAATCTTTATATATTTTTATTAAAACATACTATCAAATTTATTTATAAATACAATTATTAAATATTTTCATATCTTTGTTTTTTTTTTTATATTTACATCATAAATAAATGTTATACAGGCGACAACCTAAAATTCATTGTTTAAGTTTTCAAATAAATAATGTAGCAATACAAGCCTAGTCGAATTCTTCTTGATTTGATTTTTCTAAATTTTTAAATGTGATAATAATATTTTTAGTAATCTCAGTGCCACCGATTGATACCTCGCGATTTATTGTATTATTTAGCCAAAATACAATAAAATATGTCATGTAAAAAATTATTGCAGTAAACCATAACGTTGAAGGATCTTCAATAAATTTTAACCCTTTACTGAAATAAAAACAATGAATAAATAAAGTACGAAATATTTCACCGCTAATAAAAAAAAAAAAAAAGGTGCGTGCTTTAAAATAATGTTTTGTAACACAGTTTAGATACTGAATCAAAATTCAATGCTAAAATTCTTCATCGTCTTAAATAAACTCAAATTTCAAAAGGGTGCACTCCATTTTTCAATAAACGAAGAGATCTAATTAATGGGAAAATATGATTCTATCAAAACAGAATACAATATTCAACTCCAGTTTAAGACGATTACACTAAATTAGTGTCTAGATATTAAAAAACAATGAAAAAAATGATACACAAAGCTAGAAAATAAATATTGAGGATTCCAAATCGTTGGCTTATTTCATAAAAATGTAATTATTGTATTTGAAAATTGTGTAATATAATCACACTATGTATTAACCCTCAGTCATTTGACAAATATTAAAATTAATCGGTCGGAAAAAATATATCGGGTACACTATGAAATTATATTTCGCACCCAACTAATGATTCACGAATAACGTATTGCTCTTTAATATTGAATGCCATATTTGTAAAAGAAATGTAATGATCATGAGTATATCCTAGCTATTACTTAATAAAGATAAATTCAGATTCATGAGTACCTACGGACTACGAAAAGTTTATTGAAATTAGAGAAAAACGCAACAGAAAAAATATCAAATGTCAAGCGTTAAGACAGTATAGATACTGATCTTTCTTTTAGCAAAACAGTTTATTGGCCATCGTTTTTTAATTTATTTTATTTATTCAACACTTATAAAAATGTAACAATATCAAATATTTTAGGATAACTAAAAATACTATGAAACAATGATTGCTAAGACTATAGATATTATTTAGACCCGAAATATTTATTTTATTTGTCTAATGGTAATAAAGCAGAAGAAGCTAATTCTTCTGAATAGGTAAATCACGGATTAATAACTTATTAAAAATTATCTGTCAGACAATATGTAGCAATATACTAACGAAAACAAAGGTACCACTCTGACAAATATATAGTGTATATACGTATATATATATTAATAAATAATATCAAATCGCGTGTAAGAAATTCAATTATTTAATAATATTGTAGGTACCTACGTGTTGAAAAAAAGATTAAAAATATTATGAAATATGAATGAAAATTTCAAACTTCTGCAATAACACGCACTTGCACTTAACCAACGTGCCAATGACTATCTGTCACGTTGTTTGTACACGCCTGAGTATACCTGACATACCTGCTTTCATCATAATTTATAATTATTGTATAAAAGACCTGCAGCAGCACCACGTGACCGGACAACAGCTGATTGGTCCCGTGGGTGTGCATTATAACCACGTTTTCTAACTCAACTCTGCCATCAACGGGCGGAAACTCTTTTGTTAATACATCGGTTCATTGTTAAAATGTATCCATTTTTTATGATCTTTTTTTATTTATTTCAACTTTTCTACGAACATGTTCGTCGGTTAACAACGTAAAAACTACGACTGTTTACGTACCAATAGTTTTATCTGATGTCAAATAATCGTAGGAATAAACGGGAATTCATCGATTTCACCAAACATTTTTTGTATTAGTTTAAAAGATACATTTGCGTACTCTACCAGTAAAAGTATAGTTGATAAACAACCAATTGATCCCATTAATTATAAATTGTAAGTTAAACGGAACCAGTATAGAACATGAAAATATAAACTTTCGAACAAATATTACAAATCTATAATTTCATCAATGATTTTTAAATTCATTCACACACTATATTGTTATTATACATAATACTGTTAAATTTGTTAATTATATTATTAAAAACTGAAAATTATTCAAAATCAAAAAAAAAAAAAATTATAAAAAATGTATATTTATTATTATCTAATTTTTTAATATTATATTGTTTATTAAGTAGATACATTTTAATATTTTATAGATAATATATTTAAATGATGTACATTTTGAATATATGTACTATATTTATTATTATATATCTATAAAAATATGAAAAATTATTTCCAACAATTAAACCTACGTTTGATATTGCACTAAGTTACATGATAAAGTTAAAAGGCAACCACAATGGCCACAGTTTAAAATTGGTAGGTAGTGGAACAATAGGTTGTTAAAACTACTTATGTACCTACTAGCAGAATCGATGGGTCACCTGTATTATAAAAGCGTTCCCGACACATACACACACACACACACACACACACACACACACATACCCTGCACGCGTCTTTTATATGCGGGAACACCGTTTTAATTGGAATATTTGAGATTTTTAGTCCAATTTTTAATACGTCGTTTCCCGATTTCGTTTCTGTACATATACATTTGGCACTAATTTGAGGACAAATTCACCGCGATTGCATTAATTGGTAGTTAGGTCTTATAACAATGCGTTACGATATTAATGTACCTGACATGTCTCACGTATTTTAAATTTCATACAAGACAACCACATAAACAGTACGAGTAATCAACGTTGTCCATAGATATATGTTTTTACACTATTCAATGGATCAGTGACGGGTATTTTAAACATTTTAAATGCTAGTTTTCAAAACTTTCAGTCTCACTGGCCGTATATTGTATTTAAAATGAGTTTTTTTCTAAAAACATAACCAAGGGCAAAAATTACCTGCATTAGATAATCATCTTCTTTGCCGATGGAAGATATACATACTCATTACTCGTAAACAACGAACCGGAAACGTGCCGATAATAATAATAATTATTGTGCGTATAATAATATACCACATAATATATTTTATTATTATGGTTGTGACTTGGGCCATCGTGATTTGCCACAAACAGAATATAGAAAAATTGGAAAATGGAATAACTGCTTGCTCAATGTTCATTCGCCGTTTACAGTAATGATAATAATAATAATAATAATAAGAGAATCATCATTTATCGAATTAACCGTGACACGCGGACTCCAAACTTTTTCGGTGACAACATTGATGAAATATATTATTATTATTATTATTATTATTATCATAATCAATAACGAGTAAAAGTGTGACGAAAATTCGCAAACCACGAGCTCGACAAATGGACAGTAGACAAAAACAGATGTGGATTATTATTATGATATACTAATTATTACGATTATTAAAAATGATAAATGACAATATTATTATAGTTGGTACGTCTGTTGACAACCGTCGACCCAGCTCCAGAATTTCGACAAATTTTCACAGCATATCACTGTCTCGGCGTTCTTAGTCTATAGAAGAGAAGTGGCCTTTATTTTATATTTGATATGTGCATCTAAACTTTAAACCGATACGATTCGTTTGGTCTCCGGCTGACGTGACGGCCGTTCAACCCGCGGGGCTTACGCTTCCCAGTTTCGCACGTTTCGCAGACCATACCGTACAAACCCCACAAAGAAGTATATATTATAACGTCAGATCGTCTAGCTGTACATATTATTTTATAGACATACATATATGTGTGTATGTATATATATATATATAGGTATAGTTTTTATCGGTTAAATGGACTTGCTTCTGTGATAAATCGCACCGGCCACCATGTAATATAATATATTATACGTAATATTGTCCGTGACCGATTTATCAACTGCATTGAACACACAAGCCTAGGTGAATTAAGTACCAAAAAAAAAAAAAAAAAAAAAATAGAGGAAAAAGAAAGAAAAAGTACTGTTTTAGGTATAAAATATAGTATTGTTTTATTAATACTAAAATCTAAGCAATCGTAAATTTGTAAATATTTTCTATTATAATTATTGTATAGTATAATATATTTGATTTCTTCGTTAGTGAAAAGATAACAAATAAGTAATCACTCATTAGGTTAAAAAAATTTCGCGTCTTTGAAATTCATATTAAGATAATTTTTATGAAGATTGTATTAGCTATTGTAATTAAATTTTATTTAACTATCGTTATTTTTGTTTGTATCAGAAAATTTATCTATTTAATATGCTATCGTAGTTTGACATAGATACCTATAGTTGTTAATCTTTTGTTATTTCTTGTGAATATTTATAAGACAACTGTTGCCACGTTTAAAATATTCTACAACAATGTTTGCATGTTGAAAATTCATCACTAGTATTGTTAGTGTACCAATTATTTTATAAAAAAAAATACTCAAGCAAATATTCAATACTATACAAAATATTATACTAATTTTAAATATTCTGAACTTGAATATTTACAAGACATGTTATTACAATTAACAAAATGTACAAATTCTATTTTTAAAAACAAATATACTAACCACTATGTTGCACAGTAATCAGTAAGTGTAATGTATATATTTAATTTGAATTCAATGATAAAACCATTAGAAACAAAAATACGATTCTAAGCAGACAGTCACATAATATCACCAAGTATATATATCATCATAATATGTTTTTTGATATTACGTTAAAGTTAAGTTGATTTAATTTTTAGCGAAAACATTATATTCATTATACTATAAATATTTAATTATAATACTAATATAAATTTATATAATTTATTATCGTAATTACTAATTACATTTTGAGTTAAAACCGTTTTAGCATAGAATGGTGTCAATACTTCATAAGGTTTATGGTATAAATAGGCGATGATTTAAAATTAATTTAATAAAAATAAAATATAATGATATACCTACATAAAAATCCCACAAATAATATTTTTTTTATCACATCTAATAATTAAAATTGTTATTCTTCGTTTGAATCTTATTTCGTTTGTCTAAATTTTATCTAAAAATATCTATATTTTTATTTCAAATAAAATATTCCCATGTATCAATAATATTTTTAAACAGCTTCATAAATAATATATAAAGAACCTTGTATTAAAATTTCAAACTTTTTGACCGATTACAAAATATATTTATAGAAAAAACAACTAAATCAATGCCAATGTCTATAAATAATTCAAAAAGTGTCAAAATATTTTGAAAATTAGACTATGCATAGAAAATATCAATATAAACATTTGATAACATACTCAAGTATCTGCGGTTATAAGTTTTTAATTAAAACAAGATAAGAAAATCGATTTTGTCTAAAAATAGTTAAGCGTAGAAATTCCTGTTTTTCCGTATTTTTCCTCACAATTATCAAGTAAGATACTGCAACATTTTTACGGATTACCTCTAAAAGTACTCACTATATTTATTTTTTATTGGAAAAAATACTAAGTTGAAAAATGAAGCATTTATTCTACCATAAAAAATGTCTTCAGGTACTTATAAAAAAAAACACATACACATATGACTGAAAATCAATATATTCATCGATCCGCTCAGAATCTAAAACTAACATTATTGTTTTTTATTTTAAAAATCTTGAGATTATATCATTAATCATTAATACTTACATACAAATTATTCTTTTCTATATTTACATGCGCATTCAGAGGAAATTTGTAAAAGCAATGAATATTTTATAATTTATTAAATCTATATACTTAAAAAGTATTACATTACTTTAAAATCACCAAACACTAACTAACTTATGGGGTCATTTTTATCATGCCATGAAACATATTATGTTTACTTTTTAAATTTGTAGTACCATTACCTAATAAATATGTTTCAGTTGTATTGCAGGTAGGTATCCAACAAAATTAAATTAACTCGATAATTTAGCAAAGTTACAGACTAACAGTGGGTATACACTACAATTTGTATAGATGTATTAATTTTATTTTCCTATTATTTCAATTTTTATAATTTAAAATTTAAAATACTGCATTGTACTATGTAGGTAATTTTTAATGTTAAACGATAATAGCTGAATCTTAAGTAAAATATGCGTTGTTCTACTTTTGTTTTTGATTCTAACCTCGGAACATTGCCAACTTGTGTTGAGTATTAAGATACTGACAATGAATAGTTATAAGGCTACCTCTATATATAACATGCCTGAACGTCAATTGTTATTTAAACTCTACAATATCATGTTTAATAGTAATTTCATACTTAAACTATTATTATGAATAATTAATTTTAGATTTTTTTTTAATATTGTAATAAAGCAATTATTATAATAGTTCATTACATGGTAGAAAAGTAGAAACATACTACGATAAAATATTAAAATGTAAGTAACTATTTACAAATCGAAAAAAAATACTGATTTATTAATGTTTATTTGACAACTTTAATAATATTTCTTTGTTTTACCTTAAATTTATGATCGCATAGTAAGTTATAGAACTAAATATCTTTTAATAGGTGCATATATTATCGCTGTCAAACACATTTAACTATTTCCTTTTGCTAGCCAAACAATTTGATTTTGGTTCTTATTAAAATAATAGCTCGATATTTATGCTTACATACTAACCATAATGAATTATTTCCGTTAGTTTATGATTAGATTGATTAAACATTCTATTAATAAGATATTGTGATACCTAATACGACATCAGTTAAACACAATTTAATGTTACTATACGTTTATTGAATAACCTTATTATTGAGTAACTTATCATTATAAAACAGTTTGAGTTAGAATACAAAAAAATAAAAAACAATATATACGTATTTTTAGAAAACAATTAAATTATATTGGAAAATATCAAATAAAATCTGTCAGTTCTATAATGATTTTCCATCTTAATTTTGTCTATTTCTACTAAATTATAAATTAATTTTACTTAAAAGCTAGTATAAAAAAGCGTTTTGTACTTAATTACTTAAAGTTCTTGAAAAATGTTAATGACCTGGAAGATAATATACTTTCATCGACGATATTATGAAGTTAATGATTAGTTATATCTAATACTTGTGGGTTTTGTATTAAATTATTATAATAAAATGCTTAATGTAATATCAAAAATAGATTTTTAAACACAATTAATTTTTAAAGAATAATATTAAAATATTAAATTACATTTTTTTGTATATTAATTATAACCAGAGTTAATAATGTGATATTTGAAAAAACTATTGTCATAATAATTAAATGTGTTCCTACTTTAATAAAAATCTTGTCAGTGTATAATAACTAATTGCTTGTCTTCTTTTTCTTACACCACAGTTGTATTTGATTAGTAGGACATTGCAATGGATGCGATTTACTGGTTTAGGGGTAACAGATATATATGATAAGAAAAACGTGCGAGACAATGGAAAATAATTCATTTTTTGCTAACAAAGTTATAACTTTAATGAAGAGAAACCAAACGCGCTTTGACGATGAACAAACAGTCGTCCCTATAACAATCGTTGAATAATTCATTCAACGTGGGGAGGCTGGTGAATTAAGGATTAATTAAGGGACTTTTTTGTATTTCTCTTTTCCATAGTTTTTTTCATTTATAACAAAAAAAATTTCATAAAGAACTTGAAACAGGTAAAAGGTGAGGAAGATAAAGACAAAAAACATTATAGGCACTGGTGTTATAATAGCGATTGCGTAAAACATTCAAGCCGCCAGCAGTTATATTATTATTTGTCTTTCATCACGAACACAAAATAATAGCACTAAGTTAACTTTTTCAGAATAGCAAAGCCTGGTTAACTTACCATTGTATATTTTTTGGTTTTATTTTAAGTGAAAACACCGTATGCATTGTATGGTATATTTTAAAGTTGCCCTCGAGAACTTGTGTTATTTGCATCACATAAAGTGGAAAAATACCATTTGCCTTTTTATGAAATAAACAAATTTTATTATGAGGTACCTACCTACGTTCTTAGTAAGTGCCTCAATAACCATCAATGCGAACAAGACCTACGCTCGCTCTTTCAAGAGGTCCCTATTTTATTATACATTCACTGACGAATTTTAACTAAATTATAGAACCATTTATCCGTTATACCTACGGTCTTTGTTTAAGATAAGAGTGTATCATGTATTAATATGATCCTTATATCCTAATTTATATCCCTATGGGCACAATAAACGTCTTGAAATCAAAATCTTTAGTTGTCATGTACAATATACTATACTGTTCTAGAAATATGTTAAATATTCGTATAAATTTGCATTAGACCTTTTAGATAAAAAAAAAATCGGCTGAATTGTTAAATGGATATAATTAACATATTAATACTTATAATACATGTAACCGTTTTATAAAAATTAACAGGGCCGAGTTTAATATCATGTAAATTTTTATGTCTGGATATCATCGTACGTCTATACATTATAGTATTATACTATTCAAGCAGATTTAAAAATCAAATCCCAATAGGTGAACACAGTTGTATTTATTTATCTTTATCTTGACTACGATATAGCCTTCTAGACAAGCCAACGTGATTGTCACAGATCGGTAGAATCAGCACACCAAACACACATGATCTGCATACAAGTGGTTTATATTTCCCCGAGGAACAATAGTTATTTTTTCTGGAGAAACCGTTTCAAATGAATGCCTACGTTTCGAAAGCCCGTCCTCGACGACGGGCATTACGCATTCGTCTGTGATTTGACCCCGAGATTTTTAAACAAGCACATAACGCGTTCATCCAACACACCAATGGTTACCCGGGTTTCTGCGAAGAGACCTTTTTGTTTAATGGAACAAAAAAAAAAAAAATAACAAAAAATAAAAGTAATAAATCTATTGAAGGGAAGCCCTTGATGTTTAAACACAACGAAGGAGGATTGGAGAAGGGCGTTCGTATGAGCTGCCGTTATTTACGATCCCGGAACCCCGTAGATTTTCCGGCGTGTCCCGAAAAAAAGTTCTATTTCACGGTCGCTTAGAATGAAAAAAATACTCAAAAAACTTTCTTTATAGAAAAATATAAAACTCATATTGTACGTACCATATAAATACCTACATATTCACTGGATATGGTTGAACAATTTTCGATAGTATATAGAGTATGAAAAAATGTCAACTGCAGTTAAATTAAATAAACAACAAATATTATAAATTTTAAGAGGATGGAATGCAATTAATTACTTAACTATACGTTGTACCTATTCTGTATAAAGTATCCGTTACCGATTGACTATTACTTTTGTATGATTTGTATTTATTATTATTATTATTTTCTTCTGTAAAAAATTGCAAGTAGAACGTGTATTCAAAACATTTCATAATATAAAACCCTTTCAGATCAAATAATATTTTAATATTTGATATTATTTTTTAAGCCTAATAAAAACTATCAATAGCTATAAGCAGCATATATAATTCAGCAAATCAATAAAACTCGGTTTAAACATTCAAAATGGTTTATTACATATTTATGACTTATTATTACAATTAAATGTACTTAAATATCACATCATAATAATATAAGGACATATACAGTTTTCAAGTGGTCTGAGTAATCTATATTTGATTTGTTTTAATATATATAATAAAATATTTTAATAAATGCAGAAATACATATAATAACTGAAAACAGACGTTTTAACATTCATTAATTAAACCATAATATAGTATAAAGGTTTACTTTTTGTACATATGAAAGTTAATGAGATTGTAATTAAAATAATTTAAAAAAGCGTGAAAAAGTAAAATGTTACAAAAAGTTTCTTTATTACAAAAATTCTTTACTCTTTATAAATAGTTGTCCTTTCATATGTAATAAGCGCATTAAAAATATTGATTTTTTCCATCGAGATGCGTAAGCACAAAGTGGATATTTTGAGGTTTACTTTAAAGGTCAGTCGAATTAACTGTGCATTGAAATTTACACGTCCAAATTATTTTCTGAAAATACAAAAATAACTAAACGAGATAATTTTTTTTTAATTAACATATTCATTAATTAACACAGTGAAATGGCGTATGGCGTAATTTTAGAAAGAAATTTTTTTTATGCTACAAATATTACATTGTAATAAAGCTTTGACAAGAATTAAATAAAAAAATTTAACGTTAAAATAACTTCCAACAAAGTTTGAATTTTAAAAAACAAAATTTATTGAAAAAAAAAGGTTTTCTATTCAAATAATTTTTATTATAATATTTATAAAAAAAAACTTTCCAATACATTTTATTTCAATACACAGTTCCTAAAACTTGAAGTCGGGTATAACGTTTAAAAAATTCATTTGGAAATGCAATACATATAAATGAATTACTAATTATTAAGAAAACTAGAATTAAAAATTTAGAACTTAGGTGGCTAACTTTGCAGGTCTATATAATACGTGTAGGTTAATAATAATTTAACAGAGGGGGTTCTGGATCGACGAGGGTAAAAATTGCATTTATAACATGGGTATAGACTATAGATTAATAATTAATAGTAACCTTCAGTAAGGTATTTATAATCTAATAGGCTTTCTATAATCCATCCTTGACGCGTATACAATTCCAAGGTATCTATATAATAGTATATAATAGAAGTTTTGTGCATATATATATATATATACAATAGGCAGTGATTGTAAACAAATAGTAGTGCACTATAAATATTCCCCGACCGTAGACTACTCAACAATAAAACGTCCAATTTTTCAAATATAATTTTATTGTAAAATAAGAGATAATACGGGAAACGTGAACTGCGTTTTGAATATTTATTACATCCATCGTATAATATATCTATACACAGAGTACATTATTCTGTTTTAAAAGTGTTATTTTTGTTCTGTATTATCGCTACTGGTGCTCTCACTATTACCTTCTGAATGATTGTACACGATAAAAACAAATCGGAAGAATATATTATTTAATTTTGTTTTGTACACATATATTAAAAATATTGTACGTTCGTGAATTATTGCCAAAGTCGAAGACACGACAAACATCGGACTCTCGAATTACCATCGAGGGACGTTACATAATTTATTTTTACGTCGTTTTCCTGCATGTGTATGTATAGTAATGAAATATCATACACAGTCGCCGTTGCAAACGATTTCAGTTAGGACCACCACCGCCCTCGATAATAATTAACTGCCCCACATAGACTTCGATCTCTCTTACTCGGTATAGTATAATAATAATAATAATAATAATATTGATGTAAATAATAATGATGATAATAATAATAATAATAGTTGTTCATATATACGTATATATATATATATATATTCTGTTTATTGTATATTGTATAATTTATATAGACTACTATAAAATATGAATGGTACCATCGTCGTCATTAACGGCGATAATAAATTTCAAAAGCGCGTGAACGTCAGTGCGACGGTGAACATAATAATATATCGGGGGTGACTGGGAGTAATAGGGATCCCCGAAGCTTTTTATTTTTATATAGTTTATTTTTTGTATTCCGTTCGCCTTTGCGTCCTTCGGCTGGTTGTTTGGAGTCGCGCTCAACTCCCACAAGCATCGGATATTATGTTTTCTCGCATTTTCGGGTAGTTTTTATTATTTTTCGGGATATTTTATCACTTCCTACGTGTCTACACTCTGTCAATTTAATATAATTATAATAAGTGGGCCGAGGGATTTTCACTCGTTTTACGCGTTGTTTCGTAATATTTATTTATAAGTGAAATATTAATATTTATGTATTTGTCGTGACTGTTGCCGGTATAGCCGGATGGAATCACGTGCCTTAAATCCCACCTATCCACGATATTTCCCACCAAGCGGAGTTCGTTACGACAAGCATTACTAATCCAATGGAAATCGGTGATCCGTGATTGCATTGGAGGGGAAGAGGGCGTGTAACACGCATAGCACGAACCTGACGTCGATTCCATCGGTATGTGGTTGTAACGCCCATTCTCGATTGCAGTCATCCAGAGACGACGTTTGGTCGCCCGACCCAATATGAGATTTGGTGTATTATCACCGAAAAACGAAACTTAAAAGTCCTCGTCTCATTTTGCGAGCTAAATAAAACCAGACATATGAATGTATGAGAAAGCTGGCCAATGCCAATAGACATGTGTAGCGACGGGTATGGTTTTTAAAAATATGAACAGTTTGTACGACGTCAAAATGTATTTATTTTTAAAGGAGAAGTGGTTTTTTTTTTTTAATACTGTTGTTTTAATGTATAACGAAACGATTTTAGCGAAATATGCATTGAGCCTCAAATCTTCAAAAGTTTGGCTATATAATATAGTACATATCTAAATTGCTTTTGCGTTTCGCATTGAATCCCGTTAATAATATAATAGTTGGATTAGTGACGAACGATTAGTATGGTAATAATTTTAGGACGAGTTAGTTTTACAACGAGCACTGCAGGACTAAAATGCTCGATTCTGACAGTTTTTGAATGTTCGTCGACTGGAGTGTAGGTATAGGTACAGCGATACCACGTCCGCATACTCCAAGGACGAAACAGTTAATACTGATCGCATTTCACGTTCACAACGACGTGTAAACAAAATCGCAACGTTTCGGTTTAATTGGTATAATTACAAAATTAATAACATCGCGCTAACAAAAGAAAATTAATTAAATCATTGCCAACAATGCTTAGCGATTGACCAACATAGTTCGACGAAATAGTGAACAAGGGCAATTAAAATATATTTACATACACGCGATAAGACCGTTATAATTCCTGCTGTTGACATCACATTTGTACCGACTATAACCGTCAAAAAATATTTATAATATTTCGCGAACTCATGCTATAGCGATTTATCGTCCAATTTTGGTATAATATGTTAATATTATCACGAAGCAACGTTTTAAAATCTTAATATCAGAGTACGCATAGGTATTGTATCTATACGACTCCCTCGATTTTAGAAAATAATCATGTTTGGAAATATTTACATATAAAACCACGTACATTTGTTTACATGATGTCTAACCATCATTTTCAAATGTAATTGAATACCAGAACGTTATGTAATAAAATAACGAAAATGTTGGTAATTTGTCAAAAAATAAACATGCGTTAACGGATATACTTGATGTGTTACCAAGGGCAAGCAAATGGAACTATAATACCACAATATTTTTTTAATTAAGGAATCGTTTATACTTTACTTTCATACGAGTCTATTATTGTTTCAATTATATTAAACTCTGTCGTAAGTATAAATATATCAACATTATTCTGAACTACAGACAAAATTTTATTTAATAACTTATTTTAATATAATAATTTTAGTTGAAAAGTTTATATCAAATATTTATCTAATTAGGCTTAGTGATTAATTATTGACGCGTTTTTGTCCTAATGACAAAACTTTTGGTACAATTTATTTTGTTTATAAGTTTTAAAATAGATATTTTTATTCTTTTGAAACTAAATGATTTTACATAATTTATAGTATATTTTAATTTACTGTAATGAGTATTTAATGTGTTTATTTTTCACATAAAACTCTTTATTTAATAAATCAACTTTTTATAACTAAATTTTATTTCTACTTTCTGCACTATTTTAATTATTTCAAGTCATGGAGTTTCAATTTATTTTAATCGATACTAATAATTATATTATTATTAAAATATTTGCTATAAAATTTATAAAATTATATATCGTTTTTCTTCTATGCATCAAAAATCAATCTATAACTATAAAACAGGCCACTTGTTTTTTATTTAACACATTTGATACGACTACATTTTCGACTTATTTGATATTTGAGTGTGTCCATACTCCATAGGGTTATCATTTGGATATTTTTTAATCTTTTTCTCGTTGTTTTGTTTATTATTTATTTATTTATATATATTTTTTTATCCATTTGGTAATCAGCTGACAGTAATTGGTATTTTTATGTGAATTGTGGTGAGGGAAGAGTTGCAGTAAAAATAAATACAAATAATAAATGTAAAAAGCCTTTTTTTGCCCCTAGTTTAAAAAAAAATACCGTTCGTTATATTTTTATTGAAGTGCAAATCAATAGAACCGCTTCCACTATCCTTCACTCCCTAACCACAATAATGGGCATTGCAAAAATGGGTCAGGGCACAAATGAAGATTTCCCAGCTCTCGCTTGAATGGCTTAAATCGATGGACCACGGGTGTTGTATTTTTTTACTTAGTACCTAACTTATAAATAAAAGTTTGGCTTATACATTTTTGAAATACATATGTTGAACACGTGTCATGTAGTTTTGAAGATCCTAACTCTACAATCGTTTAACTATCTTATAGTTCTCTAAATGTATAGAATAATCAATATGTTTTTTATTTCTAAGGTTAAGCATAATATGTATAATCATTTTGATATTATTTAAATTAAATTTTCAACATAATTTTATTAAAATGGTTAAATTTTAACTGTTTAAATCATAAAAAATTGTTATAAAGTATTTACACATGATACTAATATATTATTCTTATTCAAATAATAGTATCATATTATCATATTAAGTTGCATTAAAGTATTATTATGTTATTCGTCGATTTTATAATTTATTGATACAATATAATTTCACTTTTTTCTATCAATCTTTCTATTTTTTTTCTTTATTGTTATTATAATTATTCTATTACATTTTTAAATACTTGTTCCACAAAAAATAATAATAATTTTATTTACAGGTGATGTTAAAGATGAAACGTACTCGTCCGAAAACAATAGAAACTCTGGATATGAAACGAATTTATACCTCTATTCTGTAAGTATTACTATGAAAAATTAAATACTCTAGTAAAAACCTGAAATGTATTTTAAAATATACCTCTTTTTTTACAATTGAATATAAAAAAATTTAGTAGTTTAACAGTACTAAATCGAATAATATAATTGTTGGAAAACTTCCAAAAGAAATTAATTAGTTTTTAAAGGGATACTGTTTGAAATTGGGCTATAATGCTAAACTGTAAATGACTCAATAAATATAAAAAAAACTACAATGAAAATAGTGGATTAAATAAATATAACTTTTTTTGTATGGAAAATGATCAAATATTATTAAAATTCCTTAAAAATAAACTTAGAATCACAGGAATAAAATAATATTGACTTAAATAAATATTTTTAAGTACTATATTATTTTCTTTATCGTGTATTCCTGTCGTTTATAAACTATATAATTTTAAAATTTGTATTAAGTACCATATATAATAAACCTTTTATTTTGTAGTACATGTAATATATTATAAATTATGAAATATATAGAGATGTGATTGGCAAGCAAATAATAATAACATAATACTCGTATTAACATTATAATTATACAGAATATATGAAATCTCTTATATTTGGTGTTCATACAAAGCTTATATTATATGAATACTTATTGAAAGTAAGATAATATTAACCAAATAAATACAATGCTACCAAAATTATTTTCCCTTTACACATTAAAAAATTTTACGTTGTGTTTTAAAATATGAAATGATTATTAAATTACATAGGTAATTATTATTTATCTGCTACTTTGAAGATTTAAAGCTTACTTCTTTTGACAAATCTCAAACAATTAATATAGATACCTTCAACAATAGTTAGTAATGTTGTTACTTTTTTTTATTAGATAGAAAAAGTTGTTTCTATTGCCAAAAACCGTAATAACCCAACACTTAGAAGTCATATTTCAAGGTTTGGACAGGCTTACTCCTTTTTATTGTCTTTTTATTTTATATTTTTAAATTCTATTTTTAAAATTTATATGACACCTCGAATATTATATCTAGATCACGATTTAAAACTGTTTGTTAAATTTTCGGGAATATTTCGTGCCAATCCATTTAGAAATTTAGAATACAGGAGGCTGGACTAACCTTTAGTATAAACATTATATTGTATTTATGTATCATAGGTATTGAAATATTTTATATCCCTAATCATAGTGTATTTATTGTACCAAGATAAATATAGTGCAATAATGTTCTTTTTTTTTAAAAAAAAGTCATGTATAGTATTTTATGTTATTATTTGTATGCAACTAAAGAATAACTTAACCTATTTAGTTTTTTATTTAGCATTAAACCGAATTTAAACATATTTATTAATATTTGAAATATAATCGTTGTACTCGGCCTATTTATTTTATGAGTTTTTAATTTATATTTACCTTTAACCATATTATAATAATGCTATAGATATTAAATAATTAATATTAACGGAATTTAGACACTTTAAAATAATATTTAGGTAATACGTTTTATAAAATTCTGATTATTCCAAATTTAATGAATCTCACATTTTAGGATTTCTTAATATCCGATATAATATGAAGTTCTGTAAAGTGTCTCATCTCTTTACTCTGCGTACACAAATTACATTTTTTAATATGATCTCCCACGGATATTAGAAACTGTACTAAATGAATGGTCTTAACACCCCACTCATAATTCCTCGTATTATTACAGAACGGCTGACGCAATCAGTATTATTTAAAAACGATAAATATAATCTACCTACAATCCGTATATTATATATACAATAGTATTATCAATTATTACTGTACCCAATAAAATACAGATTTATGATTATCGTGTACATGGAAAACGTCACACCCACATTATCCTATTTACAAGCAAAACAAATTACATGGGCAATTTACGTTTAGCAGTTCACGTTTAACTTATCCAGTTTAAATGGCAAATTAAATTAAGAAATATTACTTAGGGGTGTAATATTCTCTATATTTATTTATTATATTTTAATTTTTGTTTTTGACTGAGCAATGGACATTTAAGATATTGCAATTAAAAAATGTACTTTAACTCGTTTAAAAATTAAAATATTTATCTTAAAATCATCGTAAGACAAACAACTTTTTTGTCTTAAGTTTGATAATAAGTCAATTTGCATTAATATTAAAACTATTAATGTTAAATGCAAAATACTGAATGGAAATTTCCTGTATATGCAGTTACCTATGTATAAAAATAGATATATCTTTATAATTTTTTTGAACCATCAAAACGAAATTAAAATCACTGTGAACAGATACGAAATTGGTACCTACTAGAATACAAAAATTATTTAAAAAAATGATATCTGATACATTCATCTTAATTGTATCATAGAACATACACGGTCGGACAGACTGCAACAGTACAAAAACACTAATTATGACTTAACGAGTTTTATCATCATGTACCTGACTGATTGCAGGATGAAATGGATGACCGGCCGCGGGTGCCCACTTTCCTCAACTCGATCGCCGATTACTCGAACACCATCCCGAATTTGGCAGAGTCTGACACCAAGTCAACCACTGCCAAACAGGGATCGTCCAGGATGGGCACACTGGTCGGCGTCTACCTGCCGTGCGTACAGAACATCTTCGGAGTCATTCTGTTCATTCGGCTGTCGTGGGTTGTCGGCACGGCAGGCGTCGTCTATGGATTCGGAATCGTGTTCACCTGTTGCTGCGTGGTAAGCCTATTATATTATGTATAAAAATAAATATGAAATATAATCACGCCAACAACAATACAATTATGGTCCAGATAACTTATCATTGAGTATGATTGTAAACTATCACTCGCTTTCCATTTCAAGCTCATAACATTATCTGATTTCATGATTTTTGCGCTAATCTTATTAGAACCGTTGCTCTCTTTTGTACATAACTCTATCTTCCTCTGAATATTTGTTCAACTACCCTCATATTTTTGTATCCACAACAATAACATTTCATAGTTGTTTGTCTAATATATTATAAACACCTATCTCATCACTGATTTATTTTTATTATGTAAGTATGTAAACCTCTGATATACTCGATGTTAAATTTAAAATAACAGTCGTTATCCGTTATAATATTCTATTAGACGACCACCTGTTATGTTATACCTAATTAATAAATATTATATATACTACAGGGGTGGCCAACAAAATTGAAACCGTCTTATTTAATATTGACAGTGTTATCGCATGGATTAGATTCAAATTTAATAACACGAACAATTGATATCAGTTCGTCGTGGTTTTAAAACTTTTGTAATTATATATGACAACATAATATACTAATTTTAACTTGAATAATATTTTTTTGTTTGTAAAATTGTTAATATTATATACTAATGTAAATCACGCGTTAAGTTAAATTTTTTAAGCAATGAATTTTAACGAACTAGGGTATAACAAAAATATATTTAGAGATTGTTCATAGTTTACATAATTTTATTCTTTATTTTATTTTCATTTGCCGGCATTCATTCATTTGACTGCGATTCATTTTAGTTTTCAAGCGAACGGTTTGTTAAATGCTACAATATTACAGTTAAACAAAACAGCTGGTATTCTGCTTATTCAAATACGCAAGCTGGTCTGACCACTGTTTTGTATTGTTAACGATCAATTAACGAGCTTTTTTGTAGCCGTTAAAATCCCCTACCCTATCAGTCATTTTACAAAAAGTATACTTACCACCAACGCATGCTCGTTAAACGTAAATGAGAGGAACGTTATAGCCGTTTTGGTTAAAATTTAATTTCTACCCGTGTGGATTATTATCGCTAAAAAATGTATAAAAGTCACTCATAAACGACCAGGTGGTGGATTCTTTAAACTTGTTTGTTATAATGTACTCAATATAGGTGTACAGAATTCGAATTAAGTTCACACAAGCGTAATGTCTCTATGTGCGTCACAGCATGCCGTTATAAACTCTGTACGCCTCAGGATTCCATATTTTAATCAAAAGTTATTCTTTATGAATAATTACAGGTTTGAACATCGTTAAGACGGCACGGCGTCTTTCGAATATTTCAAATATTAATTTATCCTCTGGCGCATATTTTCCATACGTTGTACATTATGATACGCTGCTACTATTAATTACTTATGCGTTTCTGCTACTAGTTTTTCGTCGCTTTAAAATGATATACAGGGCATATTGCTTTATATTTACATAAATTCCATTGATAAAATGAGTCGCTTTGAGGTGAAAGTCTATACGGATGACCAAATACATGCAACGACATGCAGACCTTTGCGCGATATATAATCATCGAAACAATCTTATTTTTGGAAATCGTATTAGTAAAACACGAGGCACAAATTATATCCTTTTAGATATAAAATATAGTCCTATAACGAGTTTTACAACCAATTATACTATTACTCCCCTCTCCAAAATGGATTATTAATTTTTGAAATATATTATATAATACAATTTTAATAAAGTATCTGGCAAGTGAGAATTTTACAGTTATATATATATAATATAATATAAACGGATTTTTTGAACGACGCACCGTAATAACACATCAAAAACTATAAAAACGGCGATTAAAACGACGTTTGTAATTTTTTTTTAGATTTCATCACATATACCATTACATTTATAGGATAAACGGAAAATCCAACAACCGTGATATGCACGAAGGGATCATTTTACAACCATTATTCATAATGTTCATATCACTCCGTATTACATTTATGGTTTGATTATCTTAATGCAACTTATTATACACTATATGCTATACTATATGTATGTATATAATATTTAATACTCACACACACACACACATATAAGTTTTCCAAGCCATTCACCCGCGCAAATATATAGACATTATAATACTCGTATATTATTATTGTTTTCTGTATGAGCGCATATCATATTATTTTTACAGTCGTCCAATTATTTAAATGTAAATAACGAAACAATAATTTTAACGTTTATTTTCTTCTCTCTCGCAGAGATTGAACTTCGATACAAACTCGGCCAACGTATAATACACCCGTGATGTGAAAACTTTCTCCGTTCTACCCACCAACTAATCGTTCATCATTTTTAATATAATTTATTTCCGATCCATTTTAATAAACGCATTTATATTTTATTTTTCAGACAATGTTAACTGCTATCTCTATGAGTGCCATAGCTACGAACGGTGTTGTGCCTGCTGGCGGGCCGTACTTTTTGATATCCAGATCGCTGGGTCCTGAGTGCGGGGGAGCTGTCGGTATGCTCTTCTACACCGGTATCACACTGGCCGCGTCCATGTACATCATTGGAGCAGTTGAAATCATACTCGTAAGTATCTTGTCAAACGATCGAAGGAGTTACAATATAGAGAAAAATCTTAAGGAAAGATTGAATACATAAGTACTTAGAAATAATAAGTGGAGATTAAAAATACCTTGAATATCCACTTGCTTATTAAATTAATAACAAAACAAATTGACTAATTGTTTTATTAAACAAAAGTAATTGGTAATATTGCTACTTAAAAATATTAAATTTCATTTTCAGTATATATTATACTCGTACTTTAATAAATTATAAGTTAAAATAACGTATACATTTTTAAAACACAACACTGTGATAATTGTGATTAAAAAAAAACATTGTAAACATTTTTTAAAAAGCTTATTACTAATTAAAATAGCTTAAGTTATATTTTTTAACATATAGATGATACTTAATGTTTTGAATGAGCTAAAAAGAGTTAAACGATTCGTAGTTAAAACTAATAGCTCACAAAAAGGGATGCAAAATGTAAGCGTTAAATAGGAGGTATACTTAGTTCTCTTTATGGGTTTCTCACTCTAACCACTCGTCGGACGTTAATTATATAGTTCACTACATATAATAAGTAATATATTAATATTATATAATACATGGTAAAACTAAACAAACTATTCGAGTACAATAGCACGACACGACGTCTATAACTTCCGTTTATATTTCAATTCTAAATGTATGCTGGCGCATCGCATAAAAGAAACAGTGAAACAATAACGCTTTTTCGAAAACATAAAATATATCAATAATAGCAATATTATCGTATGTTGTAAGTCATACGCGTGCAAAACTTACAACAGCTTCTATTTCAAACGTCGAACTTTATTATGTTTCAACAGACGTACATGGCGCCAACCTTATCGATTTTCGGCGACTTCACCAAAGACAGCGGTGTAATGTACAACAATTTCCGCGTATACGGGACAATACTGCTGATGGTCATGAGCTCGATCGTATACGTCGGCGTGAAGTTTGTCAACAAATTTGCGTCAGTGGCATTGGCCTGCGTGCTGTTGTCCATATTGTCTGTATACGTGGGCATTTTTTATAACTTCCATGGCAGCGATAAACTTTAGTAAGCATCTGAGTATATCGCACCTGTCGTTCTGTGCCCGTTTCGAAGTTTTTTTTTTTTTTATCGTTATATTGCTAATAAATCATTAGGTACTATGATGGTCATATTTTAACGTTTTACGCACACGCGTGTCACTTTTCAGCATGTGCTCGCTTGGTAATCGGCTGCTGAAAGACATGGATTTGAGATACTGCACTAAAGCGGTAGGCGGTTACTTGCACAACATGTACTGCGCCAATGGAACCGGACCGTGCGATAGCTACTTCGAAATGCATAACACATCAATTGTAAAAGGCATCCGGGGCATTAGCAGTGGTGTTTTCTTCGGTTGGTGTCTTATATATTATAATATTATAAAAATTAATAATAGTTAATATTAATCATAAAATTCTCATCGATAAATATTATTTATCTGAGTTATAGGTTAGGATTCCAACTACCCGTACCTATAGATAAATTACTAAGTAAATATTAAAACGTTTCGACTACAAGGGCGATCTATACGCAAAACCACTGGATGTTGACAGTTTTTGCGTTAACTTAAATAAAATACAATTTGATTATTTCAATTACTATTTTTATATACAGTAAAACGTAATATATTATACATTCGCTAAAATGGATTGTAAAATCATAAGATCTTTCGTTTATAGTATTTATATTTTCATACTGTATCTTAGAGTTATTAATTTATTCGAAACAGTTTATAAAAAAACATTTCTATTCGATATAATTATTTACTAAACATTATGTTTTTGATTTGTCCTACTTTTAAAAATTGTAATGTTCGGATCAAATAAAAACATTACCAGCGCTATTTTTTTAAACTATAAACTGTGCTTTTTATGTCACAGAAAATATCTATGGTAACTTTTTGGAAACTGGACAGTACATAGCCAGAGGTCATAGTCTAGACGATATCCAGCCATTGAATAAGAATACGTATAATATGGTAATGGTAGATATCACCACAACATTCACAATACTTATTGGCATATTCTTTCCGTCCGTAACTGGTCAGTATTATTTTCTATTATTTTTGGTTATTACTATTGTTAACGTTATTTATTAATTATTTTTACTTAGGAATCATGGCCGGTTCTAACAGATCTGGAGATCTAGCAGATGCACAAAAATCAATTCCCATTGGTACAATATTGGCTATTCTGAGTACATCGACGGTTTACTTGTCTGCCGTCCTACTATTCGGAGCCACAGTCGATAATTTACTACTTAGAGACAAGTAAGAATTTAAAATCAATCAAAATAATAATATATAAAGTCAAATTTATCAATAAAAAAACGGACAATGAGAGATGTATTCAAAAGAATATCATTTTAGCTTAATATCATATAAAAGAGACTATACTAAAGTATTGTTGTTATTCCATTTTCATTAATATGTTATTTTTTGCATAGGTAGTCTGATAAAGGACTATATTATTTGAATCTTACATTGTAAAAGAAAAGATAATATTTTCAACCATCGTCGTGCATTGTATACTCCACGTATTTTATTAGACTTTTATAGTAAGACATAATGGCGGTGGCGTCTCGTCTACTTTGTAGTTTCTTTCATATACAAGCATTCTGAATTCAATTACGCATCAGACATTATCTTATCGTACATAGATGTAAAATTCAAATCATCAACTTTGAAGAGCATTATACCAGACTAAATCCACTATATTGTCAACGTTGAATATTAATATATCTACAGCCGTGTATTATGGGTGTAGGGATATAGTTACGACAGTTGTCGACGTGTAATGCCTGAATATGATAATACGTACACGTATAATATACATTATACATAATACCATTTATATAAAAATTCAAGTTTTTTTTTAAAGATTTAATATTTTTTTTCAACATTTAAGAAAACTATATTTCAATAAAATATTTTATAGGTTCGACTATATCTTACTCTGCTTCTGTCGCTGACAGTTAATGTTTTTAACACGTCAGGTTAAATATATAGTCGATATATAATAACAATTATCATGTACGTACTTTTTATTACACACATCATATTTTAAATCATACAAATTTACTTTCTTGATGTTACTATTTACATACTATTAAATTTGGTACCTTCGACATTTATTGTTGTTTTTTAATTCCTCCTGACTTAAATTAATCGAAATAACTTAATACTACTAATTAATAATTATATACAAAAGTACAGAAAAAATTACAGTAAAAAAAAATAGTTGAGAAATTAAATTATAACGTTACACTTCAATTTATTCTCATTTAGTTAAACTGAGCGTTTTCTCGAGATAAAGAACACCCCTTTATTATGAACGAAATAATTATCGAGATAGTGGTCATGACGTGTAGTCGCTTATATTTTATAAAATTTTCAAGTTTCCATTATTTTAATACAATATTAACTTTACATTTAAGTATTTCTTAATAATAAATATACAACACGGAATTCAATCAAATGATCTATCGACATACGGTAACGAATATAAAACTCAATTAAATAATTATATTTTCTTTGTGCGTAAAATATATCGCGTCTATATTACAATAATCTCGATTAGTTGTTTACAAGTAACGTATTTTAAATAATAACCACTACTGCAGAACTCAACGATCATTATAACAAGAATTTTTCTTATAATAATAAACTATGCACATTATATTGTAATTTGTGTTACAATATTATTGATAAACATTGTAATATAATTCAAAACAAATCCATTATTAACATTAGGGTATTTTTCGGTAAGAATTGTCTATCAATCGCAACAACGTATTCATGTGTTTCTAAAATGTAAATAGGTTTGGTCAAAGTATTGGAGGACGTCTGGTAGTGGCCAACATAGCATGGCCAAACGAATGGGTGATTTTGGTGGGCGCGACACTATCGACTTTGGGAGCCGGACTTCAGAGTCTCACCGGAGCACCGAGGCTGTTACAAGTAAGTCACGATCTTAAAATATTAAAAACGTGTGAGGCATATGATCGCCGACCGTTTAAAGTCCATCGATAATTAATGCATTAGTTTTATACACATTTTAATATTATGTGACATAATAACCGTTTGACATGGGGTTTTGTGTACAGGCTATAGCCAAGGACGACATAATACCGTTCCTGCGGCCGTTCGCCAAGTCTTCAGCATCTGGCGAACCCACTAGGGCTCTGCTGTTGACCGTAGCTGTATGCCAGTGCGGTATACTGATTGGAAATATCGATAATCTCGCTCCACTCTTGGCCATGTTCTTGTTGATGTGTTACGCATTCGTCAACTTGGCGTGCGTCTTGCAAACGCTGTTGCGCACACCAAACTGGAGACCTAGGTTTAAGTACTATCATTGGTACGTATAGTGAATTTCCACATACCGCGCGCAACGTACAAATCAATATTGATAATAGACCCGTAACCAAACCAAATCTTTAAGAGAAGAAAACCAAATTTTAGGATTGGGTGATGTATTCTAAAAATAATTACCTAATCATTGCTATTTTTTATTTTTATGTTTTACATAAAATTCAAAATTCTTAACTTATGTCCAAACATTAAAAAAGTATTATTAAAAAAATTGCTCAAAAATTAGTAGTTGCTCATACTATAATATACTTATTTTTTGAAAATTGTATTACCTTTTGTAATACATTCGTCCATAGAAAATCAATTGATCATTTTTTTATTTATCAATTATAAACATTTTTGATTAAAAAACTTACTAGCACTTTCAACCGTATACGTGTCAACAGAGTTTATTCCATTGGGCCGGTGACGCGTTTACGCGTCAGTAACATGTAAGTTTGTATCCACCACAATTTAATTGATTTTATTTTAATAAACACTGAAATATACACAAGCCGTAGACAATAAACTCTAAATTTAAATCTATAATTGATTTGAGTTTTCGTTATTTTTAGATACGGATAATCGTTATTTTCCCAAAACAATGTATATGAACGTATACAGAGTGTACATTAGATATATTACACATTTTCAACTGATATTTAATCATTTACAAAGGTATAACAACTATTGTAACATTTGTAACATTCTATATCATTCAATATGTCTACTTTGCCACTAGTTTAATTTAATTTCGCAAAATTTGCGAAATTTCGCATTATCACATCATCGCGTCGCGGTATAAACTCCGAAATCATGAGCGGCGTTGAAAGTGCTAGGAAGCCGACGGATAGGTATATAGATAGACAGGGAAATTCTTCTCGTCATCCACCACGAGTAGTTACAGACCTGATTATTTAGCACCACGCACGAACCACAATATGTATATTTTAGTATAATTCAATTTCATATGAATTGTTCCACAGGACACTATCGTTCACCGGACTCGTGTTGTGCATTGCTGTCATGTTTATGTCAAGTTGGTATTTCGCTCTGTTAGCTCTGGGCATGGCGGGCGTAATTTATAAATACATCGAGTATCGAGGGTGAGTTTGCAATAATAATTATTTTGGTGTATATATTATATTACATCTACGAACGAGGAAAAAAACAAAATACGGTGATAATTAATTTCATCGATTATAATATTAGTTAGGTACACAATAAAAAAAAGTATAGGTACGCTGCAGTGCTGTTCTTTTTATTAATCGATTTTAAACCATTTTTAGTCGAATATATTAAATATTAAAATATTATTTCTGGTTTATTCAAGACGCAGACCAAAATTTAATATACAGTTGCATGCAATACATAATATAATACAATAAATTAATGTTATTATTATTATTATTATTATTATTTATTTATTCGTTTTGGTAACCACATATTATCACAGAGCCGAAAAGGAATGGGGTGACGGTATGCGTGGTTTGGCCTTGTCAGCTGCGAGATACAGTTTGCTACGACTGGAAGACGCGCCCCCGCACACCAAGAACTGGCGCCCACAGATTCTCATGTTAGTCAACTTCAACGCTGACCTTCCAAAATATCGTAAGATATTCTCACTAGTGTCCCAACTCAAGGCTGGTAAAGGGCTCACGGTGAGCGCAACTGTCATCGAGGGGGATTACATCAAGAAAACTGGTCATGACGTACAATCTACCAAAAAAGAACTTGTTAGGTTGATGGATGAGGAAAAGGTCAAAGGATTTGCGGATGTTTTAGTCTCCAATAATACATCAGAGGGACTCAGTCATTTGTGAGTTTTCATATTTAATTCGGAGTGATATTTTATTTATGTTTTGTATCTTATTTTCCTACCTTATATAGGATACAAATCGCTGGACTTGGAGGATTAAAACCCAACACTGTGATTCTAGGCTGGCCAAACAGCTGGCAACAATCTGAAAACGACCGATCTTGGCAAGTGTTCCTACACACTATCCGTATCGTAACAGCTGCTAAAATGGCCCTAATTGTACCCAAAGGCATAAGATCATTCCCAGATTCGGCGACAAAGGTAACATTAAATATTTTTTTCATAACAGTTTTGCACGATCGGCAGTCAATAAATCAATAACTATATACACGTTTGTAATTGTATAATAGCTGTCGGGCACAATCGATATTTGGTGGATCGTTCACGACGGAGGCATTCTGATGCTCATACCTTTCTTGTTGAAACAACACAGGACCTGGAAAAACTGTAAATTGAGAATATTCACTGTGGCACAGACCGATGACAATTCTATTCAAATGAAAAAAGATCTAAAAACATTCTTATACCAACTCAGAATACCAGCAGAGGTCGAAGTGGTTGAAATGGTAATAATTTTTATAGTTATTGCGTTTCGAAAAAAATTCTCAAAAATAAATTCTAACAGAATACGTATTAAAATAACTTTTATATTTCAGACAAATAACGATATATCAGCTTATACATATGAAAGAACGTTAATGATGGAACAACGAAATCAAATGTTAAGAGAGCTCAGACTTAATAAGAAAGAAAGTTTTGGAATGGTAAGTTAAAATGTTACATTTTGTTTTATTAAACTTAACAATAAACTAATAAAAACTTCAACTTCGATTATTTCTTCATTTTACTATCTTTAAACACGGCTTGTGGTTTGTTGTTTTCTCTTTTTGGCTTACAAAAGATGCGTAATATCATAGATTTCAATCGAGAAACACCGACGGGAGAGAATACACCATTGGTTTGTTTCAGTTTATTTAAATTTTAGGAACGCTTTATAGTGGTTATGTACTTAGTTTATACTTGAAATATAGTAGATAAAATATTAATTGTGTACCCACGTAGTGTAGAAAGTACGTAAATAATTAATATTAAGTATTAACACATACATAGATTGCAAAACTTAAATGCTTTACTGTGTAGAAAATATTATTTTGGTATTATAGAAATTGTATTTATTGATTCTGAATTATTACTTTTTATACTTATTAATATTGCTTCTGAATAAAATATTCACCAACATAAATTTAAAAATATTAACTTTGCATTGTAATTTTATAACAACATTTCTTTTAACGTGATTTTAATTATTTTTATAAATAAGCAATTTTATTTTATGCTTAATTTTTGAAATTTGTAATAATAGATACGTCAATATATTATGATGAATCTACTGAAACAAAAACTCATGGCCGTTATTATGTAGTTTCTTCATTATCTACTTTTGCATTTTTTATGAAATATTCATTATACTTAACCAACATATTATTATATTGTTAACATTACAACATAATATCTGTTGTCAATTCGTATTACAATAGTGTACCTTTATCATGTATATATTATTACCTATAATTAATTCAAGAGTAATATATGCTTGATATTACCTGTATAGTTGTTTTCAACCATATATTGTGCTATGTATTTGATATAGTTTTATGTAATCCAGTTTGTCAGCATAGCTGTGCATTTTAGACGGGCATCCAAACCATGAAACGTTTTGTTATCTTAACCCGCACCATACTTTTTACAAATCATTATAACCTAACGATTGTTTCAATAATATAGGTACAATCCATAATAGACCAACATCATAGAAAAGACGCGTCGGAAGGGAGATCGGCTCCAAAGGTACGTTTCCAGGAAGAAACCAGTGCGGACGACGAAGCGAAAAAATCAAAACCTGTAAGCATTACAAACGTGGAATCGTATGATATAAGTTGTAGATTTAACGCTAACTCTTTTAACGTACAGGCCGAATGTACATTCGATGTCGACGATAAACGAACAACTGGTAATGGTGAGAAATCGGGAGTATTAAAGGACTCGCTACCAAAAGAGACAACAGATTCGTCAACATCGACAATGCGACCGTTAGTATAATATAATATTATAATATATTAATTATTCTTGGTAACCGATACGTGTGAAAATGTGTTTCAAAATACTTTTCGTTTTTCAGAGACGAAGATAATGTGAGAAGGATGCACACAGCTGTTAAACTGAACGAAGTCATTGTCAGTAGATCGAGAGACGCTCAATTGGTTATATTCAACTTACCAGGACCGCCTAAAGACACCAAATTAGAGAGAGAATCAAACTGTATCCTTTTTTATATACTTTTCTACTTATTAATACTATATTATAATCATCATCTAGTAAGCGTTATATTTTATTTTCAACACGTTTTTACATACTTAATTTGATAATTCGACTACCTACGTTAATATAAATATTTATAGGTACCTATTTAATTAAATTCAAAACTACAGTTCTACTTCAACATTTGATAAAGTTTAAAACATATTCAATAATAACTTAATAAGTACAAAGTATCAAAATGTTAAAAACATTAATTTTACGTACCATAAAAACTGCTATTTATTAGATTATTTATAAAAATTTGATTGCAATTTCACCATGAATTTTGCAAATACTTTTTAAATGATAAAAATCATATTTATTAATCTAAAAATAAACCTAACCTCTCTACCTTGATTTTAAATGCAATAAAAATTACACTTAACCCCCCAAATGACTTAAAATATATTGCTATTTTTTTTCTCGTGTTTCATTAGAAATACTTAAAATATAAATTTACGTATTAATTCATAAAAAAATTGCAATTTTTAGATGCCTCATTGATTAACATAAATATGTCCTTGACTTATCTCTTTATAGACATGGAATTCTTAGAAGTGATGACCGAAGGCCTCGACAAAGTTCTGATGGTGAGAGGCGGTGGTCGCGAAGTGATCACAATTTATTCATAAGTAACCTGAAGCTCACGTCTCGTCCGTCAGGTACGAATTTTTATACTTGTTTACACTAATTTTATGTTGGCCGGCAACTTTCTCAACACGCCAGGCGTCTATCGAATGGTTTTGTTTTTTATTTCAAATGTTCTGTTTGTTTTTTAGTATTATTACGTTAAACAAATTGTTGCACATAATATAAAATTGTTCATTGTATTTGATAAAAATCATTATCACTGTTTTCTAAAATTATGGTTATTGTTATAATTTACTCGTATGCCCTCATAATAGGCACTTAAGCTTAAAATTATATATATTATTATATGTATTTACATAGGTTTATATTAAATGTGACCTTTAAAAAACAATGCGACACCAACAACATTTGTCGGACTTTTTTATATTCAATTTATCAAAATCGGCTTTAATACTTAGTTTAATTTAGGCGGACGAATAAAAAAAAAATTAAAAAAATTAAAAAAAAGCGCGTAGAAATTTGTTCGTCCTATACCTATTTGATGATTCGTCTTCTCGATAGTATTGACTTATATAAATAGTGCGTTGGGCGTAGCATTGTTTTACGAGGCTGTATTTTTTTTGTTTGCTGTACATATTTAAGGAAAATTTATTATTATTTAGTATATTTACGAACATAACATTTCGTCAGCTGTTCAACATTTTAAAACCATGAAATCGCATTTAAACCACCATTTCGAGTTGCGATCGCGTATTTCTACTTAAATCTTAAGGTTTATTGAAACCCAATGGGGCCGTTCTACTTAAACTTGTTGACCCGAAATATCATAACATGCCTAACACTACCATAATTCTACTACCCACGTTATTACAATTAACATTATGTTATGATAACAACATAATAATTCACTGCCAATTTCAACTGTAACACCTGTGAATTGTAAATGAAAAGAGACTATCGGAATACTTTTATTTCTTCTATGTTATTAGATGTTGTCGTTTTTTTCATGCGTAAAATCAATTAATTTTATCATCCTGTTAAATACGCCAAACAAACGCAATATAATGGTTACCGTAAACACCGACCAAACAACCAACATGGTTATTTGCCTTGTCGTCTGTATTTTGTGTTATTAGCCTATTTGAATAGTCGTTGTATAAATTGTAACTTTTATTTACCGACATTCCTTAACACAAAAATTCTTCTTGTAATCCATAATAATTGACTACTGTTCCAATGAGATATTATTTTACAACATATTGTTGTTATGGTTGTCAATATACTATTTAAAGTTTAAACAAATATTTAATGATATTAAAATATTTATATTATAATATTTCGTCTGTAATTTTACTCTAATGTTTTTTTCTTTTTTTATTTATCTCGTAAGTAACACCATTAATTTTTTTTTTGTGATTATTTATTTATTATTATTTTTTAGAATATTTTAACAAAAAATTGTATCTATATAATTATTGTTTTTGTTTTGTTATTATTATATAAACAATAGTTTAAAAATAATGTTAATGAACAAAATATTATTAATTGGTTAAAAACATAAGTTGTTAAGTAATCGATTTCCTTATGTTGTTAAATAAATAACCGAGTTATGGCATTGGAAATGTGTTGTATGTTGTTTTTTTTATAAGTAATTAGTTGGTATAAACTAATGAAATATTTGTTTGAAACGAAATGTGTTGTGTTCGTTTAATTTATGCAGTGTAACTTTTATGATTTATTAATTGCAATCACATATTGATCGTTATTTAATTTATTCTGTTCACCGGATAGTATGACTGCGTACCTATGTGTTATTATTATTTTTATGAATAATTGCATATCTCAAAAATACTAACATTATGCCAAATGCATTACAATTGAACGAATCGAAATATGTTATATTCAATCAACAAAACTTTAACGAAATTATTGCAATAGATAAATCATGAAGGTCCGCTGTGTATGTATTGCTAATTTTATTATAAATAATTATTATTATTATATTTTACGTAATATTTATTATGATGAAAGATCTTAGTGAAATCGTATGATATACAACTATATTTAAACTGGCTCAGCCATCGCTGACTTTCGTCTGTTTATGTATATCGATATGTACATACATCTGTTGCTTAGGCTTAAATTTGTTTTCCGTTTATTTCAGTTGAACAGATTAGTGAGTTTAAAAATTATTATTAAGTAGCGTTGTTCAAATCTAATTCAAACAGCCTTATTAATTTATTATTATATTAATTATTATGGTACTAGCAACAAATTATATTCTGCGTAAAATGTGTTGCATGTACACATGCATATAATAGATATATTATAATATATTTATATAAATTTGCTCTTAAAAAGAAAAACCACAATTTGAATAATCATAAATTTACTAAACAAATTCGCTACGTAGACGTAGTCGTCGAATTAGTTCATTATTAAAAAGTCTAGATTTGATTTTTAAATATTTTTTGTAAGTCAATTATTAATTTATCATAATAACTTTATAATGTTTATTATATATTATATATATTGGGCAACCATATTATTAACTTATATTTATTATTATTAATATTATGTTTCTCGATCATATTGTTTGAAATCTAATTACATATTTCTTATCAAACTGAAAATTATCGAGGTGAGATTTTCCTTTTTGTACATTCATAGTTGAAATAATATGAAATCTAACTACATTCGATATCGACGTAATGTTTAAAAGGATAAATTTGTTAACGTTTGTACATAATAATTATCTAACCAATTTTAAAATGTACATTGGTATTTAGTTCCCATTTTTTTCTTTTTTTTTCTTTTTTTTTTTTTTAGACCATAGTCTTAACTATATTTAATACTAAAAGATTGTTAAAATTTTATAATAAAAAAAAGAGTAATTAGTTACGATTTATGTAAAGTATTTGATCTAATTTAGATTCATGACTTTCAATAAAAAAAATATGTATTGGATTATGAATTTTACATTAAAATTCCACAAGTACATTGTAGCTTAATATATTCTAAGACATTTATTAAATTTCAGTTAAATTAAATATTTTAAATAACTACATGCCTACCAAATATGTGTTTCGCCGATTCGCAACAAAGGTATGCTTTTAATTTTATATCCCTATATCTGTTATACCTTTTCCAAACTGAAACATAGTACAAATTTTACCCAAAATAAATAAATTTCATTCACTTATTTTGATATGTGATATAGTTTTTATGCTTGAACCCACGCAGATTTAAATGCTATGCAACATGATTCTTGTGGCATTAAATTACACTGCATTCCGAATAAAAACAATAATTTGTTAAAAAAAAAGTCGTTAAACTATAATAAAATGTTATGTTTTAATCACTTATATTTTTTTAAATTATTATTTTATTTTACTCTTATCTAAATAAACGTCCATTTCTCCCTAGTCTGTTTTAACTATATTAGTTGGATAAAAATAAAATACCAAACAATTATATTTGGGACATTTTACTATAAATTAATATACATTAATATAAAAAACCAGCTCAAAAATTAGATTATACTTAAAATATTATTTTAAATATCATAATTTTCTGTCTAAAGAATTTGGCGAAGGCTGAAGAAAATCTTTTTTTTTATATTTTATAATAAACGAATAGAATGTTACTCAAATTGTTGTACATGCCTGATTCAAATGGATGCAAATTTAAATATAGGTATACACTAATATTTTTTAAAACAATGATTATGTGCCAATTTGCTTAGTCATTATAGTACTTAATATACAGTTTACACATACAAAATACACACATATTTCCCCAATTTAAATTCTGTAACCAATGATAGTACTATATAATATACACAATATAATATAATACAATAATAATTGTATATCATACATAATAATAACATACCTAATATATTCAAAGTTACGAATAATAAAATAATATATTATATTATATTATACAAATAAATTATACGTGTCAATGCACTTATGTTAGTAGTTGACGCACTGTTGTAAGTTGTTAAAAATTTAATATTCTGTTCCTATGTATGAATTTTTGAAAATGTAAAAAGAAAAATCAAAAAAAAAAAATGTAAAATTAGTGATTATGACTATTCGTTTGTTATTTTCAAAAAAAAAATTGTTTTTATTTTCCTCTTGCTGCGTTCCTCTCAAATGCGAGTAGCATGTAATAATGACAAAAATACGATGAACAATGGTTTTAATATTGAAATATTGCGTAACCTGCAATATCTTTTTATGTAAATATTAATTTTAAAAACATAATATGAAAGTGTGTGACGTGATGAATACGTACAAAGTAAAATATACTTAAAATGTATTTTATTTTTATTATTTTCATTAATTAAATCTGAAAAATACTATAAATATAAACAGATATTATACATTTAGCTAGTAAAATCAATCTTCTGTAAGCGTTGCTTGTGTTTGAAGAATAGAGCTCTAATAATAAAGTGACATATAATAATTATGTACACTGTGTGGATATATAGGTAATATTTTTATTTTAACATCATTCGCAGTGCATATTACAGGTAAGTATAACTTCATAATGAACTCATAATTCTGTCTTTTTAATACGACTTGTAAGCTGTAACTAAGTAAAAATTAAAATGATAAATTATATTATATAAAATATGTTTTATTCTTAAGCTTTTATTATTCGTTTACTCAGATTCACTATCGACTTTTTATACATCGTCTACGTGATGTTAAATGAAAAAATCGTATATCAAAATAAAACTTTTACAATTTTTTCATAACATCAAATATAAATACTTATGTCACAACAGTGTGTTTGGTATAAGTAAATTTTAACAGTGTATACCAATGGGAGAATAAATACGTTAGTTTTAAATACGATTAGGTTGTAAATATTTTCGTGATGAGAATGTTGTTCTTTAACAAACGATTTTTATCCATCATCCAGCATTCATCACTCTTACACTCATTTTTACGAACTGTGTACTCAAAAATGAAAGCGTAGATAATATTTGTAATACTGTAATAGTAGTGAGTAGTGGCTGTAAGTATCTATAGGAGAAATGTTTGTTTAAGCAACACCTAAAATGCATGCTGGATAGTATACGCATATTTACTAGTTTTATGTTTGCCATGTTTAAAGTCCTACTTAAACGAATTCATTTTTGTTTCGGTTGACCCACATCTCGCTCCACTTTAAGGCCACAGATCTTACCGTCCTTGACTTCTCCAGCTGGTAGTTGATGACTTTTCATCGAAGTTCACTTCTTTCACGTGGTAGCGGCTTCCACGCCGACACCACTGCGCGGACGACAGCCAGTTTTACCGCCGTTTCGCTCGACCACCACACGTCAGCAGGGACGACGGCGGACGAGCAGTGGGCTTTTTTCGATAGCGTATACGGATGGCGATGGTGACTGAAAAAGCCGCCGGACAACTAGGACCGTCACGTCACGGCACAGCGTCGGGCGTGTATTTGACGACGACCCGTGCACGTTCCCGCCATTATTTCGTCTAGTTGTTTTTTGAGGTATTTCAATTCCAAATACGATCAGTCGTCGGCTGAGCTGCCGCGGTCGAACGATGGATCTTCTAGTCCGGCAATCACCGCAGCCGCGGCGCAGTTTCCCCGTAAATCCATCACGTAGTCGCGATCAATATAGTTAACCAAAACCTTTTTGGTAAGTTCCAGTCGAATATCATTTTATTTGACGAAATAACTTCTATTTCGTCGTATCCATAATAAACAATACGGTTAATATTTTTATAAAAACAAATAATACTATAATACAATAGCTGCAATGTTTGTGTTATAAATAGACAATAGTATAAAACATAATGATATATACGTAAAAGTTTTAAATTACCACAAACAATACCCAAAGTACTAACTAGATTCAATTTTCTACCAAAAGTTTAAAATTGAAGCATATTCCAAATAATGATAATGGCAAAAAAACACACACATATCATTTTAAAATCAATACATTCATTTCTCTACTCAGAATCTAATATAAAAATGTTACTAATATTCATATTAGAATTAAAACGGAAAACTGGTCAAACTTCCATCGTACTTTAAAATAGTAAATTATTCGTTATTATATAGATTAATCTCTCTCTTACCTAATGCAATTTAAACTTAAATCTTACGTTATGAAATTAAAAGTTATTGAAAAAAATATTATATTCGACATGAAACAATTTCAAAACAATAAGTGAAAACAGTTGTCAAGTAAATTTGGTATAAGAGTAGGATATATTGCACACCATCCACACCCTACCATCTCTGCACCAAAATACAACAATTCAGTTTCATATTTTATATGCTCATTTGTTTCCGTCGTTTCCGATTCTAAATTTATAATATTGCGGCTTGAACCTGCGTAAATTCATTCCCAACCCATTCAATTTTTCTCGCCTTATTGTTGTATGACCGATATCAATCTTTCGAAATCAATCGTGATTCGTGTGTATATTATAAATCAAGTTACTTGACCTTTGATGACGGTTTTTTTAATAGCTACATTACTTATCGAATGCTGATCATACACATTTTAAAGTGGTCGTACACATTCATACAAATTATGTACGAAATTTCGATATAGGTAAGCCTACGATATAATATATATAATCTTAAATCGTGCGTGGTGCTGCAATCACATCACCTCGGCTTCACCCTATATTTGTCTTCCATAACTGGAAAACTAAGATCGTACAAACCTTGAAAATCATCGTACAAAGCCATACAAATTACACATATACCAAATAATATTATTGAATATGGGCTTGGGCTGGGCGATGTACGTACAGCGGTGCTTTATCTTATATTTTACTGGACCACAATAAATAACAAAAACTTCCATTTGGAACTAGCTACATATATGTCTATAATAATTGTTATTATTATTATTACTACTGTCGTCATTGTAGTTTTTGCAGAGCACAGTGCCTGACAGTGTAGCGTGTATACAAATGAACGATGTGTCGTTATTAAGACTTGTCTGCACTCGACACGCGCATATAATATACGTTATATTATGTTATTTATATCGTATAAAATACTCGTAATAAAAACGTTTGACGACACGTTGCTGTTATTGCGTTCCGTATAACCCCCTCAGCAGCGCAATATTATGGCATTATCGCCTCGTGTGTACACACCTTTTATTATCATTTATTACGCACACGGTTCGGCGCCGTGCTCATCGCATTAATGGAGTTCGGCTGGTAGCTGCAGTCTTTCGATATTATATGGTTCGACTACGCGTACAAAGGGTTGCTGCTGCGACGATATTAAATTGTAAAATATAACGACCCGTCGCGGGACGAGTGAGTGAAAAAAAAAAACGAAAAAATAAAACACTCGCATCGATGTCGTATATTATAAATATGCAACCATATAAAAATATTGTATATTTACATAATATTATAACTGCAGTCGTATTCACTGCAGGCTGATTATTATTATTGTATGTCATATTATTCGTACGTCATTAACGCGTGTACCTATTGAACGAGTATAACTGGTGCCCACGCGGGTGGGTACGATAACGACGAAACAAATGACTTCATTGCATTCGGTTCGGTGAATTCGTTCAATGCGATATCGCATATTCGCATATTATATATAATAATAATACCGAGTTTAACGATGCTACTGTATTCGACTGCTTGAAACCAATTGTCGACTGTTAATATTATTTTATTATAATATTATGTTCTTGCTAAAATATTTTAGAAAGTTTGAATTTTTATTTCTTTATCAATTTATTAGTTATTATACCACAGAAAATAATAATTTAACAATAAAATCAATACAAGTGATTGATTGGAAAAATATACAAAATAAGATAAATATTTGTATGGCATACTGCAGGCACTTAATTTAGAGAGATGATATGAGCGATAATCGCCCCCCCCTCCCCCTAAAATAAGCACCTATTTACGTGCCTGCCATACTGGCATACATTCAAAAAAATATAAGAAGAGCGAGGATTCTGATCTTCGCTCATGAATTTGTTACAGTGTTACAGTGACATTTCTATATTATTTTTAAATAATCAAAACATTGAAACCGTTCAGAAAAATATAACTATTTGATCGCCTTATTTAAAATGTCAGTAAAGAGATTAAGAATAGGAGGGTACAATGTTTATAAAATACAAATTATACAAGTACATAAAAATATAAAACCTTACTTGTACGATTATGTAATATATTAACTATTGTGTATATAATAATATTATAGTGGTATTACGGTACCATACCGTATACACGTTTTTATTATCACATGTTTGCAATAATAATGATACATTTAATGATTATACTAAAAAATAATGATAATAATTTAACTATCGAAATTCCAACTACAAATTGACAACATAATGCATACATATAAAAAAAATATGTAGGTAACCAAAAATCACTTTACTGTACAGTAAGTCGAGTGTACCTTACCATTGACGAATAAGTCTGTAGTGTATGTGTTAAATTTGCATTCAATAAAATAATTTACGAAAAACGATTCTGAATACGAAGATGGTCAGCCTATATTACGAAGACGTATGTTTTATAATATAATTATATTGCTATTGAAATAATTAGTATTACGGTAAGTTATATTATTTTTTGCAAAGAACTTTACATTTAATAATGACATTATGTGCATAAAATATAACATACAAGCCAATGGATGTCTGTTTGTCCTTTATGCATTCATACACTATTCATCCGATCACCGTGAAACTTTGGGAATGAAGTTGTCCCGCAAAGGATTTTAGTATATCACATCCTATCTTACGTACATATACATTAATTAATTTGTAAAAATGATTTTCCAGTAATATGAAACCATCAGATAACCGGGTTTTAAAAATAACTCAACAGTAAAGCTATAGTGTTGAAATGATACAATGGTATCAAGATCGACGAGATCCAACGACGACAATAATAAAATGTCCATTTAATCATTAGTTATTTAACACGGGGCAATACGAATAATTGCGTATCTGCGTTATATATTCGTATTATTTAAAAAATTATATCATTTGATTATGTTTTTTTTATTATTAATATTATTAAAAATATAGGAAAAAAATTGTACAACCTGTATACAACTATAGTACAATAAGTAATTATGTTGAAATTTTTTTAACTAGGCTGGACGGCGTGAAGGAAGGCAGCGTTCTTGAAACTATTCAATGAACTTTAAATTTAGTTCATATTAGTGATAAAATCACATGGCCATTCTAGTTTGAAGTTTGAACCGACGGAGAGGATTTGTTGACGCGTGTATTATATCATTGATGTCGTTATTATTATTATTATTATTATTACTTTTATCTGTATGCGATTGTTATATATTATTATCTTATTCTCGCCGATAGCTGTTCGATCAATGTCCAATTATTTTAGTGTGTGTTTAACTGTGGGTTCATGTACTCGTACATGTCATATAATCCAACCGACATATGTAACATATGTGTGTCACCGTGTCCGTCTCCGCAAATAAAATAAATTGTTTGGATGTACAAAAAAAATAAATCTATATATTAATAAAAAACACATTAAATCTATATAGTCCACTAAAAACCGACGGCGATAGGGTTATTAGGTAGTGTGGAAGATGGTAGGATGGCAATGAGAAGATTATAGTGATTTAGACATTTCGTAGAATTTATTATAACTGTTGATATCGATGGAACATTGAGATCATGGTACAATGATCCATCACTGACTTACCACAAGGTCAGAGGAGTCAAAGGCTTATTGATTAGAATGATTGAAAGATTTTTAGGTTAGAGTTGTAGTTCTTTGTAATATCTACCCTAGAGCGTTTTAATTAAAAATACTCTCACTAGTCAATACCTGCAGAAATGACTGAAGAGATTTGTGGAAATTAGTTTTGATGGATTTCGGATTTTAACAGTGTTCTAACCTCGAATTGTTAAAGTAACGTGATAATATAGCCGGCTGTTCGATCCGACAACACGGACAGCGATCAATGGTTTTCGTAAACTTTGCGGACGACGATGCAGAAATAGTCAAAACGGTTCAGACAGCCGATAGACAGCTGTCGGTTGAACAAATACAATACAATGATTCATTAACCATTCAGCGGGAATTGAGCTCCGCGACTAACGATAAAAGTATAATCTATAAGATATTAGACGAGTAGCTACTCGAGCGTAATTGCAGTTTTCCAATTATTATATTATGATATTATTTTCCGACCACTAGTACCCGTCGTACCACAGTCGGTGCACATATTTCAACCAAATGTAGAGAGGACAGTCACAGTTCCGTTTGCTGAAACGGTTGAAATATCATTCAGCTTGACAATATTTGCGACAATACGATCTTAGTATGACTAACAGACCGTTTTTTGCTCAGAATCATTTTTCATGTGCGATTATATTTACCATTAAATTCGAATTCGACACGAAAATACAGTAAATAGCTCAGTGACGTGGTACACTCGACACCTATTGTGTACAGCAGAGAAGTAACCTACTTTCCCTATTTTATAAACGGGTTTTCATTAATTACTTGGGTATTGGCGTGTATTACCATGAGTTTTTATTGTTTTTTCGTATGTCCTATTATTCTATTATTTTATTATTATATATATTCTTCAATCCGTATTGTGATAACGGTAGTTAATCACGACACCGTAAAAATAATATTATTAACGAATCTATTAATAAATCTGTTTCTGCACGCACTCGGGGTACTTGCGATATCGGAAAAAAAAGCTGACCGTCATTCAACAGGAGGTTGAACTTATGAACTCGATATTTCTGGTCGCAATATTTCTATCGCGTTTGGTCAAACATACACGGTTCTATATTTTTACATTTATAGACAATCGAATTGAGCTCGACGTTCGGATAAAATTAATGAACTCTTGACGGACAACAAAAACGCAACCGTCCTATTGTCTTAACTATTCCGACAATTTGTGGTCCAAGTGATTTGGAGATTAGACTCCGGTTTTTGAGTTCAGTTTCTCAGCTGTACAAACGATGAGTTGACTAGCCTTCTGCAAAGACAGCGCACTAAACAAGAATAAACGCTTAGTTGAACGCTGAAGCATTCTTAGAACCACGTAAGTGTAGCGATACATTTTAAAAAAAACCTATTATTTTCGTATTGTTTTTGATCTTTATGTAAATTTAACGACTTTAAATTACTTCTGAAATTTACGATTTCATTTGGAAATAATGATCCTAAATCACCTGTAGGCTCGACCCTATAAATCATCTTCAATAATTTGCCACCAGAAACAATTACTCCTTTCGGATCTCATTCAACTCTATAGATAACATGTAATATTATACAATATGTGACGAATTTACATTTCTGTGTCTACTGTATTCGATATTTTTAAAATACTATAATATTCAAACTTTGTGTTTGACGGCGTTTTATGTAAGTAGTTTAAATACATTTATGTGTATACAACACCGTTCAGGATTATTATAAATTAATAATTATTATTATTGCACTAATATCTATTTTTGCTAATTTATTACAGTAAAAAAAAAAAATAATAATAAATATATTTGATAGCAATTCATACGTAGTGAGATAGTTGTTATACACTTACACTATACGACAATCTTCAGTCTAGTTACTTCACACTCTATCCAAAATCAAAGACGAATAAACAAATCAACATTTTTTATGTATAGTAAGTAATATCTTTGTATAGTGTATAAAATATCAATATTTATCTTGCCCTTTCCCGTTAAATACTTGTGCCTCCCAAAGATAGCGCTCCCTACAGTTTAGGAACTAAAAAACAAAAATAAAATTCACACATAAATACATGTATATGTAGATATGCATTAAAATAATATAATAACTTTGTCTTTATGAACTAAAAGTCTAAAATAAAATAAATTCAAATTTAATTATTGAATCATCTATTTAAAACAAATTGTAAAAACTTAATTATTCACAACAGTATACTTTTAGGTCTTATTAATATTAACAAATTATCAAGTTAATAAAGCTACTAATTGTTGTACTAATTTCATCGTCTTAAACTTCTTTATAGAATTCAATAAAGTTTTATCTATGAAAATGATTAAATCTAAGAATCAATAAATTCAAAATTGTCATTTTATGTATTACTTATCAAGGAGCTATTCATGGATTTGCATTGTACATTAAAATAACTTTAGAAAAATGTTTTAAATAAGAATAATTTATTTATTTATTATTTCATAAATATATTTCAATATAATAATACAACAGTAATATAATTAATGCATTCACGGTAAAATATATAAATCATATATAGATACAACATAAATACATACAATATTAGATTAAATTAAATGCCCGGTTTTAAATACAAACATTTTATGTTATTCTAAAACAAATAACAATTATATCGACATATGGTTTCATAAAATTTAAACACAAATAATAAAATAAAATGCTTAAAACAATTATTGGTCTTTGTTTAAAATGTATTAGGTAATAATGGCAAAATAACATACTGTAATAACTTGAATTGTAATAATAACTATTGTATATCAATTTTAGCAATAGCTTTATCAATTTGCTGACTGGAATTAGTGTTTATTCGGTAATTCCTATGTTTTTCTTGTAATGTAGTAAAATGATTTAACATTGTACTTGTGTCAAACATTCCTTTGAAATCTTTTTCAACATTTCCACTAGTTGGCCTAAAATAACATAGACAGAACATAAACCAATGATTAACTGGTCAGACTGAAAACAATTCCTTACAGGAAACAGGTTCAATGATATTATGTATTATATTAAATGTAAAATCCTATGTTTTAAACATGCAGTACATACATTTCAGATCCCATTCTTGAATGAGGAACACATTTCAACCTATGTCGCAATAAATGAAAAGCGTCGGATTGAGGCATTATCATCAAAAGTCCATAAAGTGCTTTAATTAAATACTGATTTACTGGTTCTTCCAAGAGCTCCATTCTCAAGTCTAAAAATATTCAAAAATGTCAATAGTTACTGATAAAGTGATAATTCTTTTCCATTGTATAAAAACATACATATAAATATTGGCGATTCCAATAGCTGAATTAATTTGTCTACTTCAATAAGCAAATCAATAGTAACATCCATTGATGCACTGACATAATAATGGCTAAGGACAATTTTGAACAAAATAAAATTGATTAATGATAATAATATAGAATGCCATGTGGTGCTGATAAAATAAAATTAATGTACAATTGAGTTTTTCTGAAAAAGGATACAATGTCTGCAACAGCTTGCAAACAAGAAAATAATTTTGGGTAAGTAAACACAGTGCTACTGCAGCCACTGGATTATGACACCACGTTCGAAATAAACACAAAAACATTTCTCGGTTTTCCTGAAATAAAAATAAATAAATTATCACAGCTGTTAGATTTATGTATTAAGTATTACATTGTATTATTTTAATACATTTTTAACAGAATACTTTTGAAATGTATAATAATTAAAGAAACAAGTGAATATATAACTCAATATAATAAAAAATATCACTTTTAAAAAACTCGGAGCATTTAAACTAAGCATTAATAGTAGACAACTAAAATAATTCATACTAGATAGTATAAGTTTCAATCTATATAAAAAATGTTATTTACTTGTTTTTCAACATCCCGCAACTGAGTTCGCAAATCATAAAGTTCAGGAGATGTTAACAATATTGTATTCAGTGTTCCTATCATCACAGACGCAAATTTCATATTCTTTTCCTCCAACAGGAATGTAGATAATGTTCGGTAAATATCATTTGAATTTAATAAACTACATATTTGTCTATATAAAATTTTTTTAAATAAGGATTAGTTAACAGAAATATTAATTAATACATTTAACCATAAACACTAGTTTGGTTTTACTTTTATATTTCCATTCAAAAAATATCATACCATAAACACAAACCTTATAATAAATTGTCCACGATCTTTTAATAATGTTCGATCACAACTAAATTGTTTCAATAAACTTAAAATAAATTGGTCAAAATATTGTTTATTATTTGTTGGAGCTGCTGACGGAGAAATTATTTTTGCAATAACTTTTAAATCATTTTGCACAACTTCTTCATTTGGATATGATAATGTTGTTAGCAATAAAGGAAATATTGACTCCATATACATAAGTATCTGTTTGAATAAATAAATCATTATAAAAATAAAATTATATAGCTTAATTGTTTATATGTAACCTAGTAGCTTACCTACTTACTCTGTTTGGTAAATGAATAAACAAATGGTAAATCCATTTTAATACTGTTATTTTAGTTTCAACTGTAGATCCTCCCAATTCTTTAATAAGTACAGTAATAACTGATGCAAGATCTAGATTTTTCCCCTAAATTTCAATAGTGGATTAATAAGTTTTTTCTATGATTTTCATATAATTTTTAATTAATTACTTCCGTATCTTTTTCTGTGGTATCAATTTTGTCTTCTACGCCATTAATTAGCTCCATCAATGTTGAATTGACTAATTTTGCTGTTTGTTTGATACCTGGTAATTCAAAAAACATAAATATAAGAAATCATTTTCATATAAGTTCAAAACCAATAAATAGTAAAAGAAAAATTTTAATTATCATTGAGAAAATAAAATATCTATATTGTACTTCGTCTTACAAAACACCACAAACCAAATTATATGTTCAGAGTAATCTGTTTAACTCTGTTATTTTTAAAATTAAAGTGAATAATCTACTATCACATTTAAAGATAAAAATATAATCTAGAACCCTGGATAATATGCATTTTTTAAAACTTACAATTATTCATTAAGTATTACCTATTTTAATTTTTTTTGGTATATGATAATAACTTATTAATTAATATTAATAACATAATAATAATTACGTATTTGGGATTCTATATCTTGATTTGAATTTGATGCCATTGAAGCTTTTAAAATATTAGATGCAAATGGTAAAATATTTGAGCCATACATATCAATAAATTCTTTTATCCAACTCATTGCTGTAAACTGAAAAAAAGAAACAATCGATATTTAATTATACTAAAGAATTGGTAATACTTGAGTTAAATTATACTTGTATTTACCTGAACAAATTCATCAGTAGAATATGAATAAATAACAACAGTATTTATCATATCTGTATAGTTAACTTTTTCAGGATTACGATGCAAATCATCCAAAAATTTTTTTAAAACAGCATCACACCTGTAATAATTATGTTTAATTTTACTTAAGAAAATGGAGTAAATAGTTTTACCTAATTGCTGCTATTAAAATATAAAAATCATATACCTATTAAAATGTACAATCTTAAAATATAATTTTAAAGTAGATTAACATAATATATTTACAGGATTTATTATACTATAATAGATAAGATTTTAGTAATTACACATTTTTTTTCTTACATTTTTTTAATTTCAAATGTAGGATCAGAAAGCATTTTAAACAATCCATCTAAAATTTCTGGTAAATATATCACTAAGTCAATTGAAGGGACGTCATCTAACACAGTAATCCATGAAATTATGAATTGCTTTGCAAAAGTATTTTCTGTATAAATGCGTTCTCGAAGCAATGGTATGAAGCCAACAAGATCAAAAATATTTGAATTGTCTGTAACAATATCCTTTAAAAATAATAAAATATATATAATATATAAATAAAATTTTCACAGGTATAGATTTATATAAATATACACATACCTTCATTAAACGATCTAAAAGCTCAGAAGCATTCTTAACATTTTGATCAGGATCAGTAGCCAGTTTACTTAAAGATTTAAAAATGTCAGGAAAATGTTTTAAAACTGCACTGCGAGCCACTTTAGAAACATTATATAGTGATTCACTGGCATAGTATCGAACTTTTAAATCAGCGTCATTCAAATTTACTAATATTGGTATAATTAAATCATCAATATAATTTACAGAATCCTGATTTAAATAACGATAAAAATTAATAAATAGCACATATTTTGATTAAAATAACTATGTATACTTTTCCCAGTCCAACAGCCATAGCAGCAAGTCCAATGAGTCCTCCTTTTTTAGTATTAGCATTTTTTGACATTGAAAAATCTTGTCCTAATACTTTTAACAACCGTCGTATTTGCATGGAATTGTTGACAGCTGCAAATTCTTTAACCATCCTAAAAACAACAACAAAATAATTTAATAAAATAATAAAATAATTTATAAGCACTTACTTTTCAATTTCCAGAGCTGCTGCTTTTCTCTTATCATACATTTTATCGTTCAATGCCCGAACACACGCAGCACTAAGCGGTGCATAATCACGGTCCATACTCATTATTAAAATCTATTAATGAATGTAGAAATAGAAATTCTCGACCTCAATAGGTGTTAACAATTAAAGAATATTTATAGAATACTTGTTAGTATTAAAAATAAGATTAAAACTATCTAAAGAGTAGAGAACATTCTAAAGGTAACCTATTACCTTATAATAAAATTCTGAATTTAATTTAATTTTAGATAAACAGAAATGTGTAGCGTAATTTAAGTCAGTAAATAATATGTAAGAACAGTATAACAAGTATAAGTGTGGGTGGGCGGGTGGGTGTGTGTCGTGTATGTGTGTGTGTATAGATAAAATAGAAAACAATTCCTTACATAAATAATTATATAATATTATAGAAAATATTAAAATTAAAAACAATCAACTACAGCCAAAAGACAAAAATATTAATTATTATTGTTGCAACTGTTGTAAGACAACATTAATTGAAAATTATCAAAAACCAATTGATAAAAGTTATCACCGCAAACAAGACATTCAAAAATAATGACGCATACGTCTGCACAGGATGATAAAGAAAATATTGAATAATCACAGTCTAAGATTAAATATCGCTGAACAATATTTTGAGCACCGGACCGGTTAGTTCTCCCGGAGTGATAAGAAAAAAAATATCATATATTTCAAATTCATTAGTGCCAACTTCTTTGAAAAATAAAAGTCCCTCCAATCTTGATTGATTGATATAGTTTTTACGTACGGAATATTCAAGGTATGTAGATACAAGTATACAACGAGCCTACGAACTTTACAGAATACTCAACTGAGGTGAATCTTTTGACGCGTATTTAAAAATGCTTAGAGCTACAATAAATTCACTCATTAGGATTACTTTTGATTTTTTTTTTAAACCATCTCCTACAAATATCCATTTGATATTTAATACCTACCTATTATTAGTTATAATTAATAAATCTAATAATGCAAAAGAAATATCATGTAATCTTTATTACTTCAATCATAATTATGATGGGCATTAACAATTTTAAAAAAGTGGACAAGTGGCAAGTCAATAGTATTCTGCTGAATAGTAGATATCGAGTAGCTCATTGTAATTGATATGTTAAACCCAATGATATATCATATTGTATACGAAAAACGATTCTGAGCAAAGGCTGTCTGTCACCCGATATCTGCACTATTCGCTAGACGCTATTAGTATATTTTATGATAGCTACCTATATATTTTGATACTGCTATTAAAGTAATTTATTTTACTATTAGTATTACGTAAGTTGATACTTTGATTGGTCGATTCAGGTTTTTTGCTGAAAACATTACATTTCATTTATACAATGATTTCATTAATCCAGACTTGGTAGAACCAAACCCCGTCCACATTACCGAAAGTCCGGATTAAACGAAATCAATTTTAAAACATTTGTAAATCAGTTTTAGATACATAAAATAATTTAAATTGATAAAATTTTCTAAATTACATGTTGATTTTTACGAATTGTAAAAATAATAAATAAATATGTATATACATTGAAATTGCAATAGGTTTAAAAATTATTGACGATTTTTTTTGGTACTCCGTGCCTGTCCGGATTAACCAAATGTCTTATTTGGCATGTACGCTGATAAGCTATGAACAGTAGACACTCACACTACTATATTATTATTATTATTATTATTAAACTATTATAATAATTAATAATAATAAATATAATTTATATTGTATTTATATACCATATTATTTCAATATGTTATTGATATTAACTTTTGAGGCAATGTAATTTTACCATATCGTTCATAACCGTTCAGTGAGAATAGGCTTATGGTATAAATTAGGTATAAACAGTAGCGCATACACTAAAAGATTCGGTAGCAACTGCTATCACTGTATTTGTTTGGCTTGAAAGTTTAATATTACTTTCGTACAAAAATGATACTCAAATTGATTCTACAGACTCTATGTTTAATACATTTTCCAATAATAACAGCATATTAGAAAAAGCATTTTTGCACTAATTATCATTTATTTTTAGTTTTTGAAGTGATTTGGTGTGGGTGGTATATTTTCTATTAAACGTACTACCCCTATTTGTATTTGAGTGTGCGCCACTGAATATAAATAGGTAATATCTTAAAATAAATCTACATATTTTAAGAACATCATTACGTAAAGTAAAATTCATAATCTATGTAAAAGTTGCAAATGTTAAATTAGTAAATTAAGTATATTATATCTAATACTTTATATTACTAAATTAGTTTAATATGAAATACCTTTGTAATGATATTAACAATAAGTAAACACTAAACGCATTAAAAATATATATATTTACTTTTAAAATAAGCTATACCTATGGAAAAGGGAAATAAGTAGTGAACTCGGAACTAACCATGTTTTAAATCAATTAATTTCCAAAGAGAAGTCTAAACACCCGATAGCCATGAAACATTGCCGGCCACACCCCTATACTTGTGTAACTATTGTAATTTGCCATTGACGGAGAATTATGTAAATCATTTACAGTAAATATATATGTATACTACGTGTATAATGATGTATTAATGATTAATGAATAATTAAAATATATATGTATTATATTATTTCTGTCTAGTCGTAATACATAGCATATAAAAACATAATTTAAAATGTACCAAACACTGAGTATTAAACCACTCTAAGAGTCGTCTCACGCATAATTATAAGAAAAAATGTATTATATTTTTAATTTGAAAATAATAACAAAAAACATTGCAGCATTCGATAACAAACGATTCAAGGTGCACCTTAAATTATACCTACATAATATATTACTAACTGTTTGTATACCTAACCTGTAGATGTACCATCCGCATATGTCTATCGTCTATAATTCTATATAACTATATTCTTATAAGACTTTAATTTATTAAATTAAAATTCAATAAATAGTAAAAGTTAATAAAAACTTTATATATTTTTTATTTTTATATATAAGTCTAAATTCAATAATAATTTTAGATGATTGTTTGGAATTTTTAATGATTATTCCTAAATCATAATATTTATACAATTAAGCGTACATAGATCAGCGGTCTCCAACCTATGAACCGCGGGCAGCCTAAAAGTAGGCAGTGTGTTATATAATATTAACATTACTAACGTATATAACGTATATATTTAAAATAATATTATTATATATACCTAATTATATTATATGTATTACATACATACGTATATAGGTATACCATTGCCTATTAGTCATTAGTGGGTTTCAATGATTTTTTTACAAAATTGGTGGTCCGACTGGTCCGCACAAAGCACAACTAAAAAGGTTAGGAACCACTGGTATAATAGATTTCCAATCTTTTAGTTTAAAAACTCAAAATTAATATATTTAAGCACATATAATTAAAAAACCAAAAAAAAAATTGTCAATTACTACCAAAGTATAACCTAAACGGCCAAAAGTAACATAAACCTTTTTTAGAAAATTATATATCGCACAAATTATGATTTAATAACCCAACTGTCCTATCAAACCTATCCAAACTTACCATAACTACATAAAGTATAAACCTTATATTGTAATAAACATTCTATTTTAAATAATTGTTATTATCTCGGCATATCTCAAAACACAATTTACAAATAATATTAAAAAATCAAAGTCCAACAATATCGCCATATTTAGAAACACTAATGCATCAGTTTCTAACCATCTAACCTACGTCTATCCTGCTAATTCCAGCCTGTCGAGTTAATTAAGATTTTAAAAATAATATTTTAGTTTTCATTGTTTTTAATTCATTAATTTTTTATTAAAATTTTATTAAAAAGTCAGTTTTTATGCACCAAAGCGTACTTCAAATTTGGCTTACCATTATAAAAGGTCTTCAAACCTCTGCCCTAATGTAATAAATACTTAACCTAACCTATGTTATCTATTATCCAAATAGGTATTTAATTATCAATAACTAATATGTCTTACTATTACATAAAATAAATTATAATATTATATATATATCGTATACAATTTTTAATATTGTATTTGTATCAAGCAACTGTATTAAAATTATACGAGAAAACTATTTTTTATTTTTTATTCACATATTTATTACAAGTATTTAAACATCTAAGTAATGATATATGTAGTATTTTTTCCAATTTACTGACAATATATTTGTCGTCTTGAATAGGTTTCAAATCGTTTCGTATTTTTTTTAACTCCTTGAACAAACAATCGAACCGTTGGTCCTAAATATAAAATAAAATAGCAATATAAAATGTAATACGTGCATAATAATCATATTATGGTACTCGAACTTAAGTCTCAATAACAACTATAAACATTAAACGATCAACATTTAATAATCATGAATAAATAAGTTTGAATAAATATTTACCAAATCATTTTTTCCGGGAAACTCAACCTTACCATTGTTTACAGAATATGGCCACTAGATAATATGTACAAAAACATAAAAATGTATTAATAAATTATAATTACGTATTTGTATAAAAAATATACTATAAATATAATAATAATAATACATTTATTACAACATCACAAGTTATTACATCAAAATTTTACAATTATAATTAATACAATATTACAACACCCCGGTAAAAAAATCTTGTGCCGAGCGAGCAGTTCTTAAGAGTATAAAAGAGAACAATATAATATAATACAATATAGTATGAATAAATAATGTTCAGCCGAAAATATAGGAATACAATGGATCATTCCTTTTTAAAACATCATGTTCAATAAAAATAAATTAATGTTAATTTAATATAAAATATAATAAGCAAAATTAATTAAACATTTTAGAAAATATATGATAAATAAATGATACAAAATAAATTAATTTAAGCACAAGCTAAATCTAAATGTTTAATACAGTTTTTAAAAATAATTAAATTACTAAAATTATTCATATTAATATTAAAATTAAACATCATTTCAAACCTATATAAAACACACTTTTTTGTCCATACATTTTTTCACAATTTGGTAAACATATATTAATATTATGTTTAAATTTAGTTTTTTGCTCATGATCAAAAATAGGAATTAAGTGTTTATGTTTAAATTGCTAAGCATATTAGTATATATGTATAATGTATATATATTATAAACAGTAATATTGTCATTGTTACTAGTACTCGTTACTTGGATGGTACAAAATCCATCAATAAATAATTATAATAGTTATTAATTATTATGTATCTATATTATAGACTATAGACATTTAACAGGAAATTTAAACATCATATACCTTTTTATTATTAAATCAGTAATATTTGGATATAATAATAATGGTATATTTCGTATATCAAAAGAAACATGTACAATTATTCATACAAATAACATTTTTATTTTTGTGTTTCAAAAAATAAGAAATAAATTTAAAAGTATAATTTTTTTTTGTCTGAAATATTTTTATTTGTGGGTCATCATTATTTTGATTATAGTTATAGGTCCCTAAAATTGTTTGGCCCCGGCCCCAAAATTATCTTAATTCAGGCTTGGTAATCGAAATGAGATAGAAAATTGAAAATCCAATAATAACTATGTATTTATATTATAATTATACGACTGTATTAATGTATTATTATGATACACATTATAAATTGATAATTTGTTATGATTGTGTTGTATTTATTTTATACTAGTAATAACAAGACGTTAAAAAGATTTTATTGATTCTTGTGCATATTTTTATTATTTTTATTTATATAGGTAATAATATTAATATAAAACATAAGTTATAAATTATTTGTTACAAATTTTAAAATATACATTTTTAAATTAATAAATCCTTATAAATTACAATATATATAAATAACTTACAGAAATATATTCTTCCATTAATAGATTTGCACGAATCTATAATAAGTATTATAGGTACATTTATAAAAAACTCAATTATGTGATATTAAATATTATAAATAAGATATACAATATTAGTACTTTAATTCAAAAACTTACAGTTTTCTTAAGTTCAGATTGTAGTTGATAGTTCATTTTTAACATGCACTCTACTCGTTTCCTTAAAATCTCCACTTGTTGCTTTATGTTTTCAGTTTCATTTTTTTTTATTTTCTCCGAGATAGATTCTTTACTATTCAAATGCTTGGTTCTAAAATTTAGAGTTCATATATGATATCATAAGAGTTTGGGAAATACAAATACAAATAATTAATCAAAACTAAATAGTAAATAACGTAAGAAAAATTAATTGTTTCGTGGATAATTATACTGTATTATATTTTAGAATGGTTATTTAATCACGAATGAAAAATAATAATTAAAAGTATATTTAAAACAATTATATTCATGAAAAAATTTATTTTTAGTATAATTGTAATAAATAAATAGTAATAATAATTTTATAATTAAATTTTTTACACACAGAGAATATAATTGAGGTTTCATACTGCATTTACAACAACTATTGTTTCCATCGAGAAATCCATTGGTAGAACAATCATTTAACAACGACGTACAGGCCTTTAAGTACAGTGAGGTAGTATAAATAGATAATAGTTATATATAAATTTAAAAAATATGAATTTATTGTTATCCGCATTGCGTTTGTATTATATACAGTCGACCGTCGTAGCAGTATAACTGTTACAATAGAATATACTATATAAATACATACATTATACAATATACACTACATTATATTATATAATATTTAAGGACACACTCTATAGTAGTAAATGGAAGATAGAACATTCTACCAAGCACGTAATTTAGGAGCAATCGCCCCCCCCCCCCCAAAAAAAAAGATCGCATTTTAGTAACTAATAATTAATAAAAAAAGAACATTTTTTAAGCCTTAACTATTCTGAAATAGGTTAATCCCTCCCCCCCTCAAAACAAAAATAATAAATAAACAAGCACCCATTTATGTGCCTATATTCTACTGGATATATATATAGTCTCAAAGTCTCAAAATCTCACTTTTCAACTTATATAAGAATTCGTCAATAACTGATTTTTTTAAATTTATATTTTTAATTATAATTTTGAGTAATAGTTACTTTACTACAGAACCAAAATTATTATGATCCATAGTATTCATCAGTTTAACTTATAATAATTAAAAATAATAATAATAACATTTTTATTTTAAAAATATAAGATGGTTAATAATTAATATTTTGATAATATTATTACGTAAATTTTAAGTTATATTGCCATTTTACCGTATTGGTAAAGGCTGATAGAACTGATAAAAAATTATATATTATATATACTAGCGATATATGAGTGCATGACAAAGATTAATCATTTTTCAGCGTACATATTTTATAAAAAATCTATACATGGAGCCACGGAGGCGTGCCTACATTATATACACATAATATGATATGTATATATAAGGTGTAACAGCTGCGCATTGCGGAAAAATAATTTTCTATCGTTCCGTTTCTCAGGACTAAATCTTTGTATCTTAAATTTCAACATAATATACACAGCACAATTTTTATATTTATAAAAACAATATATATTTTCAAATACTTTGATTTTTTTTCTGATCTAATTAGTTTTATATTTTATGGTAATAGCAACTCTTTTTTTTTTCAAACAAAACAATTTTATTTTTTGCTAATTGTTAAGTATAAATATATTTTTTGAAAATTTTAATGTATTGTCAATTTGTCAGATCATCTAAACATTTTAAATCGACATTTGAACGAATATAGTTTCTGAATTATTAACCTTGATGTATTAAAAAATATTATAATAGTCCATACTACTTATAGGTTTGAAATTTTTGATTTAGAAGATATTATTTGAAGCTAATGTTTATTTGAACATTTTGAATATTATGTTAATTAGTATTAATCAATTAAAATTTAAACATTTTAAAATTGTTAAAAATTGCCTGAGTATAATTAGTAATACAGTCTAAAATGTATTAATTATTATATATATCTATTTTATTGTATTTTGTGCAAAACCAATATATTCAGAAATTCTAGGGTATAGGTTCATAATGTTAAATATCTATCTCAAAATTTATTCGTTTGCATTTTGTATTTAAATGTATTCAACATTTACAAAAACTTTATCTACTCAACAACTTTCATTAAAAAAACATATGTTAAAAAATGTTAAAAAAAAAAATTATAATTTTAATAAATACATTATAGAATGATAAAAAGGGGTGAGCAATGAGTGTGCATGATGAATCACTCTATTTAAGGGTGTGCGAAAGGGTGTTATAATCATATCTTTCTGTGTCATAGAAGGTTGAGCATTACTGACATAAAGGTTGTTTCACATAAGGTTTTGTAGGGAAAATATTACGACTACTTGTTTATCAATATTATAATGTTTAGTTTTAGATATTTTAGATGTATATATATAATATATAAACATATATGTTTTTACAATTGAATCATGGTTGGTAGTTGAGAGCTGGTAAAAGGAATCGTCATTCCAATCGAAATGTTCCGTCTTAGTCGATTCTCCTCCGCTGGTGGGGCACTGCTGACAGCTATCACAGTTATTTGTCATGTTTTGTGTAGTTCTCGTCATCGTTTGTGGCATTTCATTGTAGTTGTCGAACGACGCTTCCAACCGATCCCATATGAGCGCAGACGTTAGATCTTTCCATTTCACGCCATCCTGAGTGTTGTTCAACCAATTGCTTTTGTCTGGATTTTGCTACATAAAAGTGAAGATCACGGTGGTACTCGTTATATATAAATTTATAATATATATATATATATATTATAAATTTATATATTTTTTTTATACACAGCGTATTATACTATTATGGAAATATGATAATTTTACATTAAAATTATCTGTGAATGTGTCATATCATAATGATACACTCTGTATATAACCGCACGGGGCATACATTTTGATTTAGGAATACCTGACGATTGTATATATTTAAACAAATATTTGAATACATAATACGCTAAAATGTCAGATACTCAGATGTTATAAATAATATTTAACTCTGTAGTCCGTACATAATATTTATCATCTAATACGTAAAATATACCGTGACTAAAATGCATCATAACTAGTAACTATCTACTCGACTACACAGTTTCAATGAATTTAATGATTGATATTAATTTAGTCGCAAGCTGAAGAGGATATTATAATAATACATAAACTTAATAAAACGATATACATAAACGCCGATATCAAACGGATTGTACACGAAACATGCCTTCCAGGACGAATAGAATTAATTTTAAAGGGATCTTACCGGATTGTCATCGGCCATTATGTTATACAGACCTCTACGCGTTGTTTCGTTGTTTTATAATATTATTTTAATATTTATTTACGTCGCGATGTAATTATTATTATCATTTGTTTCGGTGTACGTACATAATTTTATTCAAAGGTTTGGAATAAAAGAACAATTTAAAAATATTTAAGCAATCGCTACGTAACATATTAGTTGATTTGTTTATTTTATGAAAAATAAAAAACGCGATTCCGTTGTCACACTTAATAACATAAATATATTATTAATATTTTTCTCGTTTGAATAACCCGCCGACGAAGGTTGGTCACACTGCACCGCGGCGTCTGCCTCGGACGGCTCACTGTGTTTACATTCGATTTTTTTCTCATCTAATATTTTAATCTTCACTTCTGGCTCTCTGCAGCAGTGCCAGCCAGCATATCTGCATATCGTGAAACACTACCTTCGACTCTCCTTCGTTATAGATATTATTATTGAGTTCCGGTCGTCGATTCGTAGTCGTAGAGACTTAGACTGTAGTCTATTGCCGAATGACAGAATTGTGTCATATCTTAATTTGTAACGATTAATAAGTACAATTTTCCAGTTTCTGTATCGTCAAGCACTTTCTTACCCGAAATAAAAGTCATAACGTTTGTTCGCTGAGTAAGTTCACCAGCCATTGAGATTGATGTCTCGTTCGTATCACGTATCTTTATAAATGTAAGTAACAAAATTAAATTATAACAATAATTTAGTACATCAAATTTGTAGTTTGTAGTTTGTAAGTAGTATTTTTTTTTTTTTTTTTTGTATTTCATAGTTAGCATAAATTATTTTTATTTCTATTATTTTCATGATTAGAATTTATCAATATCTTGGTCTATAATATATTTTTAAGTTAGCTGGCTTGATTTTTTTTCCGTATTATGTAGGAGTCATTTAGTATTTTTGGGGTGTCCAAAGGTGGGTTGACAATGTCTTTTACTAAGATGGGGTCTTATATACAGTTAGGGTACACATATCCATATTTAATTAATAGGAATAGGATTTTTGTAAGTTACAAAAAGAAACCAGTTATGTTTTTGTTTTTGTGCTAGCTTGTTGTGTAGAAAACATGCAGAACCAAGAGCATTTGCTACAAGAGATTGAGGGCATTGATGATTACTGGGGCCCAACATTCCGAGCTATATACGACCAAGATGACGACAGCCGCAAATTCATTGACACTTTGGACAATCGCATTAAGCAGTACGACAAAGAAATTGAACGTATGTGCAATTTCTATTACCAAGGATTTATAGATTCTATTAGAGAATTGCAGCAAGTAGAAAATCAAGCATCTAAATTAAAAAAACAAGTTGTTCAACTTAATTCAAATGTACAAACCATTGTTGCTGAAGTCACAAATGCTGGTGAAGAGTTAGTTAAAGCTAGACAAGTGGAAAATAATATTCAAATGGCCATCAATAGCTTATCTTTATGTTTGCCTGCACTTTCTTCTTACAGTAAATTACAAAAGCAAATGGCTGACAAACGTTATTATCCTGCCTTAAAAACACTAGAACAACTTGAACAATTATATTTGCCCCAAGTATCGCATTATAAATTTTTTAGACAAATGATAGAAAAAATTCCTAAACTTAGAGAAAATATTAAAGAGTCGTCCATGTCAGATTTAAATTGTTTTTTAGAAACCATACGAAAATTTTCTTCCAAAGTTGGTGAAGCTGCAATGAAACATAGTGTTGAACAACAAAACTTTGATTTTGGCTTAACTAAATTGAAAAAGAAAAAAGATTCACCAGAAGATAACTCTGACGATGAAGATTCATTGAGTGCACAAGATCTTATTGATTTTTCACCTGTTTATCGTTGTCTTCATATTTGTACTGTATTGTCTTCAAGAGACACCTTTGATGCTTATTACAGGCAACAAAGAAGAGAACAAGCACTTTTAACTCTACATCCTCCTAACAACATGCACGAATCTATTGCAAGCTATTGTTATTATTTACAATGCATTGTCGGATTTTTTGTTGTAGAAGATCATGTATTAAACACTGGCAATGGATTGTTGACAAGACCTTATTTAGAAGATTTGTGGAAAATGGCTTCTGATAAGGTAGTAAGCATAATGAGAACAAACACCGCGTACTGTACTGATGCAAATTTACTCTTAAGAATTAAAGATTTAATTATGGTTTTTTGCATAACTCTTAGAAGTTATGGATATCCTGTTAAGAACTATATGGAATTATTACATGAAATACAAGAACATTACAATGAAATACTTATGCAAAAATGGGTTCAAGTGTTTAGGGATATTTTATATAGAGAAACTTTTTGTCATCTTGAGGTTGACAATCAAGATCAATACGATAATGTTGTTCGGACTTTTCCATATCAAGATGATCAATTAGAATCTTCTACATTTCCTAGGAAATTTCCATTTTCTTCAATGGTGCCTAGTGTTTATGATCAAGTCAAACAGTTTATATTTGCTTGTCTAAAGTTCTCAAATGACCTAAATTTTAGTGAAGGTGAAGTAGATGAAATGGTTCAAAAATCTACCAAGTTGCTATTATCTCGAACTTTTAGTGGATGTTTATCTTCTGCATTTCATCAACCACGACTTGGGCTTTTACAGGTAATACAGATTATTGTTGACACTGGATATTTGGAAAAATCATCAAAATCAATTCAACAATTTGTATCTGAAGCAACTGGGTCTACTGGTGGCACTGTTGGTGATGATGCAGGCATAACATTGGGTGTGGCCAGAAATGATGCTGAACATCACATGTATGATAAAATGAAATTAAAATTGAATGAATTTTTGGATTTAGAAGACTATGATTGGATGTTGGTCGAACCAACTGGTCAAGCTTCTTCGTTCGTTACTGATTTAATAAATTTCCTTAGAGTTGTTTTTAATGCATTAAGAAATCTTACTGAAGAAGTGTCTGTTCATGTATGTCAAGTAGCATTTGAACACATATCTAAATCTATATTAAATTTATTACTAAGTGATGATATTAAACAATTATCTATGGGTGCCTTAAATCAATTGAATCTAGATGTTATACAATGTGAATTGTTTGCTGCATCAGAACCTGTAGGAAAGACTGATGAACCAGATTTTTCTCAACATTTTGCGCCGTTGAGACAACTTTTGGACTTACTCCTGAGCTGGGACTGGTCAACATATTTTCATGATTATGGTCAAGAAACATCAAAATATTCTCATGTTAAACCAACTACAGCCATTATTGTATTAGAAAAATTAAAAGAAGCTGATAAAAAAAGTGTATTTTCAGTATTAAAGAAAAGTGAAAGGGATAAAAAGAAATTATTAGAAACTGTTTTAAAACAGTTAAAGCAATTGGCAATAACTGTTCAACAATAGTGATTAACATTATATTTATGTATTTTAATAAATTGTTTATAAATTATAGTTATTTAACCAAATACTTATTAAATTAAACCCACCGCTTAACATAAGGGTTTATAGTATATTTTAATTTTACTAAATTATAAAAGACATTTATAATGTAAATCTACTTAGTTCGTATTATTTAATCATTAATATACCAATAAACATATTTTTAAAATATTTATTTAAGCTTTTTAAAATTATTTATTTATTTTTATTTAATTAATTATAAATGTTTATATTTTTAAATTATTAACTAAAATTTAGAAAATTTGTTTTTATTTTATTTGTGAAAATCTAAAGCCAGTTAGTTGTTTATTAAATACTATAATGTAAGGTTTCGAAGTATGTAGTCATTTTAAATTGAAATAATAGACATCTATATTTTTTGTTATTATTTTTACAAAACTTGAATATTGGTATTTCCTATTTAAAATTCCGTTTTACACCATTTATATGGTTGTATATTCATGTCATTTATAAATAATAGATAAAACAATACTAATAAAAATTATTATTTACTATTTAATAAACCATTTTGATGTTTTGTACAATTATATTTCGGTTTAATATTTAATAGGTGCTAAATTTTATTTTTCATTAATTTAGTTAAGAAATTGCCTACATATAAATACAGAACTTACCAGACAATAAAAAAAAAAGGTTTATCATTTTAGTATAAAAATATAAAATAATTAGGTAATAAAATGGAAAGTATATTTGTATACTGTTACAACTTAAAATAGTTAAGTTTTTTCCACATTATAATTTTGTTAAAGGTTATGATGTCAAGTAACGAAGACTATTTTACATTGGATGAAATAAACAATGCACTGGAATTACTGGAGAAAGATGAAATTGCTTCAAAAAAACGTTTGGAAACGTTTACCAATCAATGGCCAACTGTTATTAAGGAGGTTGACTCTGTAACTAAAAAATTTAATTCCTTAACATCAGTTAAAGAAAACTTATCTCAAATTCAAACTAGAATTCACGATTCTTCGAAACTTGCCGAGGACATATCGTCCAAAGTCCGACAGTTGGACAAAATACGTGGACGTGTATCAGAATGCCAAAAACGAGTTCAAGACTTATTAGATCTACAGTTATGTAGTGAAGGAGTTCAGATTGCAATGAAAAACGATGAATTAGAACAAGCCGCTGGACATATACATCGCTATCTGTCAATCGACCAAACAAAATTACAACGCACAGCAGACGACATGGCTCAGGATTGTTCAATGATCACAAGTGCTCTTAAACACTTGCAGGAAGCTTCAGAGCTCCTCCAGGATACAGTATCTAAAAGGTTCGAACATGCGTCTTTGGTCCAAGACACGAATTCTATAGAAAGGTACTTTAAAATATTCCCACTACTTGGAATGCACGAAGTGGGGTTGGAAAAGTTTGTCGATTACTTGGGGCGGTTATTAAAAGTTTCGGCGGACAAAAATTTAAAAAACGTCATGGATACGCCATTGTCGAGCAACCGCGCCAGTGTTATTTTCGCGGACGGGCTGACATTTATTTTCGAGGAAGTAGCCAAGACTATCGAGGTTCATCAGCCGTTAATCGAGACACACTACGGTCCCGAGTACGTATTGAAGTTCCTAACCCATTTGCAAGTGCACTGCGACACGTTCGGTGACATCCTGCTGCGGACGTTTCTCAAGACGCGTAAGATCAAAGAACTGCTGAAGACCATGTGGGACGAGCCGGACGTGAACACCGCGACGAAACCCGACTCCAAGGACATCGATCTGCTAGTGGAGGAGATCGTGATGATCCTGGCGCGGTACGATCTGTACGCGCAATTCGTGTGCAAGCGGACGGTGAATGCGGACGGCGTGGAACCGAAAACGCGAACCGCCAAAATGATGCTGGACAACAGCCGGCTGTGCTGTTGCATACAGGAGATGATGGGCAAGTACTTGGAGCTGGAGAGGTACTACATGGAGGAAAGCATTAGAAAGGCGGTGTTGATGGACACGATCGAGGGCGACGGTGGGGACGCTGCACTGACGTCGAGCATGGTGGACGACGTGTTCTTCATCGTGCGCAAGTGCGTGATGCGCTCGCTGCGGTCCGGCAGCCTGGACGTGCTGTGCGCGGTCATCAACAACGCGGTCAACGCCCTGGAAACGGACTTGTGCGCGGTGTTCGCGCAGGTACTGAGCGCCGGTTATCCGGGGTCCGGTTACTTCAACCGATTCACGCCCGACCTGGACAAGGTGCGGCGGACGTTCTTGGCGGCGCTGAACAGCACCGAGGTGGCGGTCGAGTACTCCAAGTCGCTGTCGCAAGCGTTCCGGGACGAGGTGCCGGCCAAGCTGCGCGGCTGTCACGCGGAGAAGCTGGACAGCTGCCTGCACGACTTCGGCCGGGTAAACGCGTCTCTGGTGGCCGCCAACCGGACCGGGTTCAGGCAGCTGCAGAGTTCGCTGGTCGAGCCCAAAACGCTGGCGTGGATGGAACCGTTCTACGAGCAGAACTTCACGCTCGACGAACCGGAATTCGCGCAGACGGTGGCCGACAACCCGTTCGTGGTGGCGCTGGTGCGGAACATCGACGGCACGCTGGCCGAGTTCCGTGCCCGGCTGACGCCCAACAACTACGACATGCTGGTGGTGGCCGTCGCCGCGGAGACGGCCGCGCAGCTGGAGCGGGCCGTGATGAAGACCGAATTCAACCGGCTGGGCGGCATGGCGCTGGACAAGGTGGTCCGGACGCTCATCAACTACTTTGGCGGGGCCAGCGCGTGGCCGGTCCGCGAGAAGTTCGCCCGGCTGGTACAAGTCACCACCGTGCTCAACCTGGAACGGGCGTCCGATCTAAACGAGTTCTCCAACCCGGACAGCGGCATGCGGTTCTCGTGGAAGCTGACGCCCGACTGCATACGACAGATACTCAAGCTCCGGGCGGACTTCCGGGAAGAAGACATACGAAAAGTCCAACTGTAAGACCGTGCAGGCCGGCGGTCGACTTTGCAACCGAACCCATCGCTATAATATTGTATGATTTCCAATGTGGCGTCTTGTCGTCGTTTTGACTGACGTGTGTTTTATATTCAGACACGTGAGTAATTAAAAAAAAAGAAAATAATATATATACCTATATCTACGTTATATTCGAAGCCTACGTTCACTTAATGTACTGACATACTGCCATGTTAGGGTATATACTATATTATGTTTGTATATCATTATTATGGTCTGTCGGCCCTGTAACGCCGATTGGGGTTTTTTTTTACCTTAATTTGTATAGTTGGGTAGTATCTATAGTTAGGCTCCATATATTATATAAGAAATGCCATCGTATTATTATTGTATAAAATACCCACTTTTTATTGCGGATGTATTAGTAATATCGTTATTGGACTTAAAATAAGCACTATTTATACCTACTTCTTTTATTTTGCGTGTATTTCAAAATTATATTATACCTATATATATAATTGTTATGATTTTATTTTCCATTTTTTTTTTTTTTGTTATCGCACGCTTTGTTATGTTATGTTTTAATAATTATTATGTGATTTATATTTTTTATTGATTTAAAAATAAATAGTCAATACTTCTAGTACTTTACGATTGTAATTTATTTGTTGATACAATCAATACTTTCCATTTCTTATTATTTTAAATAAATATGCGTTATATAGGTTTTAAACTCAATTAACGACTCACTTAGGTAGTAAAAATAAAAAGGTTTATAAAATAAAATTATTCATTAGTTTTATTATTACTTGAAAATAAAAATTCCTCCAAAAAAAAACAATGTAGTGACAATTACTATTTACAAAACAATAATGTTAATAATAATGATATAATTTTCATGGTAAATACTGAAGTTTTCATTATATTTTACATTGGCTTTAAATAACGATATGCTTGTTAAAAGTTTTTCGATCTAAAAATCTATTATAAATTTACTCTTTTTTACACAAGTATAAATACGAAGTATTAAATGTTTATCATGTACAATCAAAAAAAAAAAACTAACAAAATAATTTAAGGGAGTATTTTAATTTTTAAAAAGTAAATATTATTTTTTAATTAAAAATGTACAAACTTTAGATTTAGATTAATACGAGTATATCGTTTGAAACAATTGTACGTTGTATACAAATACAATAGATTTAAATAACTTAGAAGAATTAATGCAATCAAACTAGTCGTTTGAAAAAAAAATCTACCTCAAATAAAAAAATACGTTGTCGTGTTTATGTTTTTTTTTATACAGGCGACATCTCAGTATGTCGCGTGGGCTTTATCTATTCACATTCTCCCCAGAGAAATTTATAATTCAAAAGGTTCGGTCGTTGAACTAACAACCCCTTCCATTATTACTTTAAGCGAAATGCTTTTCAGTGATGTACAATTTTCCATTAGTCAGTTTACATGTGCATCGTCATGTGCAACCCTTTCCGCATAAACGACCCTGACGCCGCGCTGGTGTTCGGCTCATTTGACTGACAGTGGTAAAATGCTGCAGCTGTCGTACAATACTTACCTATTAACCTACCCATAAAATATATTATATGTATTACACCACACGCTTTATCGTCTCGGGGAACAATGTATAAATGTGTACAGTCTCTGGCACAGAACAGTTCGTTGTTGTAAGACACCGTTACGCCTTTGAGAGTTCTCCTTTTTACCGTAAGCGTCATACCTATTATATTGTATAAATAATATATCTTATATTTTTTGTGCATGGTACATACTACGCAGGTACATGATAATTAACAGGTTAAGTTCACAAGATAACGAGTCGCACACGTCCGTTATTATTAGGTGTTATTATATTTTTTATTTATTTGTATAGTCGTTTATTATTGTATATATTTGAGTTGTTTATATATTATAATTGTTATTGTTTTCGAATTTTTTTATTTAGCTTTTTTTTTTCGCATGACGCGTGTTTTTATGTTGGAAGATTGTTTCGTTTTGATTTTTATCGTCTTGCTGAAATTTTGAAATCTCAATATATTATATTACAATATATAAAATAATGACGGGAATATTATACTGGACGATGGACGGTGTGATGTATGACAGGTGGTATATCAGGTGTCTGCTGAACAGTGATGCAGCGGGGCCCAGCCCAATTGAGTTCTGTGTCAGACCTGTACGTTAGTGACGAAATATCGGTGCTGCTTGAAGAGATCCACGACTTGGAACCGAAGGGCAACATCGCTCCCATCGACGACGAACAGGAGTTCGAGATCAACGGCAGTCAGACGGGAGGCTCTTGGCTGGAAGTCACCAACAGTATGGCGGGCACACCGGGATCGTGGGATTCGCACGCAAACTATAAACATCAAGAGGCGTCTAGGGCCAGATATAACGGAGTGGTGTTGCACTACGACAAAAGGCCAATGAAGACGCCGTCTGGCGTCATTCGAGTTCTACTACTGGTGAGTTTCGAGTTATTTTGTCTGAATCAAATCGAAATACCTGAGAAGTTCGAATTCATTTTTTTTATGACTAGACAAAAAAATACTTGTTTTTCGAGTTGGACGAAAATTCTGAAAGTATAAATTACTAATCAAATTAACGAATTTAAATCAATCAAAACATATATTTAATTTTCTTCTACATTGTTCCTTATCTACGCGATTTATCTATACCTACAAGTATTATTGTCCTTTAAAAAAATTTGTCCTCCGATAGTAAAAAAAAAAAAAAAAATGAGTTCGAATCTTTCCTACTCCGGGAATCATAACACATACCTAATCGTGACATGTCTTTTTCCAGGTCACCTGTGTCTTGTGCATGTTTTGCCTGTGCTTTGCCGGCACTTCCAGGCTGGCGTTGTTCATGTTGCCAATGCTTAATCGGATACGGTTCATACTCTTTGTTACATTGTTCAACTTTCTAGTCACCGGAGCTATACTATTTTTGGACGTCACGCACACCGTGTACCTATTTCCGTTCAATTGGGGAAAATTGGTAAGCATAAAGCTGAGAGCACGTGGCAGCGCGTATGCTAGCTGGTAACAATATTGTGTTTGCGACTTCAACTAAATATTTGTTTATTTTATTCCACCAGAATGTGCTGTTCTATGTCATGATGACCATATTATGTCTCACGAGCTCCTCTTTGGTCCTTCATCAAGTGTATTCATTTCACGAGTTTTACACATGGGTACCGCGTGCTACGCGTCATCAATTGCTCGCTGCTGCAGTAAGTAATTTTAAATCGTACTATTGAAACCTAACATTATTAACATTACAATCTTTTCACCCCTAACTAGGTTTTAGGTTATTTGTGTGCACTGGAAACGTTGTTGCTGGCCTTGCTAAGTCGCTGTGATGGTTTGGGCGGCCTACATTACCGCCAAGTCAAAGATGATATGACAAGCCCGCCCAATACATTGGCTCTGCGTCAAAGAGTTCCACCACCACCCACAGTTGTATATTCACCATCGCCGTCTCCTTCATTTTGCTTACGATCCATCAATCCCAAGTCATAATCATCATTAGTATACAATATTTCACCCAGAAACTTATAAAAGTTGCGACTAGAAACTACTGTATTTTCTACAAGTCTTAATATAATACACAGTATGTATTGTGGTTTTATGTGTGGAATTCAATTGCGACCAATTTAAAGTATTATTAAGTTAAAAAAGCTCCCCAAAAATACTTCATATATTTTTGTACTAAAACGTCTTCTACTAGTTTTTTTTAATAATAATGTATTTTCAGATTTATACATTTTTTAATTCACACATATTTGTTATTATAATATAAACAAAATTCTTGGGTTTATCAAACAGTATATACTATTTGACCAAATTAATATTTTTTAGATATTTGATTTTCTTTAAACGTGTGTATTTTTACTTTCTATTTACTTTTCATGTATTCTCATCTCAAATATATTTATTTATATTGTTAAAGTATAAGTTTTTTTTTATTATTGGCCGTCCATTTAAAATAGATAATTGTGAGCTTTACACAGCTACTGAATAAAAAGCTTTAGTGCTTTTCAACATCTAAAGTTATTTGTATGTCTAAATCATTAAAAATTAAAAAGATTTCAATATTATTATTTATTATATTATACTTTCTAACAAAACTTTGCATTTAGACTTTGCTAGTCATGTATTCAAAAAATGTAATATCTTATCTGAAAAATTATATGCAAACTTATTTTTATCTTAATTATTTTTAAAAGAAGCTTAAGTGTGTTAACAAGCTTATTTATGCATACTCATTATCTATTTTATCAAGTAATTAAACCCTAATGATCAAACTACCAAATTAAATAGAAGTCATCTTATTATAACGGGAAAAATTAATGTAATTAAATCAAATTCAATGTAATCTTGTTACTTAATAGAAACCAAAGTTCCCGAAATTTTGTCATATCATTGTATAGCTAAAATATTATGTGGTCTGAAATATACTAGTTAAAGCAAATATAGGTTTTACTGTTCATATTTTAAGATGCATTACACATTTTTATTTTTATTATCACTTAATTATATAATTATTGACATAGCTGATACTTCATTGTTTTTAAATGTTTAACTAATTACTAATAGTGTGGTTTAATGATGTATAGGGACAAATGTTAGTTGGTGCTTACCGTCTTATATATTATCAGTTCACTGTTGTCACTTTATACTTTTGCTCAACAATTTGTGGCAAGAGCATAGTATGTTTACTACAAATGTAACCCTGTATTACCATAATTGTTAATCTACAGTATTAGGTTGTAAAGTACAAAATTATCGTAACACATTAGTTATATCACTAATATAATAGCCCTGTTTACAATGCATGTGACATAAATTGAAAAAAAAAGTGTAATTGTAATAATAATTATTATTTATTAGAAACTATTATATTTATTAAAACATTTTTACATAAGATGTATTTAACAGGTGTGCATTTGAGCATAATATTTATTGTAAGCAATGCCCTTGCCCTTGTTATATTTATACATAATATACATAATTCATATGGGATATTGAAAATAAACCCATCCGTTTATTATTTTTTGTCAAATTTTTTTATATAATAGTGTTTATAAGCTATTCATCTTTTTTTTTTTCAACTAATATTATTCAAAAATTTGTAATTATTAAAATTTCTGTAACTGAATGTGATTAATTTTCATATTTTAAGTGATAGATTAATTTTTTAGGTATACACTAGTATTACCGTCCTTAGCATTAATTGTGTAATAATGAAAATATATTTATCAAAGTATTTTTATATGATGGTTACTATAATATATTATTGAAGGTACAATCTAATTGTCGTACATATAAGTGATGGTTGGTTGTGAAGGAAATTGTATGTTGAATGGGTATTAATAATAATTAATTAATTGATGCAGTTTATAAAAAATATATCTTTCATCTGAATGTAAATTATTTTTAAGTTAAATAGCTTCATTCTTGACTTAAAACAAGTTATATTCCACATTATACTTAATTATATAATAATACTCTTTATGTTAAAACTATGATTAGTTTTAAGTTAAGTTTTACTATGTTAACCATTCCTTTTCAGACCTTGTTAATTTGGCACATTATTTTATTTTTACATAATTAATCATAATTGTATTTTGTGGGAAATTTTTTTTTCAAAATGATAAAATTATTTCTATGATTTTTTTTTTATTTAAAATTATCAACACTAAATATTTAAATAAGAAATCTGAAAATAATAAAAATATATTTGTTTATTCCATACATATAAAAAAAAAACATCACAATTTTTGATAATTATTATTCAATATGAAAAATTGGTTTTTAATTTACACACTTTTAATAATATAATTTAAACATTTATCATTTATATACAAATATATTATGATGTATACAATAGCTTTATTAGCTGCTTAAATTAACCAAATAAAAAAATAATATATATGTATACACATCTGATATTTAATTTTATTGCTCCTACCTATTTCTTCGGTTGGATTTAAATCTACTAACGGGCCTTGTATTTTCTTCTTGATCATCAGTTTCATTATCCAGACATGTATCAGATACTCTTTCCACGATGTCATCTATTTCCGTAACAATTATCTGAAATCACAAAATGTACACAATTTATGAGTATAATATTATTCATGAAGTAGTTTCATATCGAGCTTCAAAAGTGTAATTTTATACGTAAAAGTGGGATGCTGAAGTAGCAACTTTTCGAGTTCAAGAAAAAGTGAAATCACACCAAAATATTTTAAGACATTTAGCATTTGAAAATTTAGCTTGCTTAATTGAACGCATTGTAAAATGTATCATGTTATATTATTATGTATTATTTTGTAAATAAATAATAATAATGTGATAAAGGGTGAAACTATTATCAAAATTAAGGTAAGAATATAATCTAGGGCATCATAAAAGCTTTTATTAGTATTATAACTTAAAAGTGTGTTTTAATGTTATAAGTGTGGCTCAGAAGTTATAAGACTGAAAATTCATTTTTAGCGTTTTAATATGCACCTAATACCACAAAAATAGGTGAATATGCATAAATTAATGTAATAAAAATTCTTATATGATAACAGGAAAGTGTGAAACAAATTTGAATATTACTTTCAATGTTCTTAGAATTACCAAAAAAATATGCATTTGCTAGAAATTTAGCAATAAGCAATTTAAAATTTAAATATTTTGTTCAAGTAGTTTTAACTCACTTTAAAATGTCAATGAAATATGCAACAAAATGCCTAAGATAATATTTATCTAACTACCCAAAGTAACAAAAACCACATATACCGATGTAAAATTATCTTAATCAATTGTGCATGTAAGAATTTGATTGATTACACAATTAAGTATGTATATTTTCTTATTTTTATTGTAGAACTATTATCTGGGAGTCTTTGAATAAGTTTTAATATTTAAAATATTGAATAAAATAATGTAAAATATTATTATACACACGTTTGGACTTGTAGATTCAGTTACGGTTTCTTCTCTTCGACGAATGAAATGTTCACCAGGCCTTGGTACAAATTCTTTAATTTGAACATCATTATTAAATGATACTTGCTTTTTATTCTTTTTTTTTAAGGTTCTAGTAGTTTCAGGTATATCATTGGTGAAAACAATTTCTATTTTACTATCTTCATCTTCATCGTCATCTTCGTCTTCATCATCTTCATCCTCATCATCTTCATCTTCATCTTCATCGTCGTCGTCATCATCATCATCATCATCATCATCATCATCATCTTCCTCCTCGTCATCATCATCATCATCATCCATATCAATACAATTTTTACTACTATTATCTTCCCTATACAAGTTTTAATTAAATATTAAAAAAATACAAACATTACTTATTTAATTATTATTAATATAAAAAATGAATTAAGACAAACCCATTCATAAGTCTATAATGTACTTTAGATGCAGTAAACAATGTTGGTCTATTCAATCCACTAAGTTTGTCATCAAACCCTACCGATTTGAATTCATCTAATATTTTTTTATGTTGCTCTAATTCCTGTTGTTGTTTTTCTTCTGCTAAACGTTTTTTATATTCTTTTACCTTTTGTTTATGAATTTCTGGAATATAAATATATATATATATATATATATATGTATAATTAATACTTATTTAATAATTTTATTTTTGCCAGACAATACTTTACCATTCCAAGCTGCCTCTTCTGCTTCGTCATAGGGTTCATTTATTTCTACTAATTTTTCTGGAACATCAACAACTTCCTGTCTAGCACAAATATTATCTACAAACAGTTCTTTTTCTTTTCTTAAATTTTCAAGCATTTCATCACACCCTAATAACATTATTAACTTAAATAAAATTTATTTTTATTTTATTAACAAAACATACTATTGATTTGCCTTTTGCAAGCAGCTCTAGCATCATAAGCACTCTGTTTAGTAAAAACATCATTGTATCTAATAAATACTTCATTAGTGTTACATAGTTGTGCACGTACAAACACTTTTGGTCCAAGTGGCATTAATATTGGAACAGATAACTGTTTGGGAAATTCTTCCAAGCATGTATTTAATTCTTCATATTCTTTTTTGAAATTTTTCCATTTTTGCTCTAATGAAGAATTTAATTCTAATGCCTAAACAAATAATTAAAAATTTCAGTGGTGTGATTATTATTTTTCTAAAATGTTTCATAATCATTATAAACATTAAAATACTATTATATGTATTATTTAGTCATTGAACTTTGTTTATAAGATATAAAATGATAATTACTGCTTGAAATGAACCTTTGTATAAGTTCATTTTCCCAATGACTTTTTTATGAGATGGCTACATAATAATGTTAATATTAAAAGTGGAATGGTGCAAAGAATCTATTTAGAATACAAACTTATATATATAGCTAGATAACATTAATTTAAAATAAATATACTAAGGTATTGTAATTTAATAATAATATACCAATTAAAATTCTATTTACATTTTAATTGTAGGCAAGTATTAATTTGTATATTAGTAAAATATGATAAAAAATTAATTATTATTAGTAAAATGATAGGTAAAAAACCTACTTCACAAAATTAATCAAATGTTTCAGTATAAATGTAAAATTAAAGAAATTAAAAATATTATGTTGAATAATTCTTAAGAACAAAAACTTTATTCATATTTACTTTTACATTAATAAATGAAGCCTGATATTAAATTAATAAACATTCCAATTTTAACGTAATAACAATATATAATACGTATGGGACTATGTATTTAGATTTGATTTTAGGTATCTTAAAAATATTACTATTACATATAATTAAAAATTTGGACTTGTATGTCATAAGATTTTTTTTATAGCTTAATTTATTATAAACTATTTATAGTTGGATATAACCTGATAATATAATTATTGGTAGAATTCAAATGAGTTTAAATGGATAATATACCCTTTCTTCTACTAATAACCTTGGTATAAAAATTAATTTTTATATTTACTCAAAACCAAAATCAAAAAAATGCAAACTCAAGTGAGTACAACTCAATTTATTATACATTATAGTAGTACCTATAATAACATTGTGATATTTTACAGTTATAATGTAATATAAATCTACAATAACAAGAATTTAACCAGTAATAACCGTTGTTATTATATCATAAATTATAATTATTGCATTATAAAAATATTATTAGTGGCATTACTAGGATTTTGTTTGAAAAAGGGGGGCTGAAAGAATTTTCTAATGTTCCTAAAATGTCAGTGTTCCAGATATACCACTGAATTATATTTTTAATATTACGCGCAGCCAATTGTCAGGCCACTGCTCACCTCCGCGTTGAATTTCTGCACCAACGGGACGGCATGCAGCTGCTGTTCGGACGACGGCGACGTCATGGCGCACTGAACTCCTGACAATGAATTCGTGTGAACGGTCTTAAGATGGTTCTTCGTTGCTTCGATGTACGGACGACCGCGGCTATGACTTCAGCACTCGTTGGAGTGAACGACTACACTCATACTAGTTGTAGTGAAGCCGCAGCAGCACTGAAGCAAGTGGTGTGCAGCTGCAGCTGCTCGTAAGACAAACACAGCACACACGTGAGTCGTGACCGATAAGGCGACGAGTCTTGTAGACATTGATAAGTCGATAAGTGATAACGAAAAACGGCTGAGCGCCATGCGCGATGGCGCCAATCGTATCAGACCGGGCGGTCGGAGGGAAGCGCATCGTATTTCTGATTTCGCAGTTTGCCCGCCCCCGTCGAATTCCCAAGTACTGCGACGCGATTTCGTTTCGCTGTCCGGCCCAGTTTTCCGTCTGCCGACTTATTACACAGGTAACTTCGCCAATCGTCATTAATTTTCCATCTTTTCGGTCTAATATCGCAACACGCACTCGACCAACTACGACGACTAAACAACAACATACATCAGCCATAAATAGTATTGAATGTTGATCGATTCTGCGATTGTAAATAATAAATAATAATATTATGTTTTGGCGGACCCCACTAATGACAGTCATGGGAGGTGAGGATTACGACAGGTAGACGAGCGCGGGACCAATGAACTTGCGCGGTCACTGGTCAGTCGCGTCGCACGGTACGGTGGTGTGTACCTATTTGTCTGTGTATGTTGTTTACCGGCGCCGCTCGCCTTATAACGATTTTCACTCGTTCCCAAAATCCCAAGCGTGGACTTGTTGTCTTGTACTGTAATTTTACAAATTCGTCGCGTCCTCTTGCTTGTAGATCACGTCACTGATTTCGTTTATTACCACGAAATCAAACGTGACTTAACCGTGGTACCTGCTTTGGTGGCTTGGTAGTAGCGACGTTTATTTATCGGTACAGATAGTACACGTCCGTGCGGAATGTTTTCGTAACAACTAATTTTGTACTTTTGTGGCTTCATACGACCGCGTGGTTATCGAGAGTACAGGCTTCTTTCAGCTCTCTGTCTTCGGTTCGATAATATCTTCAGTTATTTTGTTTATTTTTTAATTCGTTTTTGCCGAAAACACCTACCAGCAACTAGCATCAGATATATCAATTATCAATTCATAATTATCAATAGTCAATAATAATAATATCGATTCCCGCGCGTACCTATCTCATCCGTCTTTTGAAAGCCTTGTTTGTGTTTGCAGAACTCGTCTCATACAGTTTTCTTCAAGTCTTACCGTGTGCTCATATTGTACTATATTAGGTGTCGCGACGAAAATGGTACGACAAAACTCGAGGCTATTGGTGGTCTGTGGCCCGTCTGGCTCCGGCAAGTCGACGTTGCTGCGCAAGCTGTTCGACGAGTACCCCGACAGGTTTGGCTTCTCGATATCGCACACCACCCGATCTCCTAGGCGTTTCGAGGTAGATGGCCAACACTATCACTTCACCACCAAAGACCAAATGCAAGCGGCTATCGATCGTGGAGATTTCCTCGAGCATGCTATCTTCTCCAATAACATGTATGGCACCAGGTAAGATCGTCTTCTTTTGTGTATTTTGCAATGCGTTTTCATTGTATGTGTTTTAATTTTTAATTTTGTGTTATTAGTCTTAAAGCGGTACAAAATGTTCAAAAGTCTGGCAAGATATGTGTTCTCGATATTGATGTGCAAGGAGTTATTCAAATCAAAAAAATTGCTTCTCTTAAACCAGTCAGTGTATTTGTTAAACCTCCCAGTATTGGTGAACTTGAAATACGATTGCGCAGACGTAATTCAGAGTCTGAGGATAATTTACGAGCTAGATTGAATGCCGCACAACAGGAAATAAATTATGGTCAGTACATTTAAAGCTTTTATGAATTACTGTACATATTTAACTCAATATAACTGTTATACATTTTTTCTAGGAGAAACACCTGGAAACTTTGATTGTATTATAATAAATGAGTCTTTAGATAAAGCATATAATGCTTTCAAAGAATTTGTTTTAAAATCTTTTGAAAACATAGAAAATTAAGTATACAGTTAAATAGTACCTAAAGTATTCAGTATTCAAAACTCAGTCAGTAGATTTTAGTTATTTTATTTGTAAAATGTTTTTGTTAACTTTATAGAATATTGTTACAAAAAATTCTAGAATAATGTTATACCTCCTAATGTTAAAATTAATTGTTAAATATTAACGGGTTTTCAATTGATATTGAGTAGCGTAAAATAATTTAATTTAGTTAATAACTAGAGAACACAAATACAAATTTAATATACGTTCATACATGCAATACATACATACATAGTGTATTAGCTATCATGAAAATTAAAAAAAAATATTTATTAATAACTTCCATATTTTTACTGTTGATCTATACTATCTTTTATTTTAAAATTTTAATTGATTTTATAAATTTTTATAATTTTAGTGATACAAATAGACTAATGTGATTATTGGTTGCCTTTATTATTTTCTAAGAAAAAGATGTCATAATACTTCTAATATTCTATGTATATATATTTTTATTTAATTTTGTATTTAAAAGAAATTTGACTGATATAATTCAGAGGAACTAAATTATTAGTAAAGACTTTATAAGGTCTAGAATCCATATTCATTCATAAACAACTTATGGTCTCAATTTTATACAATCGATTATTATTAATAACTGTCCCTAGTATCATATCCACATTTATTGAAAATATTAAAATATCTTTTTATTTATTCCAATATTAGGTTCTTTTAATTTTTTAACAAAATGAATCTGTTTACTTCTTCACTTACATATCATGATTTACACACTACACAACATATATTTACTATCCAACTATTTTATGTTGTGCCAAATAAAGTTTTTTTTTTATTAATTAAATCAATATTATATTACTTATATTGAAATACAATAAAAAAAATAACAATAATTAAATGTTTTTAGTTCAACTCAAATTTAGGTTGATTATTTTATCATAAGATAATATATTTCAAAGAATACAATATCAAATTAAACATAAAAATACAATTTCTTATTTAAAATAGAAAAGAGTAAATTTAATACTTGTTGGTTGTATCTGATTTAAGAATGAGACTGGTATAATATAATATTTTTTTATACAACGTGTGTTAATAATATGATATTTTAACTGATGTGAAGAATACCCTTTGAGATCCAATTAACTAATAAATTGGTAATAATTGCATTTGTCTTTATGGTTTCTTATTATATGGTTTCCAAAATTAAAATGCTTATCTAAAATTTATATTCTTATAGATATACTTACTGTTGGCTTCGTTTTTGTATGGTTACTTTATTGAAAATAAATATATATATACATGTTAATGAATAATAGATATGTAGTTGTTTACTACGATATAGTATTAAGATTTTAATTTGTAAAAAAAAAACTAGATGATAAATATTTTATTAAAAAAGATAATATTGCTTACCAAAATGTACATTGTTTCTTTTGCATGTATTATTATTTAGTAAACATTTTTATTTAATCAATGTTAAGTTAAAGATATTGTATCGTTTTTAAAATTATACAGTATAAAACTAAATTTTCAAGAAAATAATGTCTTCTAGTTATTTTTAATTGAACTATTTTAACTCGCATCATTATTATTAAGTTAAGACAAATACCCTAAAGTAAATGTTATATTTAGATTATAACCTAACAATCATGTATACCACAATACTTATGTCTTATATTAAATATAGATCATTATGGGTAATATTTAAAACCATGCTATTAACTATTTAAGTAGACTAGTATTAATTACGATTGTCAATATACCTACATTTAATTTATTTTTTTACCTCTATTATACGCAGAATAAGTTAGTCTAAAATATATATTTTATTGTTTATTGCTATTAAAAATACAATTTTTTTGTTGTATACTTTAGTTGTTCATAATTTATATGTATATTGATCTAATGCTATTCATATTTTATTGTTTCAGACAACATACAAATTAGTAATTCTAATCAAATTTTCGAAAGTGGTGTCTATTAAGTTAGGTTTCTCTATTTAATAAAATAAATTATTATCAATTATAAAAACTGGCGAAATTACTCTGCTATACAAATAGTATATTTTAAGCATATCTTATTGTATAGGTCACAATAATAATAGATGTTAAGCGTGAATTCAATGATAAGGATAATTTTAAGGATATTATTTGAACTTAAGTATATAATTTAATAATGTCTTTAGTTGAACTGGTTTTTGTCAAAAGTATTTCATATTAAAACTTAAAATGCTCATAAAACACTTGAAAATAAACATTCTAGAATCTATAAATAAAATTCAATTGATTTTAAATAGCTCAAAAAACAAAACTATTTTTGAAAATTATATGTTTGTTTAGATATTAAATTTGAACAAAATTGTTTTTGTCAAAAAATTATTGTAAGTGTTAATTTATATAAAAGTATAATAATACTATTTTCTCTATAAAAAAAAAAAAGATTAATTTAATAATTAAAAAAACATAAAATCATCTATAACTATTAGACTTAATAGTTAATACATTTAATTGTATATTTGTATGGTAGTTGATGTCCTTACCACTTGAAAGGATAAATAAGAAGGGATAGATCTTTTCATTTGATTTCTACAGTTTTACTTTTGACAGATTTAATCTTTTTTTTAAAGTATTGAATAATTTAATAGTGTCACAATATTTGAACTATCTATTTAATTGTTTAAAAACTAATAAAGTAATTGAATAGTATTGGAATATTTGTGGTTAGTACTTAGTAACTATTTAATTAACATATTGTAAAGTTAAAAAACTATTGAATCTCGACATTAACCATTTTCATTTTCCAAAGGTATTTATTATTTCCGTGTAGTTTTGAATTGTCATCGATTTGCCGCGTTAGTTTTGGTGTGACATAATTTGGCGACACTGTTTCCGCCGTCATATCGTTATGACGTGTGGATGCTGTTTATCGCTGGCGTCCCTCACTCCCACCCAAGTGCTAACCAAAAACCGGACTATTTAACTTTTTTACCGGCGCCTCTTAACTCTATGAATCATGATGCTGTGGCCTGTAACCGTATACATAAATATTAAATACCTATTTCATTTTGTGCAATGTTAATTGTACGAGCCACGTTTTCGCTTCCAAAATTTTATCCATTCGCATCGGTGCTCAAGAAATCGCTTTGTCATTGTCGTTTATGAATTCATTTTGGGACGTTTTGGTGAGTACTTTAATGCTTTAGAACTGTTAATACTATTCCGTAAGTATATTCCTATTGTTCTCTGTGATCAAGATCGACGACAAGCCAGGATCTATAGATCACTCGCCTGTCGCAGTGTCATCTTCGTGAAGACGTTTTTCTAGATTTGTGTACTGAATCTCCGGTGTGACTTATAGACGCGATCATCTTCTATTTACTTTATTTTAAGGACACAAGATTGGCTCTGAGAGACTACTGCAGTTACTGCACCACACAGAGGCGCCGATCTTATGGGTTAACTGAGTTTGTGCTAAACGTCATAGATAATTTAAGTGTATGGATTTAGACACCTAAAATTGGTAAAACTAGGCTTTAAATTACCGCATATCTTGAGAAATTCGAAAAATTGCTGATAGTTGTTAAAATGGAGTTAATGAGTTTCTAGTGGGTGTTATTTATACTATTATTTATAAATTTGTCATAGATATTTCAGATGATATTGTTACCACTGACACTATATGCCCTTGATTTGAGTAAGCTGATTAGGTAGTTACCCCTCACATACATCACTTGTACTAGGTATTTTGACACTACTCAATATATTGTTAAAACTTGTATGTAATAATCTTGGAAACATTTTTTATGTCTATTATCTATTTGTATGGTACCATATTGAATGATTGTAGTTTGTAACTATTATTACTCATTTATATAATGTGTGTGTGTGTGTGTGTTTTAAATAATGTCATATTTTAAAAGTTGACATTTGTGACTGCTTCTAGTTTTTGTCTGGAGGATCTGACTAATAATTAAAATGATTGTACATTTAATATTAATTACAGGGCATTGACACAATTCTCTTAAGTAAACTTATATTGTTATCAATTTTTTTATACTCATTGTACTTATATTGTACTCAAAATTTTTAAACTAAATAATATACACATTGTTATGATACATTTTTGATTACTTACTATTGTTTACGTTTAATTTTTAGTATTTTAAACATTGAGGTATAAAAGAAAGGCTATATTATGAAACACTTATCTCTGTATAAATGAAAATTCTGAATGTTGTTGTAGACATTATACTATTTTAATTGTTACAAAACATTCAGAATTTTCTAGTGTACAGAGTTATCACATGTACCTAACAAGTCAATATTACATCTACTATAAGGGAATTTGTTAAAAAGTAGAGTGTGCTTTTTATATACTTTGCTTTTTAACAAGTTTCTTGATAATAGATGTGTTTACTACCAAATTACAATGGACGAGAGCAGCATTTATTTGAGTCAACCAATCTATGGATATTAGGGGATTTTGAATGTTGTTGTATAATTATTTAAAATTACAAAACATTCAAAATTCCCTACTATCTTTAGGTACATACTACTATCAAGGATTCTTTTAATAAATATTTATTTTTTTTTGTATACATTAAAATTTAAAAACTGTATTTTAAATTAGAAAGTATTATTGAAATGTACCTATTAGAAATTTTGTTTAGTAACTACTTGTTATTTATTCTTAACATACTTAATTATTAGAAAGTTTTATGTGGAAGAGAGTATTAACTTTTAAATCTTATGTATTAAAATTTGGAATTCGTTCCTGGGATTGTTAGGTAAAATTTACCCATTTAAAGTAATAAACAAAAATTATATACACATAATTTCTTCTATACTCTTAGTTTTTATTATTTTTATTTCTACATTTCACCAAAATAGTTTTAAAATACTTGTAACTTGTTTTAAGATAAAAATATTTTATCATATTTATCTTGAAACAAGTCAATGCTATTTCTATCATTGGGAAATTTGTTAAAAAGTAAAGTATGCTTTTTATATACTTTGTTTTTTAACAAGTTTCTTGATAATAGGCGTGTTTACTATCAAACCACAATGGATGAGAACAGTATTTATTCGAGTCAACCAATCTATACTTATTAGGGAGTTCTGAGTGTTGTACAATTTTTAAACAAAACAATTGGTACATTCAAAATTCTCTACCATCTTCAGGTACATACTACATATCAAACAAGAAGATTATATCTACACCAACAAATCTATTGGTACTGGGGAGTTTTGAATGTTTTTGTATCAATTAAAAATTACAAAACATTCAAAATTCCCTACTATCCTTGGATACATACTACAAATTTTACATTTACCTATTATTTAAAAAAAAATTTTTTGCTGTATAATATATATTTTGTCATTCAAACAAAATTATTTATTTTTTAAATTATAAGACAAATGTTTTTGAATAAGTTATGTTCATAATTTAAGAGAAATAACCTAGATATTGGAAAGGTCTAAATTGTGTCTTTGAAATAAATTAAATACTATATAAATATATAGTACAATTTTCCATACTACGAAATACATTTTTGAATGCTTATTACTTGCTTCAATATTAAAAGCCTTTATATAGGAACCTGGATATTCTTAACTAAAAATTTGATCATATGTTATTTGTATTTGTAAGATGGAGAAGACATGCGATTACAACATCCTCTTAATTTAAAAACTATGTTTAATTTAAATATATTTAAACTTATAACTATACTCGTTTAATTTAAGGCTTTATGATTATTAATTGAAATATTTTCTTAAATTTTAAATGATAACTGTTTTATTAATGTTGTGAGCTTTTATGTGTTACTGTACAATTTCAACTATACATAGTATTCAAAATGTTTGAAGAAAATTAACTATTATAGTATAATTACTAATACATTAAATAAACTTATTAACAAGATGGATATGACTGTCAAACTTTGTTTTTTAACAAGTTTCACAACCAGGATAAATGAATATAACTCAATTAAACTGTACATGACAATTAGATTATTGGGAAATTAATTATGTTTTATATCTTATTGTCTTAATGTAATCTATCATGGAATTCTTATTTAAAGCAACACATTTTCATCTTACTCCTCTCTATTACATGATTGTTAAGTTTAAAATATTTATGATATACTTTACCATGAATACTTCTAATTTTATGAAGGTTATTATTGTACTAAGTAATTTAGTTAATTTATCCGCTATATTATGTGATTTTTGATAAGCTTATAACGTGTTCGTGTGTAGAATACAGATAATGTTAATATTATTGAAATTGTATTACATTTATTTATTTAATTCTGTGCTTTTGACTTTTGCTTCATTGCTTTCGCATATTTTGTAATTCCCGACTTCCGGTGAAAAAAAATTGACCAGATTTTCGTAATTCATAATTTTTTTTTTATATGTGGTAAGCATTAGATGATTCATTGATTATATTATTATTATTATTATGTATCATTGCCAAAGATCGTCAACGGTCACGTAAACGGCTCTCTTGTGACCGTCTTTTCGGCCAAATGTCTTGGCTGGACCATTATTTTTGGGCAGGTAGTATCTGTTGGGGGCCGGCGCAAGACATTCAATGTCCTCGAAGCGTCTCTGTTGTATGGTCGAGTGTACCGTCTGTCCGTACTTGTAATTGCCGGTCGATGGTAACGAATAGGTATTCGGTGCCGGTACAGCCTCAGAAACTACTTTAAAGCGCCTAAATAATAAATTTTTTGTCGGGTAAACTCGTTATCACAAATTATTATTTATTTAATTATATACATTTATAATTAATATTAACCTCAAAATCACCATTATTTTATACCGCTGATCCTTAATACTTTAGCATATTCGCCGCATACCCTACATCTTCATCCATCTATCACATTGCCCCTATAAATTTCTCGATTACTTCAAAATCATACACATACACGTTTGTTTCTGTATCATTTGTCTTTTATCTCTTACCTGTGGTGTTGACTACTTTTTTAGTCTCATTCATTTCTTCCGGGCTTTTTCTCACTGAACCAACATCATGCCTCATAGCATCAACATCTCCTATATTTATTTCATAATATCCATTACTAAGGAAAGGATACTTAATAGAATTAAACTAAAGTATTTTATCTACCTTTTATTATAAGTGTAAATTTTAGCTTTCTTCTTTCCTTGTCCATAATATACACTTAAACTATACCTATAAATTTTACACTATTCCATAAGCGTAATATGCTTAAAAAGGGGTACGTCTTTTCGAATATTAATGAAGAGATATATGTTATATGGACAGTTAGAATTTTCAAAACTTATCCTAAAAGTTACAGAAATTAATCGTTTGAAAAAAATTCTACCCATCATCATTGAAATTGTAGCCTGTAGGTTACGTTACCAAGTCTGCTTAATTGCTACCTACTTGTTATTTCGATATACTGTAGTCCTACTTCTACAGTTTTTCCAGATAGAATTATGAACTTACGGTGCGGTCTTCTCGACGTATGCCGATTTTTTCGACCGCCGATATACGTCCGACAATGGCAACGTGTATGTGTTCGGACTGGGGTAACAATCGTCAATACGACCAAATTGCAATGTGCGACTTTTAAACGATGCCTTCGACGCTTTGGGTCGTACCAAGTCCATTTTCGGATAATAAGTGTTAGGCGCTGGCAAGTGTTCTTCAATATCAAAACAAAATACAAAAAATATGTATAATTATACATAATGTACGCTTAACGCTTTGATTCATCCAAATTTTGTTTACAACTTGTGATATGAAGGTTTATCACATAGCTATAATTTTTATATAAATTTATACTTACATGCCTACGCTTCAATACTCAAGATAAATTATTTTTTAATTATTTATTTACAGACATGGGGACAGGACTACACGTATTATCGCCGATTTATTTCTGTAGATACAAATTTTTCATATTTTATACGTTATAAATTATATTTACATTGGATTTTATTTATTGATTTCGGTGCTATTTTTTACGGATACCAATACATATAAGAGGTACCTAATTAATCAAAAATGTAAATAGTCCTTATTTTTAAAATCGTTTACCACGGTTACCAATTTTCTTAACACACGATCATAGTTTAATGTAATAAAACCTATAAAATTATGCACTTTGGTTTAATAAATAATGTTATCGTAGCAGATATCAAGTAATTAATATAAATTTTTTTCCTCAACAAATACCTATGCATTACATATATTATATCGTTTCTTTTTAAATCTATTTATATGCTACCTATTACCTAGTACCTACCTATAAGAAATATACATTTTCAATTTAATTTTAAGTTAGATATAATCTTTTACGATATTTGTACTTATTATGATAAAGTTAAATATCAAAATATAGGTATAAATAACTCGAAAATATTGTTTAAATATTCTTAACTTTGTTGCTATATAGTAAAGAGATGACGCAAGGATTTTTAACACGGGGCAAGTAATATTTCACTATAGGTTCCGTCAAGGGATTCAAAAATATGATACGAAAATAAAATATCTCTTTATTTCATATCCCATTTTCATTTTTTTAACCGATATTAGGTATATACACAACACGGTGGCGAAGCAAGGATGGACCTGGATTAATCTCAATAATAGTCTCGAACCCACTAAGGATCTCTTTAAAATTAAAATAAATTTAATCATTGAATTTTTATGGTTTTAAAATAAATCATGATGAGTAATTGAAAATAATCTTATTATTTATAGCTTATAACTTAATAAAAATGCAAAAATACTGTAATTTATGATATATATAAGGATTGTTTGGAACAAGTTAAAAAATATGTAGTCAAGTTATATCAAGACCCATCAATGTATTGACGTGTTTTTACCAACGTCTAAATAGAAGAGAAAATAAAGCTATGTTGCCATGCAGTTATAGATTCTATTACAATTGCAATACATTATACATATGTTTCTTCTAAAAAATTATAATAAACTTTTCATTTATGAAACACGGATAAAAACATGCTTGAGAAATTCTACATTCTAAATCTAAAATTATCTTTCTAGCTAAAGCATAATAAATCTCTAATAAAGGTCTGAAGCAAATGGAACATCCAAATAAAAAAATGTAATAATAAAAGTGCGAAAGCTTAATCACTGCTTTTTTATCAATGTTAAAAAGTATTAAATATACCAATGCTACATAATATGGTTTATTTCGAAATAACTTAACCTATCGTACAATATGGCATTACCACCTAGGAAATAATGGCACAAAAAACAATTTTTAAATAAATCAAAAAATTATTTTTCGAAAAAACTCTTAAAAGAACTAAATTAATGTTTTCATCATTAAATAATTATTTTATTGAAATGCCTTATGTCTTATACATACAAGTTAAATATTATTTCCGTAATTAGGTACGTGTTATTGTTTAAACATTATTGCTATTTTAATTTTAAACATTTAAAAAAAAATGTATGTCCAAATATATATATATTATTATTATTATTATTTATATTATTAATAAGTAGACTTGTTAACTACCTACTGCCTGTTGAAATAAATTTCATAAAGAAATTCAAATTAAACAGTAAATTATTTTGAAAATAATGTAAATCGGTACGCTATAGTTTATATGTATCCAACTAGTAACATATTGCCCTCTTGTAATAAATTAAATATTTATTTATTTAACATAAATTTACATTATTAGTATTGTTGTTACTTATAATTTTTTAATATTATTATAATAATTATTAATTTTACCTTGGGGCAACGGTCTCCTGCTGCCCAATCCAAAATTAGGCCGGTAGAGTCTTCCAAAACGGGTCTGATCTCTAAGGTTATATAGTAATCCGTGGCCATAGCCAGGGCTATTGGCGCGTTTCCGTCCAATGGTTACTGACGGAAGACGGCATTTGGTCAGGGTGTGACTAACGAAGCCAATACTCGCGGGTATAGTATAAGAATTGGGTGCCGGTCCTGTGGTGTGAAAATTATTTTATCGTAAAATATAGTGAATAATATTTAATGATCTAAACTATACTTTATTCCAATTGCAGTATACTTATACAATTTATTTTTTATCATTACAAGTGACTTGTTATAACAATTTGTTTATACATAATATAAACATTTTACAGTAAATCACAATCATGTGTCAGTAATATTATATCAATATATCAATGAATTAATAAATTCATGTATATTTGGTACCTACTTTGTAGAAATATTACATTTTTTATTCCTATTGTCCGATAAAAAATCTAAAGGAATTAAAAATTTTGAATTGTCTTCCTATTGGATTTAAATCCGCGCATTTGCATGCTGTACCAACTGTTGTCTGTGATCTATTCTGATATTAACTTATAAAAAGTTGCAATAGGATATTTTTAAAATACGTATACAGGTAATAAGCATACGTATATCATGACATGTAATATGGCTATATTTAATTTATCCATTATATTATTCATTGTCAAAAAAAAATTATATTTTGTTATAATTGTATAATGTATTTTCAATATTTATTTTTTTTCGTTTCAGCTTCTACTGTAAAACTTAAGTTTTGAAAGGTTCTATTTAATTTATAATGCAAAAATAAGTATAACTCTGAAATACGAAGATAATGATTCTGAAAAGTATATCATATACCTAACATTATTAAAAGGATTCAAGGATACTAATACTAAATTAATGATGTTACCTCCTTCCATGATTGATAATTATGTTTATATATATACAGATATTCTGAAATGTTTCAATGACAATATACTAAAACGATCTGATTCAATATTATATTTTTACCTATTTATTATGTTACTATGCAGCTTATAAAAATATTAATACCCATAGTGACATTAGTATCTATCTACTAACTATTAAGCTATCATCGTGTAGGCTAGCTGTAAGTGGGTAATAAGGTGTATCTAAACCTAGTTAAGTTCTAATAAACTGCAATTTTTAATAAAAATACAATACATAGGTAACGGCTATTATTATTTATTTTTGTAAATAAACAAATTTATTAAAATGCCTATAAATATTTACAATTTATTAGGTATACCTATCTAAATTTAATATTTATTAATTTATCTTTATAAAAGTAATAATAAAAAATTATGTATAATGGCACACAGTGACGTAATTCGTAACCTGAATTTTGTATTAGGAAGCAATATTTATTATTTATTAAATTTTATAAAATTTTAAACTTAAATAAATATCTAAGATTTGAAATGTAGTGAAATTACACTACAATCTTCCTTTAAATATGTGCTTGCAACAATTTAATAATATTATCGTATCTATTATAAGCACAGTTTTTTTATATAGACATTTGATACTTTATTAATTCTTATTTAAGTTAAACTTTGATTATATAATAAGTTGAGTGTGTATATATCTAATGACAAATTCTATTCTAGAATATATTTTATAGTTTTTATAATAGTTTGTCAATTACTTTAATTTTAATTTTAAATGAAATTGTGCACGAGCAAGACGTGAGTTTACTGTATATTATAACTATAATATGATTAATTATTTAAATATAGGTAATGGTAAAATGAAATATTATTTATTAGTTATTAGTATAGCATTTATAACAAAATAAATAGTATAATAAATTATATATTTTTTACCACGTCCGCAGTTCATTGTTGTTTCATCTCCGGTTCGTCAATACCTATATAGATAATGTATATGGACAAATTATGGTCAGTAGAATGTAGGTACTTATAATTTATACAGGCACGGCTTAAGTGTTTAAACTCACATAGACAAACTTGAATTTTTCCGCCTCTTGCATGAAAATACTAGGTACCTACTTACATCAAATCTAAAATACAAAAATGTTAAATGTCGCGCTAGGCGTGGGCGGTGGGTCTATGTCGTTTACCTTTTGAGCCGGGCCCGAGTTTATGGCGATTAGTTTAGTTAATATTAATATCATAATAAATTAATAGTATTTATCATACTTAAATAGTTAAATGAAACAATAACGTAATTGTCTTTGTTTTATCGGATGATGTTTTTTTTTTTAATTTTCATTTTAATGTCTCAAGCTGTGAACACTTAAATGAGATTACTTCGGCATACGTAATATTACTTAGCAGACTCACAAATCATTATTACATTTACTTACTAACAAATCATAAAAATGACTGGGATATGTATTATATTCTTATTAAAATAAATATATAAATTATAAATATAGCAGAATGGTGTTTACTGTTTTTACTATTTATACTGTCATTGGCCAATGGCCATTGTGTTATATAGTAGGTACTGCACACTTTGCAATTTCGTATTAGGTACATATCTACACATAATTATAAAGTATTATACTGCGCATTATTTTAATCATTAGATGTGTATTTACGTATTGACTATTTTCAAAAAAAAAACCCGCTTGTCATGGACACGTGATTTGAGATTTCTATACTTATTCGTCGACAGACATGAAACATTATGTAAGCATCATGAGCTTTTGTACACGTAATACGTGTTATTACATAATTTTGGATACAAAAATACAAATAATAATTAAGCAACAAGTTTTATTTAGAAAATTCATCAACATATTGTAGGTACATTACTATAATGGCGACAGTGGCGCATACAAAACCAATAACATAAAGCCGTTTTAGTGAGGTTATTTAGTTGTATCCAACTTATCGACCATTTCTTAATTTTTTAGTTGTACAAATGAGTAAATATACCAAAGAGTAGACTGAGTAGGGACTAGAATTACTTATTAAAGTCGTACAACGATTGGTAATTTTTTTATAAGAAGTGGATACCTATATTTATGTAAGGAAAAGCGAATAAAAGGAGTAAGAACAAGTCTGGAAGTTTATATTATTCAAAAAAATAAATAAATTTAATGAAACGGTAATGGTATTATTTCTTACAATATAATATAATAATTTCGTAAAAAACAAAATATATTATATAAATACAATATTTAGTTGAAAATAAATGCGTAGTGGTAGTATATATACTAATATACTATATTATATTAATAAACGTGCAAATAACGATAAAAATAACGAACAATAAATAATAATTTTATAATCATACATTACAGATTGCTATACTATTATGTCTATAGACTTTAATTTGCAGTAAGTACTTTATTAATAGATAAAAATAATATACCTATCTAATAAAGGTGGGAAAGTAGATAAATACCATTTTGCTGTATAATAATAGGTGTCAAGTGGGTTATTATTGTGATGGATTTATTAAATTTGAACTCATCGATGACATATCATTATTATATACAAAAAACTATATGTTCAAAAAAATTAAAAAATACGGTCTATATATCATCCTACAATATCATTAAGTATTTAAATATTATATTTTTTATATTAATTTTATTCACTATTCGTAATAATGAAGTAGGTTAGGTTAGGAATTCATTTTTGCCGAAAACTTATTAGTTATTGAATTTCAAAATGTCATTGCATAAAGTATAATTATTTATGTACAAAAAAATCTGTAATTTCTTATGCTTACAAAAGATGCTTAGCTAGATTCATGGACATAAGCATAATTATTGGAATCAACATCTCACGATGGCACGATTTACTCGTATGGAAATTAAAAGCAATAATTAATAATTAGGTATCATAAATTTTAGTTACAAATCATATAATCTTTTTAATAGATTCCAAGTTTTAAATAGTTGGTATTAATGAAAACTTTTTTATCGGAAAGTCGGTAAATTGGTGCCGAACACTATTTTAAATAGTTAGCGTTATTATGTACATAAGTACGCGTACCTTAAAATATTAATGGCTTTACGTAAATGGTGTAAAATCGATCAGGCTCGGCGCAAGGTCTCGGAACTCGGAAGTCCTACGGCGGTGACGCAGCGTTCGAATGTTATAAGGGCACTAAAACAAATATAATAATATAGGTAAACATGGAAACTTGCGTCATCGGAAACGATACTATGTATTATAATATCTATATGGTATTGCGCGCGTCTATACAGTGTCTACAATTATTTTATATACTTCTCTATAACGACGTGCTCCGTACACAAGCATTTATAGGTGAGTATATGTAGTAGGTTTATTATCTTATTAGATGGCTTTCCAAGGGGACGTGCCAAACATGGATCGATATTGGTAGTACCAGCCAACAGAGATATACATTCGGAAATTTCATTTAGGTAACGCCTTGCAACTACCATATATATATATATATATATATATAGGTAGTATATTAGTAAATAACATCTGTCTAGATTACTACGGCGTAGATACGATTTAGATGTATATAATATATACATATATATATATATATTATATAATATAATTTACCCTATTTGTTGATGGTCTTATAATTATTATCAGCATCGTCGTGTGCTGGGTATGATGGGTGTAATGGCGCACGGATCAATGTGAACTATTGCGCATAAATAATTTAATATTGGCCATCCGGTCAAGCCATTTAGTTATTATGATTAGCCAAACGCGATAAAGCATTTTTTTCGGTAGTCGATGAGGTTTTGACGTCAAAATTAGATAAAGTATTAATATCGTTCATTTGATGTACAGTTTGATTATTTGAATTGTAGTAATAAATACTAATATAAATAAACTAAATACTTAACGAAACGTTAGATGTTGCTTTGATTTACTTTTGTATAGGTAACACAAATAGTTGACTATACGTCAATAATTTAATAATTTTTAAAAAGTAATCGCCCTTTTACCCCAGCCATGGGGTAGAGACGCATTTATTAAATTTTCTAATTACTTAGAATTTTTGATATAGGTTTAGGAAATATCAACTTTTGACTCGAAAATTGCAATTTAAATAATATTTATAGTAGGATAATAACAATATATGTAAAAAACGTGTATACTACCACATAACAGTTGTTAAATGAAAAGTGCGCCATTATACCCCAGGCTACTACTCTACGGCACAAATTAGTAGTTAGTTACTTATTATAGGTACATAATTTACTTATACATCAAATAATGTAAATCATCGATGTTTTTGTTTAACTAAAATTTTAGATTATTTTAAAATAGTTTAAAAATATATAAATATGAATATCAAATATATTGGTGGTGCTTTCGATAGACATTAAAATTATTAATATTTACTATTTAGGTATAACTAATTCAAAATAATATTTATAATTTTTAATGTTAACTCAAATATAAATAATTTTAATTCGTAATAATTAAAATGATGTACTTCCAACATTTTTTTTTTTTTTAATAAATGTTAAACTTGACCTCCATTATTTGATTTCGATAAATAGGTTTTGGGACAAGGGAATTTTTTACATTTTCTAACATTTGTGGTGTCAACCAGTGGCGTAACTAGGATTATAGGGGGCCACAGCATACATTTCTCGGAGGCTCTAAGAATTTAGTAGAAACAAAAGATAACTCATCTTCACTATTTTGAATTTAAAAATAAGCATTTAACTTTAATGTAAAGTAAATAAATTGGTTCAAAACATAAGTATCAAACTAGTGCATTTGGTTATAAGTGAAAACTATTATAACTTAAAAGTTATAAATATTAAATATATTTAATTTTTTATATCTTTTAATCTATCTTTTGTTTTTTTATTTTTCATAAAATGAAATATTTCAAAAAATTTTAGAACCCTATTTATTTATTTTATGGATAGTATTAAGAAAAAAAATACATTTAATTGTTTTAGGAGGTTAAACTAAAGTCCAACCACCTAACTCAGTTTCTGCCAATGATCCACATAGAAAACCGTATAAATTTATGATATTATATGTCTACACCGGTGTCAATGACCATTTGTTTTCAATATAAGCACACCAACTACTAATAAGTAATAATAATCATTTAAATTTAAAAAAAAACGTAAATGTAGGCACTTTTATAATTCTGTACTCATAATAAATAATCATTTACTGTACCTACAATTGCCTAATATCTATTAGAATTAAAAATAAAGTACGGCAATCATTACTGGAAGGGGCCAAAAATCATTTTTAAAAATTAATCAACAAGCTGTCAACTAGTATACTTAAATTGTACAATACAAAATTGAGTTTAAAATAAATAGGCATAAAACCATTGTGAAACTAAATCTTTTCTTATTTTAGAAACTCATATTATCCATTCAGAATGAGGACTTTTGAAGTAGATCCATAGTCCATAAATAATAAATCATCTATGATCTATATAAATTTATATAATACGCAAACAGTTACAATATATTATAAACATACTTAGTTCTTTTTATCTCATCTTAAACAAATGTGCAACATAAATATAATATTACACATAATCATGATTCATGAGGATAAAAGTTCATCTTCTCCTACCAATAATGTTAGGTATATGTATGATAAAATATAAAATATTTTGTAAATTCTCAGCGCTAGGGAACATATTATTATGGTTGCGGCATGCAATAACAAAAACAAGATATTATTACAAAAGATACATTTTACTATATTATATAATACATTCACACATTAGATTTCAAAAGTCCTGTTTACATGGTATTAATTACTTTTGTTAACAGTAAATTTTTTTTTAAGCGTTGGCGTTTATCTTACATACAAAAAAAAGTAGGATAATTTTCTACTTATAAATAATGTTATATTGTTGATTCATACAGTATTAACAACGACAATCATACAAATAATTTATAGTCAAACATTAAAAAATACTTTTATGTTATATGTATATATATATTTTAATATTCAATGCTGTGTATCACGAGTCCTGTGGAGGTCTATAGATTTTAAACGCGGATTCTACCAATTACTTAAATATTTAAGAAAATAATATTGTTATTGTGTCTCTGGGAATAACAAAAAGTTATAAACATTTTTTTAGTTTTAAAAAGTATTTCCTATTTCTGCAAAATTGTATTTAACCAACAGTTATATAAAACAAGTAGGATTGATTTAAGTTATTTTTCTCTTTTAATGTCCATACATCAAATACAGCAATCACAGGTTTTATTATTAGTATGATACATATTGTGAAATTTAATATGTGTATTGTGTTAGACCAAATTACACAAGAAACATTGTTGTATTAATTACACAACATTAATAAAACCACCAACTAAATAATAAAGTCTAATAGAATACAATATTAAAATTAATCTCTTAATCAACTATGTGAATTTATGTAACTCATATTTGTTTAATTTTTAAGTAGGTATTTGCACCAAAACACGTATACACATATATTTTTAATACATTTTATACGTTAATAAAATATAACATAAAATGGTCTGACAGATTAAAAAAATGTGCAATGATTCATCTTAGTCGTGTCTTTATAAATATAATACCCTAATAACAAATATGTAAGAAGTATGTAGATCAATAGTGAACAAGTAAAGACATCATTATAATTTATAAATACATAAATTGGTAGGTATACTATTTTTTTAAATTTTTTTTTTTTATTTTTGTTTTATAATTCTAAACAAAAATGTTATAGTACCAAAATAGACAAATTAAAAAAAAAAAATGAATTTATCATGAAAGATTTATTTCATATTATGAGCTCATTTTTTCTTTTTGTTATCACATACAAGACATAAGTATTAAAAACAATAATAAACATTAAATTCAATTTACTATCTACATGTGTGTAGCAATACCACAATATTTAAATTTGACGAATAATATTCTCAGTCATTTTAGCTGCCTATAAGGAATAAAAAATAGAATTAATTAAAGAAACTAAACACTTTAAGGAGGATTAAGTTTATAGATGATGGGATGAACGAGAATAAGCTATAAATTATGTCAATAGATATTATATTATTATTACTTTTTTTTAGTAGTAGTAAATTTATTAAAAATTATACAATTTAGTTAAAATTTGGAGAAAGCAAAAAAATAATATGTATAAATATATACTTATGTATATGTATTTGTATTTAAGTATACGGGGATATATTAAAGTCTACCGTGTATAAGTGACTGTAGGATATAAGAACAATGTCACATATTGTTATCTTAAAAATTAAGATCACATGCAAAGAGATACCATTGACCCCAAAACAAAACTTAAATCAATGACTTAAATTATTTTGTCCAACATGGACAAATGTTTGATAGAAATTATTATGTCTGTTTATTAAATATTGTTTAACGTTTTGAAAATGCCTAATAGTGGTTTGGTTTCATGATTCACCATTGCCACTATCAGTAGCATCATCCTGATACTCTTCTTCAGAGTTTGCATCAGACTCAACATCTAAGTCGTAGTCTTCTACATAAAAATCACTGTCCATTGCAGCAGCAGCAGCCGAAGAACGAGCAACTTGGCTCACTTTACAATAATCTTCTAGTGTAAGTGGAACCACAACTCCATCTCTATCAGCCTCTAATCGGCCGCTTACAACTTGTTTTCTAAAATAATCGGTTGAAATTAATACAGTAATTAATGTTTTTTAAATAAAATTTTACAAGTAATAAATAACTTACTTAATTATATTTTCATATTCTTTATCTTTTCCTTTGGAATCTTTCCACCGTCTGTACATGATGGAAGCATCTACATTAGCAGGACTGAATGTATTTGGTTCATTTAGTAAAGAAATTACAGATAGTAATACTGTCCTATAGATAAAAAACAAAATAATTTAAATAATTCTGTTGTTTCATTTAAAAACACAGTTATTGGTTACTTTTAGGTTAATGTAATTGTATTGCATACTAAGTTAAGATTATATCTACATAATCAAATAGGTACTTAGATTGAATATAATGTACTTTTTTTCACAGACAAACAGTGAAAGCGTGACATAAAATAAATTGCATATTGTATTTGGGTGTGTTAGTTACCTGACACTTTGGGTAGGATTCCATCTTTCGCATGGTAACTCTCCAGATTGAGGATCATCTATTGGTGGGTGAAGAATTGAAATACATAGATCACCATTCTGAAAAAGTGTATCATATGAAACCAAATATTTTATTATCAAAAAACTATTACTATTACTATTACCTTGACCTAAATTTACATGAAACATGAATAAAAAGTAACAGATCACTTTATAAGTAATTATATTTTTTTTTGAAGGAAGTCACATAAATTGTCAGGTATACAATATTAAAATAATAATATTATGTCCATTGAAAAATGGGTTAGTTGTTCAACTATAGAAATGAAATAACTAGTGGTTAATTTTCTAGTTAATGATTTGCTAGAAAACATTTTTTTTTTCATGAGAAAGTGTAAAATTATACACTTTCCTTGTTAATTTTTTTTATATATAATTCAAGCTACTATTAGTACACTAAAATATTAACCAGACAATTCAAATGCTATATAATTTAGGCTTTTAAATTAAATGTATTCATCTATATCACCTATGTAGTTTTTGTTGTTGATAAATTAATTATTATTAGAACATAATTATTATTTAATATTGGTCAATAGATAAGAAAAATAAAATTATGTAAAAGTAATCAACACAATTATGTTGGAATACTCATATTAATATTAAATTAATATTGTATTAAGTTATTTTATTAAATTTTAACCTTTTATTTCATCCAATACATATTTCAATGTAATAAATATTGGTCAATAGATAACAAAAATAAAATTATGAAAAAGTGATTAACACACAATTATGATGGAATACCTATATTAATATTAATATAAACTAATAATGTATTAAGTTATTTTATTAAATTTTAACCTTCTATTTCTATAATAATAATAATGATCACGACCTATAGAATACAGAATTTAAATGAATATCATTATTGCTTAGTAGTCAATGTGACCTTCTTTACAAACGAATAAATACTGAACTCACTTGGGGCCATAAACAAAATCCTACTTATCATTTTAATATGATTACCTTGATGTTACAACTAAACAGGTATTTTAATAACACATAGTGGTATCTCAAGTAGTAATAGGCTCAATAGAACCAATTTGTTCTTTAAAAGGACAAGAACTTGGCAGTGACCTCCTAGGTTAGTGTGACTTTCCTTATATTTGTCCCTGATACATAGAGCATTAAAACAACAAAATATTTTTATAAAATTTAATATATTTTAACAATTTTATTATCTATTATTATAGTTGAAAAATTAATATTTATAATTCAAAAAAACAATTAATATTACATATAAATTATTATTTTTAACACATATTAAATTATTATAAGTTTATTACGATTGGAAAAATTTTAATAGTAATACATTTTAATTTTGATATTAAAGCATTATTTGAAAGATTCTTAGTTGAATTCTATAAGGGAATATTTTTTACATTTGTTTACATACAAAAATTGTTTAAAAGACTGTGTACAATTTATAAATAGTAATAATATTTTTATAATTAACTATAGGTATAATGTTATTATGTTAACGTTATAATATTGTTGTATCAAGTAATTAATAATCTGATGCTTTAGATATTTATTTATTTATTAAGAATTAAACGGGTGAGCCCAATTATAATGGAAAAATGTGGAACATAAAAATAATATATAGTACATATTAATTATTTCCAGTCTGGTAAATATGTAAATGAATAAAAAAATTTATTTTTCAAATATCTACTTCGATAAGTTTTTATTTTTGAACTTAGTGTTTTCAATAAACTAAGTAATTCGTAATTATTTTCTAAAAATGAAATACTCAATTATACCATGTGTTCAATTTTAAAGGTAACAGGAAATATTTCTAATGCATGATTTTGAGATTTTAACTATACACGTCCTGTGTATAAAATACATATGTTTTTCATAAATTCTAATTTTTAACTATTTTTATTTGCGCCTGCACAGTAAAATAAAAATATTTTAAATAGGAACTATTTTTGATACTGGATTTGCATTGATTTTTTCTGAGCAACTTTGATCTTTACAGTTTTTATATCTTCAAAATTGGCATTATTAGAATAGTAAAAAGTTTTAAATTAGGTAATTCGTAATTATAGGTATTATTATAATAATTTATTTTGCTTACAACTACAAAGTATAATTATTATTAAATTGAATTTATAAACAAATATCATTAGAATTCATTGATAAATTATATCTATACATTTATTATTAAGATAGGTCGTTGAAAAATATGATAATTTATTACAAATTACATAATTTAAAACTTTTGATTGCCCTAAAAATATCAATTTTGAAGATATCAAAATACTATAAAGATCAAAGTTTCTCAAAAAAATAAAAATCAATCCAAATCTAGTATCAAAAATGATTTATATATAAGATGTATTTATATGTCCTGTACGCAATAAAAAATACTCCGAATTAAACTGAAACGTTCAAAATATTTTCTGTTACCTTTAAAATTGAACACATTGTATAACAATTAAAACCCTATACATTTATATTATTGATAACATTACAATATAATTATTAATCACAATACAAAATTCAAGATCCAAATTAAAACAACACATTGTAATATTAATTTTTATAATAATAATAGGTAATAAAAAATAAGTATTTTAACTAAAAGCCAACCTAGTATAGTTGAACAAGTTTGTATTATACTTGTAATAAGTGAAATTGATACTATAAATGATCTGATTATTAAAATTATTTTTTACATTTAATCTATTAGTAAGAGTTAACAAAAAATACACCTATCAACATTTAAATTATGTAATTCAAAAAAATTTTAATGTACTCATAAAAAAATTTAATAATAATAATAAATTGTATTGCAAAATAATAAAATATCTAGATTTATTTTTATAAAATTGAAATCTACAACTATTATAAACTGAAGTTGATAGATTAAAATTATTATTTGAATATTCTTCACGCTATATGTGTGTAACTTAAAATGAAGCATTGGCGATTTGTTGTTTCCGCCTATTATATATGTAACTTAGCAAATTTACATGTTGCATAATAAATACAGTTTTGAACTAGTTAATAATTAGATCAAATTGACCTTTCATTATATTATAATAGATACCTATTGAAAATATTATTGTTTGATCTGATTTAAATTTGTATTTTAAATAAGTACTTACTTATTAATCATATAATTAATTTTATTGGTTACTGATTTTAAAATTAAAAATATTAAGTTAAAATATAAGTAACGTACCTCATACACATTAGGATGCCATACTTTTGTCAGAAATCTTATAGTTGGTGGTGAATATGGATAGTCTGCCGGAAACTTCATATGAGCCTATAAAATAATATGTTGAATTGATTACTAATAATCAAAATAAAATATACAAATTATGAAAAATTTCCTAGATAGATAGGATCCACCTATATATTTAATACAATAATTATGATCTTAAGTACTTAACTAGGTAAGTAAATTCCAAAACCAGATTCTAGGTGTATTTTGAGTATACATTTAGCATATTGAAAATATCTAAACTGAAAAAAAATAGAAGTATTCTACACCCAAATTTTTGATTATTTTTTACCACGATTAAGTGTTTTTTAACCATTATATCCCTCATCAATCTATTGAAAAGACAAATAAATTTATGTTCTCGATTTATAATGTATTAATGCACCTATATACAAAGAAAAAAAACATACATAAATAAGAGGTACTGTTGTACAGTTTTCCCACTTACATTCATCAAGTAAAAAATAATTGATATGGGACTTGTAGTATTTTGTATAGATTGGAAATACAATTTTAATTTAGTTATAATAATAAAAACATTGGGTATATAAGAAATGAAAAATAATGTATAATTTTACACTCAACCTATGTCTTCAAATTGTATAATAAGCCTAGGCTTGGATTAAAAAAAAGAAACTGAAATCATAATTTATTAATCTGACAAAATGAATATCTTGTTCTCTTATCTATATATAATATACTTTAAACTTATATGTGAAATGTAAGAGTATAACCAATGGGTAACTTCTTCCCCTATTAAGCAATCTAAATTACAAATATATTTTGATATTATAATAACTTATTGTACATTTTTACAATATCTATAGATTGTTTATAGACTTATTATTAAAAAAATACTTAAATAGATATTTAAGATATGATAAAAAAATATTTTTTCTTAACCTTAATGTATGGAATACACCTACTCAAGTAAAATGTTTGACTTTTAATTTTTATTTAGTGCTTACCTATACTAATCTTAAGATATGTATAATAATTTACATATACCTAAAACAGTTATGTTTTATAAAATTAAAATTAAATTTTAAATTGCATACATTAAGTCGCCTATATTTAAGATAAACAACATATCTAGGTACAATATAACAGGTGAACCAGGTAACTATGAATTGGTGTTTGTCCTCTGAGAAATATAATAACTACCTAGGCACACAATAGTGATTGAAATGTTTCAATTCTAATACTTATTTCATATTTTTATTCAATCAAGAAATGTATCGTAAAAAATATATCATATTTCAAATGACATATTGTGGGAAGTTAGTAAGTAGATAGGTATCTATCTATACGTTCGCTATTTTATGTAAATTTAAAATTGTAAGTAATTTATTTGAATTTGGAAAAATACATTGAAGATAAAATTATATTGGTGACCTACATAACTACAATTAACAACATTAGACACATATAAAAAGAACTGATCAGAGAATATAATCAAAAACAAAAAATATAGTAAATGCAAATAAGGCACCTTGAAATATCCTCCTTGGTAAAGGGTTTCCGGTGGTCCGAATATGGCCACTTCCCATTCCCGTAGGTTGTCCTCGATCAACTTGACCCTGAATCCCTCGACGGGTTCATCCTGAAGACTCTTGTACTCGTGCGCTAAGGCTCTGTGGGCGCTCGACGACAGTATCTGATTGATAGCCATAAATAATGTGTCGTCGTATCGATCAGCACGTTTGTAGTATATTAATTATGTGAATTTAATATCGTTACGATACGGATTTCGGAGAAAACTCGTATCACAAAAGACGCATAACTACGACGCCGTGTTCTTCAAATGACGGTGACGAGAACACTGCGCATTATTTTTTTTTATTGTTACGAATGTTGTTATGAAGAAAACGAAACGACGAGCGTACACTCTGCAGAATGACGACGACGGTGCACCGCACCAAATAAATAATATAATATTATTATTGCACGGCCGTGTGCGTGCGCGTACGATGTTTGACCGTCGCGGTCGTGTCGGGATGTAAATTTTTTTTGTATTCGTCCGAAAGTTGTTGCTTGTGCGTAATAATAATAATAGCAATAACAACGGTAATAACGATAATGATAAAAATAATACGGTTTTTATAAAATATATATAATATTATAATTACTATTGCACGTATATAACAACAATAACAATATGTACGAGTGCGACTTGTGAGCGCGATGGTGTCCCCGTACTGCAGGCTGTGCTGGTGCCGTGGTGGTGGCGATCAGAGAGAGGTTGCGGCCGGGAGTGTGTAAAAAAATAGCGAAAAAGAACGGAAAAAAAAAACAACAATAACAAAGATAACGGGACGACGACTGTGAAGAGGAAACGCGGCGCAGATCGTCGACGGCGGCTGCTGTGTCGTCGCGCGTGTTGTGCGTGTTACGGGTCGCGACGGTATCGGAACGGCCGAAACGGCATCGGACGGGGACGGCGAGTGAGCTGCGGAAACAAGGAAACAAAAAAAGAACGTTTCACTCGACGGAACGATACGATACTATTACGATACACATTACATATACATGTTGTATTATGTTATATATTGTTATTATCATATTTTATCAGCGCGCGACGGCGGAGGAGTGAGGACTACGTTCGTCACGCGGCGTGTCGGTGGTGGGAGGAGCACAATGAAACAAGGTTGCCAGGCAGCCGAGAACAGCTGAGCGGTGTTGGCCGACTTGTCGTGTGCGCCGTGCGGAAAGTCGACCGAACGTACACCACCGTGGTGCACTGGCCCGTGGCAGCAGCTGGTTCGCGGCTATGCGCGGATCGCATCGTGTCCGATTATTATTTATCATATCCATAGCCGTGTGTGCGCCCGCGACACTTATCGACTTGCTCTTCCGACTTCCGACCGTGTCCGGTAATTCACTATTCTCATTTTCTCAATAATATTCTGGTTCAGACGGCTCAGTTGCGACGAGTTACGGTCAATCGGCTGATCGCGCGCGTACCATGGCCGTGGCACTAGGTCGTTCGTTTTTTGTCAAAGGATATTTTTATGAATATATTATTATTATAATATTCCGAAGCGATATTAATTTGCATTCTATTTATAATATGCATGTTCATTGCTCATCCCAGTCTTTTCCTACAATCGCGAATGTTTATGTTCGAGTGATGTTTCGAACAAAGAGCTTGGAAGATGTTGGGGTTATGACGCTCTTAAAATTAATGGATTTCTGAGATAAATTATTCGGGGCAACTAGGAATGTTTATTTAAAATATGCAGTGTGCAAAGATTTTTCAAGCAGATATGCACCAAGAATTTATCAAGGGTGTCCAAAAATCGTGCATCAAGCAAGTATAAGAAAATGAAATAAAATAAAAATAATAACTACATTTTTAAACTGCAACTTAAATCCCCCATTAACGTCCATATATCGGCACTAATATATTGGATGATATTGAATTTTTTTCCTGTAGGAGAAAGAGCTACAAGTTGTTAGTTATAACTGTTGTGAGCTACAGGTGACTGATTTTTTAATCATATTTCATGTGCTTCAAACTTCAAATATAACTTAAGAAATGAAATATAAACATTTTTGAATGCATATTAAACTTTTTTTATAAAGCCCACTGTTAAAATTTAAATAATAGGTAAGCTTATGTGATAATTGATACAATAGTTGAATAATATCTGGACAGGAATAACGGATTGAAGATACCTCCCAGTAGAAAATACTTAAACTTTAACTTAAAAACTAAATATTTTTTATAAGTCATATTATTGAGGATAATGTATTGTACATAATATAATAAACTCTAGTAAATGGAAATATATTTTCCTAAATTAAGATTAAATATCAATAAGACACCTGTCTTGTTGAAATTTTTGCTCATTTATAAAAAACTGTTTATAAATACATGTAAAATAGATGATAGATAGATAATATAAATTATAATTAAACAGAACTGCAGAGGTCATGTTATCAAAATTAACAAAATTATAAATTATGTATTATATTAATAATTAAAATTCTAGGACAAATTAAACAGCATAAGGAGTAAAATATAGGCAATACAAGCACAGTTTTTTTTGAAGAAATTGACGAGTAACCAAATCAATGGTATTATACCTAATATAACAATAGACCTATAAATCAGTCCTTGGTATTTTTCTGTGGTATTAATCAAAAACATGCAGATGCAACTCATTATATCACAGAATATGGCAGTGATCAGTGATTATATTATCTTAATTTCTGATTTCAAAACATTTATTTTTTATTTGTTTTAATAGTTTACAGCTTTGTCAGTTTCGATTGTTTCGACTTGAATAATCTTGACTCTTGTGCGAGCTCCGAGCTCTGCACTGTTCTAATCTGTGCTCTGAATAAGAGTTAAAATAATATAAATGAATTTTATATTAATTTGTGGTTTTTATATATAATTTGTTTATAAAATAATTTCATCGAACAGACAAAATAATATGTTGATTACATTTTCTAATTCAAATAGGCAATAACCATTTAAACGAATAAATTATTAATAATATTTAATGAAATTGATTAAGGTAAATTAAATATTCTTTAAAAATAATTTGTGTGATGGAATACTATACATAACTGTTTCCTACAAATATGCTTCATTAGATTTTATTTGTAATTGGATCATCATTCATTAGATCAAATACATTTTTTTTTTAATGGGTATTATATTATTCACAAATCTATTGTATTTTAAATTAGGTATTTAAAAGGAAATCAATTAATATTTCACTATAAAAAAATAAATATTTTTAGGCGAGTGTTTATTCCTTATTTTAATATTTGTTTTAAATTCTAATTTATTTTATTATTTTTTAGATTTACTTTAAATTACAATATTGAAGTTAAGTACTTGACACAGTTACTCTTCTCTTTGACAGTATGATCTATTCATTTATGTAAAAAGGATCAAGATAAATTGATTATTGACTATTGTGGTTCAGTGTCTCAATGTTCAACAATGATTGTAAAACCATAGATTCAAATCCCTTAATATACATTATTGTTCATTTAATTCTCGATATATTTTCTTTGACTGTCTACTTCCTCCAGATTGAGTGCCTTGAAAATGGCTAGCTGTAGCATACCATATCAAATGATGATGAAGATGGGATAAAATCTTCTTGGATGGAGTAAGACTATATCAATTTAAGGGTACTTATAAAACATTACTAGCTGTTTTTGACCCAGACCATGTTATACTTTTCAGAAATAGAGTAGTGTCTCTAAGTATTGTTGGTGGTTGGAAATGTGATTGACACGCTCTTCTCAACCATACATCATGTACATTGATCCAAAATCAAGAACAGAGATTAATTGTTAAGAAAGCGTTAGCCTAATTTATTGCTAGTTGAAACTGAAAATCCTGTGCATTATTTTTTCACTTAATTCTTGATTCATTTTCTTTCATCATCTATTCTCTACTCCTTTCAGAACTGAGCACCTCGATAACATCCAACATTAGGGCAGACCATTGATGTTTGAGTATTCAAAGTATATCCAAAGACTAATTAAAATTCAATATTATAGTAAGCATAAATTATAAAAAGTAGAATTAATATTTTATTGTTAATTATATCTATGAAGATTTGAACACACTTAAAAAAAATTGGGTCTACTAATTAAATGTAACTGGTAGATGCAGGCCTGTAGACAAATCAATTCTTCAGGGGAGAGGGGAATATAAAAAAACCAATATAAATCGTCGTCTTCTAATAAAAATGCTAGGGGGGCCACAAACAGGTCTAGGGGGAGCGGTAATGTCTCCCTGTGGACACAGGTCTGGATAGATGCCATATTTATTTACATATATTATACTATAAACAACTATGATTAGTAAATTCCAATTTTTTTATAAATTATTCTAAGTATTACTTAATGATAATTTAAAAATAATTTCAGGTTTTATAACAAGATTGTTCAACTGTTCAATAAATACAATTTTCATTGTTGTTCTTGAAAATATTGGATATTTATATTCACATGCAGCTCATTTAAGATGAAGAATATCAGTTAACTGTTTATATGCATTGCAGTTACAATATAAAACAGCTTTTTTAAAAAACTGTAAAATAATTGTTTGTACCAGTGAGAAAAGCTGTCACATAGTACATTTTTTTTTAAACATTTTTACACTATTAATTTTTATATATAGTTTAAATTAAAAACCTGATGTTTTTGACTCATTATAATGTTCATGTGTAAAGATACAGCAATAACATGAAGTTGCACATGTCAGATCATTATAATATATCAGAATTGAACATTTGAATTTTCTAAAGACAAATAATGTAATTAATCTAAAACTTTAGGTTTAAATTACCATGGATATTTTTAAAATTGCCAATTGTAATAAATAATAATAACATAACTGATCAATTAAAGCTTCAACTTTTTCAAAAACAGATAGGATTTTTGATATTTAAATAAATTAAATTAATAATTATTAATGCATTTCCCATTGAAAACTTGAGTCTTTTCTTAGTTTTATTAAAGGGTACTTTTCAGTTTATTACAATTATCTGTCTAATTTTCCTATAAGCTATTATATTTGTAATTTCCATAGGTTAACACTGGATATATTGTTTTAAAACAATTTTGTAATTTAAAAGACAGAGAAGTAAAAGATGTCCCAAGTAAATGTATGTTTGTTATAATTAATACAGTTGTATTATTTATGTAACAAATGTAGATGATTAACCTAAAATTAGAGTAAAATTACATTTTATCAAAACTAATAATGATTAATTTTTAATTATTCTTTAATATTTGTATTAAATACTTTTAAATTATCCTGTAAACTTATGACTTGTTTTAAACTTTTAAGTGATAACGTAAATAATTTATTATAGATCAAGTGTATATTTTTAATTTTGTTTATGGGTAAATTTACTTTAAATTATTAAAACTGTATTGATTATTCTGGACATGTAATTATTATATCATTAAACATACATAAAACATATTAGTTTCATGTCTATCTCATAAATTTTTATTTAAACATGTTTTTCTAATTTTTAAATTATTGAATATAATGATTTTTTTTTAACTAAGTACTTTAAATATTTTAATCAAAATTTAAAAATGAATGAATATTTTATGTATATTTATGTTTGATATCTGATAATGTTATATTGTACTTGAAAATTACAATAAATTTAAATAGGTTTTTTTACATTTTTAGTCAAAGAATATTTAAAATAGAATTGAAACTATAGAAGATCCAAGGTTTACTTCAACAGTTAAAAGTACAATGATGAGTTATTTTGAAATTTATTGATACATTTAAAATTTGACCAGATATATAGTACATAATATTATTCTAATTTAAATGGTTTTAAATATAATCATGGGTAAAACTAAACATTTTCACTAGATTAGACCAAAATACAGCAGAAGCACTAAAAGTTGCTTATTAGGAACACTTTTGGAGCAAAGTGAAATATGTATATAAACTAATTATTTATAATAGTCGGTTGGTTTTATTTATTAAACTTTAAAATGTATCAATGTACCTATAAAAGAATAACGAAAAAAAATGTATAATTTAAAATAAGTTTAGAGGTATTTTTTACATATTACAAAAATACTTTTGTATATATTTTATAGCAGCTTATATTATTTTTTAAATTTTATTTAAAATACTCGTATGTATCTATTGAATATTGATGTCTATTTTTTTATGTAACTTGATGACCATATTATTTTCATAAGAGTCATGCTGCTGAAAAACTTTTTCTGGGCTTCTCATTCATGTAATGCTGAATTTTCTCACTAAGAGCTTATATAATTTTTTTGCTTGATGGTAATACTTTATTGTTTTCTTTTTCATCCTAAGTGTCAGCCGGTTCATTTGTTTGAGGATTTATAACCACGTTACAGATCTCTTCCTCTGTGTGAACCTCTGAAACATTGAGGTATGAGTCCACATTAATCCAATCTCCATAAACTTCCAAAAGATCAGTTGATTTTTCAGGAAGACTATTCATATTCATCACTTGTTTTGTCATCTGTTTTGAATATACCATGATAAAAATAATTTTGATACTGTCTCTGCACTTATTCCATTACTTTTATCACTATATTATAACGAGCTAAAGACTAATTGTTTCAAATAATCGTGTTGTTTCAATGATTGGATTGATTCTTAATGTTTTTACATATGGTCGGTCCATCCTGAGACATTTTGTTTTATTAACATGATTGTATAAATTATCCATGTTTGTTATAAGTGACTTCTACTGCATATCAAATTGTTTACTCAAAAAAAATTATTTTTTCTTTGACAGTTCTGTAATAAATAAATTCTTAAAATACCCATTTATGTAGATGATTAATTGTACTCATTTAATGTCCAGGAATTAAATTTTTTTTTAAATAATATAATATAGATTTATTTTATTATATTATTTTCATTTTTTTAAATTTTGATTTGTAGTTTTACCTATGAATATATTTGTTATAAATACAAATGATATTCCTAAACTGCAGTGGTGATTTTGGTTGTATTTTTTTAGTGCTGCAATCAAGGATGGAATTATTATTCTGCCCCAAGGCATTATAACACTATTATGTTATATAAATAAAAGTAGAAATATACTGAAAAATTGCGGCGTTCCAAAAGATGTTGCGCCCTAGGTACATGCTTAGGTTGCCAATGCGTAAATCCGCCCTTGGCTGCGACTTATGTAACACTCCCCCTAACAAAAATTAAACTTTGCAATAATAGGATTTAAAAACATAATTTTATAAAATATATAAGCAGTAATAAATAATAATATAATTAGTAATGGATATAAATAATAAACTAAGAATTTTAAAATTTGGTAGCCCCGAAAAGGACTTTTTAAGTATGCCTAGTCCTAAAATTATTAATAAAATAAAATAATTATGTTTTGTATGTTAAATTTATACCCCTGTCTTTTTGACTAGCATATATGTTTATAATATTATCGTAAAATGATTCAGTTTCTTTAAGTTGATGAATCATGGACTTTTCAATTGATAGTATTGCAATAGAGCTTAAATGAAGTTGTGAAACATTGCTTTGAGTATAGTTTTTAATTCTTTTGAGGCAAGAAAAATTTCTTTCATTTGAAACATATGTTGATGATATGGTCAAAATAAGAGTAAATAATTTATAAGCTTCAGGTAAAATGTCTTTTAATGCATCTTGTTCAATGATTTTAACCATGTCATAAATGTGTAATAAATTTTGATATTTTACATTACTATATAAAACCTCTAATTCAATTTTTAATTTATTTGTATCATAAAATATATTAGAATAAGTTGATTTCAAATTATTTAAAGCATTTTCTGGAAATTTACAAGAATATTCTTTAAATTTTGTTATATCAGCTAACTGTAAAAAAATTAATTTACTTGTATCTTGAAATCTGGTATATAATTGCATTAAAATATTATCAATTATTTCATAAAATAGTATTTTTAAATTTAATTGGTCGTTAGATTCATTATTTGTAGCTTTTGGGAGTTTTGTAAGAGTAACTGCTTGATTAAATAATTTTAAAAATTTAGACTTATTTTTTTTATTATTTATAAGATTACATGTTGAATTTATTGTTTTCAAGCAAAATTCTATATCAAATGATTTATTTTGAAGTATGTTAAATAAATTGTCGGTACATATGAATATATTACTAAATATCAGTGCTAGAAAAGCAAATTCAAAAGATTTAAAATTTTTTAAATGACCTATAGCACCACAAATAGATTCAGACGCCGATTTTGGATCATTGATAATAAAATCAAAAACATTTATAAATCCAGATCATTCATTAACTATGGTATGTAAAATTTTTGACCATGAGGACCATTTAGTTTGAATGAATTGAGGATTTTGCTTACCTACAATATTATCTACAACATTAGTATGCGAGGTGGAATTGTGAAAATAAGCAGCGATACCAGTTAGATTAGCAAAAAATATACGACATTTAGCATTTATACTACAACCCTGTTGCAATACCAAATTTAATTTACGAGTTAGGCAGTATGTAAATAAAGCATTAGGTGCAATTTCTTTGATTCTAGCCTGTAAATCTGTTAAATGATCAGACATAACACATACCCCATCATAACATTGGCTAATTAATTTATTTTTTAAATCATACTCATGTAAAACAGAATTAATCAAATTAAATAAACCTTGAACTGTGCGGTCTTCACTAACATGAAGACCCATGAAACGTTCAACTAATTGAGATTTATTTGTAACATATCTAATTATAACTGAACATTGTGTTTCTTGATTAATATCTATAGTATCATCAACTTGAATAGAATAAAATTTACATTGACTAATTTCATTTATTATTTGGTTTATTAAAGATTTAGAAATACACGAAATTAAATCATTTTGTACAGACTTAGAAAAACCTATAAATGTGTTTTTTATACTCTTAGTATGATTTTGTACTTCCCGAGAACACCTATTAATATGCATATTACACAACTCTCTAAAATTCCCTTCATTTAATGAATCATCGCTATTATCGTGATCAAAAAATGCTAACTTTTGTTTTCCCAAAAATAAAACCATATCGATTAAATGCTCCATAAATAAACGATTCAATCTCACATTCTCATTATATTTTTTTTTAAACAAATAGTCATGCTGCTTATTAACAGTATTTACTGCAGTACAAATATCTTTTTCTAAATTTTTTAATCCTAAATAATTATGAATATGTTCTTTTGACGATTTATGTATTAGTATAGTCCTAGATAAATTTTTTAAATCACAATACCCAACAGTATTCCAACCAGACTTAAATTTACCTATTAATAAACACGGCCAACAAAATAATTTTTGTAAATAATGACTTCCACATAACCAAGAGTGTTGTTGATATAAATTTGGATTAAATGACCTACAGAATACCTTAGTTTGCTTTTTATCAGGAACAAAAATTGACAAAATCGGAATTGGTCTGCCGACTTTTAGTAAATCACTTTTACTATCAGAATTCCAACGTCGAAACGGCGTTTCCAACAACATGACAACCACGTCTGTCACTAGATTCATATTTCTGATTAGTGATTGCTGTCAAATAAAATCTATCAGTAATCAGTGTGTAAATGTTGAATACAAAGCACGGCGGCACACGTAAATAAATTTGAATGAACCAATACGAGCAACAAATCGAACAAGACAGAAATATAAATATTAAATAATAAGCAAGCATAAGACTTTTAAACAGTTTCATAACCTATAATATATATTCTTATTTTGTAGCCCAGTGTTTCTCAACCTTTTTGTTGTGGCGCCCCCTTTTTTGAATTTAAATTTTTTAGCCGAATCTACATATATATTCTTTTTTTAAATTTTTGCATTGATTTAAAATTTAAATCATTCAATTGCGACCCTAAATAATAAGTTGGAGACCCTCAAGGGATCGCGACCCCCAGGTTGAGAAACACTGCTAAAGCCTATAGAAAACGTGTAATGGATTGAAATGATAGCGCTCTAGTGGTCACTGGATATACTAGTTTCGGGAAAATTTATATTGAAGTTACATTCTTATAATAGTTCTAACTCTATGATGCACACAAGTACAAACACTACAGACTCGTAGGTGACGTTAAATGACGCTTCTTGACGTCATCCTAATATTGCCCGTTGAAATACTACCGTTTTCTTATGTAATAATTATTATTTCATGCATCACTTATTGATTTACAGCTATTTTAAATTTTTGATCATTTTTTGTTAGACTCGAAATAATGTTGAATAAGAATATGATAAATAGATAAATGATATTATTAAACTTCGAAAAAAAATTATTTTTAAAATCGTAAATACGTTAAATTTTTTTAGCTAATTATGTACTATCGGTGAGCCAAGAAGTATATTTTTTGAGTATTATTCCCAACAAAATTTTAGGTGATGCGCCGCCTTAATTGCTTCGTCATCAAAGTCACCACTGGTAAACTGAGGTTATTGAAATTGAATAGGAAAAGTAATTTTTAATCTTTGTGACTTTGTATGATAGTAACATACTTACTATAATATAATATGATATTATGTTTTTCGTGTTTAAATGTTTAATTTACAAAATTTACATTTATATATTACATGTATACAAATATAAAATGACTAAGTATTATGCATAGGTCTACATATGTATACATACGATTCTAGAAACGTATCCATATTCAATTAAGTTTTCTTTTATAATAAAATTTCACTTAGGTGATGAAAATTTGGTATTTTAACTGAATATTTATAATTATTATAAATACAATTTTTACCAAATACCTATCTACTCTTTGTTCTTTCTTTTTATGTGTAATTTGAATAGCTTACCAAATTTAAGCGATTTTACACAATCAATGATTTTTTAAATATATTAATGCATATTTATTATAAACTAAAAGTATGTAGGTAAATTATGAAAGATTTAATATAAAAATTAAGAATCTCATAAAACTTTATGGTCAGCTATATTTTGAATCATATAATAAATTTGATTATTATTTTTTACTGTCTAAAAATTTATTATATTATAATATAATTAATGTTAAATTAAAATTATAATGCATATTTTTTCATTGACATAATGTTTGATTAAATATTTTTTTTAACTTTATGTTAATTTTCATTGAATTGCATATTTTTTATAAATATAAAACCATAAACTGTATGCTTAAGATTTTTCAGTGCATATTATATTTTATTGTATTTTAACTCATTACATTTTAAGCACTGTCAATAAGTATTAATTGATAATTAAAATTTCGGCGATGACTGGTGAACTTTACCAGTTGAAGAAATGCATCATTTGATAAATAAATGTCAAAATTAATATTTTTTTATTTACATATTCTTATGATACAACCATACAACATTAAAGTTCATAAGTGATGAAAGTTAGTATGTCGGTACAAAATTAGGCTGGTATAATAGTGGTATACTAATTTAAAATTGTATGTAATTTATTTTTCTACAATTAATTTGCTAATAGTTATTTAATCAATACTAAATTAAAATTAAGTAAATTTTTAAGTAAATAATTTCAAATAATAGTACAAAATTCGATACATTGAAAATTAATAATTAATAATTATTAAATAGTCAGCCTAAATAATTATTTGTCTGACATAAAAACATTGAAGTATTATAAATTGCCTATACCAAAATATGGCTGGGTAAATAGTTTGTTTTTCTTTTGCAATTTTTTACAGTTCTTTTAAAAATTACTCTTACTACCCGTGTGCAATTTCCAATAGCCAGGTTGACTAGACAGTTGTTTTGAATTAATTGTATTCCACGATATTTGATACTTATATTTACAAAGTTAAAACTTACATAAAATTGAAATGCATATTCGTTTCTCACTTTTGCACGGAAATTATGATAAAATGAATTGAAAACTAAATCGTTAAGTTAAAAATTAATATGAATGAGTACATTAACTTAACTCAGTTTAAAAATAACGATCTTCCTTTTAAGTAAATTAGTTTGTGGTTTACATAAAGAGTGATTTTGTTTTTTTTTTAATTTCTTAAGATATAATAAACAATACTATTGATTATTGAAGTTTTATCATAATATTCCTTTTCCTACAATGCAACGTACACCTATTATCTATATTTATCATTAATGTATATGATTATTAAATTATACACATTTCAAATAATAATTAAAAAATATTAATTTTCTAAATCCAAAAGCGATTTAAGGTTATATAATATATAAAAAAAATAAAAACAAATTGTTACTTAATATTCTTATACAAAAATTTTAACGTACATTAAATTTATTTTTTTTAAAAAACTGAATTCAAAATATTATAAAATAATTAAATGCAATATAAATTTTATTATGGTTTAATAAAAAAACTGTAAAAATGGCTTAAATCAGTAATACCAACTGTTTGATAAATATATTTTGTGCCTGTCTATGTATATTATTATTTATTTTATCAAAAAATAGAAATTAATTATTACAGTTTTATAAAATTAGTTTTGTTAGAACTAATTGGTTCATTTGGAATTCATAAGAATTTATAAAGTCGGCTAATAGGCGAATTTTTCGGTGACGTGGGAAGACATAAGACAATTAATGTAAAAGCTATTAAAACAATCCAAAAATGTTAAATACTTTTTTAATGTTAACTTAATATATTATTTTTAAATCAACGTACATAAAAGCCAAGTTATCTCAACGGCGAATTATACGAGGTAAGTTTGTAAGATAGAAAATAAACTAACTAGTTAAGTTAAATTAATTTTTTAACTTGTTAATGCCCACCTTTGCCTTCAAGCTATAGTTGCTGATGAGTAGGTTTTAAGCTTTTTTTGCATTTTAACCTTTCTAACAGTAAACGTATATACATATGATTGAGTATGATACGTAAATAATAGCATCCGTACACTACATGCAGTTAGGTACATACAATAATCTGATTGAAAAAATAAATAAATTGTGTTCCCATGTATCCATGTAGGTAGATTGTATATTTATTGTATTGCGTGTATTCAAACTTTTCTTTTCAAAATTTTATTACTGTGGTGGCATTAAAAAGTTTATAATAATTAAGTAGATACATTTTATACGTGGTTTTTGCGATGCCATTGTTTAGAAAAAAAAATGAGTTTGTAGTGAGGTATTTTAAATTACATTTTACAAACAGTATAGGTGTGCTGAAACTCGATATAAAACTTTTTTCAATTGATTTTTGTGGAGATACAAAAGAATTAAGTATAAATTTATAATACATGTAGCTCGAACTAGGACTAGGAAATACAGATAGTGATCACTGAACAGTGAGAATTTAGACAATTAAAATAATTATACTGGTGTTGGAACTTAGTACTTATTAATTTTTATAATAGCAATAATAAAAGAAGCGTAAATCTATTAAAATTTCAAGGGGGGAGGCTAATTTTTTTTAGCATTAAGATGAATCTATAATATAAAATAATATTTTTAACCATTTTTCTTTCTATTTTGCCTATGTACAAAAGGCAGTACTATTATACTATTATGTTTACAAGCATTGATTAAAAATTAAAAAATGTCCAGATAAATTTAACGTAATATGATGTTAGGTACCTACTGCAGAGTATTGACATACATAAAAAATTAATAATAATAATAAAAACACACGATAAAATCGACTGTCAATAAAAAAAATGTTCAGATTACCTATGTGTATTTGTGTATTGTTTTATTGTTTATCTTGAAAAATAATTTCCCTATTGTTAATTTAAAATTAATTGTACTTGCTGCACACTTAATGTATAAAATAATCAAAAATGGCAAATGCATACCAGCTGCCCAGTTGCGTGTAACATAAAGTCCAAATGTTGGAACGCTTTTAAGTTGGTCGGGTGGGTATTGATATAAAATCGACAGTGAAATAATTTAGTATTATATTATATAAAAAATAAATAGTCGATAATTGGTAGGCTTAATAGTAAAATTATTATCCAAATGATGTGTTCTATTATAATATATTATAGGGAAAAATCTTATCTATATTTCTACAAAATTGAATCAAATGCAATGTACAATTAAACAACATTAATTATAGATATAACAATTACAAGGGATAGGACTGAGGTCACCTATAATAATTTAAACAACACTAATTTTTTTTCTGATACATCAATACATGCCACAGACTAAATCATCTACATTATTTTTATTTACTAATAATTAACTACTGTTAATTATTATACTGAAGTGGACTTTAATCATAAAATATAGAGTCTACAATGTAGACTATGCCCTATAGTTTAGGTACCTAGTACCTATAATATATTAGTGTTGCTAATTTAGCAGTTATATTTATGTGCTATACGAACACAAAGATACCACATCACGTATGATATATAATCAGCGGCGTATTTAAGGGAGGGGCCCATGGGGTCCGTGCCCTACCCAATTCACCGTATTTTATACTTTTTTTTATTACATGAGATATTTTACAACTCTACGCCCCATGTACGCAAATTTGAACTTCCCCTCATAAGACATTTTTAAATACGCCGCTGGATATAATCATTAATCGCCCACCCAATATTCAAATCCGACTAAAATATAATAATAACTTGGAAGTTTCCGCTTCTGAATAATATCTTCTACTAGTGTACCTACGTAGATATTATACAGCTGAAATGTTTATTATTTACATATTGGTCATTAGTACTTAAAATATATTGTGTTATTTTACGTCCAATCAGCGGTCAGAATCACGAATATTACGAAATTGCATCCCGATGACATACCTACACAAAAGTGTGTGTTTAATGTGTTTGTTTATAATACGGATTCTAATATATCTATATAATGGTAAACAGTGACGTTTGTTTTAGAGTTTTTATTGTGTAATTATAATATAAATATATAGTTTTTATCGATCTGACATTGTATGCGCGATCGCAAAATTAAAGTATTAAGTATTGAACTCAAAATATTATAAGTTATTTCGTAGATATACATTATATATTATACATGTACCTTCAACCAGACCTCCTCATAAAAATTTGAGCCCCCGCACTAAATATTTTTGCAGACCATATACAAAACTTCCAATAATAAAATTTACAATAAATTGTTAAAAGTTAAAAATAATAATGTCTTTTTATTACAATATTATTTAAATGATTTGGATTTGGGTTCAAACCATTCAGCGTACAAAACGCGCAGTGTATTGCATAATACTAATCAACTAATAATCGGCCACCCGTATTCCAGATTAAACCTCCTCCCTGCCTGTTGTGGGGGCTCTGTCATCACCGATGACGGTATATGATGTGTATGACTTAACCACAATGATTTTTAACGATGGGTCTCTACTGCAGGCTGTCAAGGCGTAAATTTGTTGTCATAGATAACTCATAAATCCCATAAACACATTATTGCATTTTTATGTAATGACTTGTGGGTGGATAAATGTAAAAAAAACGTTCGAGTTACTCGCAGAAGTGATTTCCGAGTAAGTTTAACCATCTGGCCACCTATATAATAGTCGAATCGACCTGGCGGAAACTGACACAACGGCTGTGCAGACTGCAGTTATTATACGTTTTCATTCATAACATCAGTCAAACATCGTCAAGTAGGTACCAGCTACGCGATAATAATCTGAGTCAGTAGGACGTCTGTATACAACCCAACTATAGTTTTTCTGCAGACGGAAAAGTATAACGAGAGTGGGAAGTCGTTCGCGCATATGCACAAATATAGAACTGCTGCAGTATACTTATATATATATAGCTATATATTATGTATATGTAATCTATACAACGATATTGTGGGTTACGTGGGTAGATATATTAGGTACAGGTAAAATCTGTTGGATGGATTAAAATGTGCTTTTATAACTGTGGATCGTCCATAGCGTCACCCCAAGTACCATCAGCTGATCGTTCACTGCAACTAGACGTGACCAATATATTATATCGATTTCGGGTCATTGATGTATCCTGTACATGAAATTCCGCATGTCACAAAGGACAACTTTCCTGGGAAAATCGCAAACGGAAATCCGATTGCAAACAATTGCGATACACACTTATACGATATATTTATATCATATAGTATAATGATTGTTGAAAATTGAGGAGGAGTTTTTTAACGTGACGCAAAATCTTATTTTCGCGATATGCAATAGATACAGTATCGAAAATGAATAATTCGGAGAGTTTGTGTCTCACAATACAGTACAAAATACATTATATTATTATGGTGGCTGTAAAAACCGCCAAATATGGTCAATCGCGGCGTTATGGAAACATTGGAATCGTTAATCAGACTTTATATTTATATACATATTACGTGCATATAAATATATACCGACGTCGCACGCGCGTGTGCGTGTATTTAGGTACCTACATACGTTCTCCTTCGATTTCCATTTTGGGTATGTCTCAATATCTCGCGTATTCGCGTCGGATAAACCGGCTGCCTACGTATATTCCGCCGTCCTGCGGAGGAAGGCTGCATCATCGATTTGTATACGAAGGTTTGAGTGGGAGTGCCTTACATGGTTCGGAGAATCGGAGAAGGAAATCGTAACGTGCGACCGGTTTGGTACGTCGCGCACGCATAATATAACAACAAAATATAATACTATTATTGTGAAAAATCTCGACCGCACAGTTTTCATCTTATTATTATAGGTAACCGCAGAATTAGGTAGGAATGTATAAAATAATAATAATAATAGTCTAAAATAATTCCTGAAAGTTATAATAGATTAAGTTAATAAAATATAATACAAAAAAATAATGTTAAATTCTGGTATTTAAGATGATAGTAATTATTAATCGCCAAAGGCCCCCCTCATTATTATTATTTTTGCAACACGCACTACAAAGGCACTGATGATTGTTGTTAACAGGATATAGGTACATTTTATTATTGTTTTATGCAAATATACGTCTAAAATTAACCGACATAAATACAATTACAATTGTAACGGTGGCAATAATATAATTAAGAGGAACATATTATTATCTATATATAAGTCGTCGAATAACCAAAATAATACGATTTCTTCATATTATTATTTTTTCGGATACTCAAAATAATTTGAAACAGATACTGAGATACCTAATATTATTTATGTTTATGATTTTTTAATTTAATTTTTTGCTCTTATTAATGAAAGCATTATTTTGGTTAGTGAGGATTGTTGTAACAATGTGATTTTTAAATTCATGTATTATAAAATATTTAAAATTGGTTAACCTTATCTAATCGATGAATAAAGTTGGAGATTAAGGTATTTTTAAATTATTTTTCATGAATTTGAATAATTAATATCATGTTTTAAATGTGTTTTTATGACCAAATAATGTTCTACTTGTAAATTGAATATAATTATAATTATAATTGAAATTCTTAATAATAAACATATTTGTGTTATTTGTACTATTACGTATAGCCTTTCATCTCTTTAGACCTCGAAGTAATTCTAAGAAGTATCTACAGTACTACTGATCTTATTCTCGAAATATAATTTTGTATTGCTAAATACGGTTACTTACTTATCCACTACCTAAAAAAGTACAAAACACGTACTTATTTATTGGAAGTTGCCTTCTACCAGCCTATTTTAACTAAAAAAAAAAATAAACTAGATTGTGTTAAGCAGACAATATTGTATAATTAAATATCCACAATGTTTTTAAGATTTATTTAAAGCGTTGAATGGACATTATTATTTTTTTCAATGTCAAGGCAGGCTCATATAGCCTATCTCGTATATTGGATAAAATATCAAGGTGTATGTATTAATCAACAAAATGTTATAATTTATTGTATGCAATTAATAATATTATTTTATTTGTAATATACTATTATTTAGCCATCAAGTGAAAATAGATAATTTAAAAATAAAACTAAAGAACACACATCATGTGATAATGGAGTAATCAATATTGTAATTTTTTTTTTTTTAAGTTAAACTTACGTATTTAAAATTATTTTAAGTATTTCTATCATAGTACCTAATATTGTTTTATTTTAATAGTATGTTATTATGTAGTATAATATATACGTATAGTATGTATTAAGTGTAGCTGTTATATAAATATATGATATATCTTACGAATATATAATAATACGTTTCAATTATAAGTGAACGATTTCATAAATTGCAATTTCTCATTAGTATGAATTGTTTACGAGTCGTTTATTAATGCTTTATAGGTAAGCATTTTAAATGTAAATGTATACTAATAAAATCCCTTACAACGTTTTAATTTTTTTTATGTTACTATAGCTTTATATTAATAGATAAATATCAACAACTAAAATAACTAAGCCTATACTTACTAAAACATGTTTATAAATACTACTCTAATATAAATTAATATCTATAATTTAATACTCAACATATAACCATGACAGATAAGACGAATTCTTACATATTATTATATTAATAATTGATTAATAATATTTTATAATTTACGTGAAATGTATAATATGAGTCGTATAATTTAAAATAATAAGTAATAACTAATGTACTACAAGTAGGTATAATGTAGGTTAATGTATTATTAACGTTTAAACACGAACTATTTTATAGAAAAATAAAACAAAACAATATTACTAAGATTTAAATAACGCATAAATTTAATTTAAAAATAATCGACTACCATTGATGAGTAAGATAAAAAATTGTCATAGGTAATTGGCGTAGGACGAAACTGGTTTAAGAGAGTTGCATTATAATAGTCCTGTGGAGGATTGTGAAGGCGTATCCCACTTATTGCTAGCCACCTCTTCGATTCATGAAGCACAGCGTTCAGCGAGATTCCCGTCCGTCAGTAGTCGAATAACACTGTACTCATTCGCTTGTTGTTATATTGTTTATTTTATTTTTTTTAATATTAATATTTTTGTTTGTGCGATCGTTAACGTGCGTTGGGTGTTTTTTTTTTTTGCTTTCGCAGTGCTATAAGAATTGTTAAATTATTATTATTTATTATTTGTTCGGTTACTTAAAATAATAATAATAATAATAATAATAATAATAATAATACAATGTTTAAATCTACAAAAAAAACTAAAGACCCCACAAAACATCGAACTGTAAGTGATACCGCAAAGGTAAGTGAAAAAACTATTATTAAGAATGAAAATTCGACGGTGGTTCCGAAACAGATGTTCAGCAGTAAGGTAGCTAACGAACAGCCACTAAATGTAAGCGGTAAAGGGCGCAGTTCAACACCACAGACCGCGAAAAAGACGTTGGTCAAAGGCGGTGTTTCCAGACAGGCTGCAGAATCTTCGTCCACGGCTTCCATTTCAAAATCATTGAGTTCATCTTCCATAAACAAAACTACAACTGGCAAAAGCATTCGGACCATCACCACCGTCGATCAAGATGGCAATATTCATAGGACTGTGGAAACGGTAGACGATGTACCGCAATCGACCACAGAAACCACTACCGAAGAGTCGAATACCTCAGATTCGACCAATGCGTACATCGAGTATGCTGACAAATATTGCTTTGAAGGTGGCACAGAATCGCCGGAGATATTAAGCTCACCACGATACTCTACTTCAAATTTGCTATCGCAAAACTATGAAAATGAATCTTCGTCGGTTAATCAATCGATGTCTACTGAGACTAACTATAATACTGTTACCTCACACGTTAGTTCCAGTTCCGAATCAAAACAAATATCAGACGTAAAGGATACAATACAACACGAAAATACAGTAAGGTCAGTAAATGGAAAATTAATTAAATCAATAGATGATATATCACACGATAATTCAAATTATTCATATCAACCAAATGTTAGTGAAAAAGTAGATTTTATAAATGCAACAATTAATACAAATATAAATTTATCCGAAAATGAATCGTTAAGAACTACACAACTTGATGAAACAAAAAACATTTTTTATAGTAGTGATCATCAACAAATTGATAACGAATCAAAAGAACTAAAAACATCTGAAAATACTGTAAACGTACTAAATGAAACTAAAGAAAAAACAACTACCTCGCAGAACTACGAAAATAAAAGCTCAAAAAATTTTATTGACAATCAGGAAATAAATTCGGGATTAACAGTAAAAATGGTCGGTGGAAAATTGATAAAACAATTTAATACACCTACACAATCTAAACAATCACAAAATATTGTGAATATTAAAGAGGCAGATGTAACTTACACTATGGATAATAATAAACAACAGTATGATAATAACGTAGAAATTTCATTTGAATCAGATATAATTGATCAAAATGTATCTACTAATAAATCTGATGATTTTAGTTCTGAGATGTTCATTACACAAAAATATATACCGATATTTTCTAGATCAAATCAAGAAATTGATGAAATAACGTCAACAAGTGATGGAAATTTAAAAACATTTTATGACAAAAGTATTAAAACTGATGATTCTAGGTATAGTACTGAATATAACACGAAAGACTTATTTGGAAAAAATAAAAATGATGAAAATGATGGATCAACTGTACGTATGGTTGGAGGGAAATTAATAAAATCTTTTAAAGAACCTACAAAAACTCAAAAAACTGTATCAAATATTTCATTGTCAAGTAATTTATCGAATAGTGACATTTCATCCGGTGATATCACAACGTCAACATCCTTTATTACAAATGAACAATCATCCATTTCGAGCTCATTTGGGGGAAAAAATTTATTTGATAAAACAAATGCAAAAACGTCCAATTCTGTTTATCAAAAATCAAATGAACAAAATAAACTTAAAAACCAAAAACAACTGAATGTAAAAAATAATAAATTAAAATCTGAACAAATTATTGATAATATCAACGAAGAAGGTTTATCAGTACGTATGGTGGGTGGAAAATTAATCAAAACGTTTAAGGAGCCAACAACGTCCAAAAAGAGTACTATTGAAGTTTCAAAATCAAGCAGCAATACAACTAATGATATTTCTTCAAGTGATGTTACTACGTCAACATCGTTTATTACTAACGAACAATCATCATTTTCAAGTTCGTTTGGAGAAACTGACCAATCGGATGTAAAAACATCAATTACATCTAAATCTGTAAATAAAAAAACAGATAAGCTAGACGAGTCAAAAAATAAAAAACAACCAGACGTGAAAAAAGACAAATCTACACCGATAACTACTGTTGATATTGTCGACGAAGAAGGTTTATCAGTACGTATGGTCGGTGGAAAATTAATCAAAACGTTTAAGGAGCCAACAACGTCCAAAAAGAGTACTATTGAAGTTTCAAAATCAAGCAGCAATACAACTAATGATATTTCTTCAAGTGATGTTACTACGTCAACATCGTTTATTACTAACGAACAATCATCATTTTCAAGTTCGTTTGGAGAAACTGACCAATCGGATGTAAAAACATCAACTACATCTAAATCTGTAAATAAGAAAACAGATAAGCCAGACGAGTCAAAAAATAAAAAACAACCAGATGTGAAAAAAGACAAATCTACACCGATAACTAGTGTTGATATTGTCGACGAAGAAGGTTTATCAGTACGTATGGTCGGTGGAAAATTAATCAAAACGTTTAAGGAGCCAACAACGTCCAAAAAGAGTACTATTGAAGTTTCAAAATCAAGCAGCAATACAACTAATGATATTTCTTCAAGTGATGTTACTACGTCAACATCGTTTATTACTAACGAACAATCATCATTTTCAAGTTCGTTTGGAGAAACTGACCAATCGGATGTAAAAACATCAACTACATCTAAATCTGTAAATAAGAAAACAGATAAGCCAGACGAGTCAAAAAATAAAAAACAACCAGATGTGAAAAAAGACAAATCTACACCGATAACTACTGTTGATATTGTCGACGAAGAAGGTTTATCAGTACGTATGGTCGGTGGAAAATTAATCAAAACGTTTAAGGAGCCAACAACGTCCAAAAAGAGTACTATTGAAGTTTCAAAATCAAGCAGCAATACAACTAATGATATTTCTTCAAGTGATGTTACTACGTCAACATCGTTTATTACTAACGAACAATCATCATTTTCAAGTTCGTTTGGAGAAACTGACCAATCGGATGTAAAAACATCAACTACATCTAAATCTGTAAATAAGAAAACAGATAAGCCAGACGAGTCAAAAAATAAAAAACAACCAGATGTGAAAAAAGACAAATCTACACCGATAACTACTGTTGATATTGTCGACGAAGAAGGTTTATCAGTACGTATGGTCGGTGGAAAATTAATCAAAACGTTTAAGGAGCCAACAACGTCCAAAAAGAGTACTATTGAAGTTTCAAAATCAAGCAGCAATACAACTAATGATATTTCTTCAAGTGATGTTACTACGTCAACATCGTTTATTACTAACGAACAATCATCATTTTCAAGTTCGTTTGGAGAAACTGACCAATCGGATGTAAAAACATCAACTACATCTAAATCTGTAAATAAGAAAACAGATAAGCCAGACGAGTCAAAAAATAAAAAACAACCAGATGTGAAAAAAGACAAATCTACACCGATAACTACTGTTGATATTGTCGACGAAGAAGGTTTATCAGTACGTATGGTCGGTGGAAAATTAATCAAAACGTTTAAGGAGCCAACAACGTCCAAAAAGAGTACTATTGAAGTTTCAAAATCAAGCAGCAATACAACTAATGATATTTCTTCAAGTGATGTTACTACGTCAACATCGTTTATTACTAACGAACAATCATCATTTTCAAGTTCGTTTGGAGAAACTGACCAATCGGATGTAAAAACATCAACTACATCTAAATCTGTAAATAAGAAAACAGATAAGCCAGACGAGTCAAAAAATAAAAAACAACCAGACGTGAAAAAAGACAAATCTACACCGATAACTAGTGTTGATATTGTCGACGAAGAAGGTTTATCAGTACGTATGGTGGGTGGAAAATTAATCAAAACGTTTAAGGAGCCAACAACGTCCAAAAAGAGTACTATTGAAGTTTCAAAATCAAGCAGCAATACAACTAATGATATTTCTTCAAGTGATGTTACTACGTCAACATCGTTTATTACTAACGAACAATCATCATTTTCAAGTTCGTTTGGAGAAACTGACCAATCGGATGTAAAAACATCAACTACATCTAAATCTGTAAATAAAAAAACAGATAAGCTAGACGAGTCAAAAAATAAAAAACAACCAGACGTGAAAAAAGACAAATCTACACCGATAACTAGTGTTGATATTGTCGACGAAGAAGGTTTATCAGTACGTATGGTCGGTGGAAAATTAATCAAAACGTTTAAGGAGCCAACAACGTCCAAAAAGAGTACTATTGAAGTTTCAAAATCAAGCAGCAATACAACTAATGATATTTCTTCAAGTGATGTTACTACGTCAACATCGTTTATTACTAACGAACAATCATCATTTTCAAGTTCGTTTGGAGAAACTGACCAATCGGATGTAAAAACATCAACTACATCTAAATCTGTAAATAAGAAAACAGATAAGCCAGACGAGTCAAAAAATAAAAAACAACCAGATGTGAAAAAAGACAAATCTACACCGATAACTACTGTTGATATTGTCGACGAAGAAGGTTTATCAGTACGTATGGTCGGTGGAAAATTAATCAAAACGTTTAAGGAGCCAACAACGTCCAAAAAGAGTACTATTGAAGTTTCAAAATCAAGCAGCAATACAACTAATGATATTTCTTCAAGTGATGTTACTACGTCAACATCGTTTATTACTAACGAACAATCATCATTTTCAAGTTCGTTTGGAGAAACTGACCAATCGGATGTAAAAACATCAACTACATCTAAATCTGTAAATAAGAAAACAGATAAGCCAGACGAGTCAAAAAATAAAAAACAACCAGACGTGAAAAAAGACAAATCTACACCGATAACTAGTGTTGATATTGTCGACGAAGAAGGTTTATCAGTACGTATGGTGGGTGGAAAATTAATCAAAACGTTTAAGGAGCCAACAACGTCCAAAAAGAGTACTATTGAAGTTTCAAAATCAAGCAGCAATACAACTAATGATATTTCTTCAAGTGATGTTACTACGTCAACATCGTTTATTACTAACGAACAATCATCATTTTCAAGTTCGTTTGGAGAAACTGACCAATCGGTTGTAAAAACATCAATTACATCTAAATCTGTAAATAAGAAAACAGATAAGCCAGACGAGTCAAAAAATAAAAAACAACCAGACGTGAAAAAAGACAAATCTACACCGATAACTAGTGTTGATATTGTCGACGAAGAAGGTTTATCAGTACGTATGGTCGGTGGAAAATTAATCAAAACGTTTAAGGAGCCATCTCGAAATATTTTAAAAAATAATTCTAAATCTAATATATTTAATACAAGCAGCCAACGGACAAATTTAAATTTAGATACTAGTTCTCATGTTTTAAATACGACTTATATTATTGACGAATCATCCAATAATGAAGTAACAAAAATCCTTAAGACTAGTTATGACACTAGTACAACTAGTGTTGATGGGAAATCAGTAAATATTTTCAAACCCGAGAAAACTCCTCGAAAACCGAAATCTAGTTTTCCAGATAAAACGAATACGGACGTTATGTCTTTTGATAATAATTTCACTACATCTGTAAACGATACTAAACACGTTCACGATGTATTTTATGATGTTTCTGAAGAATCTTACATTGAATCTCGACAGTTTTCGGAGCAATCTATAGTGCAAGATTTTCATGTAACATCGAATACATCCGAATATTATCCTCAGAGGCCTATTAGAAATAGAGATGTAAGAGATAACATTGTTGTTCAAGATGTTACTGACTTCGTGTCTGTTTCCAATCAAGCAGAAGTAATAGAAAATAGAACAATATCCGAAGCGGTGTTCGAAAAATCAGTAGTAAAAGGTATAACCGAAAATTATGAAAACCACGTATCTTCGTCGAAAAAAGTCCGTGAAAATAAAGTAGATAAAAAGTCGAAAAAGGATCAAAAGGAAACTGCTTCAATTACAAAGGAACAGTGCATTTGCGAAATTTGTACCTGTGGGTAAGTCAAATTAAATATATATATGTAAATAAAATATTATAATAATACAAAATATTTACTATAAGTTTGAGTAAGAACGTATTAAAACCATATAATTTATTTTATGATTATAATACCTATTAATTTTATTCATTTGAGTAATTGTTTATAATTATGCTGACTACATTAAATTAGTAATTACTTTTATATTTAATGTAGAGACATTGTCCCTGAATTTAATGCTTTAATTTTTCTATTTTTTTGATTATTGAGACATAACCTTGAATTATATAAACATTTAGTGTTACATAAGATACTAATTTATAAATATAAAATAATCTAGAAACACAGGATATGCTATTTATAGATGATATGCCGTTATCTTTGTAATATTTTTACCTTTTCCATTAAAAAATAATTAATAATATTAATTTATAAAAAGTAAATTATTTAAAAATTGTATATAATGAACATTTTTACACTTTGGGTAGTAACTAGCTGTATTGAAGTTCTTGGATAATATTACATCCTAATATAGAACTGTAAAATATAAATACTTTAAGTAGTAGACAATAATTATAGTTACTGCACATGATTTATGCAAAACGTTTTAAAGTATTTTTTAAGTATTATACAACTCGGATATAGTTAATAGTTACAACTATAAAAATAATACATAAATAATATTATAAATATAATAAATCGTAAAATCAGAAAAGGTATTTAAAATTATGTAAACTGCAAATGTGATACACAATTATTATCAAATAAATAGAATAGTGAGAATTACTTGTATATACCTATGTAATGTAATTTGAAATATGTAGGCATTTTTCACTCATTGTGTAAGGATTTAATTGACGCTTGCATGATTATTATTTAGTTTTTGCTAATGTCTACTAATATAGTACCTACACTTATGAAATATTAGTATTCCTTATACGCTGGGAACTGGAACGCATTGTACACAATTTGTTAAGAAATATATTTGTTTTAAAATATAGAACATTTGAACGAGGAAATGAAAATAAACTGTTATACATTTGTTTTAAAATGCATTGAAATATCGTTAGTAAATATTTTAAGGGATAATGAAAGGCATAAAAAACTTTATAAATTGATATTTAAAATTTTTTTTATAGTAATAACTAAAATTTTAAGTTTTTCATTAGACGCAGAATATATTTTAAAATATTGATATTTAAATATCGAATGTCAATGAAATAAAATGCTTATCGATAATAAAAGTTTAGATTAATCTATATAAGACTATACATTGAATACCGGTATCATACGTTATACCACATAACCACACTTATTTAAAGTTTAAAAACATATATTAATTAAAAAATAATCTAACTTTTTAGTATTTGTAAAGTATAATAATTATAATAATAATAATTATCGTCATAATTAGGAAAGTAAATTTCAGTGTGTAGAATAAAAAAATATAAACTATTGTTATCATAGACATTAAAATCATTTGGAAAAATAAAGTGTTATAAAAATTTTAAGCAAAAAAAAATATATTTCCATTGTCACAACAATTGAGTAAAAAATTTAAATTTCATATCGATCATTCCGCCGTTAAGTTATGTATGTTTATGTATGTTTACACAAAAATGTTGTTATAAAATGTATTATTATTAATTGGGTGGTTGTGGGTGCCTTTCTCATTATTATTCAATATTAGAAAAATAGCATTGTAATAATTCACCGTAAACAAAAGTTACTATGGACAGTACAGTTGGATATTATGCCCTTAGGCACAACACATCATGACGTACATAGATACGTTTATGTTAATTTGTATTTATATTTAAATTAGTAATGCATTTATAATTGTCCATATAGTAATTATTATTATACAGGAACAGTCTTTTTCGTTTGCAGTCCGATATACTGTTCTCCGACAGTCCGACCGTATCCACATTTATTTCGATTCGTGTAGGTATGTGTATATATAGATAGAATATGTGTACTTTATACATAACCGTTGTAAGTTTCTATAATAGTATGTACATGACTTTGTACATATTTGTTATATTGTTATAATCATTCTCCGTACAAAAAAAAAAACTGTAATAATCTGCGCAGCAATTGATAAATGTATAAACTATTTTTTAAATCTATAGTCCATCGATCAAAATCTGCAATAAAAAACGGTACCTATAGGGTCATTTTTCGTTTAAATATAAACACGTATGTTATAACCCTAAACATAATAGGTAGGTGTGTGTAATTATCGTCGGCGTTCCGCAGTTGGCATACACGCGAAACGATCGTAAACGGTTAACACGTATATGATATATACATGTATTATATTACGTCATGCGTAAAGCGTATAGCGATCATTTTTCGCACAACGCGCCGCAAGAAAGTCTACGAACAATATATTATTATTACTGTTATTAATAATTTAACTCGTTTTATTCTCGCGCGCGTTTCCCGTCTCCAGGGATCCGACGGCAACTTTTTATCCAGCGTATCGTTACACCGTTGCCAACTCGACCACGATCGTCGACGCCTTATATTCATTATTAACGTTCCGTCGATCTGACAATACATTCGTGTATAGATGTAATGAAACGCAATGTCGATTTTTGCGATAAAATACGACTAGTTTGACAACATTGAGCCGACGCTTATTTATTATTATGATTATGCAAGTACCTACTTACAGTATTGTGATCGCAAATTCAAAATACCGTTTGGTTTTAAATGCTCGCAGACCAGTTTCCTATCGATAGTCGTTTTTTTTCTCGATAAAATGAATCCAAGTGCAGCAGTTCTCAATCGTTTTACATTCGCATACCATTTACACAGCTTGAACATTTTCACGTACCACTACCACGCAACTTAATAACCCTAGTTTTTTGTTTTGCTTATCATAACCTAATAAAATAATATTTAATGTTAATAAACATAAGACATAATTTTTTTTTTTTATAAAAAGAGATTTTCTTCGTTCACCACCTGTGAGCTTTCTGTACCGCGAGTTAAAAATAACACTGTACCTATAGAGCTATCGGTGCTGGTCAAAACAAGTAAAAACTCTATTGTTAAAGACGATATAATTTAACTGTCCTATAAGGTTTGCAGATATAATTTCAAATTTATAAATTCGATTACATTCATTGAATTTTTCGATACTCCATGATAGGGTTTAATATAATAGGCGCCTATCTACATTAAGATCAACAACAATTAAGTATATATTATTAAAAATTAAGCTTAAATAAATCGATAATCATTATATTTTTCATAATACAGAGTATGATTAATTTCACTAATTCAAATATTGTGTATTTGATATCAATAATACATGGTTTTAATTCTCAATCCTTTGGTATTGAATAATTAAATGAAACTAATCGGTTTAAGTTACAGATTTTGATTGATAAACTCTAAGCTTCCCCTCTAGGTTGCAACAGTACTGAGTTTCTAATCATTGGGCAATCATTTTTGAACAAAACTGCGAATAGTTTCTGTTGCGATCTTAAAAACTTGGCCCTACAAAACGATAAATAAACTAGTATTTTTTATTATTTCAAATGGTGACGTTCGTGCGACGTGCATGTTCTTTTTGCAAGCAAAACCATTTTAAATGTTTAAGGCAAATTATTATTGGACGTATTTTGTCGACATAATTAAGATGAGGGTCACAGGAAAAAGGTCCGGAGACTGCCACTACCGTCGCTGTCTCGCTGACGTTGATCATTTTTTACGTTTCGCCGTCAACGTTTATGTTATTATTATTGTTATAAAACTACAGTTGCCGTCTCGCCTCGCCTCGCCGTCCAATGTTTGTCCGTTCTTTATAAAATGCTCGTTTGCAAACCCATTGTTTCATCGTCGTTAAGTCGGGCGTGTACCCATACTTAAAACACAGTAGCTATAGGTCGCGGGCGACCGGTTCTTGCGATAACGCTAAAACCGAAATGAAAAAACGCTCTGGGTTGCCCACTTCCCGGATGAGCGTAGGTATTTCGTACATATTTTTTCATATATATTTTCACCACACACTTTAGTATACATTACAGCATTATAATATTATTCACCATATGCACATCACACACACTCGGTAAATACACACAAATGAGTCGTGTCACAAACGATCAATATTTATTATTATCGATCATCGCGTGGTAAAAACCGACGACGACTGTATAGCTGATATTATAGCTAATATATTATAATGTGTTATGTACTTTTCTCTATTGTACAACGTACGAAATCATCGAGAGCCGACTGTGGGATGTGTACCTTTTGTGCGGTATTTTTTTTATTATCATTTCCGCTGCAAAAAATATATTTTCGAAATTCCCTCCGATGACGATATTAATTATCGTAATATTATAATATGTATAGCTTGCAATAATATAGTCAAGTTGACATCATCATTTATTTTGGTTGATAAAGCTATACCTACGTCGTCGCCACGCCGTTTGATATTATCGGTTTAAACGGGTCGTAGTGTTTGTTGCAACACATAATATTATATTATATTATATACGCATATCTACTAGCACCGTTAAAGATTATGTCGACATATAAGTGATTTGGGAGAAAGGATTTGTTCATCGTTCGGCTAAATCTTGTGCTAAAATGAAACGTTCGTTTAGTAAATCGACCAATTTATTTTTGTAAAAGTCTATTACGAATTTGCCGTACTTTTTGTAAAAGGCCAAGCAGCTAAAGTTTCTATTATATTTTTTTGCGTGTATAATACGATAAATTGAGAATAAATCTAAGTAATAACTAATAATGCCCGGAAAAATATTTCTGAAGTGATCAAATTCAACGTTATAAAAGTTGGTACACTAGAGCAGAGTTTCGGAAATCCAGTTACACATATGGCCACAGTAATTAACTTAAGTACATATTAAATATTTAGACCTCATGACTTGGATCGAGTATTTTCAAATTATTAAATTGAAATTACTCTAATTATTTTATTTTATAATCTATAACGAATATTTTTTAAATATTACATTATATTCACTTAATTTAATTTATTTTTACCTTTAACTTAACCTAATTTGACATTTTATCTCGTCTCCAATAATTTTATCTAATGGACATATTTTTCTGGAAAATATTTCTGTTGACATTTTTTAGTAGCAAATCTATAGGTACCTACCATATATGACCGATTGACGGGCGCCACATTACAGATGGTTGACATTTACTCAATTAGTCATCGGCGTTACACATAAACCAGCCTCCAAGTATATATATATATCTAATAGTTCCATTTACGGTCCGCATATAATCAACTTTTGCGAGGTCAACCCTTTCCGTTGTCGATCGAATGTATACAAGCGTTTATTATGCACACATACTCTATACGTATATTATGTTATATGGTGTACGTAGTACATACGTATAGTATTGTTGTTCCCACTTGTATGAGCAACGATTTCGACGGGGACTACGACGACCAACTGCTTTCTAACTCGGTTTTTATTATTATTACCGTCAATAAAAGAATAATATATTATTATTATATACCTACCGTGTTGGATTTGGTCGGACTCTACTGTAGTGCCGGGAGACATGACAGCCGTCAGCGTGATACATAAATATTATATAATATATAATATATTATTTATTTATACTTATATACATTATATATTTAATATTTATATATAATCCATCGTCAATGCGCTTTCACGTTCACTGTAAAATAGACTACGTTTATTCATAAAATCATAATTGTAATTCGTTTCTTTTTCGAAAGCCTTTATATAGTCGCACTGACCACGTGTATGCATCTTATAAATGATCGACTTTCCTGTGTACATATTATCATTATTGTATACTTCCCGTTGCGCAACACTGCACGATGTTTTAAATCATCTCTATACAGCCGCATATATTATAATAATTACATGTGGGTTTTATGACAATGGTACATAGTGTAGGTAATAGATAATGTACAAAGACGATCTTAGATCTTGGAACCTCGTTCGTCGGATGTTATTCATGAAATAGTTAACACTGCAGTCATTTTGCGATTCGCAAACCATTATAAATATTTATATTACTACATGCAGCAGGAGTTATTTTCTTTTATTATATCGCTTATCTACATAGTTATTGAAGTAAGAATAGATAAAGCTAGTATATTATTATGTAAAATTATATTTAATAATTTTTAAGAAATAACTGATAAAATATGAGACCGTTTAGTATAAGGTTAAATTAAAATATACAACAGATAGTCTTAATACCATTTAAGAGATCACATTCTTTGCTTCTGAAAAAACTTAAATATATAGGGTACTGTTGTATATATTTATAAATCTATTAAATTGCGCTGAAGAAATAAAACTTACCCATCCGGAGGCGAAATGAATAAATCAAAAGTTATTATAAAAAGGAGGGATAGATAAATTTGCGTACAAAAAAAAAAAAAAAACAGTAAAAATGATTTCGTTTTTTTCTCGGGTACATACATTTGATGAATTATACTTGTTTCTTTGTCGCGTGTAAAAATTTTTTAGAAACTAATTTATTTATATAAATAACTCATCAAAATATATTTTTCCGGTTAACAACAGTTAGCATGCAAGCAGTGTATTAGTGTTCGGTATGCAGTAGTAAAAACGATAATTGCTAACGTTTAAATTATTTTTTTGGCAAAATGTTGCTGCTATTTAAATGAAAAAGAATTTAAAGAATTACAATCTCAATTAGTGGTCTTACACGTTTCATTAAACATACTTAGGCGCCTATAACTACCAGTTATAACGTTGACCACTGTGTTCGATCGAGTATGTGTTGTGTTATGTGTATCTAAGTAAAAACGATCTATGAACAAATTGAGTATCAGTAATTATTTGCTTGGTGACTCTCATTTTCGACAATTATTTTGTTTTCAATTATACGATGTCTATCACCATTTTAAAAAGTACACGCGCTCGTCGACCACGTGAACTCGCGTAATGCTTAGTCGTAATATTATGTGTAAATAATTTCAACCATGTCTGGCAAAACAAGTTGAGCACGCACATAATACGTATAAATATCACATATTATAATATATCGTACATTAGCACGAGCACGAGTCTGTAAATCCGTCAATCAGCTATTGTGTGCGCGGGTGTTGCCGACTAACTATTATAGAATTATATTTATTTTGATCTGAACGATTCTCAGTTTGCAAATTTGCAGTAATAATTATTAATTTTACAGTAAACACAAAAGTCTAAAATAAATAAAACTTACAGATGGGTAAATTATATTTTTATAAATAGGTGTGTTGTGAAATATTGTTATGAGTAAAATACATTAATATTTTTTTCATAAAAATGATTTTCTAACGATATTATGATTGTGGTGTACCTAAATGTTGTAATCATTATTACATATTGTAGTCTTGCACACAATGTAATTGGTACATATTGTACGGTGATTTTTCGTACATAAAAATTTGGCTATTCTAATTAGTCAGTATTTTTCTCATTGTATACATCAGTCATGTGTAATGCAATATCCGAAGTTTACTAATAATGCCCACAGTGTGCCCTTGATGTACCTACCTATAGATAATCGCGTATTGGTCACGGACAATTAAGTTTTAAACTATAAAATGTATTATTTATACTACTTTACTCATATATAAATAACAATACTCATATAGCACTATCACTAAATTAGCATCGAATTCTTAGATATTTTATTTCATTCATAATCGTCAAATCATCTAACTACAAGTAGAGTGCCAGAATAACAGTATTAATAAAAGGTACTAAAAATAATGTCATAGAATTCTTATTGTTTTCTGATCCATACCTAATATAATATATTATAAATATAGGTTGTAACGTTGAATGTATTTATCGTATAAATATTTCAGTCTATTCAGTCATATATACGAATGATCGCAAAAGAGGAAGAATTAATTTAGTGCCATCACTTAGTACGTGTCACTATACTACATGACAAATTAAACACTCATCGCAAAAGGAATTAAATGTATGTCAGTGCGAACAAGAATATTTTTACTATGAGTTTACAGTCTAGTTATTTAATTCTTGACATATTTATTCCAGAGATCTGAGCTTATGATTACATATCAATTTCACGAAGTTCAAGGTTGGGTAACAAATTTAGTATTCTTTAATTGTTTGCTATTGACCATTTTTATGTACGTGTATTTAATGTGTGCCTACTTTTTAAATTCTTAACCGCATATCTTTAATTATTATATCTTGTATAGACTAAAGTAATACACCATATAAAATATATTATGAACAAAATTATTTTGTCTTTTAGTAGAAAATTAATAAAACAAACGTTAGAAATGTATCAAAGTATGTATAACCAATGGCCTTTAGTAGTCGATCAATATAAATTAGAAATATAAAATAAAATCACATAACAGAAAGTATATTAATTTAATAGGAAATACGATTTTGATTAAAATATGTTTATAACTTATAATAATACAATAAATAAAAATTTATTTTGATCAAAATAAGTCAAAAACAATTTATAAATCATAAGTACTATACAATCTATAGTTAATTTAAAATTTGTTGTTAAACAGGTTTAAAAATAAATTATTAATATAATAGAAAAGTATTTTTCTTCCGTTGTAAGTTATGTGTTTTTTTTTGTATTAAACATTTATCACTAGTTTTAGTTTGTCGTTGTTTGATTACCTAATCGTTTATTTTAACATGTAACGCGTCATCAAAATTCCATGTTATTATACTATCTGTAGGTACTGTAATTTATTATTATTTTTTTTATTATTCATGCGTTTTTAAGACTACAATTGTTCTGTATACAACATCTACACCATCATATTCTTAAATGAAATTGTCACTTATTTTACATATTTTAATATTCCTATAATATTACCCACTTCCAGTAACTATAGTCTATAACTTACCTATCTAAACTACGTTATTGCGTTGTCCCTTTCACTATATCTACATTATGATTGCTGTAAATGGTCATTATTCATTTATCAGAGTGAAACCCATTCATTCGTAGTTTATTTTTATTACTGTTATTTGAGTCTCTTGAGTTACATACAAATTAAATTATCGAAATACTTATTGTCGTGTTATAGAACGGGCGTAATCCGAGTATAGGTACCTACTTATTTACTATGCGTATTCTCATTTTGAACGATTTTAAATGGCCACGATTCCGAGTCACGTTCTAATGAGTTTAACTGCACAATATAAAATATGCATTCCGGATGAACATAAAACAGCATTGCCAAGTATGAATAAAATATGCTAAATAACTAATTTTTTTTCAAAACTTTACAGCTCTCGTATATATAAAGAATATATTTTAATTTTTTAAACAATTTTTCTGATATAATGTTATATTCTGTTACATTTTTGTAGAATAAGTAGTAATATAGGCAATTATTGAAAATAACTATAGAAACATAATTATTACATATTATTATACACTATAATATGTATCAAAATATATTATATTATAATCATTTTTCTTGTCATCTGATTTTTTTTTGTGTATATTATGACTAAACAATGTACATTATAAACTATAGTACAGTCACCTACTGTATAGTTTATAGTGATATATACTTACATTTCAAAGCAGCTCTAGTGTTTTGTTTAGTTTTTTGTTTTGTTTTGAATAAGCTTATTATTAAGGTTTATCATTACAATTTCATTGATATTGACAGTATCGTAATACGGTGTTATAACATTGCAGACACAATTACCTAGCAAGGACTATAATGTGTCAGTTTGATTATGATTGAGAATAAAAATATTAAAATGACTTTTTTAGCCTTAGCAACGTGTGGCTATTGTTATACCTACCAAGGTTAGGCTATGTATGTATAATGACGACGTTACACTCCGCAGTGCCACACCTCACCCACATTTATTATTTTTATTTTCTAAAAACCGTAGAGTCTCATTGATCAGTTCTTCAAAGTGCTACAATCGTCAAATTTAAAAATATTTGGATTTTGTTTTATTATTATTTAATTATACGTAATAATTTTTCAATAATTTTAACAAGTCTTCTATGTTGCGCCCATCTACATAAAAAAACTAATAAACGAATAAAATTATTATTTTATTTTCGAAAAAATATTACTTTATTCATTACCGATTGGTACTTTATCTTGTTAACACCGTTGATTGTGTTTATATCAAGGTTAAATTATAGGTAAATACATAGCCATTCTAACCAGTAACTGTATACAAAAAGTTACTTGTGTACACTTACAACGCATTTTACCATCTATGTCCAAAATACGTAACCCAGTAGTTATAGTTATATATTTTTTGCAATGTATTTTAATTATTTAACAGTAATCTTGAACTAATCTGTAGTATATATACGTCAACACTATGCTTACCCGTGTTTCTAGCAATTTGGTTCTATAATATTATAGAACGAATAAAAAGTTTTAACATATATACTTTGTTCAATATTACAAATAATGTATTATATACAATATATACATGTTTGAATACGTATGAAATTAAAAAAATGTTATCTGATCTGCATATCTAATTTTCAAAATATACTTTACTGTTACGAATTTTATTTGATTTGCCTATCAATGCCCTTAAATGACAATAAATATGGTTAATGGTGGCACGTTCATTTTTACAAAAATGGTATAACGGATTTTATTAAATGCCAAGTATTTAATGAATTCATTACCTATACAATATCTAACACGATATTTACACTTTGATTTAACTGATATCCTATGCCCATATATATAGTTTCAGTTTTCTTATATGTATTAACCTGTAGCTTTAACTGATTATTATTGTTTTGTTTTATTATTATGATTTGTGTAATGGGATCCTTTACTGTTCCTTTATTTGAGATTTCCAAACAGAACATGCAAGGAAACAATACAAGTAAAATTCATTGAAATATTATCTCTTTTGCAGTATTTTAATATTCTATTGACAGTTTAAAGTATTCAATATTCATATTAGGTTAAAACGAATATGTCAATAAGCAATATCTACCCAAGGTAAAATGTTAACACTAGCTTAGATAATACATTACTACTTTAATAATTTAAAAAAAGTTTTTTTACAGAAATAATAATTAGTAAAGCGATACCTATATATTATTATTTATCTTAATGTTTTGCCAATAACTCATATTGTTCATAATATATTGTTACAATTAAAAATAAATCACGAAAGAATTTTCTTAGACAGTATATTTTATCTGCAATATGAATTATTGTAAGTTATATAGAACATCAATTTATTTTATTATTTATAATATTTGTTTTGTTGACAACTGAAAATAAAGTATACATATTCAAATAAATATGTGACTTTATGTTTATTTACTTATTAGTTATATTATTATTAATATTTTTTTTTTATAATTATAAAATAATAAATGCTTAGCCTATGGCTATCTATATTTATAAATAATACAGAATAATAAGTTTTAATAAGATGATTATAAACAAAAATAAATTAACAAGTGTGTATACACGTGAATTATCATTTATTATTATATCATACAAATTGTAGAAAAACAATAAAAAAAAATATATAAAAAATTAATAGTCGTACTAAAGATAGCAGATACAGTAATAGGTTAGGATATAGAGTTATATTATATTATATTGTTAATTAACTATAAAAGAAATTTATTTGTCTAGGAAAATGAACCATATCAATGATAATAATATGGTGTAAACATTCCGTTGGTATTTTTTTATACTGTTTTAGATCAAAGAATTTGTTGTTAGTGTGTTATGTATATTCTTTCACTAGTGTACCTACCTATTAGATACATTAACACGAATTCATGTTATTTTTAGTATCACGTGAATTTCATTAGTTTCAAACAATGAATGATTTTATTTTATTATTCCAGATTATCCAAAATAAGTATACTTATGTATAAAATATTGTATCTTTAAACAATAGTTTGACATACAGTCTATATTTTGGGGAGGGATAAATTTAATTTTCATATAAAATATTTATAATATTGTTATTGTAATTTTTTGTTAAATTTGTTTTATTAGAAATACATATTACATTGATATTATTTAGATTAAAAAAAAAATATGTCTTTAAAAATTACGAAATATTTACTATAATATGATTGATTGAATAATTTTTTATCGTGCATAATAACAATATTACAGAAGAATGATAATTTTGTTGATATTATAATGATTTCTGATACGAGAATGTTGCTTGAAAATTAAATGATTAAAGTTTAAAAATGATTGCTTTATTCGAAGACATACACGCAATACAATACTCGAATAAATTAAATTGAATGAATAGATTGAATTAATTAAATCACACATCAACGTAAACATAAAATATATTATGCTTCTACAAGTTGCAAATAAAATAATAAAAGTAGAATTGATTATATCAATAGAATTGCAAGAATATAAAAAAAATTGCTTTACCACCATTAATAATGTTCTGAAAGATTTATTATTTTGGGTTTAATGTTATATACATACTTGATGGAAAAAACTTTTAAATTAATACCAATGTTTGGCTATACAGTGCGTACAATTGGTGCAAGCGGTTCAGTACCCTATTGATTAGTCTGTATACAAATTCGTAAACGCATATAGCCACATTTTACATTACTTTTTAAAGAATTTTCACGTAGTTCGCATTAGTATACCTACATAACTAGTATGTACAAATAATTAATACTTTAAGTTGGCCAGCAAAATTTTTAATAGAAAATAGTATACGTTTTTAAAAGTATTGAAATCTAATATAAACAATTTTTATTTCATATTTAAAGACGTCATCGATGTCCACATACACCTGGAACAGATAGGTCTCCATTAGATTTGGAGCCTATATCGTCTCCAAAAATATCAAGGACTAAAGAAGAATATCAGCCAATACCATTCGACCGCATTGAAAGGCCTAGTTTGCAAAGACTTAATACAGAGTTAACTTTAACCGAGGGAAAAATTGAAACTACTACGGCTTACAGGTCGGAGTTTGAGGAAAAATATGCAGAACGTCAAGCTCGGTAATAATAATAACTTTAAAATAATTATACAATTGAATTCTTATTGTTATTTGTGTTTGTGATAGATATAAAATGGAAGATCAACTTCATCTCGAAGGTGAATATTCTCCACAAAGAACACAAGAATATACGGGACTTCCTGGTGATCGTTATTTATCACGTAAGCCACAAGATAACTTAAAACCTGAAGGAGACTTTGAAAGACCGACTCGTGAAAAGGTGACACCAGCAGAGCGACCAAAACTGATAAAACCTAGCGATAATTTGATGCCGGAGGGTGATTTTGAAAGACCACAACCGTCGAAGTATGGGCCCGGTGAGAGAGCGCCAATCGTCAAACATCCAGACAATTTAAAACCTGAAGGCGAATTTGAAAGACCGATTCGTGAAAAAGTGACACCTGTAGAACGACCAAAACCGATAAAACCTAGTGATAATTTGAAGCCAGAGGGTGATTTCGAAAGACCACAACCATCGAAATACGGGCCCGGCGAGAGAGCACCAATTGTCAAACACCCGGACAATTTAAAACCTGAAGGCGAATTTGAAAGACCAATTAAATATAAAATAGAACCAGGGGAACGTCCAATACCGTTTAAGCCAAGTGACAATTTAAAGCCAGAAGGTAATTTCGAGCGGCCAACACCTACAAAAGTGCAACCTGCTGATCGACAGAAACCAATTAGACCAAAAGATAATTTACGACCTGAAGGTGAATTTGATAGACCTGTATCATCTCAATACGGACCAGGTGACCGAGCACCAATAGTTAAACATCCAGATAATCTTAAGCCTGAAGGAGACTTTGATAGGCCCAAACCTAATAAATATGCACCTGGTGATCGAGCGCCTATAGTAAAACATCCGGACAATTTAAAATCTGAAGGAGATTTTGAAAGACCAGAACAACCCAAAGCGCCAAAAAGAGGAGACAGAGCACCTACTAAGAAACCTATTGACAATTTACGACCAGAAGGTGAATTTTACGGAGAAAGAACAGTAACAAAAATCGTAAAAGGAGAAAGAGCTGAAATTCGAAGACATGAAGACCAACTATTAATTGGTGGAGAATTTACAGGTTAATTATTTTATTATTCACAATTCTAATCAGAAATTTTAAATAATCACGTTACTAAAAAATACAAAAGAAAAATTAAGAAACCATGCATAAAAAATTATTGACTTATTAATTATCAAATATTTAATAAAATTTATTAAATATTATTTTTATGCTTGAATAATTAACATTATAATGTACAAATTATAAATAGGTTTAAAGATTTATGAGAGAAACTAATTTAATATATGAAATATCAATTTTAAAATTTGATATCTTGAATAAATTATTAGCTGTTATCTATTAAAGATTTAGATAAATACTCAATATTAACTTATAGACTAGTTTAAAATAAAATAATAGAAATAAATTATATTACTCAAGTAAGCAAATAATATTCCTTATTTTTTAAAATTGTAATAAATAAATTTAGGTATGAAATAACTAATTTTACAAACAAAAAATTAATCAATTTTGTAATTTAGGATTAAAGATATCATGTAATAGTTATACTTAATTGTGCATTTCAAATGTATATTTTCAAATATATATTTATAAGTATTTTATTTTAAAAATTCGATATTTTTATTACGGTGCTTTAATTAAGATAGTATTAAAAAATATAAATAATTCGAAATAATGCAACAAAAAAAAAATAAAAAAAAAATAAAAAAAATAATATTGAAAACAAAAATTTAATTATAATAATTATACTGTTAATACTTCATAATAATTGGTTATATTATTATTTATTATTCATACAATAATACTAAAGTAGAGCGTTGATTATCTGCATATCAATTAATATTTGCATCATAAAGTTTGTACAATATATGAATTTTATGATATTTGAAAATAAAATTTTTCATTATTTTAAATACTTAAATTACTTACTTTTAGCAATACATATTTTATTGTATTATATAAATATACATAAAATATACATTAATTTTAATTATGTTAAATATTTAAATTTAGAGCATATAAATGATCAACTGTGTATAGTTTTCATACATACTATATAATAAAGAAAATAAAAATATTGATTTATTCAGCAAAATATTAATTATTTATGAATTCAAATATTTATTTATTTATAATTGTATATTATAGATACCACTACGCAAAGAATGGAGTTTACAGGAGAATCAACTGAACGGCCAAGGATGATACGTAGAAATACATGGACAAAACTAGAAGGAGATATTTTGGTAAAAATAAATCAAATATTAAAAACAAACAAACAACTAAACAACGTAATTGTTTTATAGGTAGTACCAAAAAATAAAGAAGATTACCCAGAACGTCCAGTGGTCCGAAATGAAAAAGGAAAAAAGAAAACTGATACATTAAATATAACAACAGGTGAATTTTATTCGAACACATCATCTCAAGAAGCTTATCAACGACATGATATGAAAAAAACCGAAATCGTAAAGAAACGAACGGACAATTTAGTATGCGAGGGTGAAATGACTTTTGAAACTTCACGAATGGCCGATTATTCAGCAAAAACAACAGAATTAGAAAAACCGGTAAGGCGACGTACTTGGACTAAACAAGATGGAGAAATATATTTCCAAACTACTACTTCAGAAGTTTTTAAACATCACAAAGAAACAAATATAAGACAAACTATCAAAAAACACACGGATAATATAACTATTGAAGGAAAATTCGATGATAGAACACATTCTAAGGAGCAATTCAAAAACATACACGCCGAGAGATCAATACAAAAAAAACCAATAGATAATTTAAAACCTGAGGGTGAATTTGATCGGCCGGAAAAAGAAAAATATAAGCCATCCGAGAGACCAAAAAAAATAAAGCCCTCAGACAATTTAAAACCAGAAGGTAAGTTTGAACGACCGAAACAAAAAGATTATAAAACAGCAGAAAGGCCAAAACAATATAAACCACAAGACAATCTTAAACCTGAAGGTGATTTTGAAAGACCAACTGAAGAAAAGTTTACGCCGAGTGAAAGACCGTCTCCATTTAAACCATCAGATAATTTGAAACCAGAAGGTGAATTTGAAAAACGTACACCACAGAAGGTTGGACCTGGAGAACGTGCACCCGTTGTTAAGCCAAAAGACAATTTGTTCCCCGAAGGAGAATTTGAAAGGCCAGAACTACCGGAGTATTCACCATCTGAAAGACCAAAACAATTTAAACCTTCTGACAATCTTAAACCAGAAGGCGATTTTGAACGACCTGTACATCAGAAGTTTAAACCTAGTGAACGTCCAGCTCCATACAAACCCAGTGATAATTTGAAACCAGAAGGTGAATTTGAAAAACGTACACCACAGAAGGTCGGCCCTGGTGATCGTGCTCCAATCGTTAAGCCTAAAGACAATTTGTACCCGGAAGGCGAATTCCAAAGACCTAAACCAGATGATTATCGACCATCTGAAAGACCCAATCAGGTCAAACCACAAGACAATCTATTTCCAGAAGGAACTTTTGAACGTCCAGAATATCCAGAATATTCTCCTTCGGAAAGGCCGAAACAATTCCGTCCAAGTGATAATCTTAAACCGGAAGGAGATTTTGAAAGACCAGTTTATGAAATATTCAAACCAAGTGAACGACCTACACCGTTTAAGCCATCAGATAACCTTAAACCTGAAGGAGAATTCGAAAAACGTACTTTACAAAAAGTTGGTCCTGGAGATCGAGCTCCAATCGTTAAGCCTAAAGACAATTTGTACCCGGAAGGCGAATTCCAAAGACCTAAACCAGATGATTATCGACCATCTGAAAGACCCAATCAGGTCAAACCACAAGACAATCTATTTCCAGAAGGGACTTTCGAACGCCCAGAATATCCAGAATATTCTCCTTCTGAAAGGCCGAAACAATTCCGTCCAAGTGATAATCTTAAACCGGAAGGAGAGTTTGAAAGACCAGTTTATGAAAAATTCAAACCAAGTGAACGGCCAACACCATTCAAGCCATCAGATAACCTTAAGCCTAAAGGTGAATTCGAAAAACGTACTTTACAAAAAGTTGGTCCTGGCGATCGAGCTCCAATTGTTAAGCCTAAAGACAATTTGTATCCAGAAGGCGAATTCCAAAGACCTATACCAGATGATTATCGACCATCTGAAAGACCCAGGCAGGTTAAACCTCAAGACAATCTATTTCCAGAAGGAACATTCGAACGCCCTGAATTACCTGAATATTCACCATCTGAGAGACCACAACAATTTAAACCTTCTGACAATCTTAAACCAGAAGGCGATTTTGAGCGACCTGTACATGAGAAGTTCAAACCTAGTGAACGTCCAGCTCCATACAAACCCAGTGATAATTTGAAACCAGAAGGTGAATTTGAAAAACGTACACCTCAGAAGGTCGGTCCTGGTGATCGTGCTCCAATCGTTAAACCTAAAGATAATTTGTATCCTGAAGGAGAGTTCCAGCGACCCAAACCAGATGATTATCAACCATCTGAAAGACCCCGACAGGTTAAACCTCAAGACAATCTATTTCCAGAAGGAACTTTCGAACGCCCTGAATTACCGGAATATTCACCATCTGAAAGACCAAAACAATTTAAACCTTCTGACAATCTTAAACCAGAAGGCGATTTTGAGCGACCTGTACATGAGAAGTTCAAACCTAGTGAACGTCCAGCTCCATACAAACCCAGTGATAATTTGAAACCAGAAGGTGAATTTGAAAAACGTACACCACAGAAGGTTGGACCTGGAGAACGTGCACCCGTTGTTAAGCCAAAAGACAATTTGTTCCCTGAAGGAGAATTTGAAAGGCCAGAACTACCGGAGTATTCACCCTCTGAAAGACCAAAACAATTTAAACCTTCTGACAATCTTAAACCAGAAGGCGATTTTGAACGACCTGTACATCAGAAGTTCAAACCTAGTGAACGTTCAGCTCCATACAAACCCAGTGATAATTTGAAACCAGAAGGTGAATTTGAAAAACGTACACCACAGAAGGTTGGACCTGGAGAACGGGCACCAGTTGTTAAGCCAAAAGACAATTTGTTCCCTGAAGGAGAATTTGAAAGGCCAAAACTACCGGAGTATTCACCATCTGAAAGACCAAAACAATTTAAACCTTCTGACAATCTTAAACCAGAAGGCGATTTTGAACGACCTGTACATGAGAAGTTCAAACCTAGTGAACGTCCAGCTCCATACAAACCCAGTGATAATTTGAAACCAGAAGGTGAATTTGAAAAACGTACACCACAAAAGGTTGGACCTGGAGAACGGGCACCAGTTGTTAAGCCAAAAGACAATTTGTACCCCGAAGGGGAATTTGAAAGGCCAGAACTACCGGAATATTCACCATCTGAAAGACCAAAACAATTTAAACCTTCTGACAATCTTAAACCAGAAGGCGATTTTGAACGACCTGTACATCAGAAGTTCAAACCTAGTGAACGTCCAGCTCCATACAAACCCAGTGATAATTTGAAACCTGAAGGTGAATTTGAAAAACGTACACCACAGAAGATCGGCCCTGGTGATCGTGCTCCAATCGTTAAGCCTAAAGACAATTTGTACCCCGAAGGCGAATTCCAAAGACCTAAACCAGATGATTATCGACCATCTGAAAGACCCAATCTGGTCAAACCACAAGACAACCTATTTCCAGAAGGAACTTTTGAACGTCCAGAATATCCAGAATATTCTCCTTCGGAAAGGCCGAAACAATTCCGTCCAAGTGATAATCTTAAACCGGAAGGAGATTTTGAAAGACCAGTTTATGAAAAATTCAAACCAAGTGAACGACCTACACCGTTTAAGCCATCAGATAACCTTAAACCTGAAGGAGAATTCGAAAAACGTACTTTACAAAAAGTTGGTCCTGGCGATCGAGCTCCAATCGTTAAGCCTAAAGACAATTTGTACCCGGAAGGCGAATTCCAAAGACCTAAACCAGATGATTATCGACCATCTGAAAGACCCAATCAGGTCAAACCACAAGACAATCTATTTCCAGAAGGGACTTTCGAACGCCCAGAATATCCAGAATATTCTCCTTCTGAAAGGCCGAAACAATTCCGCCCAAGTGATAATCTTAAACCGGAAGGAGAGTTTGAAAGACCAGTTTATGAAAAATTCAAACCAAGTGAACGGCCAACACCATTCAAGCCATCAGATAACCTTAAGCCTGAAGGTGAATTCGAAAAACGTACTTTACAAAAAGTTGGTCCTGGCGATCGAGCTCCAATTGTTAAGCCTAAAGACAATTTGTATCCAGAAGGCGAATTCCAAAGACCTATACCAGATGATTATCGACCATCTGAAAGACCCAGGCAGGTTAAACCTCAAGACAATCTATTTCCAGAAGGAACATTCGAACGCCCTGAATTACCTGAATATTCACCATCTGAGAGACCACAACAATTTAAACCTTCTGACAATCTTAAACCAGAAGGCGATTTTGAGCGACCTGTTCATGTGAAATTCAAACCCAGTGAACGTCCTGCTGCTTTTAAACCCAGTGATAATTTAAAACCTGAGGGTGAATTCGAAAAACGGACACCTCAGAAGGTCGGTCCTGGTGATCGTGCTCCAATCGTTAAACCTAAAGATAATTTGTATCCTGAAGGAGAGTTCCAGCGACCCAAACCAGATGATTATCAACCATCTGAAAGACCCCGACAGGTTAAACCTCAAGACAATCTATTTCCAGAAGGAACTTTCGAACGCCCTGAATTACCGGAATATTCACCATCTGAAAGACCAAAACAATTTAAACCTTCTGACAATCTTAAACCAGAAGGCGATTTTGAGCGACCTGTACATGAGAAGTTCAAACCTAGTGAACGTCCAGCCCCATACAAACCCAGTGATAATTTGAAACCAGAAGGTGAATTTGAAAAACGTACACCACAGAAGGTTGGACCTGGAGAACGTGCACCCGTTGTTAAGCCAAAAGACAATTTGTTCCCCGAAGGGGAATTTGAAAGGCCAGAACTACCGGAGTATTCACCATCTGAAAGACCAAAACAATTTAAACCTTCTGACAATCTTAAACCAGAAGGCGATTTTGAACGACCTGTACATCAGAAGTTTAAACCTAGTGAACGTCCAGCTCCATACAAACCCAGTGATAATTTGAAACCAGAAGGTGAATTTGAAAAACGTACACCACAGAAGGTTGGACCTGGAGAACGGGCACCAGTTGTTAAGCCAAAAGACAATTTGTTCCCCGAAGGGGAATTTGAAAGGCCAGAACTACCGGAATATTCACCATCTGAAAGACCAAAACAATTTAAACCTTCTGACAATCTTAAACCAGAAGGCGATTTTGAACGACCTGTACATCAGAAGTTCAAACCTAGTGAACGTCCAGCTCCATACAAACCCAGTGATAATTTGAAACCAGAAGGTGAATTTGAAAAACGTACACCACAGAAGGTTGGACCTGGAGAACGGGCACCAGTTGTTAAGCCAAAAGACAATTTGTTCCCCGAAGGGGAATTTGAAAGGCCAGAACTACCGGAATATTCACCATCTGAAAGACCAAAACAATTTAAACCTTCTGACAATCTTAAACCAGAAGGCGATTTTGAACGACCTGTACATCAGAAGTTTAAACCTAGTGAACGTCCAGCTCCATACAAACCCAGTGATAATTTGAAACCTGAAGGTGAATTTGAAAAACGTACACCACAGAAGGTTGGACCTGGAGAACGGGCACCAGTTGTTAAGCCAAAAGACAATTTGTACCCCGAAGGGGAATTTGAAAGGCCAGAACTACCGGAATATTCACCATCTGAAAGACCAAAACAATTTAAACCTTCTGACAATCTTAAACCAGAAGGCGATTTTGAGCGACCTGTACATGAGAAGTTTAAACCTAGTGAACGTCCAGCTCCATACAAACCCAGTGATAATTTGAAACCAGAAGGTGAATTTGAAAAACGTACACCACAGAAGGTTGGACCTGGAGAACGGGCACCAGTTGTTAAGCCAAAAGACAATTTGTTCCCCGAAGGGGAATTTGAAAGGCCAGAACTACCGGAATATTCACCATCTGAAAGACCAAAACAATTTAAACCTTCTGACAATCTTAAACCAGAAGGCGATTTTGAACGACCTGTACATCAGAAGTTTAAACCTAGTGAACGTCCAGCTCCATACAAACCCAGTGATAATTTGAAACCTGAAGGTGAATTTGAAAAACGTACACCACAGAAGGTTGGACCTGGAGAACGGGCACCAGTTGTTAAGCCAAAAGACAATTTGTACCCCGAAGGGGAATTTGAAAGGCCAGAACTACCGGAATATTCACCATCTGAAAGACCAAAACAATTTAAACCTTCTGACAATCTTAAACCAGAAGGCGATTTTGAGCGACCTGTACATGAGAAGTTTAAACCTAGTGAACGTCCAGCTCCATACAAACCCAGTGATAATTTGAAACCAGAAGGTGAATTTGAAAAACGTACACCACAGAAGGTTGGACCTGGAGAACGGGCACCAGTTGTTAAGCCAAAAGACAATTTGTTCCCCGAAGGGGAATTTGAAAGGCCTAAACCAGATGATTATCGACCATCTGAAAGACCCAATCAGGTCAAACCACAAGACAACCTATTTCCAGAAGGAACTTTTGAACGTCCAGAATATCCAGAATATTCTCCTTCGGAAAGGCCGAAACAATTCCGTCCAAGTGATAATCTTAAACCGGAAGGAGAGTTTGAAAGACCAGTTTATGAAAAATTCAAACCAAGTGAACGGCCAATACCATTCAAGCCATCAGATAACCTTAAGCCTGAAGGTGAATTCGAAAAACGTACTTTACAAAAAGTTGGTCCTGGCGATCGAGCTCCAATTGTTAAGCCTAAAGACAATTTGTATCCAGAAGGCGAATTCCAAAGACCTATACCAGATGATTATCGACCATCTGAAAGACCCAGGCAGGTTAAACCTCAAGACAATCTATTTCCAGAAGGAACATTCGAACGCCCTGAATTACCTGAATATTCACCATCTGAGAGACCACAACAATTTAAACCTTCTGATAATCTTAAACCAGAAGGCGATTTTGAGCGACCTGTTCATGTGAAATTCAAACCCAGTGAACGTCCTGCTGCTTTTAAACCCAGTGATAATTTAAAACCAGAGGGTGAATTCGAAAAACGTACACCTCAGAAGGTTGGTCCTGGTGATCGTGCTCCAATCGTTAAACCTAAAGATAATTTGTATCCTGAAGGAGAGTTTCAGCGACCTAAACCAGATGATTATCGACCATCTGAAAGACCCAGACAGGTTAAACCACAAGATAATTTGTTTCCTGAAGGTACTTTTGACCGTCCTGATTATCCAGATTATTCTCCATCTGAAAGGCCGAAACAATTCCGTCCAAGTGATAATCTTAAACCGGAAGGAGATTTCGAAAGACCAGTTTATGAAAAATTCAAACCTAGTGAACGTCCTACTCCGTTTAAGCCATCGGATAATTTAAAACCTGAGGGCGAGTTTGAAAAACGTACACCACAGAAGGTTGGTCCTGGAGAACGGGCACCAGTTGTTAAACCAAAAGACAATTTGTTCCCTGAAGGAGAATTTGAAAGGCCAGAACTACCGGAGTATTCACCATCTGAAAGACCAAAACAATTTAAACCTTCTGACAATCTTAAACCAGAAGGCGATTTTGAACGACCTGTACATGAGAAGTTCAAACCTAGTGAACGTCCAGCTCCATACAAACCCAGTGATAATTTGAAACCAGAAGGTGAATTTGAAAAACGTACACCACAGAAGGTTGGACCTGGAGAACGGGCACCAGTTGTTAAGCCAAAAGACAATTTGTTCCCCGAAGGAGAATTTGAAAAACGTGTTCTACAAAAAGTGAGTCCAGGAGACAGGGCTCCTATTGTTAAACCTAAGGATAATTTGTATCCTGAAGGTTTATTAGACACATCGTATGTTAAAAACAAATCCGAAGTAACTATAGGTGATAGAGCTGTTATTAACATTCATGAAGATAATTTAAAGATGACTGGAGAACACACTATTTTTAAGAAGGATGACTTCACACGTAAAACTGCTGTTCGTTCTGAAATAGTTAAGCATGATGATAATCTTAAAATTGAAGGTGAACTTATAGATAATTTTAAACGTACTGATTTCTCAGCCACTAGAGGTGAGCGATCTGAAATTATCCACAGAGAAGACAATTTAAGAATTGAAGGTGAATTTATTGATATGCGTTCAAGAAGTGATTATATTAAACATGTTGTGAACAGAGTAACCTCTATTTCAAAACATGAAGACAACCTTAGAATGGAAGGTGATTTTGAAAAGCGCGAAATAGTGTCGTTTGTATCTGCTGAAAGACCGACTCAAATTAGGCATCCAGATAATTTAAAACTAGAAGGCGAATTTGAAAAACGTTCTCATCATATTGTCGGACCTGGTGATAGAGCTCCTATTGTTAAGCCCAAAGATAATCTTAAACCTGAAGGTGAATTTGATAGACCATCTCCAGATAAGTATAAATCTGGTGAACGACCTAAACAAATTAAACATCCAGATAATTTAAGACCTGAGGGTGAATTTGAAAAACGTACTCATCAAACAATTGGACCTGGTGATAGAGCTCCTATTGTTAAACCCAAAGATAATCTTAAACCAGAAGGTGACTTTGATCGACCATCTACAGAGAATTACAGGCCAGGTGAAAGACCAAAACAAATTAGACATCCAGATAACTTAAGACCCGAAGGTGAATTTGATAGACCGTCTTCAGATAATTATAGACCAGGTGAACGACCAAAACAAATAAGACATCCAGATAATTTAAGACCAGAAGGTGAATTTGAAAAACGTACTCATCAAACAGCTGGACCTGGTGATAGAGCTCCTGTTATAAAACCTAAAGATAATCTTAAACCAGAAGGTGACTTTGATCGACCATCTACAGAGAATTACAGGCCAGGTGAAAGACCAAAACAAATTAGACATCCAGATAACTTAAGACCCGAAGGTGAATTTGATAGACCGTCTTCAGATAATTATAGGCCAGGTGAAAGACCAAAACAAATTAGACATCCAGATAACTTAAGACCTGAAGGTGAATTTGATAGACCGTCTTCAGATAATTATAGACCAGGTGAACGACCAAAACAAATAAGACATCCAGATAACTTAAGACCTGAAGGTGAATTTGATAGACCGTCTTCAGATAATTATAGGCCAGGTGAACGACCAAAACAAATAAGACATCCAGATAATTTAAGACCAGAAGGTGAATTTGAAAAACGTACTCATCAAACAGCTGGACCTGGTGATAGAGCTCCTGTTATAAAACCTAAAGATAATCTTAAACCAGAAGGTGACTTTGATCGACCATCTACAGAGAATTATAGGCCAGGTGAAAGACCAAAACAAATTAGACATCCAGATAACTTAAGACCCGAAGGTGAATTTGATAGACCGTCTTCAGATAATTATAGACCAGGTGAACGACCAAAACAAATAAGACATCCAGATAATTTAAGACCAGAAGGTGAATTTGAAAAACGTACTCGTCAAATAATTGGACCTGGTGATAGAGCACCTATTGTAAAACCTAAGGATAATTTAAAACCAGAAGGTGCATTTGATAGACCATCTCAACAAAGTTACGGACCAGGTGAGCGACAAAAACAAGTAAGACATCCAGATAACTTAAAATCAGAAGGTCATTTTGAAAAACGAGTCATACAAAAAGTGACTGTAGGTGAGAGGACCCTTGCTTATAAACCTCAAGATAATTTACGGATGGAAGGAGAATTTGAAAAAAGAGATCGAACTTACACAGTTCGAAAGGTTGAACAAGCTATAATTAGAAAACACGAGGATAATTTGAAAATTGAAGGAACAATGCACTTTACAAATAAAAACATACATTCCAATCATAAGTCATTAGATACTGGATATTCTCAAAAAATAACTGAAAATAATCAAACTACAGATGACCATAAGCAGATAAATCAAGTGGAAAAATCACATTCCTCTTCAAACACTGAAAATTATTCTTCAGTACATAAACATCAGCAGAGCAGTACAAATACTAGAAAGCATATTGAATCTCAAATTTCTTTAGGAGATTATGCTAAAGATTCAAATACAAATGAAAAAATTAGTGTTAAATACGGACAATCACAATTCGAAGGAGAACTTAGACAATCGGCCGAATCACAAAACGTTGAAAATCGTGTTAGTAAACAATCATCTGATTCTTCGTTCCAAAGAAGCTCAAAATCAGAAGAACATGTTGGCACAGTAGAAAGAAAAAAATGGGAGACCTCTCAAAAGAGAGATTATTTGAGGGGATCCGTAACAGATTTAAGCAGTACTAAAAATGCATCATTATCGAAGCAAAAAATAAACCAGACGAACGATCAAAGATATTCGGATAATACAACTCGTCAACATTCATCCAATCATTATACCCATATGTCTTCACAAAATGTCAGCAGTTTAAATCAGCGGCATGAAATAAAAAGTGAACAACATATTTACTCTTCACGCCCATCTCAAGAAACTAAAGGACAAATTAATCACGATGGACTACAAAATGATAATCTTGTTGATAGAGTACAAACTACACAGCATAGATATGGGAATTTGAATAATAACGATAGTCAAAATAATTCATCGCAACAAAGAACTCTTCAAAACATTAGTCAGTCTAGTCAAAAACACATCAATGAAACCAATGGTCAAAACTATAAACAGAGCACAACTATTAGCAATTCGAAGAGAAGTGAACAAATTCGACGTCCCGAAAGTTTTGTTATAAATCTGTCTGATGAAAAAACAACAAATAACCGAAATGCATCATCTTTAGAGCAGCATTCTGAACACTCTTCAAATAATCAGACGAGTAAAGTTCACAAAACCGAAGTAGGAAGACAATCGTTGATTAGCGGAAATATCAATGAAAATAACTCGATTATCCGTGATTATTCTTCGGGTCTGCGTTCAAGCAAATCAGCTGTGTCGAATGAACATTTAAACAAAAGCAACCGGTATGAGACCAGCAGTCAAAATCGAAATGAATACAATCGGGACCATTCTCAATCACTTTCGTCACAACAAAAATCCGAGCAGTCTACAAATCGTTCACACAGCACCGAAGTAAAGAGTTATTCCACAGCAACGTACAGGAAGTCTTTGCATAGCACTAGTTCCAATGTGTTGAATATTGACTCGTCCGGGTTTGATCGGAAAACATTAAGTGACCAATCTCATCACCGCAAGTCCATAATAAGTTCGAACACCGATCTGAGTAACTCGGTGTTGCACCGGAAAGGAGACGTGACGCATATCGAAGCACCTCATTATACTTCTTCAGCGGCCGCTGCTCAGAGGAAGAGTATCAATACATTGGACTCAACATTTGTGATATCACCTCCTGACAACCGGAACAGTATTAGCGCTATGCACCGTCAAGACAGGGTATCGAGGTCGTCCACGAACAGGTCACATATCAGTCTCGGCGATTCGTCGATGGAGTCGAGTACTAGTCATTACAGAAACGAATATAAACCGAGAGTGAGTGGCCCGTGTCCTGTGCCATTAATTGAAAGAAATCAAGCACCTTTTAGACATACTCGTGATACGAAAACACACAAATTCTATAAGTCAACCACAACAGACGGAGATCGTAAATAAACTTCCTAGGTAAGTAAATCATGTTTATATATAATAATAAAATCAAAAAATAATTTATCACTTACTTACTTGGATGCTAGATCATTAATCGCACCTTTTCGTATTTTGTTCGTCTTCATATATGAAAATAAAATTATCAGTCTGGATCTGTTGGGAGGGGGGCCATAGTTTTTCATTAAATTCCTTAATATAAACAAGTAATTAAAATGTTTGTTGACAAAAACTTTTATACAGGTAATGATATATTTTTTAAATAAACTAAATATATATATATATATATATGTATAACTATAATTGCTATTCGCAATTTATTTATTTAATATAATTTTAATATCTAAATTTCTATTGTTTATCATATTATACTACCCTTGATTGTTGAAATAATTTTTTTATTAATCTGCAAAAATCACAGACAACCCAATATTTTAGATAGTTGAAATTACTGTTAAAAAAATATTAACAATTGAATCGTAATAAAGTAAAATTAAATTGTTGATAGCAAACTCTTTCTAATGTAATCTATAATAAAACTAGTTTATATTTTGTTTTAGAAAATAAATGAAACGGATTCAGAACTAAATACTCAACATTTATAATTAAGAAGAGCTTGAACTATATTCTACTAATAAATATTTAATTTAAAAATCAAATCGCAAATATAATTAAAAACCATTTGATTTTTATTATATTAAGAAATTGTATCTCTTTGAATATTATAAATTATATTATAAACTAATGATAAAATATTTTGTAAAAATCACAAGGTCATTTTTTGTCTAGAACCATTAAATAAAATTGTGAGAAAAAAAATAATGACAGCGGATACTGAAATAATCAAAAGGAGAAACATTAAATATTGTAATATTTTATAATTCTAAATGTACCTTATCCAGTGAAAAGACAATCTTATCGTAGTTTTCCACAACAGTGACGAGAAAAAAACCAAAATAAAGATTTTAAAAGTTATAGATAAACGTATATTTTGATAATTTTCATAAGAGAAAATAAGAGTACCTATAAACAATATACTCTTATAAAAACTGAATTGATAAATGTTATACAGTTCATAATGTCTAATGTTTCTTCGACATAATAATATACTTAATATCTATTATACAATGTATCTGTTTATTTCCATTTGCTCACCATTATTTCGAGACAAAAAATGTAACCAGTGTTTTTAGAAATTACTTATTAATAATTATACTTATAGTAACCATTATAATTAAATCTAACACGAAGTCACCTACACAATATTTGTTAAATTATATAAGAGCTTTAAATAATCATGTTTTATTCAAAACTAATACTTAAATTTAATATATATACATATATTTATGTACTGTGATTTTGTTAATTTATTTAATGCATTGAAAATTGTATTGAATGAGCTGTGATATCTACTTATGAATTTTACAAACTCTACAAATTCTTAAAAATTGATTGTTTTTTTTTTTTTTTTTTTATTATTATTACATAATTCAAGTATTCATTAAGCTACTACTTTATTATTCTTTTTATTATTTTATGTTATCATTGTTGTATTAATAAAATTGTTTTCAGTTAAAAATAAATAAACTATACAAAATCTGAAACTAACAAATAAAAGTAACTTTTACCTATTGTTTTGAAAAGGTTTAAATAAACGACAATTATTTTTTAATTGTATTTATTATTCAAGTGTTTTGTAACGAAGATGTACAATAAAACATTTACAAATATATTTTTTTACATGCATATAAAAAAACAATTCGAAAAAAATGACGAAATACAAAGTCAAAAACATTATTCGGACAAAAACGCGTTCTATTTATAATAATTAATAAATAAAAACAAAATCACCGACGCTTTACAACGGTACCAAAAATTAATACAATTTATGTTCAATTTTAGACTTGTCTAAAATACAATACACACTCAATATTATTTATATAATGTAATAAATACGTGTATTTATATATTTATATAATATAAAACATATATGGGTGTGTGTGTGTGTGTGTGTGTGTGTGTGTGTGTGTGTGTGTGTGTGTGTGTGTGTGTGTGTGTGTGTGTGTGTGTGTGTGTGTTAGTGTGTGTCTGCATTATAAATATTTAAATAATCTTATTTAAGATTCAACAAATTACACACTAATTTTAGATGTACAAATTGATGTAATCGTTCGTATTTTGTATAATAAAGGGCTTTCAGCGTCGTTCGACATTCAACACGGTAAAAAAATACTTATATTTTTAGCTATAAAAACAAGTTTAAATTTCAACTTAAAAAAAAATTAAATCGTTGGTTGGAATCCAACTAACGACTAAGGGTTAATTAAATAAAAAAAAAATACATCAAAAGATTGTCTCTTACCGAAATATGCTTAAGCACACTACATCACTATGTTGAACTATTATTTTCGTCGTGGTAAATGTAACAATTATGTCCAAAACGTATCTGAATCAAATTTCAAATCATCGATTTAAAACAAAAATATTGTTACCTGTTGACAAGCTTTTGTCTAAAACTTATAATTTAAGTGCCTAAGTAATAAAAAAAAAATATATATATATTTATAACTCTTAAATACTAGAAATGCAATCTAAAATAATAATATTTAACAACATATTATACAGCAATTAAAGTACTTAAAGGAAAAAACCATTACTATATAATTTTGTACAATTTATTTAAAAATCTGTATAATATAAACACTAGCTTTAGTTAAAATGCGCTTTTAATGAATATAAAAAAATAAAACTATGCTTTCAACAATTTAACGAGTGTATTTTTTACTAATGCGTTGATATTTGATGTTTAATAATATTAAGAAAGGCGTCAAATAAGAAAAAAGTGAATCTATTATCCGTTTCAATTGGTAACTGTAATCTTTCACAAAGAGAATAACCATCATACAGTTTTTATTAGTAAATTGAATAATATATATTATAGTTATTATTGAACATACATTAAATAAAACAAATAAATAAAATAAAATAAAATAATTATAAGATGAATTTCTCTCTTTAATTTAAGAGATATTATTTTTTATCTGTAAACAATAATAATGTAGAATACTCTTTTGAAACATGGACAATAAATAAATGAATAAATTGACTTACATATTTTCAAAGAGAATCAATAACCATAACAATATTAAATAGGTAATTATTAAATTGTCTTGCTTATATATGTCTAAATCATATATAATTTGTTTAATAACGTTGATTAAGTCTTTTGGCGATCATAAAATAGTTGTTAATTATTTTATCAGGAGTTAGGAGATTTTGTAAAATATTGATCAGAATCAGTTAACATATTATATTTAATTAATTTACAGTTTGTTAGATAATTAGAGAAAACTATAGTAAATTATGAAAAAGTTGACTTATGAGTAACCTAAAATTTTTGAAAACTATTTATGCAATGGCTTGACTAAACAAGATTATATTTTTAAATGTTTTAAGTATTCCATTTATCTATAAACTGTACAAGAAGAGGAACAATTTTAAATTCACGCATAAGGATTATTATAAGCAAACACTTGCATTATTTCAAATTGCATAATTTATTTATATTGGATTCACGGTTCTTCGCAAAAACAAAAAAAATATATATAAATCCATCTGTTTACTGATCTACATTTTAATTTTAATTGTTATAAATATTATAATTTTGTATAACATTTTTTAGATTTAATAAAAAAAATTATCAATTCAGTTTTATTATTATAAAATCAAACAAATGTTTAAATAAAAGCCCCTAATAACGTGTATTATAATTAATAATTAATTATTATTTAATTATCTCACGAAACAATTGATTACAAAAAGAAAATATTATTATTGATCTTAAAAAAAATGATGAATAATTGTCGACTGCATTATATTATGCATATTTATTTTTTAAAAAAACGAACGCATTTAAATTAAAGTTTATATACTTCAAGAAATAAATATGGCTCAGTATGTAATTCGTTCAACAGTTTTATATACATGGTTAATTGGACATCAGTTCAAAGCAAACGATATTTTTCCTTATCTATTGTTATGCGTAGTGTCTATTAATATGAACGATCTTATTATAGTAATACGATAACGATGAAGAAATTGAAATTTTTCACTCTTAATAACAAATTTTATTTTGATAAATTTACATAAAAATAACACGGTATACAAATTATTTAAAATTGATCAAACGATGTTAAAAATTTGGCACAGTCTAATAATGTATGTATTTACAAAATCACTTTTAAAGAATCATTAAAAAACGTTAAAGCCAAAAAAGATTTACGAATTTTTAAAATTTGGCATTTAAATAGAACGCCGTTATTATTCGAAATTGTATTAAAATAATCAATTCATAATAAAATATTGATCAATAACTAATTTTTTTCAGAGATCGTTATATCTAATAAGTTAAAACACACGGGAAGTTATAGGGCAATGGAACACAATTTGGGGAAGACACATAGCTTAATATTCTACTTTGAAGTTTTTTTTTGACATGGAAAACATTTTTCTTTTTTGAGTGGAAGACACAGTCTTGACATCTCAGAAAAAATATTAATAATTTTCGTAATTTTCACATTGTAGAAAATAGTCAAACATTATTTGAGTCGTTATTGAATCGATTTTGGTAGTTTGGAAATAGATGTCCAATGCAAATGAAATCGTATAGTATGTGTGGTAATATTATAATTATTAATTAATAATCGCTAATTATTAAGAACACATCTATATTGCGATGAATTTATTACGACTTAAAGCCGAATGATATCAAAATTCAGGTTAAAATTGTACAATCAATAGGGTTTTTATGTACAAGTAAATATCAAAATAAACCAAATTATAGTTACTCAATATGAGCAGTAAGGTTAAGTCCATCATAAAAGATATCCTAATGAACACCGTTTTATTACTCATATATTATATACATAAATATATATATATTATAATTTGTAGTTAAAATATTGATTTCATATTGTAGATCTTTCTTAGCTGTGTCCTAATAAATTAATTATATTGCCTGATTGTCTATAAGCTTAAGATTGTGTTTAAGTTAAATAACATGTTTAGTGACATCATTTTATTATGATTCAAAAAATCAAGACATTTGTTGAAAATTATTTGTATAATATAAAAGGTATGTGTACATACTGCTCTTTGCCCGAAACATTGACGACAACACAGTTGTATGTTGTCAGTCAAATCATAACGAATCGTTTTTATTTAGTATTCACTATACTTTAGAACTGTATAGTTACCGTCCATTAATGTACGTAATAAAATCGTTTTATTTTATACGATTATAATAGATACGCCTTACACCACGATATATTATTAAAACACACTCGAACTCGGAAAAACTGTACTCGAATGATTGTTAAACTTTGGTGAATCGCCATTGATAAAACATATTAAAAATTAATAATACAAATAACACGGTACATCGACACGAATCGAACGTTAACAGAAACTATTCGTCTAGGGCGCGATTGAGTTAAATCGATCGTATCACGGATATAATATTGTAATAGCCATTCTCTCCTGATGCGGCGACGGCGAATAAACATTATTATAGACAAATACAATGTAAATATATTTTATGCTACTTTTATTTGTTGAGCGAAACTTATCCGGTAACTTTAGTAATCCAAATACCGGAAGTGATTTTCCAGTAGTATTGGTTGTATGCGGGGATTTGGAAGCCATGTAAATAGTTTGTGGGTTTCGTGCTGGCTGCGAGTGTAGCTGCACGGGCTCAGAAGAGCAGGAACGACACGCGGGTACGGCGGCCATCCCCTTTGCTCCTCCGCCCCATCCCAAACTGTCACATGGATCCATCCGAGCCTGATCCTCCACTCAGTTTGCCACCTTCGCCTCCGGAACCAGCACCACTACCGTCTTCGCCGCGGTCGCCGAAGCCCCCGCTTCTGGTCGACAGACCTTGGAAGTCCAAGTTGTACTAGAAAATAATAATTTAATATTAAAATATGAGCCTGGATGATGGGTTTAAATAATTACATACTAGGTACAAAAGGACAAATGTATACCCAACGGAAAAATAATATGTGAGATTTGTGAGATTACTGACTTTTTGGTGAGAAAAATAATCAAAAACTAAAGTACAAGTATACGATATGCGAGGACCGAAGAAACACTATTTATACGCGTAAAATAAATTCGACCATTGATTGTTTATCACAATCAGTTTATAAACATTTCTCGCGTTTTACGGTATACAATATTTTGAGAATAAACTTACTTTAGTAGCACATACGAAACAGGTCGTGACTACTTTTGATATAACGTTCATTAATGTTTTTGTTTCGTTTATCACACTGTCAACCTTTGAAAACGTAGCAGATTTACCAACTGTAGGCATTTTTACAGTGAATTGCAACTGTTGTACATATGTCGGAACTTGATCCAACTGTTCTAAAAGTTCTTTTTTGTTTGCACCCATTGGAACCTAAAAACACAAATGATCAGATTTAAAATTAAAAAATACTTTATTACAACATAAACTTGTTAAAGTTTGCTATAAGCTATTTGGATAAATTGAATTCATAGAACATAAAATCATTTTTCATACGAAAATTATAAGTTTAAATAATGCGATATGCAAATATTACTATAGTAAAACGAATAAGACTTTAACTAGTCTACTTTTACAAAACCACGCTGTTAAAACATAGTACACTAAATTTATATTACATACAATTCAAAACAATAGTAACAAATTTAATGATCAGAATATTCAACTAATGTAAAATAACTACCTAATATAATAATTTGGAAATTTCACTTTAAAATTAGTTACAGTAATAAATAATAGAGGTATATAATATATATAATTAGGTTGACGATTAAATTATTAATTTATTTACTTATAAACACACAACGGACAACTTTTAATCCACTGTGGCGCGTAGGTAAGTAATACGTATTTAAAAACGGTGGACATCTAGCTATGAATAATATTATTCTTTGGAAATAATTTTAAATATTGTGTGGCCCTATCTATTTATTTTTGCGACCAATGAAACGTTATTGCATATATTTTCATTTCTATGCACGTATTCTACAAAATCATAATTATTATAAATTTTGAATTTTGACAGCATTTATCATAGTATGCCGTAAACCCTTTATAATTTCTACTATACATTATATTTTATTTTGTATTTGCATTTAAAACACAATAAAATAAATATAATTGAATAGTGGCCAAAAATATTTGAAAAACCTTTACATTTAAATTATTCACGATAAAATTTTAATTTTTTAAAAAAGCTTAGTTTTATTATGAAGAAAGAGTAAAACATTACGAAAAGTAGCACATTATTTACCTGATACGAAAATTGTCTGACCAATTTGTACAGCCTATTAGCCTCCTCAGCCAAGTATTCCGCCTGTGTGAATAGATCTTGAGTGGTCCTCAGCGATGAACCGCCGTCACCCTTGGTGAACTCGTACATGCTCAACGCCATACCCGACATGTTTTTCGCCCTGCGCACAATGTCGTTGTCTTCGTGTGCTTTTGTCGCATTGCCCCGCTCGTCCACGCTAGCGCCTTCTTCGTTAGCTACGTCGTCATCTTCGCCGGCGCCCCACCGATCCGCTTCCGCGTCTACTTCACTCGACGCCAATTTCATTTCCAGACCAGCCTTAGCGATTTGATCTTGTTCCTGTAAGAGAGACGGGTCGGATAGAAAAATCTTGGTTTAAAAAAAAGAATCTCCTCGACCACAATAATTCTAAAAGTTCATAATTCAATGTCTTACCGATAAATCAAGTCTCACCGACTTCAGCGGTTTTGTCGTCGTACCGTGTTTCTGTAACGAATCCAATATTGTCATTAAAATCAACAGTCTTTAAAATAAACACGAAAACCTAATTAAGTCTTACGCCTGGCCTGGGGAGTGACATGTATGTTTGTTTTTCCGGTATTTGTTTTTCCATAATTTCTTTACACACTGTAGACACATCTTGAGTTAAAGCTTGCCACATATCCGCAAATACTAAAAACAAATTACATATACATTAAAATTTTTGAAAAAAAAAAAAACAACGATAAAAGCTTAAAATATAACTATCAATTATTAATGACGATGACCGACCTTCTAAATTTTCCTTTATGATTTTTGAACAAGGATAATGAGCTAATGCTTGAGCAGCAGTAACAATTTGAGGTGCGTACACTCGTAAATTTACTTCGGCGTGTTTCGCAGAAACCTGAAGAGATTCTGCAGTCGCAATGTGCCTGAGTACTTTACAAATCTGAAATCAAGACACAATATTTTCGTTAAAATGTTACTGCTCTTATTACTATTATTATTATTATTATTATTATATATTTCGACGTACTTCTCCAATTTGGTCTACGACTTCTACGAATTGATCGCCGTACTTATTGAGACTATCGACGTCTCCGTCAGAAGACGTGGTCTGTATGCACGTTACGAGGTCATACCCGGTCCTAATTATTAAAGGTAAGTCATGAGATTGTTCTTTACACGTTGCTATCAGCTGCAGTCTGAGTTCTTTGGTGGCATCGAGGCACTGGTTTACGGCAACTTCCAGCGATTTTGTAGGTGAGTATTCGTCACATTGTTCCTAAAAAAATATTTAAGACAAAAAACATTGTTTTAAATAGTGATATATATACACCCGAGTTGCAGCATCGTAGTTGTAATTTATCCAATATAATATAAATTTTAAAATTAAATTAGTATTAGGACATCATAGATTTGAAATTTATATGGATTCGATCCAATTATTTATATTATTCATGGTACAAACGTTCATCCAATTACACATAAAAAACAAAGTCAACGATTTATTACAAGGGTTTCGTTGGTAAATTTAACTGGTGTGTATGAAATATAATTAGTTTAAATATTTTTGGAATTACACAAGACATTGAACATAATATTATATTAATATAAGTATACAACTCGGAAAGCGTAAAAATGAAATAATATGCAAGCACCGAGGTTCGAGATTATAAAACGTAATAATAAAATTTTTTTTATTATAATGGTCATATTTTTAGTGCATTTAAGTGGATTTTTAAAAATTTAAATTATTCACTAAATTAGTTTATAGTTATAATACAGTTAATTTACTTTTTTTATCCATAAATTGTTATCAAACATAAAAGTTAATTTCGGTGAACCTAAAGTTATGGTATGACATTATGACACGATAGATATTTGTTCAAATTTTACATAAATAATTAAAATAATTAAAAATATTAGCTAAGTATAACAATAATAAAAAATATAATTTAAGAACTATTATTCTAATCCATTATTTTATAAAGCTTAAAATGCAAATTAAAACAGATTTTATGAAAACATTATACATTACTAAAAATTATCATGTACTAACCTACCATTTATAATATAATCAATATCACACCTATGCATCATAACCAAGATATTTTGTTCAATAAAAACAAAACTTCAAACCCCCATCTATCATATTTTTGACAGTATATTTAATACAGAATTATACATTTTGGAAAACATGTTTTTCTCTTCATGTAACGAACAGAAAAAAATAAGAAAGTTTTTCATACACTGAACTTTATTTTTCATTTTGAAAACATGAAATTTTAACCATTAATGTAACTATAATATAACTTTAACAGTATAAATCAAATTTTATTATAATTTAAACAGCTTTATTAATACAATAGGTAATTATAATGAAAAATTATTAAATTTGTAGAAAAAGAAATATATTCAAATGTTTTGTTACCAATTATGTAACCTAAATTATATTCTTATGAAATAAAGTGCTAACTGCCAGTAAAAAATAATTATGTTGTTACTAAAATAGGATGAGAAACTTTGTACATTTTTATATTTATTTAAATTTAAAAAAGATCTGTTACAAGCAACAGTGATTTCAGATTTATATTTCAGATAGAGTTTTTTTAAACAAAGACTGCAAGACTCCAAAAACCTTGAATTGATTTTAACTTAAATTAAAAATAACAAATTAGGTGGGTCGCTGAGCCTACTAAAATTCGTAACACATTTATGAGTTTTATAACATTTTTAACCAAAGCAACCACCAACCGCATATGATTATCAGATTTAATAAATTATATTCATCGGAACTCTGTGCTTCTGTCATTCAGAACTTTAGTTTTTTAATTTATTCAACACTATAGTTTATTATCGTTGCGTTATTATGATCAACTACCAATAAACTTGAAAACTATCATCACTGTCATTAACTTATTTCAATACATCGAAAATTATGAATCTAATGTAATTGTAAAATAACATAAAAACAAATATGTGAGAAGAATAAAATTATTCATTCGGTTTAATATTATTAAGTCGGTATAATACATATTTTTACAATGTATTTTATACCAATATCAACATCGTGCGTGTAAAAGTATTTTCAACAGAGGAAAAAATAATATTATAAAAAAACAGATGTAATATATTTTTTATGTACGTGCATCATGTAGGTATGTGTGAATACAGCTATTATTTATATACAGTAGTACATGCATATTGTATTTACAGTCAGTGTCTTATCCGGTTCAATCGTTACGGTATTTTTTTTATTTTATTTTTTTTGTTCAGTATTATTTGACCGAGTTCTGTGCACTGACATATACGCGCTACATAATAAATATAATAATATTATATCGATTTATTACTATTCTAACATTCTAACATATTTTTCTGTTGTTTTGTTTTGATTAATGAATCGAAATACTGTTTTAATCATTTAAAACGTTTAACAGCCAAAAATGATTTATAACTACTGTTTTATTATTATTATCATCGTTGTGCATTTTATCGTCATTGTTATTATCATTTTACATTCTCTTGACTCAAACAAAAGTCGATAACACAGTGGTGTGCCAATTGACGCACGCACACCTATTATTTTAATACATATATACATCATTATATACTTGTTGCCCGTACCGCATTGAATAAACATTTTAGCTTGTCGCACTCAAACAACACTCGACTCTTTCATTTTTTTTTGCAGCCCTTCGTCGGTGTTTTAACTACGGTTACCATATTTATCACCAGATTCACCAGATCATCGAGTAGGTTTGGCGATACACACACAAATTAAAAAAAAATTAAAATTTGACAAAAATTAACTTGGCACGAATAACGTTTCAACCGCATAAACTGCGGTTTCGCGGTAAAAAGTAAGCCTAATGGCGAACGATAAATATAATTCTATAATATTTCGATATTTTTTTAAATACATTTTATGTCATTATTAATATATTATATTGTGTTAATAAAAACACTACGTGCATTTTTATAACAGCTGGTCACACAGTATATCATTTTTAATGGTTTATGGGTTGACTACAAATTAAATGCGACAAGATCATAAGAATATAACGTAAACTGTCAAAACCAAACGGGACACGTAAGATTTTTTAATAGTTATTTTGTTCTTTTGTGTTTAGGTATCTGAATTTTAATTTTGTATTTAAGACGTGACTGAGTTCTTAGTATTCTAAATTTAATTATATTCATATAGAAATACTTAAAATATTATTTTTTATACACGTCTATTTTTTTTTGTTTTTTGTTATTTTGAGTAAAATTAATGTTTTTTATTATTATTATAATTACTTTTTAACTTTTATAGTTTTATTGACTAACCAACTATTATATATTTTTAATGCGCGTGTTAAAGGTTCATATTCTTATTTGAGATTCTTTTTAATGGTATTATTTGTGAGAATTTTTTTACGGTTGATTATACGAATTATGAAAATAGGTGTTTTTATTCCGTTAACACTTTTGGACAAAAACGTGTAATTTTTCTCAAAAACTTGAATGGAAAGCCTAATAAAATATTGAGAATATAATAATTACTTATGAACACAAATTCCTATTAAAATTAAAAATAATATTAAAATATTAATCTAATGCATACCTATTCATTTAAGATAAAAACACACGTTTCAAGTCAAAACCCACATTTGAGACAACGAATGTAACGTAATGAATACACTACCAAATCATTTTTTATTTTTCATGAATAGATCGAAAAAATAATGTAGTAATAAAATTCTATTCGGTAAGTACCTATAGGTATAATATAGGTAAATTAAATTGGTGATTATTAAACCATAAAAATTGTGTAAAAATTTTACTTTAATTATCAACATAATACTTGGTACAATATCGAATTTGAAATAACGATGATAATTAATACCGTTTTAATTTGAATTGTTTAACTCCATACATTGCGTATAGAAATTGGCAATGACAGAGTATTTAAATTATAATGCGTATAATGTGTATAGTTGTGTTCATTCATTATTGATGTGTGCCTGAGTGGATGGATGGTTGTTTGTGTAGTAAGAAGGATGTTTAACCTACATAGGGATGATACACCGTACACTTAATTGACCGGTGTCAGACGAACTAAACCAATCTTAAAACCCCTGTCTTAGTATTCCCGGTGTTATGCTATAATTAATTACCTATATAATAAATCTTTGTCGATCAAAATAGAAAAATTCAATATTAACGTAAATAGTTAAATGCATTTAGTATATTTAGTGTTATATTCACAGCATATAATAAATGAAAATCCACGCTAAACTTAAAAACTTAAAAAAAACTTAATTCTAGTTTTAAATAAGACTTTTATGACTTATTTTAGAGGTTTTATATTATGATGTAATGAAGTAATAAAGTATTTTTGTTATTGTATGATATATTTTATTCACAACGTTTATACTATCTGATCCAAAACTTTATTAACAACCGATGTGTCCTTTTAAAAAGTCAGTAAACTTTATCATTAAAATAACTTTTGAAATGCTTTAAATTACACAAATAAATAACAGATATTATTTTATTATAAAAGTAGGAGTTGATTTTAAGAACTACTTTCCATTAGAGGTATTTATTATACCTACTTAAAAGGATTTAAGAGAAATTTCAATTCTGGATTCAAATATAAGTTTAATAAGTTACATTTATAAAAAATCATCCAACATAATAACTAATATTAGAAATTAACATTATTCATTATACCTGGTGATTCAAAAATTCGTATATATACTATAGCTATACTAGTTATTAAATAAAAAGTATGAATTTACTAGTGACTTTTAGTTGCACAATTTAGCAGTTAATTTCAATGTTTTGAACATTTTTAAAAATGGAAATTTTTTTTATAAATTTATTTGATTTATTGTTTTTTATTGTTTCTATGTTAGTAAGTTGATAATACCTAATGGTTTATATTTCAGACTCGGTGTAAATATACAAATAATATATTAATATTAGTTTATATTATTTTATAAATATAAGCATAATGCACATTTATGAAACCATATAGGATGTAGATTGTAGGTATATGTTTTTATGCCTGTGTGAGAATAAATTTTTAAGTAAAATATACATATATATTTTTGTTGTTATATACTAAATTTTTCAAAAGTTTAAAATCCAAATAAATTAAATTTTATTAATATTAAAGTTTCAAACTTAAGTTTTTAGATTATTTTATGTAACTTTTAACTGTTGATAAATATTTTATTTTAAACAATTCTGTAATTCAAATACAATTATTAATGTTAATATAATATAATATTATTATTGTGTGTTATTATTACTATAATTTATATTATGTACCTTGTTAATATTAAATAACAACTTAAATATTCACAAGTTAATTTATTTAGTATACTACAGAGTTTCTTCTAGTTTATATGTCTTTTCTGCATGTATTTAAGTTCAAATCACGTGTAAAGTTCTTTATATTTACATGAAGTGTATACTGTACATATTTCGTGTTGACGTGACGTTTAAAGTGATTTTAAAAGTGTTCGTTAGCGTGTTTTACATTGTCTATCTATACAATATTATGTTCAATTTTATATTTTTCATACTATTTGAACTACTTTTGTGTTTTTAAAATAAGAAAAATCAAACCTATTTAAACAAAACTTTTTAGTTGCACTATACGTATAACAAACAACTCAACTTTGAAAATCACGTTTCGTAAAATTTGTTATAATAGTAATGATAATGTACAACTACTAGAATAATTTGATTAAATGTCAACGGCGACTATATTATTATACTGTGCCTCGCTTGCCATTTATACATTAACGCGTTATAATAATAGTATGACGTATATGCATATAATGGCAGAGACAGTTCTAGAAATTGTGAGGGCCGCGTATTTACGTCATATCGATATCATTAACATTAAATATTGATAGTACCGGGTATCAGAAACTTTATATAATGCGAGCATTGAAATTTAAATCGTTATTTCCGCGAACCATTCGTCCACCTAAGGTGCTATACAAGTATAATATGTTCTGAACGCATAACTTACCAGTCTGGCTCCGGCTCTGATCAACTGATCAAGATGCGTCTTGACGCGATCGCACAGTGTCAATATATTTTCCCGATGCTCGTGCCTGGTATACGCGCTGTCCGTAAAGTCTTGTGTGCGTTCCATGATCACGTCCATGGTGCGCAATAGCGTTTCCTTCTCGCTCAGTACGAGTGTCAGCCTGCGAACACACACACACACACACATACACATTTATAAATTATAATATATATTAATAAAATACAAATATGTTAAGTATATACATAAATTATATGAATATGTGATGTATAAACGCACGCGATTGTTAACAACCCCGCGACGATGGTAATCGCGACGGCGGATAGATCGTCCGGACAAATCGTTTTTTAATGAGCCCCACAGCTACACAACATAATAATATATGTAGGTACACGACACCTCGAAATAACGATATAGTGTTTGACAGTTTACATTCTACGCAAGTTGCGGATTTACATGAATAAAAAAATATACATACGTACAAATGTAGTTAAAGTAAATGGATCGCAAAAGACAAATGAGTCGGACATCGAAACGGAGTGTAAAAATAAACGATTTAGTAGCGAATTCTGCAAATCGTCAGTGTCATTATACAATGAGCGTTTATTAATTCAATAATATTATGCGTCCCGGACTGACGGGAATAAATATTATCCAAATGATGCATTAACCAACGTCACGTGGTAATTTTAATGTAGTGTTTTATAAGATTATTATTATATTTATTGCTATTTCACATTAGACCGGTGATATATTAGTTACCGACCTAATGTTGGTCTCATGTTATATGCATTTGTTTTCGGCGAGCGTGTACCTAATAATAGATTTTTCACCAAAGGACCGCGTACTATACCTATCTACACAGGCTGCTGATAAATATATATAGATAATTTTAAATACGGGCGCGAAGAGTAGCTACTGTACTGGATTTTGGGTGGTGTGGACTTATCTCTCGTGAGTAGAACGGCTGCCGTATCAAATTATCCTTGATGTCAGACGAAACTAAAGGATTATAGTAGCAACCTTGAAATTAGGATCAGAAACTTCATTAGTAGTTTTAGTACAATTATGTTAGTTATACAAGGATTATTTCATTTAACAAACGTCGCTGAATGCCATATACTCTATAATACATAATTAAGAGTCTGCTGTGAAGAAGCAGAAGAAAATCTTGATGTCTCATCTAAATAATCTTTTAATTCAAATGATACATTATGTCAACATGATGCTAAATTAAAATATATATGTAGCATAGAAGAATATTTATGTACGCATTATGATCAAATATTAATAATAAAAAGTGAAACCAAATTCACAATGACACGACACATGTTTATACTTGATAAGCTAGACTAATAATATTATTTATTCTTGATAATACAGTACTTATGTACTGTGTAGTATGTGCTATGATTTGAAAATTACAAGAATATTTTTCAAACTAAATATCATGTTTAATCTCAAGTACATTTTATGATCAAAATACATTTTACTGAACAACTAAATACATATTAATTCTACATAATATATTATTTTATAAGAATATAAAAAATATAATGTGTATGCATGTATTATACTATATACATATAATATGCATATAAATATAATAATTTTCTTTATTTATACATAAAATATGAATGCATCTACATTTTTAAAGGTTTCTATGTAGATTTTTAATGAATTATTTACTATGTTATTTTCATAAAACACATACATCTGTCTACATCTTCATTTATAATTTATATTGCAATTAATTCGAATAACATATCTACAAAAATGAATCATAAAATTTTTAATTTTTAATATAATATTAAATAAACGATTCTTATATAATTTAAGTAGGATTATAAAATTAAATACTTAATTAAAAGATAAATTAATTTGTAAATTATATACACAAGGTGTTTCACTATAAATTATCTAACATAATATTGAAATTTAATTTTAACAAAACATTTTCATATATCCATGATACACGGTGTATATATAATATACATAAAAAAATATAATATTTTGCTTACAACAATTCAAGAAAATTAATTTAAAAAAAATTTAAAAATACCTATTAAAATATTAATAAAATGTATTCATTGACAAGTTATAAATTTAGATTTATATAAACAACACATACATTATACATATAATAATTATCCAAAGCATAATTTCTGTTAGGTTAATATTTTTCTTCCAAAAAATAAATAAACTTATTAGGAGTTACCCAAGTATATATGCAAATATGGATCAGACACATTGCATTTATAATATAAACAAATTTAAAATTGTAATCAAGCATCTTGACTAAAACGAATATATAAAAATGTATAATGAAATCTTATATGATGTCTAGATATATGAACTTTCATAATAGTCTCATTAATTTTATATAAATATAAATAAAAATATTCACAAGAGTTTTTTTTAATTATTCAAATCTAAGAATGTTTTAAAAATTTGACATACTGTGTATTACTTGTGTAATATTATAACCATACATTTCACATGCAATACACAAATAAGTAAAATGTATACATTATAGTACTATACACATAATATTTGACAAACTGGTAAAAAATATTCTCGATTATAACTATATATTATTTTATTTTAAATAAAGTAAACCTCAAGAAGCGTTAAATTCTTGGCATAACGTTGACAGTTATATTTTTTGATCGGATAATAGATATAAGTTTAGGGTTTACGATATGTAGAATTTATATAATTTATAGTTTTGCGATGAAGTTTAAAAACTAAAATGTGCGGTTTCAAGAATCATCGAACTCCACGAGTAATGAGTATAAATGATTTGTGTTTTTATAAACATTTATTGAACTATTCATGTCCCAACCAAATATGATTTCAATAGAGTAAAAAATCTTAATTCAAACTCAACTTTTTCACTAACGTCAAAACTACACGAAATATATTTTTATTTTATTCATTTTCTGATTATTTTTCTTGAATTTAATTACTTTTGTGCAAACCGAAACTGTTGGACAGAATTATGAAAATAAACTGTCAACGTTGCGTATTATTATTACAGTAAATTCGTATATTTCGTACACGTTTACATTTAAATATACTACAGTTTGTTTAAACTAAAAGCTAGCGAACAAACAAACTTGTTTACGGACTACTTTCGTGTAAATGTCGTAAGACTGTATCGTTCGTGTGCTCGAATTTGCTTAATTTATTATATAGATATAAAGTTATATAGGTACATGGGTGTGCGTGTAATTAAAACTTAAAACGCAATATTTATTTTTTTTTTTGCGAAATTTTTATTTTTATTTTTACCTTAAAGTCAATTTATTTCAGGTTAGACAAAATGTAAAATCAATTTAAATGCAATAATAATACTTCTATACCTATAAAGTCTCCACACGTGAACGTCAACAAATTCTAGTAAACCCTATAGATACTTGAGCTTAATATAATATAATGATTATGTACAGCGACTACCCTCGATCGCACAGTGAGCGCACAACAACAAATTTTGGGACACGTCTGCATTGTGTTTATAATAAAAAAAAATATAGCGACTCGGCACCCTCCGCCCACCCGTGTTACGTTAACGCCCACTGTTGTATTATTATTTTTATTAATGGTTATGTTAATAATATTATTTTTATAACCAAATCATACTAAATATACCTCGTCATGTCGACAAACGAGTCTAGGACGTTGAGTGCGTGGCCAAGTGTGTCGCCACCGTCTTGTTCCGATATGTACGGTGTCAGGGCCATGGACTCGCCGCCACCCTCCTTCACGCCGTCTTTGACCACGTAATGGATCAGGTCCATGGCCCTGCGCATCTGGCAAAACACCGTGTCCCGGTTTTGGCTGGCCTCCGAGCTGTCCGGGTGCCTCAGACACGCCTGTAACACACATACACTCTCGTGTAATATTTATTATAAAATATCGTATTCGCGTGACGTCCACGTTCTATATAAACATATATATAGTATACACTCATATAAGATAATATTAGGATTCACCCGTCGTATTGTACATAAATATAATAAGCTCTAAGTAGTATGTTATATATATAATATATAGGTATATAGGGTGGATGGTTCTCCAAGATAAAGTGACGGAGCGATGATGAGGTGACTGAGTGTAAGGGGAGGGGGGTTAACAGGGATCAGGAAAAATAAATGGTAGTTTATACTTTATACGTTATATATAATCATCGCTATATGGTCAAATTGCATTTTCATTACGTGTTTACCTAAGCGTCGAAGTTGTTGGCTTTTATATCATAGATAAACGGTATAAGGCGATGGAAACATTTCGAATGCTTAAAACATCCACTATACTTTAACAAAAATTTGATCAATGTAGAAGTCCAATAAAAATATTCCTATAGAAATTTGACGATCGCCACGCCGTGTCAACTCCATCACTGATCTTAAAACATGATGCATCTGCATATGCGATGAAATTAGGGTTTTGTTAATAGCGTCTGCAGAGAAAAATTATTCGACATACGACACAAGTTATAACTAATGTAACTGACATAGGAACCAAGTTGAAAAAAAATAGTCCTATGTATTAGTACTTTACTTATGTTTATCAAAATATTTATATCCAAACAAGCAACAGCAAAATAAAAAATGGATCTGATAAGATTACATCTTAGAAAACACTCTGTTTTGAAGTAAATTTTTAAGCTAAGTTTACAGGTTATCTGGAATAATATCTAGAAATTCGAATTTCATGGGGTCATTAAGGGATATTTTGGACACCCCTCTCCACACCAAAAAATCACCCAAAATACGATATTGGTTCAAAGTATTATATACAATGCAATGCATAATATTATAATTATCAATCTATAGAGAATTATTAAATACACATTTATAATCGAAATTCTATATTGATTATTCGATTTACATAATATACGTTCATAATCGTCTTGAAAATATTCTTTTATAGTTATATTTATGTGCTAAAAACTGTGATTTTGTTTAGAAAAACGCGTTAGATTAAATATTCAAATATATTAAGCATTAAGCATTAAGCATTAAAAACGAATAATAAAGTGAGTTTTATGAATTTTTATTTAAAAAACAGTTCAAAGATCAAAAGATCGATTATAAAATTAAGTACCAAAAAAGAATGTCTAACGATAAAAACCGTTCGGAGATGGTCACTCGTATATGGTAGTATGGTATATATCGCATATGGTATATCCATAGCGAGATCTATGGGCCGGATATATGGCGGAGAAACTGAAGATTTATATTTATTGTGTATTAATAAGGAATTGCTTAATTTTTAACTTATAAAACTCATCTTGATATTAAATCGAATGCTCTATTTTATTATATTTTTCTAAGGTTACATTGAATTTTTAAAAAATATTTTAGTAATCCTTTTAATTATTATCAGTTATTATTTCTAAAATAAATTATAAATGTAATTAAATATAGTAACCAATAAACATAATAAAAATTATCACGTGAAGAATTTTTTTTGTTAAAATATTTTTTTTGTAAAAACCGTCGTAGTACCTATATTAGATATAAAAATATAACCGGAAACCAAGTAATCTCTTTTTCAAGGATATTTAATGTTTTATAATGAATTGTACCGATTGCATGTCAGTTATTGTTTCAAAGAGAATTTTCGTGTTACTGCTTTGTTATTATATCCGGATTTTTAAATTCTCAGATCTAGCTCTGGCGATAATGTATCACGTATAGTATCAACTAAGTATGTAGTATTGTCATTATAGATACACGTATACATCCGAATTTTCTGACCTGGGCCTTACAACCATGGACCGTATATTAGACTATTAGCTCATAGGAGCTAGTTACGAGCCGCAGAAGTTTGAACTTGACTAGTCAAACCCGGGTCGTCATATGGACCACCAGCGCCGGATGACACCCGTACCTTTCTGAGTCCAGTCGATTTGCACATTAGGGATCCTTCCTCGCATCAAGGTAAGGTGGTTTGTTACTATACTAGCGTTGGTCCCATAACCACCACGTTGCAGGCGAGGTAGACTCTTCAACCTTGAGGGACACCTCACGAGCCAGCTAGCTGGTTCACTCGGTAGGGCTCCCCTCTCCCGTGGCATTACCTAGGTTTTAAGTTGACATCAATTGGTCAACCCGAGGCGAAGCTTTCCCACTATTTTGGCTTCCCAAGTTGGCTAGTGGTGAGCCTAGCGGGAAGTTTTCACTCCCCAAGTGTTTGCCACAACCATCTGTTTAAGTACCGGGTTGTCCTTATCATTTTAGTCACCTTTTACGATCAAATTGGACAAAACTGTTTATATTATTCTTATTCCTACCAACAGGGATTGTCATATAGGTACAATTGAATGTACTCACCTTGGACGAAGTCAACAGCAGCATGGTGGATCGTTCTAGTACCTGCCGAGCCGCGGCAATCTGAGACCGCCGCCGTTCGTCTTTCAGGTCGTTTTGCCGTTCACCCGTCAAGTGAGCCAGCTCCACCATTTCGGTTCCAAAGTGACTGAACGCCTTGACAAACTCCGTGAAGTTGTTGACGCCTTCCAAGCGGCCTAGACTTCGTGAAACCTATACAAAGTAAAAAAAACATCCCAGTTAAAGCATTTTGATAATAAGCTGTATATTATGTAATATATAAATACATCGTTTGTTAAAATCTTCTACTTAAATAAAATTCTTTTATCAATCTTCGTATATATAACGAGTTCATGACTAAATTGATAATGATAATATTATGTAAATTAAACAATAAGTACGTTAGGTTTCTATGTATGCATGAACGTTATTATAATATATAATAACTATATGTATTATTAGTAATAATAATAGTAAATATATTAATAATAGTAATATTAGTAAATAATTTATTACAAGTTATGTAATATGACAATAATAATTCTATATTTATAATCAGAAATATTTTGTTTAAAAAAAGTGTTTTTATATTATGCACTATTTTACAAAAATAAAACGACCTTTGTCTACTATATTAAACTAACGTAAATATTAATAAAAAAAACAACACAAACAGTAATATAACAGTAATTATACTTCAGATTTAAATATGGCGAGTGTGATATATTTATATTTTTCACACAAAATCACAATTTATGCTTTTTTTTTTTTTAGTATACATTTTTACATATTTTTACACGAAATATTTCTAATTTTATTTACGTAAACTAAAAACAATAATTTATGTAAAAATATTATGATAGTTATTAAATAAATGTTCATAAATTAAATAGGTTTTAAATTATGCAATATATAATATATTGCAATCACGCACCTATTTAAGAGTTAGTGGAATTGACTAGAAAACACAGTAAAAAATATGAAAAAATAATTGTGTTAAAACAATTTAAAAAAAGTCTATTCAATTGAAGAAAATAAAATAGTACTAAAAATCATGATTGATTTTGTGAAATCTGGAGTATAACTATTGGGTAATAGTCATTTATATAATTTAATTAGGGAACTGTATAGTTGTTTTACAATAATATTTCCGTTCAATTTTAAAATATTAAGACATATGAAAATAGGTGGCACTGGTGCGTCAAATTCAATAATACCTATAAATAATAGTAAAATCCTAAATTTTACTGAACCTCATATAAATAAGTGGGTATTAACTACGGTAATGAGTAATAATTAGTGACAAAATTATGTTATTCTCTAGGTATTATAATATTATCACATAGTTTCATAAAACATAGTGTATATTAATCTATAATTAAAATATATAGCTTAAAATCAAAACGTATAACTTCTATAGAATTACCCTGCCGATTATTATAATATACTGTCACATTAAACCATAATATGACTCCTCTATTGACTATTATCCGGATTAATATGGGTTAAGTCCTTGAAAAGGGGGACTGATGTAATATTTGTACCTTTATTATAAATGCAAACGTATAATAGTATTTTTGATTATAATACAGTTAAATGTTTGTATAGTTTATGGTTTCGAAAATAAAGGTCGTAATGATTACAATGTCAAATACAATCGACTTAGTATACTTCGTCAATTTATAACTGAGATACTTATATAAATTTGATTAAACTAATAAAAAATAAACATATTACAAAATCATAATCCAGTAATTATTAAGTATAAAATAATTTAATATCAAAATGGAAATCAATCATAGTTTTGTATTACTATTGTTTCAAAATAATTAATATCGTTAAATCATATTTTATTTTTAATCTACAACCTCAACAAGGTTTTAAATAATTTAAGTATAATAATACCTACTATAGCTTCTTTGCAATATTAAACGATGCCAAATGTAGAAAATTTATAAATATTAAAAATCGTTTTTGTTTGTTCGTAGTTGTCTTTTAATCAAAGAGTTGTATTTTTCTTTATTTTATACTCTATTGTAGAATAATAATATTATGTTAACTATTAATTATGAAAACATTTAAATTAATTAAACGAAATTTCATCATAATTCACATTAAAATATATAACATTTAAAACAATTAAAAACTATACAAATAGTTTTATAAATAATAATGACCTATTGGAATGGTAACTGCGGAATGTAGTCCCTTGCTCAGTGACACATTCACTTATATGCTCTCCCTCACATTATATGATGTTTAACTATATTAATTATAAATATTTAATAAATACATAACAATTTAATTTCCCACTTAATTATTAATTTATAGATTGGAAACTTCTTTAGCGTTAACATTTGAAGCATTTAGGTAATGAATATTAGGAGTGAAACATTATTAAATGAAAAGACTATTTTTATTTAAAACTAGAATTATATATTCTATTATAAATATTTAAATAAATTTTATAAAAAATGAATAGTTCTTTAAATTTAAAAGATTTGACGGTATTTGAAGTATATTTTATCATTTACCAATTTTATATCTATTTTGTCGTCAACGTGTATTATGATCGTAAGAAGTAATACTATGAATTATGCTAAAACATAAATTGCAATTGGTATATTGTACTCAACTATCAGCTTGTACATTTAAATTGTATCTTGACATGCATACCTTGTCTTTGACTGAAATTAATTGCTTAACGACGACTACATCAGCTAATAATAACACTCTAGTGACTGAACTCAGCAAGCATCGGGCAGCTCTTATCACAGATGCTCGATCATTGATCGAATCTTCAAACACGGCTTCGCATAGTTTTTCGATGGAAGCACCTGCGAAAAACATATCCATTTTAATACAAATATTTTCCAATCAGTTAATGTGAATACTATACATAGGTACAGTGTCCTTTAAATTAATACTGCGTCACGTAAACCAAGCTAGTGATATAGCTGAGCTGGGATTATAAGTGCATTAAGTAGGTAACTATTTTATTAAGTCCCAATCCACGAATATATAATATATAACATAGGTAGATAGATGGTATAGAACAACATAGTCTTCATTTACTGTTTACTTTTATAATTTGTTCTGTTCAACGTTCGAAACAATATGCAAAAACAAAATGTATCGATGATATTAATTTTAAACCAACAATATATCATTATTTTTATTATTATTTTTTTTTAATGTAATTAAAATTTTAAATAAGCTAGTAACAAAATATTAACTATAACGAATTATCTTATATAATATTAACTATAGTAATACTGTAGTCCTAAATGTAGTAATTATATGAACATAAAATATACAATATTAATATAGCCGCATCATAAGAATCAAAATAATATATTAATTTTGAAACTATTATATGGGATTACTTACAATAAAAATTATACTGCGTATATTTTTTTATACCTTAAGTAAACCAAAGATTAAAAAAATTAAATTATAATGAGCTTATAAAATTGAATTAAAAAGTATGATAAAACTTTAGACTCTGGAGAGGATTAATAAATATTTTTTGCACCCGAAAATTCGTAAATGCACATAAATATGTATTTAAATAATTAAAACATTATTCAACACTATTCTGAACATAAATTCATTACTTTTTACCTCGACATTTTTCAAACCCTTTAATGAAATTATAATGATACTGTAAATCATATTATTTTATTACCTTAAAATTAAAAATGAATATAATAATTAATTTTAAGTGGTTATACTAAATACTTGATTCTTATTAAAAATACTCAATTTAACGGTAATGGTAAGAAAAACCAATGGCGACTTAAATTGTATTAATAAAAGTTTTTATTATTAAATAAAAATGAAGTTGTTAGTTGTTACTGAGTAGTAAGTATACTAGGACAAAATTAAGTTTCAGAAAGTAAATAACTTATAATTTATATTACATTTAGTTTGGGCAATATGTGAAAAGTTATTTTCCACATGACCTTAACATTTTCAAATAATCATCATAAGTTGAAGTAGTCAAACATAATAAAATGTATGTCAGCGAAATACAATAAAAGCTCAGGCCCTTCCGTCACAACCTATACCTGTTTTTATTTCTAACACAAATGACTTTTGGTTTCCGGATATCAATGATTAATGACTCAAAAATTTCAAAGCACATACATAATAAGTTATATTCATATAGTTTTACATTCAATTTATACGCATATTTTTTATTAATATAATATTATATTAATTTAACATAGGTATTGTAACATATTTAATTTATTTCAATTTTTAAAAAGTTTTAATAGCTGTTTAACTTTACAAACATTTTATTTCTCTAATAATTTATAGAGTCTTCGCTATAAAAATGTTAACACTTACACCTTACAAAATATTATAGAGTAAATTATAAATTTTATTTCAGTACTTACACTATATAAGATCAAAATTACTTTGAGAATCTTATCCAATATTTATAGGTACATTTTATTTCTTATTAAAAATGTGAAATTTTGACCCATATGGTATTAGTTTCCTTCATGACTACAGCAGGACCTAATCTGCTTTAAATAAGATACCATCACCCATCTTCTTATAGTCTTATCTTATATCTTGCACATAGTGATCATCACGTTTTCAATGTGCTAAGGAGTTTTTAAATTAAAAACATATTTCTGGCGATCAAGAGATGAAAGAGACAGTTGAAAGTGGCTAAATTAAGGTGGAGATTGAGTTCTTAGATACTGGTAACAAAATCTGATATAAAACCCAAAAAAGTGTATCAATTTCAATTATGATTATGTGAAATAATAATTTTATGTTTGATACAATCTCCGTTTTTTCGTAAAAAAAAAATACATTTTAACTTTTTATTTTCTGCACGACGCGTGACAATCATAAATTATATAGGTATACATAATTCGATAAATAATTTAGTTGTTATAATAATTAATCTAGAATAATTTTATAAACAGTACAATTTTAATAGTTTTAGGTTTTGTATTCTTTTCTAATATTATACAAACGTATTGATCTTATTTTAGGCAAGAAGCCAGAATGTTTTTTTTTAAATCACTGCAATATTTCACAGACATATTTTATTACGCTATTGCGAATATAAAATATTTCCCGACTTTTTGTATTCAGTGTCTTGTATAGAATCAGAAACTCAAAAAAATAAATCTTTTACTCAATACTCAAATGTATACGAATACAGAATATTTCATTCGGATATATAATAATATGTCAATACAAGTTTGTAAGCGTACGTACGTTTAATAAAGAAACCCCATGTGGCATTGGTAGAATACTATAACCCTTAACATCCTAGCCTTGATTATAATATAACTTCTCGTATATGTATGTATATATTATATATAGGTACGCTGTCGTTTACACGCAGAACATTCAAAGCACAATAATAAATATATATAATTATATTCGCATTTAAATATGGATTTAATCGAAGTACCTACTAAATTATATCAAAAAAATTATAAATCACAAAAACTTTGGTACACTCATAATATAGGTATATTATTGTTTCACCATATAACATAATGTTGTATACATAAAGAATGAACTACTATCACATATATTTCCAATAAATGCTAAACTTACAATAGTATACCATGTATTTTTTAAAATCCAAACATTGAAATAAAAACAAATATATATATATAAGTATATCCACGTTAATAATAGAAAATAGAGAACTAAATAAATATATTTCCGATTGATTCAACTATTTTTACATAAATAATAATAACGCATTTATATATATATACATAAACGAGCGATTTTTTTATGATTTGAAAGTCAAAATTTTGAATGCATTTTACAATTTATATTTTCTATTATACATTTATGATATAAATTATATCTAATAAAAAAAATTATGTTAAAAATGTAAAATTTAAGTGAAGTGTTAAATTCAAATAACTGGTATAAGTATTAACATTGATTTCGAAATGCTATTAAGCATCAACGAAGTTTTCCTTTGGAATTATGAATAGGTACCCACCAGTAGTCAGTACGGACATTAAATTAACGAAAGTGGAAAGAAGTGTGTCAAGCACAAAAAAACACTTCTCCAAAGCATTAGAGGTGAATTTTTTTTTAAGCCAATACAAATCGAGGTTTGCATAAAATCTTGAATAAAAGAGTAGCACATTTTAAATAAGTTGCTCTCTTCAACATGCAATTTGTCGTTTTATACTACTATATTATACATGGTTACATCAATCAATACTATAGTAGTATTTACAATGAACTTAATAAATGTTGATTTGAAAAAATGATTGGTATAGTATCAGTATAGTAGACGGTATAGAAGATCGGTAATGACTAGTAAATACTAAAAAGATATTTAAATAATTATATTGTAATCTACAGCCAGAATCTGAAAACAAAACATCATATATTATAATATAGACAAAGTATTATAATAGTTATCATTATTTAAAGTATATATTTTATAAGTATGAAATAGAAATAATATACATTATACAGTTATACAATTAATTATTTAAAATATCAAAAATGATCTATTCTCCATGAGTTAATGTTACTGCTAAGACTATATTACTCGTATTTTAATCTTTAGTATAATAATGTACATAATTATGATAATTGATAATAGGATAAAATAATTCCAATAATATATATATATATATATATATATATATAATATTTAGGTCAGAGTCTCTGGAGTCCTGTGTACGGGGCCCTGCAGTTACGTCTAAGTCGAGGAGCCTCGGTATTTTTATCGTGGCATTAAAAAATATTTTATTCAAAAATTTAAGAAATATAATTTTGAGAATCAATGAAAAGTTATTTTTTAATAATACGATTTTATTATTTTAAATAAATATATAAGTATATTAAATAATATTATTATCATGATTATGATTGATTTTATTAGCTTCTAACATTAGATTCTTCTAACGTCACTATTTAAAAATGTAATTTCTGTATTAAAAAAGTGTTTCTTGTGCATCCCATAGCCGCCAAGTTTCACGCTACAGTGCTACCCTATAACTTTAAAAATAATTTTAAATATCATTAAATAGTATTAGTAGGTATTAACGATACAGAAACATTTTTTTAAAAAAAATATTGCATACAAATAAACGATATAACGATCAAAATCCTATTGAGTTCATTGTGAAGAAGTTATACAACAATGACAATATTATGTAGGTATAATATGTAACGGACAACAATTTTAGTATTATCTCTAGTCATAATTTGAAGAAATACTGAAAAGGTCCTATTGAATATCATGAGGACACGCAAGAACAATATTTTAGAGTTACGTTTTACTGCCATTGAAATATTCCGGATAATGCCAAAATAAATGGGCCATTACTCTCGACAACATTGTTTCCGCGTGTTCCTCAACACGTTCACAGAAAGCACAATAATAGTAGTTACACTTCCATTCTCCAATGTTGAACGAACACGTTTTACGCGTCCTTATTACTACATAGCTATGAATGTAATTTGTTTTATTTCATCGGCACATCAATACCAAACAATATATACTATTTTGGTGACACGTAAATAATTTATACTTTCGCCTGGGAAATATTTTACCACACGATAATAAAAGAATATTGTTTCAAATCGCTGCGGTACTGTATTTTATCGTATATTAATATTGAATTATCAAATTTATGCGTTTTTAAATGAAAAAAGAATTAATAATTTAGCGAAATATCAATAGGTGTTCTGGTGTTACACTGTTGTAATATGCACCCTGTTATGGCTATTATGATAGTATAGGTAATAAATAGTAATAAATTATACCGAAAGTTAAACCGCTGTTTACCTATTACTACGAAACTGCATAAAAATTTGAGTCATTTTTAAGTAGGTATTATATTATTGAAAAGTCATTTTTTAAACATTTTTAATGCATTACTCGTACAATCCAGACACTAATACTTAATACTTATAATACGTGTCGTTGTGAATAAAAATGTCAGATAGTTGTGATGAGATTTATTTATAATTTGACTGAATTATTTTACACGACTTAACAAAAGACGTTTAGGTTAAATAACAACCTAACATCAGAATAGGTGAAGATGTAGAGATGTATATTTTAATGAGGACTGAAATTTAGTACCTAATTGCGCATTTTTTTCGACAATGATTCAATGACGAAGACTTTTAACTTACTAAGTTATAAAATTGATTTAATTATATATATATATTCACATAAATCATATTTTAATAATTATTTACATATATTGATATATCTGTCTACATGATACCATTAGTTTTCATATTACACACGGTTCTTCTCATATTATATGCATCACTATAATAAATTAATATGTATTTATAAACATTATAAACGAACTTGAATCAAATGAATATATTTCTTGGGGAAAATAGTATCTTAATTTATCTAAGAATATTTAGATTATTAATATAATTATTATATACTTATTATAATATTATTAATATTCATAGATAATAAGTATACTACAACACAAAATATTAATTTTATGTTTAGTCTAACTTTAATTTAGTTTTATTTATTTTATTTTATTCAAATAACAAAATATCGTTATATTCATATATTATATTGTTACTTTCATAATATAAGATATTATATACCGATGTTCGATGTAAGGTACATTTAACTCAGTGGATGATATATTGGTATTTATAATAATATAAGTAAAAAAGATGGAAAATAAATAGATACAAAATGTTTAATTACATCATTTAAACGTTCAATATTTTTATTGAGAACTGAAAAATAAATGTTTTTGGTTGTTTTTCAAAACTAATTTATCAAATATTACTAAGTATTTTTTTTTAAAGAACCATTATTTCAAAATATTTATTTATTCTAAAATATTTTGTTTTTTAAGATTTTGAATACTTAAAATTTTAAATTTGTACTTATACTTTTAAATATTGTTAGCTACTTTGTTACACTACAAACATATATGAAATTTAATTTTTTTTTAGATTAAACCCTATTCAAAATAATAATATAAAATATTTTTCTATGCATGTATATGGATCAATAACCTTATAAGCCCCATAAAACCCTTACAAAACCAATAGTTTGATAATTTTTGACATTTAGAAGAGTAAAAGTAAAAATAAAATATATACAGAACGATATTGTGATAAAATACTTGAAGTTTTGGTAGTTCTACACGAAAAATGGCTAATAAACATTGAGATTTCTATATTTCAACATAATAGGAAAATTTAGATGGCAAACACAATTTTGTATAAGACGATAATTGGAAGTTGATTTCTATTCTATTATAAAATAATTTCAAATATCTAGAAAATAAACAACATTTTTATTTGACACCGAAGCTTTAAATACTATATCCGTAGTTTGTGGTTGTCTGGGTTAACGTTATAGCGCAAATTGTTAGAATTTATAATTAATAAGGTCATATAACTTACTGTTTGTTGTTTGTAGTTATTAAAAATAATGTTGTTTACTTAAACACAAACATCAACAAGTTTATTACCTATTATTTTGAAGTATTTGAATGACATTTTTACATTTGCTTAGTTAAATTATTTAACTTGTTATGGAATTTCTTTTAGTCTTAAATAATTAAGACCTTAAAACCAGAATTGCATTGTACCCAATGATGTGTATAGTGTAATTATAAGAACAGAACTCGGTGTAATTAAACATTAAACACGTAGGTAAAGTACGCAAGTAACTTCTCGTTTTGTTTATTTCGTATTTTATTCAATATCGCGAACAACTTAAAGGAAAACATTGCAAAAATCGTATTAATAGAAAAATAACACGGTTTTTCATAATATTTTTCCATATTTTTTGGAAATTTTTGGGCGTCTGATCGATATAGGAGCCTAAATTGGTCAAAAATACATAGTCATGATTAAAACGTTTAAAACTATGTACAATAATATGTACACACGCGAAAACGTCACCCGAGCAAGCGATCTGTGTGTTTTTTCTATACCAATCTGCAGGTCTCTTCCGAATTAACCGTATAAGCCACGCGTCATCGGATTTGGAAGATTTCCACATCTAAATCGAGTAAAATAAAAATAAAATAATAACAATACTACTATACCACAATAGAAACAAGAAACGATGAATTAAACGTTTAAATACGATAAGATGGTTTCAGGAGGAGTGTAACGAGTAGTGGGTGAGAGAGAGAGGGAAAAATAGTATCATCGGGACTTGTCACCACACAAGCGGCAGATAACTCGTCGCGGTGAATGCGAAATGATGTGGCTTGAAAGGGTTATTATAGCGATAGTCAGACGAATGGTTCCGGAAATCGGACCCGATAGTATTTTGCCATCATACCGCCATGGCCACGAACACGATGTTATGTAGATACGAGTGTACTACTGGAACGCGAAGACAGACGCACATATTTCACGTTAATATAATATTATTATGACGTGACAAGTCAAGATAAAAAAAAATTGCTCAACTGAACGTGTATACTGTTGTACGAGTACGAATAAGGGGGTGCTCACGAGCGTACACTCTGACGACCGGGTGGCGCAGCGATTCAGCCGGACGAACGGGGTCCGTTTCAGCGGGTAGGTGGTCGATGTACGACAGCGTTCGTGTGGGTGGTGGCGCGCGTGGGTGTGACGTGGAGCGTTCTGCTCTATATCTCGGCGTGACGCGCCTTTACACACCCCCATCCATCCCATCACCCGTGTGCTCGCGGGCCGCCGTATTCATATTATATGCGCACGTATATAGTATATAATTTGCACTCCGTGCGTGCACTCACCTGCCGCCCTGGCCTCCTTGCACTCCAGGTACATGTCGGCCTTTATCTCGGGATTGTCGTCCGCAATGGTCTCGCCGACGGTCACAAACCGCTCGATGGCCAAGTTTACCCCTTGTCCGACCCTGGCTATCGCCCTGGCTGTCCTCTCTGTGCAGAACGGTCGTTCCCGGTGCGCCACCAACGTCGATATCTGTAACAAGACGTGTACAATGCCGTTATTATATACGTACATGAATAGTAGTTTCTTATCTTCTTGAACGTGATATATGTATGTATATATACATGCATCTATATAGTGTAGACATGGGAATTTTCTTCCGATATGATGTGGATGGAAGAGGGTTGATGCGGATAATATAATCGAAGATAATAGTAAAAAAAAAGTGAACACGAGTAAACTGACCGTAAAACGTCCCCAAGTATATGGGGCGGTGGGACTACATTTCCAACGTGTGTTAATACTGTCATAATGTAATGTACTGTTGATTATTACTGTATATTATTAAGTATATAAAATGCTGCTGGCTAGTACCCATATATATATATAATTATATAGACTGTGCTGTATATTATAGAGTATTCAGTAGCACTATGATAAACTGTGTTATGGCTTTATATTATTATCGCGTTATATGCGTATATATGTATATACGTAGTAGTAATGATAATATCGTTGTACAATAATAAACATTTTATAGTTTCGTGTTGGCCATTGAGCCGCGTATACGAAATCCGCAAGACGACTATTGCAGACTGTACAAACTATACTTAGGGACTATATACTTCAAACATACTCAACGTATATACGCAGAACGACCAAACGATGATGACGACTTTTTTTCTCTTTTTTTCGATCGAAAAACTTGGGGATTCATTGTGTAAAAAAACAATAACACAACGCTTCTGGTTCCAATTATACGCGCATATACGTGGTATGAATGGCATATATATATAGGTTGGGTACTCGTCAATGTTATTGTTTTCTTTTTTTATTATTATTTCTATAGGACATAAGCGCGTTTTGTTAATTCAACACTGTTCAGCCCTTCACGATCACTACACATCATACTATAATGCTTATAATATACCCACAACGGATACATATACTATTTTGTTTTTTATTTTATTAATTATTATAAACCTATACCACAGTGAGTTACATAATAATATTTCCTGTATTCTGATATGAACAGTTAAAAATAGTTTTCTAATTTAAGACATTTCAGTTGATTTTTAAGTCGTCTAAGAAACATAAATGGCTGAAGAGCTTGTATCGATTGATTGTTGAATTTTGACAATTGTACTGTGATTGAATACAGTATTGGTAGTAACTGATAAGCACGTAAAGAAAAAATGTATAATGTAATCTATATAATGTATCTAATAAAAAATTGATTTCAACTAAAATTACTTAATTGATAATTATTTTAATATTATACTGCAAAGTAATTAAACTAAAATTTCATCAAAGTTATACGGGTTACTATTGTAGGTATACTCGATAACCTCCAAGAATGTAATTGACAGTTCGTGGTTCATGCATTAACCCTTTAATTGAATAATTAATAAAATATTATAATAAGGTGAGCAATAATCAAAGTTTTGTAAGATATAATAAATTTAAAGCCATTTTAAAAAACAATAAACGTCTTAGTTAATCCGCTAAATCTTCAAAATGATTTATAAAATGTTTTGATTAGTGTGAATATTTTTTGTCAACGTAGTTGGAATATACATAAATGTATTAAATTTGATTTATCTACATTAAACAGATTCATGAATACAAAATTCGAAATTAGCATGCCATAAGAATTAATATTTATGAATTCCCGGGAAACAAAACACGCAATGAAATTATAATAACTGAAAAAATAACGCGAAACTTAATTAACCTGAACAAATATTCCAAACGTATTTAGTAAACAATTTCTAAAGTTTATTTTATAAAAAAAAATATTTTAATTTAAGTAACATTATCATAGTTATTACAAATAAATAACTATAAGTACCCTAAATACTAGCAATAGTATATAGTTACTTGTACATAAAAAATAAATGTGAATATAATAATTTCGGTTATTATAATTGAATTTTTCTATTTTAGTTTACTTCTCTTTCAATTAATGATAATATTATCATATATACATAAAATAAACGAATTTCGAAAATTAATCAAATTAATAATACATATATTACAACACGATTACCTATATACTGCATAGTACTATTTATTCGTAGTTATATTCCAAAGTAGTCTATAAAAATAAATTTAACAATAGTGTATATTATTATATACGTTTAGACATGCATACATATACCTAAAGTAAGTACTATATCCTCCATCTCTTGAAACAATAAAATGTGAACAAATAATATTATATCATTCGATGCTTTTAAAGCTCAGATACTTATATAAAAGAATTCCAACTTAATCGTTTTTTTTATTATATTATGGTTTTTATGTATTGTAAAAATAAAACTGGTGAATATACTCGAGTTTGGTTGTTATGTGAAAAAAAGTAATCGACAGTAAAATTATTTGTACATCACCTGATTGACAAACAATATTGTACAGTTCATGTTAAACTAAGGTAAATATTCATATAATTTTGTGTAATAAAATAACATTCAATGAATGTTTATTACAAAATATATTAGATGTATTTTTTTTCATTTAAATTTCATAACTTTCATCACACAAAACTAATGAACAGATAAAAACCTTTCCACATTTAGATACTTACTGACAAAATAACAGTACATCTTATGCGAATATAAGGTATGTATACTTATTACAATAAACACAAACTTAGTCTATTCGTCGGCGAAAGAATTATATAGTTATATATTTTATTAGTTAGAAATTTATTAAATATAATTTTTGGGTTGTAAAATATCCTTAACGTTAAAAAATTAATAATGATAATATAAATATAATAAAAAAATGATAATTATCTATCGAAAAAAAATCCTAAATTTATTAATTTAATACAATAAATAGCAAAGGCGCAATTTCAATGAAAAAACTGGGGGTACTGAAGCGCCTCTATATTTTTTCGTGTTATCTTATAGTTATAGATACTTATTACTATTAAAATCTAAATTAAAATGAAACAATTTGGAAGTGCTTAGTCCTCTGCCAAATAGCGCCTATGGCAAAACAGTCAATGAATATTACTGTTCTTTAACTTTTATTTAATGTTTACTGCCTTTAGTGTTTCATACAGTGTTATAAGAAAATGCGAATGGTGTTTGCCAAATAGATTAACTGTAATTAAACGTTACCAAAAAATAAAGTTTAATTTTAAGATAATTTCATCGGCCGCAAACAATTTAATAGGTTCGTATGAACGTGTCTAATGGGACTACTGTCCAAGTAATGAAGAAACGTACCAACTTGAAATTAGGACACGGAAAAAGTAAACATATAGGTATATTATAGGAAAATCTATATGGGAACTCGCCAAATTTAAAAATGTGAACTAACCATGCATTGTGGTTTGTTGAACAACAGTATTTTCAGAAGATAAATATAAGTGAAAAGCAAAATCAGACCAAAATTTAGATTTTATAAAGATATAATACTAATAATTAACCTACCTACTAAAAAAAAAAAAAGGGGCCTTTTAATATGAAATGTTGGGACTTGGACCAACAGGTGTTCTAAACTATTTTCAAGAAAAAACCAACGTGTTTAAATATCGCCTATTATCCGTTGTTTTAGATATTATATTTTTTATAAATATAAAAATCTAAATACCTAAATGTTACTTCAATTAAGATAATGAAGATTTATTTAGTTAAATTTAAATCGCATGCAATAAAAATATTCACAAATGTATTTCTTACATTTGTTTTTATTCAAACATTAAAAAAATATATATTATTTGAATAATAAAAATAATTTAAAAAATCTATATAAATTTAAAAGTTACAATTATATACAAAAGTCTAATAAATAAATTAATAAAGTAATGAAAATATTAATTACATAATATATTGCAGACAGTATAAAAAAAATGAATTAAAAATGTAAGTTATTTATTATTGAATTAATCAAAAATATGGTATATATATATATGTTATAAATACATTTATAAAATATAAATTATCTTCCTTTTTAAGAAAAGGCTGTTGTCTATAAGCTTATTATTCTGAACATTGTATATAAATCTATATCGAAATCGGATAATCATATAAACATTTATTCTTAAATTAAAATATTAAAATATAATAATTTAGGAAGTCGGTTATGGCAATTCAATTTTTAACTCTAAAGCTTAAAGCCATACGAATAATAATAAACTATTTTACTATTATTGATTTTATTAGCTATACGGGATATGGATATACAGGGACGTATGGCGTTATTTAAATACCTGCTAATTTTTTATTTTTATTTTTTCTTTATCACGGTTAGAAATATAAATTATATACAATTTACGCACAACCGTCAACCACTATATGTTTGAAGCAAACAAAATCAAAGAATTTTATCCACAACTACATTTTTATTTCTTAAACACACGACTCATATATAATTTATATTAAATAATATATGATTACCCTCATAATAATAATATGTCATCACGCGATCCAGCGTTCGAAATTTAAAGCTAAAATGCAATGAATTATTGCATTATTATGTACTAATATATATTATTATATGCCATTCAATTATCATGAAATTATTTTTCATTTATAAACAGCACATTAAAGTAAGTATATTATGTATAAATTATGTACTAATTATATTGTTTAATACGACATTATACGTTCCAGTAAAAATTATAACCATTAACTTGTTAGTGACTACTATAATTGAATTATAATGTTTAATTAAAATAAACTGATTATTCATGCCTATGTAACATTTTCCATAAAAAAAAAGTAATGAAAAAAATCTAAAAAAAAATGATTTAATGAAAATTAAATCTCATTAAAAATCAAATAAATTATTCCTAAATAAAATCAATTTGATTTTACATTTATTTATTTTTACGTTGAAACAAAACATGGTATGTAATACTATTATTATTTATTTATCTATGTCTATACCTAAATAACTAAAAGTGTTTAAACCGTTTTTTTTCAATATAGAAACTATTTTAAGCTGTATCTAACAATTTCATATAATCATGTATAAAAAGTGTAAATCCATAAATTATTAAAATTTCGATAAAATAGTCACTTGCATTTTTTTCATTCATCACGTTACGTAATATGAAACTAGAAATTTAAGTGGTCGTGTGGAATTTCTCAAGTATCTTTATTAAAGAAGAAATAATGTCACTTCGCATCACTAAATCCTACTCGCTGCACTACGCATATTAGTCAAACGAAAACGCCAATTAATTTTCTTTTTTAGGGTGTATACAAACTGAATGATAATAGCTCGTATTTCATTATAACTATATGTATTTTATCAATTCCCCGAAGTAGATACCTTCTACTTACAGATTTTTTTTTTTAGTAACGCATAATATTGTTTCTAGCTGTGAGCCATATTTTCTCCATTATTAAGACAGTTTCGTCAATATACGACGTATATTATAATATTATCAAAAGTCCGAGTATAAATAATACTATTTTTGAACACCATATTATTATTATATTATACACCACGCAGTGTCATCCTCGAAAGTCTTAAACTATATAACAACAATATAAAAGTACATATTATATCCACGGCACGGTATAAAAGGAAGGTATGAGGAATGCAAATTACTACACGTCTACAACACGCCTCTTTCCGAATAGATACCTACTACTTTGAACGATAACAATACCGCCGGTGACCAAAAATTGTAATTATACTATAACACAGACTTAAGAGGACGCCACTCCACCCGCATGTGTGTCTACGTCTTAGAAATATACAACATACCTATAAAACTTGTGTTGAGCACTTTCAATTTTGTGTAACAACTAATAACCTTTAATAATAGAAAGAATTAAATTATCATCAAACATAAAGGTACCAACGAATATTGTTTATGTTTTTTCGTGGGTTTTTTATGGTATTTTTATTTTTAAGTAAATTATTAGTATGTAAAATACTACAGTTTAAAATTTAAATAACGTAAAAACCCGTGAAAAAATACAAATAATCTTCATATCTTTAAGTACCTAAAATAATATACTCTATTATTATTTATTAAAACTTAATATAGGTACACAAAATTGGAACTGCTGAACACAAATTTGGTATGTAATTAAATGTTCATAAGACGGAGAAAACACATGCGGTATACAGATGTAATTGTGTGACATGTTTTTAGTTAATATTTTTTTATGACTATTGCCACCATTTCAATCTTCCCAGTTATAAAGTGTGCGAATAAATGTACACTACATATGGCACAACTGATTGTTGATGCAAATAGGAGAAAGGACTTCAAAGGCTTAGACCTTCCCCCCCACCACAAAAAAACTGTTGAACCACTCCAAAATCAAATCCGTATAAAGTAAATGTTAAGTAAATATCATTTTTTTTTTTTAATTTCGTAATTGAACCCACTAATTATTACCTATTGAATATAAATGTGTATAATTTTATATTTAAAGTTTGAAATATTTCATATTAAAATGAAATATTGAATTTGTAACACAATTATTGACAATATTAATGTATTGAATGAAGTGATTCGATATATTAGTATATTACTATATTAATGTTATATTTTCGACTATTTATACATGGAAATTTGTATATAACAATTTCTTTATGATATTGTATCATTTAAAAATGTTTTAATGTTTTTGTTAGTATAATTTTAAATACTTTTATGATATTAAAAAAAAACAGTAATTAATGACAAATTTATGTAAAAACTTATTAAAAAAAAAAAAAAAAACAAAATTTAGATATTAGGTAATCATAAAATTTTCAAACACTAGATGTCAGCTAGTATAAATACAGACGATTATAAGTTATAAATTATAACTTATAATTTAAAAGAATTATATAACCATATATTATATCATACAAAATATGATCCGACAATGTAATATTTTATAACATCTATCATGTATACACTATATAATATAATATATAATGTGTGCTTATCATTACCTACTCCGTTTGTTTAATATAGATCAAATAGTGATCATTGAATTTGAATGTTATTATTGATGTAAATAATAATTTTTGTTTGTATGTCGATGACTATGTATTTGGAGATATATAAGTTACATCTCACGTTTTTTTAATCAATATTATAGGGGACAAACGTAACTCCAAAAAAATCGGCTTATTTGCGCGTATGAGAACATTACAGTCAAATATTATCATACAGTCACCGCGGTAATTGTTGACAGAATAAAAAGTGCCGAAATAAATAAACAATTTCAGAATCTTTTAGGAAAATTCCGGCATACGATAATTAGTATACGCGCTGCAACACGTTTGTGTCTTCCGATAAACGTAAACTTATTGACAACGTAATAGTGTATACCCACCAATACAACGCGGAATTAATATAATTAACTGCAAGCATAATATTATAAGTGCATAAGAGTTATTTCTCGAAATTCAATTATTTATTATTATACCGTCAGTAGCTCGGTGGTGCGTTGATACGTTTAATTTTATAACAGCGAAGTTTTAGTCCTTGTCCGTCACGCTCGACGCGGAAGCCGACATATAGATACTAATATTAGCCAATGACAAAACATCTTTGATTATCAACAACTTTTCAGAGCACCCTGAAAATTGTTTACTGGTGCATAATTGATTTATGACACAGTTTTCTGTAGCTATTTCATAAAAGTTCTTTGTACACTCTGCACGCACACTCGTAACAATGTTTAATGTATTTTCGACTTCTATTTTTCCACGTTAAACTATATCAAACACGCGTACTCCAACAGAACCACCGATTTTTGTATTAGAGAAGAAACTTTTGTTTTGGCGATTGCATTATTATTTTAGTCACTCATGCCTTTCGGTCCTATATTCGCTCATCTTCTCTTTCCTTGAACAAATCGTTCGTGCAGAGTCGTGGTTTTTGAACGATTAATACTAATTTATATTATCTATATTAGCTATATTTCTTATATTCTACAAATTAGTCGACTCTCATTGTTATGAATACTGTATACGTCGACACGTCGTCGCACTTCGCATCGTACGCAAACAAATACCAAACAAATACAAAAACAAAATTTTGTTCTTCGAGAAAGATAACAAAAAGAAAAGAAAAGAAAGCAAAGGTAGTAAGTACAAACGAAGATGAAAAACGCTAACTATGTCTTCATTATAAACCGTATTATCGATCTACTGAATAAAATATACATATCCATTCCAATCATTTATTTGTGTGATTATCTATTTAATCTAAATGAGATACCCAACTTAATTTGCCCTTTCTTGTGTTTGGCGGAAACATGTTTACCGAGAAAGCTGTTCGCACCATTGTCACTCCACATTAAATACGTTGCTTTTCTAAAACGTAATTGACGAATTCTGAACAATTACAGGTATTTAAACACAATTTTCTAAGAACATACAGTTACTATACGTAAATACTTATACCCAAGGTTGGAAAAGTTAACGATTATTGGTATCTTGTTAAGTTAAGTTAATATAAGAAAAAGTAAGTTAAATAAAAAGTAAACTAATATATTTTTTATAACTCCGTTAAGTTAAAAATTAATGGATAAAAAAATTAATTTAGTTAAAAATTTAATTATTTTCGAAAGAGAAATAGGTTATATACAAAATAAATGATAAATTCAAATATTGTTATGCTTACAGTATTTACTGAGGATTTAGGGTGGGCAATTGACGATTCATCCAAATAGTCTACCACACATTAAAGAAGGGAAGAGTAAAAATAGTATAAATACACAAACGATATAAGTTCTACTTAGCTACTACACATCAATATTTAGGTCCATACAAAGTATAAACACAATCAAATAAAATAATATATAGTATACATAAACATATAACATAATATTATGTTTAAATAAATAAAATAATTATATTTACATAGTTACCTATTGAAAAATTTTGATTTTTTATGAATAATTATTGAATACAAAATACATTTATTTTCTACGATATCTAATATTTCTCAAGCCAACAAAGTTATAAATGAATTAGTAATTACCTATAATATCTAATTTTAATAAATTTGTAAATAATTAACTTGAAGTTAATACGTTAACTATGTTAAAATTAGTTTAAAAAAAAGTAACGAATTTCTTAACTTAGTTAATATTAACTTAATTTTAATTTTTAACTCGTTAATGATCAGTTTTGCTACCTGTTTAAAATACGTTTATGTTATAATATGGTAGCACTAAACATCTTCTGTGGTCTTTGATTTGATCTGACTTGATATTAATTATACAAAATATGCCTAGATGATCGTTATGATTTAAATTACACTTAAATCATCATTTTCACAGGAATATGTATACAAACAATATTTTTATTCGAAACCATAGGGAATATCATCAGATCCGAAGATAGATTTAACAATAATGCCTTTAATCTTTATTTCTTGGTTCTTGTTGAAATGTTTCGTATGAACTTAAATGCGCCAATATCAAATACACAAAAAATCATAATGTATTTACATATTTTTATTGCAATTCAATTCGTGAATTAATCATATTCAGTTATATCAGTGGTATACCCACCGGGGGTATTAATATAAATAGGGGGGGGGCATTTCCCTTTTTTTACTATATAAATGTTTAATATGTTTATTTTCATACCCACTTTTGCGAAAGTTTTGAGTACCTATGTCACTGCACATGTGGGTTTCGTAAATAAATATCAAACGTCTCATTATTTTTAACATAATAAATTGCTTTATTAGTTTATTATTCTAATATATTCTGTTTTATAAAGTCCAAACAGAGTTTTAATTATTCAAAATATCGTTGTATCATTTGAATCATTTTTAGACGATACGCTGTTTTTTTTATGTTTTTTCACGGTAATCTGTACTTTACTATATATTACAAAGTTTTATTTATTTTTTCAGAGGCAAATAAAAAGAAACAATAGTTGTGCCCTTAAGATATAAATAAACTAATCTATTTTTTTCCACAATAATTTAGTAAATGTTTTTAATTTTAAATAAAATAAAGAGAAAAATTATAATAAGGCTTGTTAATAGCGACGGCTATCATTAAATCTAGCCTATATGGTAAATTTACTATACCTGCCTATACAATTAAATTGCTGTACAAATAACAACATTCGTGACTTTATTACATGAACTATATAGGACATAGTACATATTAAAGATATAATAAAATGCACTTTTAAACAATTTGCCAACATTTACTAACTTTTTATTATACGTCAACGATCATCAGCGACTGGCAGCGTTCGTACACTGACTACGAATATTAACAGCTAGCAAGACGTGCCAGTTACGTAGTATTTTGAAATGCGTGTGTATTTGTACGCGTAGTGTGTTGGTATAAATTTGTTGCAGGTTTAATATATAGTGCTATTTGTCAAATGAAAATATGTATTATAAAAAAATTTTAAGCATTGATTCGGCCCCGCCGCGTTAAGTACATTTAATTCTTTTAAGTAACATGCAACGGAAAAAACTGCCGTTCCCGAGGCAACCCTATTCCAAGTTGAATTTCAAGACATAACCAGAAAGGTCTAAGGTCTGACCGCCAAGCTACGTTGGTCGAAAAATGGTAGTTTTTTCCCAAGCAAAATCCTGTCAGCATAAACATTATTTCCACCACACGTGTTGGAAATACTTTAAAATATGAAAGTGTATTGGTATTTTTCCCCCCATATCACTCTATATGAACTCGGTGAGCTATATAATATACTGAACACAAGTTCCACTTAACGAGAAAAAAATGTTTCAGACGTAAACTGTCTGGAGCGTATACATTATTGATGCACCGATGTTGAAATTGAGATAAAAAAAAAAATACCACTTCGTCGGTAAAATGCATATGCATATAATATGTTTCTTATATACAGCTGTATAAAATTCATTGTACCAGCTATACAACGTGGTTCTTTTTATACATTTTAAATCACCTTTATGATGTGGTCACATTTTTTCAGTTTGTATATTATACTAATTTGAGTTATTAGGTATCTACGTGTAATCATAAGACTGATCAAAAAAAATAAAAAAAAATATGAAGCTTCAGCACTACCATAGTTTTTTGCTGAAATTAAGTCCCTGTTAATCATAATATGACGGATTTCAGAAATCAATAATCGTACATATTATATATAGTAGTATAATATATACCAAAAAGTATTTTACGTTACTATATGAGAAAAGCATTTTATTTTTACTACATTACATTTACATGTATTATGCGTATAGCATATACAATTTATGAAATTCACGAGACATTAAACATGCGAAAAAATTAACGTGGCTGAGGTAAACAAAAGCATAGTGATATTGTTTTTAGTGTATTAGTGCCCCCCCCCCCACGTGCATGGTTATAGTATAGGTACTCCGAACACGGCGTGTAGGTATTCAAGTAAATTCTGAATTAAATGACCCGTTACCTTAGGCAATATTAGAACTGGATTTTTTCTTTTCATTTTTTTGTCCAGATGATTTTGTTTACTTTATTAACAGAAGAAAAATCGTTAGTGTGTAAAAATAAAACGTTGCGTAGTTGATACGCAATTGATTCTATACGCCTTATATACAATAATATAACTACCTGCCGACCTCTAATGTGTTTCAAAAACAATGATCGGTGGGTGGGTGGGTGTGAGGGTGTTCGCCTATACACAAAAGTTGGCCGTATTTCACGTGAACTTGAGTGGTTTTCACGAAAGCCAATTTAATCGTATTAGTTTGACGTTAATATAACTAAACTCCGTATAAAATGTGGACAAAGACTGTTGCGGTACCTAGTTGAAATAACTCGACAATAATAATGGAGTCAAACGTTTCGCAGTGATAGACAACTTAATAGACACGTGACTCCTTGGCGGTCTCGTTTCAACCCGTTGACTATGCACTGTGCATAAATCTTTTCGATGAAACGAATGTTTTGACACATTATGAGCGTAGATCGAACGTTACGCAGCTGGATATAAAATGACCGGAGGTCAACCAGTACCGCGTTCACCCTTATATAAATACAAACTGAAAACGATTAATCAAGCCGAGTTGACTAACTTTGTCGCCAAGTGTCAGACATCATTAAAATTGTCCAAAGAAAAATAAGAAAAAAATAACTATTTAAAATTAATAAATAAGCTTAACTGCACTGCATATTACTATTTGTTACATGTATAATATTTAAAATTAAAATCGAATAAAATATTATAAGTACCTACCATTTATTAGGTACTTAACGCACAATATCACCCTAATCGTATTAATTTTAATGAAAACTCAGAAAATATATGACTGACATATTATTAATTTTACAATCAATATTTTCATATATAAATCACAATAAATGAATAAATTCATTGCCGAAAAAATTAATCAGATTTCAATTGTTGTTTATTTAATCATACAATTTATCTTTATTTCTTACTTAGTCGAAACTATAATTAAATTATCTCTAATTGTTTTCTAAATTATTGTAATTGTCGCGATTTCCCCAATCGTATCGAACGGAAGTTAAACGCATCTTGTGACACAGAATCATCCTAGGTAGAATATTGATAATTTTTAATTTACCCAGAACTATACTTTCTTTGATTAATTTTATCATAGCAACATCGTGTTTGGTCAGTATAAAAAAGTCAGTAACCCTGTAAAAACTTTTTAAGGTCGACTCACCACATTAGCCCGAATGGCCAAACACTGAACAGTATAATATAGGAACAAAAACTTTTCAAACAACGCTATTAGTTCTCCGACTGATAGTAAAATAATGTTGAAATTTTGATGAATGACGTTTTTATTCCGACATTCATTGTATGGGCTGTGCCCCGCACCCACAGAAATGTTTAAATGAAACGAACCCGCCTACAATCTTTTACTATTTAAAGAAAAAACTCGTACTAAGGGTCCCAAGGGTACAATCAAATATCCTTTGGTCGAAATAATCGAAAAAAACGATTCGCCATCCAATTGATAACGAATTTCCGATATAACATATTATTATATTATTCTTATGATTATAATATCTATCTATATACCATACTGAAAATATTATCAAAATTCAAACGAAAAGAAGGATAAAAAAATCACTGGACACTACCATAATATAATTTTTACTTGTGTGGTAAGAGGTGGAAATTGGTACGACGGTATACTACCACCGAAAAATGGGTTTTACCTAATAACCAAAACATGATTAGAGGTTGCAAAGTACCTATTGATTTCAAAATAGTTCAAGTTTTGAAGGTCCTACATTGTATTTGTTTAAGAAAATTCAGTGAAAATAACAATAACATTAGCAATAACTTGATTATCATAACGGTTGTTATTACTACGTTGCATTTATAATAATTATCATAACTATGATTAGGTTAAACCTAGCTTTTTGTTCATCTATGTTTTGTTGAAAACATTTTAAAAAAAATTGATAAGTTTTTATGCACACGTTTTTATATTAGAAAATTGAAAACGTTAATCGATAAAAAACCGGGATTGGATATCCGTACAAAACATAAAAAGGGACAACATAAAAAAAGTGAACTTCGCAAAAAATAATATTAATATCAATAACACGGTGTATAACGTTATGTTCTGACCTAGGTCTATATATATTAACTAAAAAAAGGTATGCATATAATACAGTCGAAATCACTGTAACTGAAAGCTTGATATCTCGGTATTCCGAATATAAGAAATTCAAAACGCCTTCAAATAAAACACTTGACAGGTTTTTGATATCTCCATTCTCCAGTATATTTTTGAAAACTCGATTTTGTTTTTTCTTCTTGAACTTTGGTATGTCTATACTTAGGTATATATTTATATATATATATATGCGCGAAGTAGCCGGAAAACTCTAGCTGCGATGGTGTGTGTGCGCGCTTGTCAATATATAAGCCAAATCTTTCGGAATATGATTCGGACGTGGTGCGAGCGCGCGGAGTATTTGGCTTGACCACTGACTCTGTCCGTCGCCGACTATCGATGTACTATCCACAAAAAATCTTTATATTATACCTGGTCCCGCCCGCGCCGCTGTCTCATCTGGAATACACTTTCCTAAACGAATCCCCTCCTCCCCAAAAAAGCGTTCTAACCTTCATTCGCGAAACTTTCCCTCTTCCCCAACCATAAACGTGTATGTATTTGTGGGCCGCCGTGCAGGGCACCGGACGTTCTATAGCGGCCGCGCGATATGACCGCGTGGTACGTGCGTGGCGGCGGCTTACCTGCTGTCTACCGCAGTGATCGCCAAGCAAAAGAGCCATGTCACGGCGTGTCCGTCGGTCGGCGTGAGCGAGGTGTAAGCCGGGTGTTCTGCACTGTCGATTCCGCCCGCGTGTGCGGCACACAGCAGGGCTCGCACTGCAGCAGGTCCGAGGAGACGTCGAGAAAACCGAGGGAGGATCTCGACGACGACGATGACGACGACAGAGACGACGCGTAAAACCCGTCGTAAACGTATCGATACGAAACTTACGACGAAAATTATATTATTATAATAATGGTAATGCAATAGTAGTAACAGCAATGGTGATGGTGATGATATAACAACGAGAGCAATAATGATATTTTGTGTATACGATTATTATTTTAATATATTATGATAATAATAATATATTGTTTGGTGAAACCGCGCACATTCTTTTAAAACTATATCATTTTTTTTTTAAATTTTGTTGACAAAAATTACTCGTACGAAAAAAACTGCAGCATTGGTCATATAGTATTTTGTGTGTGGTGCGAATTTATTTTATTTTAAATAATTATTTTTATATAATATATTTTATTTTATCAAATTTAATAATATAAAATATCTTTACCGTTGTGTGTAAATGTGTGTGTGTATGTGTGTGTATATGTATGAGAGTGTGTGTATGTGTGTGTGTATGTGTGTAAGTTTCGAGGGGGGGCGACGGCAGCGGCGGCGGCAGCTGCGGCAGCGACGGCGGCGTCGGCGGCGTCCGGCGGCGATCTGCTGGTGCTGGTGCTTGTGCTGGCTGCTGGTGCTTGTGCTGGCTGCTGCTCGTCCGGTGCGTTTGTGCGTGCGCGCGCGTATAATTGCGCGGGCGCGAGCGCGTGCTCGGCGCTGGTGCGTGCGCGCAACGCGCGCGAACGACGACGCCGAAAACCCGCCGCCGCCGACAATCAATAAAAACCCACCGCCGCCGACACCACCGACCTGCACACCGTCACCACCAACGCCGCCGCCGCTGCTGCCACCGATAACGCCACCGTCGTCGTAACCGTCGGCACACGCCACCAGCGGCGGTGGTGGCGGCAGCGGCGGCGTATCTTTTCACCATGACACGGTTAACCTCAAACCGTATAGGACCATTAGGACCCGACGGGAAACGTTCCGACGGCGATACGCATCACTTTTTCCCGACCACCGCCGTACATCTTTTATTATCTCTCCGTTTCACTCGCTCCGTCTCTGTGACTTTTAGCGTCGTCGTTTCGGCGTGCGAACCGCGGTGATACGTAGACAAACGGAAGCCGGTCAAGTGTACGCGAAAAAAGGTCATCCGGCTTAATGTTTAACGTTTATTACCTATTATTGTCGTGGTCGTCGTCATCGTAACGCTGCACGCGTAATGTGGGTCACACCTGGCGTTCTATTTTGGTTTCAGAACCAGAGCTGTTCTCTCACATACCGCACCGGCCACCGCTGTTTACAAAACGGTATCACGTATATACTTTAGATTTTCACACGTGGACCTATGCAAGCTGCTCCGCGCCCAAATATGCATATATACATGTATAATATATATATATGCGTGTGCATAACTACTGCGGCGGCGTGATCGTCGCAGCGGAACGGAATACATCTAGAGACACAGCGGCGCGGTCAGTCACTACGCCGGCCGGCCACTGGGCGGGGACGGAGTGCGGTACATTTCGAATATCGCGGTGGCACATCACACGGCATCGTGTGGAGATGGACACGACATAATATCATCATGACAATATCATAATACGTATGCGTATTGTAAGCGTGGCACGTACCTGTTTGACGAGCGGCAACAGCGTGTGTTCGATGCTCTTGAGCGTTATCTCTGCGTCGCCATCGTAGTGGTAAGACTGTCCGCGACCACCGCTGGCCCCGCTGCCGGTGCCGCTGCTCGCACTGCCACAGCCGTCGCCGCTGGACGACGGAGACAACGGAGACACCGCCGGCGGTGTGACCGTCCACTCTGGCTGGCGGTGACGCGTCGCCGGCAAAACCGCCGACGCCGTCGACGGTGATGTGCAGCGTGGTCCCGCCGCGGCGACGGTGACGATTGGCGGTGATAGCGGCGACGGCGGTGCGTTCGACGACGGCGTCGCAGCCGGCGATTTGGCCATTTGGCATTATTCCGCGGCGCGCCGCGTGCTTGAACGGGATGTGCAAGCGTGCGTGTGTGAGCGTGTGAGAGGGCGCGCGCGCGCGTGCGAAACGTTCCGGCGGCGGCGGCTGTGTGATTTGGTGCGGCGCGGTGCGTGCACGCGTACCTATATTATTTTAATAATAATAATAATATGTCGTACCGGCGAGTGGGCACGCTACTGATGCGATGTGTACGCAGCGCGCGCGTCCCCTCGTGTAAAAAGCTCGCGGCAGCCTGTAACACTACGGAGCAGCCGGCGTGTGCGTGCGACGTGTCGTCGTCTGCGGCGGCAGGGATTGAGTCTCGGAGGAGGTGGTGGTGGCGAGCGCGGTGGAGAAGGATATGTCCGTCCCCCGATTTTATTATAACTCTCCGTCGACGAAAACGGCCGCGCGCCCGAGCGAGTGTGTGTGTGTGTGCGCGCGACGGAGGCCGTCGGCGACCGCGTGCGCGAGCGCGCATACAGGGCGCGTGCTCTACACTCAGACACCCTGCGCACCGACGATTAAGCGACCTACTCGAACGAGTGAGCGCACGTGGTATACGCGCGGCGCCCTATAAATACGATTTCAAGCGCGACCAAAGGCCGCCTGCCCGAATGGAGTGTGTGTATAAATAATATTTACGCGATTAATGCAATGATGGCAATGCCGAAACTAAAAAACACGACGAGCGTGACCCTCGTCCGCTTGCCGGCGCACAATTCTTCGTAATAATATATTATTATTATTGTAAGGTCGCGTGCGGCAGTCAGCTGTTCGAGACGCCGAAAAGCGCGCGAGTTCGCTGAGCCAAAAATGTCAACACTCCCCGAACGCCCACGAGTTCTAGGCACACCTATCTGGATATAATTTTATCTCCACAAATCTCCCTCCTCCCTCATTACAACAGGTCAACGTTTGAGTGATATGATAATATAAGCAATTAAGTCTATATTTACCTACTATATTATCTACTGTGTCGATGACCGTAATACTAAAAAAGACGGAATGCATATCTGTAGTACAATATACTGAACATGTTGGTAAATCCTGTCGGTTACGAAAACCATGCGATCGATGAATATTATGGGTAAGGTCGAATAATGCACCCGGATAGTTAGGCCAAAAAAAAATATAATGTACAAATTACACTCATTCTGATTGCTAAAAAAGTATTATTAATAAATTAACAAATGGCTAAAAAAATAAAATAGTTATACGCTCAACATGAAATTCAGTAAATTAAAATTATGTACTGGTCTAATCAATCGTGAATTAAGTGAAAAATAAAATTTAACATTTATGAACAGCTGTAAATATAAATATAGTTGGATGTTGTCCCACTAAAAATGTTGTTAATTTCCTCTAAAATATTTAATGCGTCAGTTATTTCTCAAAGTATAATATATTGTACATTAAAATAAATGTTGTCAATGAGACATTGAGTACTATAAGTTTTGTGTCTCATTTTTAATACGTTTATACCAATTACTTGAGTGACTAGACAACTTTGATATAATTTTAATGAGGCCAGTGACTGAGTGAGTGATATTAAGTAAAAAACCAGAGTAACTGAAAAATCCATTTTTACACAATTAATATATGTCTATTATCGGACAATATAGAGGTTGACCAGATTTATGCTATTCCAAACTCCAATGTTAATCAAAATCGACGTATTAAAAATTAAAGTTGCAGAAGATTAAGAGAATTATAGTTAAAAAAAAACTAAGTTAACAAGTTAAAGCGAACAAAACTCAGTATACGCATTTATTTACTGGTTATGTAAGCTATGTATGAATAGAATGTAAAGGATGAAACAAAGATAATATATTTTTACTTCTTTTACTATTATGGATGCCAGAGCCTTTAAATTGTAAAGAAACTTTTCCGAAAATAGATACACATTAAAAGCGTTTGACTTATTATGAACCAAGTATATACCAAGTAACAAGTAGTTTCCAATACTAATAAGTGAATCTAAGACATGAATCATTAATAAACCACAATGGACAAAATCTAAGATTTTTTCAAAGTCTTTATATACCTAGATAATATTAAATATATTGTAAAGCACTTAAGTCAATTATATTACAAATTATTGAAATGAGTGGGACAAAATTATGCTAATCAAATAACAAAGTGAATAACAAATAAAGTTGTCTCTTAAAACAATAAACCGAATATAATATGTCCAATAAATGTTATCCAAACAACAACAAATCCTGCGTTTGAAAAATAGATTTATTATATAAGTTGATTCATTTACCATAATACCATGAGTAACATGATTTATTGTTATGTTAATTTCATGTTTAATTGAATAATTCAATTTATCATCACAAATCCTAAAATTTTAAATTCATATTTTTGTTCTATATTATTGCTACCAAATGTTTTCAAGTCGATCGAATGCTTGAGTATGAAAAATGAAAATACATAAGAACGTTTTACTTATCCGATTAATCCGATTAGAAACAAAATATACAACGAAGGGAGATATCTTACCATTCCAGTTTAGTAGAATTTGTCCATTTGTTATCAAATGAGTAAATAATGGGTTAAAATATAATCATAAAATGAATGGTTTATTATACTTAGTACATAAATATATTTATGGAGGAACTCTATTGCACAAACATTATTTAAAGAGGAGAATTCGAAATATCGTCTTGACGTTTTCATGGTGTTTTTATTTTTATTTAGTATAAACTGTATGGTTATAAGTGCTTAAAAAACCAACTGAATTGTTTGAATACTTAATGCACGTTGTAAAATTTATATATAAAAAAAACCTTTGAAACATTTAGATAATGTTTATTGTTTGTGAATTGTATAATACATCAATAAAATCAATACATATACCTATACAAACACATCTACCAACCACATATAAGTCCGTCTACATAATCTACTACGGTAAAATGTTACTAGGCCTTAGGGATTTGTAGGTATATTATTATATAAAGTATGAAATCCAATTTCGTTTAGATAGAGACAAAATAAATTTAACTATCTCGTTGTATAAATAGTAATTCATTTATACTTAATGTATATAAGATATGAATTTATTACAATCTAACTACTTATTTATAAAAAATGTAATATTAGAACATGCGTGTAAGTTATTTTTTATTACTATGATAACGTTACGCCAAGAATAATATTTCATTTCATTTAAACGAGTGATGGACTCATAAAAAATAAAAATTTGAATTAAATTTAAAATGCAAGATATTTCACATTTAATACTAGTGATTTTCTACAAAATTTAGAAAACCTAGATTTCCGTTTCCACCAAATAAATACATTTTGTAAATAAATACACCAGTAAAATCAATGTATTATTATATTGATGTATGAGTACCTACACAATAATATTAATGTTTATAGGAAAAATAGGATATTTTATATTCTGAGCGGAGAAATATATATACATTTTACAAATTTATAGTGTTGTGTGTTTATTTCTATTAACTTGGGTAGTATTTCTGGTAGCAAATTCGATTTTTTTTTTTTTTTTGGTATTTTTGAAGTTAAAAATGTTCAATAGTTTTCTTAATAATTGGGAAAAAAAAATTAAAGAAAATATTGTTGTTCATAAATATATTACCATTGGTATTTGAAATTTCTTCCATTATTTATACTAGAAATTATAAAAAAACTATGGAATTATTTTAACTATTAAATAATTTTTTGATTTTTTTTAACAATTGATAATCAGTTTTTCACTCTTTCATAAAACTTGAAATTGTAATTCAAAGTTACTCATAAGTAGTTAATATAGTCGTTGAAAAATATGAAATATTTATACACAAATTTTTTTTATAATTATTTTGAAATTCAAATTTTAATAAAATTGATCAAAATTAAGAAAATTCGCAAACCATGAAAAATAAAAAATGTTTAAGTGTTATCTATAATAAAATGTAATATAATATTTCTCTAAAGTATTTCATGCTGAAACTTAATTTTATATATATAAACATGTTTTTTTTTTTAGACATTATATGTTTAAATTTGGCTGTAGATATTAAACGAAAACTAACGAATTTGGTTATTTTGTTCTTATTTAAAAATACTATTAGAGGTTAATAGTAACTTTAAAAGTATTACCTACTGATATTAATATAATTAATTACTTAAATATCATTGTAAATATATTATAAATTAATATACTTAGTAAATATACTGACAATCTTTACTCTTCACTTTGAATCGTTTTTTATATACAAACCAATTAATGTACAATTATTTATCATTGAATTCAAATTAATCATATACATTATAGGAACTTACTCAATATAGTGAGGTACAGTCAAAATCTATTGTTAGAAGTGTTAGCAGAGCATCTACTTATTTTTTTCATTAAATAATCAATCAGTACAATGTTTATTATTTTATAAATTTTTAATGAGTATTATTAAGTAAAATATTTTTGATAATCTTAATCATATATTTATAAGCTATAATTTATGAATTTATTACATGGTTCTTTTTTCTTTTTTTTAGTTATATGGATAAAAAAATTTTTTTTATAATAACTAATATTATTAAAAATACAAATAACTAAACTTTAATGTTATTTATAATTTATTTTTATGAAAAGTAATAACCTTTAATGTAATTTTGGCAGAAAAAAGAAATTATCATTTTAGTGGATAATTATGTGCCAATAATCCATGTAGCCAATATTATGAGCTTATGAGAACAATGTAAATATTTATAATATATTAATATCAAATAAAGAGCATTGAGTTTAGTTGTTAGAATAACAATTAGGTAAAAGAAATGTATATATACTACAATATCAATGCGATTTGAAACAAAACAGACTTTTTAACTTAAAATAAGTACAACGATCGTCTATTATAAATTTTCTTTTCATCAATACACAAAATATACCTATCAAGATGAATATTAAAAGTAATCATTGCAGTATCGTAAAAAACCACATGTGTACAAAATAGACTTGTGTTTTTTTAAATTTAATTGTTTTATATTTATACTACACTACCATACTGGGCACGTAGTTGTTCCAGTATACGGTAATTGTGTACACGCACATTTGTTAAATGGCTTAATATAATATATATGTAATGTGTACGCACGGCGAATATATTAATATATCCAATTTGTGCTACAGCCAGGTCCATACAATAACGTTAAGAGGCAAGAGGAGGTATAATAAAGATAAATCGCTTTCACCAGCGATCCAGCTTCCTCCATGACTTTAATTTTTATTTCACTATTGTTCGTCATTCTTGACAGCGCGTTATTATCGATCACAATATAGTTATTGACGTATCATATGTATATTAACTATTAAATATAAGGTAGAGACGCAGAGTATACGGTTAATATCCTTACAAATTTTCAAAATATGCAACTTCTTGTGCGCTTAGAAACTCTAAAATATGAAATAAAAATTGTTTTTCTAGTGGTTTAATTAATAAATATTAAACATAAAATAAAATAAATAACACCTAAAATAAAAACGAGTCAAATAAGTGTCGGAAATTTGTCGTTTTATAAAACATTATTTAAAAAAAAAGATGCTCTATTAAAAATATACATAAATAAGTATATTTAAAAATGCGAAAATTATCAAAATATTTAAGTATCATAATACTATACAGATCAATATTTTATATTGGTAATACATTTTAAAAATTAAAATTAAAATTAATACATAATATTATAGTTACCTAACTATGAAAATACTATAATAGTAGTAACTATTATCAATTTCACGACATGCAAGTTCGTTAATAAAAGATATTCCTCCTCTTCAACCTTTTTTTATGTGTATGTGTTTTCTTTAGATAATGAAAACCTAGGTAAAATGAATAAGATAAAGACAAAAATCTCATTCTTCCACTCACAATGTATTATTATCTATTTTATTTATATAATTATGTATAATACTTTTGGTGTATATAGTTCAAATCGTATTGAAATGACGTATTATTTTATAACACACTTATATAAGCAATGAGAATATTTAAATTGTACAGCTGTATAGGTACCATGATGTATTTGTTGATGGTAAATCCAAGTAAAATTGTAATTTGGCGTGTTTATATTCGTTATAATTTATAGCGCCAAATCATTATGGAAATCTCGACAATAGTGGCATTTTCTCAGAATAGCGAAAATGTTCAAAGGGGACGCATTTTCTACACAAATTAACAATTTAAAATACTTGGAAACTCACATTATATATTATTAATTATTATACTTTAACTATGTGATTATGTACACGTGTGCGTTAGGTATCTATAATTACCTGCTGACTACACGACTTTTCTACAGTACAACAATACACCCACGACACACCTAATAAATTTTTTATACGCTGTTAATTTATTTATTTCGTCGGTAATAAAATAAAAACAATTCAAGACAATAGTTGCATGCGTATAATATTACGAAGTAATCGCCATTCGGTCGCTACATTTCCCTTTTTTTCTTTCTTTCTATTTATTTTTTTTTTTTTTTTGCAGGTAAGTTGACTTCTGAATAACGGCAGGGAAATTGAATCTCAACCCAATAAAAAAAAAAAGGTATTCATTTAATAATTAATCGAGTCCCTCAAAAATCGCGTCCCATTAGCGTTACCTAGGAAACGCACTACGATATTATATAAGCAAGAGGGTTGGCCGTAAAGTCTCCCGATGATTTCATTTATCGCGTTATAAAGTTGCGTATCAAAAAGTAATCAAGTATACTGCGCAACATTATACTACCATTTAAAATATTACAGCCGTTATAGCTAGTACTTAAATGATAATATTATATTACAGTTAAAACGAAATATTTTTGACGATAATAATGGTGAGTTTTAATAAGCCAAATATATAAGCGCAATTATGATCAATTGCTTACTGCACGATATTAAAATGTATCCTTATAGTAATATTATAATATTATAGAGCTTATTATCTTTTGATCACTTTACATGCGGAGCTTCTCTAATTCGCGTGCCGAACTGGATAGTACCTACGTATACCTACGTGCGTGTCGTGTCCGAAAGTTTTATAAATATTTAGATGCGCATACTACCTATGTGATTTATCGTTTGTCTTGCTGTTATGCTAATCGTTCATCCGACCTAGGGGCGTAATTACAGGGTGGCGGAGGATTTGTGTGTTTTTTTAAAGACTGGCACACCGGTCTAGTTTTAATACAAAAAAGCTGAATCCTTATGCTAGTTATATTGTACATAACTAATTTAATATTACTTTATAATATATACAATATACTATTGCACAAATATAATATTATACATTGTATTATGGTACAATTGGTACAAAAATAACCCATTGAGTGGTTGAATATAATTTTATCGCGGAGCATTAATACATACATCAGAACGTCACATTATTGTTTAATGTGTATATTTAAATATTATGCAATTATTTGTTTCCGTGTATGCATAAATTTATACATTTACTTACACGGGATGTTTCTGAAATGAATGAATGTAAGCACTCGCAATAGTGCCAATGAATATATTTTTAAAAAAAAAATTTCTATTTTCATAATATAGATTGAATCAGTATATTTTTATAATATTGCCCAGTGACGGCGGTAGGGGGGCACTCCGTGTAAATGCCCGGAGCCCCGTGGTCAGGGGGGCCCCATTTCTACTTATTTTATGATTATTATTAAGTATTTACCATCTAGTTCCATAATCATCAAGGGCCCTTCCAAAATCACAACAGGACCATCCTAAAATGTTATAAGAAATCTAAGTATTTTAAGCCCCATGCTATGATATACCAACCACCTTTACATTTTTAATATTATTCTTACGAATTATACCTACCTATATGTAATAATATGCAATATATTATTTTTATCTTATACAATAACTAACATATCAATATCTAGCTTCATAAGAATTTTAAGAATAAAGAATAAAAAATAACAAAAATCAATTATTACGTGTTTTCTAAATTCTATTAATATTTTTTGGTACTACAACTAATATGCAACAACGATTATTTGCCGCCAGGTGTCAATAATTATTGAATAATCATGGCGAAAATAAAATTTTATACCTACCAACCATAAAAATAATTATTAATATATTGTATGCGTAGTTTGTAGACAAATATAGTAAGTAAATCAATATTTATGTGATATGGTACTATATATTTATTAACAAAAAAGGTGAGTATTTATAATTTTATAGTTTTATCTACTTACTCTACCGTTGATTGAAGTTTATCTACAATGCAGCCTAATGCCTATACGCACGTCCAATTGGTGATTGATTACATTTTAAAATTGTATAGATAGGTATTAGGTAGGTATTATCCGGTAGACCGTAGGTAGTTCAAAACAGTGGGAGAGGTGTCGAAATTATTCAAATATTTAATTTCAGCAATAAATAACTTAGTATTAACAAAAAATTACTTACACAAACAAAATTTCCCAGCGGCGTCGAGTAAATTGCCTAAACCCATTATAATAATTCATTCTTATTTTCGTGAAAATTGAATAATTAATGCAACCATAATTACAAGTGATTTTTGTACCATAAAGGTATATATAAACATTATAAAACATAAAGTATAAGTGGTCTGCATATGCAGAATTTAAAATGATAGACATAGAGTCATAGAGATCCTCCAGCGATGGATCCAATCGTTTGCGACAACAGACGGTATACACCAAAAGTGTAAACGGTAATTACCTTGTTTTCTGACCAATACTCGCTTTCACCAAACATGAGGTATAAATAAAAATCTAAAAAATCTTAAAAAATAATTTAGTATGTCTACGTTTATTTAAAGAACTAGGTATAATAAGTATATACCTACCTAATACCTAATATTGAAAAACATTGTAATACAGCTTTTAATAGCAAACAATTGTATTGGTAAAAACCGTGGTCAATGTCTCATTAAGTGGTAACGTATACTGCTATAACCGCTATATAAGAATATAGGTAACTGTATAAGACACTGTCACACAGATGTACTTAACTTGCAGATCTGACAAATAGCTGTAGTAGCCCTATAGAGTAATATTAATCTATCTGTGGTAATATTATGTCCCATTTGTCTATTAACGCTGTTGAAACTGCCAATACTAAAAAGAGAAGTTACAATAACATTATTTACGGTAAAATATATTGGTAATAATATAAGATTATAATTATACAAACTTACCCGCTTCTCTAATTATTATTTTTAACGAATAATTAGCATTTCAGATGTCTCGCTGTCGAACGGCGTTTAAATATTAACACTTTGCAAAATGGTCTAAACACTACATTTTAAGTGCGTAATGCACTTAGCCAAGTAACACACCCACTAGTCTAACTTGTGTTTCATTTTTTTTACATAACAAGCATCAACAAGAATCTATTTTATAACTCAACCATAATCGGATGATCGTATATTAATATAAATCTTCAATTTACAGCATATTGGCTATTGAAAAATATAGTTATTACAATATTATATACACACATTTATTACATTTAAGTTTTATTCAAAATATTATTCACAAAAAATAATTATAATTATTTTGTTCATCACCTTTTAAATTGTATTATCCAATTTAAAAAAAATATCGTCGTTATTGAAGTAATAATAATTATATGCTCTCTTTCATAAACACGCACAACACAATTTATATATTGACATATAAAACTATGTAGTTTATTAGATTTAACATTTTAACATTATTGTTAATTGACCTACTTATTAATTATTATTAAACTTAAAGGTAAAAACGATATCTGTGTTCTTTAGTTGGTTTTTTACAATATTAAATTTTTTTAACATTTTACACATGCAGGCATACTTGCCTAGAAATTAAAATATCGTAAGAAACCAACAATTGAATACAAATCTTGTTTTTTACCTTACAGTTTGATAGTAGGTACATTTACCCTAATATTTAATTTATTTAATTTTTTTTATTTAAAACAAAATTAGAACTACTAAATGTATGTTTTGATATGAGACACTAACCATATGCAATGACCGTTTCAAAGTTCAAACATAACAGTAAAAATCTATTGTGTACAAACTGTCTCGCGAAAAATGAAAGAGAAGCACTATGTCTTGACAAAAAACAGATATTCTTGTAAATCCCTATACCATTTGGTGCCCAATTACCCACAATTCATTTGACTGTTACTGGTTCATAATTCAGTTAACATGTGCGTAATACGATACCTTTCTTTCATGAGACAAACTATATGTACAAGTTTGTTCAGAAACTCAATAGACATGGGTACTAAGAATTTTCATTTCTGAAAATCCAATTTGATTTACTGCAAGATCAGAAAAAATATCAACTACAGGGATTTGTAAAATTAACATGATTCATCAACTGATTACAATAATTTAAACAATGATTCGTTGGTATCTAATACTAATAGAATAAATGAGAAAAAATACCTATCTAATACAAAAATTTGTTTCAAGTATATCAAACGTTGTTTAATCAACTAGTTTAACATAAAATCAAAATATAAAAAAGAAAATATTGTCCCATGTACAGTAATATACGTCACAGAAGTTGCATATCTAATATTAAATTATACAAAAAAATATTCTACTTAATAAATATAAAATATATAAATATTAATTTAATTAAAAAATTTACAACAAATTTTGTTGTCGTTGATTATGCTCTTCTTCTTCTGCCTCCAACAATTTCAGTTGTTGTTCTAGTTCATCTTGTTGCTGCTGCATAATTTTTTGTCTCTGCTCTTCTAATAACATTTTTTCATGATCTTCCAATTTCTGTTTTTGTTGTTCTTCGAATAGTTTTTTCTGTTGCTGTTGTTGTTCAATAGTCTGCACAGGTTTTTCTGCTTTTGTAACAGTAGTTTTCTGAGACTTTTGATTGGTATTCTGTTTCTGCGGTGTTTGGTTAACAATTTGTACTGGTAACTGGACCTGATTTTGTGTGCAGGCTTCTTGTTTAAATGTGTTTATCAATTGATGATTTATAAGGAAAAGAAATCTCAATCCAGCAATCTAATAGACAGATATATCAAACATAAATTTGTTACGATTGATATTATAAGACAGAATTTTTATTGGGATAAAATAAATAAAAATTTTTCCCCAACATAATGTCCTAACAAAAAATTTTATACTAAATTACATTTGGGTTTAAAAACGTTTTACAAAAGCGATTAAACCAGTAATTTATGATTGCTATGTACATAACATTATTAATAAATAAAATTAATAAAATTGTAAATTTTACTTTTCCATTACTTAAACAGATACTTAGTAAAAACAAAATCAATATTTAATATTTTGATAACTGAAATATATTTAGAGCTATATTATAATATATAGCTATACAAAGGGTATGATTCTTTTCTCAAATAAAATTCATTATTAAAAATCCATTAGTTTAAAAAAAAAAAAATAAAATAAAATAAAATTTTAAAAATTATTATTAATATATTTTTTTTTAAATTTTTACTTTTTTGAATGATAATATACATTTTTAAATTCATATTCTTTAACAAAATATTTTGGAGTGTTTTGATACACAAAATCAAAATTTTGACCAAGTATGAGTTATAAGTATTTAAAGTTTAGGTGAGCAAAGTAAAGAAAAACTGGGGACCCCGCAAAATATTGGTCGACCACTTTGCTTACTATTTAATTAAAATACTTATATTATAAATGACTTGTCCAAATTTTGATTTTGATATATTGAAATACTGCAGAAAATATTTTGCTTTGGAATATGAAATTAAAAATGTATGTAGACATTCAAAAAAAGTAAAAAACTTAAAAAATATAACAAAAACATTTTTCTTAAAAAAATGTTGTTTTATGTTTACTGGTAATTATAAAAAAAATGTATTCAAAAATATTAATAGATTTTGAAATACTAAGTATTGTTTAATAAAAAAATTTAGATCCTAAAAAATAAATATGTTCATGATTTTCAAATTGTTTACGAACCTCCAAGACAGAATTATGATTGAGACGGCAGCGACTTCCAGCTGCCAAAGGCTTCCCATCAACATATAAGCACTTTTTACCTTCACATGCTATTAAAAAGTCCCCGGTATTACGCAAACGTATTGTTGCTTGTCGTCTAGATATTTTCCAAGCAGGTCCTTCAAGTTTTAGGTCAACATCAACTTGTTGATATTTTGATGAACGTCCAATGGTTATCTAAAAACATGTAAAACTTTGATCAACGCATGCTCCTATCAAACATTTAAATATGAAATTAACTAACCTCCCTTGATCTCATTAAATATCTGACCAATCTGCCACGTAACACAGCTAATGTTTGAGGTTCAAACTCCACAGGATTGATACCAGTCATTGGAAATACTAGGACTTGTGCTCTAGGTAATTCGTCTTCTAAAACTTTTATTTCCTTTTTTATTTTTCTGTAAAAATAACCAAATAAATTAAAATTCATATAAATAAGTATAAAGTAATATTTGTTGATATTTTGACAATAAGAAAACTTAAAAAGTTTCACAAAGTTACATATTTTAATGGATTTAATCTCAAAAACAGAAATTTATTATATGCTTGATATAAAACAATAAACTAAAATCAAACACCCTACACTATAAGTTTTAAATGATAAAAATTAAAGAAATTGAATCTAAATTGTGTTTGCAAATAAATAAATTTAAATAAAAAAACTGTTAGTATATCCTCCAAAGAAAGGAATTTACCAAAAGCTGAATTCTGAATTTTATATCAGGATTATATAAGTTACTTTAATCAGTTTTTCAAAACATAATTTGATTACTGTAATAAAACATATATATTTATTTTATTTCTATTGCAGACCAATAGGTGGAGAAGTATTGAATATGTAAATGTAGTATAAATTATCATGTTTTAAGCAAAGAGTATTCAAATAATATATATACATATAAATAAATGGAACTTTGTCTCTATACTACTGCAAAAATAACAGTGAAGGTTTGGAATATTGTTCTCCAGAAAAAAAATAGATGATCAAGTTATTAAAGAAGCAAACAGAATTATACTGTTTTAATTTCAGTAGTATTGTTTTAGATTATTTTGTTGATTTGTTCTGAAACAATACATGGAACAAAACTGAATATGAAATATCTTAAATTAGCATTATGTAACCAAGGAATAATTCATAATTATTGTGATGATGAATATTGTATATATAAAAATTTTAAGCTGCAGTAGCAATTCCACATAATATTTTTACTAAAATTTAGTTTATTACTTATTTGTTAGTGCAAGATGTCTCTCAAGTACAGGATCTGGTCTTTCCATCAATAAATGTTGATCATTTAATAAGTCTTCACATTCAGCAAATGTAGGAATATGTTCTGAAGTTAATGTGGTTACTTAAAAATAAAATCATTGTAAAATTATTAAAAAATTGGAATATTATATTTATATAAAATTACTGTATTTATAATAATAAATAATAAATTAGGTATATACTATACCTTCTTGTTCATTGTTAAGAATATGAATATTTCGATCTTCAAGTGCACTCATCAATGGTATAGGTATAGGATTTTCTAAAGCACCTATAATATAACAATTCAATTTTCTCCATTTATTAGAAGTTAATGATGAAAAAAAATATTAAATTCTATACAAATTAAAACAAAATTAGATTCTACAATTCATCTCTCATATTAATGAAATTCTGCAGAACTTAAATTTTACATTAAAATGTCTGATATATTACTTATTACTAGAGATTGGATTTTTATGATTTTACATATTTGTTTATAGTGTATGCAGTTAAATAAAAGTAAGATATATTTATGATTCGTGAAACATAGAATTAATAGGAAAAATTTTATTAATATTTTTATTTTCATAAATATTTAAAAAAAAAAAAATGTAGTAATTAAATTACTTATTATTTTTATGCACCAATTAATAGTTATTGTCAATAAAATAAAATAAATTTAAACTGAATAATTTTAATAATTTTTTTTTTTACAGAATATTAAAAGAATATTTTTTATTTTCATGGACATAAAACATCATACATCTGGTATTTTAAATGAATATTAAGAGGATATATTGCCTATTTTAAACAACACAAAAATACATGTAAAGCATTTTAAAAGGATATAAATCCAACTTCTAATAATTACACTGCCACAAATAAGTAACTATTGTTCCAAAAGTTGTATTTCTAAAACTTTTAATAATATTAACTATTATTTTTAAGACTAATTTAGACACATACACCAAAATAAATTTAAAATTTATTTTTTACTCTATTTTTAAACATAAATAAAAATGAATATTTTTCAACAATTGTAAACATCATGTTGAGTAGTAATGTGTATTTGATATAGCAAATTAAAAATAAATTAATATTTTTTTAATGATTACTTACTACACTGATCTGATAACAAAGAATATCGTTTCATCTGTTGCCAATGACACATAAGAACTTTAGCTGTACGTCTTCGATGGAATATATTTGGATTTTCGGTAAGCAAGTCTTGAAATGTTTCAATAGTGGGTTGTGAATTCTATAATGATACATTATAAATCATTAAACTATTTATTAAAAAAAAATATATATTGAACATACTGATTGTATAGTAGCCAAGAGTTCTTCTTCAGCAACAGAAAATAAAGCTTTAGATTCTATATTAGCAACACTTTCTGGATGTAAATTACGCATTGCTGATACAGCAAGTCTAGAAATTGTTGGATCATATAACAAGGCATACCACCTCTGTGCAATTTCTTTAAGTGTAAATCTACAACTAAATTTAACACCTCTATGGACAATTGGTAAATTATTGGTCTATAAAGTGATAAAAATAATATATATTAGAATTGAAAATGACAAAATAATTTATTTATCCATTAATTGAATGTTACCTGCAAAACACTTTGTATTAACATTAAATCATCTGTTGGTTTCCAACGTCCCAAATCTTTATTCAAATTCTTCTGTTTTCTTGATCTATTTCGATTTGATGATGATGAAACTGTTGAAGTAGATGGTACATTAGGAAAAGTATTTAATGTAGTGGTACTTGTAGGAGTTCTGTTTGATGGAACTTTCCGTGGTTGAGTAGTTGATGTAGATGGGGTAGTATTTGCAATAATTACTGCATCAGGAATACTATGAACTGGTGACATGGCATTATCCATTTCTATTAAAAAAGAAACATAGGTATTTAATGTTAGTTAATATTGTTTTATATAATTTATAATTTTTACTTATAATACATAATAAATGTAAAATAACAGGTATAGACCGCTTGAGATATAAACTAGAGTAATTACTAAATAATTTAGACAGTTATTAAGTAAATAAGTATTATATAAATTATTAATTAAATATCTAAGAAAGTAAAATAATAAAGTTATAAGAGCAATGAACATGGAAACCATCTTTAATTAGACCAGTTACCATAACACTGTATTATGTCATGTATTTATATTTATAAAGGTATAACACAACACCGTAATATATTACCTATAAGCTGAATACATCTCAACTCAAATGATACAATTAAGTGTAGAGGCATAAAAATAAAATTAATTCAACAGAACAAAATAATTTATGCTGATTTATAATAAATTATGTAAATATCAAAGATTTACAGACCCGAACTAGTAGATGTCATGTTTAACGACTGAGTACGAGTCCGCTGCGTTTTTGGTAAAGGTGAACCGAATCCTGCGCCTAAACTCGATTCAACTAGTTCATCATCAAACTTTCTTCTCTTTATCGAACGTGAGCTAGAAAAAAAAATACATTATTTTAATAACATTGAATACAGGACAAATTCATACCGCCGTGGACTTACCTCCGCCGCTTAGAACTGTCATCCATAGCCGCAGCGATACTGTCGTTCATATTTAGATTCGAAGCCATTCTTCCGTACGTGTACAATAGTAAAAGATGAAAGAACAACCGGTTGATCACTTGACCTACACGAAATCTCGCATAAAACCAATTATTTAAATACTAAAACAATTGATTCCAGTCGGCGGTCGGTTTGTCCAAACAACAATAACAGAACACAATAATGATTATGGTTCCGTTAACAATCGTTTAGACAACATTGTGATAACGGTCGTTGATAACATCACAGTGTGTTCAACAAACACATATTTACCGTGGAACTAGCACGGTAATTTATATAGGCATATACTTTGTCTGGCGGACATTATGCACGTTTTTACATAATTATTATTGTGTATGTTTTATGAATTATGATTTCAAATAATATTTTATTTAATATTGTAAATCCTAGTGGTGAACCGATGAATGTATTGGCACAAAATAAATTAATGGTAATTAATGGTTTTGGTATTATAATGGTTTTTTTTTTCGTGTCCGTCATCGCCTTTTAAAGCAGTAAAAATGCTTTTTTGAACAATCTTTAGCGTGGTTTCTTGTACCAATAATTAAGATAATAAATTGGATCTTTTTTTTGTAGCAGATACTTTCTTTAGTAATGAGTAGTTTTTAGTGCTGACTACTGGTTATTTAGTCAATAATAAATAATAATATCGATAATTTTTTTTTTTTACTGATTGATATTATTATGTACCTATAATACTAATAAAACTACCTATTATATATTATTCATTTATAATGCGACAATGCGACAATATTTATTGAAGTATAGTAACAGTTTTATCAGTTGTCAGTGCCTAAAAAAACATCAGATAACTCATAATAATCTATATGTAAGAATGGTAAGATACAAAACTAACATACTATTTTACATACTTATACAATAATAAAAATCGTATCTATCATTCAATTCATTCATATTCATGGACCTATTTATAGTTTATTAATTACTAGTCTACAATTTATATATAAATTTAAAATATTTATTTTTAACATAACGCACTAGGTACCTAGTACACTAGTACCTCATATCCATCTACTTTTGATCTCGTAAAAAGTTTATAAGTTTAAATAGCATACGATATTGAAAGTTACATCTTGACTGTAACTATGGATTGTTCTTAGTTTTTTACTGACGTTTTTAAACTTAAATGTACAGTAACAAATACATACTAATATAATAATAGTCAATACAATCGTCAATGAGTGAAAATTATTTTTTTAAATCATACTCGTAACCATAACTGTTATAATTATTTCCAAAATGTCTACCTATTATGATCGTGTCGTGAGCATTTTTTAATAATAAATAATTATATTATGTATAAATTGTCGTCTTCACAATAGTACATATATTATTAGTTAAAAACAAAAAGCGTATCCGAATGAAACTATTATATGGTGGAATATTCTGTAATATACATTTCTTTTATTCTTCACAAAATAGTTTGAATTAAAATTATTTTCATTTTTATTTTCATACTACAGTTTTAACAACTGTATCTAACATATTACACGTCACGTGTATTGTAAATGTACATAATGTACGTATACGATGTGTTTTTAATCTTCCTGCATAAATGAGGACCTAGGTATATGCGGCCATGCCTGAGTGAGTTCGTATAATAAAATATAATATTATTACTTTTCAGGAAGTTGTCGGTTCGTTTTTAAATCAATACGCCAATAATACGGCATGCAAAAATTAAATTTAGACAAAAAACCTTATGGGAAAAAGCAAATATTCAAATTTAATAATAATGACTTGATTATCAATATCGGAATTCATTTCATACATGTTATATATTGAAGAGTGTATATTTTATTTTCAAACTGCTGTCGATTAATAAAAATAAAAAAAAAATGATTTTGATGGCTAACATAATAGCACAATATAGCGAACTACTGCTACCACATATATGCACATATTATACATATAAGTATATAACAATGTATATATTATGTGCCGATGCCACTACAGGTACACAAGTAGGTCGCAAACCGGCGTGTTAATATATAATATATAGTATGTATATTACAATACGCCTACATTATAAATTATAATAGTAAAATAATACCTATACACGCAACTATTTACGATTGTATATGGGCACCGAAAATCGGGTGTATCTATATATTGAGTTGAACACACTGCAGGCCGAGTATCTATAATATATATATTATAAGTTATACCATACCTATACATAATATATTAAACGAAATAAAATCGCATTCGTAAGTAAAATATTGCGATTTTGCAAAATAGCACAGTTTAATTATTCGTTATAGAAATTTAACCATAGTCCATATAGCTATAATATTATAATCATCATGGTAAAAATTCCAAAATGTTTATATATTGATTTTGATCCCGCGGCCTATCACCTACGGTAGTTACATACAATTTTTCAGTAAATATTCATTATTTCTTTTTCTTTTTCGTGTTAATATAATTACTGGCTATAATATATTATAGATGTACAATGTACTACTGTGCTATAATGTTAGTACGATTACAATAGGAGTATATATTGTATATATATAAATGTATTATTGTTATAAATATTATAAATAGATTGTTTTTATAGTATTAAAAAAATACTGTTAAAAACCAAACAAACATTTGAATAATAACTTAATTTTACATATTTTGCCTATTTTGGGTTTACTAGAACTGTGACACTTTGGTCTTTTTGTCAACGTCTCTAGTCTTCACACTGATTATGACAAATATTAAACATTCAGACAACTGAGCGTTTAGTGTCGCCACTGAAACCGTTGTAAATCTAGATAACAGTATAACACTATATAAGCCTAATAATAGAGTCAGAATATTATTGTACCTATGTGTTATAGTTTCAACCAATAGAATAATTGTATTAGAAAATTGAAACATAGCACAGTGGATTAACTGTATTTCTAAAAAAAAAAAAAAGTAAAGACTAACTGCTGCATGAAGACACTATATAATTATAATAAACACAAATAAAAATAATAATAATGATCTCATTATGTCTACATTATTATACTTCTAAAATCATCATTTCTAAATTGAATATCACACATTTAAGTTAACGTCCTTAATCTTTGAGCTGCATATTTTTTATTGTTTATAATATATGGTATTGATAATTGTCCATTTACACCTTAAAGATACATTTTTCAAGCTATCAAAGAAAACCATGAATATTAAACATTTAATTAAAAATCAAGTACGAGTATAATAAGGACATATTTTGTAGATTAAACACGGTATCGAGTATTTTATACTAAGTATTATACAAAATATAAGTACAATTAGTAAATGGGTAATGGGTATATACTATACATAGGTAATACAATATTTATGTACAGGTTGTCAAGTTTATAGTAGATTATACACTTACTAAATGCCGATGTCATAACATAAGAACACTAACAATAGGTAGTATGATTTTAATTGCAAACTATGTGGTTGCTGCGGAAACGTAAAGTATATATACTAGCATAGTATAATAAGTGATTCTTTTATCAAATAATACTCATTATTTCAAAATATATTAAACTTTAAAAAAAAATTATTTGCCTAAATTCTAGTCAAAATAAAACAACAGTTTTTTTCAATGTTTTTTATCGTTAAATATATTTTTTTTTAAATGTTAATATTTTAAATGACAACATACATTTTTAATTTCATATTCTAAAGTAGTATATTTTTCGAAGTGTTTCGATACACACAAATTGAAATTCGAACGAGTAGTTTATAAGTTATAAATTATAATTAATAACTTTAAAAACTTGTAGAGTTATACCTCATAAACTACTCGTCCAAATTTCAATTTTTTTAATTAAATAAATGAAACTAAAAATGTATGTTGTCATTTAAAATAGTAAAAACTTACAAAAAAACTAAAACGATAAAAAGAATATTAAAAAATATTGTCTTATTTCGACTGAAAATTATATAAAAAAATATTAACAGATTTTGAATTACTGAGTGTTATTCAATAAAAGAACAGCCCTGTATACATAAATACATAATCATTAATTAGTAATCTTTATACTTTATTATTACTCATTAGTTTATGTACACTAGTCACTAAGTTATTATTAATAACTTATTATTATACTGTTATAAACGTACATCGTCTATAAGCATATAGAACTTTCATAATATTATGTATAATATAAAAATTGGTGAATTTTAGCGTGTTTTTGGTTTATACTTAATAGTTTAAAAATGGTTAAATCAGCGATAAATATTTGAATTGTAGAACATTATTTTACATATAATTATTATATTATATTATTATATACAACACAATAAGTTTCTATACAATAATTTTCACAAACACGAACGCATTATTTCGACATAGATACCTAAATTTTAGCGTACGAACTTCCGGGCCCTAATTTATATTCATAACACCGAGTATATTATAATATAGAGGTAAGTGTCGATACAAAATCCAACGTTGATGGTTATTTATTATTATTGCATTATGTGATTTCGCGACAATAAAACATTAGCGATCGTATCTTTAGACATTGTCTCGCCGGAAGCAGTTCTCTTGAAGCACAACCTACAATGATCCTCCTATAACAATAATAATAGAATTGGTGTTTATACAGATTATAGATATGATCCGAACAAAACGCCGCAGAAAACAGAAGGCATATTGTTTTCTGATAGTAATAATATCACGGGCATAACACATTTACATTAAATAAGTGTACCTTTGAACCTTTCTATTTTTCACTAAATTCGATATTGACCAATACTCGTTTCCGCCAAAACATTTCTATACCACCAACCATATTGTTATACTATTTTTATTTACCAATAAGAATATACTAATACGCGTGTTATGAATTATTATTAAATTTTAAGAAAATTTGAACTTCAGTCAATAAAAAAAATGACAATTAATTATTTTTTTTAAATACCTACAACATATAATTACCATGTTAAAAGTATTTCATAAAAAGATAAGACTAAAAAAAGTCATTTGGGCAAATGGGTATCTCTCTGCAATACGGTAATTGTCCAGTGGGTGACTAAGGATATTTAATGATATTCTTTTCTTAATTTCTTTTTCTTTTTTCCTGTCTATTAAGAAAAGTAATTGTTACTTTTAATATACCCTCCCTTCAAGGCTCAAAGTACCAAATAGATCTAATTTGCTACCATGAACCACCCCAAAATTGAAAATTGAAGCATTAATTATATTACCCCAAATGGTGACGACGCGCAAAAAAAAACACTATAATTATAAAATCAATACATTCATCATTTCGTTCAGTATATAATAGATATTTAATATTATACTACACAATATTCGAAAAATATTGTGATGATTGGATATAAGTTTTAGAGAAGTGTATTAATCAATGATTTCGCTCAACTCTATTTTATTAATAACAAAAAAATATAAATTGACCTTTTAATTTGGCACTCTTAAGAGATTTTTGACCTCTCGTAACAGGGGCTTTTATAGTAATTAATACTATTGTGCATTTTTATATCCAATATATAAATATATTTATTTTTAATAGATAATATTGTAATATTGTTTTGATAATTATATTAAAATTTAATTAAATAGGACATTTTTGACAAAAACAAATAAACCATCAAATTTAAATAAATAATTAATTAATTACAGTCAGATGCTATAAAGCCTTTGTAAGGCAATTGCTGATACAGTTCAAAATGTCCAATCGTCCCAATCTGACTCTATACATTTAAACCTGTCTATCGAAAGGAATATGTATTATATTTATGTAGATAATAATATAATATGTCATACCTACATATTATATAGTTATATACTGATATATATGATGCACGAACGCTTGAAATTAGACCTGATCTGCTCACAGGTGGATTTTATTATTTGAACATCGCGACATGAGTGGCGGTTACAGCACTGCAACAAGCAATGCATTAATACCTTCATTTTATTTATTTTATTTTATTATTTATTTTGTAATGTACATATATATTTTTCTATATAATAATATACGATTTAACTGTAGTCTATAATGAAAACATAGGTTCTACAATTAATACAATATTGACTAATAATATTAATTAATCGTAACAAATAACAATGACAGCGTTATAATGTATCCATATAAATTATCGTGCATATGACTGGTTATAATATATCGCTTGCGCAAATATATAATAAAACTTTTGTCGCTTATTATATATTACGTAACTATAATATAATATGATATTCGACGCGGATAATAATTTTTATAACGTTATGGTTTACTTTGATGCGTTCGTATACGCATTATTGGCAATCGATACAACAACGTTGTTTGGATAATATGTTACGTACATATATCTACCACTGTCGCCTGTCAGCGATCAAAGAGGTTGTACAGATAGGTAGCTATAAATGTTATAATAATATTATGTAATTTACTATGGTGTATACTGTAAATAGTTGTAAGGGACATATGCGCGTGTTCGCAACTTTGTCGTTTCTCATAATTGTTATAATAATAGAAACACCGTCAGAAAGATGCTTTTAAAAAAAGGACGCAAGTGCACGTGAATTTTCTACGGGTTACGACACACACACTTATGCTTACATGGATATATTAAAATATATTTTAATGCTTTAGGTATTATGTGCATCGGTTGCGATCGCATCGAAGGATTCGTTTGTTGTCTCGAAAAAAAAACAGAATAAAAATATAACCACGAGTAGCATATAATGTATGTACACGAAGATAATAATATCTAGAATAGCAACCACCAGTATAAATGATAATAGGTATGTTATTATATTGCACTTTTATACTTTTCCTATTATATACTTGTATGCCGTCAGTCGTCTGCAGTGCGCCGTATTTATATTATTTATATATATTATATATTATACATCTACTTGTGACTCGGTGCAGTAGGTATCCATACAATTATTATTGCTATGCATACATTTAGCTGCACTATTGGCGGCGTTCGGGTGCATAATATATTTATATGCATAAGCGTCACATTGTACCTACCGTTATATTATTATGTAGATACGACGGCGGCGAACTTACATAATAGAATATCGTATATTATAATAAATTAAATCCTGTGTATAATGTACGTTGTTTGCTGTGTGATAAAACAAACAATATAATAATATATACTTAGGTGTGAATTCTATTTCGAGCTAGAATGCTAGATGATGTACTCACAGATGACAAACGTGTGGCGCCGACTGGGCCAAGAGATTTATTATATTATTTTATGTATATTGTATACGCTCTGCCTTTGTGAACCAGTGAATGATTTATTTTTTATTGACATTTTTACACATTTCACGTATTGATCTTTTGGGTATTAAAATACTCTTCTGCAATATACGTTATGTTGATAATTGTAAATCTTTCGATATGATAATTAATATTATTATTAATAATAAATGCCATAATTTATTACCATTTTTATACAGCCAAAAAACAGCGTGGATATCGCGTAAAAGACTATTTCGTTTTAAATAACTACAAGTAACAGTCCATACTTAAGTTTCGACAAATCACAACTATATGAAAATGATTTATGTGGGTGTATATATATTTTATTGTAAGTAAACAATATAGTTTTGTATATAATATATGCAAATGTATTAGTAAATAATACTGGCTGATAGACGTTTCCAGTTTCCACCAAATATGTCCTTACTTACTTTTTTCCACTAAAACGGTTATTTCTATACCACTAATACACATATGACATTATATTAGTCTTAAAATATAATAACGAATAGGTTCTCGATAAGAATTACTCATCATCATAGGGTACCACTGTACTAATAGTAACTTCCCATACATACCTACAAACATGTAATAACTAACAAAATTCAGATTTGATGACTGTAATTTTCTATTAAAAATACGGGGGCAGAATTTTCAACTATTTTAAAACAAACTACATTATGTTGCAAAACGTTTGATGAAATATTTAATTTCGATTTTTATTTCGCACGCTCAAATATTTTATAAATAACAGAAAAAAGTTAAAAGATGCACAAAAAATAAAAACTGTTTGTTATAGAATATATAAAAATTAACAATATTATTATTTTTCTCATTTATTTTTAATTAACTTCGACTTATTTTATATTTAGTTTGACTTATATTATGTACCTATTTTATTTGTGTAAGTATTAATTTAATACTAACTTAATATTTATATACTCGTTGCTTGTTATATTTGTTTAGAATATAACATTATAACCAGTTGGTTTTTATTTAGTTATTTTTCAACCACGGTTGAAATTAATTAAATTAATTATAACATATAATTTTATTATTAAAATAAAATTGTTAATTGGAGCCAATTCGTATGTTAGGTACTTGTAACTGTAAGCCACTCGGGAACGAAATAACCAATTCATATGTATATAATACCCGAGAACCAATAATTATATTCGTTTGAGTAAACCATACAACAACCCGATATCAATTTGCAGAACGGACTAAGCGATTACATATCAAATAATTATTATAATAATATTATGCATATCAGCAGTATCTATTCTTTACATTATGTACATGGCTATATATACCGATAAAAAGTGTAATACATTGCTTAACTTAGTTATTCATATATATATATATATTTAATGGATAATGATAATAATGTAAATATATATATTATATAAACGCACATATATTATTTGCCATACTTATTATATTATATTATTTATATCGTAAACAAATTAAATAATATTATATTAAATGGTGTGCATAATATGTAAAACTACTATACTGGAAATGAAATAATAAAATGGCGGTGCATAAAATTCGTTTATGGTGGATATTAATATTTTATCAATTTATGAAACGCTCCACTTGTTTTACGACGGTTGACTCGATAATACATTAGGTAAACCTAATATAGGTAGTATATACCTACGTGTAATATATAATGTAACGTACTAACGTGTCCATTATATAGTTCATTAATCTCCCTAATAACACTTTGTCAAACAACGAAAATTCCAAATCGTGAATATTGATAGAAATAATGAAAACGACTTCACTACGATTACACACAATATATATATTTATATATGATATAATATGAATACATTATCAAGGTGTTCACAACAAATGAATCGCGAATAATTTAGGTACTATAATCGATTTTACTCATTTTTGACCGAACGAACGAACTCGTTGAACATTGAAGTATAACAATATTATCGTGACCCTATAATATATAAATATATATATTATGATTATACATAATAAGAAGAACGTTCTCAAAAGTGGTCACGAAGACATTATAATTAATATATAATGCCAAAAATATTGTACATAACAACTGAAAATGTCGTGAAAAATGTCGCATACTGATATATTTATATAATAATACAATTATGTATTATTATTAATTATTATAATAGTAGGTAGTAGGTACACTGTAGATTTCGATGGAAATGTATTTATAATAGTATAATATTATGATTAGATGATTGGATTTGGATGAGATATTGCTAAGGTGGGGGGCGAGAAGAAGGTTGACAATTAGTTCCCTTTTAGAATGATTATTATACACATATTTTTTTTAAATTCTGTGCAATAAAATTTGTATTCAATGGATACAAAAATTTTATTTTATTACCACTATTTTTATCACAATTCTAAAGACCTTACTGCAGTATAACGTATATATAATGCTAAGTTAACAAATAAATAAGAGTTATCATTTACTATTTTTTTTATGGTAAATGATAATTAATTTAGTTGATATTTAGTTTTTAAGACTATTGCTTCATGCTTGTATACAATATTTTTATTTTGTATATTACACTCGTTACTATTTATTAAATGCACTGACTAAACAATAGTCAATAACAAACAATTCAATGACAACAACTTAAAAGTTAGCATCTACTCCATTATAATACACTCCACGCCTATTCGAAATTCCCAATTCGGGATTAAAATGTCTATATTAATAGGCTATGAGTTACTATAATATTTTTGTAGGGTAAAAAGGTAGAAAAAAATTTAAAATATTATAAGTAAAATTTGAATTTTAATTACTAATATTTTGTATCCTCCCAAGAGACGACCACATAGCCCACAGGTGAGCTTTGAAAGATCCTATGGTTTTTATTTTATTTTTCCATACATATAAAATCCATTTACATTTATCTACATATTACAAATTGTATTTAATAATATAACAACAGATCAAATTTCAAACATACATAACATACAATATAAGTTTTACAAAATTTAGAACAGAAAAATTATTTTATTTCTAGATACATTTACCTTATTTTTAAAGTTAACAATTGACAATTGATTTAGATTATTGTCATTTATTCTGATGTCAACTTTATTTAATAACAGTACGTTTGCAGTACTTATACGCTGTGTTATAAAAGGAGATAAAATATTAAAAAAGAGCTTAATAAAAATCTGTTAAAAAGTCTATATAAAGCTAAAATTTTACAAATATTACAGATTTTATTCCGCTCAGAAATAATTTTGTGTTTTGAGCCGAACGATGAATTTATTGGTTATATTATAGATTTACATGTTCTACTAGATATTTAAATTAGTATTTTTTAGACAAAATACATTTTTTTAGATACTTAGACCTTTTTTGTTTTATTTACATACATTTAAAATTTTCTTTTTCCAGGAAAACAAGAATATAGTTAAAAATGTTAAAATACGCTTTTACTTTTGTAATAAAGTTTCGCTCAATTTGGCAGCTATACTTCGCCTGAACATAAAACTGCCACATTTTAAATGTTTAGTAGAAGTCGAGCCGAGGCATCAATATAGGGTTCGGCATTACTGCCTACACTCATATATAGATATGACAATAACAATATAACATAAATTTGTATTTTTATTTACTAATAAAACACGTGCAATAATAATACCTTTGTTTTTTTCGTCGGGCCTATAACGACGACTTACGTACAGCCCTAGAGCGTTTTAACGTCAAACAATGAACAGATTGTTTTATTTCGAATCACTCATAACGCATGTAGATATTATTTAATATAGGTAAGAATAAAATTTAAAACTCGAAATGTTGGTACATACATTACCCTACCGAACCCGAATGTCTTTCGGTTTTCAAATCAACCCTTATTGTAGATACCTATTACCTATATTGGTTTTATGTAGTGCCTATAAATATACGTTATGTCATAGGTGGTCGTCGTGTATTGAAAAACAAAATTGAAAACCACTCTCCACGACAGAAACGTCTTATCAGTGAGTTGTACACACGGGTCGGAAGGAGGGAGGGTCTTTTGTGTATTCAACCCCTCTCGTCCCATCGCTGGAAATAAATTGCCGTGTTGGCCACTGCGTCTCATATAGTAATAATAATACTGCGCACACGACAATCGTTTCAATCGTTTCATACGCGGCGCGCAAAATACAGTTATTATTCTTTTGCTGTTTGCGATTCACCGGTACCTATTATATGCACAATATAATATAACATATTAATCATATTATATTGTAGAATGTCTGGCTTAGAATACTACAACGATATAGTACAATCTTTGAATATTATGTATGTTTACAAAACGCACAAATATATACTACAGTATAATATGTAGAGCACTGCTGTACTCGTGTGTGTTTATAACAATAATATGAGTTTGGCACGCAACTTGCAGACTACACACGCGTCGTATATTACGTATTATATATTGTATCGTATCGATTGGCCGTTGGATCGATAAGTTCCGCAAGTTTTTAAGTGGAATATTGGGAAAGTGAAAACAACGAAAATTCGCTACATTATCAACGGGTACGGCCTATATAATAAGTATATTATGTGTATATTGTATACATGTATGTATAATGTATATTAATTGTATACTTATAAATTCATTATGACAATAAACAGAAATAATTATATAATTTATTTATAAACACCATTAACGTACTCGGATGGAGGATTCTCGTCTCCTGAGTATTCCGGATTCCTCTGGACCAACTCCTCGAATTGTATAAAATAATTTGTTAAATAGTGGTATATAGTATATTATATATTAATTTAATCAAGAATATAATATGGATATTACTATAAAGTAATCATCTAATGATAGTTTCACAGCACGATAACATAACCATGGAGAACGTTTCGTAACGTTCACCACATCAAACTAAGTATGGACCGCTCCTTTCCCTTGAAACTCATCTGCTGGTTGCGCCCACAGATTTTATAATTGGTTACGTATAATATAGTAAATTCAAAATACAAATCATTAAATATATATTATATATACCTATATCAATGTATAATATTAAACTCGTTAATAAATCTGCATTTTCTTCTTTTATTAAAAATGTTGTATTTTTACTTCAGTATAAATGTTATAGGATATATAATCGTTTTGCTACAATTATTGATTTTTTTTTTGTAATTTATTGTTTGAGTCACTTCCACAATTTTACCTAAACTATAATTTTTTTTTTATTATAAGTGTTTTTTTTTTTACCCTGACATTATACTTGTTACAATGTAAATAAAAATGAAACAGAAATTTTATAAAGTATTTGAATATATTTAAACTTGAAAAAAATAAAATATACCAATCATACAACCTCGACAATTAATTAAGTTAAGAAAAATACATTAAAACTAAAATTTTCATGCTTACATCTCTAGTTACAATATTCAATAAGTATGTGAAGCCATCACGAACGAGACACGTATTGGTACATTATTGGTATACCGTTTATTATAATACATTAATACCTATTAATACATAACTGTAACGAGTTACGACATTATAATGTACGTTTACAGATATTAGATAGCAATATAATACACACATAAATGGCATTTCAATAATAGTTACCTCAATTATTACCGTTATTGGCTGCGAAAAAATTAAGAAAATCAATCTAATCGGAAAAGGGTCGTTTTGACCGGAAACGAGCTACCCGACCGTTATTATCTAGATACCTATATAATGTATATTATATTATAAGGTACATACTTACCAACCCACAGTTTATACTGTACACCGAGACCTGTTGATTGCACTATAAAACGATGTAATTAGGATATTTACCGTGAATGACGGCATTGACCGCAATTTATTTAGTTAAGTACCTACACATATACAATAGTACAATAGTATATTATAATATATATACGTATACCTACAACCCCTGCGTATTACGTGTTGGACAACGGAAGGTATTGCGATATTATTTAGTTTAATTAATTTAATATGAATTGTACGTCTGTAGAACGCTATACAAGAAAAATGATGGTTTCTGAACATGAAACTTATTCTGATCATATTATGCATTTGGATCAAAATATAAAACGTATCACGGAACTAAAGGGTAAGAAATATTTGAAACCGCCCATATTCGCCTTTACAGTTAACACCATGAATTTAAATTGTTGATAGTAAAAGTAAGTTTCTTCTGCTACTGCTACGGAACGACGAAAATCTGTATAGGGATTCGTCTATATGTACAGTAAAACTTCGTTTGACCATCACTCTTTTAAGCGTAGGTCTGTTATCCGTCATGGTAAAAAAAAGTGATTACGGAACATTATTGTCGCTCAAAAAGCGCGAGCCTCGAAAAAATAGAAGATAGTTACGGATTATTAAGTATAGTTGGTCTGCATTAAAATATTTGTACAAGTATGTAAACAATATACATACGTTCATTTTAGCCTACTTTTGTGACTATTGACTATTGACTTGGTTATTATACATATGTTGTAAAATATATACTTACGTTTATTGTAAAATTTCTGTACAAGTATCCGAGATCCTATTTATTTTTCCTGTCGTACTGTAACGATAAGTTAACGGTTTGCTTAGGTTACCACTACGATGACAACATATTATAATTATAGCAGTTCAGTTAAATAACAAAGTAATAATATTGTTTTTGATGATATGGTTATTGGTCAGATTGGATAACCATATAAGTATAAGCTATATATAATATTTCTATAGTGTATAATATTAAAAAAATTTTCCTAAGTTTTCGTCACGTGAATACTATTGTAGTTATATTATTTCTTTACTATACATATTTTTTAATATTTATATACATTTGCTTACTCATTTTAAGTCGATACAGTGTATATTACAGGTGTTAATATCGAATTTTAAAGATATATTATACGAATAAATTTTTGTTTTTTAGAAACCTTGATTTACACAAAGAGAATCAAACAATTATTGTTATGATGAAACTTAATTTTTTAATATTATAAATATCATGTAAGATATAACAAAATTGATGTTTCGTAAATAACCTATATTGTTATTTATATTATATCTAAAGCTTGAGGTATGTACGAAATTATATGCAAGCATAAACACGTACTTGAAATCGATTATTATTAAATATATGAGATCATCAATGCAATCCACTTTAAATTTTAGGGGACTAATTGAAATAGAGAGTAAAGGAAATAACGCCGAATGATAAAATTATTACATTTTTACTGATTTTGGACAGTTCAAATAAATTAATCAACACAGGTTATAGGTATGATATTTAAGAAAAGTCAAAAGGGTAAAAAGTTTGTTCTATCATTTTCTATAAATAGTCATATAGAAATTCATATAACTAAATACTATAATTAAATTACTCAATTAATAATATCAGGACAATGTTGATAAAAAAAATAGTATAAATAAATTTAATGGATAAAAAAAAAATCCCAACTAAGGTTGCAACAGTCTAGTGTATACCAGCGTAAAATTATTATATATATATAGAGAGAGAGAAAACCACCAAATACATTTAAATAACTTAATTAAGTTTATTTTTTTTAAATTACTTTTAACAATATTTTTTTAAACGAAATATAAATACAATTTTATAATGTAGTCATTAATAAACGACAACCATTAATTACCATTAAATGGACGTTTGTAGTTACTTTCATTATAATTTAATAAGCTATATAAACTTAACAACGCATTTAAATTCTCACCATATTATAAAATTTTTAATCGACTTTAATACATGGCTACTAAATAGTAAATTTGTTTTGCAAAAAACCAATATAATTTTATCTTGACGTGTATATTAGAGAGTGAGAGAAATATTAAATAAAACACACGTATAGCAAAATCTCTCTTTAGCGAATTTTATAAGCACATTGAAATCTATCGGCTGTAAGAAGGGTTATTTTCTCACGTTTATATAATAAATATAAATATTATTTATACCAAGAAATTTAGGAGTATTTTGAGAGTTTTTCCAGCATTTAATTAAAGGGTGTTTGTGAATAGAGGTATATCTGGGTGCACGTCTATACGATATATATTATATAATACAGTCCATATTTTTTTTGTGCAGTTACAAATGTCAAATAGACAAAAAAAAGTTAGCTTACTAGTTACAACTTACAACCCTCAAAAGTGGTTTGTCTAGATATGCTAATAAAAATAATGGTAAAGTGTTTGGTAACAAAATTTACAAAAATAGGGACTGATATAATATCATAAAAATAATACAAAACATCACACAGAAGTTAAACATTACCTAATAAGTTATATAATGACTCATTTAAATATTATAATTAATTTAATATAAATAGTCCAATAACAAAAAATAGACTTTACTTACATTCGAAAATGGAATATTATAGATACAATTAAGTGCATGATATTAAATATTACCTTTATATCAATACGCTTATACGCATATAAATAGGTACGATCATAATACAGGTATACAGACAATATAAAATACACGAGTTAGATACCCCTAACCTATAGGTCACTGCAGTCAGCAATAATACTATTCGACACTCATATACCAGTGCATATATAAAGGTGTTACCTATCCAGTATCCAATACTATATGCACACGCGATATTATAATAATATTATAATATATACCAACGTACAACCTACTTACACGTGAGTATGGATGGGGATTCCGATTTCCAAGTGTCTCGAACGCCGCACAACCGCACCACCGTCGTCCACTGGTCACAGACGATTTGCATTTTTTACTCGGCGCGCGATAGACAGGCAGGCACGTATTATATTGTTATATTTATCGTAATTAAAAAACACCGGCGGTGAATCAAAACGCCATTGTGTTCGAAAAACGTATGGGTATACGTATATGTAAGCAGGAAGGTACTAATAAGGCACTTGTTTACTTCAGGTTGGTATACCATACTACCACAAATTAATACGACGAATCAGAGAACGTATTGTGCATGTTCGAAACACACATCGCCGCGTGTATAGAGATTATAATAAATTATAGTACATAATAGCTAAAATATTATGATGGAAAATTCGAAATCTCTGAACGGAATATTATACAAGATACGAGTATGTAACATTGTTATTATTACTATTTTTTACTAGCCCCAGTACACTTTGTGCTTAGTTTTGTCCGGAATATACCTACCCATTGGTCGGAATTACACCTGAGCCAGAACTTCTAGACGACATGTATTTTATGTGAAAATATTCTGTTGTCCCGACGGGGTACGGTGAACTCCTATAGGCTACAAATGTAGGCAGTCTCCCACATTGACAATTTTAGCTGTTAAATAAAATATAGAGTTAATCTATATACGAGCGTTTATTAAATGAAAAAAAATATAAAAAATTATCATTTCCTTAAGACAAACAAAACACATTCATTTTTTTGTGCCAGTCTTTTAATATTATAATACTAAATTATATATCTATTCAAAAGCAAAAAAATTAAAGTCTATGTTAAATGTAATTAGTTGACTCACGAAGTCACGAAAAACTATCATTTTTTTATTTGTATATTATTGCCATTGGTAACGGAAAATTAAATAATTATCGTGATTAGATATAATGTTAGACCTATATTTTATATTCGGTAAAAACACCTCCCAATAACTGTGTTAAAAATATGTGCAGTTTATAAGAGGATAGCCACGTATACATAGTGCTATAGATCATAAAATATGCTTATAGTAATAACAAACAGTCGATTTTCGTGTGCGTTGGTTTTTCGTGTTGGATTAAAATATAACACATTCATAAATTCATTACAGTAATTTACTCAATTACATAATATACAATTAACACCTGCTGTACAGCAGAGCGATTATATGTACTTTTTTATATAATGTATTTATTTTATTTGTTATATTATCTTAGATATGTAGGAAATTTTTTTGATTAGTAACCTTATATGTTTATATATTAATAATGTATAGATACCTAATTATAAAATTTACGATAATTTTTATATGGTTATCTGCACGTCAATTATCTGCACTACAAAATTGTTGTACAAATTTAATTTTTGTTTAATTTAATTTAGTTTTATCATTCGTTATGTTCATTTTATCATTTATATATTATGAAATGCGAGATTATTTTATTATCTACTAAGACTCTCTCTACTGTATCATATTATAGGTACGGTACGTTATACAACAATAAATTAGTTTCTAACTTTATTTTTAATGCTTATTTGATTATCCGCACCCCTCATAGTCCCAATTAATGCGGATAATCGACACTGTATTGTATATTTTTATTCTAAGTTATTAATTATTATAGTTTTAATAATATCAAAAGTAATTAATATTTTATCACTATGATTTTTACATTTAATTTATTCATATTTTATGGCTATACTGTTACATAAAAATATTCAAAACAGTTTTCTTATCAGAAAATTATATATTTATATTAATAAGGAGTTGACAATTTTTCATTTTAATAAAAAAGAAAATAGTCTAAAAGGGAGGGGAATAAGAGAGCCATTGTACTCTTTCCCTGTGTTTTTTTTACTTACTATACAATATGTCTGTAATTTATATCACGCATATAGTATACCATATGCCCATCATATATAGTAAATAGTTTATAACATATTGCTGAAGTAAAACATTTTTTAAGCTTATCAGTTATCACTTTGTTAGAACTTATATGATAAATTGATAAAAAAACATTTTGACATTGTCCCGAGTTAAATTTTATCCTGCGGGCTTGTTTGTTAGTACATATTATTATGATAAGTTTATGTTCTACTCAAGTCTAAACACTCGATAATGCATTTGATAAAATATAGTGTTGTGGTGCCTACTACATTCATCCATAGATAACGCATTCTTTATTGGGGTCCGGAAGTACAGAATACGATATGTTATACACAAATAGATAAATAAAATATATTTTATTTAATACATAATATTATATGGATGTTGCCAGACTTCCAGAAAATATTTCACGCAGAAATGCAAAAACTGTTAACTGTTGTGTTTATTAACTACTAGTTGTGATTGTTGTGAACATATTTTTTATCACTCCGTCATATGTATAAACCATACAATTAGAACTTTTTGTATATTGCACAAAGTAAGTAATTAAATATTTAACATAATGTATATGATGGTCTACAAACATATTTTTATTAGATTTTTGGGGCGTCAAATCAGAGTAGGTATTTGGCATCCATCGATACAATTGTGTAAATTTTCAATTAAAAAATATGATATAAGACATTAATGCGTCCGACATCATATTTTTTTTTATTATATACTCAATAATTTATATTTTTAACTTTAATTTATGTAACTAATTATTATTTTGTATTATTATTTTATGGGACAACATAATATACTCTTACACGACTACAGGCATAAATAAAAGTAAAATAATTTTATATTAATGTTTCTAAGTGTTAAATTACTGAACATCGTATTAAATAATAATTAGACAAAAAAAAAATTACAATAAGTCCCAATCGTACATCATTTACGCATGACCGGGTGATAACATTTAAACCGGTTCGATAACAGACTAATGCCGATTTGTGTACATAGTTTTGAGTTTATGTAGTGTGACGCGACATTTGACAGATGACATTTTACCAGTCCCGGATACGAGAATGATGCACATAAATTAATATTATGATTTATGACGAACAATATTTTTGATTCGTGATCGAATAAACAATGACATAATATAAGCCAAATGTCTAATATATTATTTACAACGATAGCGCAGTGCTTTTAAAAATCGGCAATCGTATGCAATTTTTTGTTTTACTAATAACACTTCGAAACGCTGCGATGTACACATTTTATGAGGTTGCCGTCGGAATAACTGTCAATTTCTTGCCTATAGACTAACATGTTGACTACAGTGTTTGGTATTTATATACCATAAAATTGTCAAAATCTATTTGGTTTTGTCTATTATGTGGTTAGGCCAATACAATCCAGTTTTTTCCGCTTCCCTCGAAATTTAAAAAATGTTATGCAAAACCTAAATATCATAGTTAATATATCATTATTGTGTACCACATCGTCCCATATTGTATTTACACTTTATTTTCTTACCTCTTTTTATACATCAAGCCGAGAGCAGCAAACATTTATTTTAAGATTTGAATATTGAATACTTTATTACGTACCTCTATATAGTTAGTTTAAACCATAATTTCGAATGCAATCATAATTCAATAACTGTAAGCACTTTTACAATATACCTAAGTAAATGGAATTTTATTTTTGAAACGATGCTTTTATTATTTTTCAATTTTAAATTGTACCTATTTACACAGACACGCCTAGACCAACTTATTTATATATACACACATATATACTACAGACGTTGGTCCGCATAATAATATATTATGTTATATGTCGTGCTACAATCGTTTAACACCGGCGCAATGACGGAGTGTCAAAACAGGCACACACAAACCACCGCCTCCAGGTTTATACTTTTATTAATTGTTCACATCAATACAGTCTATCTCATGAAAAAAAAAAACTTTAATCCCTCCCCCGGTCCGAACGATCGTCGTGATACACCCCTGTTCAACACTTGTGAGAAAGTATAATTATTACCGATATACAAATAATTATATATTATATACAGAGTGCCTACATAATAACCATATTGTCGGTGCTTGCAAAACCTCCATATCGGTATACCCGAGAAGAAGTGGCGCGACGGCGGAATGTGTAATATTAGTAGTGTTAGTACATGTATTACACAATACACGTTGCATTTCGGTCGTCGCGTTCGGCCATTGCTCATTATAATATATTAATTATCATCGTCATTATTGTTACGTCAAATAAGTCAATCGAAGTGCGCATCGATTTAACAACGAGCGATGTACACATAATAATAATATAATATCGTGTGTCATAGATACTTACAACACGCGTTGTAGTCGTTCGTTAATATATTCAAATGTAATTCCCGATTCGGTGGTTGACCGGGACTATCCAAGGGTCACGGACGGTATTTTTTTCCATTCCGTATATTATACAATAAAGGTGTTCGGCGTTATATAGTTACCACCCGGTTGATTCTTCGACGAGGCAGAGACAATAGCACGCGGTGTTTACGAACACGTATATTATGCTTTGTCGCAAACCGCATAGGTAGATATCAACCATCGTTACACAACGTGACGGCGTGCGTTCCACGTGCATATTCCATACATAGGAATGATTTTTACTCGACATAGAAAATCCGTTGAAAAACAAGGAAAACAAAAAAATTACACACAAAAAATTATACACATACCCTGTATATTTCACAACACTTTGCAAATCAAAACAATAGTGTATTCATATAAATACCAACGAAAAAAAACATAATAATATATAGGTAGGTACCAAAACTAAATAACAGTGTAAGCTACTCGTCTGTGATTTAAAAAACACCAATATCGATATACAATTATATAATAATATGATATTATATAAAACAACTCAAAATTTAAAATTTAAAAACAATAAAATATTTTAGTGGGTTGTTTTTTGCGAGTTTTGTTTCTTTTCCCTTAAAGTACGATAGTTATACATATATATTTATTATACATATATATAAAATCTTTTCGTGTAAAATACTAAGCAATACAATAATGCATTATATAAATATATTAAAAAAAAAAAAATAAATACAATGACATTATAATGAGGTGTTTGTATAATATAAAATCCAAGTCCGTACCTACGAATAATTATAATAATACGATTACGACGATATAATATAGGTTATATGTATATGCAATATGCATATAACTAAACCATATGTTTTCGTGTGCGTTTAAATTCGATCTCTCACGGTATAGTGTACAAAACGGTGAAAATCAACCAGTGTTGAAATCATAATCGCATAATACTACATCGTTACCAATAATTACATTGCTATTAATATTCTTTTAAACGCTTAAAATCGGAACTACCCATACATAACGACGACTTAATGACGTTTCGTGTTCTAAATTATAATTATAAGTATAGAAGTCGCGCTTTTTTAATTAAATGACACGATCAAATACGGTTCTCAGCCCACATTGGTATAATACAGGCCACATATTATATTATGATACGGCCATATTGGTGTATATATTATAGAGGCGCGCGTTTATTATTTATCAAAGCCCAGTTTTTTATTGATTTTTTTTTATGGTTCATAAGCGATGAAGTTTATCAATATACTTCATATAAAATTAGAAATTAGAAGTATAGTAAATGTTGGCATACATAACACGATAATTTAAAGTGATAAATTTCGGTTCCGGGGTTGTCTCAAGACACGTGGTTTTCGCGCTACGCTTTAAATAAACAGTTGGTTTAGTTATATTAAACATTAAAATATACATATACCTATAATATTATATTATATTCTATAATATTATGTATTTTATTTTACTTTCATATTTTTATACAATTCATTATTTCTGAGATCTCAATGAGTTTATATAATATAATATAATTTTAATGTGATCAGTCTTAAAAACAATATAATAGTTGACCTGCTTCAATTAACACCTACAGTTGAATTAATTTTTTTTTCGCCGACTTTAATTCAAACTCTTAAACTAAGTAGGTACGTAACTTAATAATAAATTGTGATTGAGATTTGTTATCAATTCAAAATTTATACAATTATGATTTCTTAAAATCTAAGTGAAATACAATATATTTGGTCCGTTATTATTTAAAAATAAGTAAATAATATATTTTCTGTACCAACGTGTAGATAAATACAAAAAATATTATAATTCTGATAAAGGCGTGTTTATTAAAATAAATTATTTAGTGACAAATATACCAAATAGACAAACATAATAAATTATTTAACCAATAATTTACTAAAGATTTTTATATCACACGAATATGCAGTGCGAAATAATCGAAATTCACTAATAGAATGAATAAATATTGTACAATAATTTTGATAGTTGTAAATTCAGTTTAACAAAACAATCATACGCACGCGTTAAAAATCGAATCAAGCAAGTATAATTTAAATTTTTTTAATATTTTTTCTCTTCAACATTTTAAGCAAACACATTTTTAAAATATATTTGACTAGGTATTTAAATTTGAAATTTAAAAAAAATGATCAGTTCAATATAAATTTAAAAAAAATTATTGAATAGATATTTAAATGAATTTAAAAATAATAATAGTGTTAACTAACATTTAACCCTTAGTGTCCTTTAGCTATGTAAAATAAACCACCAAACCGTTAAATTAAATGTGAAAAGTATGGATCAACCATAACAAATATTATTTAAAATAAAACATAAACATATTCCATTATTAACAATTCTCAGAAAATAATGTTTAAATTTACTATTATCAAAAATCACGTTGTAATAATTTAGAATAATAATCATTTACAAAAATTTAAAGCTCGAGATAAGTTATTTTATAAATAAATTAGAAATATTATAATCATTTTTCGTCAAAAATACCTTTGGGATTTAGCTCATTAAATCACAGCCAGTTAAATCAAAACTGAAATCATTTGGGAATATTTTTGGTTATGTTTTGTGTTAATATAGTATTTAAAATGGTAATTAACTTTTAATATTATCGAAGAAAGTAAAGGAAGATTAAACTAAAACAATTAATGATTTTTTTTTTGTTTTTTAAGTAAAAAACAAATAAAATATACTGACTAGGAACACACTAAAATAATTAGCAGTAAACAGACTTGAGTAATATCGGTGATTGAGAAATATTTTTGTGTTTAAATTACCGTTAGAGGCCGAACGAAAGTTATTAGTAGCCACGGACGAAACGAATTAAACAATTTGCGAATTTAATCGTTCTTAATTACCATTAAGTATTGCTTTAAAGCAAACAATTCATTTTAATAAATATTTTCATATAATTATATTTGTACTAGTTAGTAATTATATGTTATAAATGGTACAGAAAGCTAGTGCATAAAACAATATTTGACTTGACAGTTTTTTTTTTTTCATTATTATTAAATAGCAAACGTTTCACCCGTAATTACCGATTAAGGACAAAAAATCGCGGCAAAAAATTGATGTTTTTAAATAAAAACTCTTAACGAATTGAGAGGCAATTGGAATTTGAATAAAAACACGTGTAATTTATTAAAGCAAAAGCAAAATGAATAGATAAACATTTTAATTATAAAATATAGTACGCTAAATAGTAATTTTGATTACTGTTGGACCTACATTAGGTATGTATTGTTCCAAAAAGACATCAAGAAACAAGATATAATGATCTTGAGTATAAGGAGAGTCAACTTATTCCTATCGCAGTGATTAAAATATAAATTTTTAACAAGACAAATTATAAAATGATTCTAGTTTTAAATAAAGGAGTTCTAATTTACAGTCAATTGTTTCTATTAAAATACGAATTAAACTAACAATGTTTTAATCTTTGGTTCTTTACATTTCTTTTTTTCCGACAGTCAAAAATAATAAAAATCAACAATTTAAATTAAAATAAAACAACGAAACTACAACCTCACACAAATAACAATATAACTTATGATCACCAACAAAAAATTATACCTATTTCAAATAAAATATTAAAAATCAACAAAAAAAAAAAAAAATATAAATATAATATAATAACTACAATAGGATCATCAATTTTTTCTAGTATAATACACAATGTAGATTATTGATAAAACAATAACATCATGTTATTGAAAATCAAAATCATAAAAATATAAAATTTAAATTAAAAATAACAACTGAAGAGAAAAATCATGATAAAGTTTTCAAGGTTGTAATAATTATTATTGGTAACATAATATTCAAAACTGTCCAGTTTACATAAAAAATGCATGTTTTTTATTTAATCTTCCTGAAATAAAAAAATATCATAAATGTTACCATGTAACGAATATTACAGGAAAATTATTATGCCTATATCAAAAACATAAAACTCACCTATTAATTGGTGATGTCGATTGATGATGGTGGTAATAGTTATGGTGGTATTAACTGCAATTTACGAGTATCGAACCCTTTTGGCACAGTGCATGTCCACCTCCACTGATGCTTCCATTTCAGATTCGGATATAGGAACAAGATGTTTAAGGTGTAGAGTAGTGACTCCTTCGACGGCCATTGCATCCAATTTTCGGTCTCTGACCAACCGAACCATCAACTGAGGAACACCACCACCGCTGTCATTTTTGTCACCATCTTCGTCTCCTTCGCCACTCTCAAACCCACTACTACTCACGTAACTGGTATAATTATTGTCTTGACCGTTTCTTCGGATAACAATTTTTGGCAATTTCCTGGAGAGTTCGTGCGAACGATTATCGTTTGTATCATGACCATCATCCTCATGGCGGTGATTATGGAAGTGGTCATCAACGTCACTATCGTTTGTAACGGGACTAGTTGCCCTCTGCAGTACTAATCGTCTGACGATTACCACCGATTTGGGAGAAGTCTTCGGTTGACAAGTTGCCACCTGCCATTCACCCGGTGTATGGCTTAATCTTACTTCTACTTTAGCAGGGCCCAGCTCGATTTTGGTATCCTTGGTCTTATTCCGGTTTTCTTTTGGCCCGTTCATGTTAAATATCCGACCCCAGGGCAACTGAACCTTGATCTTGTACATAGGATTTATCGGTACTTTGGAGGCCACGACAACAGGCTTGACAGGGTCTTCGACGCGGCCAACGATTACTACCGCCGCCTTATCAGCCAATAATAGCCGTCGCTGTCGCCACTCCCGTTTTCTCCGTTTTGTTTCATTCACCCTGCGAGCAAGTAGACGACTGTTAAACTTATCCCTGACGTTAACCCGGACTTTCGCCAATTTTGATATCGTCTTATGTAGTACGCTTTTGTATTCATCTTCCAGTGACTTATCCCAGTATACTTCACCACTGCAGTGTTCTGGTGTTGGGTTTTCCGATTGAAAGTCGTCAAATGGAGATGGGATTGGGGTGTTGAAGGGCCCGTTATATTCATCACCATCAATCACGTCATTTCTGATCCCAACAGAGATATTTAAAATTTCATCATTTCGTTCATCATCATAGTCGTACATCCGATCTAACAACTTATTGTCGTATTTTTCTCTTTCGTCTGAGGTTTGAACGACTTGTGTAATATTATCCGGACAAATAGTTGGTGGGATATCCGTCTTTTCGATTGACTCTTTTAGATTATCATTCGGTTCAAAGTTCAATTCTTTTTTATATATATTTTGCCATGATATACACTGTTTATAGCAAGCATTTCGTTTATTGAAAATATGACGAGTCATAAGTTCTTCATCTTTCACTACTTTCAGTTTTTTGTAAGGCACAGCCGGTTCTTCATCAAATATATTTGTTTTTATCATATTTCTACTATGACGTTTCAATATAAATTTAACTTTTGGTAATTTTATGTCATCGACAACGCTTTTCGAATCTGTACATGCATCATAATTCGTTTTATGAATATTCTGTTCAAATATCACGGACTTTTTTAAACTGGATGTCTCTACAAACATTTCTTGGCTTATTAATTCACTGTGTTTCAATAAACTTCCAACAGAACCAATTAAATCTTTATCTTCGATGATTTTATTCAAATTGCGTTGACTTCTATATTCTTCGCGGTTTAATGAACTAGGTCTTGATATGGTCAAATCTACAGCCTCGTCAGTTTCGTTTGAATTATATTGAAATTCTAATCCATCTTGATTTAATGAATCATGTTCAGATCTAATCAAATCTTCGGAATCATAAATTGCATATGAATTCTGTTGAAATTCTAATTCGACCTGATTTAACGAACTATGGGCAGATGTACTCAAATCTTCAGCCTTGTCGGTTTCATTTAAATTCTGTTGAAATTCTAATTCATATTGATTTATTGAACTAGGCCTAATACTAATTAAATCTTCGGATTCGTAAATCGCATTGGAATTTTTTTGTAATTGTAATTCATCTTGATTTATTGAACTAGGCCTAGAATCAGTTGAATCTTCAGAATCGTAAATTTCATTTGCATTTTGTTGAAAGTGTAATTTATCTTGATTTATTAAGCAAGATCCAGAACTTATCAAATTATCGGACTCGTCAATTGCATTTGAATTCTTTATTAATTCTAATTCATCTTGATTTATTGAACTAGGCCAAGAAATAGTTGATTCTTCATTCCCATTAATTTCATTTAAATATTGATAGTATTTTAAATCATTTTGTTTTATTGAACTACGTCTAGATCTAGTTAAATCTTCAGCCTTATACATTTCATTTGCATTTTGCTGAAAGTCTAATTGATCTTGATTTATCGAACTAGGCCCAAAACTAGTTGAATCTTCATTATCACTCATATCATTTAAATTATGATGATATTTTAGATCATCTTGATTTATTGAACTAGACCTAGAACTAGTTGAATCTTCAGAACCATTAATTGCACTTGAATTCTTTATTAATTCTAATTCATTTTGAATTATTGAACTAGGTCCAGAACTAGTTGAATCTTCATTATCACTAATTTCATTTAAATTATGATGGTATTTTGGTTCATTTTGTTTTATTGAAATAGGTCTATTTCTTGTCAAATCTTTAGTATTGTATATTTTATTTGAATTTTGTTGAGAGTCTAATTGATCTTGATTTATTGAACAAGATTCAAAACTTTTCATATCTTCGGACTCGTTAATTGCATTTGAATTCTTTAGTAATTCTAATTCGTCTTGATTTATTGAATTGAGACCAGAACTAGTTATATCTTCATTCTCACTAATTTTATTTAAATTATGATGGTATTTTAATTCATTCTGTTTTATTGAACTAGGTCTATTTCTAGTCAAATCTTCAGCCTTGTATATTTCATTAACTTTTTGTTGAAATTCTAATTTATCTTGATTTATTGAATAAGATCCAGAACTAATCGAATCTTCAGGTTCGTAAATGACGTTTGAATCCTTTTGTAGTTCTAATTCATCTTGATTTATTGAACTAGGCTCTGAACTAGTTGAATCTTCATTCTTATTAATTTGATTTAAATTTTGGCGGTATTGCAAAATATTGTGTTTTAATGAACTATTTGAGTCTTCGACCTTGACCATTTTATTGGAAAATCGTTGGCATTTTAATTCGTTATGGTTTAATAAACTACATTCGCAATTAGCTGAATCGTCTACTTTATCAATTGTAATTGAATTTTGTTTGCTTATAATTTCAGTATGATTCAATGAACCAAGTTCAGTACTAATTGAATCTTTGATCTCATCAATTACTTCTGGATACTGTTGGGGTGTTGATTCATCATGGTTTATTGAAAGAAATCTAGGACTTGTTGAATTTTCAGCAATAAACTTCTTTATCGGTTTTTGAGTCATTACTTTCTTGTGATTTAATGAACTGGGTCCAGAACTAGTTAAATCAACGGCTTCAATAGTTTCCACTGAATGTTGTTGTGATATTGATTCATCGTGGTTTAATAAACTCTGTTCATAACTCATTAAATCTTTATTCTCAATTGTTCGATTGGAACTATGATGGTGGGTTATTTCAACATGACTAAATAAACAAGCACTAGAATTAGCAGAATCTTTAACTTCGTGCATTTTATTGGGATTCTGGTGTGATTTTAATTCAAAGGCATGATATTTTTCTTCAGCATTTAATAAATCAGATTTTAAGTTTTCAAATATTGTTAATGTATCATCACCTTTAACTATATTGACCGTCAAATTTTTTATAGGTTGCCTATTTGTTTCAATATTTAACTCTCTTTCACCTTCTTTAATGCTTTCGGTAAATTGTTCTATAGACATAGCTTGGTTTTCATTTGCATTATATTCTAGAATCGTTGGTTTGCTTTTAACATCGTTTATCGATTCATTGTGTGGCACTGAAACAGTCGTCAGACGATCAGCTGAATTATTTACAAGTTCTTGTAGTAAAACATTATTAGCTTCTTCGGATGCATTATGGAACACGTCTATATTTGGTTCATCACAAATTTCATCAACATCCTCTGAGTTTTTATTTTTTAAATTTAGATTTTTAGTAATTTCTAGACATTTAGAAGCATCACATTTTACATCTTCTTGACAGAAATTTTCCAAAATGTTAGTATCATTTTTTACAGAATTTAAAGTCGATAAATTATCATATATATTTTCAAAAATATTTTCAACTTCCAAGTTATTAACTCCTTTAGAATTTTCACTAGTATTACAGTTATTTAAATTACATTTTTCAATATTTTGATTTTGAATATCAAAATCAGTTTGTGTTTCAGGGTTTTCAAGGTTTAGTTTTTCTTGAATATTGTTAACAATACAACCAATTTCAAAAATACCATCCACTTTATTTTCATGATTAATATTTTCAGTTTCAATTACATTATGACATTGAGTATCATTATTACAATTTAAATTTGACGTTTCTTCAATTTGTAGCTTTTCTTGATTACCTAGAGTGTTTTTGTAATTTGTTTCTAATTTTACTTTGTTTTCATCATTGTTTATTTCAAATCGATGACAATCAGTTTTTATTTGACTTTTATTTGTAAATATTTCGTTTGAACTTGTTGATTTTTCAATATTAACAGAAGAACATTCAATCCCTAAATTTTGAATAATTCTTGTATTAAAATCAAATTCATCCATTTTTTCTAAATTATGTATATCAATATTATTATTATCCAATTCGAAAATTTTTTTATTAATATTGCGTTCAATTTGTTCTATATTATCAGAATTATACTTAGATTCAAAGCTATTCGTGTGGCTACCTACTTTATTGTTTTTATTAGCTTCAATTAGACTAACAATACTTGTAGATTTTGGACTTGATCCAAAAATATTTGCATCGATATTATTCAGCTCAAAATCAACATTTGAAGTTTTTCGAACATGAAATAATTTGTTAGTATTTAAATCATCCTGTTTTACTTTGCTAATAATGTTAGCTTCAATAGAACTATTAATTTCACATTTTCCCTTAGAAATTGTGGATTCCAGAATATTTTTTTTATTATTATCAAACTTTATATCACGATCTTCTACATTTAAATAATCAAAACTATTTTTTTTTATACTTGATATTTTATGAATATTATCTGTGTTTTCGTGTTTACTCTCACGGGATTCGACTTCATTTATAAAATTTGAATTATTGTTTTCATTAACATTTTGGGTTTCTCCAACATCGTTATTCATATTAAAGTTAGGATTTTTTTCAGAATTTATAACCGTATGAATATTTTCAGTATTTTGCAATTCGAATTTTTGTACGTTTTGGCTGTGATATTTAAAAACTGTTGTGTCTGATTTATCATGGTAACTAGTTTGTTGATCTAAGACAACAGTTTTATTTTTGTTTTCATCGAAATAATTTTTAATTAAATAATTTGATTGAAAATCACACTGGAAAGGCAACTGAGTATTATTTGGTGATGTTGTATTAGTGTTGGAAGTATTAGTAGACTGAACTGTATTTATGTTCCGATCTTCAATTTGATCTTTAATCCTTTCTTCGAAACATTTGTCAACAATATCTTCATGGAAAGATTTATTAGATTCGGTATTACAATGTATATCAAATCCAAACGACGTTTCAAATTCATCAAAAGTATCTCGATATTTCTGATCATCTGTTTTTGTGCTCTCCAAACAGTTAAGAAAATCATTCGAGTTAATTTTATCAGCGGCTAAATTGCAATTTGTATTTTCTGGCAATATCATAGTTTTGTCCTGATAATTTTCATTCATATTTGATTTTGATAATGAATTGCGATTTTCGGGAGTACTCCTAAATTGTGTAATTTCTACATCACATTGAACCACTGCGCTAGACGAACTACTTGAATTTTCTTTTAGTACAAACTTTTCAGACCAAACATCAAATTGATTTAATTGCACACAATTATATTTAGATTTTAAGTCCGTTACGTTAAATGAGTTCGATGGATGTTCTTTTGAATTGTTTTCAGTTTTATTAGTTAGTACACTATCATTATCAACACATGAATTATCATATTTTAATTTCTGTTTTATGACTGTATACATTTGACTAGGATCTCGTAAAGTAGGTTTAACAATATTAAGTTTTGAAGGTGCAGATACAGGTGCTAATGGCTCTTTTTCTTTAAAACTCGGGAGACCAATAAAATCGAGTTTATTTTGATCATTCTTATAATTTAATGTTTCGTTTAGAGTTGCAATGCACTTAGGTTCATTTAGATGTTCAAAAATCGAACCATCCGTCCGATGTTCATTATCATCCTTTTTAAATTGCAAATAATCGTGTGATTCATTTATAACTGGTAATTCAAACCCATCACTGAAGTCAGGTATCCGATTATTTAAATTAAAAACATCTCGCGATTGTCGATTAGTGGGCGATAAATCATTTGATTTTGAAAATGGTGGCATATCTTTTACTGCAACCAATGTATCATCAGTATTTTCGCTAGAATTATTATTATTTTTTGTCGATTCTTCCAAAGAAGTTATTTGGTTCGGAAATAAAGAGTGGTGAGAATTATCATTAGAAGCCATATTCATATTTTTTTTATTAGCATGATTTTCATAACTTTCAATAAAGCTCCAGCCGTCAAAAAATGAATCATGATGAAGATTTGTTTTACAGTTAACTGTTAAGTCCACACATGGTACATTATCTTTCCACCGAGTAGAAACATTTTTATCCGAGTTCATACCATCTAAAATATTGTAATTATTTCTGTCATATAAACAAGATGGTTCCATAACTATGTTCGTGTTTTTCATAATTTTATCAAGATCATTTGATAAGTTCCAATTTATGCTTTCAAAATCTGTTTGTGTCGATACTTTATCGTGTTTATTTTTATCGCAACCAGTCCTTTGTATGACACTTTCATGAAATCCGTTGTATTCTTGTCTATGTGGCGAGACTATAACTGGAAAATGTCTATTACTCGTATCTATTTGTTGTATTGAATGTTGGTTATTAGAAACTGTAGAGTTATAACTATTATTTTCATTAAATACTTTATTACATTGATTATTGATACTGTCATTTGGTTTGATGTCATTTGACGTAATTTTTTCGAACACAAAAGGATTACCTTTAGTTTCATCGGTAAGCGAAGAAAAGTCAAGAGGTTTCATAATAACACTGTGATCATATAAAGACGTATTTAAATGTTGTTCTTGAACACTTTGATCTAAATGCCATGGTGTAGTATCTTCATTGGTAACATTTAAACATCTTTTTGTAATATTTTCAACGATACACGATGAGTTCGCGTTATTTGATTTAATAGTTGATGATTTGTTACTTTCATTTAAAACAAAAGAATTAACTCTAGGAATTGAATCCTTATTACAACTGATTTTGTTCATTAAAGGAGGTTCAATACATTTATCTACATGATGTTGTAAATCAAACATTTGTGAATTTTGAATATATTTTGTATTATTTTTGTCAGTACTTTCAATGGATCGATTTGTTTGAGTTATCTGTCCTGTATAGGCTGCTGTTCCAAATGATACGCCTTCATTTTCTTGTGATTTACTTAAGTTAAAAATCCTGTCAGCTAATCTTTCAATGAGATCTGTAGATGAAATATCTGTATTTTTTTTACCGTACCAAGCAACCATTCCATCAAAATTTACACTATAACTTTTTTCAGGCTGGGTATTTAATTCGGACGAAGTTTTCTTTTCAGTGATAAATGGTTTAATGATACCAGTTTCCCGTTTAGTGTAATCTAGGGGTTCAAAATTAGATTTTGAATGTGATTTGGGTTTATTGTTAAAAGAATTGATTTCATTTTGTTCTGTAGTTATAACTATTGGGTTTTGATTTTCCTTAAGTACTTTTTCCAAATTTTCATAGGAAACTACATTAAGTTTTTCTTGTATTTTAGTCAATGCATCTCCATCGAGTGTCATACAATCGAGTACTACTATGGGTTCTGTAGTTTCAGAAGATTTTTCACCAATTTCTTCTTCTCCTTCGTCCCAATTAGCCAAAAATTCACGTACGTTTAAATTACTCTTTGAATTATTTTTTGGCTCGATTTGAGCTGGTTTAAATGATTCACTATTTGGTATTTGTACATCAGAATAAGGCACTGGTTGAGTGTTATAGTACTGTTGTAATGAAGACGGATTTTGAATATTTTGAGATGAAATAGGCAATCTAGAACTGTGATCATGAGATACATACTCAGTCGTATTGTTTTTTAATGAATTATGATAGACTGGAGTTCGATAGTCGTGTACATCAGGTATAGGTGGAATGTAATTATAAGGCATATGATGTGTAGCACTTGTAGATTTTAAATAAGGGTTACTTTGATAGTTTGGTAATCTTTGATAGTTTTTTTCCCTACTAAAATCATGCGACACCACACCAGTATGACGGCCAATTGGACGTAACCTATCGGTAGACCAATTAGGATTGGCTGCAGGTGGAATCCACAAATTATTAGCTGGAGGGCAATAATTTGTGTTGTTTAAATATGAACTATTATATTTTTGTTGATAACAATTTTGTGTATCGTATTTAACTGGTAAATCATTTGGAATGTATGGTAGGAACTGTTCGGAGCACGGAGTTTTCAAAGTCTTTTTTGATTTATAAGATCGATTCAATTGTTGCACTGGTCTTGGGTTATATAACACTTGTGGTGGGGATGCTTTTGGTATATTTTGAGACCTGAGCCTACAACACGGTTGACAGCATTGCGGCAAATTCTGCCCGTACACATTTGCAGGTACATATTGATTAGTAGCTGGCGGGTATGGAGTAGGAAAGTCAAGATTATAATATCTGGAATGAAAGCCATATAAATGTTCAAGCCGATGGTTTGTATTCCACTGATAGACAGGTGTAGTGGGTTCGGTCGATATAAGAGAATTTTGATGTATTGGAGTAACGACATTATGAGGTGGAACATGGGCAGATTGGCAATTTGTAGTTCCATAATTTATTTGACCATCTCTCAGGCTGTTTAACATAACTCCTCAAAAAATCTACATAAGCTGCTAAAAAAAAATAAAATAAAACATAATATTAAACAACCGAGTAAGCTTAATAAAATATAATGCTTATTATAGATTATACAGCTTATATAATATATACTTAAGTGATTTTGAATATCTGAATTAAACTGAAATGTAAACAATTCAAAGATAATATATACTCGGGTAGATTAATTTGTACATAATTATGCTAACATTTTTCAATAAATAAACATTAGGAGTTCTTTTGGTACTCTTAAAAAAAATATATAGCCGTGAAAAGCCTGCTTGGAAAAATATGATCATTGATATACTAAAACCATTGATTATAAATAATTATAATACTTTACTATAACTACTAGCTGTAATTGCATATTTTAAATATAACAAATATTTTACAACAAATTATTATAATTATATCAAACAATAAATATTTTTTTCAGTTTAAGATTTAATTGTTTTCTATACAAAATCAAGTTAAAATAATTAATTGTATTTTATTTTTTTTTAATTAACTATGCATTTCTATTTAATTTTATACTTGTAAACCTATATTCAATTATAATTATTAACTTTTCTTAAAACATTCTTAAGTTTAAACATTTGTACATAAAATGTATTACAAAATTACACAATTTTCTTTATTTTATGTATGGTTTTTGGACATTTACATGAAAAATAGATATAAACAGGTATATAATATATTATTATGTTGTACATTTTTTGCAATAGGCACATTGATTATTACGACGAAAATATTTTCAATAAATTATCTACGTTTCCGTTTCTATGGAATAATCGATAAACATAATAACATAACCCTTCGAACTTTTCAGAATACGAATTTAATGACAAATCCAAATTATTATTGTTATTAATTAAATGAGAAAATATAATATTATTTTACCAATGCATATTTAGTATTATTATTTAATGCATTTAAATGACTCGAGATTAATGAAAATAACAAACGAATATTCAAAACCAATATATGCGTATGATTGAATGCACGTAAAATAATTATGGATATCGAATATTAATTAAAAATGTATTATTTTATTACATACTAAAGTGTGTTGTTAACTATTTGCATAGTTTGTAAAACAACAAACTATTACCCCAAACTATATACAAGCCTAGTATTCGATACATAATTATTTATAAATTAGCATACCTACTCGTCATTTACCTACCTACTTCAATATTGTAATAAATATTTAGCAAAAGTTTAGTATAATATGTACATACATGGAATTTAATACACTACCTATGTGTTTTCATCTGTTAAATAAACCAGATCAATACGCCTATATTCACAGTTAAGCAAACAGTATAAATGTAAATGTTTACTGCCAACTGTGGCTATATAATTGCTAGCGTGAATAAAATTTTAAAATTCAGATGTGTATAAAATATGTTTTGCGTAGAATATAATAACTACATATTATAATGTATTATAGTTCTGTATGGTGTAAATTATTTTAAATTTCCAACAATTTTTCAATAGCCGTCGTTGTTAAGTTTTTTTTAAAACGTGTATTTTCGTATGGTAAAGTATATTAATAATATAGGATACTATATATTAATATATAATATAACATAGCGTCAACAAATTATATTTTAAACTATTTAGTATATATATATTTATGATGATACATTTTAATTTAACGCGTTTTAAAAATGTTTCAAAAATTATTTGTTTTTATATAAATATGAAAAATCAGACACTCGTAATATCATTTCTCGAACAAATATTATAATTTTCAAGTTATCTGAAGAGCAAACAATTAGAATATTGACAAGACCTAGAAAAATTACAAAGAACTAAATATGTTCTTATCTTTTTATATATATATGTAATATAGTTAATAGATTTGGTTAAAAACATTTACTTTTTAACTCTTTCAGAATGTTTGTTAATACTTGTTTTCATTCAAATTTCGATCAGAATTATACCTTAAAAATGTAAGTAATTAATCAATATATTGCAATTATGTAAGGGATTATACACGTTAAAATTGTATTACATTCAAAGGTACTAAAAATACTATTTCATACTTAAAAACCTAAACTCTTTCGCGATAAATCATTATAAAAACAAACGAAAAAATATACAGATGCCTATTATAAATTACACATACATTTATATTTTATATACATAAGTTAACTTACGTACAATTAATAATGTTAGTTATAGAATACCAACAATAAAGGTATGATTATTGTATAATTATGTAAGTACACGCAATTATTTGATAAAATCATCAGCAATCCTCAAAATGAATTATTAATATATTTTTATTATTATTATCATTAAATTAAAAAGAATAATAATGTAATGATTATTGTACCATTTTTATACAAATAGGTGTTACGTAATAGGATTGCAGTCGCGTATTGATACGTATTGATTTAGATAGCCGCATTATCTCTAACGTCCAGTTATAGGTATATGCTATAATAATATTATTATTATATAATATTATACACCCACCTATTAATATATTTCCCAAACATGATCATCATTTTTTCGTTGAAACAACTGCCAAATATATACACAAATACAACTAGGTTTAGAAACAGAGATAAAGCTCGTTTTCTATAACATATAAACATAATAATACCGTCATTATACGATACGTGTTTTGTGAATGTTAGTTGGCTTCATTAGTATGGTATATTATACCCACTATACACATATTATAACATACTTATAAGTTATAACTATATTAGAGCAAAGAAAAACAACAGAGCCTTTACGAAGAGAAAAAATATTGATTTTTTAAAAAGTCTATTTAAGTTGAATTACACATATTACAAACTTATTATAATTAGAAAAATACCTAACTATAACGTTGATTAAATTGGAAAATGTTTTTAACATAGTTCTGTATAGTTTACAAATGCTTATTCGATTATTATTTAATAAGTTATTTGCTGTTACAATATTTTAGTAAGTATCAATTGAAATTATTTTTAAGTTGTTTTTCTGGAAATCACCAAATGGCAAATACGCAATTTTCAATTTTCAATTTACGGTTTCCGTGGCATATATTGACAATTCGTTAACTTTATTTAATATTTTAGTAGCACTAATTAAATCTTACATAAACTTTTGTTGTTTATTAGCTAGGTATCAGTTATTAAGTAATTTATATTTATTTTGTTATTAAAAAATATGCTCTTCAAAAAAATATATATAAAATAATAATGATATTAATTAATGATTTCCAACATTTTCACTTTTAAAATAAAAAAAATAATTTAAAGGAGCGAACAATAAATACATGCCAATAATTTGTAAATGAAAACGAAATAATTATTTAAATTTTACATTATTCAATTCATAAATAAAATATGTTTAGTTTAAGTTACTTGCGCTGTGTTGGGTTACCACATGTAAAAATGTTTAGTAAAAACTATTGAAATCCAAATCCCGATTAAAAAAAAAGATGGGTCATTTTATTTTTTCAATCTCGAATAGTAAAATAAATAAATTAGGTAGATTTTGCCTGAAGGTATATACTATATATTTATTATAGTATAAAATATTATGTATTACGTATTTCATATTGCATAACCTTTTTTTCCTACTTATCGTGTACCTATTATATAACATAGGCGCGTGTATTTTTTTCAATATACAGATTCCAAAGCAAATTTAAAGTATTAAAAATTAACAGCAGTAGATAAAGAAAACATGACCTGATAAATATTTCTAAGACGATGGAAGAAACTTTATAATATTACATTAATTGAACAGTAAGATGTTTTTTTCAAATTTCTGATTAATAAATAGTGAAATCAACAATATTTCTAGTTTTATAACTCTTTAAAAAGATGTAAAAGTGCTCAAAAACAAAAATGTAGTAGCGAAAATAGTATTGTATAATAATTTAATAGATTAATAACATTTTTTATATTTTTCGTATTATACGAAGTACCAGCAGAAAATATCACAAGTGAACAGCAAAATAAATCGTAGCGATATTGACATTAGATTCAATTTGACAAGCGGAAATGTATTGGATTGCAATGATTGTATAATAAGTTTATTTATGATTTTTCTCAAATAAAAGAACTACACATATTTTGAGTTTCTAGTAGAAATTGGAAAGCTATAATTAATAATTTATATAGAAGAGCGACTGCAGAAAATAAATTCAATGAATGTTACACTTACAATAAACAAATTCAATTTGCTATCCGTGATCATTATTCAATTATTTTTCTTTATAAGTGTGTAGTATATTTGGAAAAATATTCACCATTTTTTACATTGAATATTAAATTCAAATAAAAAGTTTTTAAAAACCATATTAACCACAATATATTTTTAAAAAACTGATATGTATTTAACCTGAATACGGTGAAATAATAAAATATTGATCATCATACTTACTATGTTAATTAAAAAAAGGGGGTCGATTAATTGTTTTGAATTGTTAAAATTATATTCAATGTAAAAAACATTCTTACCTCAATACTTACTAATTACAAAAAGAAAAATCAACAAAATTATTTTTGAAAATATTATCAAGAATACTACGATTTTTGAAGAAAAGCATTAATTTTGATTATTTTCTTTTTATATCAATAATAAGATAAACATATGTAATACATTTTAGAGAACATTTTAAATTTCTATACTGAAATTTGAACGCAAATAGAGTACCTCAGTGGTGTCATTCATAAAATATCAAATCATTCGTTTTCTAATGAAAATACCACGATGAAGAAAAATGTAAACAAGCACCTTAGCGGTTTATAGATAAATCAAACTTCACAAACATAAAACATTGCCTTAATACTTTGCCCTTGTATTTGTCAATTTATAATTAGGTACTTACCAATTAATATTGTAAACAATGAATCAATCACTTTCCAAATCCAATAAACCCGATAAATGGTCGACATTATGTACACATTTAATTCACTAACTAATTAATAATATGAAAACAAAGAATTTTCGTCTATCTGCCACGAACATTGCGCGATTTCGTAGGAAGCTGCCATATTTCTCGAACTTAGTAGCACTTGACGAACATATGGTTCTCAGAGTAAGAGTTTTGCACTGTTGACTAAACATCTTTATTTTCATATCAATTAAAAGCAAGCGCACTCAACTCGAAGACATGAGTCGATAATGTTATTTCTTACCACGTTACTATAAAATGTATTTTGTAAAATCGTTGGCACACCACGATGCAACATGCATCAGCTGTTTTAGACGACAGTTGATCATTTTATTCTTCCGCAGTTCCGCGGGGTAAACTATAAAATGTTTAACGATCAATCGTTTTATTTAAATGCAACGTATAATGTAGTTAAAATAGTGATGTCTTAATGTATGCTTCTTCAATTTATTGGCCAACCATCGTTATATTATAAATATTTTATTTTATTTTTATGCACAAGGCGCAAGGCTATCATCTAAAGAGTAAAAGCTAGTAAAAGCTAATTAATCATAACTCGAACAAATATTTTACTTTAAATATTTTATAGGTTTATATTAAGGTATCTATTGAAGTATAAACATTAACATTTGTATTTTGTTAAAACCTTTATTGGTGTATCAATTAAATATTCTCGAATTCACTTATCAACAAAATATATGCAATGTGTGTTATCCCCCTAATAGATCGATCAAAGTAGTAATTTAATTTATCATTTAAACTTACCAATTATAAAAAATATTACACAAAAAAGTTATGTGAATTAATTGTTATTACTTAAAAAAAAGAAACTAACATATTCAAGTATAACATTTTATTCTGAAAACAAAAAATTATTTGTTTACAAAAATAAGTTGTTTTTATTTGTTTAGTTCCATAAGTTTCTATAGTAGAAATATTCCAACAGTTTAATAATAGTAAAATCCCTAGTAAAAGTAGAAAACAATAAAAAGTTTTTTTTATTAAATTGATTTTTGTTTTATTGACATATATAAAAATACTATTAATAGTTATGTTACTATTTAAACAAATACCTATATCGTTTTAACAGTTGCAGTAGTTCATTGATAGCTAGTGGCTACATTCTACCACTATACACAATAGATATATAAAATATATTTTAATATTGACATTTATATAAATATTATTGCACCTAATCATCCTAGTATTACATTAAATTAATGAATTGTCAGGTTGTTTTTATGTTTATAGATAAAAATTATTTTTTAATTAACTACATACAGAACTATAGACAAAATTAATTTTTGATAAATAAGTAAACTATGACGTTGAACATAAAAAAAAAAACAAATAATTTGAAGATTTCTTAGATAAGTAGTTATTAAACACAGATTCTATACAATATACTATTTACCTAATAGCTAATACTCATTCGGCATATTATTATATAGTTTTATTTATCAGGGTATTTATTGTATGTAATTATCTACTCAAAACAATTGTTTAAATTCATCTCAAGAGTTAGATTCTATCTAGTCATAAATTAAAGTTGTTCATAGAATTGTATGATAAATTAAATTATATAAAAACAAAACATAGTTAAATCATCAGTGAAAATATGTTGTGACCGATAGGATGGTAGAATTGAGCTAACATAATAAGTATCTCCTACATGGAGATTCAGAATGTTTTGTTTTTTATGTACATAAAAAATTGGATTACTAAATATGAAGATTAACTTTATGAATCCTTCATTAAAATATAAGGTACGATTTTAATTCAAAAGTACTTCAAACAATATGTTTTAAAAAATTTTCATTAAAAGGTCAATGTTAGAAAAATATTTTAAAAAAGTACCGATATCATAATATATATAATTAATTTAGTAATGTGGCCTATCGTTCAATAATGAATAATATTATTGACTTGCAACATAATAAATTGTGCAAAACTTACTGCATTGTAAAACAATAAAGAAAATTAATATAATTTGGTAGGTACAATAATTTACTTTTAGTTTTTACACAACTTTTTACATAATAATATAATTTTAGAATCACCAACTGATTTTTACCAGTTTTTTTTAATCTCTATGTACGTAACAGTTTGAAGAAAATATAAGCTATATTATGTTGTTTATGCAATGATAAAATAATAACAGTTGTTGACAGTAATTATAACTTGGCATTGAAGTGCAAATGTATACAACTGAAACTAACGTTGTGCACTTATATAGTAGGTAGGTAGGTATAGCATAATATTGTTAGAATCAATAAATATTATAATACAGATTAAGGAATAGATACAAAATAAAAATTAGATAAAACATATTATTTGTACAGACTTCAATTCCGTATTAAATGAGATGAGTGTCTATATTAATTATTGAAAGGTAATCACATAACAGATTGGTAATAGATCATATATTATCCAAGCAGAACTCAACGTTACAAAACAAAAGTAGGCATTGCAATGGGCTTGAGTAAAAGACCTTGTTATTAAAACAAACATATGGCAGTGGACATAAACGATAACTGAGATGGACTTGGAGGAGTTAAGTATCCAATACAGAAGTGAGTGAAAGAATATCGAGTATTTGGTCCTATTGGGTAAGTAACACTAACATGACTTACCTTCAGCTACTATGTGGTCATTCCGAAATTGGCGGTGGCGAGTCCTGATGGCGTGGAAAAAAAACACCAAGCGGACAGCGACGACAAATTTATTGTCGACGAAGAGGGCTGGTGAACCGGCGTGCAAACGACGACAACGACACCATATTTCGTGCAGCGCTAATTTCTCGAAAGACGGGAAGAGTGGAAAAAAAGATTTGCGTAACGAACACCAATAGGTACCTAGTACGGTCTATGTAAAACGATGGACGACCACTGCGGTGGCGGTGTGCGACGTGTCTCAGTAAATTCGGCGGCGGTCGTATTATTTTCGTTATTATAATATTATTATTATCGTCGTTTTTATTTTTCTCTCCGCTCGCACGAAATATTTTGTCACACGCACACGCACACACACACACGGGCGTGCACACACACTACACTGCGGGGCCGCCAATGATAAGAAACGGTTGAGGCCATGACGGTTCATTGACGAGAGAGACAGACCGATAGTGCCGAAAAAATTATAAAAAAATAACAAACAATAACAACACGTACGGAAGAATTCCCCCACCGACAAACTATCGCCACAGTAGCACCATCTGGCGGACGATAAGAATGATGAACCGTTTGCCGTAGTGTATATTTAAATGTATTTTTGCAATATTGTTCTTAGTACAATTGAAGATAATATTAAATTAAATTTTAATTTGATTGTAATAAAAATAAAATGATACATATTATTACCTTGAGTTGTGAATAGAGTAGTAAACTATTATATTATATTCATGGTACTATAACGGTATAGTACTATTATGTAGTAGGTATACCGTATACCATAGTTATAGGCGATTAATTCATGCATAAAAATTTATAAAAAAATTTTGCAAAAAGCTAAAATTTATTACCAAATCCATAAAACTCAGCATTGAATAGGCTAGTCGAGCATTCAAGAAAATCTCAAAGGGCCAGTAATAAGTATTTAGTAGAAAATATAATTGAATCGAATACGGTAGCTGTAGCTGTAATCAACATTGGAAATTTTAAAGCTCGGTATGCCGATACCTTGGCAATCTGGTGCTGCTAAAAATGTTTTTCTATTATAGTTTTTAAAAATATTGGCATAATTCTGTAGATATTTTAGATAAACCAACCTCTGAAGTTATAGTTTTGACGAAATTGGATACCTATTATTCACTCGTAAAACAACTTTTTTTTTATTTTCTTACAACTCAAAATAACCGTTGATAGTTACTTGAAAATTCAATTCTTCTAATATTTATATTATAATTTTCTATACATAGATACATAGATTTTACCTATCTTAAATTGTATTAAATGTAATAGGTAAACTACTCAAATTTTTAACATAGTAATTTGGGTGGTATTATAATACTAGATAAAAAATAAAAAATGTAATAATTAATAATGATATTATTTTCTGTAACCAATACTAAATGTCTATTGTTTAATATATATTAAAATATATTATATAGTATTATTTATTAATATTATAACTATTAGTAACCCTAAATATAAAAAAAAATATATTTATTTTTGTTAAGTCAACAAATATTTGTATAAGCACCTTTTTAAAATAAAAAATTCACAATATTTTTTTTTAGTATTCCTTTATATAGTGCTATGAAGGTACTATGAAAATTTCAAATTTATAACTACTATGATTTTCACTTTATGTTGATAATGAGTTGTCAAGACCTTTTAAATATATACAGATTACTGATAATAAAATAAATTGCTATAATAACTAATAGGTAATAACAATATAAGTTTATGATAATATACTTAATAATATATTAAATAGGCTGACAGACTGTCTCCGATAAAAATTTCTTTTTCGTATACAAAAACTAATCCTGGAATTCTAATTTAACACATCCATTACAATGGTCTACTCAATGACAAGGTAGGTACATACATTCAACTCCTACTATATAGTTTTTTTCACATGGTTTAGTGACAAAAATAGTAGTTAAATAAAATTCCAATACCCTTTAATTATTCAAATTAACATAAAAACAATTTAAAATGAGTAGGGAAATTACCACACATATTGAAAGTTAGTTCAATTCTATAATCATTTTTCAATAGTTACAAACTCGTATTATACTTCCTGTTAATATATTAATGAGAATAAAAATAAATGATTCTAAATTTTTAAATAATATAAAATGTTATAGTAGTATTTATTATTTATTTTATAAAACTTCATAATAATTTTTAAGTTAGTGAAAATTAATTTTCTTCTCTAGCATTAGTGTAATTTATACTTTTTAGTCTATATATAAGTTATATTTACTGGCTTAAATAAATATCTTCAAAAATATATCAACAAAAGCATATTAATATTATTACACCACTAAGGTTCCTCCTGTTTTACAAATTAATTTGATTTCTCTTAGTATTGAATCTAATAAATATTTAAAACATTTGCACCTATAGTATATACTTAAAGTTTGTGTTTAATATTTGTACAGTTATAATTTTATAACCAAAATATCTATATTATAAATTATAATATTCATCATACACTAACCAAACATTTTACTGTAATAACTTGATTAATGAATTATTATTGAAAACAAATATCTGAGTATAAAATATATATGCTATTAGACTAACCTTAGACAAACAAAGTATGATAAATTTATTTTTAAATTCTAAGTTATATATTGTAAAAAATATTATTAAAAAGAAAACAATAATTTATAAATCTATCAAAACTTTTAATTTTATAGTTTTTAATTTTACAATAATAATTATTTAATAATAACTTTTTTTTTATAGTGCCCCTCTAAGCATCTTTACCGAATACCATTGAACTAAAATGTTTATTAAAATATAATTGAAAAACAAATATTCAATATTACTGGGTAAGATAAAATCAATATATAACCAAAAATGATATATTTAATTTTACAAAGCAATTTATGATTCACTTATCGGTTTAAATTAATTAATATTCATGAATTACAATATAAAACATACAATATTACCTTAAAATCACATAAAAATATTACTTATTATTACTTCATTAAATCATACAATCATATTAATCAAGTCCTTCTTTTTTCTCCCTTAGAGCTTCCTAAAAAATAAAATTTATGTTAGTTGTAATTATTATATAAATATATAATACCTAAAAATGTATGTTCAATATATATAATATATTTAGTAAAATTATTGGATATTTGAAATTATATCTGAAAAATAGTGTAATGTAATTTGTCAAGATATTGTAAATGGAGTGATCTTCAATTTAACATATTGTCCTGTGAAGACTTAGATTTCCAACTAAGAAATGAGATTTTTAGAACTGTATTTATTATATATACTTATTTATATAACTATTTATTAATACCCATAAAATAGCTACCAAAGCTAAATCAAGAGCAAAATACAATTTTTTTAAACAGTTAAAATGTTGTTGAATATAAAGCATCTAATATTATACTTATGAACAAAATATAATAATATAATAGGATAGGTAATAAGAAAAAGCAGAAAAAATTCAATAAAGGAAAAATACCTTGATAGTGGTGACTATCTTTAAAAGAACAAACAATGTAAAAATAATAATATACTAATAGAATACAGTAAAAAACAAATAAAATTAGAAACATTCTTTCTTTTATGTACATTGTAAAGAGTCACTACTCATATAAAAACTAGTCAACACCTTATAAAATGAAAATAATAACAATTTATTTAACCTTTTTTTTATATTATGACTTACGGATGTCAAAAAATCTAACATCTAAATATTTTTAAAAACATATCGATTTTTTCTACTTGTATTTTTAAACTAAAGTTGTATAAAAATTGTTTATGATACAAGTTCCTTTAATGCCAATTTTATAGGGAAATTATAATGCACTTAATGTAGAGTTAAAAGAGATGTGGATTATGATAGATAAATTTAAATATGATAAGTCACAGATATAAAAAATAAAAAAAATGGCATTTTTCATTTCACGCAAACTTAATCAGTTCTATTAAATAATAATAATAATAATAATAAAATACAAAGTACATCCTAAAAAGAATTAGTATTTCAGTACTTTTTACAGGACTTCTTTTACGGGAAATTTTTTCCACGGATAGTTCAATGACCAAAACTATTCATATTCATACAAATTATAAAATATATGATTTATGGAGATAATAATATTATAATACCTTAAAACGTTCTTCAAACAAAGAAAGTTCAGCCAAGAGATCAGTTATAGAATTAGTTAAAGCATCTTGAGGTGTATAATCAGATGTTGTTTGTATGCGAAGTTCAAATTTATGTTCCAGTGGATGAGGTTGTTTATAACCGGCAAAAAGTACATTGGGATCTTTAAGTAGTTGGCTAAATTAATAAAACAATAAATATTATAAACAAAATAATGATAATCACTAATCAGTAACTATAATAATTATTAAGTATTCACTTCCTGATCATATTTCCCAAAGTATGATCTTCTTTATTGACTGTAAAAATTGCTGCATTAGTCACTTTAGTATCTACTTCTTTGACAATTCTAAAATTATAAAAATTAATTTTAGTTGGTTGGAAATACCAAAACAAATAGGACATAAATACATAATTAATCTATAATATAACTTACTTTTTTTCTCCGTCGTACAGCAAAAACGATTCGAATGTTGGAGGAGCATTCATTTTAAAATGTCGTTAAAACACCCAACAGTTAATAATAATCTAGAAATAGTAGATAAATGTAAGTAATGTAACACAAATTATAGAGAATATAAAGTTTAATACTCGTAAGTCGTAACAAATCAAAGAAGTATATAGAGTAGACTGATGCCGCGGCGAAGTTCAATAATTGATAAGCCAAAACATAAGCAAACAAGCCTTATCAAACATTTTATAACTTATATTTAATTTTATCAAGGTAGATTGATCAATCCACCTTAGTCTTTATTCTTTATAATACTCTTTGGAATTTACTAAAATAAACTCTTGTCGGGTGATTACAGAATAGATTAAATGTAATAGTAATGTATATGCTGGTACAGTATCTACAGATACAGGGCTGGATCTAGCGTCTTTTTAACCGGAGCAAAGTATAAAATTAATCTGTTAATATATCCACTAATTATTTAATAATTTGGCGCCCCAAATATACTCATTGTTACTTGTTAGTTAAAACAATGTTTTATTTAATTAATGTGTACTCTGTATTCTATGAAGTTATCCTAGTTCCTGGTCCGTTGTTACAATCATTTCCGCTCTTTTACAATTTTGTTTTCTTTTTATATCTAAGATTTTAAAATGTAATACGAAATGACTCATTAGCTTTTTATCTGTAATATAAAATTAAATAATTTACTAAAAAGTAACATTACATTTTTATAGCTGATAAAGTTCAAATTTAAACGACATTATCACCCGTATAATAACAATTTTTATTTTATGTGGTCATTCAAAAACGAATAACTCTAATTGACATTTTCACCAAATCTTTAGACTGCCATTTTTTATGAATTATATAATTTTAAAAATATTTTAATACTTTTTATAGGCAAAATTAAAATATAAGTTATAGACTTTTTCCGAGAAATATCAACAACAAAAAATATTCATCCGGTAAAAATTCTTGAAAATTTAATAAAAGATCCCACATAAGGTTCTTTCTGTACAAAATTGTTAAAAATATATACCTACGTACATTTTTTATTTATATGAATTTAAATTTCAACTTTTTACAAAATTTGTCATAATCTCAAATTATAAACTCCAAGTAATATCTATAAAAATCGATTAATTTTTTAGTTAAGCATGATAACCTATTACAATATTTATTTCTTGAATAATTTATAGGTACTAACTGAAACAAAAAATCTAAAAAAATATACTTATAAAATCCTAATTATTTTTTATAAATAAATTTTAAATTTAAATTTTGACAAAATTTCATATTTTAAAGATGAATAATATGTTAATTAATTTGTTATAATTAAAAAGCATTATTTAATGGAACTTAAACTTTTACGTATATTATGAATTTGACTATTATATTTGCAATGATATTTTCAAAATGTGTAGATTTTAAATATTATCTATATTTATGTTTATGAACGTTGAACATATTGTTTTACAGCAGCAATATGTATAATTAATTCAATAGTAAATAATAATTGAATATTTAAATACTAATAATATAATAAATACAATATTTTCAAAAAAAAATAAGACAACCATAATAATAAAAATAAAAAAATGACTAATGTTTAATAGCTACACCAAAAAAACATAATTATCATAAAATATTCTAATATATACCTACTAAAATTTAACATATCCATTACAGTGATCCATACAATACTTTTTGAAAAACGGGTACCCACTTGCACAATTTTTTTTTCAGTATAATATATTTATAAAAACATGTACGCTAACTTAAGACATCACTTGGGCAGTGGCGCCGAACACATACTTGCGTCAATTGTATAAAGCTGCACAAAACAGTTCATAAAGTTTTAAAAAATGTATTTGAACAGTAATTAATAAATAAAAAACGATCATTAAAAAAATTAAATTTAATATTTTCTATGTTACTTGGTAAGCTTTTCTACTTTAATTGGTATATTCATTTATAGAAATTATGCTTGAAAAAATTGTTGGGTATTAGTAGAGGTGGGTGGGTCAATCTAGTTATTTGAACTGCCAGTTTCAATTTCATTTAGTGCCACTGCACTTGGACAGGTCACTAACAAAAACATGCACTACAATCCGTAAGATATAAATTTTAACCGTTTAGAAATTTTACTTTTGACTATTGTTAATAAACTGTTTTGAAATATGCCATGGTTCATGATCTACATTCTTCAATATTAATAATAAAATTATGAAATCAATTAAAACCAGAGATAGCTCTAATATTGTTCACGTACAAGGTTTTTACCGGCAACTAATTTTGGTCCTGACCTAAACCTAAAATATTGTACAGGCTTACGCAGCTATAAAAAAATATATAATATATTAATATATATTTGGGTACAATTGTGGCAAAGTATCTAAAACTTAAATATACTGATTACAAATTGGTAATGACTTTGAACTCACCGTGTAATACACGCCGTGATAAGATATTTTCATCGTTATGGTAACTCCAGCCTTGCAACGGAGTAGAGCCGATAGAGGTGGATAACAGTCAACAGGTAAAAAATTAAGCACTGCAGTTGCTGTTGTATAATGTATTATTATTAATTTGTATTCTTGTATTCTTGATACTCTTCTAGGCATAATCAGAATACATACATAAAAATAAGTGGACAGTCCAACAGCTATTATATAATAAAATTATAGTGCTCCTCGATTCCTTGTCATTGAGTAGCCCCAGTCTCTGTAATGGATGTTATACATGACGATCCTTTTATCAAAAACTATTTCAAAATATATTAATACTTTTTTTACAGAATTTCAAATAGAAATAAAACAACGATTTTTAAAATTTTTATTTTTTTGAATAACGGTAACATACATTTTTAATTAAATTATTCTAAAACAGAATATTTGTCAGAGTATTTATATATATAAAACGCAACATTTGAACGAGTAGTTTACTGGTTTATAAGTTTTAAAGTTTTGGAGAATAGGGATACTCGCAACATGTTCGTTTATTACTGTGCTTACCTAATCTTTAAATGTTTATAATTATAACTCATAACTACTCGTCCGTATTTCGATGTTTATGTACCTATATCGGAAAGTTTAAATATTAAATTTTGAATTTAAGATGTCTATTAAATGTACATAATATATTATATTCTTGAAATTTTTATATTTTTATAAAAACAACTTATAAAGGAACTTGTATTACATTTTCTAATCTTATATATTAAAATTAAAAATATTTTACAATTTTTAATTAAAAAGTAATTTACTTAGTTTAAAAAAATACTAATATTTATTTTATGAAATTTGCAAATAAGTAAAATTATTTTTGTTTTTTCCCGATTATTTTACAAGAATTTATTCTTTTACTTTTACCCCATCCATAAATTATCAACTAGATACAATTTTCTCCCAGAAACCATCTTAAAAATTGATGAACTAAGCATTTTTCTATTTTAAGTAGTGCCTATACAAAACACCTTTTTTTTTATAAAGATACACACATTATAAAACTATAACACTATGCTCTGATCTACTCCATCTAAAATTAATAAAATAGAAAAAATAATTTTTACAATAGCAAATTATCAAGTATACAAATTTGCAATTTATGAACTCTACATCTTTTATATTCCTATCCACAATTTCATCATAACTAATATAGTTTCTAATGATTATTAAAAATAAAAATAATATATAAACTGTTTAAATACCTACTTTAAACAATATAAAGAATCAAACATATTTTTATGAAACTACCCCCTCATCCAATCTTATTTTCATGCTGCAGGATATAACACTAATAGTACAAATATAGAGACATAACTTGAAAACCCAAAAATATTTGATTACTCGAGACTTGTTCAATATTAATGGTACTGGGCACAATCACTTTTATAAATCTAGAAGTATAATAAATGAACAACACTTCAATGTCTAGGGAGGGGAGGATTTACATTTAAGTTTAAATTCTCATATAGCAGGAATAAACAGACTAAACATTTATGGCAGTTAACAGGATTTTATTTTCAAATTTAAAGATGGGACAACATTCCAAAAACGATTGTCCCAAAAAAAACATGTATATATAATAATATATATTTCTGTATAGGTATATTAATTTTAAAATAATTTTTTTTAGACAAAATTATTTAACTTAGTGCAGGAACAACCATGAAAATAATAGATTAATTAAATTTCCATATTAAACTATATTATATAATATTATAAAATAATATAACCATAAAGGCCTGAAAAAAATATGTAAACGGTTTGTCCGTGGATAGCCTCTTTAATAGATTATAGTTCTAACCCATAAGATAAAAATATTAATTCAATATACCAAACAAATAACGAAGCATGAATATGTGGACATGTGGTTCAATATTTTCCAAAAGAAACATTGCTAGTCTCAAACAATAATCAACAACTATAGTTTATCATTCAAAAACTATAACAAGGAAACAGAACACTTAAAATTATACAATAAAACAACAAAAGATTTTCATAATAATTATAATCATAATTTATTATAAGCTAGTTTAAGTTACATTATACACATGTACATAAAAAAAAATATATATATATTTATATATTATGTTTATAGAGATTTATAACTGTGAATAAAATAATTTTAACTATAAAACAAAAATGTTTAACTGCTAATAATATAACAAAGAATTTTTATTATCCCAATAAAATATATATTCCCATTGATAAGAATTAAATTTAAATGCATACCAACTAAAGAAATATACAAATTCTTCTCCCCAACCTGATTATATCTAATTTATTAATGGCCTAGTTATAATTTTTTTTTATGTAAGTAATGATTAGTATAACGAGAATAAAATGTAAGAGTTAGATAATGAAATTCACATAATTATTGTAAAAAAATTGGAAACATATCTTATATATATTTCTATGTTCTATAATATATTTTAATACAAATTCAATGTTGAATGGAGATCATTTTATACAAATTTTTAAAAAATTCTGGTCATTGCATTACATAAAAAGAAACTGGCACATTAGAAAATCGTTGATTTCAATATTACACATATACAAATATATAACTAGCGCATATGGAGTTAGTACAAAACCGTGAATATGCGCATCTTAACATAAGGAAATAATAATTTAAAGTTTCAAAAAAAAAAAAAAAATTGTACATAATAAAACATGCTATGAGACTACACAAAATAATTTTATCATTATCAGCTAAATAAGACTAGAATACAAAAGGATAATGTAATTTGATATAAAAAGTCAAAATTATAAGATTGTATTATATGAAGGAATGGCTTGTAAAAAAATTTGTAATAATAACCCCTAATATAATTACTCGAGTCTATTAAGTATTTAGTATAATCATATATAATATACAAAGTAATTGTTACGTAAAATTATAATTGACATGAGGGCCAAATATATTTTTTTGGTTTTTTTTTCATGTTTAGCAACTTGACATAATTTTAAATGAGGAACACCAGTTCAATCAACAATGTTGACCTTAATTTTACATTTTTCAGGAGAGAAATCAGCTATTAACTCGAAAGAAAAAAATTTTCAGTATGATTACTGATTTTCAAATTGTATGTATAATTATAATTAACTACCAACAGTACTAATTAAAAAAAAAATAGATTATTATTGCACATTTAAATAATCTAAGTTGTCAAGACAGAATCTATCAATTAAAATAAAATATTATTTAACACAAAGAAAACTAGAATACAATGACCTATTACAAGGTAAAATGTACATATTTTAATAAAAAAATCTTACTGTTGGTGTTGTCAGTATTTAATTTATTATTTGTAGCTACATGAGGGTTTGCACTCTTCAGCGGTTACAGGATATTTTTTGCCACTCCATGGCGGTGTTAATAAGTTTGAAGGAGTTACTGGACCCTTCACTCGGGATAATTGAATTAGTTCAAATCTACTCTGTGCTAAATCCTATAAACACAAATAAATATAGTAAGACAATTTAATTTACTATGCAAGACTATTAACATTAATCAATATAATTTGATAAAAAAAAATTCTACTAACATAAATATATATTAAAAAAGACATGTACCTTTTTTACATCTGAGTGCAAAATTAACAATTAAAAAGGAATGAGAAAATATTTAAAATGAGTTGACGATACCATAAGTAAAATATATAAATGATACTTACATACATATCCATACTGACTAAGTGTTGTTGTTTAACATGGGTGCCATCTACTTGTTCTGAATCATTTTCAAAATCAATTTCTTCATACTGGTATTCTTCAAGAATTACACTCCAGTATACAGACATCCATTCAACACAATTACATACATTTCCTTCTGATAATCCTAAATAATAATAATTAAAAACATTGTTTAATTATAACTCAAAAATCACCTTAGTTTTTTTTATATAAATAACTTACCAGAAATGGTTAAAGCAATTTTTTTATTTAGTACTATAGTCAGAGCAGATGCTGCTAATTCACTATATGAGTAACGTAAACTAGTTGAATCTAGACTGGCAAGGTCTAGAAGATGAGCCACCTGATTGAATAAATTCTGAGGAAATTGTGGAGTAATTAAACTATCTTCAGCTGTACTATCATCAACACAAATAAATTGTAACATCAATTCTACCCAGTAGTTTATAGAAACAGGTGTTAACCGGAAACGTAAATGCTAAAAAAACACAAAAAAATTAGCTAATTCTTTGTAGTTAGTTTATTTATTATAATATTTATGTTTAATTACCATCAATAATATTTTCTCCATATCTAACAGATCTTCATCAGTACATGCACCATCAGTGACATAAGCAAATTCAGTTAGTTTAGGAGGGTAAATCTCTTCCATTTTGGCAGCCATAAACAAACAAGTAATTCCTATGTACAAAAAATAAGTTAACCCTAAATTAACTTGTCTTTGTATGGCTTAAGAATTAAGGCTGGGAAAGTTTAATTACCAATGAGTTGTAATTTTTGTTTAGGAATAGAATCACTGTTTGATAAATATCTGTCTAAATAATCCATGGCTAAATAATAAGTTTCTCGATGTAACTTATAAACAGACGACACCTAAAATCAAATATATACATTGTAATTCATAATCTATATAATTTTAAATATGATAACATGAATAATTTATCATTAAATAATACCTCAATTAGCCAATCTAAGAGAATAGCTCTCATTCGAGGTGTTATATGTTCATGGCAATCTTGGTAATCAGGATTCCTGTAAGTTAATGTTGCAGAATCTCTATTACATATCATCTGCCAAAAAGCTGTACGTTTACCCCAAGGAATTTCAGGTAATGGACATGGTCTTTCGTTTAATGCAATTGGCTTATGGTTAATAGCCATGTCACGAAATCTAAAACAATAATAAAATATAACAAATTTAATTATATTAATTGTTTTATTATTTAAATAATTTATAACTTACTTGCTCCAAGTAGTAACTATAGTACTTCCAACATTATCTTGAATGTTTGAATATCGTGGAGTTGGGACATATGTAGGTGGGTCATTTTCAATATTTTTCTTTGGTTCAGAACTATCAATACAATCTGGGCTTAGTTCATTGTCAGATAATAATGGGGCAGGTTCACTGAGAGCAGGACTACTAGCTTCCGATTCCGATCTAAGTAAAGCAAATAAATAAGTAACATTTTCACAATTATAGTTTTTATTTTTATATACAACATACCTATCATCTGAATAAATTGAATGAGAGTCAGGCGATAAAACTTGTAATTCAGATAATGGCCGCCGCTCTACACTTCCATTATTACCAACAGTTAATTGTTGGAAGGAATCATTGTTTTCAGAATTAATTTGAAATGGATCAGAGTCAGCTCTTACTCTGGAGTTTCTTTGTAAATTTGTAAAATATTGATGCTCACTATCATCTGATAGTGACGATTGCGATGAACCATGTAATTTAGATCTAGATAAAATACTTGGGAGATCAATAGGACTGTTGTCAATTTTCATCCGCTTGCCCGACACAGTACCATTATGTAAATAGCCTTCAGAGTTCTAAAAAACAACAAATAATTTATATATTAAATTAAAACAAATTGTAAAACTGGATTATTATATGAAAAAAATATTTTTGTTATATAGCTATTATTAAGTAACTTTTATCACTCTAATTTTTATATCTTTAAAAATATTAAAATTACTATGAGCAATACATATATTACTATATTTATATTCAAGCCATCTACAGAATAAAAGGTGTGTTTATAAATTGAATCATAAATGATAGGTAATAAGAATATGTTACTTAATTGTAATAAGCAATTAATTTCTATGAATATGAAAAATATTCCCCTTAGTACCAGTAGTACCTTCAACAAATATAATTACTAAAATATGACTATCAAAAAAAAAAATTATTATTATCTTAATTCTATAGGTACCAAATGGTAACATCTAATTGCATATTTTATTTTTCTAGTTAAAGTTATTTGAAAATAAAAATAAAATAACATTTAAAACAGCACAACTATAAAAATAGCCTTACGTGTCTTTTCCTTTTCAAAACACCATCAATGTTAGATGAACTGGCGTCATTCATTGTAGTTGACTTTGAGAAATGTATATCTGAAACATACAAATAAATATCATAAATTATATTTATGATTTGCCCTTTTTTACAACATAATATAATTATGTAAAAATAAAAACTTTAAAATATATGTATGATAGTACACAAATAACATAAATATAATAGGTAAAAATTGTATATACTTATAAAATAGAAAACACATGTTTGTAATGATGAGTCAATATATATTATAAGCTCTATAAACTCTTAAAAATAAACTGGTTAATATATTATATTTATAACTTAGATATATGAAGTAGTTATCTAGCCATTACGATAAAATTATACTTGAAGATCAATTGTATACATATAATGGATACTGACATTTGTAATAAATAATTTAATTAAAAGTAATTTTACACCATAGGTAGTAGATATTAATATATACATATAAGTGTTAGAGTAAGAAATCAGTCACCCTATCTATTCGAATTGAAAATATTAATGAATTAAATGAACATCAAGATAAAAAAATAATAATAAAAAGTAATAACATATGATGAGTATGGAGTATGATGGCTGAATTAAAATACAATACAATTTACCTAATTGAACTAAAATTAAATATTTTTAACTGAATAAAGTTTTTGTTTTAATGGTAACCTTATAAAAGAAGATTATAACATTATTTTTAATGAATTAGAGAACTAGTGTAATAAGTAAGTATAAGTACCTAATATAAAATAAATACGTATTCAGCAGTCTTCGTAAGAACTTGTAATTGTAATAAATTCAAAAAATAAAAATTGGTAATTGCACGTGTATTATTACGCGTTGGACTACTTTAAAGAAAAATAATAATATAATACACCAAGATAATTATTTTTTTTTCTCAGAACTATGCGAGTACGCAAATCGAAAACCACTTGGTAGTCGGCATGTGCGTCATAGTATTTTTTAGTAGAATACAATTATTGAATATTATTTCAGGCGATGAGTCGTTAATAGCGTACGATAGACAGACACGTTAGGTTAAAATAAAATCGAAATGTATCATCCGTGGAAAACAAATGGAAAAGGCGAGAACGAAAATTATACGACAAAAAAAAACTAAAGGTGACGCGTGGACCGAACAACGACATTGGGCGGGCTTTTGGCCTCGGGCGGTGACGCTGTGGTGGCGGGAAACGCGCGCGCCGCAAGAGTACGTGGATGATGCGAGGAAACGGGCGCCAAAAGCGTTTTCCCTATTGTCCGCCTATTGCGCGCGAGTTCCACGCTCCTCTACCAGGGGGTCCGCCGCCGCCGACCGGCAGAGGTCACCGGAATCGCGATCGTTTTCCGCGCGCGCAAAAACCGATGCCAATCGTACGCCGTTGTGAGATCGCTAATTTTCGTGCGCGACCAAAAAAGTGACATCGAATTTGCCAACAAATACCGTTATTTCGTGTGTACCATCGGCGGAAAAATTTTCAATTCACAATATATTTAGCGGATGCGACGAAATACCAATTATTATAACGTCTAATAAAGGACTGCGATAATAAAAATATGCAATGTAAACTTACGTGTGTATTGGTTGTCGAATCGTCCCTTCCGGTCGGAGACCGCACGGGGGAGGGACGCGGATAGTACGCGAATCGGCACGTTGCACCTCGGGCCCAGCGTAGTAAGACGAACAGAAAGACGGAAATCGTATGTTTAATCAATAATGTTGTTACGAAATTTTGCCGAAACAACGAGCGGAAAAAATTTGTTTTTTAAAAATATAAAATTATCCGACGACAGAGGAAGCGAGTACTTCGGCGGCAACGGTAGCAGGCAGAGCGCACGACACGTTCCAGAGTTCACGGTTAACGAGCGACTGGTCGACGGTAACGAAGAGACAATGATCCCGACTGTGGCCGCCTACGGCAGACGGAACCGGTTTAGGGGCGGAGGGGCGCGCAGCTCACAGGAATGCAGGCCCCCTTTGCGCGCGCGCGGGCGCTTTGTTGACAATACGGATCAGCTGATCAGGCCGGCAACAGCTGACCGTCTGGCGCCGACGTCTGCCGCGCGGTAGATCCCGCCTAAAAACAACACAGAACACAAACTCGCGCGAGCGGTCCGCCGCCGTGGCCGCACGTTTGCCGCCAAAACAAAGTTGTCCGCGGCGATAACGCCGGTGGCACGTCCGTTGCCTGCAGTTTACGATGCGATTACGTAACACTATTATTGTAACAATAATAATTAATTATTATTATTATTGTTGTTTTTATTTACCTTTCTCACCGTCAGACGTTTGGAAAAAACAATTTGTTTTTTTATAATTATTATTGTTCCGTGATATTATTGTTTTCGTCAAATATGTATAATATTATATCACTGGAGCGACACCGAAAATAAATTAAAACCGAGTATTTAATATTATGATGTATGCTTCAGTTTATCCAACAAATTTATAATTTTCTTTTATAATAATATCGATGGTGGTACGCCGATAACGTGATTGTAAGGTCGTTCGATTATAGTTTCCCATAATGGGACGTTGAAACGCAAAATAATATTTAACGATAAGTATAAATTAAAAATTTAATCTACAACCGATAAACCGATGTAATAGATAATATTCTTTATTAGTAGAAAAGTCTGTGATCTGACAAAAATGTACAACGACCTTTAACAATATAGTCAACTTGTATTGTATAAAATAATAAATTGATTTTTTAAAATAACATTTTCTTCACTCGAAAATACCTGTACGGAGCTATACCACATATGTAAGCACGAAAATGCTTACTAAACTACATACAGTACTCAATAAAATACATGATTAATGGTACAAGTATTTACCAAAAATGTATAACGAACAAATTTTACCTTAATGCTAACTGTTTTTTTATCGTTATGCTCGGATAAAAAAAAACACTAGGCATAACGTATAAGAGCATTAAACACTACTACGTACTCGTATTATCTTAGTTTATAAATAATAAGAAGTCGTTTACTGTTAACAATAAATTTTAGTCATAACTACTTATATATCAAATAAATAAGAACCCACGTTCTGCACAATTATTGAAACACGGAAAGAAATGTTCTTCTGCCCTTCTGGGTTTCTTATTGTTATAAAAAAAAATAGTTTTTGGAGGGATTCTTTATTATGATGTTTACATAAACGTTCCTTTCAAGCCAAAACGAAAATTTTTACCAACAAATTATTAGTTAGACTACCCAGATATTTCTTGTGAAAGGTTATCGTGTAGTCGAATACATAAAAAACATTATTATTTCTAAAAGATACTCCATTCTAGGTCAGAAATATGTCTATTTAAATATCTAAATATAGTAACATGTGTTTTATGTAATTAGAAGTAACAGACTTCATTATCAAATTATACCATTATTTCTACGCACTATATAAATATCTACTCTCACTTATTTTATGAGCATAAACTATTATACAATGCTTAAAATTAAATAATACCAATTATTTGTTACGTTAAATAATATATTATTAATAAATAAATAAAACTTACTAATTTTTATAAATTGATAATGACCAAAAGGTACTGCAATTAGTTATTGCGGCAGAAATAATAATTTACTTATACATTATAAATGTAATATGTTTTTATATGACAATTTTGAACTAAGTAGATACAATCACATACATTAGAGGGATATAGGCACAATGTATTTTTAATTCAATTGTTGTTTGTTACATTCATACTATGAAATATCGTTATTGTATGATAATATGCTACCTAACCTATTATAATGCACGATACATTAAATGTTATACTCTCAATATAAATTATCATCTGGCAAACTTCGATTCGAAACGGGCTGTTATCAACAATTTTTACGGTTGTAATTCTGAAAGGAGTTATACATCGACACTTTACTCTGGAGTTTTATAGAAAAATTTTTCCCAATGCATGTCATCGTATCACGACAGAACGAGAACCCCCGGAGTGCCATCATATATAAATACGGAGTATTATATGTTCCTACGTCTACCATAAAAAAAGTAATAATAACAATAATGCCCACCGCGATGATCAATGAGTATGAAATTTGGATTCACCTGCAGCAGCAGTTGTAGGACAATGTTATTTTGTTTCCTCTGCCGCGCAAAAGAGGACCGACCGAAACGTACAAAACCCCGATGGTCCATAGTTGTGGGTAGTGTTCGAAATCTATATAAGTATAATATTATTTTATACAATATAATATTTAATACAAGACTGCAACCAACAGCATTCCATTTACGTTGTTTTGGTTGGCGCCAATTGGTCTTTGTGGGTACAAAAGGGATTATATATCATTACAAGGCCGACGCGGTTCAAGAACCATATAGGTATAACATACATACAGGTCGTCCTCGGACAGTGGCGGCTAAACGGAGTACCCCTTTTGTCCTTAATGGCAGCACAAGAAACTCAGTGTATTATTACAATAATGCCGTCCGGTCCTGCGGGATATATTGACGCAAACTCACTGTTACATTATTATTATTACTGTACATCCTACGTGTTTTAATATAGTGTAATATCATCACTGTCTGACTAAAAATATATATTATACTGTAATCGTAACTAACCATTACTTTACATATATATATACAAATATACATGAGAAACCGAAAGGACGTCCGTTCGGCAGTTACTGTACCATGAAGTTTACTATTATAATATTAGGATATTATAATGTAATATAATGTCGTCTCAGAATCAGTAGAATTAAAAATAATTACGCCACAGTGGCATGTATAGTGACAGGTGTTGAAATAACTTGACCGTGAAACTAAATCGCGATTCTAAAAACACGATGAAGTGTGGACCCGTAGAAGGCTATTATATTATTAAACCGCTATATATTTTTGGTCATTTTTTTTCTAAATTTTCAATATTACAATTTAATTTTTCTATTCAATATAATTACTGTTGTAGATACCTACTGAACACATTACATACTGCATATATACCTTAACAGATTTGATACGATCTGTATGATAACAATAATTAGAAAATCATTTATTACAAAATAATAATCACAATAAGTCATGTTATGATTTAGTTCAATTATGGTTTATTAAGATTAAATAGTTATTGGGTTTTTAAATCAATAAAACAATAAAAAAATTAGCAATAAACAACCAAGGATTTTTCCTTATTAATAAATAATCATTTTAATTTATTTTTGATTGAATTGACAAATACACAACAAATATTATTACTAGCTTAATTCAAATGTAAATTTATTTGCCAATCGTTTGAATAAAGCATCAATATATTGAAGTTGTTTTCGAACGATTTTTAAAAGGATAATACTTTAATGCATCGTCGACACAAATTTGTTTACAATGGAAATGAAATATCTTGCAATAAAAATATGAAAAACTACATACATTTATTATTCATTTGGACACGGTTTGTAGGTGTATTATAAATAAAAAATAAAATACAATATGATGTAGACTAGCTATAGTCACTGTTGAATGATTTCTAGTTCTCTCACGTGGTCTTTAGAGGTAAATATACAGAATACTGTAAACGAACACATGTTACATCCAAAAACGAGCAAAGATTCGCGTGACTTAGCATCGTGGGAGATGTAAGCTTAGAGAGGGTAGGCCCCTGCTTAGGAAAATATATATTAGTAAATGATATACCTAGCTTAATTTAATCAATATACTATAGTATACACTTTGATTAATTTAAATAAATTAGATATAAAGCAAACTTGCATTTTAGTAAAATATAAGCAGTTAAACAACATATATGCCGTGTAATTAACGAAAAAAATAGTAATAGCATTGATTATAAATAGTAGTTATAATCAATGGTAATAGTTACATTTCAATATTTATAAATCATAAACGAATAAAATTGAGAATTTTAATTTTTTAATACATGAAAAGATTTTAATCAACAATGTTGTACACCCAAATTTTTAAAATCCAAAATGAAACATACACTATTTTTATGTACTACATTTATTTAGCTACGTTATTACAGTAGTTTACAACATAGTAACATTAATTAATTATAAATTTAATTTACTTAAATCTAAAAATCGAATAATTAAGTGATATAAGAATGTTAATTTCCGTTTATACGTAATAAATTTAAATAAATCATTTTTTAATAAGACGTGAACAGCATTATGGAGGGAAAACGACCTCACGTCAGAATGCAAATCTGCTAAATCACCTATGCATTGTCCAAGTATTACCACCAGCATAACAGTCTCGTATTACACATTTTCGGTATAATATGATATTACACGTCCCTTGTCGGAGATATAAAAGAACCAAAAATTAAAAGGAAAATATGTATGATATACGATAACTGAGTTGATAGTGCAAGTAATAATCGATGAGTGCTAAATATTTATTCATACATCGATACATCAAAGTATAATGTTTGCTAAAAACTCATCAAACGGACACGGTGGCGATAGCAGATAAGTTTTTTTGCTGTCACGTCATCTATATAAATTATAAATGGAAGGTCAGGAAATATTAAGGTCAAACTTATAAAATGGGGCCCCACAAGATTTTTTTATTATTATTATTATTATTTTTTTTTTTTGTTAAACAAATGACACAAGCAAGACGTTAAACGTGTTAACTATGTGTGTCACACAGATAAGGTGTTGGTTTACGTGAAATTCCGATAAAATATACTCAAAGAAAACTTATATGGATTATTAAGATTAATCGTTTTTGTCAAAGTACTAGACACTATTTAACTATAGCTTATTATGTATATTTTGAGTTTACATTTAAAATTAAACTAATGTAGATAATACATAATTTACAAAAGCAATTAAGTGAGTCAAAACATATAATTTAATTGTGAAACACTAATGAAAATAAAACGAATAATACCTATTACTTTAATTATAATCTACTATTGAAAACCTACATATTATTTAACTTTAAACAAAGTAAAAAAAGAAGTATTTATTAGTAATTTCTTTTAGTCTAACTGAAGATTAAACACATTAATAAAGCACATAGTTTCTACAATATTTTACATCAAAGTAAAATACACTTTACGTTAAATTAATATTCAAAATTTAAAAATTAATTTTCGATATATAATATAACTGATTGTATTCGAAGAAAAATTCAAATTAAAAATGTACTGATGATCATAATTTATACAAGGTTGCAATGATATTATCATTTATCAGTAAAACAATACGTATTACATTAAATATTTCATATTTTTATATCACAACAGTATATAACAGTTCATAGAGTAAATTTAGATTTCATTTTATCAATACATTTTACACGTTTACTTTTAATACTTTAAGAATAATATGCAGGACAAACAAAATATTTTGTGTTATTATTACTTAGAATTGCGCACGAATAACAGATATTTTGCATGCTCTCTATAAAACATATTATAATAATAAACATATATATGCACATTATACATAACGCATATGTTTTACATTATATAAGTATTATAAGTATAACAAGCCATAACAGAATTTGCTTTGAACACTATACTATTAATTAAATTTAAATAGATACTTTCTAAATACCTATATATGTTATATATACATTAAATAATACACCTAACAGCCAACTAGATAGACGTCAAGAATGTTTAAAGTTTTAGAGAACGTTCACGGTTCTATAGTACGTTTTAAAGAATTGGTCAATGATCGGATCTTCGATCGATCCGTGTACCTTAAACTCGTCATTGGAACATAATATACATCACATAGACCAGATGTCCGTGACACTAAACAATATGTTTTTGATACGTTTCCTGCATAAGAAATCAACAACATAATAGCCCAAAGATTGCGCGCATACTGCACATAACATGTATTTGTATTCACACACACACACACACACACACACACACACACACAATACTCTCAGCTCTCAAAAATAACATAAAATGACGCTTTTGACCCTCCCTAAACACCAAGTATAAACTCGGAGTTGGATTTTTCGTTCGCGTCCAAAAATACTATATTGCAATTTACCACCTGCGGGAGTCAATGCGATGTGTCTTTGGTGGGCAGCTTAATTGTCAGGGGTCGCGTGCCCCAATCGTCATTACGCGCTCAACGTGAAGTGTTTCCCCGCGCGAATTCACGCTTTCAAGCGCATGCAGCTGTCCATGAGTACATATTATACATACACAAACCGGTGTACGTACGCAGTAGTATATAGATATATACCAATAGCGGATAATAGTGAATAATATATTATATAGTAATAATAATAATAATAATAAAAAAATACCTCAACCAAAACGAGCACTAGGCGAACTACTCGCCGTAGCATGCACATTGTACTGCAGGGTAACTCTATAGTATTTATAATAACTATACGTGACGTTTTTTCTGAAACGAAAGGGGTAAGTGGATAAAATATTAAACGTGGATATATATATGCATTATACATAGAATTCAAAAAGCCGCACGGAGAAGGATAGAACATTCAACTTGGTTTGAAAACTATAGACTGGTTTAAATATAACTCGTAAAATAAGATGAAAATAATATTATGTCGAATAAATGTTCAGGTGTTATCTTTAAAAATACATAGATGACATAGGAGTAAACAAAAATGTTTGTAAACATAATAACAAATTAATACCGCCCGTTTATATTTTATTCGTTTAGAAAGATAATAATATGCAAGATACTTGTTTTCAGCAAGTTATAATAAAATTAAATAATGTTCAAGTAATCATCTTATCCACAACTATAGCTATAGTAAAAACAATTTATTTGGAAATTAACTATAAATAATTACTTAAATAAATAGATCAAAATGGTTTTATTTAATGTTAATAGGCAAATATATCTATACAGTATTATAGACATATAATTTATATATATATATATATATATATATATACATGAAAAATAACCTTTAGTACGATTATTGAGTTAATAATGTATAACCGTTTACAGTTTAATAAACCGATTTTGTTCAAATATGTAATAATATTGTCACTGAATCATTGAAAATATTGTTTAATTTACCTTACCAACTTTCATAATATAAAATCATAATTAAAACTTCTAATTAAATAATGTTTCGAGTAGGAATTGGTACATGACATAAATATAAAAATATACTGAATAAAACTAGTCATGCCTTTAAAAAAATATATTCAGGGGTCATTTAATTTATACGCCGTAAGTACATAACTATATGTATATATAATGCTTGATCAAAATCTTCCAGGTGTAACGTAGGATAATAATAAAAAAGGGGTTGTACATATTGTGGCAGAGCCGACAGATGGATGCTTTCAATTCCGGTTCGACTTTTATCGGAACTACGACAAAAGACGGTCTACGACACTAGCCACATGTGGATGTGTCTAACTATACAGTGCTAAATAGCCACTAGCTCTTTTTATTGTTTAGTTTGTACACCGCCTTTCACGGTTCACCGTTTGTATTTGCATAAATTAAATAGAAGTTAGGTACTGGCACGTGTCAAATTTAAAATGCTTTGCAGTTTTTTACTATAAGAATACTTTGTACTACTATTTATTCATTATTCATTACTACACGTGTATAACTGTTGTTTACTTGTTTGAAAATATAAAAAATAAAAATGCGAAAAACAAGAATGTTAAATGATTTTATTATATTTTGTATATTTGTATAAATTTTATCAAATTTATAAAAAAATTCATATGAATAATCACGTCACGTTTGAGAATACAAGATTGTAGGGTCAATAATCAAATATAATTTAGTATAATAGTTTTTAACTGAGTAATAATAAGCAGCAGACATGTCAATTTATAATACATTGTTAATAACTATTACGATTCAAATAATATATCCTACCATCAATTTCTATATAATATATTTAATATTGATTATCATAATATAATATAATATAATTATTATTTTTATTACTAATTTATAGTCAGTCTAAACTCTAAAACAGTTAATTAAAATATTAAATTTTAAAGAAAACAAAATGAATAACGGAAATGTTAATGAGATCCTTATTTATGAATACAAACTGGTTTAGTTATTTGTAAATTGGATACAGTCCCTTTGGTAATCAAGAAATGTTTCAATGGAAATCACATGTGTTGGAATTAGTAAAATCGGTTCCGTTGATATGTATGATTTTAAGAATCAAAAATTCTTTAAAGAAGTACTTAAACAACATATGAAATAAAAATCATTGTATTTGTAATTTTAGGTAACCAAACATCAAATTTTTATGTATTTTTAACGTAAATTAATAAGTAAAAGCTGAAACTAGCACAACCGGTTTAATACACTAACAAGGTTCACTATGTTATGGCAGATTATGCATGGAGATTATAAAAAAATGTACGTACACGTGCATTTTAGAGGGTTATCGATCGAGGGTTTTGGTCAACCAAAGGGAGATACACCTGGTTTATATACCCTGGGTTTTTAATGTGAAGGGGATAATTTGGCGCGCTTTTCATTTTAAAATTATTTATAATATATAACAATTTTATGAAAATCATGTATACTTTTCTAAAAAAAAAACGCTTTAATATGTACTTAGTATTTATTAACAAATATAATATAATCAATTTTTATTTTATACAGAATCATATTTTCTATATACATAAATTAATTTCAATGCAAAAAAGGCAAATGCTAAAATCTATTGGATTTATTATAGAAAAAATTATAATACACCTATTACAAGTATATGCTATTGATATATATATGCTTATTGTTTTTAAATGTATTTTCAATACGCTTTACTATAAAATTGGTAAAAAAAAATAATATTTTAAAGTTCGTTAAAGTATAATATAGTATATAATATTATATGATTTATAACATAGTAACAGTTATAAGATAATCAATAAAATAATTATTATTTTGTGATTTCAAACACATAATATTATTATTACAATTGTATTAAAAGACCGTTATACCCTCCATGTGATGCCTCCATTTTAAAAACGAAAAACATGATAAATTTACATTCAGCAAAATCCATTTTTTGTTGTTAACTTTAATATAAAAATGAATAAACCTATGATCAAACTTAAAATTTAGAACATTATCTGTTTAAAACCTAAGTTTTTATTATATTAAACAATATTTTACACTCAAAACTCGTTTAAAAATTTAAGTATTGTAAAAAGCCAACGTACACACCACAAATATATATACTATTCTTACATGAAAGTTTGATATAAGGTCAATTGAGTTAAAATTTACAATTTTAAAATGCTCAGAATTTGCTTCAAAACTAAAATATAAAAACTAGCAGGGTTCTAAATAATATTCTTACCTTTAAATTTAATATAACGAATTTACTCTAACATTAAAAATAATCGAGTAAAATAGATTCGTTTGAATGTATAACTTGCCATGCTCTTATGCATTAGTACAGGGATTACAAATTAATATTTTTGAAGGGCCCACATTATAGAAATCTAAAAATTTTTAGCGAGCCATCAAAATTCTAAAACATATTTACATTATTTAAAAACCAATAATATTTAACAAAAATAATAATTTACAACCATAACACATATAATGTTAATGTTATATGTGTTATTAATTCTTTGTCTGTCATTTGGTGACCCATGCATTAGTATACGGAGGCAACATTAGTATTCAGAACATCTTCTAAAGAAAATTGAAAATATTGTGGTTTCTCATTAATTTTTCGATATTTTAATTTAAGAATGAGCTATGAATACTTATAACTAATAAAAAATATTTCAAACATTGTACATATATTAATATATAAATGAGGCCAACAAAAGAACATATTAATATATTATTTATATCTTAGAGTTTAAAATTTGTTAATTAACTTAATATAAAAATAAAACTATTTTTCAAAATGTAGTGTTTAAGAAATACAATTATTACGTTTCTAGGTTAGATTAGATAAGATAAAAACAAATAAAATAAAATAATCCTACTAAAAATAAGTAAAATACTCAAATTAGATCATAAGTTGAAAACAAATTCGTTTTTTCAATACTAGGTGATTATATAGATGATTAGTATTTCAAAATATATCCTGAGGTAAATGTTTCTACCTCTTTTCATGGGTCAGAAAGGTACGACCGAAGATTTACACCCGTCGTGACCGTTATTTTTCGAATAAGTTTCCTTTTGTATTCTGGGGGAGACTAAAACCTATACCGACTGGCTTTACCGGAACAAAAGGGGGAAGACGAACGTTTCCTTCCCGTCGGTTTAGAAGACCCTCGTAGACACGAATAAGACCCTACGTACCGCCAATATTTTCCCCATTTTTTTTGTTCAATGCAATGGTGAATTTAAAACATTTTTACATACGTATATGCTATATATATGATAACTTCATTTTACAACGTGAACGATTTATAACCGATTTTTATATAATATTAATAGCAAAGTTTTAAATTATCACTGCGAAATACTGGATTAGCTGTCAATAAATAACTTCAAATTTATAATGTTTTATACAATTCCCAACAACTTAATATAATTACCTACATAAAATTGTATTACTATAGTCGCCTATAATAATAATACGAATAAGTAAATAAAAAATAGTTATTTATAGGTATATACTATTGCATACCTTTAAGTATTATATTATTAACTTATCAATTTGTTCATAATTTTAAAGACTATTAACGATATATAAGACCTGTCTTACCACCGAATTCAGTACTTTTTACTTCACAGTAAAATCACTAATCAATAACCATCAATATTATATTTGAGAGTGCAATATTCATTGTGAACGAGGCAGCGGGGGCGTTTTATACATTTTATGGCAAATAATTGAAACGAATACAAGAAAACAGACAGGTATAGAAAGCCTATATAAAAGAGTTGATATAATATAATAAATATATACAGGGCGCTTAAGTAACAACAATGTAGCGGATCGATCGATTATTCATTCTATAAGTGCGGCTGAATGTCCGCTGAGCGCGTCCAAAAAAAAACCAACGCACCAATTGTGGCCCTAATAAAATCGTTGGATCACCGCATGAACGAAACTGTAAAATTCAAGGTATAATATGTAACCTGTACGAGTGTGGATTTTGTTGTTTTCTTTCTCTCTCTCGTTTTCTCTAAGGCTGAATCCCACGAGTGTTGTAATACCTGATTTGTCCATCGAACCGGCTATACCTTCGTTTTCTTGGTAGAGGTGAATAACACACACATAAATGAATATATACACACACTAACACATGTGAGTATATATATATACATATATATGTGAGTATTGAGAGGGACAGGAAGCTGGACCACGTAGGTCTCACACGAAGAACATAACAGCTGTGCACAAGGTTATATATTATATTATAAATATTTTTTTTGTGACGCTTAAAACACGCGCGAATCCACCGGACGGGGATCTGCCTAGTATATGATCTTTACCAAGGCCGAGAGGTATGTACGTACAGTAGTATTATATACCTAGTATATACAAACCGCGTGAATGCAAAAGTGATAATTATTCTTTTATAATATATTCAAATAAGACCAAGCGGGACCTGAAATTTTAATAGTCACCATTAAACCGATGATATCTCTCTATTTTTTTTTTTTGTTTAATATGTATTGGATTAACTTTAATAATGAACAATGAATGAATAATATGTTTATATTTGATAATGTATATATCATAAGAAAATATAATATGATTAATAAGATGAAAACATTTAAGTTAAATATTATAAACGTTAAATTGTAGAATATAGGTACTCGCACATTATAATATATAAAATTCACTAGTGTATTTTATTGTACCTATATTAATTTAACGCTCAAAAATATTAATAAATAATAAATGATATTAATACATCATACTTAGTAAAGTAAATTTAATTCAAGCTAATTACTGAAAAGTTATACATCTTTAGACAAACTTAAATTAAATTAATCGGGTTCTTATAATATTTTCAAGAATAGTTAGAAATACATATTTTTAAAAATAAAATTATTAAGGAATGAATCGATTTTTTGGCAACGTACATTTTTATATTTAATTTTTGTATCTTGAAATAAAAAAAAAATAGAAATAAGTATGTTAAATATTATATAGGGTTTTAATTAAAATTTTAAATTATAATAAGTTTTGCCATTTCGGAAAACTCAAACTACCGAAAGAAAATGCCATTGATCCTAAACGAATAGTTATTTATTATACTTGATTCTGTGGCTCTATTCTCCCCTCCCATCACCAACATCAAACATAGCTGGAACCGGGACTACCTCTTGATTAATACAGATAAAAAAATGGTAACTTAAGAATGCCGCTTTACGGGTCTTTTCATTACTATATTGAAGGTCGACAACGAGAGAGGTGAAGAGATGTATATACACAATGAAAAAAAATTAATAAATATAAATGGCCAAGAGGGGTCTAATAGAGAACAAAGAAATGCGAGAAAGAAAAAAGAGAGAAAACCAAACCAGACCACCAGACACAGTTTATCACCATTGTCAGCTGATGTCCTATGCGTCTTATTCTGCATTGATGTCTATGTGCCTGACGTCACTACAGCTGTGACAGTATAAACTATATAATCGAAACTTAAATGAAATTGGCAGAAATGAAATGGACAGTTTCCAATAATGACAAAAAAAAAAAAAATTGATTATTTAAAAAAAATGTACTATATACAAATGAAAAAAAAATATGTACGTAATACATAATTAAACAAAAATATAATAATATACAAGGTAATAAGTAATACGAGTAACTAATACTTTAAACAGTATAAGAAGTTATTATTGTGTAAAAATTTTAAAACACTTCTCAGTTCAAGAAATAATGAATTTTTACTGTCACTAGAGAAAAATTAATACAGGCGGTATAAACTAAGGCGTTTACCAAAAGAACATGTAAAATGCTGGGTACAAATGTTACCGCCTCCCATATATTGTATAGAAACCAGGTGAAATAATCTAGGTAAATTAAAATATTCCATTAATAACTATAGAAATTTCATTTTCATGAGAACAAACTAAACCGGAAACTTTACACAGTATCGGTGACATAACAAATTTCGAAGGCGTGTGAACACGGATGCTGTATATAATCAGGAGACCTTGAATTATTTCTGTACGCGAAGCATTTTGATAAAAATTATACAATACCCACGGTAATAATAATTATACCTGCATTCTAACAGGGTAGTAAAAAGCACTGTTCTCTATTATTCTATATTGCTCAAACGAAATAAACAGAAGGGTGCATATTATAATTTCAAATGTCAATCAATGTTTAGTGTCTATTAAGAAATTTTAATTCAAAATTGACGAATGCTGTCAAAAAAAAATATTTTAGATTATTATTAACCATTTACAATTTGAAGTTAAGTAATAAATTGTTATTAATGTGGCATTTAAGCATTTTACATAACTTGTAATCATATATTAGAATCTTACAATAAATAATAAAAACACATGTTAAATGAACCTAGGTATATTGGCTATTTAATACTGATATTATCACTTATCAACTTTTTTATGCAATTACTCCTATAATTCCATTATAATTATTTATAGATAAATAATATAATTAATTTTTAGATATTTAAATTATAAATAAATTAATAAGATAAACAAATGATAATTGAATACTAAAAATTACATGTCTCATAACACTTACAAATAGTGGTGTATACTAGGATATAAAATAGACAATAAACTTGTACATTATTATATGTTTAGTGTAAAGTATTATATTTAGCATATTATTACATTAGTTATTAATTTAATATGTTATATGTATGTATAAATCATAATTAAAACATATATTTAATATTTCTTTGAGAAATGTTGAGTTACTATAATACCTAGTCACTATAACCTCTTACCTATCCTGTAGGATAATGTATTTTAGTCTTTTAACCTTTATTAATAATAAAATTGCATCAAGAAATGTATGTGTAGATTAATGATTAGTTGATTTTCACAAATTACAACTTTTATACACTTTGTAGGTATCAGTGAAAAAAAAAATAGTTAAAACGATCTACAGAGAAGTGTAAGCAAGGAATATGTAATTTTCAATATCATATAACTTTTTCCCAAATATAAATATATATTTATTTTTAAGTTTTATTCAAATAAGTTAGAAATTTAGATTTAAAAAAAATTATAATTAAATACAATGAAAGTACTAAATAATTATTTAATTAATTTGAATTTAGCATTAAGAAAGTATTGTAAATTATACAGATGTTTTAAAAAAATATTAAGAAATTAATCTAAAATTAAGTTACCTATTATAAAATATTATGGATTAAGCTAAAATTATTACATTTATTTTTATCAAATTTAAAGTAAGAAATATGTAGTAAATTATATAACCGTCATAATATATTTTTAAGGATAATCAAATGTGTTAATTAACCATTAGGACTATTAGGTTAGACTAGGAAAAATATATATTTAAGAAAACCAGTTAAAGAATTTAAAAAAATAAATAAAAATATTTTATATATTTTTCTCTTTTTGATAGGAGGAATCCATACATTACTACCTAGATTTTAGTTATTAATTCGTATTGCACCACCTTCATAACATAGCCTCTGTTACAAACACTGTAGTCAGTGCGGCCATAATGGTAAGCATGTTATCACCACGTTTAAAATTATGTCTATTTAGTTTTTATAAGCTACAAATAGGTATTAAACAATTTAAATTGTAATGACTTTTTATTTTTATTCAAATATTCAAACATGTTTTTATATAATTTTTAAATTTTGTTTTATTTTCAATTACCTACCTTTAAATTTTTTCATTACTTTGTTAAAATTTGATACTTAAAAGTTTATTTTTTATTTAATTAAGCATTCAAAATGTAAGTTATTTTATATAATAAATACATAATAATATATTATTATAATTATATTATAAATTCACAAAAATAATTAAATTTTTTAGTTAATTATAATTTAAATCTATTTAATGATATTATTTATCTGATAGACTTTACACATTTTATGAATGAATTAATGCATTATTTGATTTATTATAGTTATTTTGTCAATTATATATTAAAATAATGTACCTAAATGATGTATAAATGAATATATAAAAGATATTTAACAGATATTATTACTAACAGTTACTATATTCAGAGGTGTGGTAAATTATGTTTGACTAATACAATTGCTTAGCCCTAGAAATTTATTTTGAATTTAAAAATTAAAATATATGTGGAATGTATAATTAATTATCATATATTTTTTTTTATTCTAAATTATTGATGACCTATATCCTATAGTAAAAAATCTAAATCAACACATATTTTTAAATTTATATATTATCTAATAGGAGGTAGGTAGTGAATAAACCATTGTTTGAATACTTTGCTTAGAGTTTAAATATGCTTATCATACTACTAACTACATTGTGCTATGTGCTGCAGGAGTTACACCAGTGCAATTGTATTTGTAATGAATAGCAAATAAATATTATTTATATTTAATTATTTAAAATTAGAGGTATTTAAAAATACTAGGTACATAGAGTTACTAATACATTCATTATTCAATCACACACATACAAATTTTAAATTTAATTTAACTTTTAAAAAATATAACTAAAACATAAATATAACTTAAACTAAATAAATAAGGCTTCAAAGTAAATTACTTAATATATAACCGCTAAACCTTATGCACTTATAGTTCCCTACTTTTAACATTCTAATATCACCTTAGTAAGTATTGTAAAGTTTAAAACATTAAACAAGACTTAGATGAGACATAAAGAACCTTAAAATTGATATTAAAGCTTAAATATTAAAATATACCACCCTATGAATTCAAGAAAAAACTAATAGCATAGAATCCTAGACTTCTTTGAAATTCAATTTATCCCCCAATGCTATATATTTTAAATTTTATTTAATTGTAACTTCTCAAAAAATTTATACTGCTTAGAGGTTTGAGGTAAAATAAAAAAAATATTACTGAAATTAAAAGTTTATAAATGTAATTAATTCTCAGGAGGTACTAATTTAGAGTTAAATAATACTAAACATTAAGGGCCCCATACTCCCCTAATTGATATAATGTATATTAAGTTGAAAAGAAGTCAAATTGTGAAAAGAACTTCACGCTATATATACATTTTTAATAATAAATTCATCTATGCAAATATATCTCTTATATAAATTCAACAATTAACCTAAATATCATCTATCTAAAAATCTATTTAAATACAATAAATGCAAGACATTTATTTTATATATTATATTTTATTATATTATAATTATAGGGACTATATCGTCTATATCTATAATTTTAAATAATATATAATAAATGAGATGTTAAATTAATTGGAGATATAATAAATTGAGATAACTAAATACATAAATAATAATGATACATATACCTATTGTACCCATATATTATAGGGTAGTGAATAATACTATTGTCACTTCATTATCGTGTCAAATGTTTTTAATTATATAACCATTAAAAATCTAGTAAAAAATATATATACAAGTATACAACATCATCCATATAAACTTGTATTACATGCAGTAACACATGTTTTACCAAAAAAACAAAATAATTATCAAACAATATAAATGAGAAATTAAACGAAAAACCATTAAGAATATAGTCTCATTAGGTATGAAAATTCTTGAATAATGAGTTTTAAATAACAATATTTCCATCTGTACTTACTTAAAATATATATTTCTGATCTCATGGCTAAAATGGTTGATTTGGTACTTACTGCATATTATATAAGTAACAAATAAAATATGGTTTTTAACGACTATAAGCAGAACAAGCCTAAAAAGCACTGGTCAACGATATCGGTCGATAACCTTCAGTTACAGAAATTAAGAACATGTTATACTTGTAAAATGTTTAACGATTATTACAATAGGTAGGGAACACGCTACCCCACGTGTGAAATCAACCCTAAAACAAACCTTCCCCTCACTTGGTGACGACAACATTACTATTGCTAATAACAATATATTATTATAATAATATAAAATCAAATATGTAACTAACAACCACGTTTACAATTAATGCTTTTTCACCACACAAAATAATATTAAAATATTGTGTATATACTCACAGCAGACGTGACAGACGGCACAGAGACTCGTGTTAAAATAATGGCGTTGATCGAGACGTGGCCGTTGTCAAAGGTCTTTTTTTTTAGCACGCGCCAAAGAAGATATTATGACCTGTTAGTCGTGCCTGCGTCACAATCGGAAAATACCGCCGTCGTTGCCGACCTCCAGCTCGCAGAACGAATCGTGCTTGTTGTCGTTTCGGTGGTCTTTTTCTTTATTTCTCTCTCACTCTCTCTCCCTTTTCCTTTCTATACCAAAACGGTTGTCGCACTCGTCTGCGCGGCAAATCAGCTGTGTCTGTGTGCCGTCGTCAGAATTATATATACAATAATATATTAATATCACGATATTACGTGATACGCGCCGAAAACGCGGGAACCAGACACTAGTTGTGCGCGACTAGTGAGGCGCCGACGTTCACCGATGATAACGTTACTTGTTATTATTATTATCCGTTTGTGCCATAGAACCGCGTAATGTACCGCGTTTGCGTTGGACGCGCATGGAGAGGAGAATATTATCGCACAGGAGAACACTGTTTGGTCGGCGTTGTCGTTGAGCGCGGGAAAACCCATAGACTGTACCCTCCAAAAACCGCAGTATCCGGACCGGGCCGTTTGCACCCTCGTCAGGGAACAGGGACTATCCCCGGTCTCCTCGATCTGCAGATGGCAATGCACCCCCATATTCGATATACTATACAATATATGTATAATGTAATACATTACACTATATATATATAGTTGTCACATAATTACTTACAACCTACATGTATACATGCGCCATCAATCGTCATAACAGTGTATTATAATATTATTATACAGAGTGTTTCTGTGATGCGAACACGACCCCTCCGCGTTGTTTAAATTCAAAAGAATATCCTATCCCGCGCAAACTGGCACATTTAATTTCAGGCGTTTCGTAAAGCCTTAAAGGTAATTACAGACTACAGTAGTCATAGCTACGCAGGCATATTTACGCCACTTTATAGAAAAGACCAACCTTGAAGTTTAATTGTCACAAACTGATTTTTAGAACTTTTTTTTATGCAGTGGGTAGGTTTATTGATTTCATACATTTCAATACATTTTTTACTTTCTAAAATACTACTCATGGCCAGATTACTCTAAATCAGCCCCTATTTTTTAGTGAACCCTTCGACACAAAGTGTGTAGTCCGAAATTGTAAGTGTGACCCAGTGCCGCATTAAGCCAAATTGCCGCCGACGCAATATAAAATTTGCCGCCTCTATATATTTTTTAAAAAAATATGATTTTCACCTGTATTTTTTCGCTATCACAAACACAGTAGAAATATATTTTAATTCGTTTCTCCGTTAGTTTTAAAATATTAAAGAGTAACTACCTATACAATGAATTTATACTTAATTGTTTTTTGAAACACATTATTTATTAAATATTCATAATATAACTAATTATAATTATAGTTAAAAATTAAAAATAGTTAATTCGTAACGGAGAACATATAATATTATAATATGATATATTTTCTAAAAATCTACTTCCCCTCAAATCACCTTAAAATTGCCGCCCCGGGGCAATTGCCCCCCTTTACCCCCTTTAAATGTGGTTCTAGTATGTACTATAGTACGGATTTGAGAAGTGTGTACCTACTAAATATTAATAATATAACTACTCTAGCTGGGGTTGAGCACCAAGGGTGGATCCAGGGGGGGCACTGGGGGAAAATTCCACCCCCCTTGGAAAAAAATAATTCTTATCATATTTTTTTTTTGCGGATAGCTATATTATATTATATTATATTATATTATTTTTTCCTATATAAAGTGCCCCGACTGTAAATACATGCTGGAATCGCTGTTGCTGGACACTGGCTAGATAGTAGGCAGTACCTACACACTATTCAAATTTTTAACCAGACATAAGTTTATTTTCAGTTTATAAAATAATAACAGATTGGTATAGTTACCTAATAATAATGTGCAATTTGATTAAAAAATAATTATTATTATTAGGTACTAAAAAAAGTTGATATTTTACTAAAAAATATAATCACGTGGAAGTGGTATAGAGTGAGGCGTTTGCCTTCTACAACTTTTTATTATAAAAATTATAAAAAATTATTATATATTAAAAAATGTGTAGTACGAATTTTTATGAAAAATGAGGACTGATTTAAATACTTATTATTTCGAATATTAATAACATTTAAATCAACATAAAGCAATAATATAGTATATCTAGACTTCAGAAAAGATAGTCACGGTATTTTTATTGTTGATGAAGACTGTAGTTGTACACCACAACAGCAAACATAAATTTCTTATATATATCCTTGCAAATGTGCACATAGCATCATTTAAGAAATTGACATAATCAATTATCAATAGATTTCAGAAGTCTTATTTTCAATATTTAATAATAAATTAAGTTATAAATCCAATGTATAGGCCGTATACATAGGTTATATGAAGATATATGAGTATAATATTAATTATTAATTTAAATAATATATTTTGTCCCACAAATGTTGATAACATTTTTTTTAAACACCCAAAATATAATATTATGTACTGTGCTAGTAAGATATATATTAAAATACAGAATAACATTTTTGTTATTGCTCACAAATTTAAATTTTTTGTTTATATTGCACTACAACGTGTACCCAAGCTTCAACGTAGAAAAGTTAAAATAAGTATATTATCCTCTTATACCTGCGCAATATATTTTATCGGGTGTAGATCAATTTTTTTCTCGAAATATTTTAGTTATGACATCCCATTCCAAGGCTAAAAATACGATAAGCGTCTGTAAATGTAAATTTCCAATACGAATAACTTGTAGTCTGATATGCATAGGTATATTGATAGACATAAACGTTGATGTATAATAAGTAATACGAATTATACTATAATGTATAATGCATTTATACTGTTCTAATGGCCGATTTACTGAAAATACGATGATAGATGTGTTATAATTTATAACAATTCGCCGATGAAAATATATATATATATATATATCTAACACATACAAGTAAATGGTAATGAAATTGTAAGCATTGCAGAATGCTGATCAAGAAATAATCATATTTTACGAGTAATAAAATATTGACAGATTGTTTAGTATTTTAGATGTGTATTATAATTTTTCAATATATATCTATATTCTCTTGACATTTATGCAACTGCTGCAGACGAAATGTTGAGCCATAGAGATGTTAAAATTATATAAATATCAGAGAGACGTTTTCAAATACCTATCATATGTAAGCACTTCATAAAAATTAATGTGATGTAAATTGGATCTTGATTTTTCAAGTAATTATAGAACTACATGTGAACTGAGTCTAAATAATTTTTATTTTATGTTTTATAAAAGTGTCAAAAATGATATAGTGAAAAATAAATATATAATAATCGTACAAATAGGAAAGTCGCTCTGCTATGCAGTCAACGTATTCTCAACTGTACTTCATGTATATTTTATCATTGAGAAGGTTACTGTTATAAATGTAAAAAAACTTTAATTTGAATTTGAATCTTTGTACAAGAACTGCAATGATTCTGAGCTGAGATGGGTATTTTATTACTAATTTATTTTTATAATAGTAATATAGTACTATAGTAGGTTGAAATATGTTTTGCCAATAATACAATTGCATATAAATCATATAATATTACTATAGTATAGCTATGTAATTATTAGTATTAATATTAGCTTGTTGCTTGTTTTATCTATATAAATCAATACAAACCATATCATTCGTATACTGTATGTCCATATAACCGCGTGTTGGTAATAATAGATTGTGATTTGTGGTAATGTTGTATAGTAATAAACCTATAAATGAGTAGGTTAAAAATTAAAATATTTTAAAAATATTATTGTGTATGTTACAGTTAACAAAGAATACTTGGGTTAGTTGGCTACAACATACAAAAATAAGTAAACACATATCAAATTAAAGTTATAAAATGTATATTGAAAATAATGAAATACAATTTATGCGTCGATAGCGATTATCCATCATCGAAAATAAAACCTGAATTATGTAATTTAAAAATTTCATTCACATGTTATAGAAGTAATACATTTATTTGTATGTTTAAAGTAATTGTTCAGGTTATTAAAATAAATCTATTTTCTTTTACTATATTACGACTCTTATAACAAATTACAAACTATTAAAATTAGTTAACAATTTTTAATCATTCATTACAACGAAATTTGAAATTCTTAATCTAAAATTTCAGTATCAAATTAATGTTGAAATATTAAAGGTACTAGATTGACGCCATAGCAAAAATTCAGTACAAAAAATTAAAATCTACTTTTTATTGTATTAGAAAATAAGGCAATCAATCTTTTTTTTAAATTTTGGCAGAAATAGGCCAAAATGTAACTGCCAATATTTTTTATCAAAATGCAAGTAATTTTTTATGTATATCTTTTATAACTTTTTATCAGATTCAGCTTCCTGTTCCTATAGGCTATAAACCTATATATATTGTAAGTACTTATATATAGATGTATTTAATATTAGAAATTATCAGAGGTAAACAATGATTACAGACAATTCAATATGATAACATAATAATAATTTTAGAATTATTCGTTAATAACAATTAACAATATAATATTTGATAAAATATGTGATGTAAATGTAATATAGATCAGAATCGTTTTACGTATGCAATTATTTATCATCAAATTTAAATTTAACTCATCAATTTCAGTGATTGAGTGACCTAATCTATAACTGGTACACCTGACACCTACACTATAGGCATCTACTAAAGATTTTTTAATTTTGATTTAGGTACTGGGATTTTATAATGATGTTAGTCTAATACTCCTAACACTGCAACATTAATTAAAAGGTGAAATTTTGGATTAAAAATTTCGAATTTTATGTTAAAAACTATTACAAATTGATAACTAATTTTCTAATAACTATAAAAAAAGTGAATTTTTTTGTTTTGTAATGTTAAGCTGACAGAACTATCATTGTGATACACATTATCTAATGTCGCATATTATTTTATCAATTAAATTATTGTACAATAGAAACGAAATTAATCCAAAGCAGTTTATTTTTAAATCTATCATTATAAATTATGTTATATTTTTAGTCTTTTTTTTTTAATTTTGACCTCCAAAAGTACTATCTAGATTCACTTTCGTACCAGAAAAGATATTGGAATTGAAGATTAAAATATTTTCTCTGTTATTGAGTATCTACTGATTGTAGATTTACTATTTAGATAATAATGCATTACATATATAAATATATTAATTAATGAATTTAATAATGATAATAAAAAATGTAGATGCAAAAAGTGATAGTATAGTACCATCTACTGTAAAACTCGTAAGACTAAGAACGTGGCAATAATTTATCAATACCCGATATAAGCAAATATAGGCAATATACCTACTTCGATGTACAGCTACGTGGTATACATGTGTTAGGAATGATCGCGGAAAATAAATTGTTTGGAAACTAGGTACGATTGTGTAATGTGTATATATATCTATAATACTGTGTTAACGCAGCTTATTGGCTTAAAATAAAATGGAAGATGTTATAATATATCATACACGAATGTTATGGTCTATATTTTTAACAAACCTTATTCACCTAGCTATTGCAGTTGTTTTTAATGTTTTTGCCATAATTTTAGTAGGTATAATGTGTTATCAGTGATCATTAGCAAAACGAATGATATTTCGAAGAAAAAGAACTACAAAATTGTACTGAAACCAAATCCACGACATTAAAATGCGAAAAACAACATTATAATAATATTATGATGGACATTATGGTTTGAAATAATATAGTCTCCGTATAAAACCATTGACATTTTATCATATAAACGTCCATCTATATAATTTATCAAAATCTTTAAATTATAATATTACGATTTTATAGACAGGAATATATAGAATAGTATTTTAGAAAAAGTCTAGGATAACTTATACAAGCATAATATTTTATAATATTGAATACAAATTAAGGAATATAACACGATATTCCGATACTTATATTATACTGTTTAATATGGTTTATAGTCATAGTTTTGTACGCGTCAGTAAGTAGGCGCCTAGTATAATATACACACTTGTACCAATATGGCAATATACATATTATACAACAATCTACATATTATTACTACAGTAATAGACGTATGTCGCCTTTAGATTGCGCGTTTGTGTAATTTCATTTTTTGGCCTTCATGCATACAATTATGTGCATAAAATAGTTGGTAGGTACAATTTTTTTTCTATCTACGCATCAGCTTATACAATATGTACCTACTACCTAATATTATTATAATATTATCTAATGTAACTATCTGACATCCGCATTTTGATAGTTCTAATATTTAAGGTTAGACTTCGAGAAGAAGCGCGAAACGAAGTGTATACACTATAAGGTTATGAAATACGGCTATATAAATATAATACAATATATTCCATGAAAAAAATTAAAACCGCGGGATTGTTTTGGTCAATATAATTTCGTTGAAAGCTAAGCAAGTACCTACGTATAACATACGTAGACTTAATTAATTTACGCATATATGGTCGAATACTTAATACATTTGTTTATGATAAAGTGAAATAGGTATACACCATCATATAGGTAAGTACCTGAAGATTACATGACTGTAGTGTAGTCGACGTAAGTACTTTACATTTACTTTTAGGATGTAATCTTAGGTATACTCTATACTTTTTGTGGTTTTAGATGAATTATTAGAAGGTTAGTTTATGAACTTATCGATGTCCGGTTACTGTTTTGGATGTATATTTGGATTTATTAGCTTCTTTTAGTTTTAAATTATGCAGGAAAAATATATTTTACTTTTTTAATTTAAAAAGTTTTTAAGTCAATTTTTTTTGTTTTTTAAATAATTAAAAAATACGAAATTATTATTTACTATTCTATATTTATATATTAAGTTGTAAAGGTTAATGAAGACAAATCTTTTGACATTTAAATTGGACTACTAGTAGTATCAGAAAATTGTTTTATTTTAACAGTTCCATTAGTAAGTTAATTAATGTCCATAAACATTCTATACATAATAAATTGTCATTATTACAAATTGTCTGCTCTGACAGTTTTAAAATATATGTAAAGCTAGCATGTTATAATCTAATAACTTAAGAAAATATATTTATACCCATATAATGCTAATATAGTCTAGTTGTCAAAGCTGGAATTTAGTATTCAAAATCAATAAAAAAATAAACATATTTTCTTACTTTATTTACATTTATTATATTCTTATATTTAAGTTTGAGTTTTCACTAAGTGACTAAGTTGAAGGTCGAAGCCTGTCAATTATGTAATAGTTAAGAATATCAAATACCTACATACATACATGATACGTGTTTGACTTAATATCAGTAATATCCATTAATTATTACACTACCTATGTTATGGTATCATATTATATCTATGTAATAATAAATATCGATAATTCGGTTTGACTTTAGATTTAATACAACTGCAAATTGCAATACCTATAAATGTGTCGATAAACAAATACACCAACAATATATTTTTAAAATTTTTATTGCTTTTGCAGCATATAATACAGGTACCTAACCTATGGGCTATGAATATTACCTAAATAAAATCGTCTGATCGATATGGTCTTATTTGTATCATTTATTTAATTTGTGCATATAAATAAATATTAAATTAAATAACATGGTAAAGATTGGTAACATTTTAACGTATGTACGAAACTTGCTATAGTCAAAAATCTACTCATTTTTAATCAAACACCAGAGTTTCAAATTAAAATTAATAGGACTATTCCCAAAACTCAAGAACTCAGCAATAATGAAATACGAAGTGTTTTTAATGCTAATAGGTATCATAATAATAATTGTTATTACAAAATAGTAATAATAGTATTATGATAATACCTACTCATAACCAGGATAGTAGCGAATATGCGTTCGCATTGTTAAGACTTTGTTGAAATAATTAAGTTAAGTCAAAATTTGTTTAACATTATAATTAATTACACTGGCGCATTAAGAATTAAAGACGCCGGGGGCAAAATAAATTTTCCAAATAATAGGTTATTGGTACTAAAAATAGTTGACACCATTCTTAATATATGAAAATTATGACACCGGGGGCAATTTCCCCCCGTTAAATACGGCACTGATTAAGTATATAACACATATACTTAAATTATTTTTGAATACTTGAGTTTCTCTGCTTGTTAGTGTATATATAATTTTTTAAATATTCGTATTTAAGCAATAATCATATTTTTTCTATTTTAATAAGTAATAATTTAGATTTTTTAGACAATTTAACAGTTATGAATTTATGATTAGATATTGATAAAGTGATAAATAGGCATAAATGTACATAGTATAAACAAATTTTTTTATTATTTGCGACTATTGGCTGTCAAGTGTTGACTTTAATACAAATTTAATTTATATTAAATAAGACAAATTATTTTTAGATTAGAAATGCTTATGAATAAAATTCATTCCTATTAAAAATTTTACTCATTGATATTTGATATTGATTATAATTTTGAAACTTAGAATAAAAGGTAAGTACCTCCTGCACTATTACTTAATGTAAAAAAAAATTATGAATTTGTTACCTAAAGGGTAAATTGAAAATAATTTTACAACTTTTAAGTTTTAGGAATAATTTTGAAAACAGTTTTAAATTCTCATATAGGTACTAGTCAAATTTTCATTAATTTAATGATTATTTTTTTTAGAAATATTTGTTAAACATTTTAATATTATTTTAGTATTTAATGGTAAAAATGTCTAAATAGAATTTTTCAAAAAGCTAATTAATTATTATTTTTTAATATACCTATTATTTTTAAATGCTTGGATATAAATATTTAAACTATAAATGTTAAATTAATAATTAGAATGAAAGGCCTAACCTATTTTATAAGCTTAAGAAAATGGTACTTCTCTGTTAAATGAGACTACCTTATTTTTTTAAATAAATAATCACAATAACATAAATAACATAATCCTGTTATTTAAGACTACCAATATTTGCCTACTTTTTCTATTTTTACAAACTACCTTATTTTTATTTTTATTAACTAGCTATATTTAATTTTTTGTGCATTTTTTTTAATGTGTAAAGATGTAAGAAAAAGTTTTATTACAGTTATAAATGATTCATTAGTAATTATTTATTGGAAGAAATCAGATTTTGATTGTTTTAAAAATGTTGGTAAATTTATATATTCTTTTACTTTCTGTTTCCACATGAAAATATGATTTTAAATGATAATGTAATGTTTTTTGTTCTGCTATCTTGCTTATTCCCAGAGCCTTTCTATATTTTGAGTATATACTGTACTTAGAGGATCTACAAAGTTTTTGCTGTGGTGTAAACTTGTAAAGTCAAATGTTTAAAATCTGCTTTTTCAAGTTTGCTAATGTTTATGCCCTCCAACAATTTGAATAATTGTTGTTATCTTTTTATACTTAACAACTTAATAATATTGCTTTAAGGAGAGTAGAAATAGTCCAATCAAGGACCTCGACTAAAAAATATTCTTTAGTCTCACAACATAGTTTTCCAAAAAATGAAAAATGTATTATCAAAGTATTCGGCTTGCATTATTTTTGGGCTTAGAAACAAGGCTTTCTTCTATTATTTCAACATACTCACAGCATATAATATATTCTAAATGTAAATAATTCTTTAATTTCTATAATTCTGTTCTATAGACCACATATAAGTAATAACTCAGATATTGTTTACTTACATACTTTATACTCTATGATTTATCTCACATAGGTAAATACCAAGTATAATATAAGTAGGTAATTATAGTCTAAATATATTATTCAAAAATAATTAATTATAAATATAAAATACAATTATTAGGTAAAGTATTTAAACAATTTTATTATGGCAATCAACATGGAGTAGATATTTTAATTTTAAAACATCTAAATTGAATAAAAAGTGATAATTTTAACAATAATAACATGTGTGAATCATTTATATATGTTGTAAATTTTCAATATTAACTTAATAAAATAAGATAACAATTATTGAAATATCTATGTTAACTTGAAATAATATAAATAACACTTAAAGTGAAAAACAAAATATTTGGATTAACTAAAACTATATAATTTATTTGACATACAAAATATAATCACTAAATATTATTATTTACATGATTAACTAGGTTAATTAATCATAAATTCAAAACTATATGTTTATATAAAAATTAGCTAATTACTTCTAGTAAAATTAGTCAAGTAAATTACTTATTTTAAATAAAATAACAATACATTACAAATTAAGTAAATAATAATACTATAAAAATCTACATCAATGGTTGAGCAAATTTGTTCTTGTTTATCGGATTGAAAACAATAGGTTTGTACATTGAATTTTTATTTTTCATAAATGGTTGTAGAGAATTTACACCGACTATAGAACTAGCCGGAATCATTTCATTGGTAACTTCATTTAATTCCTGATAAAAATAAAATTCACTAATTATATTTATACCTATGCATAAAAAAGTTATTTTCTAAAGATATTTACTGTTTCATTATTTTGTTTTTGCTTTAAGCTTTTTATAATATGTATATAATCAAGATTTATTCCAATGTCGTTGTTTTCTCGATCAGATATTGGACTGGCTGATCTAAATGGTGCAAAATAAAAACACAATTATCCTACAATTTAAGATAAACCAAGCAACATTTACTACCAACCTATATTGGTGAAATGGTGACTTGAATATTTGTTGACTAGAATACACTTAATCCCGAGCTCCATACTTGCTAAAACCTATGTTAGAATTGTTAACCAAAGCATGATAGTAGTTAGTATTTTCATTTACAATATATTTATTGTTAAATTTATTGAAGCTCTGTGAGAAGTTGTTGAATTTGTTAGGTTTTTTGTTTGTCAGAAGTAGTTAATAAAGTATGTAAAAGCTTTAAAAAATAAAGAATAATCATTGACATTTGTTTTTAATTTGAAAAGTAGTGGTTATAATAATTTGTTTTAAAATCTATCATGGATTATTATAGTATGATTGTTTTGTTTATATGTAATAGCTAATATTCTTAATTTAAAAAACATCTATTGTGTCTAATCCCTACCCCAAAATCCAATATTTTTAACATTTATCCTAATGGTCATAAATCAAATAATTTTAAATTATAAATTATACAAGTTATACCAAATATGCATTGGTTAAAGTAAACTAATTTGTTAAAACATGTTCAAAACTTAATGTTGTTATAAAAATTAAAATGTTCAACATTTTATTGTCAATCCCTATTAGTTTGGTTAATATTTTGTATTATTATTGTGTTCTAGTTAAGTATTAAATACAGGTATTTCAATTAAATAGTCATGCGTTTTAAATTCACTAAGTAGTAATATGTTTTTTTTATTAGGTAAAATATGTGTAATATAATTGTTAACTTTAGTCATTTAATAACTATGGTTTATGGTAATAGTATAATTGGTATAAGTTAATGATTTATCTACCTGCTTCTGTGCTTTGAACGTGAAGCTGGTCGAGTAATTGACACAGATACTTCTGAGTCCGAGCTTGCTACAGAATGTGGAAGGGCCCCTTGAGCAAAGTCTCTTCTGTAATTTCCGGATGTTGGTGTTGATGATCCTTTTTCAGTTCCATTACATTGTTTACGAACAGTATTGGGTGTCACATAAACTGGAGTACTTTTGGGCATTTGGTATACAACTTTTGGATGCACAGTTGTAGATTTTTTTATTGGAGTTTCTGAACGATTAATAGGTTCATGTTCAACTCTAAAATGGACAGTTTAGTTAAATATAATTATTTGTTAATAAATATTTTCAGTATAAAATAATTTTTACCTGGAAGAGTTAAAATCCTTATAGTCACGTCTGGACTCTCTAAATTCAGAGAGTACTTGAGTACCAGATGGAAGAGGTTGTGCTGGTTCTCTATCACCTTGAGTTAATGTATACAGTCTCAACTGTTGTCGAATATCTGCCTTTTCTCTTTCTCGTTTTCGCTGAAATTCTTCTTCCACACGACGCATTGCCTCCATTTCACTAAGTCTCTGACGTTCTATAATCAACCATATCAAATAAGATATAATTTTTTTAAATATATAAAAATGCATCTTTTACTACCTTTGTACTCTGCTTCTTTTGACAATTTTTCAGCAATTTTTTTTCGTTCAATTTGTCGTATTGTACTTTGAAATGCAAACTTTTTATTTGATGATTTTTGTTGTTTTGTTCTTTCATTCATGACTGGTAATTCTTCATCCTCCAGGTCGTCTCTTGTGAGGTCCTCACATGACTTTGATACAATGGCTTTATTTTGAGGCACATTTGTTATATTATCCCTATGAATTAGATTATTATTTAAAAAAAGTTTCATCAACAGTTATTTAGATATTTAAATTTACTTTTGATATAAATAATTTAACGATTTATATTCTGGTAAATACATAGCTCGTCTGCCTGCAGCTAAATATGAAAATTTTGGTAAAGACGACATAGCTAATTCTTCATCAGAAGGTTCTTCTCCATTTTGACATTCTAGCTGATTCCAATTTTGTGATAGAAAATTGCCAACTAAACCTGATTGATGTAATGAATCTGGCACGCTTCTACTTAATACCCAGTTTTCATCTAATTGTGATTTGTTTCTATTTGTGGATACTTTTCCCCTATTTAACTTAGATTTAAAGTAACCATGAGATTTGGGCGGATTCATCGGTGAAAAATCTTCATTCTTTATAGAACAAAATACATTTTATTGTTTTAATTAATAAAAAATATTATTATTAATAATCAAACTCACTAATTGTCCATATCTTTTATCAATTCCTGTACTTTCATCTCTAGGTAAGGATAGACAGAAACTTGGCTTAGCAACTGTACGAGCTCTTGAAAATTGTGTGGTATCCAAACTTTGAGGTGAAACTGGTGCCGAATCTAATCCTCCATCTGAACTTGTTTCTTCCAAGTCTTGCTGTGGAGTCCAAGCAACCTAAAAATGTATAATATTATAATTTATGATAAATTAATATTTTTAAACATGTTATTTATGTATTACCTGTGAATTATGGGCTGAATTAGGACTAGCATCTCCAGAAATACCACTATCTCCAGACTTATCACCAGAATTATGAGGTTGATCTATAATTGGTATTAAGTCTTCCTCTCCGCCACTACAATTGGGACTAACTGGTGAAGGACTTTCTAAAGCAGTGAGTAAGCGCCAAGCAGCTGTTGGACTGAACCTAGGGATGTCAAACTGTTTTCTTGGTAATGTGGGTCTTAGTTGAAGAGATATGTCACCACCGCTCTAAAAATATATATATATATAAAATAAATAAATAATATACTTTTAAATGTTAGTCATAGTGAAATAAATACTTATAAAATATTATTCTTAACCTATACTTAAAATTTAAATATGCAAGGGAAAAATGTAATTATTTTTATTATACATAAATAAACAGATATACATATTAACAAAAATATTATATTATACTAATCAAATTTAATTAAAATAAAATAAAAACCCGGTTTAATAAAAAAAATAATTAGTTGATTCAATTTTGTGCTCATAGAATGTATGAAATTGAATTTTACGAAAATTTAAAGTATATTTCACATTTCAATAATGATTATTCAAAATTGATCGTCATTGATTTATACCTCGTCTGTGGGGTCACTGCTAGTAATACTATCAGAAGGTGAATCGTTTGTTTTATTAAAACTCTCAGCGAATCGATCAACGTCTTCTGAAGTTCTACTAATCTTCATTGTATCGTTGAATTCGTTCATACCGAAATAGAAAGTTTTCGGTTTAATATCTGGCACGCTAAACAACGAAAAATAAATTAAATGCTTGTATTATTGCAATAATCGATTACTATCTTTTATAGGGCATACCTCGTTTTTGGTTTGTCTTTCTTGTCGTGGCTCTTGTTCTCGTCGTTGGAACCTGTGGCTGATGAACCCTCGCCCGTGCATCGGACGTCGTCGTCTTCTGGTAATTTTGTAGCAAGATTCGGTATCGACCTAGACATCCGTTTAGCTCGATCGGCCATTAACCGTTGTCTGTTTGAGTTCACTGGGCTATCGCGATGCTTGTTAATGTCAGTGACCACAACTGTACGCTCTTCGGAAGTAGGATTGGACGAGCTTTCCGAAGCACGACCTACGGGTGGATGACGGAATTCCTTTTCTCTCAGCCTTTCAGTAACACGTTTCAATTCAGCCTGAAAAATTAAGATTAATAAAGTTAGTATTTCAAGTTGTTAGTAAAAACCCTTTGAATATCAGTTGAGTAAATTCTTAATTTTTGATCAATTTTCGGAGAAAATAATTTAAAAGAAAAAATTAGTTGCAATTTATTTAAATGGTAGAGCAGCGTATTATATAATAATGAACAGTGGTTACCTATTTAATATTTTGTATAAGTTCATAGACGAATGCGATTTTTTTTGCTGCGTAAAAAATCCAGTAGGGTGATAATTCCAAAGACTATTAATAATGCCTGCCTAGGTATCTAACCGGTATGGTCAATTTGACGCGTGCCAGAAGATTTCCTATTATACTTACATCCGAGCTAGCTGCTCTATTGCGTAAATACTAAACTAACTAGTCCACACAACAAAGGATGCCCCGTCGAAAATCAGCAGCTGCGACATTGTTATACACATGGAACAGTGGTTCGTTGTTATAGGAATAAAATATAATTTATGCGAAGGGGTCAATTAATATGCTGGATGTTAAAATTTTGTTTAGGGACAGCAAAGGTTTAAAGGTGTTAAAAATAAGTGAGGACTGTTTATATTGTTAAAGCGAAAAAGCTTATTATTATAGTACGTGCCAAGATTGATTTATATTTACATACTAAATTTTTAATTTTTAATTAAGAAATTAATAAGAAAATTTCTGTTTATATGTAAGTCATAACAATTTAACAAAAGATTCTTCATACTGAAACCATAAAATCTAATAAATGTATAAAGGCAATTATTTTTTATAGACATTTTAAGTAAAATATTGATGAAACTACTAATTTAGATTATAAATAACAATGTTAGTTATTTTGTTATAATTTAAAAACATTATTCGTGGAACCCTAATATTTTCGTAAAAAAATTAAAAAAAAATTATTAACTTGTCATATTAAAAGAAAAACAATAGCTATATTAAAAACATATCATGAAATACAATTGATGATATAAGTTGACAGACCGTCTCTGCTTAAAGTCGTTTTTCGTACATTGAATTCAAATTTAATACACCCATAATAGTGAGTAGTGACTATCTCGACATCTTATGTGCAGCAGAGTGGGTACTTCTTGCCTACCTTTTATTTATTTATTAAATATACAACCACAGCAGCAATGGCCACTCGAGAACTATATTATATACCTAATAATATCATTATAAATGATTATTATAAATTATAAATTACAATACACGTATTTTTTAATGAAGAATACTTTTTTTCTTAACTCTAGAAAGTGTACAAAGAAATATAATTTAACCTTTTTTTATTATTGTACCAGAAAGCTAAACATGACGTTATAAATTACAGATTTAATATCGTAATCGTATAGAATTATTTTTATAATACTCTAAGGAATTTATGTTGTAAATATTTTATTTTGTATATTTTATATTATTTTAATTTCAGTACCTACATATTAGTATCATAATTCATACTATATAATAATAGCAAGTTTTTCATATACAATAAATAAAATATGTTAAGAACTAGTAATTAAATTGAATATTTTCAAAACTAAACAGTTCGTTAAAAATACAATATAATTTAAACTCACTTGAAATTGTGGGGAAGACATGCTTCGATGTAGATTGCTAGGTTGTGGTTTAACTTCAGGCTGAAAGTCTGCGTTTTTTAATTCATCTCTGCTGATCTTACGTTTTGTTTCAGCTCTAGTCTTAAACAACCTCAATCTCGGCATACCATTATTTTGACTAGATCTACTATTATCCCTATGGTTTTCCCAATGTTGATACGAGTCCGGCGAAGAGCTGTCCATCTATGAAATGTAAAGAACATATAACTTATGTAAAGAAACCAATTATTTGTCAAACTAAATAGGTAACTAAAGTATAAAGTAATTTAATGACTGGAGGAAATCTCATTTTGGTGACGCGTATAACATATATTAATATAGGTATGCTAAATATTTAAATTCTCTACTCACTTATATATCAATAATAAATTTACAATTAATTTATATATACTTCGAGTAATATATTAGTTGTCGTAAAATTAAAAATTAAAATACAAATACATTATATTTAAAGTAATTACTAATTATATTAATCATAATAACTGGTTTCATTATATTATATACGTCTTAAAATATGTATAATATTTTCTGAAATTAATACATAATATATGTACTCACTCCGTTATGATGCGACGAAGACGGTGGCACTTGAGGAGCTCTGTATTTTTTTTTAGATCGGGACATTCTGCCTTTGACAGCACCATTATCTCCGTGATTGTGATGATGTTGGTAACTCATTGGTGGTAGTTGACGGGAGTCTGAAAATCGTAAGTCTGGTTCGCTGGTATACATATTGTATCCCATCCGATCTCGTCTTTCATCTCTAGGAACGTGTCTTTGAATCTCATATCCATATCCATGTTGGATCTAAAGTAAATTTTTTTAAATATTTAAGATTTATTTATCTACATTAAATACATAGATATTTATTAAAACTTATATTCAATAATACAAATAATATATAATGAAATTAAAAAAAATATATGTAAAATTTACAGCTGAGTGTCTGTATAAATATTTAATATATTTGTTTTTTCAGTAGGACATCATAGTATTAATTTCTTAAATTTCAGTGAAATTTTATTTTAATTTAAAAATAGATTGAGGAATATTTCGAGTTATAGCCGAATTGTTAAGTACATTGTAGATTATCATTGTAGCAGTTATTGGGTATAGAAATTTAATTAAATGGTTATAAACAGTAATAATGTTTAACAAATATGAAAAATTTTGTTATACATAACTTTTAATAAGTTTTTTTGTATTTCAATGAATGGTTTGAAAAACAATTTGATATATATTATATATAAAAATACTATTGACATTAGATAATATCATTGATTATACATAGTGTATAATAGTATATATACTATTATACATAGTGTATAATAGTATATATACTACACATATATAATTAATTATAATATTTTGCACCAGTTATTTATAAAAGGGAGTTTTAGATAGGCAAACGTGGTACACGTGTGTTTAGGTACGGTGTAGAAAGTATCAAAACTCTATTTTTTAGTTATTATTATAATATACCATATTTAATATTTTATTAAAACGTGGTAGTATATATTTCCTTGTATATTTCAAGGATTTATATTATTTTTACGGTTTTATTTTTAAATAACGGGTTCTTGGTCAGCATTATTTATGGAATTATTATAAGTGAAAGATTGATCGATATTATTTTTTCTTCAGCATGACATTAATTTTATTTTATTTTACTGTTAGGTAAAAATAAATAATAAAATATACAATTAAATAAAATTATTTTTGTACTAATATTAAATACTTTTCATAATAAAAAAGAAGAAGATAAACTGTATAGGCATTATAATATTTTTCAATAATCCTTTAATAACTATGGGGAAAATATTGTACCATACTTAAAGATAATAACTATAATAACATAGGTTATTTATACTAAATAAAATAATCATATTAATTGCAATGTATTTATTAATTCAAAACAATAAATACCATTAAGTGACTTGCTGCAATGGTTAAGGTTAAGTAAAGTACTTCTAATTTAGGTGTTTCTAAGACCATCTTATATATTTTAAGCTTTAAAGCTGAACACGGTTCTAATTCGATAATTATTTTAAAATAAAACGTAAGCAAGTATAAAGATAAATATAATGAATTGTAAATGTTTATTTATTTACTAGAATAATCACAAACCGGCAATAACAATTTGAATAACAATTTTTTAAAAGTAGATACTCTGACACACAATGTGATATTATTAAACTACATGGGATGATAAATAGTTTTGAGCGTAGATTTTTGTCAGTAATCTGAGAATTGTATAGTTCTAGTCAATTACAATAATTTTTTTCTATATATTTCTGCATATTTAATGTTAATTATATTTGTATATAAGTATATTTATGGATATTTCGACAACATTTAATATTTAAGAGGACGCCATACACGCATATGTTGTCTCTGTCTTACTAACGTACATCATAACAAATTTGCGTTCAGCAAAACATATTTTGTTTGTTGCGTCCTCTTAAGTGATATTAAATCATATACTTACTATTTTTAAGACCTAATAAAGGTGTAAAATAATATTTCATCATTGTGTAGGAAAAACTTAAGTCTTTCGGTTGATATATTAATATCAATTTTAATATAATCAATTGTTTTTAATAGGAGTGAACTTTATTGTTTATACTATATTGTTAAGTAATTTCATTAAAAAATAATTTATTTTGCATTGAATATTTAATTAAGTTATTAAATTTAGTTTAAATTATCTTTACATTAAGTGGGACATATTTTTAAATTTATTTTTCTATATTTCCACTGCATATTATATGACCAAACGTGATACGTTTTAGATTATATAACACAATGAGTATTCTATTTAGAAAAAAAATGATAGCGTATATTTAAACATTAATACTCACGTCGTCCCGGTGCAGATATTCGTATGGCCGTTTACCATTTATGGTGCCGGCCGTATGCAGCATGGACCCGTTTTCGGTGGGCCTGAGCCGTGCTCGTTGTTGGCCGGGCGCGTGCGCCGGCAGAACTTTGGGCCCGGTGGTCGGCGGCCTGAAATACTGCGATCGCGGAAACGAGTAGGCCCACGAGTGTGGTGGTATCGAACGCGCGTCGCCGCCGGTCGCGTACGACGTGCTGCTGCCGTGACTGTTCGAGTTGCCCATTGCTGCAGCGCGTGGCTGTCGGACTGTGTGGCAGCGTTGTGATGGAACAGAGCACGACGGCGCGTATTAGCCTCGCTCTTTGTGTGCAGCGAGTTACACCGACGATTGGGTCTTCATCTATGAGAAACAAACGACGAAATATAATTAAGTAATAGTCGACGGTATGGGGTGCAGTCGATCCATATAAAGGTATCTATTATTAAGAATTTAAATTAATATAACTATTGTGTATTTTGTATAGATATTTTTTTTCTTTAGATTTTGGTGATTATTATTTATATGATTTTTAAAATGTATATAAGTAAATTCGATACATGCGTTTAAGATGGTTATTTCTTAATTTTTATATTAAAAATCAATACTAATATAGTAATATTATGAGTCTTATATTATCCTATTATTATCACTGTAGGTAAATTATGCTATATTGTTTAATATGTATGTAAGAAATTCGAATAGGAAAATCTGCCAGAATCCTACGCCTCTGTTTTTTAAATGATTATTATATCGTATCCTCTTCTTTCGTAGTTTCAGTTCTTTAAAATATCAACCACGCATTTATTGTACAATTGGTAACGTAGGTACTAATCATAGACCTTTATTCAATCGTGCATTCTATCTGGGACTCAATCACAGTTAAAAAACTATACTATGCTACTGTCCCAAGTAAGAGTGGCGTGACCACATTAGATTTCATAAATTACTAATTTAGAGAGTAGTGTCAATCACTAAAATAAATTTGAAACACCTTTTTCTTCTCTCGGTTTGAATATAAATGCTAACAATTTATCATAATAAATAAAAGTTAGGTATCCTTAATTACATAATCCATATTGGTTTCAATATTTAAAATATACGATCTTTGTGTTTATCTGTTTTATTATTTTTATTTCTTCACTATTATTAGTCATGTTTTAATGGTCGAAGTATAATAATTTATATTTAAACTTCATTAAAAAAATATCATATTAGAATACGTGTTGAATTTAATGAAACTTTGGTGATCAAAATAGTTTTTATGTACAGGTAATGTGGTTCCTATTTCCGCTGTACTTGTTCTTCAGGCAACCTCTAACTTTATGAATTAAAATTTCAAAATTTACAGTTGAACGTTATTCATAATAATTATAATTCATCAATAATAATTATTATCACATTATCGGTGAAATTATAATGTGCTTCGAGTAAATAGAAATTAAAAACAAATATGAAACATACTTAATTAAGTAATGGAAAATAAAATCTTATTTGTCGAGTTTGGGTAATACTTACGACACATGTAATAATATTATAATTGTTGTTACATTGTACATAATTTAACTAGTAAATGATGAATGGAATATTTTAAGCCGGACGGTTACTACGATATTAATGTATTTGTCGCAATCAAAATATATATTGACTCGATATCAAATAATGTAGATTATATCGAATATATTTAGAAATATAGTTCGCATAATTTATAGTGGAGTGTGTCTGATTGAGACATTGTATATATAACGTTTGAAAGAAGTTTAATATTTAATAGCCTTGTATAAGTCTATATAATATTTATTATAAAATAAGTATAAGGAATTATTTTAAATGTAGAATAATAATAGCCGTGTTATACAAAACTTGATCAGTAAGGAACGTGTTAAAAATATCCCGCCAATTGTGTTTCTATAACATTAATAACATAATAATGATTATATTCAACTTTATATTATAGTATGTGCATATTAGTATCGATTTCACTACATGGACTATTATAATTATTAATTTATATATATATATACCGATATTAATATGGTTTATAAAAGTAAATTTCTATATAGTGTTAATGATTTAGTATTTTAAATATTCGCATATAAATTTGATGAATGGAATACTGTATATATTATAACAACATATCGCACCTATGTATGGCAATAAATCGATTTGAAGGAATCTTTTAATTCAAAATTTAAAGTAAATTTTACTAAAAATAATTACCCATTAATTAAAATGAGATCAAACTATATATAAACTATAGTTTATACTATTGCTTAAACACTCTTTTTGTATGTAGGTATTAGCTGCACGTAATCGAACCTGCGTTGTTTGTATATTGCTACGTGTATTATAAATTTAAATTTAATGTGAGTTATGAGTATGAAAAATATTTGAAATGCTCACAATTCACTTAAAAATTAAAATATAGTAAAAAACCAACGAGATAACACAGATAATAGTTTTACCTAAAAGTTTGATAATAAGTTAATTCACTCTAATATTAAAACTAAAAGCATATTATTAAAACTGGTGAACAAAAATTTACTATATCGTGTATAAAACGGAGACAACACATGCGGGTGAGACGTCCTATTACGCATTTTAATGAATAGTAGATTATAAATGAAAAATAATTTTTGATTTTTCAATGTTTGGAAATACAATATAATATAGATAGCTTATGCCTAATCCTAATGCACATAATGTATTTTGAATAACGAACATTTATAAACTTTGCCTATAATATTATAATATTAAGTAATTTTCAGTCTTTCAGGTATATAACTGGAGCAAACCTCAATATTATTACCTGCATTTTTGACAAAAGCATCTAATACTATCAACTGGGTCTCAAAACAATATCAAAAATAATAAATAATAATTAACTTTATTTGTCATTTCAATAATATTATGATTCAATTTTTCTGATATTTGGTAGACTTGTATTTTTAGCTGTTAAAAAAAATTATGGTAAAATCAATAGGAATTTCATAAATATGAATAAAAAAATGGTTCCCACTCTAATGAATTGAAGAATACTCGAAGTTTATAGCGCATAGACTCGAAAAATCATTGATTATAAATATTATTAATAGTATATACTAATCGTATACTATATTATATTGGCATAGTTTTCGAATCGATTTAATAGACTCGGTGCTCTGTCCACGGACGTAATATACCGCAAATGAATTGTCGAAAAATAAATAATACAAAAATACCTCGAAATTTTCCAATGTAGCCTCTTGAAATCCATCGTCTTAAAAGCAATAATCAATAATAATTCTCTCGTCACCTTCGTAAAAAAGTCCTTTCAAGACTGACCAACGAAACACGTTCACGGAACACTCTTCGAGTATATCACACGAACAGCGTGGCACTCGGGACGGTTTTCGCATACAAAATCCGAGGGAGCGGAAAAAGAAAATCTCGATTTCCAGACAAACACGCGCCCAGCCGCACACGAATTTTGCGCGATATACGGGATGATATCGCACACGCGCTCGCGGTTAAGGAACAACACGACCGCGGCTGAAACGAGACACGTGATAACCGCCGATAGCGCGGCGCAGTCGTTGTTTGTTTCGGAAGGAACGTCGCGAGTACTGTACAACACACGACGAGACGCGTGTTGCGTGTGTGTTCCGTTACCGGGTCGGTTCCGGCGAGAGACCGTTATTGTACGACTGAGAATAAGTGAGAGACCGAGAGAGTGATCAACTAAGAGAGAGAGAGCGAGACAGGGAGAGAGTGAGTGAGAGCAATAGCGATGGAGTGCGAGAGACGCGCGCTATTGCACCGACGAGCCGCGTTCCCCGCCATACACGCTAGCGGCGGCGGAAATGAACGTCGCCGCCGTTGCAATCGCTCGACTCGCCAGCGTTAGCCGCCGCCGCGTCTCGGCTCACCGCGCGATCGCAATAAATAACGACAAGTATTCGAAACACATAATATTATATTATAATAAATAATAAAATTGTCGTTGGCGAGTATTTCAATTTTTTTTTTTTTATTAATTCTTTCTCTTTTCCACCGCGACTTGTCCGCAAGCCCACACACGAAAAAATTTCACTCGTTCTTCCTGTACCTCTGAAGTGTCTTTTAAACGATGTCCTCCCCTCCCTGTAAGACTACTGTTATGATTATTTTAAAAACGACTTTTGTTGCAAATTTGGCCACACTTGATGAAATAGATTATACGTAAAATTATACCAATTACATTATTACGTACTATACCTACCTGTATTATTGAAATTTAATAAATACTGCAACGTTTTACCTTCTTCTTAGGTTGGCTGGTCGAGATATCTATAGTATACTTGAACTTATGTGCAGTAGAAAAGGCGAAAGTTGTATCTTTTGTCGACTTCGTACGTCTAGGTTGTATGTATAATATATAATGCGTTATACGCGTCGTAAATCGAAATAAGGAATTTTTACAAAATAAATTAGATGACATATAAAGTACATTTTACCTTTACGAGCCACCCAGCGCGAAATCCCGGGGAAACTGACACAGAAAACTTAACTGGACGGTTAAGGATAATAAATATATTTGACAATATCAGACGAAAAATACGCAGTTATGTGTGGCTTATCGCAAATAATAAATATACTGTTTACAATAATATTATGGGATGGCGGTTACCTATAAATCGAGTTTACAAGTTGCCTGCATTATACAAAGAATCTTGGTTTACGAACTTCACTGTATACGCAATTGTCGCTGAAACAATAATTGTCGATATCCAATGAGATTTTAAACTTGCATAGCCCAAACGTGGTAAGTACATAGATCATCCATATCGTTTGCGAACATCTTTGACCGTTATTTAGGAATTAGAACTTATTATATTTACCAAGATAATATTGTAAAATAAATGAGTTATAGTAAATTTGAGGTAAAAAAATGCAATAAAAATTGACATAAAAATTCAAAAATATAGTCTCTTTAAGAATATTTAAAAATTCTAAAAATTAAAATCTCAATAAATGCATGGGTAATTAAAGCATAAAATGTAGGTAAGCTTTGTATATATTTATTTTTGCGAGTTGAAGGTATACACGATTAGCAGTTATACAGTCAGCTTCCGCTCAATGCAAATTATATTCTCCTACTGCTACTTTTATAATATAGCTACTTAAAACTGTTCTCATTGGAAACACTGTTCGTGCGCGTTTTTCCGGAACCACGAAAAACGTTTATATAGCCATAGGTTGCTAAAGATAGCGGTGCGCGTGTCTTAACCTCCGCGCAAATTCGTCGGGAAATTCAGTACTCGTCGTACGGACGAGGAGACGACGACCTAAACGTACTGCTGCGAAATAATAATTATAATTGGTATTCCGTCTTTATGCAGCCTTTATAAAAAAAAAAATATTTACGGACCGTGGTTACTGGTTAGGCATAATATGTTAATAATGATGTACTGATATACATACTATTATTATGAACACTGTATTATATAGTCGCTTTATTTTATAAGTACACAATAATTATATAGTATAATAATTTCATTTTGAAAGATTACAAAATTTTTTTTCGTTTATATAATTGTATTGTATATATTATACTATGTACCTATAGGTACACTGAGGGAACACTTAAACACTGTGTTTTATACGACGATCTACCGGGACGAAACATGTGTTCTGTGCTCATTCAATAAAACATCAAATGACTAATACGCGTATACTTTCTTAAATTATTTTCTCGGTGATATATGACGTACGCTTATAAGCAATGTAAATTTGTCCTAATATGCTAATATTTATTTCGTTAAGTACAAGGGCGTGTGTTCTGTATTAATTTTCACTATTGGTTTGTGTAATAAAAAAAAATGGGTTGTAAAGAAACCATATATCGTCTTATAATAATTACTGTGGTAAAAGTACTACCTTAACGGAGGTAAATATAAAATAATAGTAACTCAAAACGTTTTATCACACAAGTCGAGATGTGAAATAATTGTCATAGATATTATAAGTTACGTTACTTATTACTACAGCCGGCTCTGCCCTCATATATTTTGTGTAATACTGCAATCTGACCGGTATCACGGACAATTTCCTTATCTAACCCGTATTAATGCGATAAAACAGTTTCGAACAGAACTTTTCACGATAAATGCACAGAATGTGGTTTATGTGTAACATCGTCGTTAACGAGAAGGTTGGTTTTGAGAAAATGTATACACACAATAATTGTACACTGATATAATAGTATTACGTCTTGTTTAAAAAATAATGTTCAATCACAAGACATAAATACGCGATATCTCAGTATCCGGTATACTATTAATATTTTTAATTGATTAAAAATTATATTAAATTATAATATAGGTAATCATTAATCAACATTCAGATCAATACAAATTGAGCAAAATATGATAAAATCATTTTTATAAAAGGGTTTATATTGCTTATACAAAAAATTTAATTTTTCTTAATTAATTTTAAATATTAATACATTGTTCATATCATTATATATTCATAACTATAAATATCTTTAATTAAATTATTGGGTTTAATTTTAATTATTATTTTCTATCGGCATAGATTATTTTTCATAAGAAAATTTGTTTTATATATCTACAATTAAATAGAGGTATCTACCTAAAGTTAAAACTATATAGACTAATAAAGATTAACGAGGAAAATTATGCGATACTTATTCTTCTTAGTAGTTGGAATAATTATATAGAGCATACTTTTAGACACATAATATGTCTATAAATCGTTATAAGTAATAGTTGACAGTTTTATTATACTAGCTTGAATAATTCATAAAAGATTTGTCAATTATAGTATAGGCATTATAATATAATATTTGTTTAATGGTTAGATTTTTTTTTAACATTTATTCATTCTGTAATGGGTAATTTTTTCTTATAAAAATTGCTGACAATAATAATTTCACCGTAGCATATTTTTGCAGTTAAACTGCAATGTATACTATTGGCAGCAATTTAGTCATCTGACTCATATGACCAACATTTCTACGTACCTACACTGATTTATGGATGAGTACAGTAAACTGGTTATTTTCTTACAGCAATTTTATATATTATACTAGCACTACTAGTCATTCAAATATATATTATTTTAATTTTTCAAATGTTACCTAGTAAGTAAATATAGTAGTAAAGCTAACATTTTGTAGTTTTTAATCGTGTATAATATATCTTACTATGTGAATTTAACTAATCGAGTATAATAAAAAGTTAGAATATTGTTCGCCAACATTTATAGTAAGTTATATTATCAACTATGGGAAAACCAACTATATGTATTATACTATTATAATAGATATATAAATCGAAATAAAACAAATTATCGAATTATAAAAAGCTGCGATTTATATACACTATAGTATAGCAACTATACACTATACAGTTACTATCATCGAATATGTCGTTTACTCTACAGGTAGACTACGGTTATAAAATGCCAAAAACAGGATCGTTACGAGTGATAAACAATTTTTTTTTATTATAGTGTTTCTTTACAAAATATATAAAACGCAAATTAAAACTAACTGTAATGTATCAAGTATTATATATTTTATTATGGGAAATTAATTTGTAATATAGTATTATAACCTAATCGAGTGCGCTATGTGATGCGTCACCGTCGTTTCGCGATCATCCGCCGTCGTCGATATAACACGTTGCACGTTATCGTATTATCTGTAGTGCTGCGGAAGATGGGAGCGAGAGAAAGTAATACGTAATAATTAATAATATAAATGACAATCGTTGCGGATAATCATAACTTGTATACTAATTTGATCGACGTTCAGGTGAAATGTGAAGGTTGATGGCTCGTGCTCGTCAGCGGACCAGTCATGGGCATTTCAGGTGATGGAAAAAAAAATAAAAACTATGTATATACGAAATGAAAAATATTTCGATACGTCGTTCGTAAACAGGAAGAGAGTGAAAGGGGTGCCGCTGCTGCGGGCACCGATCGCGTAATTTAACGGTAATTTCACCGACGGTCCACTCCAGCCTGGGGTCCTACGCACTATTACTACATTAAACGCGCTGAACTCTCATATGCACACATACACGATAATAATAATATACAATATATGTAATGTGCCTGACGATCGGCCCGAGGTGTACGCATATCATTTCCGACGAAAGCCTCATGTCGAATGGAAATCGAGATAGCCTCGGGCATATATAGGTACTTCGCACCGCAATAGAAACCCATATATACGCCTCAGGATCTATTATATTATATCGTATTCCGATATATTATAAATAATATAATCCGGCCCTCTGTGGTATGCATAACACACGTAACTCTTCGGCAAAAGTGAAAACCCATCACGTCGTAAAATATTATTAGGTATTATATTGTGTTATTACGATGTATCATTGTCAACCCCTTTCTCCGCGTGCTATAAGTCTGCTGTGGGGGCATTGTTTTAAACTTTCGTTACATTGCTAGACGGTGATAAACGTCTGTCCGAATTTCGGTTAGAATTTGCAGTATGGTTATACATTTAGGTTTATACCACGATTTAATAATATTGTAAAAGTAAAATAACGTATTATAAATAAAGGTGTATAAAATATACAACAAATCACATATAATATAAAAAAAAAATGCATACAGTTAAATGTAATATTAGCATAACTGCTTCTCTGTCATATCAAATAGATTTAAAATTTTATCTGCGTGTTATTCAAAATTTTATGTGCACGAATAAATAAAAAAAAAAAATGAAAATCCACAAAATCGTAATCATCCTAAGCCTAAATAGTAATAATCAATCATATAGTAACAAACAAAACATATTCCCATTGCGGCAATGTATATTCCATTTTCACCCACATATTAATGCATGATGATAATCATGAATGAATTAAATGATTGGAATGATGACAAGGTGACAATTTTTTTTTTTTGTGAGAAAGATGATGAGGCATGTGTCTATTTAACATTTACCTACTTTTTATATCGAAGTTCTTTGATGTAAATTTAAGAAACCTGGGGACTATATGCCATTTATTAAACGCATTCATGCTAAAATATTATAGCATAGATACACAATAATTTTGTCGGTCATTTCGTTTGCCATTAAATTTGTTAAATATTTTAGCTCACATATCAGTATATCACGATAAATCAAGTCTATTTCAATATTATGGTATTTTTATTTGGAATCCGCAGTTGCGTGGCGCGTATAATACAGTGCAGCATTACCGAAAGAAATTCTCACTCCGAAGAAAATTTTAAACTCGCGTGCGATAAAAAAAAGTTTTTACACGATAATAATATGATCAATATAATGTTATATATTATATACGAGTACAATATACAATATACATAATACATATTACACCGAGTATTGACACCTGTATACATCGGCAACCATTCGGTTGTTTACACATATATTGCAGTTTGCAGCCGTATATACTACGTTTAGACACATTATAACGGTTGTAGAACACTGTGGTGCATATATAATTCAAAACATTGTCGTGAAAATATATTATATATTAGTTATTATATCGTTCAGCAATGAGAATCGTGATAACCAGCGGTAATATTGTTTTGATAGACACGGAAACCTATAATACGCCCGCCAGTTTCTAATATAGGTATAGGTACACTACATTCTTGAAACAATCACGTTTTTTATTATTGTGGAGAAAAATATGAGATAATAGGTAATAAAACAAAAAAAATATAGTAAATGTTATTATTTTTTATATCATGTCGTGAAAAAGGTTAGGGTTTCATATTGTTTATGTCATTATAAAGACAATATTATTAATATTATATTGTCCGTAATATTAAAAAAATCAATGCCGTAGATTGCGGAGCAAAATTTTATTAATATAATTATAACCTAAACTAACCCTAGGTGTAAACAGATATTACAAATTTATGTTATGCAGGTTGATTGTTGCAGGGAGTTTAGTCATCTTGTTTTAATTTTTACTGTTTCATCTTATATAATTATATTATATAGACAGATATTCATAATAGATCGTCAGATTATAAGTTATTTTTAAATATTTAATATATAAAATACCAAGTTATTACTTTTTTTCTAAATTTTTTTTAATTTAGAAAAAAAATTTCTATAATTTTTTATTATAATTAATAGTTATTATTTTACGTTAATTTATACTTAATTTAAAATGTTGCAAATATGCATTGTTCACTTTATTTTTAACAACTTAGAAAGCTATTTAGTTTAAATTGTATTATAATTTTTATGAAAAAAATGGATTTGTTTTAATTTGATTCTCACACACAGAAAAACCTATTAAAATAACAAAAATTGCCCGTTACATTAAAATACGTAATATTTTTGTAATAGGTATGAACAACAATAATTATATGTGAAATTTCAAGAGTTTTCAAATTTATTAAAATAATTAGATAATTATTAACAGTAGTTTTTAACTAATGTAAAAAATATATGATAGGTATGTGTAATGTGTTTATAATATAATGTATATAATAATATTTACAAAAATACATGTTATGTTTATATTATGGTATTTAGTGTGGGAGTAGTAATTTTTCAATGGTAATTTATAATATGAGCATGTATTGATAAATAGAAGCTGTCAAGGACGACGAACGCAGTTTTTTTTAACGTTTGATTTTCACCTTTTACCCTCAACAAGTATTGCCGCCAGGTCATAATCGGTAGATCTTAAATTGCAAAAACCAAAAACAATTTATAAAAAATTATAGAGAAAATCGTGACCTAATGTTATTACAATTAACATTATAAAGTCCTATATTATGTTTTCATGAGCCTGGGGTTCAAGTATCCTGAGGCCAACCAATAGAACATTACCACAAACCTCGCTCTGCAATAATTTTATCAACAATGGTTTAATAGATTTTTTTCATAAATCTTGAAAACTTATGATATTTCAGTATAAATACAATATGAAATTAAATGATTATTTATTCTAGAAATATATTGTAGCAATGTAACTAAAATATACCACGAAGAATATGAACGTTTAAAAATATTTTACTCATTTGATGTGAACGCTCATTTAAAAACTCTTTGTTATTAAATCTAAATATTCAATTTCACAAAAAAAAAAAATATTATTCATCACTAAAACTATATAATTAATGAAAATTATATAGATAATACTATATTTTTTATGAAAATGCTTATTTGTCGAAAACACGATACCAAATATTTCGATGAAATACCTATATTTAATCTTAAAAATATTAATTATAGTTTTATTTTACTTTATTATTGAAAAAATAATGATTCTATAAAATATAATTAAAATATGTAATTTTTCTTGAAATAGTTCAAGATATTCACAGTACCTGTTAATTTTTATAAAAGTATTATTTAGTTAAAATTACTTATAAGTAATTTTTTTTAATCTAAAAAATTATTTCGACAATTAAGTCACCTATACGACTTCAGTTACAATAGTAGTTAAATACTAAAATGTAATCTAAAATATTGAAATATATATGTATACAGAGTGTACCACAATAATCTGAATTTAAATATAAAATTGTCATATCTTTACGATACAATATATATAATGTATTTATAGATTATTATATTTTAATAATAAGTTTACTCCTATATGCATACTGTCGTAATATTTTGGTAATGGAAATTGTTTAATCTTACAATTATTACTTCATTGGAATTGGCCAATAGCATACCATTTATTATCACGATCATTAAAAACAAAACATTTTTTTTTTGTTATCGATCATATATATTATTTTTTTATCAACCAGCATAAATCAGTTTTCGTGAAGGCCCGCGGGTTGTTAAAAATATAAAAAGTGGCAGTTTGTATTAAAAAAATATGTATTAATACATTAATTATATATACCAAGTTATTCGCGCTTACTAAACGACCCCGCATAATTTAGTTTTTTGTTATTTAATTTTATATATTATTGATTACATTCTATTATTCTAAAATATATACTTTATGACCTATACGTCACATCATATGTTGAATTTCTGCATATATATTTTTTATAAATTGTAAATATTAATTTTTTGCAGCGTATGAAGACTGCGAGGAGTAAATATGTACTGAAATAAGCAAATTAGTGAACAAGAAAGTTTTTTGAACATTTTACATACACTACTCATACTTTATTCAGTATAAAAAAATATACAATACAAATATCAATAACATTAAACGGTCAATATACCGTTTGATCAATAAAACATCGATGAACGTGTACCTATCATACACCGATGTCTATATGGTTTTTATCCTTATTTAGTTACTTACCCTATGTGATGATGCGTTTGTATTTTATTAAGTTCGTATCTTTGGAATTGTTCTGTAAAAAAAATACATCATTGATTAGTTAAGTAATGCAACATAAATAATAAATATATTATAAATAGATCAAAGATATATGTGTGAATGGCAAAAATACATTTCGAATAAAAAACGATTAAGTGATTACAGAAGTAAAAACAATGAGTTTCTGTTAAATTAAACATTTTTATCCACTTTCTCTCGATTCCTTATCGAGTGACACGAGCTAATCTTAAGTACGGATGACACAGTATATATGGAAAAAATCCTGCTGAAGGTAAACGACCCCGCTTGAGTCAGTTAGCCTACATTTAAACTTTTGCGAAAAATGTTTTCATTATAAATATCCGTGGATAATATAAATACAGCACAACGCTAAAGGTATATGTTTATTAAACTATATTATATGTTATATTTTGATAAAAATCGCAATGTACCATAAGAAGCATTTTCAAAGAAAATAAATTATATTATTTCAATATTAAAGATAACTACGTTATAACTCATATTAAATATATAAAGACACCACAATTTATCTGCGAAAATCATTATACTCTGCATAGAAAGAGGAAAAAAATAATTATCTTTTGTCATTAAATACTTTCAAACCTTTTGTTTTATCGTTCACCACATAGAATATAAACCAATAATATAATATACGTACTTAACAGCCGGTTATTATAATCAGTAATCACTGATCAGCAATCAGCATTCACAATTAAATCATTATCTAAATGAGTATTTTTATGAATTCATTTGACGAGACATCAATGTTCATTACAAAAGAGTAAATTAATTTTCGATTTCTATTATACGATTAAAATCAATTTTCAAATAGAAGAATTTCGTTTTTCTCTCGTCTTGCATCTATAGGATTGCTGATACCTCTCTCTCATTCTTTCTCTTACAAACACCGCACTCTTACTAATTTCATGGAATTGCTTATTTCTCACGCGGATTTCAATTATCGTTATTATCATACATCTAAAACCACATACGGTACTATCGCAATCCAAACCGTTAATGCACTTATATGTATATAGGTAAATACGACATATAAATGTAATACTTGACTCTGCGTGTACTCGATGGATATGAAGTAATATTGACAATGAGAAAAAGTGAATCTTTCCAGCGACGTTTCAACTATGTATATACAATATGCATATGCACGTTCAACTGAATTAAAACCATTGCCAAATGTAGTTCACCATTTATTTTTATTTTTATTATAACCCATTTACTTTCACTCGATATTTCTAAGTATGTATCTTAAATAAAATTATATACAACAAATTCGATATATATATACGAGTACTAACTACGAGTGTATAAGTACAATAATAGTACTTTATAGCGGTAGATTTAGTTATATAGATATGCCTCCTAATCATTTCACAAACGAAAAATCGTCGAATTGCAAACATCGAAAAACTCGCTAACTGTTTGATATTATGGTCTAGTTTATGAATAGTCAGCAACGGTTTCTCGTCGATTTTCTCATTGTATACGTCCTTTGGGTTAATTTTCTTATTTTTTTCAATACTATGCGTATTTAGTATACGATTCTCATGATTTACCGAACATTTATTGTAAACAATTTGCTGAAGTTGTTATACAACATCGTTGTTGACCGATAAAAAACCAACAGTAAGTATATCGTTGTAAGCATTTTTTTCCTCGTCGGTAGTAGCCCGTAGGCCGATACGGATCGTCGGACAACACAGTTCTCCTCCAGTCGACAGAAAAAAAAAAACGTCTTGTAATGATTATCGTTTTTCCATTGCTGTCTTTATGCACCGGAAGAGTAAATTAACAAGGTCAATGGTTCGAAGACGAAGCAATTTAAACCCAAATGACTGCGGTATCAGTAGTGTAATATATATTTCTTACGTATTGATGCGGTTTAAAATCAGTTGGGAGATGATTTTTGATGGGCAAACAACGAGTAGTTTTTATATAAAACTATTTGGTTCCGTGTAAAATGTGATACTTGACATCTGTCAAAAAAACTTAAATATGAAGCAAATGATATAATTCGCAAATGTATTGTATTTTTTTTCTAGGAAGAAGGAGTTAGAAAAAAACACAAATATTATATTATATTCACATTTATCTACTATTCTTTTGAATTTGATAAGTTGATTGTATTTTTTTTATGTCACAGTAAAAGTGTCTTCAGAGAAAATGCATTGAAACAATAATAGTTTAAATCAATAATATTAATTTAACACCGTTATACACATTTTTATTGTACAATAATTTCAATTACTCCATTTTTTTTTTATATATATCAGGAAACAATAATTCTATACTATTTTATTGATCGTGTTGACAATACACTTAATATATATCTATACTTTATAGAATAAATAATAGTTATTAATTTTAGTTGGAGAAAGTCAATTAGTTTTTCAAACATTAGTTAACTTCACATTAGTCATTACCGTACAAATCTAAAATAACAATATCTATGCATTTAAAAGCCATATTTTAATATCTTTTCACTTATACTTCAATTTTGTATATTATATAAGTTATAATTTATAACCTTAAACTTCTGCCAATACAAACAATTGTTTCAACTATTATAAATGACAAAATACAATCAGACTTTTTCTTTATGTTTATAAGATGCTTTCTTCAACCGTATATATTTAAATTTAGTTTCTAGTTTTTTATATTGAACAATTTTAATGCGTCATGTGCAATCATAGAAACGTGGTCGCAAATATAGAATTGACTACATAAAAAAATGCATACAAAAATAATGTCAATAGATAATACGTTTAGCTTTACGAATATTTTATGTTTACGCGAAAACAACCGTGAGCGAAAATTAAATTCTCATCAACGTCTGTCCTTGGAAGGTCGTACAGCATAATGGTGCGTGTACCAAACGCGTGTGCTTATATATAGGTATCACTATAGACTGCATACGTACGAATATTTAATATACTTCTATTTCACTACTACTAATGTTTTGTGTATAATATAGTTTTCATAAGTATGCAAAATTACGATCTTCGAGTATTTACGATTTATTGAATTTTTCATAAAACAACACGCGCGATGATCGTATGTACCTGTACAATATAAGTTGAGGGGCCCTCCATTGTTCGCGTACAGTTCACGACGGTCAATTAAACAACGGCGTCAATTTCACAACACTCGAAACAATACGCCATGTAATATTTCAATACCGAAATAATACTGGGTCGGTCTATTGTTTTCCTGGACCACGATGGTATCGTGTACCACGAGTCCACGACCCGACCGGGAACGAACGTTGAGAAATTTTAATTGTTATGAGTTATGCTATAAACTGCCAACAACGACGACGACGCGTAAATACGATGAAATACATTTCAATTGTTTGAGGATATCATATTATTTGAGAAAAAAAATAAAAATGACAAAACGAAATCTTTAACACGATTAGGCAGCAACTACGACTTTAATAGGCCAACCGAAAACGATAACTAGTCTCAAATCTACAACGGTGTTTAGACTTGAAAGACTGGTTTGAAATTAGAAAATAAACATTGGCGGTCAATAATAATAATTATTGTCATCTCACGTGAGAAATATATATAATTTTAGGTGCATATATAGATATAAGCTTATTATACTCGCTTCATCAAAACATTGCCTAAATATAATGCTTTTAAATTCATATGAAATATTTGACTCTTATTTATTTTTAATTTGACTAGTAATTTTTTAACATGTTATTTAGGTAATGGAAAAATAGTTTCGAAAATATTTTCTGTTTGATTAGTAGTAAATTAACCAAAACATAAAATAGTTACTAAGCGCTGATACGCATTTTCTAAACGCGTGTTACATAATATAGCGCAAAATATAGCAATACAGTGTGTAATCCAATATTATCACATAATAATTATTATTTTGTACTAAAATAATAATTAATATAAATCATAAGTAAACAATAATTGTTAACGTGTATTATATTGTCGCCAATGATGGTTATACATATTGCGTGGATCGAATAAATCCGTTATGATGGAAAGTTTGATTAAAAAACGAAAGTTTAAAATGGATCATCTATTTCCATACGAAATTTGAGAATGTTAAGGCGCTAGTGTATATGTTACATGAACCGTAAGTTGTGTTATTTTTCACTTATATACCAATGTACGGTGTAAAACAAATGGTTCCCACGGTATCCTGGTTAGTTTTGCAACTGCGTATAAAATCTTGCAGAACAAGGTTCGCTACGATGGCGTTTGCCTCGTAATACATCAATAGCCGTGGTGTGTGTGTGTGTGTGTGTGTGTGTGTGTGTATGTGTGGGTCATTATGCGATCTCGAGACGATTAATCATTCGACCCGGGGTCCTATATAGATATCCGTAGTATGAATACGTATCTATATAATCTATACATGTACACGCGTCGTAAATATACGATTTAGAAATTGGCGGCAAAGGCTTCTTTAGATTTCCGATCTAACTAGAGCGTGACAAAGACATATGATTGCATTGGTTATAACGTTTTTAAAAAAAATTATAATTTACAATGGCATGTGAAATAAATTAATAATAATAAAAAAAAAAATGGAAAAATGGTTATTAAATTGATTTACTTCAATGTGACAGTCGCGTTTATAAAATGGCTTAAGAGATAATGTCACAGCGAGGTACAAAAATCACGATATATTGTATTACATTTCTCACATTAAATAATTTTTCATTCATATATTGTCATGAATTCATGATATACTATTTTTTTTAAACTTTCACAATAACTATAGGTATAGGTACACAGTTTAATATGTTGGAATGTAACATGTATAAATAACAACGTATTGGGATAAAGTTGTTTGCATAATTGTATTATTATTATAATATTCAAAAACCATGCATAATATTAATTCGACGTTAAATAATGAATCATATTGTAAAACACGTACAGTTTATATTTTTGTAGCTTAGCTAAATTTTGAATTCAGTTGAAAACACGCCGTAACAACAAGCGCACCTATATATACATTAATCCTGCACAAAAAAACGAAATCAAAATAAATGTTGAAATGGTGTGGCGATAGAGATGTACGAAGCTTCGTTATACATTACACACAATTCGTAAATTCAAGATTTAACAATACGTACACATTACAAACGGTCTCCTTCGGGTGTAGTAATATAACATAGACTGACTATAGACTACCAAAAAAAAAAAAAAATTAAAATTAATAACATATTACAGTGGATATTATTATACATCATGTGCCATCAGGGTTCACGATGACATGCTATACAATATAATATATAATAACAAACGACGAGATGTAAAAAGCGGTCTGCTCAATGATGACCTAAATGCACTCGCACGCAAACACAATATCCACACGCAGAAATACACAATAACAACACACCTAACGACGGACGAAATTAAATTCTATTATAATAAATATAATATAAACTCGTCGAGAGGCGTTCCTAACAACAGGCGCTTTTGTCCCTAGCTCACTTCCATAAGCCCTCTTGCGAGTTGTCGTCGTCGTCGGCTATAGGATACTTGGATGGCATGTGACCTTGAACGGAACAATCCAATGGCGACAACGACAACAACAATAAATGGGTTCGCAGCTGCAGCTACTCTACCTCCACCTATACAATAAATGTTAATAATATACAGGGTGTCTTGCAGTATTTTTTCTTTCATAACATTATATATGTTCGTTTGCATAACATTATATAATACACATGTGGTAGATATTCCGCTATCTAACCTCCGCTCAGCTAAAATGTAATAATCACAATATCTATATTTGAATTTTGAATACTTATATTGATCATACAAGTAATAATTGTACTTTTGAAATATATAAGATACGATGCTTCATACTATTTAATACTATATAACACCATCAATTCGCTGAGTCCGTTGAAGTAAATCAAGAACGCATAATGTAGATTATATAAATTATAATAAAACTGTGGCTTCCCAATACAATTTAATGATGACCGAAATGTATAAACTGGTAAACAGTTATCGATTATTTAGACGAGGCAGTACAGTTGCGTAATTGGGGTGTTATATCATTATTGGGGTTTTATGTTGTATTTATTTAAGACAAATATTAGTTAATAATAAAACATTTTATCAAAATCGAATTTTAAATATGATGATAAGACTATGATAGTTATCATTGCAAATCGTAGTTGTTATTACAATATTACTGCATGAAAAATACATATAGCAGTAATTAGATAAGGTTTGACTTTTTGTCAATATTTTGTTGAAAATATTTAAAACAAAAATCATGTCAGCCCCCATTTATACACATTTTAATATCAGAGGAATGAGGCCGTTGAGGACAGCATTGAATATCCGTTATAAGAAAAAAAAAAATGTTAACCAAATTACACTACTGAGACATCCTATACACACATCATGTGCTCGCATAACACAGGTATCGCGGGTATGAGTATGGGCAGCATTGTGTCCACACGCAAAGACGCATAATATTACGACCCGCGAAATGAGTCGGAATGCTTCCAAGGCAAACGAGTTGCGATCCTCGACGACGACGCTGCAGCAAAACCGCTCACTATAGTGATTTACCCCGCCGCCTCGTTATCACCCTGTATATATAAGTGTTCGTATTTGTTTTGTTTATTTTCCAGTCCCCCTCCACGACTCAATCGTAGGACGCGAGAGCTATATAATAATATGTTAATGTTTATAAACTAAACAGTAAATATATTATAATATTATCGTAAAACGTAAATACCGTGAATACGCACGACTTATTTGTAACAACTTTAATAATATTCTTTAATCGGACGCAACACGGTAAATTATTTTCGGCGGATAATAAAAATATTTTTAAACAAAACTGATTTTTTCATGCATTCGACGTATTACCTAATCGAAAACACTGTGAAGTAAATCTTATCTCCGTGTTTTAATATATATTATGTTAATTAAAAGAACGAATTAAAAAAAAAAAAAATAAGACAATTTAATTCTTTCAGCAGAACTATTGTGTTGATATTATTAAAAACAACGCTGCCATTCGTTGCACAATATTTTGCACTTACTATCGATTCTATTTTATAATAGGTAAAATGCATTATAAATTAAATAACTACATTGAATTATTGTATATAAACATTGCAATACCAATAAAAATGTCTTTTTACGCACAGTTTGTATTTGATTTTCGATAGTCGTTTCCTAGTTGTACACGCCTATACGGAGGCAAAAATGATATTTTTTCACTTACACATATTGTTATGACTAATTAGTAATCACAAAAACGCGATTTGAAACGCTGCGTAGGTCATAATCTTATATACACATATTGTGTTATAAATATTTAGTATTCAAAAAACGATTGTAAACTGTAGTGACTGACGATAATTTTCACGGTAATTCCTATAGAAGTGTCATTTTTTTTTTTTATTAACGACAACAATAACCGCGCAAACACACACGGCGATAATATTTGCACAGTTACATTATGCGTGTTGCAGTGTCCTGGGTCCTATCATTAGTAATATTCAATGTTTCATTAACCTACTCTGTCATCATATTCAATATGTTCGAAAAAAAGTGCAAATAGTGCAATACAAATAAAATATAAAAAAATTCTTTGACCTCATAAAGTAATTTTTAAAGGCTATAATTATTGATAGTACTAAGGCCCGCACTATCTAATTAGATACATTATTATGCTATAAATTAAATGTACTCTACACAAATAATGTGCACACACATGTATATTGTATCATACAATATATTATAAACCCGTTAAATTAATTTAATATCATAATATTCATAATGACTCATTTGGCCATAGGTAAATTATATATAAATATATAATTCAATAAGTCTGAAAATGGACATTAGACTACTTAATAGGAATTGATAACAAATAATATGATATATAATTAATGAGGTTATTAAATATTTTGCATTATAAAATGTATAGCAGTGTTATCTGTTTTTGAAATATGCATACAGTAATTAATTAAGAGATTACAAATTTATTGAACACCTGTTATATAATATATTATATATTTATATATATATTCTAATATTTTATTGTATTTTATTTATACAATTATACAATATGAAAAAAATCAGAAACATTTTTGATCTGCAACATTGTTCATTTCACATCCATATGATTATTACGATATGCCAAGCTTTTGTTCGATTTTGACGCCAATAAACCAATTGTACGCTGAATTTTTAAAATTGATACATGGATGTTTTTTTAAAAATATATTCAGAAGGCATATATAATAAGATGCGTATATCTTTAATATATATTATGATATATACGACGAATTCGATTGATGGAATATAAATCGTGGTTGGCTAATCTCGCGGAGCACGTAGGCATTCAGGTCACGAACATTATGAGTGAACATAATTTCCTTCTTTTGTATAAGGTGAAAAAATAATCTTTAGAGCACGTTTGAGTTTGTTTTTGCATATTCGATATGAATTAAAAACAACGACAACCTTTTGTAGTGTCGTGGGCGTTTGAATATAGTGATGCCTCAGCAAGGATGAATGATTCTTAAAATCGTCGTCGAATACCATTGTGTTGAGTATGCGAATTTATTATTTAAATTTATTCATCAATGTAATATTAATTCATTGTACGAATAAAAAACGAAAATCGTGTTTATAAACAGGTGGGCATCTATACGTGCGCCCTATACATACGTAGTTTCGGATAAGCCAACTTAATTGATTAAAATCGTCACTGATTATAAAAATAATCAGGATAATATAAAAAATATTTCAAAATATTTTGAACTATTAAATATAAAAATTTCATTTAATTGTACAACTTTTCAATTTCCTGTATGGTATTAGTTAAGATGGTAATTAGTAAATTATTTACAATTATTTCATATTTCTATCATACTACTTTAGTTTAAACTAGAGAAACTATATTATTACGTTTTACGATTAAACAGCATTAGGAACTCTCAAAATGTTAGAAATTACATTTAACGGTATGTCTATGTATCAGGTAATGTAATCAAAAATAATGGCGGTCTCATTAAATATTTTTTTGCGAACACAAAATGTTTCTCATAGTGTTTACTTATGTTAAACGTACATGTTCTTATTTTTAAATACTATTAATTTATGACACATTTATTGTATTTGTAATTCATGTGTATACTATAAATTCTTATTAAAGATGATATTAGTGGACAAACATAACATATTTTATTACTACACAAACTTAAACAAATGCAGGTACAGATGGTAAGCTTATATGCTTACAAGTTAGAATCAGCCATAATAAAAAGTGAAAGGAATAAATGAAAAACTATAATGGGTGCATATACTATATACTATATATATAACTATTATGTATTACATTCGTGTAAGTATATCTCATGTGATTACACCATTTTGTAGTACGTATATCTACTAGATCGTATTACAGCGGTGTCTTGAAATGAAATCTAGAAAATTGAAATTATATTCTAAGAGAGATCTATTATTTTGAAATCGTAGGTATTAGTGCAATTTAGATTATTATTAATTATTAGTATTATGATTATTGTTATTATTACTAGGTTGGTGAAACGAATTCGACTATCAAAAGTATAGATTAGGTATAAATTTAAATTTTATATTATGTAAGATTTCTCTTTGCCAAACGATAGTATTATATTTCATTGAAAACGAAAATCCGTAACGTTTAATTAAAAGGTTCTATATAATTAAAATTTAAAATACATCTAACCATAACCGGTGCGGTCCGTAGCGTGAAATTTTATCCTGCAAACATCGACATCATACGATAATAATATGAATAATAAAGACCCATTACACAAGACGTATTTCTTCTATCTACCATGGCGTGGATATAATGTTCTTATTATCACACATGTGCTTCATGTAAGGTTTCAGTACCATGTCAGCTGTTAAGTTTATAGAAATATTAATAATAAATTCGAGAATTAAAAAGTTTCAACTTTTTTAAATGAAAATAATTTATAAAATGTAAACAAAAACTAAAAACAATTATCGAATTTAAAAATACTTTACTTAGTATAGAAATTGATAACGATTTAAGTTAAGATCATCTTGTGATTAATAATTATGTACAACCATGATATGAAAACTATAAGAAATACGAAGAACGAACCACAATAATAAGTAAGATAATATAGGCGAATAACCTTCTATAAATACAATTTATCAAAACGTTATTTGTTAAGATAACTCATGATTAATACTTTTTTTATTTTAACTAACATTTTTTTATATTTCAATCGCTCTTGTATTCGAGCACACATACAATAATTCTATTTCCATAAATTGTATTTTATAAAATCAAATTATAAATTGTCGAAAACGTTTCTAATTCACGAATTAGCTAATGAATTAGTCATACTACACAGATGCATAAGCTATAGTGGTGTTCATAATGCATTGTGGAAATATAATTTACTATATATCTGTAAACATTATATAGCCGTGAACTTGACGATGAAATGTGTGACGCAGTTTAGTCTGCGGAAGAGTCGAAAATAAGCAGTCGGGTACCGCACCGACGCCCCTGGTCTCTGGCAAATCGTTTTGGTAAAAGGGGAATGGGGAGCATACCGAATCATTCCGCTCGAGTTGTTCGTCGTCGCCGGTGAACCTTATCGCGTGCGCGAGCAGGTGTCACTGCCGATAACGCCATGTCTAACTGCAGGCAACGGCTACGTCCGTTTTCGGTGTCTTTGAAATTTTTTTATCGTTTCATGAAAGTCCACACACACGATGGTGAATATGATGATAGTTAAACATAACGGTTTCAATTATTTTTTTTCATGTTAGGTAAATTCTATATGCCCATCAGCAGGATGTCGACAAAAAACTAGGTATACGAATAAAAATCTGAATTTCGGCCGATGATGAATATTATTATAATACGAGTATACTATCTATCGGTATACACATAATATTATAATATAATGATTAGGTACGCTGAAAACATTGTCTAGAAAAAAAAATTCAATCTCTATTATAATGCGATATTTTGTTTTTCTTTTAAACTGTTTTACTAATAATGACTAACAATTCCTTCTTAAAATTATAACATAATGACATTATTACTAATAATACGCAAATATGATGTTATTTCGGTATCTATAGCATTATTATAAAGTGTAAAGGTAATATTGCAATACTAAAATAATGGAAACCGGAAACTATAAATATCAAAATCTTATCCTCAATCAGCTGAAAATATATATTATATTTATCGTGTGAAATTCAATTTTTTTCGTTTGTTTCATTTTGAAGACGCGCGCTAGACCGGCTCATCGGAACGAACGGATATTAAAACACTTCCGAACTATTATAATACATTCATTGTTGTTATAGACGATGAGAGTGAAAGTAAATGTTTACAATTAATAATAATGTAAAACAGTTAATATTCTTGTTGGAGAACGTTCATTAAAGCGCTGATGAGTTCGGAAGAAGAACGCATGACGTTACTCATCGAAAATTTACAGAAACAATGATATACAAAAATATACGCTTAGTGTATAAAATATATCATATTACTTACGTAATTTAAAAGAAACTATTTGAATTGCATGCAAGTTATATTCGTTTAAAATAATCACTACTTTTATCTAATAACACTGTACTAGTTAGTAGTAGTAAATCTCGGATTTTTTTTTTTTGAAGGGAGCATAGTTTTCTTATATTCATATCATATCATTTTGTAAACACAATATTTAGGATTTGATTTTAGGCCTTACATACATAATATAACAGTCAAGGGGGGCGGGCACCTTGAATTGGCTACTGCTGAGTACTGATTAGTAGACTATATTGAAAATAAAATCGTTTTCTGAGCAATATTAAATTTTGAGTTCGTGGAGACTTTGATAGTCGCACACAAATTGATATTGTGTAGTTTTTGTTAATTTTCTTCAAGGTTTCTACAGTAGTATTTGTTTTTTATGTTTAATAATTTATGAAAATGAGCTTAATAATATGTTATTATGTCTTATATGCAGGTATAATATAATATAAATATGGAGTTTAAATGATTAAAATTGTTTACTATTAAGCACGCTTAAGATGATCAAGATAATACGCGTGATGATGCCGTGGTAACTGTATATACGTGACATCGCTGCAGCGGACGTTCAACTCTCCGTAAATTGTGAAAAAAACTTGTGTCAATAAAATACAAGAAGACAATTGTTTCATTTGCTCGGGATAATAAATAAAATAAAATTATCAAATTTCAAGAGTATAGTTTACCAATGTTGCTTCTTATAATTAATATATCATATTATTTTACGGTAGCTGGGTGTTACTGTACCTGTCTGTATATAAGTATACAACTAATATTTCGTGTGCAGTTTATAGTTTAGGCGTAGATTTGAATTCCTATTGTGAAATTTATATATTTTTTCTAAATTTAATATAATCATTTTATTGTTAACCTTCCGACCGGTAAATTTTGGAATACATAAATATTTACATATTATTATAAAGTCATAATACCCACGTAAATCAAGGAAACAGAATTCGTTTATTTCAAAGCTATAGCCACGAAACTAAAATAATATATTAACGTCTGCAAAAATGTAATTGGCACATTTTCATTTTAGTGGTTTCTAAAACTTTTGTTTTCCTGGCCTTGCATGAATTTACTATAACATATAAGCTACGAATCATGTATAACATTAATATATGTTTCCATACGCACATTATCATAATTTTTTATCTCGTTTTGAAACGAAATTAATTGTTTTAAGTCCATCAGAAGAAATCGTCCATCATATTTTCGCGACACATTATAATATATCAGGTCAGTCATTCACCGGTGTAGTATGTATATATACTAGGTAGGTATATACACTTTAGAATTGAATCGACGACACATTCCAACGCGTGTCAGGGAGAGGGGGTAACCTTACTATAAACTGTGATGGGCGTGCAGATAGCATAATAATGTTAATAATAATAACAAACAACAACAACCACGACGACAATAACAATGATAATAATTTATAACGTTGAACACACGACAGAGTGTACATTATACACACGACCGACCGACGTCGGTTTCGATTCTCCGACCTAATTACGCGCGCAAAATATAAGTATAACGTGTAAAGGTACCTCTTCCATACATAATATTTTAATATAGCGATATAATATATAGCATTATAGCTCTGCACGGCCGGTCGCGTGTGACAGTGACCACCGCGAGACAGTGTTATAATATTATATAGTCGCATATATTCGCCACCGTTGTGGTCGATCTCGAAAACTCTATGCAAGTATACAATAGATGGATGCCATCGCATATACGTCGTTTACGAGCTCGATGAGCGTGTAGTACTTATACTATTATTATTATTATGTATTTTGTTTTTTATTGCGCAGTGCAAACGTAAGTACCCATTAATCTAAGCATATGCGAACAAAATTCCGATAGAAAGCACATTTTTTTGATAACCACAAATCACAATATACAGCTAATATAGGTTCACACACATTTATACCGAATCGCGGTTTTCATTTCTTTTTTCTTTTTCTTTTTTTTTTTTTTTTTGGTGGGGGGGGGGGGGTAAAATTATAATGTCTGTGCACGTGAAAACCATGACCTACTATATCAGTACGTGGCCATAAGAGTTGTCACTCATTTTTTTCAGTTTTTCTTTTATTGTAGAACGCGAAAATAAATAGTCTTGATTTTAGATCCATAAATTTCTATAAATCTCGCATATATATTGTAATATTAATTTTAATGTAGTAAAATAATTATATAGAGCTGGTAAAAATATTATGACATGTATATGTTCGTTGATTTTCAAAAAATGTAAACATAGTACTAGTACAGGTACAAAAACATAGGATAGATAATTATTTTAGTGCCACCTTTATATCTAGGTGCGTAATAAATCTTATATTTCGGTATGTGTAAATCATATTTTTGCATAATATATATAGTATATTTTAACAGGCATTACTAAAAATGTTTTAATATTAGGTATATGTTAACTGATTCGAGTATTTAAGTATTTATGTAGGGTGATTCATCATGCATGCTCACTTTAATTTTTGAATTAATATAATTAATTTATTAAAATTCAAATTTTTGGAATTTTCAAGTATACTTAGATTAATCGTATATTATCAATTATTCAAATTTTTATACTATTTTAGTGATGTCTCATGACGATACAAAATTATTTTTTTCAAATGAGTGAACTTTTTTTGCAATAAGGTATTTAGCAGATGGTTTATTTAAAAATGCTTAAGTATATGAATCTAAATGTTAATGAATAGTTTCTGGGTTATTAAAATATATAGACCCACTAAAAATGATAGTCCTTAATATTTACAAAAATATAAAATATAATATGTAATATTAAATTTAGTATTTACTATTTTCGGAAAATGTTTGCATATTACAAAATGTTGATAGGTTAATATATTACTAAAAATGTTCAAATCATCATGATCTCTATATATTTCCAAACCCATTACCCTGAACGTTTTATCCTTAGTACACAGTTATAACTCAATAACTATACTTGTTCAAATTTCTATTGGATAAATACAATTTTTTTGAAAGTCATCTAATTAAAAATATATGAGGGGAAATGGTGATACTCATTTAAACAAAAGGTTGTTACCTTAAATGGAGTAAATATCTAATTATTTAGAAATATAATTTTTAAGTATATTTAAAAGTTTCAAAAATCATTATTTAAATTAATTTTTTATTAAAGAAAAAATGGGAAATTCTTGGTGAATAACTCGATCACTCTATGCACCGACACGTACCTTTCGATAAATTTTTATAATATATACAAATAAAGTATGAAGATTTAAAAGTATGGATTGTATACGTGGTACACTGACCGTTTCTATAAATGCCTCACTCGATTAAAAGTAATAAGTAATCGATTTATTTTTCACAAATTCCAAAATATGTGTAAATACGATGTGGTGTTGTATAGTTTGTCTAAACGTTAAGTATATTTTTATGTTGTCGAGAAAAACTATGTCAGCCTTATACCTACTTATACCTACCATAAAAATAAAAATAATATAGTAACATAAAAAATGTATTTAACTTTTTTTGTAATTTATTCCTGGAATTGTTGAAAACAATATAAAGACTAACTATATGACGTTAGTGTTAAAAGTAATAAAATAATACTTAAGTTATAAGTAACAACTAATAATTTATTGAGCGAATCATACAGGTGTATACTGTATTTACTATTTATTGTAAACCGCAACGTAAACATTATTACTTAATACATGATACTATAACATTATCTGTTGCAGAACCGCACGTCCAAACATTACAAGGCATGATGTATTTTTAACAGTTAATTTTAAAATCAATTAGACATACTTTAGTTTGTTAATCATTTTATAAACGGCGTCAACAATAACGTCCATGATGCAAATAAAATATATCCTTGAGTTATATCATACGAGGCTTACTCATAAATCTCGTTAAACCAACTTCCGCGTGGATTCGCCGATAATCAACAGCACTTAAAAGTAATCGTTATAAAATGACGAATTTACAAAGGTTGGTTAAGAATTAATATTGTATGTTCGTACAAATGTTTATTTGATTAACCGATTGTGAATTATACATTTGATGTGAACCAACAATTTTCTTGATGTTTATTAAAGCTAGAGACGAAAATATGATTTCTTATCGAATACTTATCCTACTTATTCTTAAAGACTATTGACGTCAAAACTAAATTCAAATGGGAACAATAATCGACAAGTCGACAATCGACATTTTTTATTTTGAATTATAAAAATGAGGCAAGTAAGCCAACGATTTCGCGTATGTAAAATCAGTTTCCGGCTATGACTAATTTGTAAAACTACAACGTACTTAATGTGTATTTTAGACTGATTGAAATTATAGATAGAGATTTCTAGTCGTCTTTGAATATACAAATTTTAATCATAAATGGTAGGCTTTATTGCTGTTCGAAATAGAAAATCTTTTTTTCAGGTGAAAAAAATGACGGCACAAACATCACTAAACAAGTTAAAAAAAATGTATTTCCAATTTCCATATAATGAGTGTAGTTTTTTCGCCTGCATATAGTTCCATGGCCTTATTAGATATTAATATTTAAACACGATCACTGTATTATAGATCAGCACATTGCATTCTTACTATCTGTTATCTGCACGCATAGTATTATTGCTCTCCCGTTGATTCGAGGACTAGTCCTGTACCTGCAAACACAGCGAAAGGACTATGTTAGTATGTTACTATACGTAAATATATATGCGCTGCGCCTCTTCGCATTTTAAAAAGTCAATAGAAGTCCGCCGCGACAAAGGTGCGGCTCCTATAAACGAGTTGTGTTTTCTAGCAAGACATTTTCTCTTTGTTCAATTTCAAGCATGAACAAACGTATTTTAATGGCCCATCAGATGTTGTAGCAATCGGCATAAAAGCGTGTAACATACTATTATAGATATAGGCTCATATTATTATATATTATAGGTTGCACCACCTATAACTATTGCCTACCTATAATATATTTACATTTTACCGATGATATTTTAAAATAGAATAATGAAACGAGTTTAATGCACAACGTACCATGATAATGCACATTCTTATTGATGTAAATTTACATGATGGTTCGATCAATATAATGTACGCATATAACATATATATGCATATAAATGTATTTAGTATTATACACTGTATATATGTAATGTATTTTGGTTAAAAGGTTTTGAAAGCACGTTATAATGAGTTCGCTCATATGGTCATTACTCAAAAAATAACTTACCATTACGTATTACCGATTTTAGTTAATTTTCGAAAGTTACATATGGCAATCTAACAATTTGAAAAGAAAACAGTTTAAGATTACGAATTAAATAATGTGTATTATTTCACAGAGACGAATAAGGAACATAATTATTACGACAAACGTTAACTAGGTATTCGTTTATGAATTATGACGGATCCCGTTTAATAATATCATACATGTATACATTTTAAAACAGTTGATGATCGGTTGACAACAAATTATTATTTTCTCGTTTATATCAATTAGGTAGTAATTTATGATTTAACATATCACAATAACGACTGTCTATATAGACCACTTTTATATCGGTTTGTTTTGTAGAGTTTTCTTTCCATACATTTTGAAAACATATCATAATAATGTGTCTTAAAATAATGTACGAGTATAACACTCGTACGGAAATATAATTATGTAATAATATAATATTATTTTTTATCAGCATAATATTAACAATATTAAACCACTTTGGCGGCACGTATTTTGAACGTCATATTATACTGTAAACATTAAATTTTCGATTTTCGTTAATTAATCACATGCTGCAGGTATTTAAATGTGTATCGGTGGCGGTGTTTTCACTTTCTCACGAATTCCTCTTGTTGTAACTGCATATGCGTACCTATAATACAACCCTCAGGGCGAACCAGATCGTGTGGGTCGCGGAACCACTTTCGCATTCATCCGGTCATCGTACCATTATTATTACGGTATTATCGCGTATATATAATATGTATCGCTGTATGAATAATATTATGTATACCGAGCAAGAAATATTATGATATTATCTAAATGAGCCGGTTATCGTAATTTTTTTATTATATGCGAAGATCGATTAACGGTAGTTGTCCGAGAACTTCAAAATCATATAGTAGTCGTACGAAAAGATATAAATTGGTGAAAATAATTCGATTTGACGTATTCGTATAGTGTAAACTAATATAAGTTTCTATACTATATACTAATTGATTTTTTTTCTTTATGTAACACTTTACTAACTGGTCTTATGAAGAAAAATTAAATTTTAAATAATTTTTAACATAACAAGATTGGAGACATATATATTTATTTAAATTATTTAAGTTTATAAATAGAAAACAAAAATAAAAAATATAGCATAGAATTTAATAATTTGGTTTTGAACTAATTAATTTATCATCTGATATTATTTATCAATATATTCAGAATAAGAATTAGTATCTTCAACATCTGTAATAATTATTACATCTGTAATATTTAATATTATTTATCACTAAAATTGCGTTTATTATTTAAAATAGATAAGATTAATAATCAATTAATAAATTATTTTAAAGTACATCAACGAACTCATAAAATCATCGGCGTGTACTGCTTACTCAGTTAGGACGTTCAAATTGAATTGTGTTGAAAATATTTTGTATAATAATTATGCTCAATTTTTGTTTTTTATTTTACTACTAAAATAAATATATGTGTTAGGGGTAGTCAAATCATATTATTTTTCTATCGTAAAAATTATTAATTAGTGTACAATGTACCAAATAAATGTTGTGCTTACATTTTTGTGACGATTTTTAATATAATGTATGTATATACGAAAGAAATTATAAATCAAGCCAACCGACAATGTTGAGTTAAATTTGTAAATTTACTTCATATTTTATGTTTATCTATGCATAAAAATATTAGCACAATATTTTAGAACAGAAAGCGTTAGGAACCTATTTGAATCTTAAATTAATAAAAGGGTGACAATTTTTTTCAAAAAAGTAAAAAAAAAATATAATACTATTTATTAATTAGTAATTCGATATGTTCATAATGTAACTAATAATTTTTTATCACACTTAAATAAACGATATTTTGCATGTTTAATTAAATATGCACTTCTAGAATTCCTTGAGTTTGTCGCTATATTATATTACTATCGCGCTTCATCTCTTTCTATTTATAAAAAAAAAACAGTTTCTAATCAATTTTAAAATCAATAAATTCCTCCACTGCGTAAATATCAAAATATTCTGAAATGGTATACATGTTTGTTTAGTTGCAAACATACATTCTGTCTGAAACAGTGAAAGTTCTGTGCCAGGACCTACCGATTGTTTCGTGTCTTCGACCGGTAATGAACTCGACGTAGGTTTCGAATGCCCTTGTTTAGAACGGAAACATCGAGAAAGCTGGGTACTACCGGCGTTCGATTATCCTTCCAAAATCACCCGAAAAGCAAAAGTATGATATCACTATTGATCATAGGTAAATTTAATTTCACAATAATATCGCACTCGCCGTCAGTTTATATTGCATTATTTTATTCAACCGCAATTAAATTAAAAGTTCAAAAGAATAAAATATTAAGATAAATAAATGATATTATTAAACCCGAAATAGCTATAGTTAACATAATAATAACAGATGCACACATTTTTGATACTTTGTTAGATAATATATTATTCTCGTTTTTTTTCGATAGTATTTCCTATATTCTCCGTTTTAAAAAATCTATAACTCGTACAAAATAATAATATAATTACAATCGGAAAGTAGATAAGGTATACTTAAGTTGACATAAATGACAAACTGCCTGCAATAAAATTTTTGAAGGAAAAAAGAAAGAAAAGAATACCACGCGTAGAAAATTAATCACAATGATAATTGATAAAGTATAAAATGCTATCTATATAATGAAATCATTAAACATGACTACAATATATTTTATATACATACATATTGGTTTCAAGGTTAGAAAATGATTTCTTTTTTACCCCACCGGTGTCCATATATGTGTCGTCTGTAAATACGACATATTTTGAAGCAATAATACATACAGCAATAAGTATACCCATTAAATCGTCGTACCTACTCGTACCTATTATCGTGTGTTTTAATAAATTAGTCGTACGCAGACATTTACGATCGGATATAACGATAATAATATGACACCACACAAGCTGTGGGATGTAAATATTGTAATATACGTGTATATACAATAAGTCGATAAATGATATCATAATAATAAAAAGGCGAGTGAGTGATTATATTTTATTTTGTACCATATATATATATATATAATAGTATATGAATTTGATGATTTCGAACGAGCATAGAAATACGATTTTCAACGTTTTATCGAAACTATAATAATATGTATATGTAGGTATATGATTTCTCGAAGGAAATGCGTTTTCTAAACAATTTAATGAACGGTTGCAGACACACGCGTAACTGCGTAAGTGCAATATATGAAACATCATAATAACAATATATATTATATTCACGTAAACAACAATAATAATAATGTGTTATCGGACGAAAAAGATAACGATGTGAACTCGTCGTATTGTATTGTACCGCGGAGCACGGAGAAAATCAATTTACGCGCAAAAACGTTATTTTCTCTACCCGCAGTACCCCCTTTAAACCCCCTCCACTTGCGATCACTAAACGAACAATATTTGTATCTTCATAAATTCATAATATATTATCACGTGCGGTTCAAGTAATTATCAACTACATTGTCGCAAACGAATTTTCAATGTTACCTCTTTGATGGCGCTAGAACTATTGAACTTGTAATATTATGTAATATTATGATATTATCATATTATGATCATATCATAATATTATGATATGATATGAGTTACACTGTTGCATTTTCCGATATCAATACCTATGTATATACAATATACATTCTTCAAAGTTGTTACTTTTTCTGGGTTTTAATTATTATTAACTTAGTAAATCGTTTCGTTCGATGTTTTTTTCTTACAATGTATATACAGTCGCAGTATCGCGACCTTGTCTTAATTATTGGCATAAATATCATTATCGCATTAATCTTATGAAACGGCGAACATTGTTGACTGAATCGATTTATAAAATTGTAGTGTTTAAAAAAATCGACCTTGGTGATTAACCACATTGGAAAACGACAATATCCGCGCTTACGTGTAATGTGATGCACTCCAATGTCATCGACTTCCATTGAGTCTCACTGTCGATGGAAATATTGTTTTCCACTGATTATAGAGACCGCGACTCGAGAAATACCCATAAAATATATTCACGACGGTGGTTATACATACACACATGTGCAGAACGCGTAATATATACCCGCGATTTCCGAACATTTTATCTAGTGCACAGCTGGGCAAATCAGCAGAATTATTGAGAAGGGAGGTGTTTGCTCTACTAATATATTGTAATAGTTTATAACTATAGTAAAACAACACGACCCTGAAGGAGAACGTCAAGAAGTGATATACACGCGTATCAACTATAATTACAAGAAAAAAAATATCCCCTAGCCTATTGCAGGCTAATATTATACCGAACGAAATCGTTCCCGACGAAAAGTTCAAAATCGTTTTGATTATAATATCATATTCAATTGGTTACGTATATAATTTAAATCCAATCGGATGTGTTTCGCCGAAACGATTCATACACGGATAGTATATTATATATTTGTGTGGCTTTAAAAATCCGTAACGCGCATAAATTTAAAACGGTACGTATATGATTGTGATAAGTCGTATTATCGTGTTGTTTTTGCGAGCGACTATATAAGATATTATAATTTATACGATCCACGCTGAAGGTTTATATGTACTTACAAAGTAATATTCGTATCATCGTTATTTTTATAATTCATAATGTAGATATAATACATAGTATATATATTTACATGCGTATATAATTTAGGTCACGAATTACCCAGAGCCCCGGCGCACCAAGTGATACATTGTGCGGTCTAGATGTGTGCAGATTTAGTAGTCTATTATATATTAAATATTATACCTAAATACATGTATGTATATATATATATTATTTATTACATACACAGTATACACGTCTTGTAGTATAATATACGTTTAACTCGCCGGTCGATGCCGACGATCGTCGTTTCCGATTTGCGCTGATCGGAAGGACACGAAACCCGTTACGTTCGTTGCGGTATATTATTATTATCGTTATTCATATTATATATTGTTATTGGCTTATTGCACTAATAATGGCGTAGTATTATCATATTATGCGTTATTACGCGTCTGGCCTGCAACCGTTTTCGTCCAGCAGTTTTTAAGCGGTTCGAAAACTGAGGATTATACTGATCGCCACTTTAATAATAAGCACAGTCACCGACGTAGACTATACATTATAATCGTACACTTATATCGATATTATATTAATACAAATACGTAAATACCTACACTTAGTACTTGTGCGAAAATACTCGGCAAAGAGATTATAGGTTACTGGACTAACCAGTTTGTCGCATGGGCGTGCCGTTCATAATATTATAGGAACAGCAGGAACACGCGTTTTGCAGTTATACGACCATCAAAATACTCGCATCATGATAATTACCGCAGATTTTAGACTTGATATGATGTAGGGGAAGAAACATTTTTCATAAGGAAAAGATATATATGTGCAATATATAATAATATGCACGTTTATAAATATACTGGTTTCTTAATTTTCTAGTTAAAACATTATATGTTTTAAGTCTCAAAAATAATAATTTACATTATGATGATACGTACCTATATACTTGTAAACTATACTCTTTTACTTAGGATATACTCGTATATTAGATTTTAGAATTTAAAAACGCAATAGGTACCTGAGTAACTTCATCTAGTTTAAATGTAATATATATTTAAATCCGTAAAAGCAGGAGCTACTTAGGAGGCAATCGTTTAGATATAGATTATTCATTTATTATATTTGGGTATAACATTATTTATTTGTTGTTAATTTACCCCCTCCCTTTCTACTCGCCAAAATTACCGGTTGATAAAAATCAATCACTGTTAAAAAGTATATCAATATAACACTTAGTCTGAAAATTATTATACTATAGCAGTATAACTAATCCGAGCTGATCCTTCAATAATTTGTTTTCCATCATCTGCGCAGCTTGAAGAGTGTCTTCAAACCATTTTATTATCATTCGTAGAAGAATGCAAAACCAACGCACGGGGTGTTTTCTGGGGTGCGGGCGTCCTTTATACAATAGCCGCCTTCATTTCGGTGCCTCTATAATACAGACAGTATTCACTGTGCGTGATTCGCAAAAAAAAATATATAATGATCTGGACACGCCTATATAAATTGGGCAGCGCTCGAAGGTGTATTACTGTCGATTCTCATAAAATTGATCATCTTGACGGCAGGTATATAATATAATACCTACCTATTATAACTATAATATACGCGGGTAAACATCTATCTTTGTCGAGCTGCTCGCACATTTCAATATTTTACTTATTTTTTCATTTTTTTCTTATTTTTTTTTATGTATAATACCTGTATAGTATAATATATATGTAATTGTACGTATCACATTTTTCGAATTTTCGAATGACTTTCACGTTTTATATCTCGACGATGATTGCGATTGGAAATTCGGACGTGAAATGTGCCGCGACCGACGTCCGCTGGTTTTTTTCTTTACACTTACATATAAAGGAAATATACATACTTATTAAATGTGCTACATAGTATGCTGATAATGTACCTATAATATATACGCAGACATAACGCGTGGCGTTTTGAAACAAGCTCGGCATTGTGGTTTTTATCGTTTTAGAAACATTGGGCAGTTTAACATGCGTACACGTAATAACATATCGTAACTACAGCCACCTTGAAAAATAAGCAAATATATGCGTATATTTATCATATTAGATGAAAGTGCGTGTGAGGAGGAGGTTGCTACTCATTCCGTAAACGTATAGACACAAAATTATTGCCGTTAATGCGGTGGCAATGCGATATGAAAGTGATAATCCAATTAAACAACACAAACAACAAGAGACCGCAAGAACTGTTAAGTTCTGCCGTGTAAAAGATATTGCCCGCGGTTTTTGTGCGCGATAAATCAAAACGTTGCTCAAGGTTTTATATATATATAAATACATTTATCTTAATTTACAGCAGACAATTCAGTCATATGAAAACGAACCTGATCGTCTCGACTGAAAACGTTTTTACGACACTTCAGAAACTCGTTACAAATTCTTTTAAATGTCACTAGAACGTATCATAAAAAAAAATAGTTACTTCTTATACTATTAATATACACGGAAGTGGGGGTAATTTTTTTATACCTTCAATGGCATTAGATTATCGGTTCAAATGGTTTTTAATATAGCTGTACAACAAATTACATTTTAATTTATATCTAAAGTCACAGAAATTTAATTTTTCTTCTCAATTATAAACTTAAACATTACGCATGTACTTACATTTTATTTTTTTTATAGAATATAATATATTTTCAATATTTTATAAACCTTATAAAAGATTTAACGAAACTGTTGTTCAAAATTCAAATAAATATATAATGACTCAAATATAACTACAATATATTAAAATTCAAATTGTTCCTATCAAAAACACAAATGTATGACTAAAAATATCATATTCATTGCATAGATTGTACATTTAACTGTTAAAGTTATTTACCATGTTGATAAAGTATGTATCATACAAATATATTTCACATGGACTCAAAAAACCTCTTCCCAAAATCAATTTTATTTTTATTTAGAAATAATATTTAATTTTCAAAACGACATTTAAACATTTTTAAACCATATATACTATACAGTTCAAAGATGTAGGTATATATATATTGGTGTTGATGTAACAATTTGTGAACATTTATGTGCTATTAGGCTGTTATCAGCAGAAGAATTCCAATCGGTCACGGCTGTGTCCAAGAAACATAGTATACATCTAAAAAATGAGTATGTACCAAACAAAAGATCACCTCATGCAGTCTCATCACTGCTCTCGGAAAAGAGGGGATTGATATAGTTTCCTCTGATCGACATTCTTCTACGGATTTTGACCCAAAAAACAAATAGTTCACAATTCTTGTTTATAGATACATCAAATTATTGCGTTTTGCGGTAGATTATTGAAATATTATTACATTATCCAAATTATAGTAAAATAAATCAACTAAAACGTTTTATTGTTATGAGTTAAAATAAATAAATTACAATAATTAAGGTTAAGCATTCACAAATTATGTTTAACAGCCTGAGCGTTGAATGTTAATCCAATAAACTATAAAATAATAAACTGTTAAATTTCAAATACCTGTACGCTACATAATTTTATAAATTTGGATATAAGCTATACATAATATTCACGAATTATAATAGAAATTTCAATGTTTTCTATTATAGACTATTAATTTTACATTCAAAGAATCATTGTTCAGATTATTTTTTGAGTACTTATATATAAACAACAAGACTTCTAGTTTTTTCCCATTTTATTCCTCGCGATTTTTCACATTATACTATGACTCTCGACGCGAACAAACTAAAAATCCCACGTATACATAATACTGCAGTAGTGTAAAAAAAATGTAACCGTTACAACTCTTTTACACCGGAAATAGGATTAGCAAAAAAAAAATGTACCGATTTCCAGTGAAAGCCCTCAAGTGAATTCATTTTAAGCAATTATTTCTCAAGTTGGTTCTCATAGGTCCACTCATTTATATAAAGTGCATATATTTTAAGAGTTATATATTATGTGTAATATATATATATATATATATATTTATTTGTATTCAGTGCTTAAATTATGTTTTCTTCAAAGTTCGTCTCATTAATATAATGATTATTAAATAATTTTACATAACAATTAAAAAAGAAGAATACATTTTATAATAATAATTAATTTCAAGTTGATGTAAATCATGCTTTCACCAGGTCACGTAATGTCGTCGCTCTGATTACGACACGCACTACCTGTACAACCACTGCTGTGTTTTGTCTCATCAGAATAATCCTTTTTTGTGTTATAATTTTTATCCGTATACGTATTTTTATTACAATATAATATTATACAACAAATACAGGTATTGTTGGCACATTCAAATAGAAAAATAAATTTATATTATTCAACTTGAAAACAATAATTTACTTGTTCTCGCAATATCCCATTTATTGTAATGCCCTCCTTGTATAATTTAGAGATCGTAATACCACTAATACCTATAAAATCATTCATTTTATTTCAAGCAAAAAATGTGTCACCGTTGAATGGATTCTTTTGATCAGTTAATTCATGTTAGAAAAAATATACTATCCACTTATACGATTATTAAAAAAAAATATGATAATTTACATTTATATATTTCCTATTAAAAAATATTTTTAATATTTATTTATATAATATAGTACAATATTAAATAGAATAAAGAAATAAAATTGTAATTAAGAGCAAAATCCTGTGTTTTAACAGACACTAATATATGCATTTAAGTACACTATGAAGTAAAATATATTTATATATACAGCAGTGGAAACTTAGTTAATGAAAATATATCAAGTTTGTATTATGTTATTATCCATATAATAATGTGTAGAGCAAAACAAAATCTATACTCCCTATATACTTCGGGAGCGTCAACTGCCCTCTTGACCCTCCTCTTAATTACGCCCATAAACATATTATATTATTATAATTTATAATGTATGTGTCAACGCTGGATAATATCAACATTTTAAGTACAGCCCATTTAGATCTACGATAAAATAAATTGGTTTGTAGAGGTATATTTTGTAATTATCTTTAGAAAATCCAATAAAATATTTACAACTATTATTGTAGGTATGTATGTTTAAACGTTAAAACGTATAACGTGTACCTACTAATCACTTGTAAATTGTAATCGTTTAGGATTAAAAAAAAAACAAGTGTAAATACAGTAAATTAAGATAATATCTTAGTTCATGGATATATCTACTAGGTTTGCCCTATAAAAATAAGTATAGGTACTTATGGGTCACCACGACACCACGTACAGTTTCTATATATAATAATAATATGTATATAGTATTTACGCGATTTCTTAATACTGTGCGTTTATTGTACAATATTAATATTATATTTGTTATGAGAAGAAATGTTTACGAACAGTTGGATATTAAAACTAAAACGCGTAAATGAGTTCATGAATTTCTACAGCAAGTGTTATTATATTATGAGTTATTGTTAAAATATTGTTCGAAACAATAATAAATGAATTATCATAGAGGACATTATAAATTGTAATGCACGCAAATATTATAATATGCTATATTGCAGTAAATGTAAATTCCAAGGCTTTTCGTGTAAGATATCCGTGAAATATGACGGAATCGTCTATATTTCTCATATACCTTTACTCACGATTACACGCTCAGGTGTGCACGGACGGACTAATTTAACCTTCCCGTTTTGTTGAAGTCAAACACAACAAGACTTACATTTTTGTATGCTAGTATTATACATGTACGCACGTCTGCATCGTTCGAATTCTGGAAATGTAAAAAAATAACACCGTTTTTTAATATACGTAGTTTTACGACATTATATCATCGTTATACAATAAATAGGTAGGTGACGTTACCAGATACATTCAAAATAGTGCAGAGAACATCTCGAACTTTGATGACCGATAAAATATTCAGTTTTATAACTATAATCCATTCCATGCACATAATATATCTATATTGCTTCACAGCCAAGTAAACGTGTCTAGAGTTTTAAACATATTAAATTATTGGACGGAAGTATAAAAATATTGAAAATAAGAAAATAGTTAAAATATGTACGAACTATGTATATTGTATAATATACCGGTACACACATTATTATTTCACATACTACATAGATTTATATACATTATTAAACTATATATTGTACTTGCTATTTCAAATATTGTTTTTATATAATAATATTGCAGTGGATGATAATACACAAACTTAATAATACATTATTATCCTTATCGTCGTTCGACTCGAGATCTTTTAGAGTTATTTAATATACCTTAATGTTTGATCGAACTCATGCAAATATACTAAAATTATTATAATACTTCAGCGAATTTTATAGTCGATGTTATCGTTTGAATGTGTAATAAGACCACTGCAACACTGTAGGCATAGATATACACGGTGCACACGGTCAACCGTTAAGAGATACCCACAATGTAATAATTATGCTTTCGTTTGCGACGTTATTATAACTATTATAATACAATACTTATACACATAATATATATAAATAATATGTTACAAAACAACGAAACCGTTCTCATGGTAAACTATATAATATATGCTGTGCAAATGTGCAATCGACGCTGTAATCTGACCAGACGCTGCAATATTGTGATAATATATATATTATATACTACACTTATGCATGTGTATTAAAATTGTTTATTTTACAGTCGATCAAACTGTACTAATAGAACGCACGCGTTTCTGTATACGTAGTACGTACACACTATACACAGGCATAATATTTATAACAAATATATATTATATAGCGTGGTGCATTAGTACTGTGATGGTTTTATATTATGAAGTAAAAAAAATACGAGAACCCGTTCCAAATAATATAATAATTTGTTTCATGTACAAGTGCGAGTTACTGTCAGAGATACTTCTTATTTTGGAAATTTGTACCGACGGGTATTTTTTCCTGTCCGTGGAAAAATACCTGCATGGGTACATCTAAATACTTAGTACAATGATATTACATACATAATATATACATGTTGGCAACTAGCTACTTTTGCGTTATAAAAAAATCATTGTTAGTTGGGTATAATGTTGTTATTATGAAATGGTGAAGCGATCACGTCTACAACAGGATTTGATAGCGATATCCGATAGAATCGCAATCAACAGAAAAACATAATGATGATAATTAAATAAATCGGGGGTAATAAACTAAGAACATTCTGCAACTACCTTCTCGTTGTTAGTCACACACATCGTAATACCAATAATAGCATCTCATACGAAGCAGTTAAGTCAATGCTAAATGTCAAAAGAATAATTTCATATACTTCAAATAAAATACCACCCCTAAATTGATGATATTTTAACAAAAAAATCACTAAACTTTTAAAACTAAAATTAGGATTGTGATATATCTAGCCTTATTCACCAATTTCATTTAAAAATATAATTAAACGTGCATTTTTCTATCTTTGTTGTTAAAAGTACATTATACTAAAAATGTACAAAATAAAAAATAAATTATTTGCATCGATATGAGGCGATTTGTGAACATTACTAATCAAATTTCTAGAGGAGGACGGTGCAAAAAAAAATATACCAATGCATATAAATCCTAGCCCTAATGATAAATAATAATAATAATAATAATAATAACAGTCTCTACCGCCGTCGGACCCGTGGGATCCGATGCCGGAGGCGCGATAAAATTTAATATTATATGTGAAACGTTTCTGCCGACCCGGCAGTCCGACGGAGTACATATACCTACCTATATATATATATATAGGTAGGTATATACGCATTATCATTTTATGACCAAGGAGCAAATGGCATCGGTCCGTAAGGTTCGTTTATATATAAATGTTATTATTATATTATATAGCGGGCGGGTCAGGAGAAGAAACACTAAAAAAAAAAAAAAAAAAAAACCACTACGCCGCTGCTACACCCGTCGTCATAGTCGACGTGACCTTGAACGCCGATCGCGGTGCGTAGGTACACCTCGTATACGTCCTCGGGTGTTGTCTGGGCTGGGCTCCGGGGTAAGAAGACGCGCCTGTGTAACAACGAAAACGCGCTCCGATGGTGGACTTTTTCGTTTTTATTTCTGATGATTGATGTGCGTCAGCCCCCACAACACACCCGCTCGTCCGACAATCGTGTTGATTGATGACTTTTCCCCTTTGGGCAGAAGTAAATCGAATAAAACGAGGGGTCAACGGCGGCAGCGGCGGTGGTGGCAAAGATCCGAGACGCAGATACGAATATAGATATAGTAGACCTCGCGATAGATAATAAATATTACATAGAGACATATACGCCTCGTATTTTACGAAATAGTTGGTAAGTACACCCAAGTCGTTCCGAACACAACAATTTGTAATTATACTAACGGCGGACTCTGCCGCAAGAGATATCGGCCGATTTTTAATTGTTTTTTTATCCGAAGGTCACGCGTCATTGTTGTGATTTATAATAATAATAATAATAATATGGTTATAAATGCGCATAACTTATATAATATAATCAACGGAAAGCGTACACGTATTACGCGCCTCGTCGACATCAGCCAAAAAAGGTTCTTTTGAGAACGCGACATTCCTGTTTTAAACATTAATTTGATCCCAATATTGGTCCAAGCAATGTGGGATATTTGTTTATATACTTCCATTATGGGCTTCAATCCATACTCTAACCGCGATTGTTTGTGGTCCCAACACTCGAGAGATCGAAATATTAAAGATACAGTATTTTAAATTGTGCTATATCAAAATGTATTTTTCTGCGATACTCTGACTTCTGAGTGTCCACTATAATGGCGAATGTTTAGTAAATATCTCTCAATTATACACAGCTAGTCGGAATATCTTATTAAAGAATAAAATAAAAAGAATAATATACAACAATCAAATAGCTAATTTATTTATTTATTTTACTATCATTGATTATAAATACAATTTTGTATGTCGTATATATACCACTCACGACGATGGCTTCTAAAATATTATGTTAGTTTTTGTAAACGTACTGTTTTACCTATACAACATCGCTCAGAGCACTTTGTGTTTCAAATGTTTCAATAATTGTTATTCAGATGGTAATAAATCGCATTAACTTTAAAATGACGTGCTTAAAAAATATATCATTAACCATTAGATGCAAGATGAACGTTTTGTTAAAATGCATACCATATCCTGAATGACTGAATAAATTAAACTATACACGTAGATAATTAGTTAAAATATATCTTCATTTTTAATGGCAAAAGAGTACATACATTATCGTAATTGATTACAATTAACATTTTATTAAAATCCGGTTTTCATAAAATATTTTAAAACCATTTAAAAATACACCATATTACCATAATATAAAATATGTAACTAACCTAACCTATGTTTTTTTAAATTATTGGATATTTTATAGGAATTGTTTTGTTTTCTTATTCATAATTCACTACTAATAATAATAGTCGAAAAAAATATATTTTATAACAAGTAATAATCCACTATTAGTATTGTCCTAAATTCTTATAAAATTATTATTTATCGCTCTATACGATACTGGTTTGATTTTTTACGGAATACAATTTTTTTTTTACTATTACTACTCAGTATAATAATTACTTTCTAAGGCCAACTTGTAGTTAATACATACCTATATAAGCTATAACATATTTCCTAAACCTCCGCATCACACCTGAACCACACCAACAGAGCTATATAAAGAACTGCTGTCGTCTCTCGTCAAAGTTCAAAGTAACCACTAACCTGTATAATATAATGGTATGTCAATTTATAATAACATGTTTGAGATGTATATGTAACTATGTATAATATAATATGTTAAATAATTATTATACTATGGGTACAATTTCGTCAATTCATTGAATGTTTATTGAAACCTGAATTTATATTAAAAAGTCCAACATTATTTTTATAACATAACTGTAGGTACGAAAAATGAACCTCAGATATTAAAAAATATATCAAACGTAAAAAATCGTGATACTTAGAACTATCATAGTTGTCATAAGACAGAAATAATAGTCCAAGGTGAACAGGTATCAAAATAATTAACATTAATCAACTTCGAATAAATTATATTAAAGAGCAAAATATAGTAGGTATTATGTGCACATCGTATTAATCATCTAATTTAAATGGTTTATGGATGGGTTATTCTTGCTGTCAAGTTTAAAAGTTTTGTAAGACTAATGTCAGGCAATTATGATTGGATGTGCTATCAATTTATAATATCATGTTAATTCTTTATTTTTTTTATAATTTTATTTCATAAAAAGCTTTAACGATAGTGGTCATTAGCTATGTATACAATTATTGAGCTATTTCATCTTAATGTCTCTATGTATTCAGTAAGTTCAGTTTGAAGTGGACAATTTTCTATTTAGTTTGTCGATTCAATTTGAATTCCAGGTTATAATCGGAATAATCGGTAGGGTGTATTGTATATTTATTTCCTGTAAATATCGAATATCAACAATACATATTTATGAATTACTCTAGGTAAATATGTTCATGTATAGATACAAATTTTAATAATATATGTAAATTATGGCATTATTAAATTTAAATAAAAACCTTATTAAAATTGATAATTTGAATTATTCAGTTATTTTTTATCTTTGAAAACATGTTTTACAAAAATCAAAGAAAATGTAGTAATGGTAGTTTTTACTTCTTAATGAAATCTTCTATAAATTAATAAATATCACGTATAATATATATGTATTCAAATTCTTGAGACTTTTTTACTGCTTAAAAAGTGTTTTTTATTTAAATGAAAACCCCCCTTCCTATAACTGTAAACTATTTAGTGAAAATTCTTTTAAACATTTTTATGTAGATCTTAATTCAACATTTGAACGAGTATAGATTCACAATTACATATTTTTACTAAGAATTATAGTCCTTAAAAATGGTTTCACAAAATTATAAAATAGATTATTTGATTCAATCTTCATTATACTTGATTCATTGTAACAAATTATAAATATTGATAAGTTAATATCAATTACTAAAGTTTTCAAGTAACTATAGTCCATCTTCATATTTTTCCACATAACAAAATCTCAAGAATATGAAAATATCGAGAAAAATATGATATTTAAGTATATTTAAAATTTCCAAAAATCAAATTTTAAATAACTGTATTATTGAAGAAAAAGTAGGTGAACATGTTTGGCGAATCAGACTGTATATAATAATGTTATTTTTTTATTTTAAATGTAAAATACACTAATTTATTCTTTGTACTGAAGTTACAAGCGTTTTCATTATATTGTAAAAGAAAATCCTGCAGTACACCTATCGGAAAAAAATCACGATTTATAATTGATCGAAGTAAACCATTATTGTTATTTAGTTTATTCATATAGATCCACTTTTTAATTTTTACTCATGAACAAATACAAATTACAATTTAAGTTAACAGAACGGATCAGAAAACGTTATTTCTCATAATCATTTAGTATTTACTATTTAGTTGTTTTAAAGATTTTTTTAATTTTTTGTTGAAACATTACAATATTAAAAATAACATAATATAGTCAATAGGTATAGGTATTTATTCCCAATGGAAAACGAATAAGAAATGACCAAATTCGGTATAGGCTAAAATAGGAAATGTAGGATTGGCTCGCGTTATGGAATAATGACTCTGTTGTATTACTATTATTCCGTTTTCCCGAGGCGCTTAATATGAATAGATCAAAATAATATATATACATGATAGGCTAACTACTGCAAACAATACATGGGGCCTGTAGTATATGTGGGTCGTTTTCAATCAGCTTCATTCATGCGTTCAATAGTTTTAACAATACATCTTTGGTTTCATATGTTAAAAAATAATCCAACATTAAAAAAAATAACAAAAAACAAATGCAGCTGAAAACCACCAAAAAAATGACCCACCCGTGAGTGCACACACCTAATATTTAATTATATGTATCAAATTGTATTTGGAATGTTGTTTTTATTTTTACCGTTAATGTTATCAATATAATTAGGTATGGTAATAATTGTATAAATTAAGACTTTTCAGTTTTATTTATGGCCAATAAATTATCTTAAGTATCTAATTATCTTAATATGGCATATAGAACCCGTCTGCAGTTTGGTTTCAAATCCATTTCGATTATTGTAACGCATTCGCGAGCGATCACACAAACTCTTTTCAAAAACACCAATTTTCTCATTTTTCGAAATAAAATTACCGACAGCGCACTTATGTTTTAATGGAGAGTATGATGAGTGTTTCGGAGAGCACGGCGGTGCTGCTAAGATGTCCTATGGGCGAGTCAAGTCACGCGTTCAAGATGTACTTACGTATTATACATATATTTTTTTTATAACGAAAATATGGGAGTAAAATATTAATTTATTTTCATATTTGTGATTTTAAAATTATATGTTTATCAAATAATAATCATAGTAATTCAAAAATACAAGAAATAACAATGCATTTCCAGACATTTGTAGCATAAAATAAGCCTTTAAAACTCGCTTTAATCATTAGTATGGTACGTACATTAAATTTACAATCTTACTAGTATGAGTCGCAAACCATAGAATAAGCTACAGCGAAGAATATTTTCCTATATCAAATGTGTTATTTAAACAATAAATAATAATAGGATGTCATCTGAATAATAATAAAAAAGATAAAATTGTAGTTATCATTTGTGGGTATAGTTTATTCGTTTTAGTAAACATAAGTCTTTGTTCATTTTCATTCGATTTAAAAAAATTAAAATTAGGTATTATAAAATTAAATTAAATAGGTACCCTCTCCTCTTTAAAGAATAAAATATACATATTAAATCCCAAAATACAATATGAAATATGAATGATATAAAGGATGAAAATAATTTTATATGTTAGCATAAATTTAAAATAATAATACCTATGTATGAACAAGTCTAAATTCATTAATACTTATTACTCAGAGAGTGATCATCATAATTTCGCTTTCTGCAGACGATTTTTCCATTGTCTTTTTAGAATTCATTTTTTCATTAAATATGTAGATGCTATGTGCATTATTTTATTCAATGAATTTGGTTTGTGTTAATTTATTGTTTGTTTTAAAAATAAATACATCAACCATGCGTGCGTACATTAAATATTCTAATATAGGTATTGGAAAAGTGGTAGGTAGAAAACTAAAACGTCCAAAGTTTTTAACATTTTCTACAATATTATCAAATCTTGATTTATGTATTATAATTTATATTTATTGTGTTTAAATAATACATTTAATAGATAAATAGATAATAGATATTATATTATAAGTATTATAATCAGTTATTGCATTGATTATAAATTATTTAAGACCTTTGAGTTTTAACATATTATTTATAATTAATGGTTCAAGATACAATTTTAGACAGTTTTAAAACTAAATATTATGTAAAATTTAAAATAAATTGCAACCGACATTCAAAAACAAAATACTACGAATAATAGTTATTTTCGGATTATTGAATAAAAACAAAAAATGGTTTTTGAGAACTGCTACGTAATTATAACAAAAAATATCAAATAAAAATAATAATAATACAATTACATAATTATACAATAAAAAAGTAAGATTTGTTTATTTAACTGACTCATTGCATCGTATGTTTACATCCAGATATGATCAAATCAATCAAATAAGTTTTTTTGTTAAGCTCTATAAAAAATATTTTTAAATGGATTGGATACACCTACCTAGACTCAACGTTATGCATATCTATTTCCTTTATTCAATCATTTGTTTAATCGACAAAACGTAAAAACCAAACAGTAAATATTGACGATAATAATATACAAATGTCTATAAACGGCGCCCAATGTGTACACAACAAGCGTATCTCTCATAGTTATATAAATAAATATAGGATTATAGGAATGCTAATACAATACGTCAAACCTACCTATTACCTATTTATTACAACGTCCATTTGTTGACAAAATATACCCATTCGATAAAGAATACTGAAATGGGTAGGGTTTACTGATAAATCCGTATTTTTAGTTTTGAACGAAAGCAATTGAACATAATAATTTATAATATTACTTGAAATGATAAATGTCGTCACATATTTTTGCTGTAAGATATAATTGTACGCATGCGCGGTTTTTTTCAATTTACCGGCTAACATAAATATTAAGTACTTGGAATATCAATATTTCAATATTCATAACGTCAATACCAGTTAAACGAGGATGACATACAAAAACGAAGTAGGTATTTGGTTGCGGTTAATGTTTATAAAACATAATAAATAATAATATAAACTTGCAATCACCGTCATAATACACTCTACACGTTGGTGGTAGGTGAGGCGCGGGCAAAATATTTGATCGCGATGGCGTCGTCGTCTGTCGACAGAGTTGTTTTTGGGAATGTTTGCGGCGTAGTAATACAACATTATAGAAATAACCGGGAGTTCTCCCTGGAGATCGTAAGACAGCTGCGGCCTGCAGGGGTAACGCGTCTACACGTAGTCAATAATTGTAGAGCTAATTCTCGGCAACCATTCAAACCTTGATAATACATCAAAATCCTCGAATACCTCACGAATAAAAAAATCATCATCCAAACGCCATTGTTTTATGCTTAAATATTGGTTTTTGATATCTCAAATTTTTGTTTTAACTATCGATCTCGGAGTTATCGAAATTCAACAGTTTTGTTACTGATAAATAATAATATTTACTTACGTTCAGCGGCTATTCAGCCAGTGGAAGGTTCTCGATGGACGTCGTGTGGAGTACAGGTACACAGCAGATTCGTCGCGATATTGTCCGACGGAATCGGTGATAACAAGACTGTAAGCCGTAGGCCCAAAATGGAGAAAAATCACAACGATTCGCGTACTCGGATCGCCGCTAAGACGCGGGTTACCAGTAATAAACACAACAACGCACGTACACGCACGAACACGACCGTAGTACCGCTAACCGGTGCCGCGAAATGACTGACGACGATATAATATGCGTGCCACGAGGTCTTCGTCGGAGACTGAACCTGAGCGAGTAGGAATCCGAGCGAACAGGTGTCTTCTCATAACCGTAAAAACCTTCCTTGCCCCCTCGTCGCACTTGCCCGAACAAGCGGCCCGGTATACGCGGACGCGATTGCTCCTCCTCTCAGCCATCCCCACCCGAGAACCATTCCGTAACGTAATCGTAGTCGTCTCGTCGTGTGTTCAATTTGCGCATTAAATTATATTATTATTTATTATTATTATTATTATTGTTATTATTATACGACGATTTTCATGTGTATATAGTTTACAAGTATATTGTTATTACTGTTATATATTAAAATAATACAATAAAAAAATAAAATACCCGAAATACTGGGATAAAATATAGACGCTTACAAAAGTTTTTTCGTTTTCAAACATGGATTGACGCGAAAATTATCTCATAACGGTTAGGTACGATGACTGATGAAGAATATACTCCGAGTAGACACATTGCACATTTTATATTATACTATTTTTAGACAATAATAATTAGTAGCGAATAGTTATGATAATTTACAATGTGTTTTGTGCATAAAATCAAAAAAATAACATATGTCAACATAAATATAAAACAAATCGACGAAAACTACATCATTAATATTGGTTACCCTTTCTAAGATTATAGGTTTTATAATTATAATATTTCGTATATACCTACGAATATTACGATTCCGTGGGGGACCGGTTATAAACTTTGACTCGTTTATTCACATGATCGACAACGCCGCCGTTGTAGATTGCACATGAAACTGACCTACTGACGATAACATACGTATTACATCAGCAATTCTTTTTTCTATATTAAATCTTTTGTCTTTCGTACCTTACTGTAATTATAATCTTCCTTTTTTGATTGCTACATTTTTTTATTTCAGTCTTTAAATTGTTGACTCCCACACAACCATATCCACTATCGGTAGCTAAGCTAAATAGTATGTTTATATAAAAAATAATAGTCGTAAATTATTCGGCTATAAACTTCTATAACTGAACAAAAAAAAAAGAACTAAAAAAATTATCATTTTAATATGGTTTTACTATCAATTGATTCTATTCTGATCCCATAAACTGCAATGATCGCTGTCTAATAGTGTATTTATTGAATAGACAAATTAATATAGGAAACTATTATATTATAATTTTATAATTTATACGGTAAGGAGTAAGGACGATAATTTAGTAATTATTGTTATTATAATAATTCAGTAACTACACAGCTATGTGGGCTAGGGCTAAAATACTGTGTCCCTTGACACACTTTATGTCCACTTAAAATCAAAGTGAGTTCCCTGAATGACAAATGTGTGTCCCAAGTTTTATAACGTGTTTTTAATTTTGATTGCAGAAATAAATAATAACAAACATTTAGGAATTTCAACACAATTTAAAATGTTTTGAACTTATATTTGTATTTATTTTATGTATTTTTAATACCAGCATCATATAAATAATATTAATGTGTCAAGTAAGTGGTACATACAAGAAAGGGGCTTTTGGGAGTTATAACCTTCATAGATTTTTTTTTTGCTATAGAAATCTGTCAAAGCCCAAAGGTAACAGTTAAATTAATAAGTGTGTCCATTGAAATCAGATCTATTTTAGACCCTGCACCGCGGAATACGTTGCAGATTTCGAAATAATAAATATTGCACTGTAATTAACATTTGAAGATATCGGAAATTTGGAACAACAATGTGTTTCTTCTCTCGCACAATGTCGTCTCTGTGTTCGTTTTCACGATACTGTTGAATTTTTTTACTTCAATCCTATTCACTCAGTACGAATGCTATCTGTCGAGACTTATATGATGCGTCAGAATTGCATCATAAATTCGGAATACCACACGGAACATCATAATTCATAAAACATATGTTTAAACAATTATTTTTGAAAATATAAATTATATAGGATGTATATATAATTTTTTAGCGCGTTTGTTATACATTTTTATTATTTTCTGAAATTGAGTAGTAATAATATTATTGAATAGTACACAGTATACACTTAGCTATATATTATATTTTTAAACCTTACTTTTACATATTTTATGATACATCTATATTAAGAAATACCAGGGATCGCCAACCTTTTCAAACAAGTGAGCTACATTAGTATGTATCTTATAACTTATACGTAAGGATGAGAATTTATAGGAGGAAAAGTTATCAAAATATGCACAAAAAAAAAACGAAAATATGCATACAATTTTTAATTATAAATAAAAATAAAATAAAATAATATAATGCAATTTATTAACAATGTCAAAATGTCAGCATCTAATCGACGACTTCTTGTTTCAACTTCTGTAAATCTAAATATTGTGACACTCACATTTAAATTTTATTTATTTTTCATACCTGTAATTGGACAACTAGAGCTTTTTTAAGATTGTTAATATGTAATCGATGACGATTGTCTAAGAGGATATTTTTATAATTTTATTTTAGTATTATATTTGATTAAAATATTTAATTTAAGTATAATCTTCAATAATATTAATTAAATATGCATTTTTATACACAAAAAAACGTTTAATATTCTATACTTAAAATATGTACCCAAATATGCAAAAAAAACAACAAAAACGAATTCGCTAGGTTATGAAACGGATATATAGCTCACCTATAGCATAGTCAAAAATATGCTAGTCCTATAACTTCTCATACCTATTTATTAATATTTATTATTAATTATGTATAATGAGAAACCCTTTTTATATAAGAGTATACCGGCACAAATGTATTATGGAGGATTTGGACTATTCTTAAAAAAATTAATCACCCCTCCCAAGACGAGGTTCCAGATACGTGCCTGATTAAAAGCCGAATATTATAAAACGTATGTTTAAACAATTATTTTTGTTTAATGTTTTTAAATTATAACATAATTATTAACATCGTCATCCGATGTTAAAATATATAATTTTATATTATCCTTATTTATATTTAAATAATTAATTTTGTCCAAATTTAAACTTATGATGTCTATAAAAAATGATTTTATTTTTACATTTATTTGATTTCATGGTTTTAGTATAAATGTTTATTTGAATTTTGTATTGGATTTTTAAAACTTAAACATATAAAAAAAAGTTTTTATGAATTTTTTATGATTTTGACGAATTTCATCACAATACTGATATTATAATACTATAATAATTTAATTTATAGCAGTTAAGTATATCGTACATGATAAACTCTTAGGTTTAATTCATATTAATAGGCAAAGTATTCAGTAAAAATTTGTATTTCTAAAGTTATAGGTCAAATATCAGTATTTACTATATTTATATAATTTCACTTCGAACAAAACGCGTTTAATTGAAAATATAGTAGTTTATTTACTTCTTAGAATAGTTCTAATTAAATAAAAAACATGTTTTTATTAACTTATAATATAGAAGAAATGGATTTCACTTATCTATTGAAATCCTTTTATAATTTATTTGATCTAATCTTAAGTAAATATGTAATATATTATTATATATTAATTTTGTATGCTCTGAAATCAATGTTCAATTATTATAAGTCAATTAATTCAAGTAATATTTTCTTTTTATAAAAATATAAAAATAAATGTAAATTATACATGTAATATACATTATATTAATACTGAAATTATACATTATGAAACCATAGGGTTAGAAGTGTTAGAATATTATCTGTTATGTATATTGGTTTTTACGATATTTTAATTTGTATGAGTATAGAAAATTATTTAAAATTACTCATAATTGGCTAAACAATTTAAAAAAAAAAAAAACATTTAAACACAAATAATACCTTCAGTTTGATAATAATGTAGGTAAATTTACTCTGATAGTTATAATTACTCAACATTTGAACTACATTTAAATTGTATTAGGTATATTTAAAGATTTTGAACAAAGCTATGAATATTACAATGATGTGTATTTTTTCTGTCTATCATCAGCTTTCGGGACAATAAAAATGCCTCGATTTTCGATTTTGAACTATGTTTCTGGTAGTAAATTGGATCTAGTTGAGAGTACTTTAGAGATCTTAGCTAAAAACTGTCCAGTAAATATTTTATTAATTATCATAAAAAGCTTGACGGGTCCATTGAAGACCTGCGTTATCACTAATAGTACTTTCCGTTTTCTTTATCCAAAGTCAACTCTAGTTTTGCATTTTCATTTACTAATCTCTTATCATTTTCTAAAGTATCTTTCCGTCTGGTTTTTAGTTTACCAATAAGCAGTTTTTTCTTGTTTATTTTCCCTAATATGACATGTTTTAATACATCCCTCCTTTATCCTCCATACTTTTATTAAATTAAATGTTAAATTTTTTTTTCTATTTACGTTGATACAATTTTGACAAAAGATAATAAAGCTATTTAATGCTAGGTTCCTCTTAAGTATAGTTTATAGTATTTATACTAAAATAAAAAAATCTAAAAATATATAAACATAATGATATTTTCTAATGCAGTTTGGCATAAATTATTTTAACCTAGTGTATAATAAATAGCAAAATGAATTACTTTAATAGGAATATAAATACATTATATAATAGGCTTAGTATAATATAGACTAACAGACCATCTTCACTCAGAATCGTTTTTCGTTTGCAATGATTTATCATGAACTCAAATTTAACAAATCTGTCTTAGTAACCTAATCATATAAGGTACACTCGGAACCTATATATTGTGCACCAGAAAGAAAGGCTAATTGTTTTCCCATTTTTTTAATATATTGTGAGATTGAGACAGCTTGCACATAAACGTATAACGTATAACGTATGATAATTATGTCGTTTTTTTAATGACAATATAAACGGCAATTTCCATAATTATCATTTAAATTTTTATGAAATCTAACCATTTTAAAAATAAATTCAGAATATACAAGTATAACGTTGACCTTTAAATAATATACATTATGATTCGTTAACTATGATAATAATTTACAATAATTAAGCGGGAAAAGATAGATAAATAAATTACAAAACTATGTAATAGACCATTCATGTCATTACACAGCAAATGGTGGTTATAAAATCAGTGCCGGCGCTAGGGAAGGCCAAATGGGACAAATGTCCAGGACTCCGCGTTTGTTAAAGGACCCCGTGATTTTTAATTATCATCTTAATACCGTGAGACACATTGACATTTTACATAATTACAATTTATATTAACAAATTATATATCTATAAATGTATTATTCTATACTACACATCACACATGTATAATATTAATATTATTATCACTAGTTATTTGAAAAACGATATCTAAATTTAGCCATAGTACAAACTACAAAGTAAATCGTTATCAATACGACGAAAGAGTAATATTTTGACGATACCTGTCGAGTAGGATTCCTACAATAAATGATATAAATATTTACACTACATAATCATTATGTTATTATATCATATTTATACGTATTACTTTTATATATTTATATAAACATTAATACATGTATTGAAAACAGTGGATTAACGATTCTAACAAATATTATAGGAAAAAATGTAAAGTAGGTACATTTTTGCATGACTATATACTTAGGTATAAATATTATGTATATTTATTGAATAATAATAGGTTATCTGTTTATTTATATGTATTTATTAAAAGATTTTAAAAAGGGGAGGAAAGTAGCTAACCAATGAGCTGTACAATAGGAATTGAGTGTAAATCGTCTTATTATAAAGCTACATTATTTTGGATTTTTTGATTCTTTACTTTCCTGCAGGTTTCGCTCCTTTCTATCCGGCCGTTTTATCGTTGCTCTCCTATTTTCTACATAAATTAATACCTGGCTTAACCGATTGTCCAAAACTGCTTTGTTTAATTTATTTTAAAATTAATTCTTTTAACTCTAGACATTTTGAGCCTTTTTATTATAATTATTCTGACAAAAATTATGTGTTAAACTCATCTGCTAATCTCTTAATGATTGCGAGTAAAACTTATATTTTTGATTTCAACTAGATAAGTTATTATTTTAATATTTTTTACACCTTTCTGTTTTATTTACTGAAATTAATTTATTTGGTTTAATATTAAATTTGTACTATAATTATTGCTATATATTATACATTGTGTACCTCAATTATTTTATTATCTGTATATCTCACGATTGTAAAGTCAACCATATTGTAAAAGGTCAACGTCCGTTTAATAATAATAATATATATAATATAAAAGCATATATATTATACCAAATTTTATTGTTTTATCAATTAGTAAATTATTTTTTATGTATTTCATTTATTATAGTTTTAAAAATCACTGTATGCTGTCAATAAATTAATTTATCAATGAAGTAGTTTTTAAATTGTATGCATTCAACCAATTTCAACGTATTATTAACTCACCCATGATGTTTGAATTGAATCGTAAGTAAAATTTCAGAGTGTGCTTAGAATCTTATAATTAGATCTTCATTTTGGAATGCCACAACATTTAAAATTTCCTTATGTACAATTCAAGTTTTTTTGCTGCTCCAAAAGATGATGGCTGACATCAAATATAACAAACACATATGATCGTGGAAATGATACATTCATCGTCCTATTCTGAACCTAAAAATTAGTTATGTAATGAGTTATGCATTATGTATAAAAATTACATTATAAAATACATACTTAGCTTAATCTACAGTTAGTGATATAGGTACTTTATAAAGATACAACTATATAAACTATAAACGTAAAACTATCAAGTTGATTGCAACTTTGCTAGTACCTACCACCTATAGGTTCTAGATAATTAGTAAGTTAATATAATATGCTACTATGTTAGGTAATTTAAAGATTTTTAGTAGGTATTTAATATATTTCGCAATTATAATTTCAAAGAACATTATTGTGGTTATGAAATCGATTATTTCAAAACGTTTACTGTGCATTCAACAGGTTTACGTTGTACATCTGCTTAAATAGAAAATAATTATCCATAGTTAAAATTATATTACTATTTACGATATTTCTATTATATAATTCCATATTTATTTACCATTTATGTATAAACTACCTTACGTATTTATTAAATTTTATTATTATTTTACTGCGGTTATTGAATGCGCATCGTGCGGTACCAAATCTATAAACATTATATTATAATACTATAATATATCCATTACTTACAGATACAAATATACAATTAGATCGAAGGAAGAATGACACAAATGCTTACTTATTTTAATTATTTTAAACATGAAATATTATTAGTACCTATTTTATTAATATTGATTAAAAATAGTTCTTTATAATTCTTATATATAATGTTATGTTAAAAATCTTATATTCAAATGTTTTATTACTTAAGTTAAGGGATGTGTGAAGTAATTTTACACATAATAGATACTATTCATTGTATAGTATACTTACGTCCTATGGTCTGCACATGTTAATAGGTCATCGTGTATGATCACAATTAAATACCAATAAGCTTCTCTAAAATATATTAGTGTAGTTCTACTAGTTCTATGAAAGAAACACGTAACTAAGTTACCGATTTCACGTTCACATAAAACAACAATTTCGATAATAAATATTCTTCTACACACGATCACACCTGATTACCTGAAGTGTATTCTAGGTTAAGAGTGTTAAGACGAGCTGGGTTTATAGAAGTATTACGAAAAAATATTTATGTATGAATGACTTTAGTATTATATAATTATTTATTAAGCGAAAAATCATTCACAGTAAAAAGTAAAGCAATAAAACGAATCGAGAGGAACGTGTTTCGTTTGTAGTCTACCGGGTAACTATTAACTGCCGTTCTACTCCTGCGCGTACCCGTCCCGCGCAGATGTATGAATAGCGTCCACTGAAAGTCCATAGAACAAAATTACCACACTATATTTACTACTACTACTACTACTACTACTACTACTACTACTATCATTATTATTTTTATAATTAGATATATAACTATTTTGTTATTAATTTATTAATGTAGTTAACAATGATTATCTAATATATATTGAGTGATTTTTTTATCAAACAACACTCGTTATTTTAAAAACTATAAATGTTTTTGAAAATATTTTTCTTACACACGAGTAGTTTGATATCAATAAAAAACAACGTTTTTCTAAAAATTTCAAATTTCAATGAGCGTTGCGGAGTGAACAGAGGGGTACGGGTATCCAGCAAAATGTTGATCTACTACTCCGCTCATTTAAATTTTAAATTTCTATATATATATATGTTCAATTATTATGTATTAAAGTACCCTAAAAAATAGTTTGCTTGAGAATACGCTATTAAAAATTCATATTATTATTAAAAAATGTAAAAAAGTAAAAATTATAAACATAAAAAATTGTAAAAAATATAATATATATTTTTAGAAATAATTGTTTTTTATTGATTTCAAACTATGTAAGAAAAATGATAGTTTTTGAAATAATAAGTGTTGTTTGATAAAAGAATCTTACAGTATATATATCATCTATAATCTAGACTAAATTCGTCGTGCACAGAAAGTTCAGCTTTAACTCCTCTTGAATTTTGCTTATAATTTACTATAAGTAAAACGTATAACGTGTGTTGTATCACTAGTGAAGCCGTAGCGACTAGCATTGGTACATTGCTAACATTATACTGATTTATGTACTTTTGGTTATCTGCCTGACGCCGTTTTCTTTAGTGTCAGCTGTGTTCTTCTGTATCTTAAGTAACTTACACTTTAACCCGTATCTTCTGCTAACGTTTCTGGGATAAGTGACCAGACAGATAACACGAAAGCTGCTAATATTAGTGCCTCATCGTCTCGTGCCGTCACACACTCTAATTCCACTGAAGATACATCTCGCGCCCTCTTGATCCCTAACCTGGAAACTAATATATCTATACTAACGCTGATATTGTGGCTATGTTTACAGCTTTCTACACCAAGTTTTTATATTCCAGTAAGGCTCAATTAGATGTTTCGTTCTCTCAGGAACTAAAAAGTGAACTTAAACGTTTGGCATTGCAAGTTATCAAACTGAAGACTGAAAATTTTAAATTGCGTAATGAAGTTAACACCTCAAATATAAAATTGCAAGTATTCTATTTCTCTAAACCTTCATCTTCACCTTCTAAATTTATATCTCAAGTTCTACTAAAAACTTTTACGAGGAAAAGTGTTGTTTAAACGTTTTGACTTATGACCTACCTGAATCCTTATCAATATTTACAACTCAGCGCATTTCTGATCATTTGGAGAAATGTTTACATTATTGCGTGTTACACTACCTAAGTGTTTAAAGTCTCTCCGACTAAGTTAAACTAAGTTCAACGTATTTCATTCACTGAAAATTATCTTCGGCAATAAAGAGGAAGCTTCTAGTCTACTTAGCATTTACAATAACTTAAAACAGAATGGTAGCACCTTCATTAATGAGTTCCATATAGTCATAGACAAAATCTCCTCTACGATGGCAATGAAAGTGGTGAAAAGGATTTGTGTATCCGATTTGTCAATGATCTTCCCAAGTTATCTCGGTCTAATCAATAAATTACGATTCCTGTTGAAATAGTATTTCGTATACAAGGATTTATAATAACAGCTAATTGTATTCATTATAAATTTATAAATATGGAAAATTAGAATATAATAAGTATTTGTGATGTTTTGTTAGGTATAGTCGCCAATCGGTATTAGTTTTACTAAACTATAATTTAGTCACATACTTATTAAAAATATATTTTCTTTAAACTGATTTTTTTATTTCTTCATCATTCATTTAATTAAAAATATATATTTTAATAACTTAAAAATATAATTATAGATATAAAATATATTTTTTAAAGTTTGCTACAGCAAAGACCTACAGCTATTATTGTGTAATAGTTGGTACTCTAAAAATAAATACAATACATAAAAAAATTATATTAATTTATAATAATATTAACTATAACATGTAGTTACTAAGTTATAATATTTTTTTTAAGTGCTTGTAGTAAGTAACAAAATATTTGATGAATTACGAAAAACAATAAAAATCAATACAACAAAATAGCAGAATTATATGGTAGATCAAAGAAAAGTACAATTTATTATTTAAAAAAAAGATAGTACCCTCTTAAAATATCGGTTATTATTGTTCAGCAGTTTTAATTAAAAATAAGATTATACCACATTATTCATTTGAATGAATAAAAAAACCTAATTTTTTCTGTCTACTGTAGACAGTAGTATAATAAATAACTTATAATGGTTATATAGTAATCTGTATATATATATATAATATAATATATTACTATACATAATAATTATTTGTATAGTAAATAAACAATTGTATGTCTTACACTCTTACTAAATTGAGAACACGACAAACTCTCAAAAATTAACCGAATGATAAAAAAAACTATTTATTGTATGGAAATATACTGAAACAGATCTATTCATTACCAGCAACAAAAAAGCGATAAATCTAGGCCGATTATATTCGGTACGTTTAGAAATTTAGAATATCTATATATTTTATACTATTGACGTTGAAAACTTAAAACCATTGATATTTTCATGACTAGTTTCATTTAATGTTTATTATATATACAAGTGTATTATAGTATTTTACATATTATATTATGTTCTTTTTATTTCAGGAAAAAAACTAAAAAATAAACCAATTACGGCGAATCAGTGATTACTGACTGTATTATTAATTATTATACAGTAAAACTTCGATAAGATGGAATCGCTTGGGACCATGCAATTTTTCCGTGTTAACGAAGTCCATTTTGACGGGGCTCAAAAAAATGAAATTTGAAAAAAGCACTAAAGAAATTGTCGTATTACCGGGATTTCCGTTTTACCGAAGTTCCGTCTTATCGAGGTTTACTGTAATACGTACTGAATACGGCGTGTGAGTTGTGACTCTATATATAAAGCTCGTGTATTATACTGTTTATATTGGATTTTTATATAGGTAGACTACCATTTTATTCTTTATATTGTACATTTAAAAACATCATAACACCTATATATTTTAAGCCTGTTATCATGAACATAATATCTTTAGAGTATTGCAGAGTATAAAAATTTATTCTAATTTCTATTTTTAATTTAGCATTTATTATTGATACGTATTATTACAAAATGTTCAAGGAATAAATCATCTGTTGAAAAAGATAAGAATACATAGCAGTAAAAAAGATCAGTACACGTACAAAAAAAAAATTAATATCATATCGCTGCGTTTATAATAAACTTCATAATCCAAGAATTTATAAATATAGTTTACAATTCTTAAAAACTAAAACTCGTATAAATGTATAATTAAAGTAAAAAACGGTGACAAGCGTGCTTTAGAAATACTCGTATTGTGATCAAATTTAATTTTAAAAGAATATACATTACATTGTTATAATTTATTTACAGAATCATAAACTAAGACGAGCTTTGAATTTCTTTTTTCGTGTGATCTATAGTTTGTGAGTGAAAATTACATTAATTACTACTTTTAAATATAACCACACAAGTAATTAAGTAAAGTATAAATTATTAAATTCTAATATGAAAATCAAAAGTATCAATTTTTGATGAAATAATAACGAATATTCATTAGTCGCTATTGATGGTTAAAGTTAAATTACATTCAAGAAGATAGAAGAAAATTTTAGTCCACAATATGATAAAATAAATAATTTATCATTTACAGTGTATAAATTAAAAGTTTAAATCAAATCAGAAACGATTCAACATTCAGGCAGGCATCTTTATGGTAAATAATTTATTTAATTTTAATATTATAAATTACAATACAATTGTTTATTATCAATAAATAATAGTAGTTACTAATATTTACAAACGCTTGACGTATTATTATAATTTAATTTCGATCGACCTTCAAAACTTTCTTCGTCAATGGAAATAACAGAAATTAAAATAATTCTAATAACTCTAATTAAAATCTAATTAAAATGTGCCGTGCGATTGCGATATCGTATGAACCTTACTTAATACACCGCCAAAGTATATAATATAAAATAAACATCCAAAAATTACATTATGTGTATAGATGTAAATTATTATGTAGTATATTATAATACACAATATACACAATACAGCCGAGTTGCGATAATTCGAAAAACAGCAATTTTTTTTTTTTATTCTCCTAGAAATATAAATTATATTTAAATCAATATAAATTCTAGTTAGATATCTCGAAGCGAATTGTTCTCTCTTCGACTTTCGTGTTATCGCGACTCGACTGTATATAATATTATTTATACAGGTAAAACGTAATCTACACAACGCTATTATCATTTTACTTAATTATTTAAATATATAATCGTTTTTGATTTGTATACGATGCTAATATTATCTCATTAGTGTTTGATAAATAGGTACTCGTCAGAGTCCAATCAACAAGGTATTGGATATTGTGACACGATTGCAAAATATCGTCGTGTTCATATAACATGTTTACCCGTCGTGTGTGTGTGTTTATTGCAGTGGAGTTTGAAAGAATGATAATTCTCGTATTTAAACCTATGACAACGCTATACGCGTCAATCGTGCCGTGATTGCCAGAAATAAGTGAAATTGTCGTCATGAAATAGATAGCTGATAAAATAATTATCGGCAGGTAGTGCAATACGCCTACCTCGTTTATTTAAACTTAAGTGGCTGTCGATATTTATACCTAATTCTATCCAGTTAAGGAGTAGTTGGTTAGCTATTCCCACTACACGAACCGATCTTGTGAACCGGGTTGTTGAATTGATACAAATAAAGTTTTCTAAGTTATATTTTACAGGTCCTAGAAACGTATGACCTGCGTTCATAAACTAACGCAATTGAACACGATATAGCAACGTATACAAGGTTTATTAAATATTTGAATAGTAATAATATTATACAGTACACTATCACCTGAGTAACACTGTTCTTAAGGGTAGTATATTGAAGATCACAGGAGTAGCGGAGTACGAGTTGAAAGCAATTGAATTACTATGATTTATCTATAAGGAAGGTATATAGGTATTATACCTATAGTAAATCAAATAAATTATGTTACTTAAAAATGTAGAGATGACTGTTGTCTATTTCACGATTCGAACTCGACTGGTTGGCCATGCAAATGATTTATATTATCGTACTCTACGTTCCTGTGTTCTGTCTACCTAAGCAATTTCATCAAGCGCGACATAAATGACGCATCAGTAATCTGTAAATCGTTACAGTACACAGTATCTGTGGTAGGTGTACCGGAATATTGTCGAAGTGACCGTAAGTCCGCAATTACAGTTTTATTCGCCGTTGACTATTGGAAAGGAAAAACATTTTGGGCCGCGCCGCTATCTGGGGGCGAAGTTCATCGACATATGAGGTCAAATCATCGTTCGTAAGTGGAAAACGCGACGGTAGATCGCGCTGCTGTTATCGCCTAGAGGCTGGGTCGAGAGAAATTTGCGGATTGTTTGTGACAAAAACAAAAACATTTGAAATATATCGTTGGTTTTTCATGCGTATACAGCAGAATTGACATTTGACAATGACATCAATTCCTAAGAAACCTACCTAATTTTAATTTTTTACGGTTTATAATCGATTGTACTTCGTAAGTCAACTAATAATTAAGAAAATTCGAAACGGGCTGTTTTTCGTGATAAAAATATTAAAACAGCCATTTCGATTCCAACGTACCTACTGACCAATCTAGTTGCGTTATTTAGGTTTTGAAAACAGATTTTTTGTCTTCTTTAAATCCTATTGACAACAATTGTATTGTCATATATTATGTTATTTTATAAATATTAAAAAATTAGTAACTACCTATTACATTCAACTGTGATGACTGATGAATGAATTGGGCGCGTTAAAAGAAATTGAAAAAGTTGTCCTTAATGGCTTTAGTATTCTATGTAAACACAATATCGAGACGAAGTGTACAAATGTCAAAACCACACTATCACAACGATGTGAAGGAATGATAATTGTATAATTTAGCAGTGAAATAATTTTCGATTATGAGCGGCACGCCAAATTATTTACTTAATGATGTTCACGTGCGTGATTTTCATTCCGCAATAATTCTACGAAGCACTAGCACACTAACGAATCATTGTTAATGTTCATATTTACTTCCACGAATTCGAATTATGTATTTTTTTTTTTTCATCACCAGAATTCTTTACAGGCATACCGTTTAAAATCTTCCGATAACAAGAATATGAATTTCAAAAAAATAAAAATAAACTTCAAACATCAAGGGAAAAGAGACCATATTATGTCTAAAAATATATTTTAACATGTTTTGTTCTTATGAAGCGATCAATTTTCAAAATACTAATCTTTATTATTCCAGGACTAGTTTTCTTCCTAGTATTAATTTTTGTGAAACATTTACAAGTAAAATAATTTTGTTAACGGTTTTATCAAAATTATATTAATTATAATTTATTAGTAATACTTACTGCAGGGTAGTGAGTATACAGCGGCATAAAAAAATACAAGTGATCGTCGGATATCCCCATTGTATTTTTTTTTTTTTTTTAGATATTTTATGACAGTCCCGCGGTGGAAGCCATCGGATATACACGTGTCTCTGTGCGCTCCTCTCGTAATTAATTATAATCGCACTCATTAGTGTTCACTGTCCAGCGATTGTGACTATGAGTAAATTTTAGTTGTACTTTAGAATTTCTTTATTTGCAACCTACCGCAGTGTTTTATTATGATAAACTTAATAACTTCGCTTGTATAAGTTTTCCAAAATCGTCGTTTAAAATCATTACTTAAGTTTGCTGTACTCACATTACTGCGTTATTACGCGTTATTACTGCGATACATACGAATTCTCATTATCTGCGACCGCCACCAGGCGGTCTAGATAAAACAATCACACGCCGCCGCTGCCGCAGTTAATTGTGAATAATATTAATAATAAAGCTAATTAGCAAATCGGTAAACACAAACAACAACGTCCAGTCAGCCAAATAATTCAATCCCTCATGCTTCTAATTCCAAATATGATGACGCAACTTCAAATAAAAATCCAAATGACAATTTTACTCTCTTTACAAAACAAGGTAAAAGAAATCTCTCTTCATCTTCTCAAACCTCATCGACAAGCGATCAAGTCAATATTAAATCGCAAAATATTATAAAAGAAAAACTAAACTGTTTAAATCAACAAATCGGTTTGAAGTCCTAAATCAACTTGATGAGCCTGACCTAAACTCGTCTTCGCAACAGCTGCCTTTCGAACAAAATAATGATATCTCAGACGAAGTTTTCAAACCACCGCCTCCTATTTTTGTAAGGGGCGTGGTAAACTACTTAGATCTATGTACAGCTTTAATTGAATTAATTGGTGTAGATAATTTCTTCTGTAAAACATCTGCTGACCGTTTAAAAATTCAAACATCGAACCCCCAATCATACAGGGCACTTATTCACTTTTTAAAAGAACAAGAAGCGGAATTTCACACTTATCAGCTCAAACAAGATAAACCATTCCGTGTCGTCATACATAACCTTCATCCGACCACTAATGTTGACACAAAGAAGAACTCGAAGTTCGTCTGTTTGAAATACGACGTGTTACAAATGTTCTCCACAAAGTATCAACAATTCCACTTCCGCTCTTTTTCGTAGACTTAGAGCCATCAATCAAGTTAGCTGAAATCTTTCATCTGTCCTCACTGTTAAAAATTGTTAGCTAAACTCAAAACAAAATCTCTTGAAAGCTTTCTAACAAATCTCTCAAATGATGGTAGTCTTTGGAAAGCAACAAAAAATACGTGCAAAACTAAAGTCCCAACCGTCCCAATAAAAAAAAACGATGGTAGCTTTGCTATATCTGATACAGATAAAGCCGAACTGTTCAAACTCCATCTATCTGAAATTTTCCAGCCTCACCCTGATATTACCTCTCCTAATAACATCAATTTTGTCGAAGAGTTTCTAAACTCCCCACTACCAGTAGCTCACCTTGTCAAACACTTCTCTCCGAATGAAATTAAATATGCTATTGATAGATACCCTCTCAAAAAATCTCCCGGGTTTGATCTTATTACTGCGGAAGTTGCCAGATGCCTGCCAAAAAAAGCGATCATCCACCTCACACATTTATTTAACTTTGTTCTCAGGTTCTCATATTTTCCTACTCTCTGGAAATTCTCGATTATTATTTTTGTCCCAAAGCCCAATAAACCTCCTGACTCTATCGGCAGGCGTTCCGCAAGGTGGAATTCTTTCGCCTGTGCTCTACAACATCTACGCCTCTGATCAACCAACCTCCCCGTATACGCTAGTCGCCAACTATGCCGACGATAAAGCTATAATCTCAGTAAATAATGACCCGGTTATTGCTTCCCGCCATCTTCAAAATCACCTCTCCCTCATGGAAGAATGGTACACCAACTGGCGGTTGAAAATAAACCAGTCAAAACCCGTGCATTGTACTTTCACCCTTAGATCTACTCCCTGTCCAGCTGTCTCCATTCATGGTATCACTATTCCAAACTCTCAAGCAATTAAATATCTTGGACTAACTCTAGATCGTAGATTAACCTGGACCCACCATATTAAGTCTAAACGAATAAACTTAAATTCTCATTTACACCTTCTTAAAACATTTATTAACAATAACAAATTCACTAATATCAACACAAAACTGCTCATATATAAATCTTTAATCAAACCAGTATGGACCTATGGCATACAGCTATAGGGTAATGCTAAAAAATCGAACCTTAACAAAATTCAAACCTTCCAAAACTTAATCTTCAGGAAACTACTCAATGCTCCACCTTACGTTTCGAACTGCACTATCCACTCAGACTTAAAAATGAAAACTGTCCAGGAAGAAGCTAAAGCACACTATAAGCGCTTTCATAACCGTCTGTCCTCCAACTGTAATCCACTAATCCGCGATCTCGCAGTCCCGACCATTCCACGTAATCCTCCTAGGCGTCTCAAACGCAAATGGTGTCGTGATCTTCTCATCCCCCTATCCAAATTTAAAATATAAAAAAAAATAAAAATAATACTCATAGTGAGTGTCATTGATGGATGGCTTCTCACATCTCGTGTTTCCTGTAAATATATATGTTTATGTTAGTTCTCTTTTTAGACGTATTAATGTAATATACGTATATATGTAATCTCACTCTTATCACATGTACTCATTGTGCCTATTAGGTATAGATTGTATATTTCAAATAAAGAAAAAAAAGAAAGATATTTTATGTAACAACTATTAATGTTTTGATATTGTAACGATTTACAGATTACTGATGCGTCATTTATGTCACGCTTGATGAAATTGCTTAGGTAGACAGAACACAGGAACGTAAAGTACGATAATATAAATCATTTGCATAGCCAACCAGTCGAGTTCGAATCGTGAAATAGACAACAGTCATCTCTACATTTTTAAGTAACATAATTTATTTGATTTACTATGGGTATAATAACCTACCTACCTAATAGATAAATCATAATAATTCAATTGCTTTCAACTCGTACTCCGCTACTCCTGTGATCTTCAATATACTATCCTTAAGAACAGTGTTACTCAGGTGATAGTGTACTGTATAATATTATTACTATTCAAATATTTAATAAACCTTGTATACGTTGCTATATCGTGTTCAATTGCGTTAGTTTATGAACGCAGGTCATAAGTTTCTAGGACCTGTAAAATATAACTTAGAAAACTTTATTTGTATCAATTCAACAACTCGGTTCACAAGATCGGTTCGTGTAGTGGGAATAGCTAACCAACTACTCCTTAACTGGATAGAATTAGGTATAAATATCGACAGCCACTTAAGTTTAAATAAACGAGGTAGGCGTGTTGCAATATTATATATTATTTATATACGTATAGTCACGTGAGTAAAACTTTACTATACTCAACATACTATAGTATATTATAGGTAATAGATTTAATTATCACTTATTTTTATGTCTGAGTCAACATTACATTTTGGAATAAAAATTACAAATTAAATGCAAAATAAATAATTATAAATAATAAAGTACTTACACATTTTAAAGCATATATTAGGTAATAATAATCATGAATTATTATCAATATTATATTAATGAAATATATATATCAATATTGATTTAAAATTCCTACTATAAATGACTATCCATTTAATTTCTTGTCAGGTGGCACTGCTGGGAGCCTTCCTTCTCTTTAATTAATGTTATTTTATGTTCTTTAAGTCACCGCACTTATTTATTATACACTGTATGTATAGATTGTAAATATACACTTTTATTTTCAATGAAAAAAGAAAAAAAAAAATGACTATCCAAAAATTTGTTCTATTGCTCAAACATATATTTATCATGTTTTAAGTAAAATAAATCTGTGAATTATTTAACTGATACAGTTAAATTCCTTATATTTTACTTTTATAGAAAAATTAATATATTTAACCATTAGAGGTTATTTAATTAACAGATACAACATACAAATATTATAATAGTTATATTATGAAGTTGATAATCATAAATTTAATGTTGACATTTCCGAAAAAAAATTGAAAGATTAAAAGATTTCGAAGTAAACAAACAGTAATACATATTTGATGTAAAGATTACATTCATAAATCATAACATAATAATAATAAATTAAGTAGATGAGTATATTTACTTATGTCTATAATATAATATAATTATCTAATTGTTATCGGTAGGTTGTCAATTTAATATTAAAAGTTTAGTAAATATAGGTAAAAATATATGAAAACTAATATTTGAACATAATAAAATCATAAGACTATTGCACCATTAATTGTAGATAAATAAATAAAAATATATTATATAAATATACATTTTTAAAAAATTGTAAAAAATTTTCATTTGATATTATAGTTTCGTAGTTAAAGTAACATTAGATATGTATATAAAAAAAAATATATAATATAATCTTTAGTTACATTATTTTTTTACTAAGTATGGTAAAATAAAAATAAATTATAATACTACAATTATATCATTTAAACAAAACATTTTAAATAAAAACTTTATTAAATTTAATATAAAAACCGTTGAAGTTTATTATACAATATAACATATTATTATAAAAATTAATTTTCTCACATTTTTAAGTTATTTATAAAAAAAAAAAAAAAACATTACCATAATTTTAGTACATAGTTTTATGCTCTTTGCGTGGTATTTAGGTTTGGTGATTTTTTTTGCTTGGTATAACTATATAAAAATATTGAACACATTACAAGCATTGTACCAACAACAAATTGAATACTAATTGTGAAATCAAAGAAGTACATTGAGAAAACACACGCTACGACAATTGCTAAGGAAGTAGCAAATCCTTTTAATATATTATCAGCATATTTTACAACCATAGCTACAATAAGTCCTCCAGCTGCTTGTAAGCTTATCAAATAAGCTATGTAAAGGTCATAACCGAAAAAAAACCCTTTTTCATTGATATTATTCCAGTCTGTAACAAAGCACATTAAAAAACCCAATGGGATAGAAACAAAACTCAATTGGATATTTCGCATCCATATTGATATTTCAGCTCCTTTCAGTATTTTTTCAAAATAAACTCCGGCAAATCCAGACAAGCAACATGCAATGAGTGCTGCAACTAATCCAACTATTCGATTTTGATCAGGGTAAGATTTTTGAGATTTGTCAGTTGAATTATTCAATTGAACAAGAACGACACCTAAAATCAATATTATTAGCGCAATCCATTGGTGTCGCAATAGTTTACGTTTCAAAATCAACACTGAAAAAACAGCTGTTGTAAATATTTTAAGTTGATATGTGACTTGATAAGTAGCTGCATCTAAGTTTGAAGTGGAAACATACAGTAAATTGTTTTGTATCAGATATACTAAAGATGGTATACAAACTTTCAGTGTGTCCATTGGTTGTTTAATAATTGTATTATTTAGTAATGATATAAAATGTTTCCAAGAGATAGACTCTGTGTGATACACTAGTACCAAACAAACGGAGAGCTTGAACACCTCAGCCATAACGACTGCTGTCGACGATATGAACATATCTCCAGGCCGAGTTCGTGCATAGCGCATGCTGAGTGCAACCATGGCATTTTGAAGGGTGAGTGTCACCAAAGTAATCAATTTTAGGCTAGATTTACGACTGTGATTGGTCTGCATAGTCTCTACTTGTATTTCTAGATCAACTTCTTCTTTTATTTCGGTCATTAAATATGTACTTGACTCGCAGTGTTTGTAGCTTACTGAAGTCCGACTATAGATCTCTCTAGAGCCATTCGTCGAAATACTTAAAATTCTGTGGAGGAGACATCGTTCGGCACAAGAGGAAAGTCAGACGAAAAAATTCAAAACACAAACGTCATCTATTTAAATTTCATTAACTGATTGGTATAAACGAGAATTTCACTATTTATTGTGTACGTAAACGTCGGCACACCTCGTAATTCGTAAAAAAAATCACATAAGTGAATGTGGCAAATGGCACTCGGTACTCGGTTGGCACTTAAGAGTTGGCGGTTGCCGACTACGGCACAACGCGAATGTTTACGTTGATAAATGATAATGCGTATCTCAGTGGCCACCACGTAATTTTTCTATAAAGATAAAAGTTCTATCATTATTCTCCAACTATGGTTGCTAGTTTACTACCACAATTTAAGATATTATTTTTATTATTATAAGTACATAAATATTGTGACATCTGCAGAGTTTTAGCAGCTGATTAGCGACGGAACATGTGTGTCTGTTATCACAATATATCAATAGCGATTTAGTATTTAATATTTATTTAATATTCTAATTTCTGATTTTCTATTGTTTATAACGTTCTGAATATTCTGATATTCTGTATTAGACATTTAGACGTTACTACGTTAGTAGTTACTAGTTAGTACGTGGACGTTGATTGTGTATGTTGGTAGTGTCAAGTATAGTGAGTTATAGATTACTGCTTATTGATAATTGTTTTGCTCTTTTCATCGCATAATTTATTTGTTTAATTTTGTCTTGTTTATAGATATTTTTACAGCTTGCAATAGGTACAGAACGTGTTTTGATTCCATCTTCTGCTGATACATAAACTTGGTCAATCATGAATACCAAAATAATTGTACGATTTTATCAAGTAAGTTTCAATCAATTTTATTTTAATTTTTGATGAAAATCTTCACTTCAATTTTATTGGCTGGGCTAGGAAAAACTCATTGAAATTTTCAAAACATACTTATGTACCTACTATTAAGTAACCAAAATATAAAAACATGAACTATCCAAACTGATTTTTATTGTTACCTTTTTTGGTACTTTTAGTTAAATTTTCAAATAGGCATATGTAAAAAAGTTAAAAAAATTATATTCAAATCATGTTAGTGGAAATAATGTTGTTAGATTGGTAAATGCTTAAATTTTCATTGATTGTTTTTAGTTTTGTAATACATTTTCCCCCAAATAAATTATTTAACATGAAATTTTTTTTTTGTCTTATGTCTAATTTTTTCTAAAGACAAAAATCCAAATATGATCCATAAACATAATGAATTATAGACATATTTTTTATCATTATTTAAAATAATAAAATGTTAATATACATATTATCACAGAATATAATATATCAATTTAAAGTACAAACTTATTTACTTAATTAAAAACGAATCAACTTTATAAATAAACATTTATTTCAATGTGGGTGTTTTATAAAAATTTTTATTTGATTTATAATAAAATTTAGGGTTTATATAACTACTCTAAAACAAATTTATATTTAACAGGATTCTGTTGCCTTAGTAATATTATTAGATTCTAATATTAAAACTGTTTTATATATATTTTTTAGACAGTAAAACCTCACCAGCCATTAATTCAGTTTCGACATGGTGTCCCAGAGATAAGTACGTACAGTTTTTTTTTATGACATAATAATAAATATGATTGGTAAGCAATTTAAAAGTATCTACATCAAATGATGTACCTATTACTATTGGCTCATTGAGTATTGGGGTTGTTTTGGGTTAACTTAAGTAAAAACACCTTTAGCCTTTTTTTCTTTTACCACCAAACTGTGATGTTTTATAATTTTATTATTACATTAATACATTGTTTTCAATCAAATAAATATTTTTCTGGAAAATAAAAGTGTACAGTAATGTAAGTCAATTTGAATTGTAACAATATAAATTTTCAGTTACCTAATTATCATTCTATACCTAATTAGGTATATTGTAATTCTTATTGTTTTTATATTTTTAATTGTTAAAATTCTGTGATATTTAACTAGAACTATTAAATATAACATAGATTGATTGAGTGACAATTAAATTTAATTGGTGACACTATTTTAGCGATTGAATCTTTATCTGTAAATTTAGATTTCTAAACAATGCTGATGTGAGTGTTTAATCAATATACTTTGATCATCAATGATAGTATCTATTTTAACCTATGCTATTAATATTATTATAATGTGTATTATATATATTGTGTTTGATTTATTAATATACTTAAGTTTTTCCAGTGATAACTGTAAAATAAATAAAACTAAAAATCATTACATATTTTGTCAAAAAATGCTCAACTTACTTTTAATTGTTTAGTTGTTGTGTTAATGATTCATCCAGTTCTTTAATTTCCAAGACAATACAAAAATTAGAGATCTCCAGCACTAGTGATTATTATTTTTTTTAATTTTCTTTAAGAATATTGACTATATTTTTTGTTTTCACTTGGCAAATCTTCAACAATTGTTGGCTTTAATTCAACTGTATCTATTACTTAATAGTTATATTGTCCCAATTAAAATTGTACTACAAAATCCAATCTGAATCTATTTACTCTTTATGATAATATTTTTCATTGAATATAAACTGGTTTTGAATTTTTGATATTATTCACAGTTATGGCATTAGAAAATTAAAAACTGATGTTTAACCAGTTGGTATAAATCAATTTTTAAAAAACCCATAACTATAATGACGTTTTAATTATTGATAATTTGTTAGTTTGTAATAAGAGTAATTGATACTATTCAGCCTATTGTAATTTTGGTTTAATTTCATCTAATACAAAAATATAATATAAAATTGGCATATTGATTATTAGATCATAAAATGTTTGTCTAATCTTTATATTGCAGATAAATCCAAGTCAACTCCGTCATCATCTACAACCGGTGCGGTTCAAACGATGGAAGACTATCAACTACCTATAAAATTTAAAAGAGTAATGATGGAGGATGCTGAAATAAATGCTATTAACGTATGTAAATTAAAACAAATTATAATATAGTAGGAATCAGTTAATTCAACAAATCAAATAAATATTTTCATTTTATTTTTAAATTTTTAGTCATTGTAAAATATGATTTCTACTGTATGTTATTTTAAATAAAAATTGTATTCCCAAGTTATAATAATATTTTATTTTCAGAGTGGTGGAGCTGAATGAAGTTTTTGATCATGTTTTAACTCATATTTAGATTAAATATTTAGTAATAAAATATGTAAAAGCATAATGATTCAATATATGTACACAGTATTAAGGTGCCTATTTAATTATTAATAATTATAATGTTTGTATAATATATAAATAATTGTTTAATTTGACTTAATTAATAAAATTATTGATTTGAATTATTTTTTTACTTGTAATAATGAGATAGATACTCATGTTTGATGTGCATTCCTATTTTGAACAATTTTTTATTATTATATTTTTTTTTCACTTCCTTATGAATATTTTTTGGTCTAAAAAAGTAACCTAAAAGCTTCAAGGACTAAGCTCGGCTATTTCCATAGGAAATATAATAATCAACTAATGCAGTTATATTTATCTCATATTATTAGAAAATCCTAGACTTCTTTTTAAACATTAATTTACTTTGAATATTTCTAAATTGTATGTACTTTATTGTCTAAGAATGGAAATTATGCAAATATTTGTAGTTAGAATTATTTTTATTTCAAATTGATTGATGTGAAAAGTATCAATTACCCTAGTTATGACTAAGCAATTAAGGTTATAATTATTTTAATATATTATTAGAATATTTCTTTCTTTAATATATTTTAAATATGTTTTGCAATTCAATATTTATTTGTTTAATATTATTAATATTAAATACTAAATAGTTTGCTTGGCATTTCATACTTTTACCGTTTTTTATGAGCTTAATATGTACGTATCAGCAATTTATTAATTTACAAACAATTATATAGGTAATAACTTTCATCAAGGAGCACAAATTTCTGAGCAGTTATATATTTTTTTCTTTTCAAATTTTTGGTTTTTGTTAGTAATCTTTAAGAATAGTTTGATACTAATGGTGAAATCTTTTTTACATGCTTCAGTATATTTAATGGCTATTTCTTATTTTTGTATATTTTTACAAAATGTATTGCATATTGAAGATAAAATTTGAAAAAAAGTAAATTTTTAATAGTACTATGCATGAGTATATAGTTAAGTAGAAAAATAAATAATACTGTAAATATTGTAGGCACTAAATACTAGTACAAATACAATATATATGTATATATATAATATATTTATCAAGACCCTATAATACTTAATTGTTTCAAATATACCCAAAAATACTTCAGTTGGCATTCAATGATCATTCTCAGTGTTTAAAATTGTATGTTAGTAGATATACGGCATAGCTTCACTGAAGAAAAACTATAAATGCAAAAAAAAATTTTTAAAAATGGTTATTCATTTTAATAATTAATACAATTTAAAAAAATATTAATTTCTTTAAAAATTTTCTAAAAAAATTAATTTTTTTTTTATTAAATATAATAGTAACCTTATTAATTATTATAAGTTGTTAAATTTATAAATTGTGTAAACATTTTTCATGTTTTTTACAATAATTTATTTTGAAAAAATGTTCTTGCATATTTTCATAATTTTGACTGGTATTTTTTTATACTTTTAGCATAGAAATCTAGGCTCTAGTAATAACTAATTAATTTTTATACCTTTTAAAATAAATAAACTATTTGATTTTAACTAATAAATATGAAAATGTGTTGTTTATTTCAAACATATTTTAATAAAAATTATGATTAAATCTGTTATGAAGTAATAATTTCATAGATACATAATATGAAATACACATGGGTACTAATTTAAAATTGTACACACAATTATGAGTACTAACACCACTAAGATAAAGTTATCTTAATTTATGGTTTTAAAGTAATATTATTATGATATATATTATTATATAAAAGATCAATATAACAATACAATGAAAGTGTCTTCTTAATCACTTTATATTTTAGGGTAAGGTTTTATACACATTAATGTTTTTACTATTTTGATTAAAATTACTAGCTTATTTAATAATTAATTTTAAACTTAAATTTAAATTATTTTATTATTTTCTGTCATAACCAACTGTAACTGAAAAAAAATGTTGTATTGATATATTTGATGTTAGCTTCAAAAGTATCCCTCACTCCCATCACAAATTTATCATATTTTCAATGCTCTAATAATTTATAATAAAATAAAAAGTAAATAAGTACTATACAAAATAGTTGATACATTTCAGACTAATTATTAATACAATACAATTTTTGTATTATAATACAAAAAATATGAAAAATTATAAACTATGTGTATTGTATAATTATAAAGAAAATTGGTGTATTAAATATACATTATAATAATATGGTATATACAATGCTTAGTCATATGTATACCAAATAAAATAAAACTTAAGATTTCAAGAACATCAATAGTATTTAAGTATATAAGTAATTTTTTCATAACTATTATTAATTATTTTAGTATTTTTTATACAATAAAACATTACACATTAGATTAGGTAATTCATAAAATTATTTTTTTTAAAGTTAAAAACTATGGAAAATTAGAAAATCAGAGTAGTTGGAGATTTCTACCAAGTTGATTTGTGGTCTCTTCGTAAAGCCTCTTATAGTAATTTCTCAAAGATACTTGATATTTAATTGCATCTCCTATGGTATCTTTCCTGTTTACTTCATTGCATATATTCCTCCTATGTTTACCAAAATTTATATACAGAATTATTATTAATATTAATTACTAATTAATAATGTGCTTTAAGCATATTATGACAATTTCATATATTTTTATCTTATTAGCCATAAATACTTCACTAGAACTAGCACAATTATGAGGGGGTGCATTATACCCAGAGACTTATAAAATAGTGATGTGAGGGTCAGTTCTCTACTTCTAATGTTTATTTTTAGGAATATTTTATAAAATATTTATTAGTTTTTAAAAAAGCTTAGAAATATAATAAAGTTGTCTATATATTCATAAAAAATGTAGTTATTTCATTATTTATTTATTTATTTATTTATGTATTATTATTATAGCGGCTAAACCAAGAAAATATAAATAAGAGAATAAGACACAAAATTAAAAATATAAGATGTGATACCTACCTATATCATACATGAATATGATATACGAGCAATCAATATTACAATGCAAAATGGAAGAAAAATAATATAGGTTTCCATACTAACCAATAAACTACCTGTGACTAATTATAATATAATTAGAATTTGTAATAAAAATAACAGTAAACAGACTGCATATACATTATATAGCGAATGTTATTAAGATAATTAATGGAGTAGCAGTAGCATGTAGATCATGTAACAATGAACAAATAAAGGGATAAAGAGGAGAGTATGAGTGTTATTCTTTGATTATAGCATAACGATACTGGAACTAACAAGATAAAGGAGTGTAAAAGACTCCATTTTGTTTGAAGTGAGATTTAAGAGGACAGATTGATTTCGATTTCTAAATCTCTGGAATCATAATTGACAGCGACCAGACTGATTCCATCAGGTGCAGTGATTGTGCTGGAGGGTAGTCGTTTTCTTATGCTACGTCAGTATGATACTATGTTAAATATAGGTATAGTGATAGCGATTAGTGACTCGTTAGTTGTTGCCTTGTTGGTCGCGATTACTGGGTTATTGGCGCTCGTCAGCATCCTCGGTCCAATTCGCGTCTAATTTCGAGGAACTTACACATATCAGTAGGGGTAGATACCGTGGACAATTCCAATGTCTGTAGTTTGTTTATCTCTGCAATATTGTCTCAATGTCTCAATCTTGTGATATAACCATCTCCATCCAACGAATCGGTCGCGGTTGATATTGATGTTATTGCAGTAGTTGTCGTTCGCTTATATTTATTATTTTTTTTGCGAACATCTATGCAGCAGGCTGTTTCAACGATTGTGATGTCTAACGAATAGATCGTTTTTCCCGGCATTATTAAGTAAGTACCTACTAAGTAGTCGGTTTTCAGATTTTTAGACATCCACGCCCGTAATTGAAATTATAATGGCTTTTTATTTACATTCGTCATGAAGATTTGACGTTATGATTGTACTTGAACTGACCGAACTAATATAATCTAACGTTTGACGCCGTCTCCAATAAGTTTAAGCATCTTTAAGGCGTTATAATAGAATATTAGCCTGCTAGTATCGATAAAATACACAAGGATTTAGAGCCCAATTTTTTTTAAAAGATCATTGAGTAGGTATTATAATATATCTTAACAAGAATTCATTTAATTTTTATATTTTTGTAGTAGTTTAGTTATATCTGGATTAATTGCGCAATAAATAGTATTTATATTTTTATACCTTTGGAGAACATATTTGTTTAAATTATTATATTTTACTTAGGTATTTAAATAACTGTTGGCATATCCTAATATAAAGTTTTTTTTCTATAATTGTACGTACCATCGACTTAACATACATATTATTGTGTTAGATATTATATAATTCACGGCTATACATATTTCAAAGAGTTTTTAAATAGATTATCGTAGAACCATATTTTTAAATTTAAAATAATCGTTCATTTTTATAGCTTATTATCATTGGAAAATGATAATAAAATTTCAAATTTGTCACATTAACTATTTTTAAATATACTGTCATTGATACTTGTTGTGTGTCAATAAATATGATTTCGATATATTATTATTAACTATCAAATACCACTACTATAAAAAGATTAATTTTTATTTTTTATAAATAAAGTTATTTTATGCATACATATTTAAATAGATTACATTTAAAATAACCATAGTATCATACAGAATATAATTCAATTATTTCACTCGAAGAAAATAGAATGTTAAAGGTTTTTAAAAACCTTAAACCTGTTGTTTTGTGTTCTTAATATACGTATTATACTATTTATTATTGGTGATACATTTATATTCTGTTGGTATTTTTTTGTAACTGGAATAAAAACAGTAGAATTATCAACAATACATATTGTAGTAGGTTAGGTTAAGTTAGGTTAGGTGTTAGATGTTTTGTTACAGTTTTTATACAAGAAATATTATAACCTCGGTTTAACCATAATATTTTTACTATCTGAAAAAAGGACTAATTAATTCTTTTAATTTTACGCTGCACATGAATTGCGTTCCAACATAAAAAACATTATTTTTCTTTCATTTTACACAGACTTCAGACCGTTAATAGCAAATTATGACTATCGGTAGATTAAAAATATTGATTTTTATCGTTATTATGCAATTAGAAATAAATAAAGTGAAAATATGTAGGTTTAAATTATAGGAGTGTGTAATATAATAATTAAAATAAAAAATAATAAAAAAGTTATAAATATAAAATTAAAAAATTAAAAAACTTGAATGAAAAACCTAACCTTTTTTTTGTATTTTTTTGTATTCTTGATTCAAACCAACCGTTTGAATTTTCCTCCACCAACTTTGACCTAAATGAAACTTATATCCCTTCATTTGAAATTTTGAACTGATGGCCACACTATATTAATAATGATAATAATGACGAGTGAATTGCTTCTTAAAAATTGGAAAATATTATTTTAAGTGAAAAATTGATATTATTTTTTAGAAATTCAGATTTGAGATATGTAAATGTTTTAGTATAAGTATCTATGTTCTTACTATGAAATAAAAAAAATACCAGTGGTATGTAATTATTATAATAATGTATATGTTAATAATGTTATGGTATATAACTTTGAGATACTTTTAAAAGTTCCATCCAAAAATATTGATTTAACTTCACTTAAAAATTTAAAAAACCAGACGTAATTCGTGTAGTTTTCTAGATAAAGTCGGATGCAATTTGTGTAGTGGTTTAGAAAAAGCTGAACGCAATTCGTGTACTCATTTATCAAATTTTTTATTACGGGACACAATTCGTGTGTAGCCTAATTTTAGCATCCCTCAGCCCTCTTTATATCAATATCACTAGTTACGTTAATGTTGGCTAGATTAAAGCATACAAATACTATCATTAAACATTAAGTAAGGTACTACATATTTACATGTCTAAAATCTATCTATTTAAAAATCATATTCGACGCAATAATTTTGTTAAATGTTTTTTAATTTTTGTATAGATAAATATATTAACTATTAATACTGATAAACGCAAAATAAAATGTTGAAATATTATGATTTTACCAGCTAGGGCTTAGCATACAGCCAGGCATTCCGCATTTACAGCCGTACACATCCAAATGAAAGCGAGCTTTAATCTTCGGATTTATTTTCTTTGGTTCTTCGCCTGATTTGTCGAGTATTACAGGAATTTTCGTGTTTTTTTCTTCATATGTAGTATCTTCATCACTAATAAATATTTATATCAACAATTAATACATTTATACTTAATAAATGTAGATAGCTCTCATAGCTTGTACATTTATCTACGAAAATACGTTACAATTACCTTGTTTTTAATGATTCATTTGTACTGCTGCCTTTTACATAAACAATTTGTTAAATTTCTAAAAGGATAAGATTATAATGTTAAACTAAAATTAAATGTTACATACTATTATTTAACTTTGATTTACAGCACTTGTGGTGATGTCCTCCAATGTCGAATGTCGCTTTTATATTTTTACGAAATTTATTCGATGTAATTCCCGTATTTTTACATTCGTCATTATCCAAAGATTTATAATTTAAAGACTCCTTAGCAATTTTATGATCACTAAAATAGGTATAGGCACGTGAGTTTAAATGGTTTTATATTATTTATATTTTTACCATGTAAAACAACAGATAACGATAAGACTCCAATTCAACCACTTAATAAAAGTATACACCTAGGTAAGTACTATAAGTAGCATTAGATAGTAGATACTAAGATACTATAGATATATAGACATTGTTGGGCAATTTAATCATTTATCTTAGTTAAAGTTAAAGCTATTTTAAAATATAAATTAATTTGAACGGGTTACTAATTTAGATAAACATTAATTTAGTATAAAATAAATAATTATTATAAATGTAAAATTACTTTTTTAAATTACAAGAATCGTCGATTACATTTTAATAATAAAGTTTATTCAAAGTTATGGTCAGGGGTCAGCTATTAGATCCTTTTCTTATGTTTATTAATTGAGAACTTTTAATATGCAATCTCAAACTATACGTGAGTACTTAATACCTAGGTATTGTGGATACTTATTGTACATTATAAATGTTTTTTAAGCTGATTATGTGATAGTTCTAATATATTTAATGAAAATAATATTAATATGTTAATAGCTTTTCAAAATTAATTTCAGTAATAAAAAATAACTAAGTAAAGTTAAAAATTGTTTAGCCAAAAGTCATTAAGTCGATAATTTACCTACCTTGATATTTTTTAAACGATTTACACTTTTTAAAATGGTAAGTTAAAAGCTATCGAAAAAATTAATTTAATTTTTAACTTTTTAACTAGTTAGTAGGGTAGGTTAGGTTAATTTTTTAGCTTTATATATAGGTTCTAGGTAGTATATACTTACCTAAATGGATATACCTATAATTATTTTAATAAAAATTCTATTTTATTGTTTTACCTGGTTTCTTTTTTATGCTCGTTTATTTTGGATCCATTCACATCTTCGCCTTTATCGTTGAAGTATATTAATGTTATAAATATAAAAAAAACATTAAATAAATATATCTTTTAACTTACAGTGTTTGCAAGATTTTTTTGAACGACTCTCCCAATCCATTATGTTTTTATTGGCCTAATAAATAATATATAATTATTATAAAAGTTAGGAATGTAGGTACATCAAATATTATGAATGGGCAATGGTCTAAATAATATTTTAAAAAAGTGTGATGGATACATTGTTTACTTGTTTAACTATAACCTATTAAAAATGTTTCTCAACAGAGTAGGTACCTATATAAAGTAAAATTGAGTTTTTGATATTTTTCAATAAAAAGTTTAATATCCATAAACAATAAATTAGTTATTTGATAAATGGTTGTAATCAGTGCAACCTATAGTATCTATTTATTTTAAAGTATAAATCTGTTATGATATAGGATATAGGAACATATAGGTAATCAGTGGCGTATTTACGGAGGAGGGGGTTCAGGGGTACTGGACTCCTTCCAAAACCTTTCCAAAAAAAAAAAAAAACTAAAATTCTTGCATATTTGCAGAACCCGATTTGTGTAGACACGCGCGGTCACGCGGACATATTTTTTTTCTGTGAACACAATACTATATAAAATATAGTTTAAAATTAGTTACGCATCAGCTAAAACAGATACATGTTCCTGCAGCATGGTTTTAAGTAATAAGTATAGAAATTATATATTTATAGTAATATTATTCTGATGACAGTTTCCAAGTTACGACTTAATACGAAGTGCGATAAGCCGATAAAAGTAATAGGTATTAAGTACCCGTATCTTTGAAATATAAAAATTGATTGGCTATGTTAAACATTCACAGGGAAGTTGAAATTATTGTTGATGAAGTGATAGAGGGACTTGGCAAAAAAATCAAGACGATTGGAATATATTTTATAACAATACTTCATATGTTCTGTAGTGCTAAATACAATATATATATAAATATAATTCTACATAAGACTACACGATTATATATTTTGTTTAACTTCCTCCAAAAACTGCATAAGGACGTAACTATTACAAAATATCGTAGTTAATATTAATTATGTATAAATTGAGGACCCCAAAAAAATTTGAAAATACGCCACTGTAGGTATAAAATATATAAAAGTATATAAAAGTATAAAATAAATATGTATAAAATATAATAATAATAATAATATATATAAATTAATATATATAAAAGTGCAATGTTTGAATTTTACCTAACCTATAATATAACATGTTGTGTTCATAAATTACATAACTAATATTTGTAGTAAAAAAGTAATTAATAATTATTATATTATTATAAATCACGTAATGTACTAGCATTTTATTAAGAAAATAATTTAAAATTAGTAATAAATAATAATATAATAAGTTGTATAACATATCAATTTAAAATTAGATAATGCTCAGATCATTAGTCTTTAAAGTACTATGGTCAAATGTTCAAACGTCAAAGTCTAATTATTGACATATTTTCTGTCATAAATATTATACTGGATGATTCTTCTATGAAACAGTAATTTTTTTTCGAAAATTATAAACATTTTTGAAAATATATTTCTTTCACAGTTTGAGTTAATAAAAAACAAAATTTTTCTAAAAAAAATTATTTTACTATTTTTTATTAATATTATTTTTTTAAGTTTTTTACTTTTTTTAATGACAATATTCATTTTTAATAATATATTTCTAAATAGAATATTTTTCAGGATACTTCTATGCGTAAAAATTTAAATTTGGACGAGTAGTTTTAAGTTATAGGTATTCAAAGTTTTGATGAGTAGTGTGGAGCGGCAAAGGGGTATGCAAAATGTTGGTCCATTTCTCCACTTATCAATATGGCAATATAGGTAATTAAATTTTTTATTATAATTAATGAAGTATAACATTTTGAAACAAAATAGGTTACATACCTAGTATCAATTAAACATGTCTATGAAAAATGGTAATATGACATTATATCGTATCCATCCTATTTCGACCACTGTTAGATATATTACTATATTAGCATATTATATGTATGCTTATTAGTATATACGTAAGTATTTACTAATATAGGTACCATTAAACTATTTATACAAGAAACATCAATTGTAGGTACAAATATAAGGTATAATATACATTAAGTTTGCCGTAATTGATATTACAATGTTCTTTAATAATATACCTAACATTATCAAAATAGACTAAAAAGTCAATTTTTAATTAATTTGAGGATTATGATTGTATAAACTATTAATTTCTCTTTTAAAGTTTTGAACTATAAAGTCTATGAACCAACTAAAAATAAATCAAATAGAGTACATTAGACACATTTTTAAAGTTTTTATAAAATTGAAAATCTTTCCAAAATTGTTATAATTATACAAAAATGTCAAAAATAATATCAAGATTTATTTTGAAGCACTATGTATTATCTTCAAAATTAAAAGTAATCCACCATCTATCATTAGGTATTAAAACAATAATTATTCTTTAATTAATTATAATACTTTAATCCAGGGACTGGAATTGGTTCATAATAAAATATGTTAATCAATTTTAACTAACAGGAATTTATATTTTTTAATGAAAAATATCGGGTCTTAAAATGATAAATAAATAATTTTGTATTTACTTCTGTGATTATTTTTTCGGGTATATATCTAAGAATTAAGTTTTGATAAGCTAATATTATTGTTGTCTATAGTCGTTTATTAGTCATAAAGTCATGAAATTTAAATGGCTATTTTATTTTTATACATTACTTAATTATTACTTTATGCAAGTACCTATTTATAGATAATTAAGTCGAATCTAAAGAATATATTTAAAAGAAATATTTGGAATTATTATATATACTACTAGCTGAATAACCCAGCTTCGCCCGTGTACAGTTTTTTTGTGTAACCTACTATAACTTTTATTTTATCAGTTTTTATATTTATTACAGGCTGCTTTTAGATAAGTTTATCCTAGGTTGCCCATGTATTGTAACAATCAGAAGTCAGCAAAAAATTACTTTATTTTAATATTTTGAAGACAAATTGTAAGATACAATTCTAATAAACGAAATATTGAAATTATAACTTTCTGTAATTGAAAAAAATGTTTTACGTATTATTATAATTATTATTACTATTATTAGTATTATTCCTATTATTACTATTTTTACTTCTTATTATTATTGTAATATTATTATATACATTATGGTGTTATAAAAACCCACCAATATTTATATTCACATATTTTGTTCATCTCAATACCTCTTTATAAACAGTATTTTTGGTACTGCCTTTTAGGGCTAAAATAACCATACTACTGGCAGAGCTAACTTTAGAACATGCGACATAGAACTGTCCATGTGAAAAACATTCTTCTCTTAAGTCAATCCCTGCCATGATTGTCCTTGAGACTTATTAATAGTCATAGCAAAGCAAACTTTGAGTGGGAATTGTATTCTTTTAAACTCAAAGGTATAATCAGTTGGAATTAACGTTATTCTCGAGATTAAAACTATATCTCCTCTAGCACACCCAGTGATAACTATAGCTTATATTACATTTTTGTGCAGAGCTTTAACTTGCAATCTAGTTCTATTACACAATTTAGGTGGGTTAAGATTTCTTAGTAACATTATAGGTGCTCCAATTTTAAGGATAAGTTTATGTGATGGAAGACCAGAAGGATTCAGAGTATTAAGAAATTCTAAAGGGTAATGGACAGCATCATCCGATTGGATCACAGAATCAAAAGATTTATATTCAATAGCTTTTTCATTAAATGCCTTTAGTAGAATTTCATTAATTTTGGCTGCCTTGTCGTTCTTTGGAGTTAAGATGGTTTACTCGCACAACCATTCGATGGGTTTCATCTTGATAATTATTAACGCTTATACGCTTATACGCTATTTACTTACGCTGAGCGTAAGACAGCATGCCATAGAGTATAGCATACCTACCCCCACTACTACTCCTGTTGGGAAAGCCTGTGTGCGTCGTCGATTATTGCGGCAAGCGTTATAATAGAATCATAAACGACACATGCCACCGTGTTATTTTAAAATCGAAATTAATAATATAATGTGTTACCGATAAGGTTTTGAGTATCCGAGACATATCTATATATCTGCTCGTCGTTCGGTTTATTTTCGGGCTGGTCGGTGGCGCGGCGGTGTGCGGTGTCGGCGGCGGTGACACAGAAGGGGAAATTTTGGCGGCCACGTCTAGCCACCGCGCGTCGACGGCTGCCGTACCGCGAACCCCTCACCCACCGTTAAAAATGAACTATTTTATGCTCTTTTTACCCTTTAAAATGCGAATTTCGAAAAATCCTTTCATAGTGCGCCTATACATAGTAATAAGTACATTTACTGAAAATTTCATATCCATAGCTTCAGCAGTTCCGGCTAGGCGATGATGAATCACTCAGGACAAGTCTTTTTATATATACAGATAATATAATCTTACTTTAATCTTTAAAATTTTTTTTTTAAAAAGCGAAACAGAAATGAGAACTTTTTAGAAAAAAATAGCTTAATACCGAAAGCAGAACCAGAATCGAAATCAGAATCGAAACCAAAAAACATAAGGTATTTAGGTTTAATTTTCAACTTTGCTGGTAGTATAATTTAAGTGAATACATTAATACATATTATTAAGAACAAAATAATACTTAACTAAGTAATATAAATTTAAATTGATGTTACCTTTATTGTTCTTAAGCAATAAAGTTGACTATCTGTGTCTGTATCTGAATTATTATTTCCATCATTGTTAATTGTCCTATATTAGAACAATATCGATAAGTAATTAGATAAAAGAGTATTGCTATAATTGCGTATATTATACAACCTATTTTCTGTTTTATGTGAACACGATGAATTTATTAATTTAGAGTGATGAACTCTTTTCATTCTGTTTGGCTGATTTTGCATTTCTAAATATTGCGGTGAGGAATGATTTGCACATGAAATTACGTTTATTTGTTCTGTAACACTGGTCTTGGTGACCACAGTTATTTTTGGTGAAATAGTTCCCTATGATTAACCATTGTTATTATTATTATTACTATAATTGAATATCATCACGTATTATGCTTGTTGTGCATTATACTAATTATAATGTAAACAATGGGGACTTTTTTAATTATTTTAAAATCAGTAGATATATATATTATAATTAATATAGTTAAACATAACTAATTTTTAAGCTAAACAAAAAAAACAAACAATTTAAATTATGCAAATTTCATAGGTAATGGTTTTCATAGAAATATGATGCTTAATTATTTGGTCTCTATATACAATAAGTATATAGATATTACCTTACGAATTTGTCTGATAGATTTGATAAATATTTAAAAAAAAAATGTTGATTTGCAAATTCTTAAACCAATTTGAAATTAAAATTTGCAAAATAATGGCATATTTATCGAATCAATCGAACAGTTTTGGGGGGTGGACACGATTGCGTGAAGTGGACTCCTGTGTAAATTCTAAAAATCAATTCATAATTGTTTGCAATTAATTTATAGATAGCGTAATCTCATAATTAATAGAACACGGTGGGGGGAAGGGGGTGAACTTCATACATATGTTAAACCACGTATGTAGTTTCCTTCTTATAAACGCATAATAACATATTAATACTATTAAGTCTAATGTTTAAAATAATAATCTATTTTAATTTCTATTTTTATATTTAAGTGAATTTACCAGTGACCAATGTTAAATTTAAAGGTAAAAATCCACTCGTAGTTTTCTTTTAAATTTTAAAGCAAGTTAAGAGAATTTTAAAATTATAAAAGTTTATTAAATATTAATATATTATTCAATATATAACTTTTGTTATCATATGCACTAAACGGGATAAGATTTTTTCATTGTACGTACGTTAAGTTTGAAAGTATTTAAATTTACTATATTACAAGAGACATTAATTAAACTTATATTGTTTGCAATAGGTAATGATCATAAATTATAATATGTATGTTTTGAATTGAATGTTTTTACTTTAAAAAAGATTTATTAAACTTGAACATTTATCTTAACATTTATTTAAATATTATTAATATATTCATTATACCTATACTAACCGGAAATAAAGGTTCATTTTTCATAAGCAATGCCAATTCTCCATTTTTACTCAATCGACTACGTTCAGGGTATAATACTTCATCGACATAGGAGCTATATGTGGCTAAAGTTACTTGTTTTTTTTTGTAGGCTTGCACTAATGCTATTTTCATGCATTTTTCTTCTAAAACTTTCTGAATGTCTGTCAAGTTTGAGAGTTCTGCAAAGGTCTATAATATCAAACAAGCAAATAAAAACATAATTAAATAAAAATAATTGAAACATAGAATTAGTTATATTTTACTTTGTGGAAGTTAAATGTTTCGTTGAAAGCTAAAGGAAATTTGGGTTCTACATATGATGTGCTATTATTACACCCAAATAAGCAAATATCGAGATATATCATTCCTTTGGGACATATCCATACACCAGGACACGTGACCTATAGTTAAGTATAAGTATTTTATATTGTTAATTAACTTTATTGAATTACTCATCAAAACCATAATTAAATAGTAAATAATAACTTCAGTTTATCAGTATTATAACTGATTAATGATACTCACGTCTAAAATATCTAAAACTACACATAAACTAAACGATTTACACGACATGATCAATAACAGTTTATGTATGAGTATTTTAGTGTTCCAGTACGCGAGAATGTGAACGAATAACAGTCGAACATTCCTACATAGCACTGAATGCAGGACGTATACTTGCGTGTTAAGAGCTTTTACCGGTGTATCCAGGACAACGTGCTTTTAGGTAGATACAACACTAAAACTTAAAAATAGATGTAAGATGGTTCAATAATAACTATATTATTTTACAAGTATAGTTATTTCGGAATAAAACACTATAAACATGAGTTCGTCTATCTATCAAATCTTGTCCGAGGACTTCTGGTCGCAATTTGTGTTGATCATATAACAAGATTGATGTACATATACAAGAAAATAGATATCTACTATGGAAACGGCATTGAAAAAATAAAACTTAATTTTTCTAATGGAAAAAAAAATAACTATAGTTTAATAATAAATTATTTGTAATACTTACGTTAATTATCTATTTTTTGTAATTATTTTATGAATAATGGACACTGGATATAGGTACTGGACTGCGATACCGTATCTACAGACAATCAATTCAAATTTTAATTTCTAGTCATAGTCAAACATTTTTAAGTAAATAAAATGTTTTTAAGGACATTGAATAAAGTAATAATAATAACAATAATGTGACGACGATCGATCAACTACATTTTTACAAATAATATAACTACACAACATAGGATCATAATTTTTTTAAACATTCAATAAAAATATGTAAAATTTTTGATCTATAAAAGGTAACTTAAGTTTAAAATACATAAATATTACATACCCACTATATATTTACTTATTCACCAATAATAAAATTCTTAAATAAAGAAAATTCATTCAAGATTTTTATTTTCATGAAATCGTTTTTTGGGAATACTGATCTTACAGGAAAATGTACATCGTGTATCAAGAGTGTCTGTGGATATAAAACCATTTTAATTTCATCATAATATATGCGTACTATCTAGTACCTAAATATATAACTAAAATGTATATTAAATCAATTCATTATATTTTTTAATGTTCAATATCAAACGCAATAGGAAAATAATACATTCAATATAAATTAAATAATAATATACATTATTAATTATTAGTTATTACGAAGTGGAATTTTAATATAATAGTTACATTTATGATGATAAAACTATATGCAGTGTATTATAGGATATACATTTTATAATAATATATTATCTAGTATAATTCTCATATTCGCGTAAGCGTATTTTGAATAATTGCAAAAAATTAATGTATATAGGTACGAGGCAAATATAATTTATCGATGGTTCAATACACGCAACGGATGTTTGTTGCAGTCTTTGTTTTCAGTTGGCACAACCTCGGTGGATCGCGATCGCGTGTTTGTTACCGCAGAGGGCAGGAAAGCTGCATCCTGTATGACGCGTGCGCTTCACATCTTAATCGTTTTAAAAATGTAGAAAAAAAATCACTTGATTAGAATATTCTCCCGTTCCGTAATCGTTATTATCAATATCACAGTATCATCATACTTGGAAATCGGGTACGGTTAATTTAGTAGTTACTTATTACTGTTTTTTTTCAGTTACTATTTTTACTATGAAAATATTTTATTGGTATATTATAGGTAGGTATATACATTTTTATAGGCGTTTAGGATAACATTGAAGGTAATATAAGAAATTATTATAATATAGTTTTTATTTATGTTTAGGAAGTTTTAGGTATTTTATGGGGCCACCCTATTTTCACCATTCACCGATCACGTTCGCACGCGCTTAAATTGGACGTAAAAATAAAATCGTACTTGAATATTGCATACGTTGAATACACGCATTTCATTAGACATAATTATAACTATTATATTATTATGATATTTATATTACCGTATCTATTTAGGATTTCTGAAATAAAACAAACTCTTAATCATTATTCCCGTACACGCGCATCAAAACAATATTTTGAAACTCTCATTTTTGAGTTAAATTTTAGTTAATTTTTTTTTAAGTAAATTAATTATAAAATATTTTCTTATCTTAAAAATTAACTGATTGAAACCACATTAAACTTTTAATTAATTATATTCGTGTATGCACTTAACTAAATTTATACCATTATATTACAGTTATTAAGTAATACAGAGTTTTGTAAAATAGCAGATAGACTGTTATAAAGTGCAATATAAGATTTTAAGATCGAAAAAATTAGGTCAGAGTTAATGAAATCAATTTAATTCAAATTTAAACATAAAGAAAGATGTGTAATTCGATTTTTCTGTACATGTTTGAAAAAAATTATTGGTTAAACATTTGAATTTTTCAAAAATTATGTGATATAACTAATAACTCATAAATACAAATTTATAACCCATTGGATTTTCAAAAATGTTCCACTAAAGACAACGGGCTTGCATCAACGGGCGCATTGTCGCTATTTAAAAGCTAACTGTACAGCTGTTTAATAGTACTGAGTACTGACTGCACATTGATGTATTGTGTTGAGTATATCATGTTAAGTATTATAAAATATAATAATATAATATTATCAGTGGCGGCGCGTGAACAATTTTATAGGGTAGACAACAAGACAACCAAAGATATGGTGTTATATAACATTTATTTAAAAACTAGATCATCATAAAAAAAGTAAATTACATAAAATAACTATACTTGAATATAATTTAAATCGATTCTCCTATTTTGTTTTGTCGCGAATACATCTATTACATTGTTGATAAACGTTGGATCTTTTGATAATTCACCTAACATTTTTTTTTCAATAGCTAAAGTAGACAAAGATGAAAGCCTATCATTTGTCATTGAATTTCTTAAAAAGGATTTGATACGTTTTAAAGTACTCATGGATCTTTCACTTGAGGCTGTTGTTGCAGGAATAGTTAATACTAATTGAATAAGTTTCGTGACTTCTTGATATACTTCTTGAAGCTCATCTAAAATAATGTTTATAATTAAAATTATAATTTATTTTAAAAATTATTAAAAATATTTAAGAAATGTTTTAGGTTCTTACTTTTAAATATAAAATCAATAAATTCCAAAGGAGCGAAATATTTCAATGGATCTGCATATATTATGTAAAGCTCATTTTTTAGACGATCTTTATCAAAAATATCTGGATAGTATTTAAAAAGTTGCCTTAATTTTTCTTCTGGAAAATGAACTTTATATGATGCAAACATTTTTTCATTTATTATTTTAACAAACTCTAGTTTTTCAAAATCTTTAAATCTAATATTTATTTGAACAATTAATGAATCAATAATTTCATACGTAAGTCTACGTAAATTAGATCCTTCCTCATTTGTATACTTTAAATCTGTGTTTAATTCAACGGAACATTTTATGATATCGTGTATGGAAGTTTCATTTCTCAAATCTTTTATCCGTGAAGTAAGACTTTTAATTTCGTTAACACAATATTTAATATCAGTAGTTGATTTATTTTGTAGAATACAAAATGTGTGATCAGTAAATATAAATATTTTACTGAAAAGTACCAATAAGTAAACAAATTTTCGATTATTCATAATATTCAATATACCAGATGCAGTACAAACAGAATTGGAATCCCAGCCAGGGTCATCAACTACATGAGATACGGCATTTTTTTAGTTCATTGAAATGAGTTTTTATAGTTAAAGCAGCTCTTGAATGATAATTCCAACGTGTATTGCATTGATTTGGTAATTTAAATCCTTGCTCTCTTAATAAAGAACTTCTTTTAGAAGATCTACTAAAAAATGTGTGGAACATAGTAAGGTTTGCTATAAATAATTTAACATCTTTTATTGATTTTGCGCCGTGAAGTAGAACTAAATTCATTTGATGAGCGTAACAATGTATAAAAATAGCCATTGGATAAATATTTTGTATAATTGACTGAACCCCATTTTTTTCACCAGCCATAACAGAAGCACCATCATATGTTTGACACACAACTTTTTTACCAATATTCCACTTTGAAAGTTCATTTAGAATTACTTCGGATAAACCAGCCGCAGTCTTATTTTTGGAAACATCAAAAAATCCTATAAATCTTTCTTCGATCTTATTGTCCAGAATATAACGAAAAATTAAACTCATTTGAGATTGGCATGATACATCCGTAGTTTCATCGGCTTGTATTGATATAAAATTTGTAATTTTCAGTTCTTTTAAAATATGAGAATTTAATACCGTAGTTACGCAATGGATCAAGTCATTTTGTATGTCGTGTGAAGTTCCTTTAAAAACAGAATTTGTGCAAAAGTGTTCTCTTATAAATTGCTCTTCCTTAGCAAGTAAATCTAAAATTTCACAATAATTTCCTTTATTTAAAGAACCTTCATTCTCGCGATGTCCGCGGAATGCCAATTCTTGTTTCCCTAAAAAAATAAACTACATCGATTAAACGAGCTAATATCTTTCTGTTTATGTCCACTTGTTTATTATGATTAATTGCAGTTAACCGACGACTCTCAGATATTGAATGTTCAATCCTATTTTTACCCAGCATATGAAAACTTTCCTTGTTAGTCAGATGTTTTTTTGAAATTTGGTGTTTTTCAGCTTTACGAACTAAATTTTTAATATTAGGAATGCCATTTATACTCCACTCATTCTCTCCTCTGAACAAGACACATATGTAACAGAATAATTTATTTCTTTCAACGCTTCCTGCTAACCAGTTAAATTTTGAATACCAAGACAATTAAAATTTTCTTAAAGTTTTTGCTTCTTTATATTCTAATGATAAATGTGGTGTTGGTCTCTTACCTTTTAAATTGCATTTTTCTTCATACGAAAAAAAACCAAGACCTTTATTTAAAATAATATCAATAATATCTGACATATTAAGTTTTAAATGTATATCACTTCATTAAAAAAAAATAATAAACATTAAACACGTGCCATTAATCATTAATCACTGTTGGAATGCAATTAAATTATAAAAATATTACGTTGAGACATGTCTCTTCCATACATATAATTTTGGTAATACCCCACTACGTTCCCCGTTTATCATATCATACGTCATCAATAGTGAGACACAATTCAATATGTCTCGACCGATTTGACGGCGACGACGTAGCGATTACGGTATAGATAAGATATAAATAAAATTATACTTATTAATAATATATATTTAGTCACACTCGTTACTCACACAGACACACTATAGAAACGAATCAGTGTAAATAACATTTTATTTATAAAATTATGAAGAAATAAAAGACTTATATAATATATTAGCATATAATAAACAACTTATTTTTAAAATTAGAATATTTGATATTTTTGGGTAGACAATATTTCATTGTCACCCTAACGCGCCGCCACTGAATATTATACATTTAGTGTCGCGTGGTTCGACTGTGAGTCCGCAACCGATGTGCATGTACACAGTTATTTGTAAATATTTTTCTACGTCACGTGCGTTATATTATTATTGTTATTAATGCGAGCGGACGACGACGACGACGACGATATATTATTATTGTAATTTGTCGTGTCCGCGAAATAATATGCGAGTTCGTCCTCCCGCGCGGACGCTGCCACGACAATATCCGCACTATACCGGTTATCCTCCAAACGGTCGGTCTACTGAAACCGTGGTCGCCGTATTAAAAATGCGCGATATGTTCGGTATTCTGATCTTGTACTTGTCGACGGCGGCGTTTCTATTTGATCACTATGGTTGTAACGGTCAGACAACTGATATCGGCTCGTTGACGTCCCAAATCGGCGGTTACGCGGTATTCAAATGCCCGGCAGTTCCACAACCACGGTTCGACCACGACGGTGGTCTTCGCCGTCTTGTAGCTGTACGTTGGACAAAAGACGTGAGTACTCACCACTTATTAACGTGATACTTTCATCCGTAAATCAATTTTAATCATAACTTTCTGTAAATTTGGTATAATAACTAAAATTTAATCTTGATCGTTGCAAGTCGTAGATGGAATAAATTCGGTAACTTAACGTATTAAATTGTTGTGTGCTTTTGGTCCCAAATGTACCTATTATACCTATTATGTTCTATATAATACATGTATAAAATTATGTTAGCGGAAATAATATGAATTCAGATATAGTCAATAATTATACTATAGGTATAATATTACTAGACTCATTAGAGACAAGATATTTTAGGAATCAATGATAATTCACGTAATAATTTACATCATTGTCCATTAACTTACCTAATCGATTAGGCAGTGTTTAAATATATTTTGCATTGTCGGATTTCTTAATCGTTTATTACAAACTATTTACTATGATAACGAAAATGATTGCCAAGCCTGTCGTCATTATTTAAGTTATTATTTTATTTTATGCGTGTTTATGGGTTCAAATTATATAAAGTTAGGTATTACTGTTTATATTTACTTTTGACAATAAATTCCTGACTGTGATTATTTGCAAGTAAGTTTTGATAATATAGTGTAATATGATTTTAGGTTTAAATATAAAGAATTCAAGAAGAAAAATGTATCTATTATACAATTTCAGAGTATTTATATTTTATAATTTATTTATATGATAATAACATTATTATTTTTTTAATTAAGCCTTGGCTGCCTGGCCTTTGGTGGACATGTGATTTATATTTTACTTACTAATAGTGTTACAAAAATTATGTCCTTCTTAAATCCTACTGAAAATTGTTTTACAAGATGTTATCAATATTAATTTCTTTTGTGAATCAAGGCATGTTTTTGACGGATGTCTTGTCTTAGCGGCCTAAGGACTTGTGGAGAAACTCGATGATATTACGCATTTTTCTGGCTGCTTCTGTTTGTCTGCATTCTACTCGTAGGTGTTTCGTGTTTAATGTAAACAGAACTCTACAGGTTGTATAAATGGTTTGTTCCTCTTTGCTCATTAGGTATCCATGTGAGGATGTGTCCTATTCTTAGGCGTATTAAATTTAATTATTATTTTCTAGTAAACTTGTTTGTACTTTTTCAGCGCTCAGTTGTTAGTTTTATTTAATTTAATTTGGTGTCTTGTATTTTCCATTTATATGACCATTTTGTTCCAATTGCTATGTTTATTGATCGAAGAATGTTTTCATAGGTACTGTACTTTAAATTTGTTTCTATTAGTTCATTATTTGCTATACATTTTGTCAATTCGTTAACTTTCTTGTTTTCTTCAATATCACTGTGTTCAGGTACTCAGGCTAAGGTGAATTTTTTTGTAGGTGTTTCTGTTGAAAATATATTTATTTTTAAACTTTTTATGTTTCCATAGTTGGCTAACCTTTTTATTATGCTTAAAGAGTCTGTGAAAATAATGTAATTATATGATGTTAATGATTTTTTATGTATTTTATTGCTAAATGTATTGCTAACATTTCAGCAATACAATGCTGAAAATGTTTATTTTTTGTGTTAATTGAGAATTAGGACAGGTGTGATATCCGCTTTATTTTTTATTTTTCATCGGTATATATGCATGTTTGTAATTTGGGAGTTTTCTGATCATTTCATAAAATAATTGTTTAGACATGGTTTCTGGTAATAATATTATTCTTAGGTAGATAATAAAATATAAATTATATATATATTTTTTAAACGTCAACAATGTTTATTTTTATTGATATTTGATAACAAACATGCACCATAATATTTGTTTTATATTGTAATAAGCTACGTATTAACTAATAATTATTAGATAATATTGATTATTTTTATTTGCTAGAATGTTTACATTCTTTGGCTTGGACGTTACACTCAATATTATTAATATTTAAAGTATTTTGTACTACACTTTTTAAAATTTTAACTTGTAATATAATATTATTAGTAGTTGTGTACCTATATAAATTTATTATAAGGTATTAATCAATAATAATATTTTAATACACAGACGACGAGTACTTAAAAACGAGTACAGGATATATGGTGTGTGTATCTGACAATGTGTTAAACTCATAAAACTTTTGTCTGTTGAGACTCTATATTTTAAAGAGAAAGATTTTTTTACTAGGATTGGTTTCATTAATTAGTGGTAGCGGTAAGAGTGAATAATTGTAAATACAATTTTTCAGATAGGTGTATTGGGTAATTTTTTTTTAATAATTATAAAAGTAGTGTTTTTCTTTTAAAAATGATTATATAATAATCTAAATTTCAGAATAGTATGCATTTTTAGTAATTTATAACTAATAATTATAAATTATAATATATTATACGGGGAGTTGATACAATTGTCGCAGCAATTTGTGATTATATTGAATTTATTATATTCATTTTACAGGGGCAGACGGTATTTACGTGTTCAGAGGGTACGTTAACCACCGACGAGCGATATGACGGACGGACTGCCGTGGTAGAACCCCCCGAGTTCGGTGATACTGTCTCTATTGCTATTAATGTTTCCAGTCTTCGCGAATCAGACACAGGTGACTACGAGTGCCATGTAACTTACAGTGGTGATGCAGGTCCGTTGCAGCATTCTTCGTCACAGTCACCTTCACCAACACTGTCATCACCCCAGTCGAGCACAGATTCAACATTGAATACTGTCGACAACGACATGGGTACTACAGCAGGTGTACGGTTCAGGCTTGATGTCGAAGGTGAGGACTAACAGTTTGTATATAACTATTGATTACAAAAAGAATTTTTCGTTATTTTGATCATCAAATCTGAAAGAGAATAAATTAATTTGATTTAATTAGAGTATAATATTATGTTATAATAATGCTTATTGGTTATTATTTTAATAACGATGGTAATGTTTTATTGTTTTTAACGTAGCATCAAAATCTCAGCATAACAGTATTATGCCTGTAGCTATACCATTATATTAATATACTATTTACGTTAGGTATGAAATTTTCAATATTAATGTAAGTTGTATTTGTATATACATTAAGATAAACTATAAAAATCACGACGTGTAAACAATAAATATCGTGATATTCGTGAATTGAATCAATTTGTCAATATTAAACAGACATTTTATAGTTTATACTTGATAAATAATAAAAATGGTTTGAAAAAAGATAAATTTACTAATCTTGAAAACATAAGTTATTATAACAAGATTACTATTATATATATATATGGCTATGATATATCTATTGTCACACTGTAGTTACATTTTTTTTTTTACTAAAGAATCATTAGAAAAATATTATTTAAATTAAATAAAGCAAAATAACTATACGCTAATAGGCACATACCTAAAATAATAATAAACGATTTAATCTATAATATTTGTATAATATGTAAGTAAAAATAAAATATTAATGGTAGGTACTTGAATTCCAATTTAAATAGAATATAAAAGGTGATATAAACAGATATGAGTTATGACAAATTTACTTGTAAATAATATTATTATTGTACGTTTGTGTAATAGAGAATTAAAGGTAAGTATATAGTTATTAGTTGAAGCAAACATTCTATTCTAACAAATAATTTGTTATAATATTAAAAAATAATAAAAGCATTAATTTTAACTTAAATTTCAAGACTATTTTAAATTGATTGTTCAAATTAATATAACTCTATTAGATAATATAATATTAGGTAAGTGGTACTTATAAAAATTATATTTATATTTGTCAATTATTATTGGTACATATTATTACAACATAAAAGAATATAGAATACAAATATGACAAAGTTTTAATGCTTGAATATAAACAAAATTTCTGTGACGTTATGTATAGTAGATATCGACATATAGTAAATAGTATAATGTATGAACGGATCCGTCTCTGTTGTGGTTTAAAGTTATTCACAAAATTGTTTGGTCAACTTCAATCATCCAATTTGTCCATAAAATAATATTTTAGATGTTTTAATAAAATAATAATAATAAAAAAAATAATAATCGTTGTTCGTGAGTGAAACATCATTTATTGTATAGGTTTACAGCACATTTCAATATATTTCGATATATCGTATCTAATAAAAGCTTTATGAATTTATTATATATAATGATTTATTTCATTAGGTTAATTTCTAAATAATGTGTTTTTAAGTATTCATTGACTAGCTTAGACGATTTAGTTATATATGACCTTGACTTACTGATAAAATTGAACATTGTTGGAGATTACGAGGTCAGCCGAAGAGATTATTATTCAGGGTCCTTTTATTAATTATTTATTGGAGGTATAGTTGACAGGATGGGCTATATGAAGAAGTGAGTCGAAGGGCTTGTATGTGTACCAATCAAAAATAACCCACAAAAGTCTGTCAATAAAACTAACATATTATTTACTGTGATACTATTTTATATTTGTTTATAGTATAAATTATATTTTAATTAAGCCCTTCCCTTCCATAATATATACTTAGGTTAGGTTTGCATAATTTATATATTGGGCATGGTCCTTAGACATTATAAATTGACTGTATACTTACTTATAATTTCTATGCAATTGTATAATCTTTGTTATAGTTTCTCAACACAATAAAATTGTCTAGGGTTTATTATGTATCATTTAAAAAAATGCTACATCAGTATTTATATTAATTGTAAGTTTATAGTGTGAAATGTGAATAATAATATAATAATAACGACAATAACCTTTTCCATACTAAAATTAAATTAATACTTCCTTGTACTACGTTAGTTATATTATATCTACCTACATGGCTGTGTGATAGCAAAACAAGAATTAATTTATTAAAAAATATATTTTTTTAATACATAATAAGTAGTAGATATTTTTTTCGAATGGTTTAATGCTAAAAAAAGAAGAGACGGAGAAGTACCTATGTAACTGCTCTGCTGTACTATAGTAACCATGCAGTTAGTAGGTGTCGCAACTATACCTCGCCATTGAAGAGTAACTATTAGTATACTTACTGTAAGTTATATGTGTTAAATTTGAATTCAATGATAAATCATAGCACACGAAAAATCATTATAAACGATGACAATCTGTTAAAGTTTATTTTTATGTATATTTTATGATTTATTTAAATTTATAAAAGAAATAGTATCAAACCTAACCTTTTGGTAAGTAGAATCCATTCTTGTCAATAACATTGCATTTTAAAATATTATTGTGTATATGTATGTATAAGCTATAAATATAACAATAAACGTTAAAAGTTTCAAGTATCCACAAATATTATTCAATTACAACCAAAATAACTAAAATTCTTCGTTTAAATATCTAATTTTGTCTAAATGTGAACATTAAATGTCTATAAAAAAAACTGTGTGATATAAAAGTTGAATATTTTATACATTTTTTATGACATAAACGTTATTTTAAGCTTAAATATCCAATTTCATCAAAATTTAAATTTCAGACGTTCATACAAAACATTTGTAGATTTATACTTAACTTCTTATTTTAATTCTTTATTAGGTTAAGGAACCTTGAAATAAATTTATTAACTTAATGTATGATTATTATCAATTCTATGAATTTAAATATTTAAACGAAAAATAAAATCTAAAATTGTATTGGAGAAAAATATATAATCGTTTTATATCCCATGTATTCCTGATTTTTATTACATATTTTTCTTCCGTAAATTTCTGCACAGTTTTGGTCTCCCTCTTTTATCCAGTGTTCAAATGCATATTTTTTTCTCTATATATACTTTATCTATATATTGATAGAAAATATAACTACAATTAGTTTATGTTTAATAAATTTTTGATTTTTCCATCGTGAAGTGACCTCGCATGACTTTCATCCATTGGTCAAATATTTATAGTTAATGCCTATAATTATTTTCCACGGGTTACTTGTTCAAAACGGTTACTTTAAAAGTTTGATTCATTTTTAGTTTTACTATACTAAAATTAGAATTTTTTTTAAAAATGTTGCCTACAATTCAATCTATAAATACACTTATATTTTTTCAGTAATAATCTGTAATACTTCCGTGTAAAAAATAATAGTAAAATAAATATTAAAACTATTCAATTTCAAAAATAGATTGCTTCTATCGTAATTGCTGTTAATTGTTAAATATAATGTAATTTTTGTATTATTTACTATAATATATTATATTGGGTTATAGGTGGAGACGTATTGAGTATACCGCCGATCAACCAAACCCGAATGGAACATGAGTCCGTTCATTTCAGTTGCGTCAAAGAAGATCCCGAGTTCGTAGTCCAATGGTATAAAGACGGCGTACCGCTAGATGATTTACCATTTTTGAATGGTAGATTTCTCGTAACTCCAGAAGGTTCCTTAGACATCTATGATGCAGCATTAAACGATAATGGTTTCTATTCGTGCCGCATAGTGTCGGAAAAGGGAACACTGACTGCCGGTGCTTTTCTCAACGTTCAGTGTAAGCGTTTAATGAGTATTGATAACATCAATAATTGATGTCATACAAACTCCTTAAATAATATTTAAGGTTAGGTTAGGTTAGTTCAAATTTTTTTTTACATAATATGGTGAATATTAATGTCTTATAGCATATATATATAATATTGGAATATTTTTTATTATTTCAATAGACTTCTACTTATGTTTTTAAAATTAATATACTTAACTATTATTATGTAAAGATATTAATAATTATTGTATAATATGTAATGTTTAAAACATTGATAGAGTTAATTGTGTGTGTGAGAGGAGGAAGGGTATTATGCTAATTTGGTCTATTTAAATGTAAATTATTTGCTTTAAAAAAAGTAAAAAGTTAGGCAAATGGATACCGCTCTGTTGTACATTAGATGTCGATTGGGTCATTATTAACTGTGTTAATAAATTTGAATTCAATGATATATCATTGAATCATTTGAATCATTTACGAAAAACCATCTTGAGTGGAAACGGTTCATCAGCCTTTATCACCAAGTAATATGTTTATTTGATATAGCTATTAAAGTCATTTATTTTACTTTAAATATTTAAATAAGTTAATACATTTGTCATTTTTTCTAAAAATATTGCATTTATTACTAGTATTTAATTATTATAAAAAAATTATATAAACCCCATTAAGTATCACATAAAAACACACATTATTGTAAAATCAATACATTCATCCGCTCAGAATCTAAAATGTGAGCTCACCCATCCTAAATTTAAATTAAATCCTCTACAATGTAATATACGGTTTAATCATAATATTGCGATTTTTGTAGACAAAGCGAAAGTTGTGTATTCACCAGCTGAAGTTTTTCTTGCTTACGGGAAACCTGGTACTTTGGATTGTCACTTTCATTCCAACCCGCCACTGACAAAAATAAGATGGGAAAAAGACGGGTTTTTGTTCGATACATACAACGTGCCCGGAGTTTACCACAGGCTAAACGGGTCTCTTTACTTTGATCGGGTACGAGTTAATGCTTTATGTTATATTTAAGCATAAATCTAAATCTCGTATCATCTTATATAAGTATTTCTATGACTATGGCACATTAATGTATTTAAATGTAGTTTTTTCGATAGTATAATCCATGATAATTTCAATTTAAGGGCACATATTATACAATATACATAATATATTATAGTTAGTGAACAGTATTTAGATATATTGATTGATTATACAAATAGATAAGGGTGGAATACAACTTTGGGGACAAACTAGGAATATATAATATATATATTATGATTATATGATAAGTGTAATGCAGAGTTTCCCAACTTCTTTTACTCGTGGAACCTTTGCAGGAGCTTGAACGTTTTGTGGAACCCTCTTATAATTGTTGGAGCTATTCTATGTTCGAATCATAATTAAAATTAAAAATATTATTAATTAATTTATATTTTCCCAAATTTCTCACGGAACCCTTGGCAACGGCTGACGGAACACTTAGGTTCCGCGGAATACAAATTGGGAAACACTGGTGTAGTGTATACCAGTATACCGTTTTTGATATTATAATATGTGATAGTGGTAATTGTAAATATATATACATGATTTTAACTGTTTTGTATATTATATTATGCGCATTGAATGTGAATGTAGGTAGAAAAAGAACACGGTGGCAAATACACGTGCACGCCATTCAACGATTTGGGTACCGAAGGGCCGTCAACGCCAATGGACGTTATCGTCCAGCACCCACCGAAATTAATTGTTGTACCGAAAGTGTTATACTTCCGTAAACTCGGCGATAACATCACAATGCCGTGTGAAGCAGAAAATTTCGACAATAGAGGTCCGGCAATTGTTTGGCAAAAGGTATTATAATATAATATAATATGTAGAATGTAGTTTTCGTCTTTATTTTGTTGTCATAAATTAAGGATTGCGCAAATTCGAGAGACACGTAAATGGTTTAACCTACTGCCCCCCCTAAATTGTTCTTTCAAATACTAGTTCCAATCATCGCATCAGCTCATAGACTCATGATCTTATTATAAAAAACACATACAGCCATCTACAGTGGTATGTAAAAAAATATTTAACATAATATCATTGTAAAGCATAATTTGTTACTAATGATCTAGACAGCTATTATAATATGATCTCTAAGGGAGACATATTTGGTTTATTGTTTATATGATATAACCTGCATAATTTTTAATGTTTATTCGTAAATCGTAAATACCAATAACACATTATTCTTTTCCTAGTTTTTAACATGCATTTCCCGACTAAGCGAGTGTTTTGCATTAATTGTAGTAATTGCACTACTTCAGTACACAGTATACATATTATGCTCAATATGCTCATACAATTATGTTGAATTATAATATGCAACATAGTATTATAATAATAAATGTGTATATTGTTATTTATTGTATGACAACAACCATATAGATACAATTATATTAGTACCACTATAGAACAGTGGTCGGCAACCGGCGGCTACTGTATACGACCCGCTTTAAATTCTAGAACGACGAATTAATTTTTTATTTTTATACGTTTTATTACTTTAAAGTTTAAGACAGTATTTTTTTTCGTTGTAAAGAATTTAGGAATATAAATTTTTTATTTTTGTTTGGCTTATGAACTCTTTTTAATTTGTGAATATGGCCTGAGAATTCAAAAACGTTGCCGACCATTGGTATAGAGTATAGTATACGTATTATTAATTACTATAATTATTATTTCTTTAAATAAATAATTAAGGCTATTCAAATGGTAATTATATTTATATTATTTTTTATACATATTTATAGGCAGACGGTAAAAGTTTGTTTAATCCACGAGTGACAGTCACTGGAGGTAATCTTACTTTAATTGGCGTGAGGAGTGAAGATAGAGGCGTCTATAGATGTGTTGCGTCTAATATCGCAGCTACTATATCGGTGGAAACAGAATTGATAGTCGAGGAAAACTTATTTCACCGTAAACCTTTCGACTTGCACGTTAATTCAACTAACAAAAATATTGTAGCTTATTGGAAACGACCATATTCATTCTGCACAGTTTGGTTAGTGATACTTATTTTATAATAAATCAGACTATAGAACCTAAACTATATATCTCGAAAACTCGGGACTCAATTTTGGGTAGAACATTTTATTGATAGATGATGCTATAATATATTTAGTGAAATTAATTTATGAAACCATAACTTATAAGCATATATATAAATATAAATTAAATAATATGCAATATATACATATATATTTTAAAGAAAAATGATGATTTTTGTTATTTCGTTGTAATATTTATTCGAATAGACTATTTTTAGAGACTTTAAACATTTTACCACAGTTTATTATTATTTACTATACACAATTAAATTTAAAAAATATTTAAATTAATTTTAAACTATTTATACCGTTCAATGGTATGATGGTATTAACTTATGATAGTAATTAGCAATTAAAATTATATTAAATAATATTATAATAATTACCATCTAGTTATAATATAACTAAATTATTTGTTTTTAGATAAATAATTTCAATTTGCTCACCGTATTAGGTACTATTGATTATAGAATATTCTATAATCTATGGAATTACTAATAGAAAAAAAATTATATATCAATATAAATACATATACTATACGGTATGTATATTATACTTTATAATATATACTCGAAAATTTAGACTGTCTCCCAGCTCAGAAATATTTTTCATTATATACAATGATTTATCATTGAATTCAAATTTATCATATTTACTAAGACCTACTCAATGATAAGGTACCTCGACACTTACTATACCATTTTTAAAAATAAAAAATGTTTACTATATATTTACCTATTTTACTTAGCCATTGTCTATTGTAATACACATGGCATACGATGTCGACATGTGAATTATAAATTAATTTTATTATAAAACATAAAAAGTTTTATGACAGAAAAAATGTAGATATTTTGGTGTAAAGGCATATTATGAAGTACATGGTATGTTTAATTTTTCAAGTACTCGTATATGCACGTGATAATTTTTATCACAATATACTGTAACAAATCAAATAAGTCGCTACGAAGACTCAACGTAGCTTTTAAAGTTTTATACAATACATCGTTGCAGGAGTAGAGACACGAGCTTAGCGTCGTCAAATTGGAATGCAACAGCTTCTTCCAGCGATGGGAAAGCAGTTCTATGGAATTTAAAAACCGGTGGGGAATACGAGATAATGGTATCGTGCCGGGATGAGATGAGCGGTGAATCTATGTTCAGCAGATCCATTGTGACAAAATCAAGAGGTAAGAGCGTTTTCACAAATTATGGTATCATATTATGAAATATAATATCTAATAAGTAAATTTTTTCAAACTGAAAGATGTCTTTTGTTTTTTTTTTGATTCCGAGATATTTAAATAGGTACTCAATTGTTTAAAAGGTTATGCTCCGGTTCCGATTTTTGAAAATTATAAATTAATTGTTTTTAGTGTTCTGGTAAAACTAGTTTAGGTTTCCGGTAATTAGTTAGGTTAAAATGTTATTAAAAACAAAATATTCTTTATCTAGTACCTACTTATGTTTAATTCTTTTCAAACATTTAGTCACATAAAATATTTATATCTAACTAAATATAAAAATGAATATAGGTTATTAGGTTAGGTCAAAAAATTCATATGTAAATACCCTATGCACATTTGCTTATTGTTCTAGTTAAGAACAGATTGTAAATTTCTTGTAAAACTAAAAAAAAGGTTAGGTTATTATTAAAATTAATAATTATGTATTTTCAAGAGATACCTATAGGTAGTGGTAGTTTTTGTGTAGTAATATAATTATTAAATATTATTTATATTTTAACTATAAATTTTTTAATTTTTTTTCATAGATTATTATTAAATTATAATTTTTCATTTTGGCATATTTGTAAAACTAATGATAGTTCACATACTTACTAGCCGGTGTATCAACATCGATTTGCTCATAAACTGGGGCTTACAAAAATCAAATTACACCGATATAGTTTCATATTTTGTATTTGCTCATTATTTTCCGAACAAAGTCATATAATACAGTTAGTCGTGCATAGCAAAATAATATATTATTAACAATGTAAATAGCCATTTAAATATTAATATTTCAAGAGAAACAAATAAATCTAAACGAAATTCAAAGCATTCCCGAAAAAATTATCATTTGACTTATTTGAGTAAAACAAAATTTAATCGCATTCTATTTATTATAAAACATTGTATTATATTTAATTTTTTAATTAAAAATACTGGTTTTAGTCTCTTCTATCTGTATTGTAATATATGTATACTGTAATTTATAATATTTAGTGATTTTTGTTTTTATGCATAACATTCATAATATTATATTATTATCGTAGAAACCATCGACCAGCCGACCGAAGAGTTGAACGAAAAGTCTCCGAGTCTTGTCGACGACAACCACTCGTTTGATATTCGAGTCGAACGTTCTGGTACTGGTTACAATGTATCGTGGACAATGGATAAGTCCAGCATCGAACATCGCATCAAGCGGTACGTAGTAAAATGGTACGACGCGCACGATGGCTCTGAACTCGGGTCGGCATCAACCGCAGCCAACAAAAGATACATAGGTAGGTAAGGTTCTACATTTGAAATTATACCTATCGGCTATCCAATCTCCTGATAAAATAAAAGTAACCAATAGAAATCCTTTAACATATTTATTTCTGTATCTCATATCTTTTTATGTTTTTTTTTTTAACAATATTTGGGTAACTATATAATTAAAACTCTTATTATTATAGATTCAGCATAATGGCCATTACTTTTTATTTTTAATTTTTTAAGGCCTGTTAGACAATTTTTCACATGAAATATAATTTATTATTTAAATTATGGTCGAACATTTGTTTTTTGGTACATGGACCCCTCAAAAAATTGATTCTTAAGACGTGCTTGATATAGCCATATACCACAATTTAAAATATACCTATTTAAAGGTATATCTTAAATCGAGCTATGGATCAATATCCACTGCACTTTAAATGAAATTTGGGAACAATGTAAAAACTAAAGAATCTGAACTCATCACAGAGATATATGATAGCGATTTGAATTAAAAATTGTATTAGCCTGGATATATTACAAATGTCAGTGTAAACCGATTTGGATTACATTTTTAATTAATATTTTGGTGTGCTATTTATTTTGATTTTAATTCAATTATATTAATTATGTTATATAAAGTGTTGAAGTTTACAAGAAAATTATTATATGCGTATCTATTTTCTGTTATTAAATGTAAAGTGTAAATTAAAAAAAAAAAATTATTAAAAATATGATTTTTTACGCAAAACTCTTACTATAACTATCCAACGTAATGTGTTAGAGCTAATAGGCTAATACTATAGCTTAAAGAATTTTTTTCCGTATAAGAATCGTCTAATAATTTATCAAAATGTCCTTTAATTAAAGAGATTCGATACTGATCGTTTCTATTTTTATCTAATTTACGCGGAACATAAAACTTTAAATATGTTCTTTGCCAAAACGTACCGATTGATCTAGTGAAGCGATGAGAAATCTGAATATTGATTTCAATTTTAGTTAAGTCTACTATTGATACCGGATTTCTCACATTTTTGGTTTTTTGATTATAACTTCTTCAAATAGGTATTGAAATATGACAATTTTGTAATATAATTGTTTTTAGATTTAAGGTGATAAAATCAAAAATATTGGAAAGTCGATCTTAAGTAGACTTAACAAAAAATTCAAATTTCTTTTCGTTTCGCTAGATCAATCGGTACAAGTTCTATTGTATGTTTCACGCGTGTTAGAGTTAGACAATGACAGAAATGGTCGGTATATCGGATTACTCTAATAAATTGACGATTTTTTATTCTAGTTAATTAATTAATTTTTGATGACATTCATTAACTCAAGTTGCTATACCCCGAATCTTGATTAATGGTTAATATATAATATACTAATTGTTACCTCAAAAATCATTAATAATACATTGTATTTAAAATAAATAACTAATTTTATTTAATAAGCATTATCCGTGATAATTCAGTGAATTAACTCACACACGCTTGATATATTTTTTTGTAATAGGTATTAAAAAAAAAGCTAGTATTCAATAATATTAATGATTGTATTTGAAAAAGTATTTAAACATTAATTTACAAACAATTTTAAATATCAATACAATATTAATATATTTTTAGTGTCTAATAATTGACCTTTATTGGACATACAAAGTGCTCAATAGTAATGCCTAGCTCACACCCCTTACCAACTTATCTGTCTATATTTACTTGATTTGTCTTACCTTACAACTTTTATTTGTCTCTTAGACCTAAAATTACGGCCGAACTTCAAAAGTCAGATTTGTGAATGTTATTGAAATGATACAAAAGAAAAAATGGCTTAAGAATGCTTAAAGATAATTTAGAGGAATTAGATAGTTTGTGGCTTTAATATGTTTTGAATGTTTATTTTTTGTACAGACCTCGTATGCTATAAAAAAGGTGAACAAATTTGAGAAAGACAAAAGAGAGAGATATTAAATATAACCACCAGAGAAGTCATTATTAATTTTTTAACTAGGGACCACAAATAGAGGTAGAAATCAAAGTTTTTCGTTTTTAATTTTTAACAAAAAAACTAATAAACACTGCAATTAATTTATATTAGTAAATAAAAAAAAAATGTAAATAATATATTTAACTAATAATTTATCTAGCCAAGAGTTCATATTTGTATATATAACAACAAAGTGTGCGCGTATTTAACACTTGCCCTGATTGTTATTATTATATATAATATTATTACTTGAATTAATAACATGTAATTCAAAACTTTTAAGTTCTTCGGGTTTGTGTACCCAAGTTCCAAAATTTAATGACTTAAATGTTGATATTAATTCATTTTTAGCAGCTACATAATTTTTATTTTTATTTTTCAATGAATCATAAAATATATTTGTTTCATTTTCAATAAGAGTTGATAAATTATTTGTAGCAATACACAGTTTAATATATTCATTAGCTAATGAGGTTTTACATATTCTGGATAACTTGTTTTCTATTGTTCTACCTAAACTTCCTTTAATAATTTCAATTCCTTCGTTTACAATCCAATTTATGCAGTGAGGTGATTGTGTAGTAGATCGACGGGGAAGTATACTATAACCACGGAGTTGAGGTTTTTGTACTCTGCAAGTAAAAATAATTAGATAATAGAGATTTAAAGCAAAAAAATGGTAAGTACTCACTTATAATCTTGTGGTAGTTTATTAATGCTGTTTTCAACACGACCATAAATTGTTCGCTTCATATGATTTATATTGAACATACTTCCGATGGATATTGATTCTAAATAGATTGGTTCAACAAAATTTGATAATAAATTTCCTTGAAGTCCAAGTACAGTCCAACGTGTTAGTTTGTCTGAACATGACATAGTAACAAGACGTTCACCCTGAGCAACTCCATCGTATGTTTGAAGTTCTCGGCCAAATACAGTTACAGTGCCAGCACCATTTTCTATTTTTGATCGAAGCAAACCACGGTTTAATCGATTAAACTGGTGTTCTGTGTCAGAAAAGCTATAAACTCTAGCTTCACCACAAGGAGCAGTGTTTATGTATAAATGAAATGTAATATCTTTTGCTAATTTGAATTTAGATTTGTTATCATCTGAGATAAATATAGAAGGATGGCCTTTCACAGATTCCATGAGTTCTTTATAAAAGAATTTCATTAGGCATCTACGAGTCAATATTTCTGCATGACAGTCATGTAAAGATTCACCACTTAGGCTCAAATAATTACCAGATAAACATTTTGTACCAGTAGCCAAACAAATTACTTGTGCTGAGTTCAAATCTTCTTTGGTCATCTATATAAACAAACAATAAATACATAAATATATATAAAACAATTCATTATTAATTAATAATTCATTTACTTTGATAATACTTGCTATAACTGAGTATTCTTTAAATTTATTTTCAGTAAATTCTAATTTTTGATATACTTTGTCTGTAATTCCAGCAAAATGATCAATAATTTTAGAATCACCATAATCAGTGCGCAACATTTCTATTTGGTTTTTGTACTTAATATTGTCTATTGGCTGTGCCTCGTATAAGGATTTTAAAGCATTACGACATGCAATTTCTTTTGCTTCTTTTTTATTTTTCCCATAACCTATATATTTATTACCAGAAACAATGACACTAATTGTTTCCAATAGACCGTGGGACTGTTCATGTTCATATGTCAAGGTTTGTCCTGAAAACATTTCATGTAGGATACATACTGCTGATGTTTGATGTACAGCAACTTGGGATTCAATTGCAAGTTTTTTTGAAAGTGAGTTTTCAATAAAATCATCAGTACATTGTCTCTTAAATACTGGTATTGCTGATGTTTGATGTACAGTAACTTGGGATTCAATTGCATGTTTTTTTGAAAGTGAGTTTTCAATAAAATCATCTGAACATTGTTTCTTAAATACTGGTAATACTGATGTTTGATGTGTATCAACTTGAGATTCTATTGAAAGTTTTTTTGAAGGTGGGTTTTCCATTAAATTGTCTGTACATTTTCTTTTGAGAACTGCCTTATCACTTTCTATAGTATTATTGGTCTTAGAATTAGCGTTATAATTCATGGTATATGATTTGTAATTCATAATTGCATTTATTTTTGCTCTTTTCTTTGAAGAGCCATAACCATCAAACAGAGAACCATCTAAATGTAACGAAACTTTGAACGTAGGCAAATGTGAAGGTCCATAGCGTATAAAAGGAGACCACTCGTGATTAGGTTGAGCTTCATTGAAATCTCTTAATAAAGTTGTATTATCAATACTGGTTGACGACTCATCCATTCTTGAAAATAGTTTTAACTTAATATACCAACGACAGAAACCACAATTTTTGGTAGTCTATAAAAAAAATAAAATAAAAATATAATGATGAATATTTTTAGTTACTAAACTTTTAAGTAGATAATATATTTGATTAAGCGTGTACATAATTAAACTAATAAACAAATAAATAATAAAATACAAAATTTACGTATAGTAATTAATTAACAACTCTTTGAATAATGAACTCATTCAATTAAATTATATTTTAAACTTTAATAAAAAAATACATAAAATATAATAAAATTATGAAAAGAGTAGTTAAATTTTCTTATCATTTAAATACTGTTATTATATATATTAACATTTCTAATTAATTATTGAATTTTTAATTAGTGTTGGGTAATTATTGTAACAATAACATACTGGTATAATTTATAAATAAATTGAAGGCGGGCTATTTTTCATTTTATTAGTAATTTATTAATAATAAACTAGATTAAGTATATATTATAGTAGTTTAGGAACACTCTGAGTGCATAATATTATGATTAAATAAATTAACTTTTTTTTTATAAATTATGTAAAAAGAAATATGTATATATACTTACTTACTTAAATTTTTTTTTATCTAGCTGACCATGTTTAAGAGCACTGTTGAATTAAATCATAATTTTTTTCCTAGGTAAGAACCTGTAAAAAAAAAAAAATACAAATTAAATAGTAAATTTCATTGAATTTGAATATAATAACTTTTTAAAATGTATATTAAATCAATATGTTATTAGTTTATTTTACATTTCATTAAATAATTTTTTGGTAAATAATACAATACTATGTTAAAATAATATTTGTTTTCATCAAATTAAATTATACACAAATTAACCTTACATTATTCAATTTTAATTTTAATTTTAAAAGATTAATATACAATCTATATCATTTGACACAATAAGCATATTAAAAGTTAAAAGTTAAAAAATATACATGATTATAATTTGATAAAAGAAGCCACCCAGTAGTGACACTTTTAATTTTAGGAGTATGAAATACATATCTTAATTACATAAAAGGTCTCAACACCACTTAAATTTCAGTTGCCTAGGAGAAGAATTTCTGGTTATGGTAGCATACACTAAATTTTTAGTTAGAGGATTTATATGAGAAGTAAGTCTGTTGTGAGACCTTTTATAATAATGCTTGGCTTCTTCGTTTAATGTTTTTAGATTTAGATCTGTGTGGAGTGCATAATTTGAGGTACATAAGAAATTTTACATTGAAAGAATATTATAATAATATAAAAAAGTTTTTAGCATTTGTAGTTGATTATTTAAAGTTAACCTTTTGGATTTAATGTGAAAGACCTAAATAAGTCAAAGTATAGGCATTGTTGGGTTGGTCTGAAGCATAATGTTATAAAGAATAGGTAAGAGAATACCTCCTTGGGGAACATTAGCGTTTATAGCAGCTGTCATAAAAGGCAAAACTGGTACAAATTTTAAAATGTCTGTTTGAGAAGCAGAAAATGATAAGTAGGTTGTGTGCTGGAGGAAGTTTTTAAGTTTAAATAGCAAACAATCATGCCAAACACGACCAAAGGCCTATGATATATCCAGAAATGCACATATGCAATATAATTTTTTTACAAGGAGTAAGAAATTATAATAACCACTCTGTGTAGTTGAATGTGATTATGTAAGGTACGGAAATCAAAATGGGGGTCAAGCAGTAATATTTATTATTAATGACAGGAGAAATGCGTTTGAGATTAAACTTATTTTAAATTTTAGTAAAAAAATATAAAAGGTTGATAGGTTTATAGGAAGTTAGCAGGTTTGGAGGTTTATAGAGCTTAAAAAATATAATAATATAACATAATTGTAGAGGATTTCCAGATTAGAGGAAAATAGAAGTTTTAAAATTGCGTTGTTACATTAATAATTTAATAATATAAAATGTACTTAAATATCTTAACACTTATACAATTAAAATATTTTGTGATGAACTGGAAATTCAAAGAACACATAATATATCATACATTAGAATTATTCATTCAATCTTTACTTATAAAGATACAAGCAAGCATGCAATTCAAATATGTCATATTTTTTTTATACCTAACCATAAAATTGTTTATTAGGTTTAACAATGTAAAAGCAAAAAATAAAATATTCATTTTCAATCCGGATAAATCTGTCAGCTTGTATAAAATATAAATTATGTATAAAAAAACGTTAAATCGCTAACATTATTTAATATCCAAGCATTTTAACAAGTAATATTGATAATATTGTATAATAATTGTTATTTATTTATACTTTTATTAACGTTATTCGATTTTGTATTATTAATTATTATTAGTTATTATATAGTAGCCAAAAGGTGGTCAACGCCTCTATCACCTTATAGTCTTTAACTTTTAAATAATGTATTTATTTTTATATTGATTATAGCATGATAAAATAAATACTCTATTTTATAATCAATGCTTATACTAAGAAGTTATCTATAAGTTAAGATTAGTAAATATTATATATTTTTTATTATTTATATTATGTCTGATATTGCTTATGGAGTGGGAGAAGGATATAATATTCGAAATAACGACAGAAACGGAAATATTTTAGTTAAATTAACTAACTATCATAGATTCACAGCCCATAGGTAAAGTGGTAAAGTCATAATACTATTATTATTGTACCGCAACGAATAATATTTATAGATAAGTAATAAAAGTATGCACGTAGGAATAATGAATACGTGCGAACTGTAAATAATTATAGGTACAATGATGTGCGACACCACAACACTACACTTGTCATAAATATTAGTGCTTAGTACTTACTCTGAATCAATGGCAAATTAGTTATATAATTTATAACTTGTAGTTGAAATACAGTGTAGTAAGGTTAGGTTAGGTAGTTTGGTTTTGAGATCTATTAAAATCTATATTCTATTGTTCTACCGGTGGCGGACACGAAAATTCGGCAAATAAATAACCGTTAACCATATTATTAATATGCTGACGGACGGCAATTCGCGTATTATAACGTTGAGTAGGTGTAGTGAGAAGACAATCTCAGATATGATGATTTGAAGTATCCCGATAACAGACGTCGATAAAAATGGTTAACTACGGTATTATTTCGAAACGGAAGATCGCAAATATGATTTATGAGTAACGAACGGTTTTATTATTTTACTGCCATCATTCATGACGACTGTTTCCGGTTTCAGCAATTTGATATTATTTGGAAATTTTCCGTTTAACATTTGACATGTGCTTAATGCAATGCTCAGTAGTCAGTAGCGCAGTACAAGATTTGTTTATAATAATAAGTATTAAGAAATAAAATAACAATAAATATCACAAGACACAAAGATAAAAATATTTGTATGATATTGTAGTTTTCTATATTATCTTTATGTAGAGGACCTTGTTATCAATCAACCGAGCTATCGACCGTGGTTGCACTATAAAACAACCTAACTTAACTGCCTCGCTGCGCCGTCGATCAAACGTGTTACCACCTACCGTATCATTCGTTTATTTGAATGCTATCTTTTTCGTAGAGTTGTACAGGGTAGTTGAAAAAAAAAATCCCCAGTAGCATTATACCGGGAATTAACTTAATATTATTTTATTTTATATTTATAAGAATTATTATATTATTTTATAAATTATACATTAAAAATAAAATAAACATTGTATATTAACAATATTACTATATATATATAATATGTGTCACGATGGTTAAACTTTCATCATTTTTAATAGTACAGGTACTCAAAATAAATACGATCAAGATGTAATTTCAATTGACCAATTATTTGTTAATTGATTATAAATTATTATTATTATTATATTGTACTGTATATTGATTGTATTTCTAATAAATGAAATAATTCTTATAAATTATTTATATCTAGTCAATCCCTTGTATAATGTTACTGGGGATTTTTTCCGCAATTTGTCATACAGAGTGGTTAAAATGTAGTATACCCTATACCTACTTGATGGTTTTTTTATTATTGTAATTATAATTTTTATTGTATTTAATTTATTTTTAAATGTTTTATTTGATCAGTAATGTAAAGAAATATGCAAGAAAAAACTCCTCAAAAATTAGCCTGGTAATACATTTTCATTTAGTTAAATAAATAATTTATCTTACACCAATATTGAAATATGTATTCAATTATCATACCTACAGCAAAGATTATAAATTCTCAAAACAGTTTCATTTGATAAACGTTCCTGTTTTTACTGACTTTTTTTACATTTATTTGAAAGTAAAAATGTAGTGAAGCCAGAGGCATAACTGTGTAAGTATAATTTATGATTGGAATGAGTTAAAAAGTTCAAATAATATTTTCAAACTTTACATAAATGCTAATACGTCAAATTCTCACCATTTCTTGTGATGTATAAATTACTTTATTTAGTATTTGGTAGTCGTTTTATTGGTTATCAAAGCGTATTTACAAAAATTAGTCCTAAGATAAATTAGGGATGACCGAAAATATTGAATACACTGATAATACCAATAATGTTGTACATAATATCAACAATAGGTATACTAAAATTAGTTATTTAATATTTTATTCTATTTTATAATTCTATAAAATGTCCAATGAGAAATTATCATAGTACCGCTATATGTGTGAGTATATGCATATATATTATCAGAAATGGACAAGATACTCAAAAATCAGTATCGCGATACTAGATACTTGGATTTGGAGAATCAAGATACTAGATACTCGATACATTTGAAAAAATTAGCTATAGCCTATGACGCATAGGATTTTTTTTAAATTTTATTTATGCACAATAGGTAGGTTGTATGGGTATATATATATATTGATAAAAACCGTAAATATTGATTATTATAATAGTCAATAATATGGCGAAAATGTTTAATTATATAATATATTATAAATATATTTTATAAATGTATAAATGTATAATAATATTTACTAGTCAAGGTTTAATTTAATTTATATTGTACATAACGTCTTAAAAACAAATGATTTATTTATTTACTATAATATAACTTATTTCCTTTTAAAAATACTAATTTTTCAAAAGTAATGTCTGATAATTTATTCCTGGTATGATTATGAATAGATCTTGCCAGGAAAAACATACGCTCAACTGGTGCTTAAAACATAGTCAAACAGTCGCGGTTGGTAGATAGGCGAGTAAAAATTAATATTTCAAAGTATCGAGTATTTTTCGATAAAATTATTTTATGAAATACTCAATACATTGACTAAAAATATATCGCTATACAAGATACTTGATACTTCATATAATAGTATCGAGATATAAGATTACAAGATACACAACACAATTGTATCTAAGATACGTATCTTAAATACTTGTATCGAAAATACTGCCTAATTCTGTATATTATATACTTTATTTAAGAGGACGTCATACCCGAATATGTTGTCTCCGTCTTACGAACGTAAAATATAGCAAATTCGCGTTCAACAGATTCAATTTTATGCTGTTAGCTTTAATATTAGGTTATAGTAAACAATAAATTTTATTTTCTGGTAGAATTTTTTTTTGAATAAAGGTTAAAAAACTTATAAAGAACTATGTATTAAATTTTCAAATCTTTTTAGGATCAGGATAGTACTGGCATTTTTTACTTTTGACTTCTCTAACTAGATTTTATTTTCTACCAGAAACCATTCTTAAAGTTGAAAATCAAAGCCTTTTTACTGCTACAAAATGTGACGATAGACACAATAAAACTAATTGTATATCTTTGTAAAATCAATATATTTATCAGCTTCACATGAAATATACATTTTTTTCTTTTTAATTATTCAAATAGTATAGTATGTACTTTAAGTAGATTATTTTTGTATATTCTTCGAAATAATAATAATGTATTATAACCATTATATTTTAGTTTTTTTTTCAGATTATGTTAAATTGTTTTGTTCAATTGAATCATTTTTAGATTCTGAGTGACTACAAAATCAATTAAATGCATTTTACACTTTGAACCTAAAAATTTATTGGAATTAAATATTGATAAATGCAACATTATTTCGTTCATGATTCACTCGATCTAATATAATGTAAATATATTCAATTATAAACTATTAATAATAAATTGATTAGAGTATATATTTTGAATCTGATCTATCGTCAAGTTTTGCTATAAATGAATGTTAGGTTTTATTAATAGGAATATTAGGTACTCAACATTCTAAACAGACATTAAGCTTAAAATCTTTATATTGTTCGCTTGTGCTATTAACTCTGGATTTCGGGTCCATGATTTGGTTTCAGAACTTATCTCTCTATATATTTAGACGATCTAGAATTAGTCCAATAGGTATATATTTTTTTTAAATAATTGTTTATGTCACAAATACATCTAGTTATATGGAATACCTAGTATATCCTATACAATAATTCAGTTATCAGTTGGTGTGGATTCGTTTAATTTAAGAAGACAATATTTTCTTAAATTTTATTTACATAGGTATATGATCTATTAAATTGTCACATTGATTGTACACATTTACTGGCTTTTAAAGGATTCAAGATTCCCTCATCATTTTCTAGAATCAAAGATGTGTGGTGCAGATTTTTTGTAGGTTCTAATGTTAGCTAATATAACATCTTTAATACTAGACTATTTTGATTTTAACTCTGATAAATTTAAGTTTAACGTTTTATTGATTTTAAGAGATTCTAAATGTATAAATATTAATGAAAATCTATTTTTTCATGTTAAATTATTCTTTTCTGTCAATCCTAAATCTAATTTTCAATAGTAGTGCTTCGTTATAAGCTAACTTAATCGTTGGTTAGTTCTGTTTCTCTGTTTTTGTAATTACCTATTGTTAATTTATTTATTTAATATTTATTGTATATCCAAAGGATTTCCATTCGTTAAATATATTAATGAATTAATATTAGTTAAAAGTTATATAATAAGAATAATATCGTGAAACTTAAAACATTTTTGGGTGTATTGTAATTAATTTATGAGGCCATGTTCAATTCTCATCTTATATGCGCATATAGTATAATACAATAAATTATAATAATTATTTATCGTTTCCTAGTGGTAGAGTTAGCCGGTGGTAAGACTTACGGAATTCTGGTAACGGCCACCTTGATGGATGGCCGACAGACGTCCGTTGGTAGCCGTTCGTTCCATTCCCCGGCGGCAGCGTTGGCAGCAACTACCACGTCGTCGACGGCTTTTACAAAATACTATTACATGGTGCTTTTCGGTCTGCTCATCGCTGGTTTCGTCGTATTGTGTTGCAATTGCTGTGGCGGTAAGGGCAGATGATATTGTATGAACAATACAAACATTAAGTAGATGTATCCACTGATAAATAGTATCTGTGATATAAGTAGTGTCGGTTTCTACGAATATTTATTACCCATATATCTACTATTGTATATTATGTGTTTATGTGATAATATTTAAAAAAATTATCACCCCAACCTAAAAACTATATTACCTACTCCTGTTATAAATTATACTACGTTTCCATATCGTTGATATATTTTTATTATTGTTACGTTTTACAAACTCATCACGTCCATCCGTACATCCATTCACCATTAATAATATAAGTAATTTACTGTGACATGTTTCTTATTATAATTTATAACGATAATTACTGAGTTCGGTATAACTACCTATTATAATACACTGTGCATATTTATCCACATAATTATTATTATTTATTATTGTAATACACTATTGACACGTTTTCTGCTGTACCTAATCGAAGTTACATTATTATTATTATTATTATTAAAGTTTTGTAAAATTCTGATAAGTACGTCATCCAAAATGTATATCCACTATCCAGGATTTTAGTATTGTATATGAGCCTACAGCCTAAATCACGAGTGGTCTACTCGTGTATCATCATGAATCAATAAATATAATATATGTAATAATAATATATAATTATCTGTTCCTTTTACTTTCAAATTATTTACTTAATTTCTTTCATATATTGATATGTAACAAAATGAATAATTTACATACTTAAAAAAATTACATAGAAACAGTTATTATAAAGACTATAATTTTTAATTGCAATATTTTGTTGTTGTTATTTTATACTGATATTAATTATAAATACAATTTAATGAGGTAATATTTGTTTTAAAGGATTATTCCAATAATAATAATTAATTGGGTACTTAGGTATATTATTAAAGTAAATTAATGTAAAAAAATTACACTTAACCTCTTAAGAGAACGTTATACACACTTGCATATACATAGGACAATAAATTTATGTTCATCAGAATTATACATTTATGTTATGTTAACTTTTATGTTATGTACTATATTTAAGGGGATTTTGAGTATTTTAAATTGTAATATTTTACATATTTGTAACTTGCTCAAACTTTTTTATTTAAATTAGTAAACAATATATTAATATTTTTTAAATAAATTGTACATGTTTAATAATATAGCAAGAATATATTGAGAAATAATCTAGTATAAGTTAATTAATTTAATATAAATCTTAAACGATAAAATAATTGAACGAAATTATTAATAATTAATTAATATCTTTCTATTTATGTATCATATTATTGATAATTTATTAATTTTATGTCTTTGGAGTCCAGATGTGAATACATGTCCATTGATAATAATATGATCGCAGCTTATAAATTTGGTCAGTATTGAAAACAAAGGTACCTAAAAATAATAATTACAAACATATTTTAAATATAGGTAATGTTGTAATTAAATATATGCAATCTACCTCCAACATATAATTAAAAAGTTACATATTTTCTATATTTTAATATTTAATGGAGATCATTTCTACTAGAAAAAAATATACACACATATATATATATATATATATTTTTTTTTTTTAAATAAATAAATCTTATATTTATTTATTTCAAGCAGGGTTTGTGTTGGATGTAGAGAGTTAAATATTATAGCTATTAAGGTTCACGTTATACAATAATTCAAAGAAAAAGAGAATAACATTTACAAACAAATGAAATTAATATTAACAAAATAGGTACTCAAGACTGAAGTGGATATGTCGTATCCATTTTGCGTTCTGATCCGTTTCGTGAAATGGATAGATATTTCATCTAGTTCACCAAATGGAACTTCTTTTTTTTACATATCGCGTAATTAGAGATATAAAATTTACGTACATTTTTTTAAGGTAATTTACCGAGAAAAGTTTACGTAAATTTGGTAAATTTTGATAATTCTTGTATATCACTACAGGGACACCCCCAGGAACTCTTCACTGCCTCTTTCATGAACTTATAATTATTGTAACGCTTATTTTTATTATTTACTGAATAGTAAGATGTTCATAGTACTATAAATTTAATGAATGACTTTATATAAGTACCTTGTAGTGTATTAGTGACTTTTATATTTATATTTTAAGTTATTTTATATGTACATAAATATTAAAAATGTACCTATAAAAAAAATTGCAAATGAATTAAATCAGATTCATTAGGTACCTATAACATTAAAACCAAAAATCAAAATTCAAAATAAATTGTAGTTTTTAGTTTTATTTGTCTTTTTCTCTATAGTTATACCTATATAAATAGTTTTAATTATAATTTAATAATAATAAAAAATGTATTAATAGTATATAGTTTTAAATATATATTATATTTTAAGGTATTAGGTAAACTATCAGTAGTTGTGGCCATGTTGAACTTTTACGTTTTAAGTTTATATTATCTACTATTCTATTCTATTGATATGTTATGAATATTTACCTCGTTAAGACTTTTAATTTGAGGTGTTACATGCTAATTATTTTGATAAAAAATTTTTACCTGTACAAAAATAATTGGTAAATTTACCCAGCTTATATCTCTACGCGTAATTACACAATGTGGATAGCTTTTCACGAAATGGACACGGATTTTTAGTAGTACGGATCTTGGTCCGTGATTTGTACATACAAATAACGAAACAAATAATACATGTAAGATTTTTATTAATAGGAACAACTTGTTGTAATAACCTGTGGTACCTGTGGGCTGTGATACCTTATCGATGTACTGTGCATATTCGACAGTCATATGGATATTAGCCGATAATAATTACTTATCCGTGATCGGTGTCGGTAAATTGTATAACATTTTATTGAAGTGTACAGTCTCGTTCAAATACTCGTGAAACGTATAAATAAGAATTTATTATAATACTAAAAGATTATTAAATTAAAACTAAAATGATTGATGAAAAAGTTGAATTTTTAAAAAGCTTGACATTTTTTACGCTAATAAACCAGGTAAAAAACCCCATTCAATGGATCAAGTTGAAACAATAATTCAAGACATAATCCATGCTAAAACGAACAGATTAGTAAAAAGTCGAAACGATAATATTTTTCCACTTATAAGATGATAACTATAATTTAAATTAATTATAAACATTTAGAAATAAAATAACAAGGCGAGAATACTATTTTTTGAAGAAGTTTGATGTCCTCTCCATAGCTGAAAAGTATTACTTAATCTGCAAAACGAAAAATCAAAAAATAAAATAAGTAATCATCCCGGTTTTTTGATTATTATTAGTTTTTTTTAAATTATAATATCGATAAAATAATTTTTGTTAGTCAAAATACTTGAAAATATAACACAAGGTTCTTCGTAAGTTGATTTATTGGAAATTAAAAAAAAACTTGAGCGTAAATTCACAATCATTTTTTACACGAAAATCTGCAAATTATTTTGAGTTAGAAATTCATAAGAATTTTTCTTTTAAATCTAAGATTTTAAATTTAATATACGGCTCCTAATAATATTTTGTTACAATAGCAATAGAAAAATATTAAAAATATATAAGCGTATGTTTATGTATGTTTTTATGGTAAAAATAATTTTAATTTTTAACTTTAATAGTTTTATGCATATTTTTTAGGGAATTAACATTCTGACCCTAGTTATTATTATTTTTTGTTTTTTCGTTAATTTTAAATTAAATTTATACTCCATTTTGATTTTTGGCACAATAATACTAACTAGTAATTAGTAATATAATATGAAAAAATATTTATTTATTAAAATGTTCGCTATCAACATTTTTGGACTATTGTCAAAGCAATTTTGTGCTAGTAAAATTAAATGATTTAAATTAAAATATTAGAACAGTTTATTAATTTAATTAATATTTTTTTATATTATTTTATTTATTTCAATATAATAATACTAGAGGCATTCTTGCCCCCAGCTGCTTATAAGCATTTAAAATTCGAATTTAGTTAGTCTCAAAGAACGATTTTAACCATTTTGTAGTAATTTATTATATTATAATAAATTATTATAATTATATTATATTTTTTTATTTGATTTTGTTAAGGTATTATGTACCATATGAAGAAATGTATGATAAATTAAAAGATTTTCATACACGAATAGGACATGGGGGAAATGCGAAGCTTCGCATGGTTTTAATTAATAAATACACGATTCCAAGACCAGCAATAGAAGTTTTCCTGTCAACCTGTTTATCACGCAACAGTAAAAAAACAGTAAACCGTAAATTAGTCATCAAACCCATAATAAGTAAAGACTTTAATGAAAAGGGGCAAGTCAATTTAGATGGATTTTAAATTATCAAGACCACAGTACAAAGTTATTATCCTCGCAACCTCTGGAATCTAAAAGAGCATTTGAAGTAGCAAGAAATTTATTTTAATTATTCCTCACTTTTGGGGCTCCAAAATTCTTGTAAAGTAATAACGGTCGAGAATTTGTCAACATTATAATTACAGAACTCAAATCTCTGTGGCCTGACTGTATTATAGTGTATGGTCGACCCAGATATCTTCAAAGCCAAGGTATAGAACGAAATAACCAAGATATCGAATGATATGTTGAAAACATGGATGGTCGATAACAATTCAAAAAAATGGTCCATTGGCTTAGAATTCGTCCAATTTCAAAAAAATTGTACCAATCATCGCGTTAGGTTAGATCTCCATACAAACCTTTATTTGGTAGTAGCTCGAATATAGGTTTAACAACTTCAAAATTACCATCAGAAGTTTTGCAAAAAATATCAACTGAAGAGGATTTACTGATGTATAGCAAAAACTCAGACGATCCATATTCCACGATTAAAATGATCGCTTCACGTTGTAGTATTTGTGGCAATGAAATAATGGTGAAAATCTGCTCTGCTATTGTTTGTACTTTATGCAAAAATAATGAAAACATCATTGAATCGAGAAAACAAGGATTAAAAGGCTTACAAAAGGCTGCGGAAAATAAGTTAAAGGTAAAAACATATTAAATATTATTTTACTTAAAATTATTATACAATAATATGAGTTCTATTGCGAAATCGATGCAACAGATACATTTTTAGAAAAATTATGTACAGACAATTTTGTCTCAACAGTTAAATTTCATGTAGAGATTTACGTAGAAACTTATTGTGGACAATTATTTTTAAATTAGTTTATGATTACACTTTTATATATATTTTTAAATTAAATAGCATGAACAAATTGAATACAGTGAAAACTAAATAGTCAATACATTTTTGGCTAATATTTTTATTATCACTGTTTAATAAAATATAATAATGTTCTGTTACGTTTTGAATAGGCACAGTGCCGTAGCCAGGATTTTTTTCGGGTGGGGGAGCTTAATTTTTGATGGCCAATTATAATAAAATATTAAGTTTGTACTATATTTTTGACAATATAATTTATATAATTAATAATTATATATGATCAAATAAAGATCAAGAAAGTGTGATAAGAGCGGCGTTGCTTTATCACCACAAACGGTAATAAAATTAATAAAATTATTATTATAATAATTATAATAGTGACGCGCATCTAATTAGGTCATCGCACGTTCACAGAATCCTAAACCGCGTAAACAGCGTGTGAACAACAAATGAGTCACATCCGTTGACCAGAAGGGACAACAGGAAATGGGTAGGAGGAACTCTACTATATAAGGGGGCCCTGGAGAGCTCCCCGGCAGACGTGATCCACCAGAGTCAGCACGAGCACCTTCACGTCAGATGTCATCACGGTTCAGTCCCTGTGACTTAGTCTAATTTTCTAATTAAATTACACTTAGGATAATTTACGATATAATTTATTTATCAATAAACCACACTTATAAAAAAAAAATATCTGCACTGTCTAATCATTTATCACGGCTATACCGCTCAAGTAATCAGTTGCTGGTTAGTCCACCACATTAGAATATTCTTATCAAGTTATAAATGAATGATTTTTTTACTGCATATTTAATGGCTTGACTGAATTTTAACAGGTACCTCCCTAAACTAGTGTCATATTGATATACTCGTAAAACTTGATAGAAAGAGAAATACAATACATTTGTTTTATGAATTGATTATCTCACTCTTAATCACCAAGAAAAATGTTTTAATTTTAAGATTATCTAGCGTAATTGCCAACTGGGTCACTTCATATCCCGCGTAACTCATATTATTATATTTTAACGTGTATTATTATTACAAATTATCTTTTATAGATTGTACTTTTATACTATATTAATTAACGAAAAATTAAAGATTAACTAAACTAAAAAATACTTAAAATTATAATTTATTCTTAGTTTAAAATAAATTAAATATTAATAATTAGAAAAAGTTATTGATGTTATTAAAAAACAAAAAATATCATGTAAATTGTATAATTACAATATTCTGATCGGAGTTTTTTACGTAATTTGAAAATACCGAATTAATGACAGCCTTAAAATACTGTTTTGACACTATAATAAGCAATGGAGTCTTAATCTACATTTGTTTTTTGGTTTTAAAGGCTTGCTGAGAAATCGTTAGTAAAAATATTTGTTAAAATTATAGCATTCAAGAATTTAGATCCTAGTTGCATCAAGGATATACGCGTGTCTAGACCTTGTTCGCAAATCGTACCCAATAGTATCGTATCTAGAGGAGGGGTGGAAGAAGTTACAGATTTCTCCTAAAAATAATTAGATTAGGGTTTGGGGTTTATGACCCCCAAATTTTGAAATAAGCTATATCATTTAATAATAATTAAATCAATTTGTATGTGTATTTAATGTTTTAAAATTCGCAAGTCGTGCCTGTGCATTGCAGGTATGATCTGCAGACACGCTAATGAATTAGTTAATATTTATTATACTATCCAATAATTTATGTATAACGTAAACCATATAATATGTCTGTATAAATAATATAACTAATAAGAATGTTAAAAATTATTTACCTGTGTTAAAACAATTTTCACACGGAACAATTATAACAAGTTATTTTTACAAGCCGTTATCAAATGGTATTATCGTACGTATAATATGAGTTAATAAAAAAGTCTTGCTAATGGATTTGTATATTGGTATCGAGGATAAAATGTGTAAAATTGATATCCATTTTTCTGAAAAAAAAAAATAGTTAATTTTTTTTCTTATATTTCATTAGAAAGTTTTAAATAGGTACACAAAGGAAATTCAGTCCCATCGAAATTAAAAAACGAATCTCACCGTATTATTATCGTTATTAAGAACTTGAGTGTCAGTGTCTTTTACAATATTAATATCAATATTCTTGTTTTTTTTAATTTTTTTATGTTTAAGCTTTTTCTGTTTCAGCGCATCATCATCATTAGTAATGTTTATGTTATAGGTTTCTTCTAAATTAATATTATTTTCATCAGAACTTTTATCTTCGTTATCTACGGGGATTTCTTTATGTTTGTAAGTTTTACTAATTTTTAAATATTTATTATGCTTCTTATGTTTATGCTTTTTATCAGTTAGTACATTGTTTTGATTATATTTTAAATTGGTTTCTTCTGAATTATAATTATTTCCATTTGTATCTTTATCGCTGACATCTATAGGAATCTCTTTATTTTTATATTTTATAGTTTTGGAATGTTTTTTATATTTTGACTTCTTTTTAGGTAACACATTTTTGCTTTTAGATGAATTCGTTTTTTTGGAAATTTTTGATTTATTACTTGTCATTTTTAATCTTTTTAGAGAATCATTATCTTCACTGTTAATTTGAATGCTGGAATTATTAACTTCATTACTTTCCTCAGATGAATAAATGTTTTTTTTAATTTTTTTTTTCTTTCTATTATTAGTTTTTTTACTTTGTAATATTTCGTCATCATCATCATCAGTTAAATCATTTTTGGTATGATTTTTATTCTTTTTATGCCTACCATCATCATCCTTAAAATGTTTTTTTTTAGGTTTTTTCTTTTTGTGCCCGCCATCATTATCATTATTATCATCAATTTTTAGATTTTTTTTATGACCTTTATTCTTTATATGTTTGCTATCATCATTGTCATTTATATCTTTATTCTTATGACGTTTATTTTTCTTATGCTTACCATTATCATCATAATTTATATCTTTATTTTTATGTTTATTCTTTTTATGCTTGCCATCGTTATCATTATTTAAATTTTTATTCTTATGACGTTTTTTCTTTTTATGCTTGCCATCATCATCATTATTTTTATCTTTGATTTTATGATGTTTACTTTTTTTATGCGATTTATCATCATAACCATCATCATCATCATCATCATCATCATCATCATCATCATCATCATCATCATCATCATCATCATCATTATCATCATCATCATCGTCACTTATATTATTTTTCTTATAATCTTTTTTTTTGTTATGCTTTCCATGTTTTGTATGTTTCTTTTCTTTTATAGAATCGTTGGTTTCATTTCCATCATCATTTATTCTACTTGTCTTTATATCAAGACTTTCTATTGGTTTATTTGTTTTTGAATCAGGCTCTTCGATATTCAACAATTTTTCTGGTTTAGTAGTAGGAATATTGTTTATTAGGACAACTTTGTTGATACTTGGATCTTGAGATCCTGTGTTGTCATTTTCACTTATACAAGAACAATTCTTAGATAACTTATCTAGTTTAGAAAGTTTATCATCAATATTATCGATTTTATTAAACAATTGTTCAGACATTTTTTTAATAAAATCATCGTACAGTTTATCATGATTATCGGCATTTAATATATCATTATTATTGTTTTTCGCCGCTTCAGTTTCTGTTAGAATATTTTTTTCGTAATTAATATAGCTTGAAGTTTTGTTATTATTTAGAGTATAATCAGGAGGTTGATTTAAATTATTAATAAAATTACCATATCCGTTATGTATACTAACATCATAATTTCTTTTGGGTGGAATTGTTTCCCATAAATTATAATTTGAATCACTGCCTTCAATATACCTTGTCCTAAACTTAGGTATCATATAACCATATGGATTACTACCCTCTAATGAATATTCATCATTAGAATTATAATCAACTATGGAGTTAGTTGCATAACCATGATTAACATTAATTTCATCTCCATTATCCACCTTCTTATAGTTATAATTCTGAATGCCCGACGAATGTTTGTCTAATCTATTAAAAGGAATCTTCTTCAAAGATGTTTTATTGTCGTTCTTTATTTTATCAGACGAAGGACGAGTAATCGTTGTCAATGAATCTTCATTAGAATTAGGTAAATTGTTATCTATTTCTGACATTGGAATAAAATCTTCATCGTCGATCGCTGGTTTGGGAGATTCTACTCCACCTAACCTTACAGAGCTACCTAATACATCTTCAATTATATTTAAATCTGATGTATCGTATAGGTTTAATTTATCTTGTCCATGAGGTATTTTCTTAGTATTTTTTTTAATACCGATTGGAGTACTGGGAGTAGGTAAATTTATATACTTATTATCGCCTACAGCGTGTTTAGTATTAGATTCTTTGGTATTTGAATTTAATGATGTAGGTTGATTTATTTTCAGGAGACTATTATCAAGATCTTGACTATTATTGTCATTCAATGCAGAAGTAAGTGAATTACATTTTATATTATTTTTATGAATATACTCCATTGATAAACCTCCTAAATGATTGTACTCAGCGGCAATATCGGGTATATCGTCGTCGTTATAAGGGATTTCTTCTAAAAATTTCTTCGATTCGTCGGCTTCTGTTAGAACGGTAGCACTTGTTATGCCCGGTGTTTTTAAATCTATGTTTTCTAAAGGAATTACATTATCGGTAGATTTAATTTTTTTTAACGGATTAGTATTAGTATCTTCGTCTGGCAAATGATATGTCAATGTGTCTCCATTAGCATTTTGTAAAATGTCATCGATTTCTTTCACTGGACTAACGAAAGTATCATCGGTCACTGGATTTGGCGATTCAACTCCATCTAATACTAAGGGAGTACCCAATATATCATCAATCATATTTGAATCGGATGTATCGTCTAGGTTTATTTTATCTTGAATATCGGAAAGATTTTTAGGAATTTCTTCAATATCCGTTTGAATACTTGGAGTAGAGGAATTAATGTTATTGTCATCTGGATTAGATTTTATATCCGAGTCTTCCATTGTCAATCCTCCTAAATCGTTATACTCGCCCAATATATCAGGTATATCATCGTCGTTATAAGGGGTTTCATCTAAAAATTTCTTCAATTCGTCGGCTTTTGTTGGAACGGTAGCACTTGTTATGCCCGGTGTTTTTAAATCTATGTTTTCTAAAGGAATTACATTATCGGTAGATTTAATTTTTCTTTTTGGATTAGTATTAGTATCTTCGTCTGGCAAAGGATATGTCAATGTGTCTCCATTAGCATTTTGTAAAATGTCATCGATTTCTTTCACTGGACTAACGAAAGTATCATCGGTCACTGGATTTGGCGATTCAACTCCATCTAATACTACGGGAGTACCCAATATTTCATCAATTATAATTGAATCGGATGTATCGTCTAGGTTTATTTTATCTTGAATATCGGAAAGATTTTTAGGAATTTCTTCAATATCCGTTTGAATACTTGGAGTTGAGGAATTAATGTTATTGTCATCTGGATTAGATTTTATATCCGAGTCTTCCATTGTCAATCCTCCTAAATTGTTATACTCGGCCAATATATCGGGTATATCGTAGACGTTATAAGGGATTTCCTTTAAAAATTTCTTCAATTCGTCGGCTTCTGTTGGAACGGTAGCACTTGTTATGCCTGGTGTTTTTAAATCTATGTTTTCTAAAGGAATTACATTATCAGTAGATTTAATTTTTTTTAACGGATTAGTATTAGTATCTTCGTCTGGCAAAGGATTTGTTAATGTGTCTCCATTAGCATTTTGTAAAATGTCATCGATTTCTTTCACTGGACTAACGAAAGTATCATCGGTCACTGGATTTGGCGATTCAACTCCATCTAATACTACGGGAGTACCCAATATTTCATCAATCATATTTGAATCGGATGTATCGTCTAGATTTATTTTATCTTGAATATCGGAAAGATTTTTAGGAATTTCTTCAATATCCGTTTGAATACTTGGAGTAGAGGAATTAATGTTATTGTCATCTGGATTAGATTTTATATCCGAGTCTTCCATTGTCAATCCTCCTAAATCGTTATACTCGCCCAATATATCAGGTATATCGTCGTCGTTATAAGGGATTTCATCTAAAAATTTCTTCAATTCGTCGGCTTCTGTTGGACCGGTAGCACTTGTTATGCCTGGTGTTTTTAAATCTATGTTTTCTAAAGGAATTACATTATCGGTAGATTTAATTTTTTTTAACGGATTAGTATTAGTATCTTCGTCTGGCAAAGGATTTGTCAATGTGTCTCCATTAGCATTTTGTAAAATGTCATCGATTTCTTTCACTGGACTAACGAGTGTATCATCGGTCACTGGATTTGGCGATTCAACTCCATCTAATACTAAGGGAGTACCCAATATATCATCAATCATATTTGAATCGGATGTATCGTCTAGGTTTATTTTATCTTGAATATCTGAAAGATTTTTAGGAATTTCTTCAATATCCGTTTGAATACTTGAAGTTGAGGAATTAATGTTATTGTCATCTGGATTAGATTTTATATCCGAGTCTTCCATTGTCAATCCTCCTAAATTGTTATACTCGGCCAATATATCGGGTATATCGTAGTCGTTATAAGGGATTTCATTTAAAAATTTCTTCAATTCGTCGGCTTCTGTTGGAACGGTAGCACTTGTTATGCCTGGTGTTTTTAAATCTATGGTTTCTAAAGGAATTACATTATCGGTAGATTTAATTTTTTTTTTTGGATTTGTATAAGTATCTTCGTCTGGCAAAGGATTTTTTAATGTGTCTCCATTAGCATTTTGTAAAATGTCATCGATTTCTTTCACTGGACTAACGAAAGTATCATCGGTCACTGGATTTGGCGATTCAACTCCATCTAATACTAAGGGAGTACCCAATATATCATCAATCATATTTGAATCGGATGTATCGTCTAGGTTTATTTTATCTTGAATATCTGAAAGATTTTTAGGAATTTCTTCAATATCCGTTTGAATACTTGGAGTTGAGGAATTAATGTTATTGTCATCTGGATTAGATTTTATATCCGAGTCTTCCATTGTCAATCCTCCTAAATTGTTATACTCGGCCAATATATCGGGTATATCGTAGTCGTTATAAGGGATTTCATTTAAAAATTTCTTCAATTCGTCGGCTTCTGTTGGAACGGTAGCACTTGTTATGCCTGGTGTTTTTAAATCTATGGTTTCTAAAGGAATTACATTATCGGTAGATTTAATTTTTTTTTTTGGATTTGTATTAGTATCTTCGTCTGGCAAAGGATTTTTTAATGTGTCTCCATTAGCATTTTGTAAAATGTCATCGATTTCTTTCACTGGACTAACGAAAGTATCATCGGTCACTGGATTTGGCGATTCAACTCCATCTAATACTACGGGTGTACCCAATATTTCATCCATCATATTTGAATCGGATGTATCGTCTAGGTTTATTTTATCTTGAATATCGGAAAGATTTTTAGGAATTTCTTCAATATCCGTTTGAATACTTGGAGTAGAGGAATTAATGTTATTGTCATCTGGATTAGATTTTATATCCGAGTCTTCCATTGTCAATCCTCCTAAATCGTTATACTCGCCCAATATATCAGGTATATCGTCGTCGTTATAAGGGATTTCATCTAAAAATTTCTTCAATTCGTCGGCTTCTGTTGGACCGGTAGCACTTGTTATGCCTGGTGTTTTGAAATCTATGTTTTCTAAAGGAATTACATTATCGGTAGATTTAATTTTTTTTAACGGATTAGTATTAGTATCTTCGTCTGGCAAAGGATTTGTCAATGTGTCTCCATTAGCATTTTGTAAAATGTCATCGATTTCTTTCACTGGACTAACGAGTGTATCATCGGTCACTGGATTTGGCGATTCAACTCCATCTAATACTAAGGGAGTACCCAATATATCATCAATCATATTTGAATCGGATGTATCGTCTAGGTTTATTTTATCTTGAATATCTGAAAGATTTTTAGGAATTTCTTCAATATCCGTTTGAATACTTGGAGTTGAGGAATTAATGTTATTGTCATCTGGATTAGATTTTATATCCGAGTCTTCCATTGTCAATCCTCCTAAATTGTTATACTCGGCCAATATATCGGGTATATCGTAGTCGTTATAAGGGATTTCATTTAAAAATTTCTTCAATTCGTCGGCTTCTGTTGGAACGGTAGCACTTGTTATGCCTGGTGTTTTTAAATCTATGGTTTCTAAAGGAATTACATTATCGGTAGATTTAATTTTTTTTTTTGGATTTGTATTAGTATCTTCGTCTGGCAAAGGATTTTTTAATGTGTCTCCATTAGCATTTTGTAAAATGTCATCGATTTCTTTCACTGGACTAACGAAAGTATCATCGGTCACTGGATTTGGCGATTCAACTCCATCTAATACTAAGGGAGTACCCAATATATCATCAATCATATTTGAATCGGATGTATCGTCTAGGTTTATTTTATCTTGAATATCTGAAAGATTTTTAGGAATTTCTTCAATATCCGTTTGAATACTTGGAGTTGAGGAATTAATGTTATTGTCATCTGGATTAGATTTTATATCCGAGTCTTCCATTGTCAATCCTCCTAAATTGTTATACTCGGCCAATATATCGGGTATATCGTAGTCGTTATAAGGGATTTCATTTAAAAATTTCTTCAATTCGTCGGCTTCTGTTGGAACGGTAGCACTTGTTATGCCTGGTGTTTTTAAATCTATGGTTTCTAAAGGAATTACATTATCGGTAGATTTAATTTTTTTTTTTGGATTTGTATTAGTATCTTCGTCTGGCAAAGGATTTTTTAATGTGTCTCCATTAGCATTTTGTAAAATGTCATCGATTTCTTTCACTGGACTAACGAAAGTATCATCGGTCACTGGATTTGGCGATTCAACTCCATCTAATACTACGGGAGTACCCAATATTTCATCCATCATATTTGAATCGGATGTATCGTCTAGGTTTATTTTATCTTGAATATCGGAAAGATTTTTAGGAATTTCTTCAATATCCGTTTGAATACTTGGAGTTGAGGAATTAATGTTATTGTCATCTGGATTAGATTTTATATCCGAGTCTTCCATTGTCAATCCTCCTAAATTGTTATACTCGGCCAATATATCGGGTATATCGTAGTCGTTATAAGGGATTTCATTTAAAAATTTCTTCAATTCGTCGGCTTCTGTTGGAACGGTAGCACTTGTTATGCCTGGTGTTTTTAAATCTATGGTTTCTAAAGGAATTACATTATCGGTAGATTTAATTTTTTTTTTTGGATTTGTATTAGTATCTTCGTCTGGCAAAGGATTTTTTAATGTGTCTCCATTAGCATTTTGTAAAATGTCATCGATTTCTTTCACTGGACTAACGAAAGTATCATCGGTCACTGGATTTGGCGATTCAACTCCATCTAATACTACGGGAGTACCCAATATTTCATCCATCATATTTGAATCGGATGTATCGTCTAGGTTTATTTTATCTTGAATATCGGAAAGATTTTTAGGAATTTCTTCAATATCCGTTTGAATACTTGGAGTTGAGGAATTAATGTTATTGTCATCTGGATTAGATTTTATATCCGAGTCTTCCATTGTCAATCCTCCTAAATTGTTATACTCGGCCAATATATCGGGTATATCGTAGTCGTTATAAGGGATTTCATTTAAAAATTTCTTCAATTCGTCGGCTTCTGTTGGAACGGTAGCACTTGTTATGCCTGGTGTTTTTAAATCTATGGTTTCTAAAGGAATTACATTATCGGTAGATTTAATTTTTTTTTTTGGATTTGTATTAGTATCTTCGTCTGGCAAAGGATTTTTTAATGTGTCTCCATTAGCATTTTGTAAAATGTCATCGATTTCTTTCACTGGACTAACGAAAGTATCATCGGTCACTGGATTTGGCGATTCAACTCCATCTAATACTACGGGTGTACCCAATATTTCATCCATCATATTTGAATCGGATGTATCGTCTAGGTTTATTTTATCTTGAATATCGGAAAGATTTTTAGGAATTTCTTCAATATCCGTTTGAATACTTGGAGTAGAGGAATTAATGTTATTGTCATCTGGATTAGATTTTATATCCGAGTCTTCCATTGTCAATCCTCCTAAATCGTTATACTCGCCCAATATATCAGGTATATCGTCGTCGTTATAAGGGATTTCATCTAAAAATTTCTTCAATTCGTCGGCTTCTGTTGGACCGGTAGCACTTGTTATGCCTGGTGTTTTGAAATCTATGTTTTCTAAAGGAATTACATTATCGGTAGATTTAATTTTTTTTTTTGGATTTGTATTAGTATCTTCGTCTGGCAAAGGATTTTTTAATGTGTCTCCATTAGCATTTTGTAAAATGTCATCGATTTCTTTCACTGGACTAACGAAAGTATCATCGGTCACTGGATTTGGCGATTCAACTCCATCTAATACTACGGGAGTACCCAATATTTCATCCATCATATTTGAATCGGATGTATCGTCTAGGTTTATTTTATCTTGAATATCGGAAAGATTTTTAGGAATTTCTTCAATATCCGTTTGAATACTTGGAGTAGAGGAATTAATGTTATTGTCATCTGGATTAGATTTTATATCCGAGTCTTCCATTGTCAATCCTCCTAAATCGTTATACTCGCCCAATATATCAGGTATATCGTCGTCGTTATAAGGGATTTCATCTAAAAATTTCTTCAATTCGTCGGCTTTTGTTGGACCAGTAGCACTTGTTATGCCTGGTGTTTTGAAATCTATGTTTTCTAAAGGAATTACATTATCGGTAGATTTAATTTTTTTTTTTGGATTTGTATTAGTATCTTCGTCTGGCAAAGGATTTTTTAATGTGTCTCCATTAGCATTTTGTGAAATGTCATCGATTTCTTTCACTGGACTAACGAGTGTATCATCGATTACTGGATTTGACGATTCAACTCCATCTAATACTACGGGAGTACCCAATATATCATCAATCATATTTGAATCGGATGTATCGTCTAGGTTTATTTTATCTTGAATATCGGAAAGATTTTTAGGAATTTCTTCAATATCCGTTTGAATACTTGGAGTAGAGGAATTAATGTTATTGTCATCTGGATTAGATTTTATATCCGAGTCTTCCATTGTCAATCCTCCTAAATTGTTATACTCGGCCAATATATCAGGTATATCGTCGTCGTTATAAGGGATTTCATCTAAAAATTTCTTCAATTCGTCGGCTTCTGTTGGAACGGTAGCACTTGTTATGCCGGCTGTTTTTAAATCTTTGTTTTCATCATCAACACAGTATTTTAAATCCAGTGGAGCATCTAAAAGTTCGAGATCTGATGTTGGCAATCCTTTGTCTTTATTTGACATACTTTTTCTAGGCTCTTTACTTTTGGTAGTCAATGGACTTATGTTCGAAACATTCCTTTCTTTTTTATCTCCTAGTTTGTCATTATTCGGAATATTTTTCTTAGTTTCTAAAGATGATGGATTCGATTCTGAATCTTGATCATCTTCATCTGAATTCATTTCCTTCATTAATGCATCAATTTCTTCATTTCCTGGAGTGCCTTGGGTAGTGTTATAGTTTTTCGTATTTTTATTTATTGGGTTAGCGTTTGATGGGGTTCGCTGATTGTCTTTACTAGGAGTAGTCGATTTAACAGGTTGGGTTCCTGCACCACCATCTCCACTGTTTTTAAATCCCAATGGAGTATCTAAACTTTCGAGGTCTGTTCCAGGGAATTCTTTGTCTTTGTTTGACCCACTTTTTTTTGGCTCTTTCTTTTGAGTGATTAATGGATGATTTATATTCTTTAGAATATCCCTTTCTTTTTTATCTCCAAGGTCGTCATTATTCGGAATATTTTTCTTAGTTTCTAAAGATGATGGACTCGTTTCTGAATCTTGATCATCTTCAATGGAATTCATTTCCTTCATTAATGCATCAATGTCTTCATTTCCTGGAGTGCCTTGGGTAGTGTCATAGTTTTTCGTATTTTTATTTTTTGGGTTAGCGTTTGATGGGGTTCGCTGATTGTCTTTACTAGGAGTAGTCAGTTTAACAGTTTGGGATCCTGCACTATCATCTCCAATGTTTTTGAATCCCAATGGAGTATCTAAACTTTCAAGGTCTGTTCCTGGCAATTCATTGTCTTTATTTGACACATTTTTACTAGGCTCTTTACTTTTGGTATTCAATGGATGAATTATATTCTTTAAAATATCCCTTTCTTTTTTATCTCCAAGGTCGTCATTATTCGGAATATTTTTCTTAGTTTCTAAAGATGATGGATTCGATTCTGAATCTTGATCATCTTCATCTGAATTCATTTCCTTCATTAATGCATCAATATCTTCATTTCCTGGAGGGCCGTTGGGAGTGTCATTATTTTTGGTATTTTTCTTTTTTGGGTTTGCGTTTGATGGGGTTCGCTGATCGTCTTTACTAGGAGAAATCGGTTTAACAGGTTGGGTTTCTGCACCTTTTTCATCACTGTTTTTGAATCCCAATGGAGTATCTAAACTTTCGAGGTCTGTTCCTGGCAATTCTTTGTCTTTGTTTGACCCACTTTTTTTTGGCTCTTTCTTTTGAGTGATTAATGGATGATTTATATTCATTAAAATATCCCTTTCTTTTTTATCTCCAAGGTCGTCATTATTCGGAATATTTTTCTTAGTTTCTAAAGATGATGGATTCGATTCTGAATCTTGATCATCTTCATCTGAATTCATTTCCTTCATTAATGCATCAATGTCTTCATTTCCTGGAGTGCCTTGGGTAGTGTCATAGTTTTTCGTATTTTTATTTTTTGGGTTAGAGTTTGATGGGGTTCGCTGATTGTCTTTACTAGGAGTAGTCGATTTAACAGTTTGGGTTCCTGCACCACCATCTCCACTGTTTTTGAATCCCAATGGAGTATCTAAACTCTCGAGGTCTGTTCCTGGCAATTCTTTTACTTTGTTTGATCCACTTTTTTTTGGCTCTTTCTTTTGAGTGATTAATGGATGATTTATATTCTTTAAAATATCCCTTTCTTTTTTATCTCCAAGGTCGTCATTATTCGGAATATTTTTCTTAGTTTCTAAAGATGATGGACTCGTTTCTGAATCTTGATCATCTTCAATGGAATTCATTTCCTTCATTAATGCATCAATGTCTTCATTTCCAAGAGTGCCTTGAGTAGTGTCATAGTTTTTCATATTTTTATTTTTTGGGTTAGAGTTTGATGGGGTTCGCTGATTGTCTTTACTAGGAGTAGTCGATTTAACAGGTTGGGTTTCTGCACCTTTTTCACCACTGTTTTTGAATCCCAATGGAGTATCTAAACTTTCGAGGTCTGTTCCTGGGAATTCTTTTACTTTGTTTGATCCACTTTTTTTTGGCTCTTTCTTTTGAGTGATTAATGGATGATTTATATTCTTTAAAATATCCCTTTCTTTTTTATCTCCAAGGTCGTCATTATTCGGACTATGTTTCTGAGTTTCTAAAGATGATGGATTCGATTCTGAATCTTGATCATCTTCATTTGAATTCATTTCCTTCATTAATGCATCAATGTCTTCATTTCCCGGAGTGCCTTGGGGAGTGTCAAGGTTTTTCGCATTTTTCATTTTTTGGATAGCGTTTGATTGGTTTCGCTGATCGTCATTACTAGGAGTAATCGGTTTAACAGGTTGGGTTTCTGCACCTTTTTCATCACTGTTTTTGAATCCCAATGGAGTATCTAAACTTTCGAGGTCTGTTCCTGGCAATTCTTTGTCTTTGTTTGACCCACTTTTTTTTGGCTCTTTCTTTTGAGTGATTAATGGATGATTTATAATCATTAAAATATCCCTTTCTTTTTTATCTCCAAGGTCGTCATTATTCGGACTATGTTTCTGAGTTTCTAAAGATGATGGATTCGATTCTGAATCTTGATCATCTTCATTTGAATTCATTTCCTTCATTAATGCATCAATGTCTTCATTTCCCGGAGTGCCTTGGGGAGTGTCAAGGTTTTTCGCATTTTTCATTTTTTGGATAGCGTTTGATTGGTTTCGCTGATCGTCATTACTAGGAGTAATCGGTTTAACAGGTTGGGTTTCTGCACCTTTTTCATCACTGTTTTTGAATCCCAATGGAGTATCTAAACTTTCGAGGTCTGTTCCTGGCAATTCTTTGTCTTTGTTTGACCCACTTTTTTTTGGCTCTTTCTTTTGAGTGATTAATGGATGATTTATATTCATTAAAATATCCCTTTCTTTTTTATCTCCAAGGTCGTCATTATTCGGAATATTTTTCTTAGTTTCTAAAGATGATGGATTCGATTCTGAATCTTGATCATCTTCATCTGAATTCATTTCCTTCATTAATGCATCAATGTCTTCATTTCCTGGAGTGCCTTGGGTAGTGTCATAGTTTTTCGTATTTTTATTTTTTGGGTTAGAGTTTGATGGGGTTCGCTGATTGTCTTTACTAGGAGTAGTCGATTTAACAGTTTGGGTTCCTGCACCACCATCTCCACTGTTTTTGAATCCCAATGGAGTATCTAAACTTTCGAGGTCTGTTCCTGGGAATTCTTTTACTTTGTTTGATCCACTTTTTTTTGGCTCTTTCTTTTGAGTGATTAATGGATGATTTATATTCTTTAAAATATCCCTTTCTTTTTTATCTCCAAGGTCGTCATTATTCGGACTATGTTTCTGAGTTTCTAAAGATGATGGATTCGATTCTGAATCTTGATCATCTTCATTTGAATTCATTTCCTTCATTAATGCATCAATGTCTTCATTTCCCGGAGTGCCTTGGGGAGTGTCAAGGTTTTTCGCATTTTTCATTTTTTGGATAGCGTTTGATTGGTTTCGCTGATCGTCATTACTAGGAGTAATCGGTTTAACAGGTTGGGTTTCTGCACCTTTTTCATCACTGTTTTTGAATCCCAATGGAGTATCTAAACTTTCGAGGTCTGTTCCTGGCAATTCTTTGTCTTTGTTTGACCCACTTTTTTTTGGCTCTTTCTTTTGAGTGATTAATGGATGATTTATAATCATTAAAATATCCCTTTCTTTTTTATCTCCAAGGTCGTCATTATTCGGACTATGTTTCTGAGTTTCTAAAGATGATGGATTCGATTCTGAATCTTGATCATCTTCATTTGAATTCATTTCCTTCATTAATGCATCAATGTCTTCATTTCCCGGAGTGCCTTGGGGAGTGTCAAGGTTTTTCGCATTTTTCATTTTTTGGATAGCGTTTGATTGGTTTCGCTGATCGTCATTACTAGGAGTAATCGGTTTAACAGGTTGGGTTTCTGCACCTTTTTCATCACTGTTTTTGAATCCCAATGGAGTATCTAAACTTTCGAGGTCTGTTCCTGGCAATTCTTTGTCTTTGTTTGACCCACTTTTTTTTGGCTCTTTCTTTTGAGTGATTAATGGATGATTTATATTCATTAAAATATCCCTTTCTTTTTTATCTCCAAGGTCGTCATTATTCGGAATATTTTTCTTAGTTTCTAAAGATGATGGATTCGATTCTGAATCTTGATCATCTTCATCTGAATTCATTTCCTTCATTAATGCATCAATGTCTTCATTTCCTGGAGTGCCTTGGGTAGTGTCATAGTTTTTCGTATTTTTATTTTTTGGGTTAGAGTTTGATGGGGTTCGCTGATTGTCTTTACTAGGAGTAGTCGATTTAACAGTTTGGGTTCCTGCACCACCATCTCCACTGTTTTTGAATCCCAATGGAGTAGCTAAACTCTCGAGGTCTGTTCCTGGCAATTCTTTTACTTTGTTTGATCCACTTTTTTTTGGCTCTTTCTTTTGAGTGATTAATGGATGATTTATATTCTTTAAAATATCCCTTTCTTTTTTATCTCCAAGGTCGTCATTATTCGGAATATTTTTCTTAGTTTCTAAAGATGATGGATTCGATTCTGAATCTTGATCATCTTCATCTGAATTCATTTCCTTCATTAATGCATCAATATCTTCATTTCCTGGAGGGCCGTGGGGAGTGTCATTATTTTTCGTATTTTTCTTTTTTGGGTTAGCGTTTGATGGGGTTCGTTGATCGTCTTTACTAGGAGAAATCGGTTTAACAGGTTGGGTTTCTGCACCTTTTTCACCACTGTTTTTGAATCCCAATGGAGTATCTAAACTTTCGAGGTCTGTTCCTGGGAATTCTTTTACTTTGTTTGATCCACTTTTTTTTGGCTCTTTCTTTTGAGTGATTAATGGATGATTTATATTCTTTAAAATATCCCTTTCTTTTTTATCTCCAAGGTCGTCATTATTCGGACTATGTTTCTGAGTTTCTAAAGATGATGGATTCGATTCTGAATCTTGATCATCTTCATTTGAATTCATTTCCTTCATTAATGCATCAATGTCTTCATTTCCCGGAGTGCCTTGGGGAGTGTCAAGGTTTTTCGCATTTTTCATTTTTTGGATAGCGTTTGATTGGTTTCGCTGATCGTCATTACTAGGAGTAATCGGTTTAACAGGTTGGGTTTCTGCACCTTTTTCATCACTGTTTTTGAATCCCAATGGAGTATCTAAACTTTCGAGGTCTGTTCCTGGCAATTCTTTGTCTTTGTTTGACCCACTTTTTTTTGGCTCTTTCTTTTGAGTGATTAATGGATGATTTATATTCATTAAAATATCCCTTTCTTTTTTATCTCCAAGGTCGTCATTATTCGGAATATTTTTCTTAGTTTCTAAAGATGATGGATTCGATTCTGAATCTTGATCATCTTCATCTGAATTCATTTCCTTCATTAATGCATCAATGTCTTCATTTCCTGGAGTGCCTTGGGTAGTGTCATAGTTTTTCGTATTTTTATTTTTTGGGTTAGCGTTTGATGAGGTTCGCTGATTGTCTTTACTAGGAGTAGTCGATTTAACAGTTTGGGTTCCTGCACTATCATCTCCAATGTTTTTGAATCCCAATGGAGTATCTAAACTTTCGTGGTCGGTTCCTGGCAATTCATTGTCTTTATTTGACACATTTTTTCTAGTCTCTTTAATTTTGGTATTCAATGGATGAATTATATTCTTTAAAATATCCCTTTCTTTTTTATCTCCAAGGTCGTCATTATTCGGACTATGTTTCTGAGTTTCTAAAGATGATGGATTCGATTCTGAATCTTGATCATCTTCATTTGAATTCATTTCCTTCATTAATGCATCAATGTCTTCATTTCCTGGAGTGCCTTGGGGAGTGCCATTGTTTTTCGTATTTTTCTTTTTTGGGTTAGCGTTTGATGGGGTTCGCTGATTGTCATTACTAGGAGAGATCGGTTTAACTGATTTGGGTTGTGAATTTTTTTCGTTTTTTTTTGGCCGTTTTTTTTCTAATTTTCTTGATTTAGGTTTAAATGAATGCTTTATATTTTTAACAATGTTATGTCCTTTGTTATCTTCGATATCGCTATAATTTGGTATATCTTGTTGACTTGCTGATATTGATGAATTCGATGCTGAATTTTGATCAGCTGAATCATCATCTTCATCTAAATTCATTGCCTTTATTAGTGCATCAATTTCATCATTTCCTGGAGTGCCTTGGGGAGTGTCATTATTTTTCGTATTTTTCTTTTTTGGGTTAGCGTTTGATGGGGTTCGCTGATCGTCTTTACTAGGAGAAATCGGTTTAACAGGTTGGGTTTCTGCACCTTTTTCACCACTGTTTTTGAATCCCAATGGAGTATCTAAACTTTCGAGGTCTGTTCCTGGCAATACTTTTTCTTTGTTTGACCCACTTTTTCTTGGCTCTTTCTTTTGAGTTATTAATGGATGATTTATATTCATTAAAATATCCCTTTCTTTTTTATCTCCAAGGTCGTCATTATTCGGAATATTTTTCTTAGTTTCTAAAGATGATGGATTCGATTCTGAATCTTGATCATCTTCATCTGAATTCATTTCCTTCATTAATGCATCAATATCTTCATTTCCTGGAGTGCCGTGGGGAGTGTCATTATTTTTCGTATTTTTCTTTTTTGGGTTAGCGTTTGATTGCTTTTGCTGATCTTCATTACTAGGAGAAATCGGTTTAACAGGTTGGGTTTCTGCACCTTTTTCACCACTGTTTTTGAATCCCAATGGAGTATCTAAACTTTCGAGGTCTGTTCCTGGCAATACTTTTTCTTTGTTTGACCCACTTTTTCTTGGCTCTTTCTTTTGAGTTATTAATGGATGATTTATATTCTTTAAAATATCCCTTTCTTTTTTATCTCCAAGGTCGTCATTATTCGGAATATTTTTCTTAGTTTCTAAAGATGATGGATTCGATTCTGAATCTTGATCATCTTCATCTGAATTCATTTCCTTCATTAATGCATCAATTTCTTCATTTCCTGGAGTGCCTTGGGTAGTGTCATAGTTTTTCGTATTTTTATTTTTTGGGTTAGCGTTTGATGGGGTTCGCTGATCGTCTTTACTAGGAGAAATCGGTTTAACAGTTTTGGGTTGTGAATGTTTTTCGTTTTTTTTTGGCCGTTTTTTTTCTAATTTTCTTGATTTAGGTTTAAATGAATGTTTTATATTTTTAACAATGTTATGTCCTTTGTTATCTTCGATATCGCTATAATTTGGTATATCTTGTTGACTTGCTGATATTGATGAATTCGATGCTGAATTTTGATCAGCTGAATCTTCATCTTCATCTGAATTCATTGCCTTTATTAATGCATCAATTTCTTCATTTCCTGGAATGCCTTGTGGAATGTCAAGGTTTTTCGCATTTTTCTTTTTTGGGATAGCGTTTGATGGAGTTCGCTGATCGTCTTTACTAGGAGAAATCGGTTTAACAGTTTTGGGTTGTGAATCTTTTTCGTTTTTTTTTGGCCGTTTTTTTTCTAATTTTCTTGATTTAGGTTTAAATGAATGTTTTATATTTTTAACAATGTTATGTTCTTTGTTATCTTCGATGTCGCTATAATTTGGAATAACTTGTTGTCTTTCTGATATTGACTGATATGATTCAGAATATTGACCTTCTGAATCCTCTCCGGAATTAGAATTCATTATATGCATTAACGTATCAAATTCATTATTTACGGGAATTTCTTGTGGGTTGTCAGTGGTTTCTGCTTTGTTTGTTTTAGTAACTTGGATTGATGGCCTTTGTTGATCGTTTTTACTTGGATTTGTTGTTGTTATACCTTTCGATTGTAAACCTTTTTCCTTAATTTTATTTTGTCCCGATTGTTTTCTTAATTTTTCTTTGTTCATGTCCGGTATTCTTTTCGTATTTTTTATTTGGGTTTTTCCTAATTTTCTTGATTTAGGTTTAAATTTATTATGTCTTATATTTTTTAAAATATTATTTTGTTTATTATCTTCGAAGACGCTGTAATTTGGAATTTCCTTTAGATTTTCTAATGATGTAGAATGTAATTTAGAATTTTGTTCATCAGGATCTTCTTCTGAATTAGAATTCATTGTGTTCATTAATGTTTCAATTTCATCATTTACTGAAATATTTTTAACATTGTCACCATTTCTTTCCGTTTGAACTTCCGGTTCATCATATGATATTATTAGTATATCTCTTGAGTCTGGTAAGTTTGGCGTAATAGTTTCCTGATTTGATTCATTTTCATTAATATTATTTGGTTTCTTAACCTGGTTCGGTTGTCTTATTTTGTTTCTTAATTTATTTGTTGGTTGTTTTCTATTTTTTAACATGTTCTTATATTTATTTATTTTTGTCTTTTTTAAATTTAAAAACTTCTTGTTTTCGTTAATATTATCACTACTATTAGTGTTCATACTATTTTCATCTTCATCTAAATTTTCAATTAAATTTAGTTTCTCTTCTAAACTTGTTTTTCCTTTAGACTGGTTTGTATTAATATTTTTCTCTTTATAATTTTCTTTATTTAAAATTTTTAATTTATCTTTTGTATTTTCATTTTCCTTCAAGTCATGTTGATTATCAATTTTGGTTTGTAATCTATTATCTTGAAGCTCGAATTTATTATTGTAATCTCTTTTTTGACGAATTAATTGATTGTCATTTAACTGAAACATAGTTTAAATAATCATTGATATAATATTTCTAAAAGTCTAATTTCTAATTTTCATGTAATTGTGCTATGTTAATGTTTTTCCCATCTGATATACTATGTTAAATTTTGAAAACATTTTAATTAAGAAATAAAATATCATATTATACCTATTTGGTACACTTAGGTATGCATTCAATAATTTCAAATCTGTGTTTTCGAGTTTTTTGTGCGTATGTTTTTTTTTTTGTGACAGAACTGATTTTCATAAAATATTAAGAGTGATTTATATTTTGATATTAAGAATCCGAAAAATATTAAATTTTAAAAATACAAGATACTATAATAATTTTATGTTATTATATATTTAATAAATAAATATAGTTCTGTTTGTAAAAGTTTAGAAATATATATTAAAAACTTGGATAAAAAAAATTTTTAAGTAAAATACTAAAAGTATAATTTGTTATACAAATAATTGTATATCAATTTTTCATATGTTGTTAAAACGTCTGGTTGCCAACTACATTATATTATTTTTAATCACTATAATTTAGTATTCCAATACAATTAATAAAAAAATTCAATACTGATATTACAGTAAATTGAGTAATTTTCACTACAAAATAGATATGTTAATTTATCACCAAAAATATGCATTCGCAACTCGGCTCTGTCGCAAAAAAAAAACCACTTACACAAATCGGTTTTCGATCAAAATTTCTCTTTTTTGTACGCAATTCGGTTGCAGCCATAAAAATAATATACTATCTACAATATTAATATGTATTTTGATAATATTAATTTTTATATTTAATAAATTTAAAATAAATCTTACATTGTTCATTGAAAATGCGCCAACATGTTCGTCCAATACAATTTTTCGTTCTTCGTCCCATGTCAAAACAATCTTCTGTTCATCTTCATGATTTATATATTCTGGTAAATTACCCTTACCAAAATGTCTAATTACTTATTAACTAATGTTATACTAGTCTAAGTTGAAATACTAGCTTTTAAAATATTTAAATATAAAAAAACGCAATGTTTTGTATTTTTATGTATTATATTAAAATCAAAATTGTCCATTTTCATACTTAAAATAACATAAGTTTACTTACTAGTAAATCTCTCACTGTAACCAATTTGTACCATTTGTGACTTCTCTGTTTTCCATTACGTTTTCCATTAGGTTTATTATTATCATTATTTCTATTTTTCTTTCTTTTTTTATTATTATCGGGCTTCTTTTCGTTATAAGAATCATTATTATCATTATTTGTTATACTTGGATCGTTTGTATCATCATTTGATGGATTTGGATTGTTTTCATCATTCTAAAACATTACAATACAACATTTATTGACAATACTTTACTTAAGATTATTAAAACACTAACAATTTGTTTTATATTTATTATTTAGACAGTATCTATCTAAGTATACTCGAATAGATGAGTTATTTCCAAAATATAAATCCTTAATTCCTAACCTTTCTTTTTTATGAGAAATATAAAATTTAATTTATTTATTATTTTTCAAAAACACAATATAGAAATATAATACATAAAAATCTAGAGTAAAAACTTTATGATTTATAATATTGGTCATGGTATTATAAATAGATAGGTAGTACAAGCTGCTCTCTAAAGTAAGCTTGATGTTAGGTGGTATTTATAAGATGTTGATTATGCTCTTGTACATTTTTTCATGAGTTGTGAATTTCAATCACTACGAGAGAAAATCGAGTTAAAAATATAAACGATGAAGAAAATACTACTTATCAATAATCATCATATTATTATTTATTACAATTACAAAATAATAATGTTTTATTGAGTGAAATCATCTTACTTGTTTGTTTGGATCTGTATCCTTATTTTTATCCTGTATTATATTTAAAAATAAAAATATTAAATATTCTATATAATAATAAAAATAAAGATTTTACAAAATGTTCTACTGAAATCACTTTACTTTTTTTTTTGAATCTGGTTCCTGAATAACATATATTAAAGTTACAATTACAAAAAAAATATTCATTAATAAAATAAAAACATTTACTTTACATTTTGTATCCATTTTGGGTCAATAATTGTATCTGCAATATTACCAAAGTTCTGAAAAAGTAATTACATTTTTTATTTACTACATGTTTTATTACAATTTGTTGAGTAATGATTTATTAACTATTTATACACTTTACAATGTATGAAATTTTCTTATATTATTATTTCGGGCATCACTCATTTGCGTGAAATTAACGTCCGTTGTATAGTAATTTTACACGATGTGATAATAATAATCAATTAAATATATTTTTATTCTTAATATTATAATAATTATCTACGTATAATAAGTCAAAATTTAAGTAAAAATCTTTTCACAAATTCTTCGTATCTTTTTGTGATTTAAAAAATATGGTTAATATTTAAACTATTGAAAATCTAAACCTATTTGTATTCTTTATCAGTTGTATTTTTATATTTATCTAAATGTGTTTTAAATAGCAGAATTCATAGAAATTATTTTAATTTTATTAATTTTTATTAATCATTTTAAACTATTCAATATGATACAACATATAAAACATATAACAGTCAAGAAAAAATGTAATATCGTGTGATATATATTACCGATGTTGAACCGCTTTTTTTTCCCTAAAAATAAATTAAAAACAATATTATATTTTATGTAATCATAATACATAGTAAATAAACAAAATAATTATTATAGTTTCAAAATAACAACGCAATATCATGAGTGGTATATAATGTAAATACAACATTAGTTTCAGTCAATAATTCACAAATAAAACTACTTTATTCCATAATACTTTGTACCTATAATACCTACTTACTATAATAGTAGCCAGTCAGTAAGCTATCTACTAGGTGCCAAGTTCGTATCTTTGGGAGAAGGAGTCCATGGGATTCAGACTTCCAAAATTTCTTTATATTTTACAAATGTTTAAAATTAATTTTAATACTAACAAAATTTTTAGTCATAAATGACTCAAACTCCAGTTAAATTGATTATTGACTGTATTATTGTATCATAATAATATGAAAATATTAGTGCAACGTCTAATAATAGATTGTTATTGCACAACGACCGTCTAAAACTATGGTGTCGATCTGCGGTCGTCGACAATTAACAATATTAAATTTGTCTAAAACAAAAATATTATTTCAATAATATACTATCGTCTATTAGAGTCAGATTGTCACAATCATGTAAAATATTTTTTGTTTTATTATTTTATTGTTTTGTATGTTTTATTTATTCAGTATTAATTCAAATTACAACATACATATTTTGAATCCCTTCTCTCCCAAAAACAATTTCTGGATACAGCCTTGACTAGCACCTAATCATAGGCGTAACCAGTATTTTAAGTTAGAATGGACTAGATTCCTAAAAATATTTTATAGCAATTTTTTTTTTTAATTAGATTATTATGTATTGTTTTTATTGGTGTTAACAACTAACATGAATGATTATTCGTTTATATGAAACATTATATTTTTTAATATTGTAGGCAAAAATAAATTTAATATTAATATGTTTATAAGCTAATACATTTACCCAACAATTTTAAAGGACCTGAAATGAAGCCCACCCAAACCACCCCTAATGACATCTATGGCACTTACCTTAAGACCTGAGGTTTTCATTCTTCTTTATATATGTTAAACATATTTCGTTAATTACGTTACCAAACAATCAAAGGACTTATTACATAATATATACATAAACTTTTTTCCGTAACATAGGTAATAGTACCTATGTACCTACCGTAAAAATAGTTGAATAGGAACAATGTTGAGAATAGCTAAAACCATACACTTAATCAAGTTCAACTCGTATTTATAATCAATGACATAATTGTACAGTTTTAAATCTTTTGAATTTAATAACTGTAAATACATATAATATCTATAGTTATAAGTGTTATAACTATAACTATATCCATTTGGAATTTACTAATGTTATTAATAAAAGAAAGTTGAGTTTTTCTAAAGTTTTATAGCTCTATACAACTCATAACCTATAAAATAGGCGTTTCCATTGATTAATTACGGTTGTAATATTAATCAATATGGTCTGTATATGAAGATTATATAGTTGTTATATATATATATATATATATATATACATAGTATTATTATCTAAATAATGAAAATATATTTTATGTAATATTTTAGGTACTCACTGAATTATTCACCGGGGCTGTGGACACCTGCACAATAAAACATTTTATTATACATATGTATATAGGTAGGTAATAGCTAATTATGAAAGACTGACATTTTCCCTATTAAAATTTTCAATGTCTAGATATTTTCAACCTTACAATGAAAAAACTCTCCAAATGTATTGAATTATTCCGATTAAAATATTACGTAATAGAAAATATTACACATACTACTCGTACAAACTCCGCCGTAAACGTAGGTATTAATGGCGTTAAAAATTTAAAAACTTCGATAATTTACACAAATCAAACATTTGGATGCTAATAGAAAGTCTTCAAAAGAGAAACCCTATTACTACTATGCCTTAATCAATAACATACGCCTTAGCGCTACTAGGAGGACTGAGGAATTATAGCTCCCCTCAAAAATATATTTTAATATAAGACAGTGAGATACATCCTATGCAATACGACGTGGAGAATTATTGTAACCGAATCATTCAAAAGTAAATTGTTTAAATATATAATATTAAAGTTTATTTTGAAATAATGTGTAATTTAATAATAATATTTAATCTAATAAATATTATACGGCATGTGGCAGTGACCAGTGGTATTGCGGCGATCACCGTCCAATATTTTAGTTTTATTTTGGTGATTTAATTTGGACATACGGTATACAGCTTTGGGGAGCAACTAAAAAATCTAACTTAAATAAAATCCAATCCTTCCACATTGCCCTAAAAAAACTAATTAATGCTCCTCCATACATTTCATATCATGCTCTCCACTCAGACATGAAATTACAAACAATCCATGAAGAAGCCAAACGCTTCTATAAAATATTCCATGACCGTCTTTCCTCCCACACAAACCCTTTAATCAATAACCTTTCCTCTCTCACAATCCCAGGTAGCGCTTCTAGACGTTTAAAACGCAAATGGTGCAGAGACCTTTTACAATAATAAATAATAATTAAAAAAAAAAAAAAATATTCTTTTTATAACTTTTTGAAAACCCAGTTATAAAGTGTCATTATTGGGTGGTTTCTTTATTCAAGTCTATATTATTTCATGTTATTTATTTTTTTTTCTATTATCATATATACTTATTATGTTTACTGATATATATTGTATATTTCGACTTAAAAAAAAAAAATTGGTGATTAAAAATGGACAAAAAAAACTTATTTAGTTCTTTTAATATACCAAAAAAAGTATCTAGTCGTACTCGTACAGTTGTTACTATTAAAAATGAAATTAACATCCTAGTTATTTTAGAAAACATAAAAGTAAATAAATTAAATTAGATATTTATTTATGGGGTTTTAGCCCCCTTAATATTTTAAATATAGTTGCGCCAATGCACAAACGGAAATACTAACGTTAGGCAAAACAAAACAATTACTGTTTGTTAATAATATACTTAAATATGTATGCGATGACTTTGAAGCAAAAAATATATTAAATTGTTTTGAAACAATTAATTGGAATTAGTTAGTTTGGTTATGAATAATATAAATATAGATTTTAAATAATGATTTTGTACGTCAGTTTTTAATTTTTTCTGAGCGGAAAACGTTCTACACAAGGAGATAAATGTCCGTTAGCAGTTGGGTAGATATTTCTGGAAGGTAGGAACGTCCTGATAATTTTAATACTTACGTGAGTCAGATATATTATATTTATCAATATAAAGGTGGTCCATATCCGCATTTTTTCGTTTATCGTTGGTTATATTTAAAAATTAAAACCATATTACAGTTCGTTCGTAGTAATAAGACTTACAGCATACCGATACGCAACGACGGTAGCTCGTTGTTTGAACAATTGGTTGCATCAAGACTTGACAGTGATTTGATGTCATTGTATGCATTACCTACGCGGTATCTACTCCACATGAACTTTAAACGTCAACATTAAAAATATGTTTAAAAAACCAACATAAACTATATAACGTCATATAATCTAAAATGGTTACCTACGTGTATTATTGTAACACACTTTGGTAACGATATGACAATATTATGTGTAAATATAAACGTTATATTGGGTGATTATAAGATTCGCGGTAAACAGCCATGTTTTATATGATATTATATGCGTATCATGTTGTTTTTGTGTAAAATTTAAAATTCACACGATTCTAACAATTGTATGTTGCCCTCTTAAGTTTTTCGGCAAAAACATTATCAACTTACTCTAATGCTTGTTTTTTTTTTTAACAGTACCTACCTAATAATTTTATTTTATAACCATAATAATTAGAATCAGATTAATTTTCTAAAAAATTCAATGTGATTATATTACCCTACAATTAGTAATATTAATTATTAATTAGTATTGTAGTAGATATTTAAGTAAATATAGTAAGTTAAGTAATAGATACTAATGGTGCTATAATATTAATTTTGAATATTGAACGAAGTTTTTTTTTAAATTTAATTATTTATAGTGTGGATTATTATAGTAAGTACCTACTACCTACTTAGCATCTATCACAAATTTAGTTACTTTGAAAAGTATGTACCTTTTAATACTCCACTCGTTTTATCTATAGTATGAATTATCTTCAAATAAAATAAAATAAAAATGTACTTATGTACTGCTCTGATATTTAATATAAATAAATACATTTATATTTGGTACCTTATATATTACGTGCAAATGATTATAAGAATCTTCATATGCAAAAGATTATACAAGATTATTTACACTATTATAATCAAAATGATATATGATATATTTATAAAGACTGCCAATAGTAGGATTATAGGGACATACATTGTACATATCAATGAAATTATAAGAATATATTTTGTTTCCAACCCCAAAAAAAAAATTAGAAAAAAGTGAACAAGTGTTTATTGAAATATAAATTATTCGGTGTTAATCTAATCATTCTATATTATATATATTTAGATCTTCGTGTATGCAATATTAATATTGCAAAAGTATAAGTATAATAGTTTGTAAACGGAAACATGAACAGATAAAAAATGCATCTCGTCAAACAATATTGGTACCTATATTGAACAGTTGTCAATATCAAAAATCACACTTTATAGTTACATACGTAAGTACTTCCCTACTCATGTTGCATAATATGATGATTACATCATCAAATAATAAGAGTAAATAATATTATAGGTAGGTGAACTATATACACAAGTCTGGTGACATGATAAATACTCGAACGTAACACAAGTAATATAGGTTAGTATTATGACGTAGGTCCTTATAAATCGATTTTCTATCAATATACATTTAAGTTATCTATGCGTCACTATAACTGTATGTCATCTAAATTACGTTAGGATGCTTAGATTAGGCTACAAGTAAATTTTATATTATCTATATCTGTGCAATTTTTAGTATGTTTATTTTAACAGACCAAGCTGTTATCAAAAAAAAAAAAAAAATAATAAAAATATATTAAATAAATATCTAAGCTAAGTTAAAGTTAATTTTTAAAAATAAATAAATTTGATTAACTTAGTTAAACTAGGTACGCATTTTTAGAAAAATAATAACTTTTATAAATTAAAAGTTAAGTTAATTTTTTAACTCTCAAACTATGTATAGCTAAATTAAACATACAAAGTTATTTGATTTTTGAGTTGTGACACAACTTTTGCGGTAAATGCAAATAGATACCTACGCGAATTACGCGATTATTACATTATAGCATGTCGATGATACTATGGGTAGACCTAATAAACGACGACTTACTATTGCGGCCTACGTATAATAAGAATTAATATTAAACGCTAAACCAATCGTTCTCAACCTTTTTGTGGTCGCGGACCGGAAGATAACTTATACTTATAATTATTATGGACCATTTAGAGTACCTATACAATACATTAAAAATATAATTTTTTCCAATACAATACGGACCTACCCTTTTAATCGCGGGCTGGCAGTTGAGAATCGTTGCACTAAACGGCTAAACGTTAAATTTAAATATTAAATAATTAATTGTTATTATTTTATTGTTAACAGACTACATATACAAATCAATAACGCTTAGGGCTTAAGAATTATGACGTTTAATATTGTGCAAGAGGTAGGAACTAAGTACGTGTCGCCTTATCGGGGTTTATTTTCATTAGACCATTACTTATAGTAAATATTTACAGGTTGTATATAGATTATAACAAACACGGTTTATTAAAGAGGGAAGTTTAGGTCAGTGGCGTACTATATAATATATATATTAAGTGAAGTTCTCATTGTCTTCTAGGCTAGAGTACCTAATCGATTTGACACTTTTGGCCAACTCTGAATACTTTTCATTCCTCAGATCTAAATTGATCAGACTAACCGATAAATCGCCATGAGTTATTTGAGAGGGAATTGGGTGTGTTTAGCACCCTCAAATAGTTTCATGTTAATTTAGATTTAACAGTAATAGGTATTCATAACCATGAGATAACATCATGAAAAAATTAGAGGGGTTTTAGCAATACTAGTTTTTTTTCATTGAAATTACACACCCCTATATAAGGGATGTATTTTAGATTGAACGGCCGATGGACATATGGTAGATGGTTTAACGACTGAAAAACAATTTTCAAAATAAATAGTCAATTACAGAATTATTTTATGCTCACCTAGTCTTCATAAAAATAAAGTCAACTAGAAAATATTTTCATTGTAGATGACATTAGGTAGTACCTACCTACTTGACATTTGTGTCACACCTAATTAACTAGTTTAAAAAATGCACCGTTACCATATGCGCCAATGTGCCATATGTTTTAATTATACATTTTTACTTCATAATATGAACAGTAGGTAATAGGTATAGTATAAAAAACAACCAGTGATTTTTGCTCGCATTTAAAATAAATACGTAACACACAATATGATGTGTTGGCGTGCATAAACAATTCTGTTTAAATACTTTATTAGTTTGTTCAATACTCATTTATGAATTTAAAACTATTTGAATAAGTACTTAACCTAATATGCGTACCCAACACGTTTGGGCGCAGTTTACGAACATTTTACCCGAGAATTGATACCTATCAAGTTTGGGCACAAAACTGTAACTGGTAGGTAATTTAAAGTTTAGTGTAATCTAATCTAATTTAAGTGTTATAATATTGACATCTATACAAGTAGGTAGAACGATGAAAAATGAGAATATTTATTTTAGATGTATACCTACTGATTATGGTTGTAAATCAATCGCAGACGACCGTACTACTTTGTAGAAATATTAAGCTGATAATTTCGATTAATAATGAGCACAATCACCCATCTATTTCTAACACATTATATTAAATGCCAAAGAATAACATTTTCATTAAAAAGAAAAACTATTTCACTTATTGTTACTAGACCTAATCAAATTATTCGTCAAACGTTATATACGACTGAATCTGATATACCTTATTCAGATATTTGTCTCTTTTAAAAAAATCTATCTACATATCTATATTAGGTATGTAAAAAAAGTTTTTTTAAATATTTTTTTCACTCTTTTAAAAAATTTTGCGGAAGCAAGCGTATAGTACCTACCGAATTAAGACTAATCGTAATAGAGAACCGTTTTATTAGGTACCTATTGGTCCTATTGATATCATTCCAATATTTACATGTATTTCTAATTTAAAATTATCTATTTACTGAATCGAATTATGTTTTTGTGGACAGTGCATTTTCGTACGCGCCAACATTTTTCTTACATATTGTACACTGTGCACGTTTGATGAAAAAATTAATGTTATGTAGATACCGGTAATTATTGCTTTTTTAAATTTAAAACCATTGAAATACAATCAACATTATGGACTACAATTAACAACTTTTGTCTAGAACTTCATGGTAAAAGTTTATAAGTTCAATTTTTCCACTTGGATTTTTAAAAATGTATTAATGAATATTGACATGGGCGTAACTAGGATTTAATAGTTACATAGTTACATGGGCTAGAGTCCTAGAAAACCAAAGTTAAAAGTAATTTGAAGGCTAATTGAGGGTAAAAAGTAAAACCTTATAGGGGAGCTAAATCTCAATCTCCTAGTTATGCCGATGGATATTTAAGCATAGAACAATTATTTAATAATAAACAACAAAATTGAAAGAAGAATAGGTAACTAGTAAATTGAGAAAAAATTTAAATTTGTATAAAAATGTTGGGAAATTTATCTAAAAAAAAAATAAGTTAAATTATTTACAAAAAAATAAGTAGAATTAGAAATTAAAAAAATAAAATTAGGATGTTTAAAAAAAAAAATTTTAATATTTTTGAAAGACTATGAGCCAACTTCATTGCAGTGTCTTTTGGGCAACACAAATAGGTTTGGAATTAGTATAATATTATGCAAATACACAAATAAAGAAATGTGCCCAAAAATTTAAAAAAAGAAAATATTACACCCAAATGTATTATTTAGCTGAGTATTTAATGGTTATTAATTATTATATTATATAAAGATTAACCACAATTGATAATTATTTATTTTATGGTATCAATAGTATGGTTAATAATCTACGGAAATTATTTCTTAAATAAATGATGTATCACAATTAATAACTCAAAATTGTAATTTAAGGAATAATGGAAATTGATTGTCTACTGTGTAAAACCAATTGTTTTAAAATTTCTATAATTAAATAATTTATTTTATTATTATTTTTTTTTTTTTGAACATTAGGGTCACAAAAAATATAAATATTTAGCTGAATAATTTTTTACTATTAATGGCTTAACAAATAAAATATGTGCGAATTTATTTTCATAAAAGTACATTTGTCAAAATTACTTGCATAGGTGAATCGTGTACATACACATTTCTGTGTAAGCATCAATATTGTTGAGTAAATATTTAACATTGCAGAGCATCCATGAAAATTAATAAAAAACAGTATTTTAATAATAAAAAGAAATATTTACTTATTTGTTTATATATTACACAATTTTATTGCAACGATGAGTAGAGAATATAAAGCATTTTTATCTGTGTTAAGTACTAAAACAATCTTAAATATCATTAAAATTAATTGCAGTTTTAAATACAATTCAAGCTTTTATTCTCAATAGCAAAAAAATTTGCTTAATAAAAATTTGTTCAAATGGTTGGACGTTCTAGAAATTCATCTGAGTCCATTTATGTGAAAATTAGCAAAAATTAAGTAGACTAAGTGATTTAAGACTACCTATTTGAAAACACATAAATTAATTAAATTAACATTATTTTAGTCTTGAAGAAATCATTTATCTACTATTATTATTTATGTATTTATTTTTTTGATTTCATTAATTATCCATTAAATTACAAAAATATGTAAAGCATACATTCAATACATTTAGTGCAATGATAAAAACACAATTAATTGAAAAAAATAATAATAAATTGTAAACAATATTTTCATAAAGAGAAATTTTAATATTTACTATTATACAGTTCTAACTAAAAAAAATAATAATATAAAATACGATCATAAGATAATTAAAATCTTAAATCAAAAATATTATAGTAGATAGGTCTCAGGTAAGTCGTCTGTATTTGATCCATGCAAATATAGTATAACGTCCACAATAGTTGCTTAAGAAGCTTTGATACAATTTCACTGACTGAAAAAAAAATTGTTTTTCAAATATATAATTTTGAAGATATTGAACATAACTTAAGCAATAATCATGTTATACTCACATGATATTCTTCTTATCGACTGCGAGATCTTGACTTGGAAATTGAACGACCAGTTAAAACAGATCTTGAACGGGAACGTGAAGGAGATCTCGAACCCGAACGAGAGCGACGACCACGGCTATATGATCGTGAACGAGACCGAGAAGGAGTGTATGACCTTTTTACACAATACAAAATGATTAGATACATAATAAACAATTATGTTAAGGCATGTTTAAGTTCCCCAAAGTATTTATACTCAATACTCTAAACATATGAAGAATATAGGAAGAAATAGAACATTTTTATAACCAGAAAAAATGAAAATAAAAAGTTTGATTTTAATAATTAGTTTATATATTCAATAGTATTAACTGATTTTCTAGAATTTTTGTATGTTAAATTCAGATATAAAATAACAATATTTCTTGTCTTCAAGCATTTTACAAAATAATTGGTAATTTTAATAAACTATATTTTATTTAGTTGGTTATTTAATGTTATAATCCAATGTATTATTTTATAAAATGTTTAATAAAAATATAAAAAGTTTAAATTATAATTTTTATGATTGATAAATAGTAATTATGGTTTAATATTAATTATATAATTTATAACTATTTACACCAAATACATTTTATAAATATTTATTTTTTTGAATCTTAAAAAACCATCTTTAGGTACTATACAAATATAATACATTTTTATACATGCTATCAATTAAAATATTATACTCTACAATTTCAAAACAATTGTTTAAATCAATAGGATAGTGTATATATAAACTAATAGTTTATCATTAATATTTAATGATGTTAAATTGATATTTAATTGTAATATACATACTTTTCTGAAATATTAATTGTTATTAAATGTTTGAAAAGTTTTAGTATGGTTAAATTATTTAATTTTATATTTACAAATTTATTGATAATAAATACATTTTTACAAAGGTTTATATAAATTTAATTAGTTAGGTAATGCATTTTTATGATATTATTGCATAAATTCATTAATACATTGTCATTTTTATTATATTTTTGAAAACTATAACATATCTCACGAATAATCATTTTAAATTTAATAATTGAGAACACATTTAGTTCATTTTTTTTTTTAATTTGATCATTAAATAAAGTTTGTAATACCTATTTATATTATTTAATTAATAGGTACTAATATTTAAAGAATAATGCATTTATATAATTACTACTAAACATGTAATTTGAGTTAATAGTTAGTAATACATTAAGTATTTGATAACATTAAAAAATAAATTATATTTTAAACTAATTATACTAAATTAAGCATGATAGTATACATTCTTTTAAAATATAAATGCAATAGTTAATGACAAAAATATTAAATATTTTCATAGAAGATTAATATTAGAAGTATTGTATTTATTTTATGTTTATTATTATTTATTTAAGGAATTCAAAGAATGTAGTATTTAAATAAACAAAGTAAATATAATATTTATCCCATTGATCAATATAATCCAACCTGCTCTTGTGATTTAATTAACTCACATAAAAAAACGAAGTTCAACATTCTCCTAAAATGACATTGTGGTAATGCTATGTAGACAGCCAGTGGCGTTATGCAGATCTAAATTATAATTCTTTCTGTCTCTGAATGTCTGTGTACGTTCACCGATAGCTAATTAGAGCATCAGAATAAAAATCATTAGGTTGGTTGGGCTCGATGGGGTTCTAGTGTAGCTGAGTACATCGATAAACGCAGACAGACAGATAGTTGCGCCGTAGTCCGACGACTAACACACATTGCTCGAAGTAGATCAAAATATATTATTTTGGTTGAGAGCTCTACGACGATCGACACTACGAGACGAGACGCTCTCAGCCGAACATCCTACAAAAATGGCCAATTATAGTCATTTTTACAATTCCATTATTTAAATGGTTGTGTCAATAATCTACATTAAATAATTTATCTTAATATACACAAGCAGTTGAAAACTTCACCACAAAAAAAATTAAATAGGTGAAGCCATTTGTAAAATAATTTGAATGAAAAATAAATTTACCTGCGTCGCCCTCCTTTAAAACGTCTACAATCACGAGCATAATGTCCCCTATCACCACATTCATAACATTTGTCTTCAGGATGGAATGGACGTCCTCGACGAGGTGGGCCTCCCCTATAAGCACCTTTACGTGATCCAGCATTAGATAATTCTACTCGGACTCGTCTACCACAAATGCTTCTAAAATAACAATAAGAGAATAAGAAATAGTTACATTTTTTAAATGATATTAAATTTGTCAGACAAAAATTATTGTTTAAATTAAATTGTTTTTTAATTACCTGCCATCTAAACCTCTAACTGCGTCTTCTGCATCTCTTGGATCCTCAAATTCAACAAAAGCAAAACCGGGAGGATTACGGGCAACCCATACATTACGAATTGAACCATAATATGAAAAAGCATCTTCTAAATCTTGTTTAGATGCAGATGATCCCAAATCACCGACATATATTTTGCAATCTGGATTACCAGAATCCCTGTATCTTGATGATGATGACATATTTGAAATAATATCTGTAACATAAGACATAATTAATTTAAAAAAGTTATAACTAGAGATAAAAAATAATGATAAATACAGCTGTGGAAATGGATCTAAATGGCCCATAAAAAGCTAAAATGAAACTCAACATTTAATATAAGTACCTATTATGCCTAGAATTCTGAATAAAACTGTAATAGATATAACTATTGGTTATATCTATCTTATTTAATAAAATCTCATAAAAAAAATTGTATGATGATTTAGTTTCTGTGTAAGAAGTGTATGATTAATTACTTGAAAATTAAAATAGTTTCTATAAAAAAAAAATAGAGATAAAATGAGTTTTTATCAAACTTTTTATCAGTATGGGATAGGTACCAATAAAAAGCCTACAGCTGAACAATTATTGTTAAACACTGGTACTAATATCCTAAATTAGATACAAAATGTCTACTTCAAGCTAATAAATATATTTACATATTATATTATACACACAAGAATAATACAGTTTAATATTGAGTAATATTTAACTATGGGAATGGATAATGAGGGGTACAGTTATTAATATGTTTCAATTTATTTTCTTTTAGTTTAAAGTATATTATCTTTCTTTCTTATCTACATTTTACTTTTATCTGCATATATTAATTATAATGAGAAAGTCATATTTGTAAAAGGTTCATATTGTACAAACAGAAGCCACTTACGTAAAAATAAGATAAAATAAACAGAACAATGTAGAATGTAGTCAGAATTGACAACAAATATTACTCATTTAAATGTCTCAGTGGTACAGTGTGTTCTTGTATTGTGATCTAATATGATCGGTAAATGGACTTACTTATACCACTCTCACAAGCTTTTATGAAAATATATCTGATGGGTACCCAAAATGTGTGGTGGTATAAATCGATAAAAAGTTTGAGGAGTCAGCTCAATATATAAAAAAAAAAAAATTTTTGTCAGCGGGTGACCGTAAAACGAGTGAAAACCTTCGGTGACGTCCGTTTAGCACTCGAGTCCGGTCCCGCCGACCCGATTAGAGCGACTTACCTTACGCTATTGACCTGTGGTAGTTTTATATTAGTTGTCGAGAGCCGTCTTCAAAAAACTGGACGACGACGCGATGATGGCAGTCCGTTTCAGATTTCCTTTTGGCGTTGTCGTGAAGGAGAGTTGCGGATGAGCCAGACGGTGTGTTGAGTGTGTGTAGTGACTGTGTACTAGACGTCGTTGTAGTCGCTCACCGGCCCGTGTCAGCACTCGGCATAGATAAGGCACTCGAACGCTGCCGCTTCGATGTGTTTCGTGATTCGGTTTTGACGTTCTGAATGGAAGTGCCGGCCGCCGGGAGTGAGCTCGTGCTGGCGCCCGTCGGGTGGGCGGGTGTGCGGGCGGTCGGCGGTTCGCCATTTTACCGAATAATGCGATAATTATTAATTGCGTCCGAATCGCGGGCCCAGTGTGACCACCGAGCTACGGTTCATCGTCGGTGGGTTGGCTATTCGGCTATGCCCAAGGTGTGCCAGTCGATGCCCCGGTGAGGACCTTATACTCATAGACCGCGGGTGCTGAGAATTCGAATAGGATGTACGCAATAAGCTAGAGGGCGCTGCCGGTTTGGCGAAAGCTTACACTACGGCTACGTAGATGGATACACAAAGTACAGAATATACGACGGTTGGGTATTTTACTGTTATCGTTGCCAGCAAGTATGCGTAGCTAATATCTGATGTGCACGTCCTCCTACCACGACAGCGTTTACCTACCGAAGCGTATAACATGTGTACGCGGACGCGGAAAAACACGTTTCTCGGCAATAGTGTTCGACGTCCATTATTATTTGAATACAAATAATATCTAATAGATAATGTTTTTACACGAAACGGAAAAAAAATGATTTATCCGTTCGCAATTTATACGTGTAATGTACGGGCATCGCTTGCAATTTTTTACGAATATACACTACGCGGGCACAATAAACACGAATCACCGGTAAATAAAATTAATCGGCCCGGGGAAATGATGTCGCAACAGTCAAATTTATATTACGTTTTTCCGCGTCGATAATTTTCCAAATAATTTCTCATCCGTCCAGACTCGGCCGTCACTGAATTTCTTTTTTATTGCAAAACAATATCACGCTTCTACATCCGTTTATAATCCGTCTATACATTACGGAGACATTACATTTATTTAGTTCTGCGTGCACTGTGCGCACAATATTATGGCCAGGGACGCGATTTCGAGGAAGAAGACGTCTCAGCATCCAACGTTGCTGGATATCATCGTGTTCGGTTAGCATTATTATACTGTGATCGCGGATTACACAATAAGCTATATTTCCCCTAACCTGCTGCCGTCCAATAAGTAATTTTATACGACAATAACTTCGTAATTCGCACCGTCGATATTCATTTATGCATACAAAATAAAAACTATACAATTAAACGTAAATGGAATAATTAATTACAAGGCGCTGATTTTAAAACTGGAAGGGCTTAGCTGCCGCGCGTGCCCAGACCTCGTCAAATTACTCGAATTGCGGCAATGAAATTTAACCTATTCGCAAACGTAAACTATAAGTGATACAGTTCTAATAAAATAGATTATTTTTTTCGGTATCACAGCATTCTCAGAAATATCAAACATTCAGTTTTACGGTAAAGATAAAATATAAATATATGTATAGTATTCTAATAATCGATCAAATGTTTTTGTTTTTTTTTTTTATCTAATATAAATAGTATAAATATAATTACATTTTTTTGAAAAACCTTATAAAAACACATGTTCAAATATAACGAAATTCAGTAGGTATAGGATTTAATGTAACCTCACGTTTTTGCTCACTCCATTATAGCCGAATAAAATGAAATAGGTGGATTACACACTTAACTTCGTAAAACGTTAGTTACAGGTAACAATACGTTACCAAATAGAATAATAATATTAGGCAGGTACACCGATAATTATTATTTTACCACGTTTAGTCTTGAAACTTCAATAACAACAATAATTATGATGACGCGTATAATATGTATCTATATAATACACTCGTATATTGTTATAATTAAATCTGACGGTGAATTTTCACTACTCACATATTGAAATTCCAAGCACATTGCACACGCACGTATGATATACCTATATTATAATGGTTACTTACATATTATTATAATAATATTGTGTATTAGTATTTAGACGATTTCCAGTGCCGCCGGTTAGTATAATTATAATGTATACAGTCTGCTGGTACATTAAACACACACACAAACAATATTGACGGACCGTTGAAATAATTACGAGACAGTCGTTCCGTAGGGATAGAAGTTTGTATAGCGGATTCGATATGGCAATATGGTAAATGGATATTGGACGCGCTTATATACGGCCTCCGCGTAGTATTGCAAGATCTGAGGCAACAATAATAAATTATCATGCTGTATAATAACATGTTATGATGTACAACCCTATACTGCAGTCAAAGTGACGAACCCCCTCACAATAATGCACGTCGATCTACATTGCTTGAAATTTTTACACTGCAAGAAATATACTAAAATACCCCCTTAGGAACGAACCATCGCTTAAATTGAAAGCTTTTTCAGAACCATTCACATTGATATCAATATTAATAGTGAAATAATATAAGCATGTCAATATTATTATATACAAAAAAAACTGTTTTTAAGATTATATTATAATGTATAGACAATGATAATATAGACATATATCATGTGTTATTGTGCAGAGCTTATAATTGACTTTTTTTATTACCTATTATTTCCGAGTAGAATTTACAACAAAAAAAGGTAATCGTGGACCAAGCCTACACATATCTTATTTGAAAATCCAAGCTTTAGACAACATCTATCTGTAGCAGTTTTAATTATATTCATGTTATCATTTTATGCGCATGGCATATTTTTTTGAAGACTAAGTCGCATTAATCTATATTTTCATTAAAATTCATTAAAATATGGTATAGAATGTTTTTTTAGAATCTGAGTGGAAAAATGCATTGAGTATAGATAATAATATGTTTATTTTATTTATTTGAGTGTCTGTTATCATCATTTGAGGTAGTAAAAATATTTTATTTTACAACTTCGGGGGTTTTTTCTAGTAAAAACTTGTGTCTAGCTGATAATTTGTAAGGGGGACGGTTAAAAGTAAAAAATTCTTGGTAGGTTTTTAAATAAGGGGGACAATGATAATTTTTACGTAAAACAAAACCGATATTCGACAAAATTGATTTTTTTTTTTCGTTATAATTCAAAATTAAATAATTGTTTTCAAGTACTTGATATTTTCACCAAATGTATATTTATATATTTCTTATACACGTGGTAAAATTCTCTAAGTATTTTATGCTATGTATAGAAAAAAAATGTACAAATAATTTATTTCATTTAAAATTTGAAAATGTTTTTATTTTTATTTTTCTATAGAAGACGATAAGTAATTATCTGGTGAGTAGAAATTCTTAAAAATATAGTAGAAGATCCCACATAAGTGGTTTTTATATCTATAAAAAAATATTAAGAATACATAGATGCAATTTTTTTTATATGCATTTTAAATTTAAATTTGCAAGAATTTAAAAAACAAAAGTATTATTGTAGTAAAATATTTATAAATTCTCTAATTTATTTAGCTTAGATTTAATAAAATTTTCCTTATAACTAATTAGTCATAAGAACTTAGTTTATACTGTAATTAAAAAATCTTAAGAATATATCAGGGCCTGAAACCGTTTTCAAAACCGATTTCAGAAACCGGTATAAACCGTTTTAAAACCGAAACCGAAACCGTAATCAAAACCGAAATCGAAATAAATTAGATACCGGTATTAAATCAAAACCAAAACCATAAAAGAAATCGGTATTAAATTCAAAACCTAAATAAGAAAAAATTGGAAAACGTTATTTTTTTTTTAATTTACGTGTTATTAAAATTTTAAATACGAAAATTCCATTAATATGCCCGTAAGATCATGATTAAAATGTCGATAACCATTTCATAATTTGCAAAATTATTAGGTGTTTTATTAATAGTAATGAATAATACCTTATATAAATTAAAGTTATTAGCAAATACTATATATGACAATACTGGCAAACAATAATAATTTAATAGACGACCCGAAAATACCCGAATGCGCTATATATCTATATATGTAAATAACAATCTTAGACAGTTCGTTACAATGTGTCGCGATTTTTGATACTAGTTGTCCCGTATCATCATGTAACTCATAAATAGTATTTGTAATTATAATATTATTAAGTAAGTAGTTATTATTGGGCAGCACATTACAACATTTGATTACCTATTTGACGGATGACGACCCATCTGTGTCTATTCATATTTTATTTTTATTTCATTAAATTATAATTACAAGTCATTATATGGAAATTCGTTTTTAAAAATATAGAAATCGGTATACAAAATCGAAACTGAAACCGAAAAATCCAAACAGACATATGTAAAAACTGATATACAAAATCGTAATTTGATGTAAGGTATAAAGATCTATAAAAAATCCCATTAAATTCTCGAAAATTATGTTGGAAGAAACCAAAATAATTGAAAACCTTTTTACAGCGTGAACCAAATACATAAAAGTTTCATTAATCCGAAAGTAACATGGTCTAAAAAATAAAAAATCCCATTAGTCATGAATAGAGTCCGGATTTGTATGCACTCAAAAAGGCTAAAATAGTATGCATTTATGCATCAAAAAACTTTAAAATATGCACTTGATATGCTCTTATTTTTTTTAATAATATGCAAAAATATGATCTTATACCCATAATATATGCATTTTAATATTTTTTTTTTTTCAATTTCTTCTATAAATAATAATTCAACAAAAATAGATGAACTTAATTTTTTAATTATAGACATCGACTTTAAACATTTATTAAAGAACAGTAAATATTTAAAAATATATTCAACAAATAAAACAATTACTTTAATTAAGAATAATAAAAAATAAAAATGTAATTTATATTCTTATACCATATCTTTGGTACATGTTTATGAAAAAAATACAAAATTTTATAAAAAAAACAATTTAAGCCAATAAAAACATAATTTTGTTATTAATAAAAAATATTTTGATAAATAGATACAATGTATGATTTTTAATTTTTATAAAAAGAGTTGACAATAATATATTTTTCCATGTGCTCAGGTGTCATATTTGTCTTTCTATCACTCAGTATATGTTTATACAGACTAAACGAGCTTTCCACATCAACTGATGTCAGCGTTGCGACTTGCGATAATCGAGATATAATTTTAACATAAACTGTCCAAAATATAACATACGGAGAATAACAATTATTTCCAACATACGTAATGAACTAATAATTTCTACGACGAAATTGAAACAAAATAATTGACTATTGTACAAAATATGCTTGAATATGCAAAAATTTTCAAATATGCAGTCATCTCTAAAATATGCATTTATATGCAAAATAAACTATTTTCTATGCATTATCTGTTACACAGATTGTCCAGATTTCTTACTCCTATCGAAATGCATACACTCATTACAAATATATAAATGCATACAAATCCGGACTCTAGTCATGAAGTTTCTAAGTGAGGAGGACAATAATTCTTGAGAATCAGTGTGAAATCACCAAGAACTCTGAGAAATCATTGAATATCATTAATCAATTACATGATATTCCCATTAATACAAGAGTGTCATGGGCTAAAAACCTATAATTCTCATTATTCATGGAGTATTTTGGCGAAGAGTCAAAATATACTTGAGCATCAATACGGAATTCTCAAGAATCAATTGGAATAATTGAATATCTTGATTCAAATTAAAGATATTCCCATTAATTCGAGAGTATAATGGGCTAAAAACCTATAATTCCAATTACTAATAGAGTTTATTATATAAGAGATCAATATTCCTTGAGATAAAGTATAGAATCGGCAAGACCTATGAGTAAACATTGAATATCATGAATCAAATACATGATATTACCATATATCCGATAGTATAAAGAGCTAAGACTTAAAAATTCCATTAAAAATGGAGTTTTTACATGAATCTGTCAATAATCCATGAGAAACAGTCTAAAATGCCGAAGAACTCTTAAGAATTATTGAAAATCATGTTCCAAATACTTGAAAATCCCATTTATTTGAGACTATCATAGACCAAAAACTAAATAATCCCATTAGTCATGGAGTTTATTATTGAAGAAGTTAATAATCCAGGTAAATTAGTAAAGAATGGTAAGGAGTCCTTCGGAATATTTGAATATTTGGAATCAAATACATGATATTTCCACTAATCAGTGAGTATCATGGGCTAAAACTTGAGAATTCCCATTATTCATGGAGTTTCTTATCGAAGAGTCCAAAAATTCTTGAGAATCATTCCAGATATGTCATGAATCCTTTGGAATCTATGAATATCATGGTCCACATTCTTTAAAATGCCAGTAATCCAAGAGTATCAAGGGCTAAATATCAATAACTTCCATTAATTACGGAATTAAACTCTGAGGTGTCATTTAACAACATTATTCATGAACATGAAATTCCCCTTAATCCGCGAATATCATGGATTAATACTAAAAAATCCCATTATGTATAGATTGTATTAGTGAAGATGCTAATAACCCATACAAATCTGTACAGATTGGCCAGAAAACCTCTGAATCATTGAATATAATGGTCCAAATTTTTGAAAATCCCATTTATTTGAGAGTATATTAGGCTAAATTATCAGCGAGTATCATGGGCTAAAACATGAGAATTCCCATTATTAATGTAGTTTCTTATCGAAGAGTCCAAAAATTCTTGAGAATCATTCCAGATATGTTATGAATCCTTTGGAATCTATGAATATCATGGTCCAAATTTTTGAAAATCCCATTTATTTGAGACTATCAAGGACCAAAAACTAAATAATCCCATTAGTCATGGAGTTTATAATTGAAGAAGTTATTAATCCTTGTAAATTACTAAAGAATGGTTAGGAATCCTTTGGAATATTTGAATATCTGGAATCAAACACATGATATTTCCACTAATCTGCGAGTATCATTTGCTAAAACTTGAGAATTTCCATTATTCGTGTAGTTTCTTATCGAAGAGTCCAAACATTCTTGAGAATCATTCCAGATATGTCATGAATCCTTTGAAATCTATGAATATCATGGTCCAAATTTTTGAAAATCCCATTTATTTGAGACTATCAAGTAACAAAAACTAAATAATCCCATTAGTCATGGTGTTTATAATTGAAGAAGTTATTAATCCTAGTAAATTACTAAAGAATGGTTAGGAATTCTTTGGAATATTTGAATATCTGGAATCAAACACATGATATTTCCACTAATCTGCGAGTATCATGGGCTAAAACATGAGAATTCCCATTATTAATGTAGTTTCTTATCGAAGAGTCCAAACATACTTGAGAATCATTCCAGATATGTCATGAATCCTTTGAAATCTATGAATATCATGGTCCAAATTTTTGAAAATCCCATTTATTTGAGACTATCAAGTAACAAAAACTAAATAATCCCATTAGTCATGGTGTTTATAATTGAAGAAGTTATTAATACTAGTAAATTACTAAAGAATGGTTAGGAATTCTTTGGAATATTTGAATATCTGGAATCAAACACATGATATTTCCACTAATCTGCGAGTATCATGGGCTAAAACATGAGAATTCCCATTATTAATGTAGTTTCTTATCGAAGAGTCCAAACATTCTTGAGAATCATTCCAGATATGTCATGAATCCTTTGGAATCTATGAATATCATGGTCCAAATTCTTGAAAATCCCATTTAATTGAGAAAATATTGGGCTAAAATTTTATTTATCCTTATTATTCATGGAGTTGCTTAGCGAAGAGTCCAAAAATCCTTGGAAATCACTTTAGATATGTCAATAATCCTTCGGAATCTATGAATAACTTAGTCCAAATTCTTTAAAATACCAGTCATCCAAGAGTATCAAGGGCTAAATATCAATAACTTCCATTCATTACGGAATTAAACTCTGAGGTGTCATTTATCAACATGATTCATGAACATGAAATTCCCATTAATCCGCGAATATCATGGGTTAATACTAAAAAATCCCATTATGTATAGATTGTATTAGTGAAGATGCTAATAACCCATACAAATCTGTACAGATTGGCCAGAAAACCTTTGAATCATTAAATATAATGGTCCAAATTTTTGAAAATCCCATTTATTTGAGAGTATATTAGGCTAAATTATCAGCGATTATCATGGGCTAAAACATGAGAATTCCCATTATTAATGTAGTTTCTTATCGAAGAGTCCAAAAATTCTTGAGAATCATTCCAGATATGTTATGAATCCTTTGGAATCTATGAATATCATGGTCCAAATTTTTGAAAATCCCATTTATTTGAGACTATCAAGGACCAATAACTAAATAATCCCATTAGTCATGGAGTTTATAATTGAAGAAGTTAATAATCCTTGTAAATTAGTAAAGAATGGTAAGGAATCCTTTGGAATATTTGAATATCTGGAATCAAACACATGATATTTCCACTAATCTGCGAGTATCATTTGCTAAAACTTGAGAATTTCCATTATTCGTGTAGTTTCTTATCGAAGAGTCCAAACATTCTTGAGAATCATTCCAGATATGTCATGAATCCTTTGAAATCTATGAATATCATGGTCCAAATTTTTGAAAATCCCATTTATTTGAGACTATCAAGTAACAAAAACTAAATAATCCCATTAGTCATGGTGTTTATAATTGAAGAAGTTATTAATCCTAGTAAATTACTAAAGAATGGTTAGGAATTCTTTGGAATATTTGAATATCTGGAATCAAACACATGATATTTCCACTAATCTGCGAGTATCATGGGCTAAAACATGAGAATTCCCATTATTAATGTAGTTTCTTATCGAAGAGTCCAAACATACTTGAGAACCATTCCAGATATGTCATGAATCCTTTGAAATCTATGAATATCATGGTCCAAATTTTTGAAAATCCCATTTATTTGAGACTATCAAGTAACAAAAACTAAATAATCCCATTAGTCTTGGTGTTTATAATTGAAGAAGTTATTAATCCTAGTAAATTACTAAAGAATGGTTAGGAATTCTTTGGAATATTTGAATATCTGGAATCAAACACATGATATTTCCACTAATCTGCGAGTATCATGGGCTAAAACATGAGAATTCCCATTATTAATGTAGTTTCTTATCGAAGAGTCCAAACATTCTTGAGAATCATTCCAGATATGTCATGAATCCTTTGGAATCTATGAATATCATGGTCCAAATTCTTGAAAATCCCATTTAATTGAGAAAATATTGGGCTAAAATTTTATTTATCCTTATTATTCATGGAGTTGCTTAGCGAAGAGTCCAAAAATCCTTGGAAATCACTTTAGATATGTCAATAATCCTTCGGAATCTATGAATAACTTAGTCCAAATTCTTTAAAATACCAGTCATCCAAGAGTATCAAGGGCTAAATATCAATAACTTCCATTCATTACGGAATTAAACTCTGAGGTGTCATTTATCAACATGATTCATGAACATGAAATTCCCATTAATCCGCGAATATCATGGGTTAATACTAAAAAATCCCATTATGTATAGATTGTATTAGTGAAGATGCTAATAACCCATACAAATCTGTACAGATTGGCCAGAAAACCTTTGAATCATTAAATATAATGGTCCAAATTTTTGAAAATCCCATTTATTTGAGAGTATATTAGGCTAAATTATCAGCGATTATCATGGGCTAAAACATGAGAATTCCCATTATTAATGTAGTTTCTTATCGAAGAGTCCAAAAATTCTTGAGAATCATTCCAGATATGTTATGAATCCTTTGGAATCTATGAATATCATGGTCCAAATTTTTGAAAATCCCATTTATTTGAGACTATCAAGGACCAATAACTAAATAATCCCATTAGTCATGGAGTTTATAATTGAAGAAGTTAATAATCCTTGTAAATTAGTAAAGAATGGTAAGGAATCCTTTGGAATATTTGAATATCTGGAATCAAACACATGATATTTCCACTAATCTGCGAGTATCATTTGCTAAAACTTGAGAATTTCCATTATTCGTGTAGTTTCTTATCGAAGAGTCCAAACATTCTTGAGAATCATTCCAGATATGTCATGAATCCTTTGAAATCTATGAATATCATGGTCCAAATTTTTGAAAATCCCATTTATTTGAGACTATCAAGTAACAAAAACTAAATAATCCCATTAGTCATGGTGTTTATAATTGAAGAAGTTATTAATCCTAGTAAATTACTAAAGAATGGTTAGGAATTCTTTGGAATATTTGAATATCTGGAATCAAACACATGATATTTCCACTAATCTGCGAGTATCATGGGCTATAACATGAGAATTCCCATTATTAATGTAGTTTCTTATCGAAGAGTCCAAACATACTTGAGAATCATTCCAGATATGTCATGAATCCTTTGGAATCTATGAATATCATGGTTCAAATTCTTTAAAATAACAGTAATCCAAGAGTATCGAGGGCTAAATATCAATAACTTCCATTAATTACGGAATTATACTCTGAGGTGTCATTTAACAACATGATTCATGAACATGAAATTCCCATTAATCCGCGAATATCATTGATTAAAACTTCAAAATCCCATTATGTACAGATTGTATTAGTGAAGATGCTAATAACCCATACAAATCTGTACAGATTGGCCAGAAAACCTTTGAATCATTGAATATAATGGTCCAAATTTTTGAAAATCCCATTTATTTGAGAGTGTATTAGCCTAAATTTTCTATTTTCCCCATTATTCATGGAGTTTCTTATCGAAGTGTCCAAAATTCCCTGAGAATCAATTCAGATTATGCGAGATTTCTTAAGAATTATTGAAGATCGTGGCCCAAATTTTGAAAATCCCATTTATTTGAGACTATCAAGGACCAATAACTAAATAATCCCATTAGTCATGGAGTTTATAATTGAAGAAGTTAATAATCCTTGTAAATTAGTAAAGAATGGTTAGGAATTCTTTGGAATATTTGAATATCTGGAATCAAACACATGATATTTCCACTAATCTGCGAGTATCATGGGCTAAAACATGAGAATTCCCATTATTAATGTAGTTTCTTATCGAAGAGTCCAAACATTCTTGAGAATCATTCCAGATATGTCATGAATCCTTTGGAATCTATGAATATCATGGTCCAAATTCTTGAAAATCCCATTTAATTGAGAAAATATTGGGCTAAAATTTTATTTATCCTTATTATTCATGGAGTTGCTTAGCGAAGAGTCCAAAAATCCTTGGGAATCACTTTAGATATGTCAATAATTCTTCGGAATCTATGAATAACTTAGTCCAAATTCTTTAAAATACCAGTCATCCAAGAGTATCAAGGGCTAAATATCAATAACTTCCATTCATTACGGAATTAAACTCTGAGGTGTCATTTATCAACATGATTCATGAACATGAAATTCCCATTAATCCACGAATATCATGGGTTAATACTAAAAAATCCCATTATGTATAGATTGTATTAGTGAAGATGCTTATAACCCATACAAATCTGTACAGATTGGCCAGAAAACCTATGAATCATTAAACATAATGGTCCAAATTTTTGAAAATCCCATTTATTTGAGTGTATATTAGGCTAAATTATCAGCGAGTATCATGGGCTAAAACTTGAGAATTTCCATTATTAATGTAGTTTCTTATCGAAGAGTCCAAACATTCTTGAGGATCAATCCAGATATGTCATGAATCCTTTGGAATCTATGAATATCATGGTCCAAATTTTTGAAAATCGCATTTATTTGAGACTATCAAGTAACAAAAACTAAATAATCCCATTAGTCATGGTGTTTATAATTGAAGAAGTTATTAATCCTAGTAAATTAGTAAAGAATGGTTAGGAATCCTTTGGAATATTTGAATATCTGGTATCAAACACATTATATTTCCACTAATCTGCGAGTAACAATTGGTAAAACTTGAGAATTTCCATTATTAATGTAGTTTCTTATCGAAGAGTCCAAACATTCTTGAGGATCAATCCAGATATGTCATGAATCATTTGGAATCTATGAATATCATGGTTCAAATTCTTTAAAATGCCAGTAATCCAAGAGTATCAAGGGCTAAATATCAATAACCTCCATTAATTACGGAATTAAACTCTGAGGTGTCATTTAACAACATGATTCATGAACATGAAATTCCCATTAATCAGCGAATATCATTGATTAAAACTTCAAAATCCCATAATGTATGGATCGTTTTAGTTAAGATGCTAATAACCCATAAAAAGCTGTACAGATTGGCTAGATATCCTTTAAATCATTGAATATAATGGTCCAAATTTTTGAAAATCCCATTTATTTGAGAGTGTATTAGCCTAAATTTTCTATTTTCCCCATTATTCATGGAGTTTCTTATCGAAGTGTCCAAAATTCCATGAGAATCAATTCAGATTATGCGAGATTTCTTAAGAATTATTGAAGATCGTGGCCCAAATTTTGAAAATCCCATTTATTTGAGACTATCAAGGACCAATAACTAAATAATCCCATTAGTCATGGAGTTTATAATTGAAGAAGTTAATAATCCTTGTAAATTAGTAAAGAATGGTAAGGAATCCTTTGGAATATTTGAATATCTGGAATCAAACACATGATATTTCCACTAATCTGCGAGTATCATTTGCTAAAACTTGAGAATTTCCATTATTCGTGTAGTTTCTTATCGAAGAGTCCAAACATTCTTGAGAATCATTCCAGATATGTCATGAATCCTTTGAAATCTATGAATATCATGGTCCAAATTTTTGAAAATCCCATTTATTTGAGACTATCAAGTAACAAAAACTAAATAATCCCATTAGTCATGGTGTTTATAATTGAAGAAGTTATTAATCCTAGTAAATTACTAAAGAATGGTTAGGAATTCTTTGGAATATTTGAATATCTGGAATCAAACACATGATATTTCAACTAATCTGCGAGTATCATGGGCTAAAACACGAGAATTCCCATTATTAATGTAGTTTCTTATCGAAGAGTCCAAACATTCTTGAGAATCATTCCAGATATGTCATGAATCCTTTGGAATCTATGAATATCATGGACCAAATTCTTGAAAATCCCATTTAATTGAGAGTGTATTTGGCTAAATTTTCTATATTCCCCATTATTCATGGAGTTTATTATCGAAGAGTCCAAACATTCTTGAGAAACATTCCAGATATGTCATGAATCCTTTGGAATCTATGAATATCATGGTTCAAATTCTTTAAAATGCCAGTAATCCAAGAGTATCGAGAGCTAAATATCAATAACTTCCATTAATTACGGAATTATACTCTGAGGTGTCATTTAAAAACATGATTCATGAACATGAAATTCCCATTAATCCGCGAATATCATTGATTAAAACTTCAAAATCCCATTATGTATAGATTGTGTTAGTGAAGATGCTAATAACCCATACAAATCTGTACAGATTGGCCAGAAAACCTTTGAATCATTGAATATAATGGTCCAAATTTTTGAAAATCGCATTTATTTGAGACTATCAAGTAACAAAAACTAAATAATCCCATTAGTCATTGAGTTAATAATTGAAGAAGTTATTAATCCTAGTAAATTAGTAAAGAATGGTTAGGAATCCTTTGGAATATTTGAATATCTGGAATCAAACACATGATATTTCCACTAATCTGCGAGTATCATGGGCTAAAACATGAGAATTCCCATTATTAATGTAGTTTCTTATCGAAGAGTCCAAACATACTTGAGAATCATTCCAGATATGTCATGAATCCTTTGGAATCTATGAATATCATGGTTCAAATTCTTTAAAATGCCAGTAATCCAAGAGTATCGAGAGCTAAATATCAATAACTTCCATTAATTACGGAATTATACTCTAAGGTGTCATTTAAAAACATGATTCATGAACATGAAATTCCCATTAATCCGCGAATATCATTGATTAAAACTTCAAAATCCCATTATGTATAGATTGTATTAGTGAAGATGCTAATAACCCATACAAATCTGTACAGATTGGCCAGAAAACCTTTGAATCATTGAATATAATGGTCCAAATTTTTGAAAATCGCATTTATTTGAGACTATCAAGTAACAAAAACTAAATAATCCCATTAGTCATGGAGTTTATAATTGAAGAAGTTATTAATCCTAGTAAATTAGTAAAGAATGGTTAGGAGTCCTTTGGAATATTTGAATATCTGGAATCAAACACATGATATTTCCACTAATCTGCGAGTAACATTTGGTAAAACTTGAGAATTTCAATTATTCGTGTAGTTTCTTATCGAAGAGTCCAAACATTCTTGAGAATCATTCCAGATATGTCATGAATCCTTTGAAATCTATGAATATCATGGTCCAAATTTTTGAAAATCGCATTTATTTGAGACTATCAAGTAACAAAAACTAAATAATCCCATTAGTCATGGAGTTTATAATTGAAGAAGTTATTAATCCTAGTAAATTAGTAAAGAATGGTTAGGAGTCCTTTGGAATATTTGAATATCTGGAATCAAACACATGATATTTCCACTAATCTGCGAGTATCATGGGCTAAAACATGAGAATTCCCATTATTAATGTAGTTTCTTATCGAAGAGTCCAAACATACTTGAGAATCATTCCAGATATGTCATGAATCCTTTGGAATCTATGAATATCATGGTTCAAATTCTTTAAAATGCCAGTAATCCAAGAGTATCGAGAGCTAAATATCAATAACTTCCATTAATTACGGAATTATACTCTAAGGTGTCATTTAAAAACATGATTCATGAACATGAAATTCCCATTAATCCGCGAATATCATTGATTAAAACTTCAAAATCCCATTATGTATAGATTGTATTAGTGAAGATGCTAATAACCCATACAAATCTGTACAGATTGGCCAGAAAACCTTTGAATCATTGAATATAATGGTCCAAATTTTTGAAAATCGCATTTATTTGAGACTATCAAGTAACAAAAACTAAATAATCCCATTAGTCATGGAGTTTATAATTGAAGAAGTTATTAATCCTAGTAAATTAGTAAAGAATGGTTAGGAGTCCTTTGGAATATTTGAATATCTGGAATCAAACACATGATATTTCCACTAATCTGCGAGTAACATTTGGTAAAACTTGAGAATTTCAATTATTCGTGTAGTTTCTTATCGAAGAGTCCAAACATTCTTGAGAATCATTCCAGATATGTCATGAATCCTTTGAAATCTATGAATATCATGGTCCAAATTTTTGAAAATCGCATTTATTTGAGACTATCAAGTAACAAAAACTAAATAATCCCATTAGTCATGGAGTTTATAATCGAAGAAGTTATTAATCCTAGTAAATTAGTAAAGAATGGTTAGGAGTCCTTTGGAATATTTGAATATCTGGAATCAAACACATGATATTTCCACTAATCTGCGAGTAACATGGGCTAAAACATGAGAATTCCCATTATTAATGTAGTTTCTTATCGAAGAGTCCAAACATTCTTGAGAAACATTCCAGATATGTCATGAATCCTTTGGAATCTATGAATATCATGGTTCAAATTCTTTAAAATGCCAGTAATCCAAGAGTATCAAGGGCTAAATATCAATAACTTCCATTAATTACGGAATTAAACTCTGAGGTGTCATTTAACAACATGATTCATGAACATGAAATTCCCATTAATCCGCGAATATCATTGATTAAAACTTCAAAATCCCATTATGTATAGATTGTATTAGTGAAGATGCTAATAACCCATACATATCTGTACAGATTGGCCAGAAAACCTTTGAATCATTGAATATAATGGTCCAAATTTTTGAAAATCCCATTTATTTGGGAGTATATTAGGCTAAACTATCAGCGATTATCATGGGCTAAAACATGAGAATTCCCATTATTAATGTAGTTTCTTATCGAAGAGTCCAAAAATTCTTGAGAATCATTCCAGATATGTTATGAATCCTTTGGAATCTATGAATATCATGGTCCAAATTTTTGATAATCCCATTTATTTGAGACTATCAAGGACCAAAAACTAAATAATCCCATTAGTCATGGAGTTTATAATTGAAGAAGTTATTAATCCTAGTAAATTAGTAAAGAATGGTTAGGAATCCTTTGGAATATTTGAATATCTGGAATCAAACACATGATATTTCCACTAATCTGCGAGTATCATGGGCTAAAACATGAGAATTCCCATTATTAATGTAGTTTCTTATCGAAGAGTCCAAACATACTTGAGAATCATTCCAGATATGTCATGAATCCTTTGGAATCTATGAAAATCATGGTTCAAATTCTTTAAAATGCCAGTAATCCAAGAGTATCGAGAGCTAAATATCAATAACTTCCATTAATTACGGAATTATACTCTGAGGTGTCATTTAAAAACATGATTCATGAACATGAAATTCCCAATAATCCGCGAATATCATTGATTAAAACTTCAAAATCCCATTATGTATAGATTGTATTAGTGAAGATGCTAATAACCCATACAAATCTGTACAGATTGGCCAGAAAACCTTTGAATCATTGAATATAATGGTCCAAATTTTTGAAAATCGCATTTATTTGAGACTATCAAGTAACAAAAACTAAATAATCCCATTAGTCATGGAGTTTATAATTGAAGAAGTTATTAATCCTAGTAAATTAGTAAAGAATGGTTAGGAGTCCTTTGGAATATTTGAATATCTGGAATCAAACACATGATATTTCCACTAATCTGCGAGTAACATTTGGTAAAACTTGAGAATTTCCATTATTCGTGTAGTTTCTTATCGAAGAGTCCAAACATTCTTGAGAATCATTCCAGATATGTCATGAATCCTTTGAAATCTATCAATATCATGGTCCAAATTTTTGAAAATCGCATTTATTTGAGACTATCAAGTAACAAAAACTAAATAATCCCATTAGTCATGGAGTTTATAATTGAAGAAGTTATCAATCCTAGTAAATTAGTAAAGAATGGTTAGGAATCCTTTGGAATATTTGAATATCTGGAATCAAAACATGATATTTCCACTAATCTGCGAGTATCATGGGCTAAAACATGAGAATTCCCATTATTATTGTAGTTTCTTATCGAAGAGTCCAAACATTCTTGAGAATCATTCAGATATGTTATGAATCCTTTGGAATCTATGAATATCATGGTTCAAATTCTTAAAATGCCAGTAATCCAAGAGTATCAAGGGCTAAATATCAATAACTTCCATTAATTACGGAATTAAACTCTGAGGTGTCATTTAACAACATGATTCATGAACATGAAATTCCCATTAATCCGCGAATATCATTGATTAAAACTTCAAAATCCCATTATGTACAGATTGTATTAGTGAAGATGCTAATAACCCATACATATCTGTACAGATTGGCCAGAAAACCTTTGAATCATTGAATATAATGGTCCAAATTTTTGAAAATCCCATTTATTTGGGAGTATATTAGGCTAAACTATCAGCGATTATCATGGGCTAAAACATGAGAATTCCCATTATTAATGTAGTTTCTTATCGAAGAGTCCAAAAATTCTTGAGAATCATTCCAGATATGTTATGAATCCTTTGGAATCTATGAATATCATGGTCCAAATTTTTGATAATCCCATTTATTTGAGACTATCAAGGACCAAAAACTAAATAATCCCATTAGTCATGGAGTTTATAATTGAAGAAGTTATTAATCCTAGTAAATTAGTAAAGAATGGTTAGGAATCCTTTGGAATATTTGAATATCTGGAATCAAACACATGATATTTCCACTAATCTGCGAGTATCATGGGCTAAAACATGAGAATTCCCATTATTAATGTAGTTTCTTATCGAAGAGTCCAAACATACTTGAGAATCATTCCAGATATGTCATGAATCCTTTGGAATCTATGAAAATCATGGTTCAAATTCTTTAAAATGCCAGTAATCCAAGAGTATCGAGAGCTAAATATCAATAACTTCCATTAATTACGGAATTATACTCTGAGGTGTCATTTAAAAACATGATTCATGAACATGAAATTCCCATTAATCCGCGAATATCATTGATTAAAACTTCAAAATCCCATTATGTATAGATTGTATTAGTGAAGATGCTAATAACCCATACAAATCTGTACAGATTGGCCAGAAAACCTTTGAATCATTGAATATAATGGTCCAAATTTTTGAAAATCGCATTTATTTGAGACTATCAAGTAACAAAAACTAAATAATCCCATTAGTCATGGAGTTTATAATTGAAGAAGTTATTAATCCTAGTAAATTAGTAAAGAATGGTTAGGAGTCCTTTGGAATATTTGAATATCTGGAATCAAACACATGATATTTCCACTAATCTGCGAGTAACATTTGGTAAAACTTGAGAATTTCCATTATTCGTGTAGTTTCTTATCGAAGAGTCCAAACATTCTTGAGAATCATTCCAGATATGTCATGAATCCTTTGAAATCTATCAATATCATGGTCCAAATTTTTGAAAATCGCATTTATTTGAGACTATCAAGTAACAAAAACTAAATAATCCCATTAGTCATGGAGTTTATAATTGAAGAAGTTATCAATCCTAGTAAATTAGTAAAGAATGGTTAGGAATCCTTTGGAATATTTGAATATCTGGAATCAAAACATGATATTTCCACTAATCTGCGAGTATCATGGGCTAAAACATGAGAATTCCCATTATTATTGTAGTTTCTTATCGAAGAGTCCAAACATTCTTGAGAATCATTCAGATATGTTATGAATCCTTTGGAATCTATGAATATCATGGTTCAAATTCTTAAAATGCCAGTAATCCAAGAGTATCAAGGGCTAAATATCAATAACTTCCATTAATTACGGAATTAAACTCTGAGGTGTCATTTAACAACATGATTCATGAACATGAAATTCCCATTAATCCGCGAATATCATTGATTAAAACTTCAAAATCCCATTATGTACAGATTGTATTAGTGAAGATGCTAATAACCCATACATATCTGTACAGATTGGCCAGAAAACCTTTGAATCATTGAATATAATGGTCCAAATTTTTGAAAATCCCATTTATTTGGGAGTATATTAGGCTAAACTATCAGCGATTATCATGGGCTAAAACATGAGAATTCCCATTATTAATGTAGTTTCTTATCGAAGAGTTGAATCGAATGATTCTCAAGAATGATTGGATTCTTGAGAATCATTCAGATATGTTATGAATCCTTTGGAATCTATGAATATCATGGTTCAAATTCTTAAAATGCCAGTAATCCAAGAGTATCAAGGGCTAAATATCAATAACTTCCATTAATTACGGAATTAAACTCTGAGGTGTTATTTAACAACATGATTCATGAACATGAAATTCCCATTAATCCGCGAATATCATTGATTAAAACTTCAAAATCCCATTATGTATAGATTGTATTAGTGAAGATGCTAATAACCCATACAAATCTGTACAGATTGGACAGAAAACCTTTGAATCATTGAATATAATGGTCCAAATTTTTGAAAATCGCATTTATTTGAGACTATCAAGTAACAAAAACTAAATAATCCCATTAGTCATGGAGTTTATAATTGAAGAAGTTAATAATCCTTGTAAATTAGTAAAGAATGGTAAGGAATCCTTTGGAATATTTGAATACCTGGAATCAAACACATGATATTTCCACTAATCTGCGAGTATCATATGCTAAAACTTGAGAATTTCTATTATTCGTGTAGTTTCTTATCGAAGAGTCCAAACATTCTTGAGAATCATTCCAGATATGTCATGAATCCTTTGAAATCTATGAATATCATGGTCCAAATTTTTGAAAATCCCATTTATTTGAGACTATCAAGTAACAAAAACTAAATAATCCCATTAGTCATGGTGTTTATAATTGAAGAAGTTATTAATCCTAGTAAATTACTAAAGAATGGTTAGGAATGCTTTGGAATATTTGAATATCTGGAATCAAACACATGATATTTCCACTAATCTGCGAGTATCATGGGCTAAAACATGAGAATTCCCATTATTAATGTAGTTTCTTATCGAAGAGTCCAAACATTCTTGAGAATCATTCCAGATATGTCATGAATCCTTTGGAATCTATGAATATCATGGACCAAATTCTTGAAAATCCCATTTAATTGAGAGTGTATTTGGCTAAATTTTATTTATCCTTATTATTCATGGAGTTGCTTAGCGAAGAGTCCAAAAATCCTTGGGAATCACTTTAGATATGTCAATAATCCTTCGGAATCTATGAATAACTTAGTCCAAATTCTTTAAAATGCCAGTAATCCAAGAGTATCAAGGGCTAAAACTTTAGAATTTCCATTATTCGTGTAGTTTCTTATCGAAGAGTCCAAACATTCTTGAGAATCATTCCAGATATATCATGAATCCTTTGAAATCTATGAATAACTTAGTCTAAATTTTTGAAAATCCCATTTATTTGAGACTATCAAGTAACAAAAACTAAATAATCCCATTAGTCATGGTGTTTATAATTGAAGAAGTTATTAATCCTAGTAAATTACTAAAGAATGGTTAGGAATTCTTTGGAATATTTGAATATCTGGAATCAAACACATGATATTTCCACTAATCTGCGAGTATCATGGGCTAAAACATGAGAATTCCCATTATTAATGTAGTTTCTTATCGAAGAGTCCAAAAATTCATGAGAATCATTCCAGATATGTCATGAATCCTTTGGAATCTATGAATATCATGGTCCAAATTCTTGAAAATCCCATTTAATTGAGAGTGTATTTGGCTAAATTTTCTATATTCCCCATTATTCATGGAGTTTCTTATCGAAGAGTCCAAACATTCTTGAGAATCATTCCGGATATGTCATGAATCCTTTGGAATCTATGAATAACTTAGTCCAAATTCTTTAAAATGCCAGTAATCCAAGAGTATCAAGGGCTAAATATCAATAACTTCCATTTATTACGGAATTAAACTCTGAGGTGTCATTTATCAACATGATTCATGATCATGAAATTCCCATTAATCCGCGATTATCATGGATTAATACTAAAAAATCCCATTATGTATAGATTGTATTAGTGAAGATGCTTATAACCCATACAAATCTGTACAGATTGGCCAGAAAACCTTTGAATCATTGAACATAATGGTCCAAATTTTTGAAAATCCTATTTATTTGAGAGTATATTAGGCTAAATTATCAGCGAGTATCATGGGCTAAAACTTAAGAATTTCCATTATTAATGTAGTTTCTTGTTTCTTATCGAAGAGTCCAAACATTCTTGAGGATCAATCCAGATATGTCATGAATCCTTAGGAATCTATGAATATCATGGTCCAAATTCTTGAAAATCCCATTTAATTGAGAGAATATTGGGCTAAAATTTTATTTATCCTTATTATTCATGGAGTTTCTTAGCGAAGAGTCCAAAAATCCTTGGGAATCACTTTAGATATGTCAATAATCCTTCGGAATCTATGAATAACTTAGTCCAAATTCTTTAAAATGCCAGTAATCCAAGAGTATCAAGGGCTAAAACTTTAGAATTTCCATTATTCGTGTAGTTTCTTATCGAAGAGTCCAAACATTCTTGAGAATCATTCCAGATATGTCATGAATCCTTTGAAATCTATGAATAACTTAGTCTAAATTTTTGAAAATCCCATTTATTTGAGACTATCAAGTAACAAAAACTAAATAATCCCATTAGTCATGGTGTTTATAATTGAAGAAGTTATTAATCCTAGTAAATTACTAAAGAATGGTTAGGAATTCTTTGGAATATTTGAATATCTGGAATCAAACACATGATATTTCCACTAATCTGCGTGTATCATGGGCTAAAACATGATAATTCCCATTATTAATGTAGTTTCTTATCGAAGAGTCCAAACATTCATGAGAATCATTCCAGATATGTCATGAATCCTTTGGAATCTATGAATATCATGGTCCAAATTCTTGAAAATCCCATTTAATTGAGAGTGTATTTGGCTAAATTTTCTATATTCCCCATTATTCATGGAGTTTCTTAACGAAGAGTCCAAACATTCTTGAGAATCATTCCAGATATGTCATGAATCCTTTGGAATCTATGAATACTTTGTCCAAATTCTTTAAAATGCCAGTAATCCAAGAGTATCAAGGGCTAAAACTTTAGAATTTCCATTATTCGTGTAGTTTCTTATCGAAGAGTCCAAACATTCTTGAGAATCATTCCAGATATGTCATGAATCCTTTGAAATCTATGAATAACTTAGTCTAAATTTTTGAAAATCCCATTTATTTGAGACTATCAAGTAACAAAAACTAAATAATCCCATTAGTCATGGTGTTTATAATTGAAGAAGTTATTAATCCTAGTAAATTACTAAAGAATGGTTAGGAATTCTTTGGAATATTTGAATATCTGGAATCAAACACATGATATATCCACTAATCTGCGTGTATCATGGGCTAAAACATGATAATTCCCATTATTAATGTAGTTTCTTATCGAAGAGTCCAAACATTCATGAGAATCATTCCAGATATGTCATGAATCCTTTGGAATCTATGAATATCATGGTCCAAATTCTTGAAAATCCCATTTAATTGAGAGAATATTGGGCTAAAATTTTATTTATCCTTATTATTCATGGAGTTTCTTAGCGAAGAGTCCAAAAATCCTTGGGAATCACTTTAGATATGTCAATAATCCTTCGGAATCTATGAATAACTTTGTCCAAATTCTTTAAAATGCCAGTAATCCAAGAGTATCAAGGGCTAAATATCAATAACATCCATTAATTACGGAATTAAACACTGAGGTGTCATTTATCGACATGATTCATGAACATGAAATTCTCATTAATCCGCGAATATCATTGATTAAAACTTCAAAATCCCATAATGTATGGATTGTTTTAGTGAAGATGATAATAACCCATAAAAAGCTGTACAGATTGGCCAGATATCCTTTGAATCATTGAATATAATGGTCCAAATTTTTGAAAATCCCATTTATTTGAGAGTGTATTAGCCTAAATTCTCTATATTCCCCATTATTCATGGAGTTTCTTATCAAAGAGTCCAAACATTCTTGAGGATCAATCCAGATATGTCATGAATCCTTTGGAATCTATGAATATCATGGTCCAAATTCTTGAAAATCCCATTTAATTGAGAGAATATTGGGCTAAAATTTTATTTATCCTTATTATTCATGGAGTTTCTTAGCGAAGAGTCCAAAATTCCCTGTGAATCAATTCAGATACTGCGAGAATTCTTAAGAATTATTGAAAATCGTGGCCCAAATTTTTAAAATCCCATTTATTTTAGACTATCAAGGACCAAAATCTAAATAATCCCATTAGTCATGGAGTTTATAATTGAAGAAGTTAATAATCCTTGTAAATTAGTAAAGAATGGTAAGGAATCCTTTGGAATATTTGAATATCTGGAATCAAACACATGATATTTCCACTAATCTGCGAGTATCATAGGCTAAAACTTGAGAATTTCCATTATTCGTGTAGTTTCTTATCGAAGAATCCAAACATTCTTGAGAATCATTCCGGATATGTCATGAATCCTTTGGAATCTATGAATATCATGGTTCAAATTCTTTAAAATGCCAGTAATCCAAGAGTATCAAGGGCTAAATATCAATAACTTCCATTAATTACGGAATTAAACTCTGAGGTGTCATTTAACAACATGATTCATGAACATGAAATTCCCATTAATCCGCGAATATCATTGATTAAAACTTCAAAATCCCATTATGTATAGATTGTATTAGTGAAGATGCTAATAACCCATACATATCTGTACAGATTGGCCAGAAAACCTTTGAATCATTGAATATAATGGTCCAAATTTTTGAAAATCCCATTTATTTGGGAGTGTATTAGCCTAAATTTTCTATATTCCCCATTATTCTTGGAGTTTCTTATCGAAGTGTCCAAAATTCCCTGTGAATCAATTCAGATAATGCGAGATTTCTTAAGAATTATTGAAAATCATGGCCCGAATTTTGAAAATCCCATTTATTTGAGACTATCAAGGACCAAAATCTAAATAATCCCATTAGTCATGGAGTTTATAATTGAAGAAGTTAATAATCCTTGTAAATTAGTAAAGAATGGTAAGGAATCCTTTGGAATATTTGAATATCTGGAGTCAAACACATGATATTTCCACTAATCTGCGAGTATCATATGCTAAAACTTTAGAATTTCTATTATTCGTGTAGTTTCTTATCCAAGAGTCCAAACATTCTTGAGAATCATTCCAGATATGTCATGAATCCTTTGAAATCTATGAATATCATGGTCCAAATTTTTAAAATCCCATTTATTTGAGACTATCAAGGACCAAAATCTAAATAATCCCATTAGTCATGGAGTTTATAATTGAAGAAGTTAATAATCCTTGTAAATTAGTAAAGAATGGTAAGGAATCCTTTGGAATATTTGAATATCTGGAATCAAACACATGATATTTCCACTAATCTGCGAGTATCATAGGCTAAAACTTGAGAATTTCCATTATTCGTGTAGTTTCTTATCGAAGAGTCCAAACATTCTTGAGAATCATTCCAGATATGTCATGAATCCTTCGGAATCTATGAATAACTTAGTCTAAATTCTTTAAAATGCGAGTAATCCAAGAGTATCAAGGGCTAAATATCAATAACATCCATTAATTACGGAATTAAACACTGAGGTGTCATTTATCAACATGATTCATGAACATGAAATTCTCATTAATCCGCGAATATCATTGATTAAAACTTTAAAATCCCATAATGTATGGATCGTTTTATTGAAGATGATAATAACCCATAAAAAGCTGTACAGATTAGCCAGATATCCTTTGAATCATTGAAAATAATGGTCCAAATTTTTGAAAATTCCATTTATTTGAGAGTGTATTAGCCTAAATTTTCTATATTCCCCATTATTCTTAGAGTTTCTTATCGAAGTGTCCAAAATTCCCTGTGAATCAATTCAGATAATGCGAGATTTCTTAAGAATTATTGAAAATCGTGTCCCAAATTTTGAAAATCCCATTTATTTGAGACTATCAAGGACCAAAATCTAAATAATCCCATTAGTCATGGAGTTTATAATTGAAGAAGTTAATAATCCTTGTAAATTAGTAAAGAATGGTAAGGAATCCTTTGGAATATTTGAATATCTGGAGTCAAACACATGATATTTCCACTAATCTGCGAGTAACATTTGGTAAAACTTGAGAATTTCCATTATTCGTGTAGTTTCTTATCGAAGAGTCCAAACATTCTTGAGAATCATTCCAGATATGTCATGAATCCTTTGGAATCTATGAAAATCATGGTTCAAATTCTTTAAAATGCCAGTAATCCAAGAGTATCGAGAGCTAAATATCAATAACTTCCATTAATTACGGAATTATACTCTGAGGTGTCATTTAAAAACATGATTCATGAACATGAAATTCCCATTAATCCGCGAATATCATTGATTAAAACTTCAAAATCCCATTATGTATAGATTGTATTAGTGAAGATGCTAATAACCCATACAAATCTGTACAGATTGGCCAGAAAACCTTTGAATCATTGAATATAATGGTCCAAATTTTTGAAAATCGCATTTATTTGAGACTATCAAGTAACAAAAACTAAATAATCCCATTAGTCATGGAGTTTATAATTGAAGAAGTTATTAATCCTAGTAAATTAGTAAAGAATGGTTAGGAGTCCTTTGGAATATTTGAATATCTGGAATCAAACACATGATATTTCCACTAATCTGCGAGTAACATTTGGTAAAACTTGAGAATTTCAATTATTCGTGTAGTTTCTTATCGAAGAGTCCAAACATTCTTGAGAATCATTCCAGATATGTCATGAATCCTTTGAAATCTATCAATATCATGGTCCAAATTTTTGAAAATCGCATTTATTTGAGACTATCAAGTAACAAAAACTAAATAATCCCATTAGTCATGGAGTTTATAATTGAAGAAGTTATCAATCCTAGTAAATTAGTAAAGAATGGTTAGGAATCCTTTGGAATATTTGAATATCTGGAATCAAAACATGATATTTCCACTAATCTGCGAGTATCATGGGCTAAAACATGAGAATTCCCATTATTATTGTAGTTTCTTATCGAAGAGTCCAAACATTCTTGAGAATCATTCAGATATGTTATGAATCCTTTGGAATCTATGAATATCATGGTTCAAATTCTTAAAATGCCAGTAATCCAAGAGTATCAAGGGCTAAATATCAATAACTTCCATTAATTACGGAATTAAACTCTGAGGTGTCATTTAACAACATGATTCATGAACATGAAATTCCCATTAATCCGCGAATATCATTGATTAAAACTTCAAAATCCCATTATGTACAGATTGTATTAGTGAAGATGCTAATAACCCATACATATCTGTACAGATTGGCCAGAAAACCTTTGAATCATTGAATATAATGGTCCAAATTTTTGAAAATCCCATTTATTTGGGAGTATATTAGGCTAAACTATCAGCGATTATCATGGGCTAAAACATGAGAATTCCCATTATTAATGTAGTTTCTTATCGAAGAGTTGAATCGAATGATTCTCAAGAATGATTGGATTCTTGAGAATCATTCAGATATGTTATGAATCCTTTGGAATCTATGAATATCATGGTTCAAATTCTTAAAATGCCAGTAATCCAAGAGTATCAAGGGCTAAATATCAATAACTTCCATTAATTACGGAATTAAACTCTGAGGTGTTATTTAACAACATGATTCATGAACATGAAATTCCCATTAATCCGCGAATATCATTGATTAAAACTTCAAAATCCCATTATGTATAGATTGTATTAGTGAAGATGCTAATAACCCATACAAATCTGTACAGATTGGACAGAAAACCTTTGAATCATTGAATATAATGGTCCAAATTTTTGAAAATCGCATTTATTTGAGACTATCAAGTAACAAAAACTAAATAATCCCATTAGTCATGGAGTTTATAATTGAAAAAGTTAATAATCCTTGTAAATTAGTAAAGAATGGTAAGGAATCCTTTGGAATATTTGAATACCTGGAATCAAACACATGATATTTCCACTAATCTGCGAGTATCATATGCTAAAACTTGAGAATTTCTATTATTCGTGTAGTTTCTTATCGAAGAGTCCAAACATTCTTGAGAATCATTCCAGATATGTCATGAATCCTTTGAAATCTATGAATATCATGGTCCAAATTTTTGAAAATCCCATTTATTTGAGACTATCAAGTAACAAAAACTAAATAATCCCATTAGTCATGGTGTTTATAATTGAAGAAGTTATTAATCCTAGTAAATTACTAAAGAATGGTTAGGAATGCTTTGGAATATTTGAATATCTGGAATCAAACACATGATATTTCCACTAATCTGCGAGTATCATGGGCTAAAACATGAGAATTCCCATTATTAATGTAGTTTCTTATCGAAGAGTCCAAACATTCTTGAGAATCATTCCAGATATGTCATGAATCCTTTGGAATCTATGAATATCATGGACCAAATTCTTGAAAATCCCATTTAATTGAGAGTGTATTTGGCTAAATTTTATTTATCCTTATTATTCATGGAGTTGCTTAGCGAAGAGTCCAAAAATCCTTGGGAATCACTTTAGATATGTCAATAATCCTTCGGAATCTATGAATAACTTAGTCCAAATTCTTTAAAATGCCAGTAATCCAAGAGTATCAAGGGCTAAAACTTTAGAATTTCCATTATTCGTGTAGTTTCTTATCGAAGAGTCCAAACATTCTTGAGAATCATTCCAGATATATCATGAATCCTTTGAAATCTATGAATAACTTAGTCTAAATTTTTGAAAATCCCATTTATTTGAGACTATCAAGTAACAAAAACTAAATAATCCCATTAGTCATGGTGTTTATAATTGAAGAAGTTATTAATCCTAGTAAATTACTAAAGAATGGTTAGGAATTCTTTGGAATATTTGAATATCTGGAATCAAACACATGATATTTCCACTAATCTGCGAGTATCATGGGCTAAAACATGAGAATTCCCATTATTAATGTAGTTTCTTATCGAAGAGTCCAAAAATTCATGAGAATCATTCCAGATATGTCATGAATCCTTTGGAATCTATGAATATCATGGTCCAAATTCTTGAAAATCCCATTTAATTGAGAGTGTATTTGGCTAAATTTTCTATATTCCCCATTATTCATGGAGTTTCTTATCGAAGAGTCCAAACATTCTTGAGAATCATTCCGGATATGTCATGAATCCTTTGGAATCTATGAATAACTTAGTCCAAATTCTTTAAAATGCCAGTTATCCAAGAGTATCAAGGGCTAAATATCAATAACTTCCATTTATTACGGAATTAAACTCTGAGGTGTCATTTATCAACATGATTCATGATCATGAAATTCCCATTAATCCGCGATTATCATGGATTAATACTAAAAAATCCCATTATGTATAGATTGTATTAGTGAAGATGCTTATAACCCATACAAATCTGTACAGATTGGCCAGAAAACCTTTGAATCATTGAACATAATGGTCCAAATTTTTGAAAATCCTATTTATTTGAGAGTATATTAGGCTAAATTATCAGCGAGTATCATGGGCTAAAACTTAAGAATTTCCATTATTAATGTAGTTTCTTGTTTCTTATCGAAGAGTCCAAACATTCTTGAGGATCAATCCAGATATGTCATGAATCCTTAGGAATCTATGAATATCATGGTCCAAATTCTTGAAAATCCCATTTAATTGAGAGAATATTGGGCTAAAATTTTATTTATCCTTATTATTCATGGAGTTTCTTAGCGAAGAGTCCAAAAATCCTTGGGAATCACTTTAGATATGTCAATAATCCTTCGGAATCTATGAATAACTTAGTCCAAATTCTTTAAAATGCCAGTAATCCAAGAGTATCAAGGGCTAAAACTTTAGAATTTCCATTATTCGTGTAGTTTCTTATCGAAGAGTCCAAACATTCTTGAGAATCATTCCAGATATGTCATGAATCCTTTGAAATCTATGAATAACTTAGTCTAAATTTTTGAAAATCCCATTTATTTGAGACTATCAAGTAACAAAAACTAAATAATCCCATTAGTCATGGTGTTTATAATTGAAGAAGTTATTAATCCTAGTAAATTACTAAAGAATGGTTAGGAATTCTTTGGAATATTTGAATATCTGGAATCAAACACATGATATTTCCACTAATCTGCGTGTATCATGGGCTAAAACATGATAATTCCCATTATTAATGTAGTTTCTTATCGAAGAGTCCAAACATTCATGAGAATCATTCCAGATATGTCATGAATCCTTTGGAATCTATGAATATCATGGTCCAAATTCTTGAAAATCCCATTTAATTGAGAGTGTATTTGGCTAAATTTTCTATATTCCCCATTATTCATGGAGTTTCTTAACGAAGAGTCCAAACATTCTTGAGAATCATTCCAGATATGTCATGAATCCTTTGGAATCTATGAATACTTTGTCCAAATTCTTTAAAATGCCAGTAATCCAAGAGTATCAAGGGCTAAAACTTTAGAATTTCCATTATTCGTGTAGTTTCTTATCGAAGAGTCCAAACATTCTTGAGAATCATTCCAGATATGTCATGAATCCTTTGAAATCTATGAATAACTTAGTCTAAATTTTTGAAAATCCCATTTATTTGAGACTATCAAGTAACAAAAACTAAATAATCCCATTAGTCATGGTGTTTATAATTGAAGAAGTTATTAATCCTAGTAAATTACTAAAGAATGGTTAGGAATTCTTTGGAATATTTGAATATCTGGAATCAAACACATGATATATCCACTAATCTGCGTGTATCATGGGCTAAAACATGATAATTCCCATTATTAATGTAGTTTCTTATCGAAGAGTCCAAACATTCATGAGAATCATTCCAGATATGTCATGAATCCTTTGGAATCTATGAATATCATGGTCCAAATTCTTGAAAATCCCATTTAATTGAGAGAATATTGGGCTAAAATTTTATTTATCCTTATTATTCATGGAGTTTCTTAGCGAAGAGTCCAAAAATCCTTGGGAATCACTTTAGATATGTCAATAATCCTTCGGAATCTATGAATAACTTTGTCCAAATTCTTTAAAATGCCAGTAATCCAAGAGTATCAAGGGCTAAATATCAATAACATCCATTAATTACGGAATTAAACACTGAGGTGTCATTTATCGACATGATTCATGAACATGAAATTCTCATTAATCCGCGAATATCATTGATTAAAACTTCAAAATCCCATAATGTATGGATTGTTTTAGTGAAGATGATAATAACCCATAAAAAGCTGTACAGATTGGCCAGATATCCTTTGAATCATTGAATATAATGGTCCAAATTTTTGAAAATCCCATTTATTTGAGAGTGTATTAGCCTAAATTTTCTATATTCCCCATTATTCATGGAGTTTCTTATCAAAGAGTCCAAACATTCTTGAGGATCAATCCAGATATGTCATGAATCCTTTGGAATCTATGAATATCATGGTCCAAATTCTTGAAAATCCCATTTAATTGAGAGAATATTGGGCTAAAATTTTATTTATCCTTATTATTCATGGAGTTTCTTAGCGAAGAGTCCAAAATTCCCTGTGAATCAATTCAGATACTGCGAGAATTCTTAAGAATTATTGAAAATCGTGGCCCAAATTTTTAAAATCCCATTTATTTTAGACTATCAAGGACCAAAATCTAAATAATCCCATTAGTCATGGAGTTTATAATTGAAGAAGTTAATAATCCTTGTAAATTAGTAAAGAATGGTAAGGAATCCTTTGGAATATTTGAATATCTGGAATCAAACACATGATATTTCCACTAATCTGCGAGTATCATAGGCTAAAACTTGAGAATTTCCATTATTCGTGTAGTTTCTTATCGAAGAATCCAAACATTCTTGAGAATCATTCCGGATATGTCATGAATCCTTTGGAATCTATGAATATCATGGTTCAAATTCTTTAAAATGCCAGTAATCCAAGAGTATCAAGGGCTAAATATCAATAACTTCCATTAATTACGGAATTAAACTCTGAGGTGTCATTTAACAACATGATTCATGAACATGAAATTCCCATTAATCCGCGAATATCATTGATTAAAACTTCAAAATCCCATTATGTATAGATTGTATTAGTGAAGATGCTAATAACCCATACATATCTGTACAGATTGGCCAGAAAACCTTTGAATCATTGAATATAATGGTCCAAATTTTTGAAAATCCCATTTATTTGGGAGTGTATTAGCCTAAATTTTCTATATTCCCCATTATTCTTGGAGTTTCTTATCGAAGTGTCCAAAATTCCCTGTGAATCAATTCAGATAATGCGAGATTTCTTAAGAATTATTGAAAATCATGGCCCGAATTTTGAAAATCCCATTTATTTGAGACTATCAAGGACCAAAATCTAAATAATCCCATTAGTCATGGAGTTTATAATTGAAGAAGTTAATAATCCTTGTAAATTAGTAAAGAATGGTAAGGAATCCTTTGGAATATTTGAATATCTGGAATCAAACACATGATATTTCCACTAATCTGCGAGTATCATAGGCTAAAACTTGAGAATTTCCATTATTCGTGTAGTTTCTTATCGAAGAGTCCAAACATTCTTGAGAATCATTCCAGATATGTCATGAATCCTTCGGAATCTATGAATAACTTAGTCTAAATTCTTTAAAATGCGAGTAATCCAAGAGTATCAAGGGCTAAATATCAATAACATCCATTAATTACGGAATTAAACACTGAGGTGTCATTTATCAACATGATTCATGAACATGAAATTCTCATTAATCCGCGAATATCATTGATTAAAACTTTAAAATCCCATAATGTATGGATCGTTTTATTGAAGATGATAATAACCCATAAAAAGCTGTACAGATTAGCCAGATATCCTTTGAATCATTGAAAATAATGGTCCAAATTTTTGAAAATTCCATTTATTTGAGAGTGTATTAGCCTAAATTTTCTATATTCCCCATTATTCTTAGAGTTTCTTATCGAAGTGTCCAAAATTCCCTGTGAATCAATTCAGATAATGCGAGATTTCTTAAGAATTATTGAAAATCGTGTCCCAAATTTTGAAAATCCCATTTATTTGAGACTATCAAGGACCAAAATCTAAATAATCCCATTAGTCATGGAGTTTATAATTGAAGAAGTTAATAATCCTTGTAAATTAGTAAAGAATGGTAAGGAATCCTTTGGAATATTTGAATATCTGGAGTCAAACACATGATATTTCCACTAATCTGCGAGTAACATTTGGTAAAACTTGAGAATTTCCATTATTCGTGTAGTTTCTTATCGAAGAGTCCAAACATTCTTGAGAATCATTCCAGATATGTCATGAATCCTTTGGAATCTATGAAAATCATGGTTCAAATTCTTTAAAATGCCAGTAATCCAAGAGTATCGAGAGCTAAATATCAATAACTTCCATTAATTACGGAATTATACTCTGAGGTGTCATTTAAAAACATGATTCATGAACATGAAATTCCCATTAATCCGCGAATATCATTGATTAAAACTTCAAAATCCCATTATGTATAGATTGTATTAGTGAAGATGCTAATAACCCATACAAATCTGTACAGATTGGCCAGAAAACCTTTGAATCATTGAATATAATGGTCCAAATTTTTGAAAATCGCATTTATTTGAGACTATCAAGTAACAAAAACTAAATAATCCCATTAGTCATGGAGTTTATAATTGAAGAAGTTATTAATCCTAGTAAATTAGTAAAGAATGGTTAGGAGTCCTTTGGAATATTTGAATATCTGGAATCAAACACATGATATTTCCACTAATCTGCGAGTAACATTTGGTAAAACTTGAGAATTTCCATTATTCGTGTAGTTTCTTATCGAAGAGTCCAAACATTCTTGAGAATCATTCCAGATATGTCATGAATCCTTTGAAATCTATCAATATCATGGTCCAAATTTTTGAAAATCGCATTTATTTGAGACTATCAAGTAACAAAAACTAAATAATCCCATTAGTCATGGAGTTTATAATTGAAGAAGTTATCAATCCTAGTAAATTAGTAAAGAATGGTTAGGAATCCTTTGGAATATTTGAATATCTGGAATCAAAACATGATATTTCCACTAATCTGCGAGTATCATGGGCTAAAACATGAGAATTCCCATTATTATTGTAGTTTCTTATCGAAGAGTCCAAACATTCTTGAGAATCATTCAGATATGTTATGAATCCTTTGGAATCTATGAATATCATGGTTCAAATTCTTAAAATGCCAGTAATCCAAGAGTATCAAGGGCTAAATATCAATAACTTCCATTAATTACGGAATTAAACTCTGAGGTGTCATTTAACAACATGATTCATGAACATGAAATTCCCATTAATCCGCGAATATCATTGATTAAAACTTCAAAATCCCATTATGTACAGATTGTATTAGTGAAGATGCTAATAACCCATACATATCTGTACAGATTGGCCAGAAAACCTTTGAATCATTGAATATAATGGTCCAAATTTTTGAAAATCCCATTTATTTGGGAGTATATTAGGCTAAACTATCAGCGATTATCATGGGCTAAAACATGAGAATTCCCATTATTAATGTAGTTTCTTATCGAAGAGTTGAATCGAATGATTCTCAAGAATGATTGGATTCTTGAGAATCATTCAGATATGTTATGAATCCTTTGGAATCTATGAATATCATGGTTCAAATTCTTAAAATGCCAGTAATCCAAGAGTATCAAGGGCTAAATATCAATAACTTCCATTAATTACGGAATTAAACTCTGAGGTGTCATTTATCGACATGATTCATGAACATGAAATTCTCATTAATCCGCGAATATCATTGATTAAAACTTCAAAATCCCATAATGTATGGATTGTTTTAGTGAAGATGATAATAACCCATAAAAAGCTGTACAGATTGGCCAGATATCCTTTGAATCATTGAATATAATGGTCCAAATTTTTGAAAATCCCATTTATTTGAGAGTGTATTAGCCTAAATTTTCTATATTCCCCATTATTCATGGAGTTTCTTATCAAAGAGTCCAAACATTCTTGAGGATCAATCCAGATATGTCATGAATCCTTTGGAATCTATGAATATCATGGTCCAAATTCTTGAAAATCCCATTTAATTGAGAGAATATTGGGCTAAAATTTTATTTATCCTTATTATTCATGGAGTTTCTTAGCGAAGAGTCCAAAATTCCCTGTGAATCAATTCAGATACTGCGAGAATTCTTAAGAATTATTGAAAATCGTGGCCCAAATTTTTAAAATCCCATTTATTTTAGACTATCAAGGACCAAAATCTAAATAATCCCATTAGTCATGGAGTTTATAATTGAAGAAGTTAATAATCCTTGTAAATTAGTAAAGAATGGTAAGGAATCCTTTGGAATATTTGAATATCTGGAATCAAACACATGATATTTCCACTAATCTGCGAGTATCATAGGCTAAAACTTGAGAATTTCCATTATTCGTGTAGTTTCTTATCGAAGAATCCAAACATTCTTGAGAATCATTCCGGATATGTCATGAATCCTTTGGAATCTATGAATATCATGGTTCAAATTCTTTAAAATGCCAGTAATCCAAGAGTATCAAGGGCTAAATATCAATAACTTCCATTAATTACGGAATTAAACTCTGAGGTGTCATTTAACAACATGATTCATGAACATGAAATTCCCATTAATCCGCGAATATCATTGATTAAAACTTCAAAATCCCATTATGTATAGATTGTATTAGTGAAGATGCTAATAACCCATACATATCTGTACAGATTGGCCAGAAAACCTTTGAATCATTGAATATAATGGTCCAAATTTTTGAAAATCCCATTTATTTGGGAGTGTATTAGCCTAAATTTTCTATATTCCCCATTATTCTTGGAGTTTCTTATCGAAGTGTCCAAAATTCCCTGTGAATCAATTCAGATAATGCGAGATTTCTTAAGAATTATTGAAAATCATGGCCCGAATTTTGAAAATCCCATTTATTTGAGACTATCAAGGACCAAAATCTAAATAATCCCATTAGTCATGGAGTTTATAATTGAAGAAGTTAATAATCCTTGTAAATTAGTAAAGAATGGTAAGGAATCCTTTGGAATATTTGAATATCTGGAGTCAAACACATGATATTTCCACTAATCTGCGAGTATCATATGCTAAAACTTGAGAATTTCTATTATTCGTGTAGTTTCTTATCGAAGAGTCCAAACATTCTTGAGAATCATTCCAGATATGTCATGAATCCTTTGAAATCTATGAATATCATGGTCCAAATTTTTAAAATCCCATTTATTTGAGACTATCAAGGACCAAAATCTAAATAATCCCATTAGTCATGGAGTTTATAATTGAAGAAGTTAATAATCCTTGTAAATTAGTAAAGAATGGTAAGGAATCCTTTGGAATATTTGAATATCTGGAATCAAACACATGATATTTCCACTAATCTGCGAGTATCATAGGCTAAAACTTGAGAATTTCCATTATTCGTGTAGTTTCTTATCGAAGAGTCCAAACATTCTTGAGAATCATTCCAGATATGTCATGAATCCTTCGGAATCTATGAATAACTTAGTCTAAATTCTTTAAAATGCGAGTAATCCAAGAGTATCAAGGGCTAAATATCAATAACATCCATTAATTACGGAATTAAACACTGAGGTGTCATTTATCAACATGATTCATGAACATGAAATTCTCATTAATCCGCGAATATCATTGATTAAAACTTTAAAATCCCATAATGTATGGATCGTTTTATTGAAGATGATAATAACCCATAAAAAGCTGTACAGATTAGCCAGATATCCTTTGAATCATTGAAAATAATGGTCCAAATTTTTGAAAATTCCATTTATTTGAGAGTGTATTAGCCTAAATTTTCTATATTCCCCATTATTCTTAGAGTTTCTTATCGAAGTGTCCAAAATTCCCTGTGAATCAATTCAGATAATGCGAGATTTCTTAAGAATTATTGAAAATCGTGTCCCAAATTTTGAAAATCCCATTTATTTGAGACTATCAAGGACCAAAATCTAAATAATCCCATTAGTCATGGAGTTTATAATTGAAGAAGTTAATAATCCTTGTAAATTAGTAAAGAATGGTAAGGAATCCTTTGGAATATTTGAATATCTGGAGTCAAACACATGATATTTCCACTAATCTGCGAGTAACATTTGGTAAAACTTGAGAATTTCCATTATTCGTGTAGTTTCTTATCGAAGAGTCCAAACATTCTTGAGAATCATTCCAGATATGTCATGAATCCTTTGGAATCTATGAAAATCATGGTTCAAATTCTTTAAAATGCCAGTAATCCAAGAGTATCGAGAGCTAAATATCAATAACTTCCATTAATTACGGAATTATACTCTGAGGTGTCATTTAAAAACATGATTCATGAACATGAAATTCCCATTAATCCGCGAATATCATTGATTAAAACTTCAAAATCCCATTATGTATAGATTGTATTAGTGAAGATGCTAATAACCCATACAAATCTGTACAGATTGGCCAGAAAACCTTTGAATCATTGAATATAATGGTCCAAATTTTTGAAAATCGCATTTATTTGAGACTATCAAGTAACAAAAACTAAATAATCCCATTAGTCATGGAGTTTATAATTGAAGAAGTTATTAATCCTAGTAAATTAGTAAAGAATGGTTAGGAGTCCTTTGGAATATTTGAATATCTGGAATCAAACACATGATATTTCCACTAATCTGCGAGTAACATTTGGTAAAACTTGAGAATTTCCATTATTCGTGTAGTTTCTTATCGAAGAGTCCAAACATTCTTGAGAATCATTCCAGATATGTCATGAATCCTTTGAAATCTATCAATATCATGGTCCAAATTTTTGAAAATCGCATTTATTTGAGACTATCAAGTAACAAAAACTAAATAATCCCATTAGTCATGGAGTTTATAATTGAAGAAGTTATCAATCCTAGTAAATTAGTAAAGAATGGTTAGGAATCCTTTGGAATATTTGAATATCTGGAATCAAAACATGATATTTCCACTAATCTGCGAGTATCATGGGCTAAAACATGAGAATTCCCATTATTATTGTAGTTTCTTATCGAAGAGTCCAAACATTCTTGAGAATCATTCAGATATGTTATGAATCCTTTGGAATCTATGAATATCATGGTTCAAATTCTTAAAATGCCAGTAATCCAAGAGTATCAAGGGCTAAATATCAATAACTTCCATTAATTACGGAATTAAACTCTGAGGTGTCATTTAACAACATGATTCATGAACATGAAATTCCCATTAATCCGCGAATATCATTGATTAAAACTTCAAAATCCCATTATGTACAGATTGTATTAGTGAAGATGCTAATAACCCATACATATCTGTACAGATTGGCCAGAAAACCTTTGAATCATTGAATATAATGGTCCAAATTTTTGAAAATCCCATTTATTTGGGAGTATATTAGGCTAAACTATCAGCGATTATCATGGGCTAAAACATGAGAATTCCCATTATTAATGTAGTTTCTTATCGAAGAGTTGAATCGAATGATTCTCAAGAATGATTGGATTCTTGAGAATCATTCAGATATGTTATGAATCCTTTGGAATCTATGAATATCATGGTTCAAATTCTTAAAATGCCAGTAATCCAAGAGTATCAAGGGCTAAATATCAATAACATCCATTAATTACGGAATTAAACACTGAGGTGTCATTTATCGACATGATTCATGAACATGAAATTCTCATTAATCCGCGAATATCATTGATTAAAACTTCAAAATCCCATAATGTATGGATTGTTTTAGTGAAGATGATAATAACCCATAAAAAGCTGTACAGATTGGCCAGATATCCTTTGAATCATTGAATATAATGGTCCAAATTTTTGAAAATCCCATTTATTTGAGAGTGTATTAGCCTAAATTTTCTATATTCCCCATTATTCATGGAGTTTCTTATCAAAGAGTCCAAACATTCTTGAGGATCAATCCAGATATGTCATGAATCCTTTGGAATCTATGAATATCATGGTCCAAATTTCTGAAAATCCCATTTATTTGAGACTATCAAGGACCAAAATCTAAATAATCCCATTAGTCATGGAGTTTATAATTGAAGAAGTTAATAATCCTTGTAAATTAGTAAAGAATGGTAAGGAATCCTTTGGAATATTTGAATATCTGGAATCAAACACATGATATTTCCACTAATCTGCGAGTATCATAGGCTAAAACTTGAGAATTTCCATTATTCGTGTAGTTTCTTATCGAAGAGTCCAAACATTCTTGAGAATCATTCCAGATATGTCAATAATCCTTCGGAATCTATGAATAACTTAGTCCAAATTCTTTAAAATGCCAGTAATCCAAGAGTATCGAGAGCTAAATATCAATAACTTCCATTAATTACGGAATTAAACTCTGAGGTGTTATTTATCAACATGATTCATGAACATGAAATTCTCATTAATCCGCGAATATCATTGATTAAAACTTTAAAATCCCATAATGTATGGATCGTTTTATTGAAGATGCTTATAACCCATACAAATCTGTACAGATTGGCCAGAAAACCTTAGAATCATTGAACATAATGGTCCAAATTTTTGAAAATCGCATTTATTTGAGACTATCAAGTAACAAAAACTAAATAATCCCATTAGTCATGGAGTTTATAATTGAAGAAGTTAATAATCCTTGTAAATTAGTAAAGAATGGTAAGGAATCCTTTGGAATATTTGAATACCTGGAATCAAACACATGATATTTCCACTAATCTGCGAGTATCATATGCTAAAACTTGAGAATTTCTATTATTCGTGTAGTTTCTTATCGAAGAGTCCAAACATTCTTGAGAATCATTCCAGATATGTCATGAATCCTTTGAAATCTATGAATATCATGGTCCAAATTTTTGAAAATCCCATTTATTTGAGACTATCAAGTAACAAAAACTAAATAATCCCATTAGTCATGGTGTTTATAATTGAAGAAGTTATTAATCCTAGTAAATTACTAAAGAATGGTTAGGAATGCTTTGGAATATTTGAATATCTGGAATCAAACACATGATATTTCCACTAATCTGCGAGTATCATGGGCTAAAACATGAGAATTCCCATTATTAATGTAGTTTCTTATCGAAGAGTCCAAACATTCTTGAGAATCATTCCAGATATGTCATGAATCCTTTGGAATCTATGAATATCATGGACCAAATTCTTGAAAATCCCATTTAATTGAGAGTGTATTTGGCTAAATTTTATTTATCCTTATTATTCATGGAGTTGCTTAGCGAAGAGTCCAAAAATCCTTGGGAATCACTTTAGATATGTCAATAATCCTTCGGAATCTATGAATAACTTAGTCTAAATTTTTGAAAATCCCATTTATTTTAGACTATCAAGTAACAAAAACTAAATAATCCCATTAGTCATGGTGTTTATAATTGAAGAAGTTATTAATCCTAGTAAATTACTAAAGAATGGTTAGGAATTCTTTGGAATATTTGAATATCTGGAATCAAACACATGATATTTCCACTAATCTGCGAGTATCATGGGCTAAAACATGAGAATTCCCATTATTAATGTAGTTTCTTATCGAAGAGTCCAAAAATTCATGAGAATCATTCCAGATATGTCATGAATCCTTTGGAATCTATGAATATCATGGTCCAAATTCTTGAAAATCCCATTTAATTGAGAGTGTATTTGGCTAAATTTTCTATATTCCCCATTATTCATGGAGTTTCTTATCGAAGAGTCCAAACATTCTTGAGAATCATTCCGGATATGTCATGAATCCTTTGGAATCTATGAATAACTTAGTCCAAATTCTTTAAAATGCCAGTAATCCAAGAGTATCAAGGGCTAAATATCAATAACTTCCATTTATTACGGAATTAAACTCTGAGGTGTCATTTATCAACATGATTCATGATCATGAAATTCCCATTAATCCGCGATTATCATGGATTAATACTAAAAAATCCCATTATGTATAGATTGTATTAGTGAAGATGCTTATAACCCATACAAATCTGTACAGATTGGCCAGAAAACCTTTGAATCATTGAACATAATGGTCCAAATTTTTGAAAATCCTATTTATTTGAGAGTATATTAGGCTAAATTATCAGCGAGTATCATGGGCTAAAACTTAAGAATTTCCATTATTAATGTAGTTTCTTGTTTATTATCGAAGAGTCCAAACATTCTTGAGGATCAATCCAGATATGTCATGAATCCTTAGGAATCTATGAATATCATGGTCCAAATTCTTGAAAATCCCATTTAATTGAGAGAATATTGGGCTAAAATTTTATTTATCCTTATTATTCATGGAGTTTCTTAGCGAAGAGTCCAAAAATCCTTGGGAATCACTTTAGATATGTCAATAATCCTTCGGAATCTATGAATAACTTAGTCCAAATTCTTTAAAATGCCAGTAATCCAAGAGTATCAAGGGCTAAAACTTTAGAATTTCCATTATTCGTGTAGTTTCTTATCGAAGAGTCCAAACATTCTTGAGAATCATTCCAGATATGTCATGAATCCTTTGAAATCTATGAATAACTTAGTCTAAATTTTTGAAAATCCCATTTATTTGAGACTATCAAGTAACAAAAACTAAATAATCCCATTAGTCATGGTGTTTATAATTGAAGAAGTTATTAATCCTAGTAAATTACTAAAGAATGGTTAGGAATTCTTTGGAATATTTGAATATCTGGAATCAAACACATGATATTTCCACTAATCTGCGTGTATCATGGGCTAAAACATGATAATTCCCATTATTAATGTAGTTTCTTATCGAAGAGTCCAAACATTCATGAGAATCATTCCAGATATGTCATGAATCCTTTGGAATCTATGAATATCATGGTCCAAATTCTTGAAAATCCCATTTAATTGAGAGTGTATTTGGCTAAATTTTCTATATTCCCCATTATTCATGGAGTTTCTTAACGAAGAGTCCAAACATTCTTGAGAATCATTCCAGATATGTCATGAATCCTTTGGAATCTATGAATACTTTGTCCAAATTCTTTAAAATGCCAGTAATCCAAGAGTATCAAGGGCTAAAACTTTAGAATTTCCATTATTCGTGTAGTTTCTTATCGAAGAGTCCAAACATTCTTGAGAATCATTCCAGATATGTCATGAATCCTTTGAAATCTATGAATAACTTAGTCTAAATTTTTGAAAATCCCATTTATTTGAGACTATCAAGTAACAAAAACTAAATAATCCCATTAGTCATGGTGTTTATAATTGAAGAAGTTATTAATCCTAGTAAATTACTAAAGAATGGTTAGGAATTCTTTGGAATATTTGAATATCTGGAATCAAACACATGATATATCCACTAATCTGCGTGTATCATGGGCTAAAACATGATAATTCCCATTATTAATGTAGTTTCTTATCGAAGAGTCCAAACATTCATGAGAATCATTCCAGATATGTCATGAATCCTTTGAAATCTATGAATAACTTAGTCTAAATTTTTGAAAATCCCATTTATTTGAGACTATCAAGTAACAAAAACTAAATAATCCCATTAGTCATGGTGTTTATAATTGAAGAAGTTATTAATCCTAGTAAATTACTAAAGAATGGTTAGGAATTCTTTGGAATATTTGAATATCTGGAATCAAACACATGATATTTCCACTAATCTGCGAGTATCATGGGCTAAAACATGAGAATTCCCATTATTAATGTAGTTTCTTATCGAAGAGTCCAAACATACTTGAGAATCATTCCAGATATGTCATGAATCCTTTGAAATCTATGAATATCATGGTCCAAATTTTTGAAAATCCCATTTATTTGAGACTATCAAGTAACAAAAACTAAATAATCCCATTAGTCATGGTGTTTATAATTGAAGAAGTTATTAATACTAGTAAATTACTAAAGAATGGTTAGGAATTCTTTGGAATATTTGAATATCTGGAATCAAACACATGATATTTCCACTAATCTGCGAGTATCATGGGCTAAAACATGAGAATTCCCATTATTAATGTAGTTTCTTATCGAAGAGTCCAAACATTCTTGAGAATCATTCCAGATATGTCATGAATCCTTTGGAATCTATGAATATCATGGTCCAAATTCTTGAAAATCCCATTTAATTGAGAAAATATTGGGCTAAAATTTTATTTATCCTTATTATTCATGGAGTTGCTTAGCGAAGAGTCCAAAAATCCTTGGAAATCACTTTAGATATGTCAATAATCCTTCGGAATCTATGAATAACTTTGTCCAAATTCTTTAAAATGCCAGTAATCCAAGAGTATCAAGGGCTAAATATCAATAACATCCATTAATTACGGAATTAAACACTGAGGTGTCATTTATCGACATGATTCAAGAACATGAAATTCTCATTAATCCGCGAATATCATTGATTAAAACTTCAAAATCCCATAATGTATGGATTGTTTTAGTGAAGATGATAATAACCCATAAAAAGCTGTACAGATTGGCCAGATATCCTTTGAATCATTGAATATAATGGTCCAAATTTTTGAAAATCCCATTTATTTGAGAGTGTATTAGCCTAAATTTTCTATATTCCCCATTATTCATGGAGTTTCTTATCAAAGAGTCCAAACATTCTTGAGGATCAATCCAGATATGTCATGAATCCTTTGGAATCTATGAATATCATGGTCCAAATTTCTGAAAATCCCATTTATTTGAGACTATCAAGGACCAAAAACTAAATAATCCCATTTGTCATGGAGTTTATAATTGAAGAAGTTAATAATCCTTGTAAATTAGTAAAGAATGGTAAGGAATCCTTTGGAATATTTGAATATCTGGAATCAAACACATGATATTTCCACTAATCTGCGAGTATCATGGTCTAAAACTTGAGAATTCCCATTATTCGTGTAGTTTCTTATCGAAGAGTCCAAACATTCTTGAGAATCATTCCGGATATGTCATGAATCCTTTGGAATCTATGAATATCATGGTCCAAATTCTTGAAAATCCCATTTAATTGAGAGAATATTGGGCTAAAATTTTATTTATCCTTATTATTCATGGAGTTTCTTAGCGAAGAGTCCAAAATTCCCTGTGAATCAATTCAGATACTGCGAGAATTCTTAAGAATTATTGAAAATCGTGGCCCAAATTTTTAAAATCCTATTTATTTGAGACTATCAAGGACCAAAATCTAAATAATCCCATTAGTCATGGAGTTTATAATTGAAGAAGTTAATAATCCTTGTAAATTAGTAAAGAATGGTAAGGAATCCTTTGGAATATTTGAATATCTGGAATCAAACACATGATATTTCCACTAATCTGCGAGTATCATAGGCTAAAACTTGAGAATTTCCATTATTCGTGTAGTTTCTTATCGAAGAGTCCAAACATTCTTGAGAATCATTCCAGATATGTCATGAATCCTTCGGAATCTATGAATAACTTAGTCTAAATTCTTTAAAATGCGAGTAATCCAAGAGTATCAAGGGCTAAATATCAATAACATCCATTAATTACGGAATTAAACACTGAGGTGTCATTTATCAACATGATTCATGAACATGAAATTCTCATTAATCCGCGAATATCATTGATTAAAACTTTAAAATCCCATAATGTATGGATCGTTTTATTGAAGATGCTTATAACCCATACAAATCTGTACAGATTGGCCAGAAAACCTTAGAATCATTGAACATAATGGTCCAAATTTTTGAATATCCCATTTATTTGAGAGTATATTAGGCTAAATTATCAGCGAGTATCATGGGCTAAAACCTGAGAATTCCCATTATTAATGTAGTTTCTTATCGAAGAGTCCAAACATACTTGAGAATCATTCCAGATATGTCATGAATCCTTTGGAATCTATGAATATCATGGTTCAAATTCTTTAAAATGCCAGTAATCCAAGAGTATCGAGAGCTAAATATCAATAACTTCCATTAATTACGGAATTATACTCTGAGGTGTCATTTAAAAACATGATTCATGAACATGAAATTCCCATTAATCCGCGAATATCATTGATTAAAACTTCAAAATCCCATTATGTATAGATTGTATTAGTGAAGATGCTAATAACCCATACAAATCTGTACAGATTGGCCAGAAAACCTTTGAATCATTGAATATAATGGTCCAAATTTTTGAAAATCGCATTTATTTGAGACTATCAAGTAACAAAAACTAAATAATCCCATTAGTCATGGAGTTTATAATTGAAGAAGTTATTAATCCTTGTAAATTAGTAAAGAATGGTAAGGAATCCTTTGGAATATTTGAATATCTGGAATCAAACACATGATATTTCCACTAATCTGCGAGTATCATGGTCTAAAACTTGAGAATTCCCATTATTCGTGTAGTTTCTTATCGAAGAGTCCAAACATTCTTGAGAATCATTCCAGATATGTCATGAATCCTTTGAAATCTATCAATATCATGGTCCAAATTTTTGAAAATCGCATTTATTTGAGACTATCAAGTAACAAAAACTAAATAATCCCATTAGTCATGGAGTTTATAATTGAAGAAGTTATCAATCCTAGTAAATTAGTAAAGAATGGTTAGGAATCCTTTGGAATATTTGAATATCTGGAATCAAAACATGATATTTCCACTAATGTGCGAGTATCATGGGCTAAAACATGAGAATTCCCATTATTATTGTAGTTTCTTATCGAAGAATCCAAACATTCTTGAGAATCATTCCGGATATGTCATGAATCCTTTGGAATCTATGAATATCATGGTTCAAATTCTTTAAAATGCCAGTAATCCAAGAGTATCAAGGGCTAAATATCAATAACTTCCATTAATTACGGAATTAAACTCTGAGGTGTCATTTAACAACATGATTCATGAACATGAAATTCCCATTAATCCGCGAATATCATTGATTAAAACTTCAAAATCCCATTATGTATAGATTGTATTAGTGAAGATGCTAATAACCCATACATATCTGTACAGATTGGCCAGAAAACCTTTGAATCATTGAATATAATGGTCCAAATTTTTGAAAATCCCATTTATTTGGGAGTGTATTAGCCTAAATTTTCTATATTCCCCATTATTCTTGGAGTTTCTTATCGAAGTGTCCAAAATTCCCTGTGAATCAATTCAGATAATGCGAGATTTCTTAAGAATTATTGAAAATCATGGCCCGAATTTTGAAAATCCCATTTATTTGAGACTATCAAGGACCAAAATCTAAATAATCCCATTAGTCATGGAGTTTATAATTGAAGAAGTTAATAATCCTTGTAAATTAGTAAAGAATGGTAAGGAATCCTTTGGAATATTTGAATATCTGGAGTCAAACACATGATATTTCCACTAATCTGCGAGTATCATATGCTAAAACTTGAGAATTTCTATTATTCGTGTAGTTTCTTATCGAAGAGTCCAAACATTCTTGAGAATCATTCCAGATATGTCATGAATCCTTTGAAATCTATGAATATCATGGTCCAAATTTTTAAAATCCCATTTATTTGAGACTATCAAGGACCAAAATCTAAATAATCCCATTAGTCATGGAGTTTATAATTGAAGAAGTTAATAATCCTTGTAAATTAGTAAAGAATGGTAAGGAATCCTTTGGAATATTTGAATATCTGGAATCAAACACATGATATTTCCACTAATCTGCGAGTATCATAGGCTAAAACTTGAGAATTTCCATTATTCGTGTAGTTTCTTATCGAAGAGTCCAAACATTCTTGAGAATCATTCCAGATATGTCATGAATCCTTCGGAATCTATGAATAACTTAGTCTAAATTCTTTAAAATGCGAGTAATCCAAGAGTATCAAGGGCTAAATATCAATAACATCCATTAATTACGGAATTAAACACTGAGGTGTCATTTATCAACATGATTCATGAACATGAAATTCTCATTAATCCGCGAATATCATTGATTAAAACTTTAAAATCCCATAATGTATGGATCGTTTTATTGAAGATGATAATAACCCATAAAAAGCTGTACAGATTAGCCAGATATCCTTTGAATCATTGAAAATAATGGTCCAAATTTTTGAAAATTCCATTTATTTGAGAGTGTATTAGCCTAAATTTTCTATATTCCCCATTATTCTTAGAGTTTCTTATCGAAGTGTCCAAAATTCCCTGTGAATCAATTCAGATAATGCGAGATTTCTTAAGAATTATTGAAAATCGTGTCCCAAATTTTGAAAATCCCATTTATTTGAGACTATCAAGGACCAAAATCTAAATAATCCCATTAGTCATGGAGTTTATAATTGAAGAAGTTAATAATCCTTGTAAATTAGTAAAGAATGGTAAGGAATCCTTTGGAATATTTGAATATCTGGAGTCAAACACATGATATTTCCACTAATCTGCGAGTATCATTTGCTAAAACTTGAGAATTTCCATTATTCGTGTAGTTTCTTATCGAAGAGTCCAAACATTCTTGAGAATCATTCCAGATATGTCATGAATCCATTGAAATCTATGAATATCATGGTCCAAATTTTTGAAAATCGCATTTATTTGAGACTATCAAGTAACAAAAACTAAATAATCCCATTAGTCATGGAGTTTATAATTGAAGAAGTTATTAATCCTAGTAAATTAGTAAAGAATGGTTAGGAATCCTTTGGAATATTTGAATATCTGGAATCAAAACATGATATTTCCACTAATCTGCGAGTATCATGGGCTAAAACATGAGAATTCCCATTATTATTGTAGTTTCTTATGGAAGAGTCCAAACATTCTTGAGAATCATTCAGATATGTTATGAATCCTTTGGAATCTATGAATATCATGGTTCAAATTCTTTAAAAAGCCAGTAATCCAAGAGTATCAAGGGCTAAATATCAATAACTTCCATTAATTACGGAATTAAACTCTGAGGTGTCATTTAACAACATGATTCATGAACATGAAATTCCCATTAATCCGCGAATATCATTGATTAAAACTTCAAAATCCCATGATGTATAGATTGTATTAGTGAAGATGCTAATAACCAATAAAAAGCTGTACGGATTGGCCAGATATCCTTTGAATCATTGAAAATAATGGCCCAAATTTTGAAAATCCCATTTATTTGGGAGTATATTAGGCTAAACTATCAGCGATTATCATGGGCTAAAACATGAGAATTCCCATTATTAATGTAGTTTCTTATCGAAGAGTCCAAACATTCTTGAGAATCATTCAGATATGTAATGAATCCTTTGGAATCTATGAATATCATGGTTTAAATTCTTAAAATGCCAGTAATCCAAGAGTATCAAGGGCTAAATATCAATAACTTCCATTAATTACTGAATTAAACTCTGAGGTGTCATTTAACAACATGATTCATGAACATGAAATTCCCATTAATCCGCGTATATCATTGATTAAAACTTCAAAATCCCATTATGTATAGATTGTATTAGTGAAGATGCTAATAACCCATACATATCTGTACAGATTGGCCAGAAAACCTTTGAATCATTGAATATAATGGTCCAAATTTTTGAAAATCGCATTTATTTGAGACTATCAAGTAACAAAAACTAAATAATCCCATTAGTCATGGAGTTTATAATTGAAGAATTTATTAATCCTAGTAAATTAGTAAAGAATGGTTAGGAGTCCTTTGGAATATTTGAATATCTGGAATCAAACACATGATATTTCCACTAATCTGCGAGTAACATTTGGTAAAACTTGAGAATTTCCATTATTCGTCTAGTTTCTTATCGAAGAGTCCAAACATTCTTGAGAATCATTCCAGATATGTCATGAATCCTTTGAAATCTATCAATATCATGGTCCAAATTTTTGAAAATCGCATTTATTTGAGACTATCAAGTAACAAAAACTAAATAATCCCATTAGTCATAAAGTTTATAATTGAAGAAGTTATCAATCCTAGTAAATTAGTAAAGAATGGTTAGGAATCCTTTGGAATATTTGAATATCTGGAATCAAAACATGATATTTCCACTAATGTGCGAGTATCATGGGCTAAAACATGAGAATTCCCATTATTATTGTAGTTTCTTATCGAAGAGTCCAAACATTCTTGAGAATCATTCAGATATGTTATGAATCCTTTGGAATCTATGAATATCATGGTTCAAATTCTTTAAAATGCCAGTAATCCAAGAGTATCAAGGGCTAAATATCAATAACTTCCATTAATTACGGAATTAAACTCTGAGGTGTCATTTAACAACATGATTCATGAACATGAAATTCCCATTAATCCGCGAATATCATTGATTAAAACTTCAAAATCCCATTTTGTATAGATTGTATTAGTGAAGATGCTAATAACCCATACATATCTGTACAGATTGGCCAGAAAACCTTTGAATCATTGAATATAATGGTCCAAATTTTTGAAAATCCCATTTATTTGGGAGTGTATTAGCCTAAATTTTCTATATTCCCCATTATTCTTGGAGTTTCTTATCGAAGTGTCCAAAATTCCCTGTGAATCAATTCAGATAATGCGAGATTTCTTAAGAATTATTGAAAATCATGGCCCAAATTTTGAAAATCCCATTTATTTGAGACTATCAAGGACCAAAATCTAAATAATCCCATTAGTCATGGAGTTTATAATTGAAGAAGTTAATAATCCTTGTAAATTAGTAAAGAATGGTAAGGAATCCTTTGGAATATTTGAATATCTGGAGTCAAACACATGATATTTCCACTAATCTGCGAGTATCATATGCTAAAACTTGAGAATTTCTATTATTCGTGTAGTTTCTTATCGAAGAGTCCAAACATTCTTGAGAATCATTCCAGATATGTCATGAATCCTTTGAAATCTATGAATATCATGGTCCAAATTTTTGAAAATCCCATTTATTTGAGACTATCAAGTAACAAAAACTAAATAATCCCATTAGTCATGGTGTTTATAATTGAAGAAGTTATTAATCCTAGTAAATTACTAAAGAATGGTTAGGAATGCTTTGGAATATTTGAATATCTGGAATCAAACACATGATATTTCCACTAATCTGCGAGTATCATGGGCTAAAACATGAGAATTCCCATTATTAATGTAGTTTCTTATCGAAGAGTCCAAACATTCTTGAGAATCATTCCAGATATGTCATGAATCCTTTGGAATCTATGAATATCATGGACCAAATTCTTGAAAATCCCATTTAATTGAGAGTGTATTTGGCTAAATTTTATTTATCCTTATTATTCATGGAGTTGCTTAGCGAAGAGTCCAAAAATCCTTGGGAATCACTTTAGATATGTCAATAATCCTTCGGAATCTATGAATAACTTAGTCCAAATTCTTTAAAATGCCAGTAATCCAAGAGTATCAAGGGCTAAATATCAATAACATCCATTAATTACGGAATTAAACACTGAGGTGTCATTTATCAACATGATTCATGAACATGAAATTCTCATTAATCCGCGAATATCATTGATTAAAACTTCAAAATCCCATAATGTATGGATTGTTTTAGTGACGATGCTAATAACCCATAAAAAGCTGTACAGATTGGCCAGATATCCTTTGAATCATTGAATAAAATGGTCCAAATTTTTGAAAATCCCATTTATTTGAGAGTGTATTAGCCTAAATTTTCTATATTCCCCATTATTCATGGAGTTTCTTATCGAAGTGTCCAAAATTCCCTGTGAATGAATTCAGATAATGCGAGAATTCTTAAGAATTATTGAAAATCGTGGCCCAAATTTTGAAAATCCCATTTATTTGAGACTATCAAGGACCAAAATCTAAATAATCCCATTAGTCATGGAGTTTATAATTGAAGAAGTTAATAATCCTTGTAAATTAGTAAAGAATGGTAAGGAATCCTTTGGAATATTTGAATATCTGGAATCAAACACATGATATTTCCACTAATCTGCGAGTATCATGGGCTAAAACTTGAGAATTCCCATTATTCGTGTAGTTTCTTATCGAAGAGTCCAAACATTCTTGAGAATCATTCCGGATATGTCATGAATCCTTTGGAATCTATGAATAACTTAGTCCAAATTCTTTAAAATGCCAGTAATCCAAGAGTATCAAGGGCTAAATATCAATAACTTCCATTTATTACGGAATTAAACTCTGAGGTGTCATTTATCAACATGATTCATGAACATGAAATTCCCATTAATCCGCGATTATCATGGATTAATACTAAAAAATCCCATTATGTATAGATTGTATTAGTGAAGATGCTTATAACCCATACAAATCTGTACAGATTGGCCAGAAAACCTTTGAATCATTGAACATAATGGTCCAAATTTTTGAAAATCCTATTTATTTGAGAGTATATTAGGCTAAATTATCAGCGAGTATCATGGGCTAAAACTTGAGAATTTCCAGTAATTATGTAGTTTCTTGTTTCTTATCGAAGAGTCCAAACATTCTTGAGGATCAATCCAGATATGTCATGAATCCTTTGGAATCTATGAATATCATGGTCCAAATTCTTGAAAATCCCATTTATTTGAGACTATCAAGGACCAAAAACTAAATAATCCCATTAGTCATGGAGTTTATAATTGAAGAAGTTAATAATCCTTGTAAATTAGTAAAGAATGGTAAGGAATCCTTTGGAATATTTGAATATCTGTAATCAAACACATGATATTTCCACTAATCTGCGAGTATCATAGGCTAAAACTTGAGAATTTCCATTATTCGTGTAGTTTCTTATCGAAGAGTCCAATTATTCTTGAGAATCATTCCAGATATGTCATGAATCCTTTGAAATCTATGAATATCATGGTCCAAATTTTTGAAAATCCCATTTATTTGAGACTATCAAGTAACAAAAACTAAATAATCCCATTAGTCATGGAGTTTATAATTGAAGAAGTTAATAATCCTTGTAAATTAGTAAAGAATGGTAAGGAATCCTTTGGAATATTTGAATATCTGTAGTCAAACACATGATATTTCCACTAATCTGCGAGTATCATTTGCTAAAACTTGAGAATTTCCATTATTCGTGTAGTTTCTTATCGAAGAGTCCAAACATTCTTGAGAATCATTCCGAATATGTCATGAATCCTTTGGAATCTATGAATATCATGGTCCAAATTCTTGAAAATCCCATTTAATTGAGAGAATATTGGGCTAAAATTTTATTTATCCTTATTATTCATGGAGTTGCTTAGCGAAGAGTCCAAAAATCCTTGGGAATCACTTTAGATATGTCAATAATCCTTCGGATTCTATGAATAACTTAGTCCAAATTCTTTAAAATGCCAGTAATCCAAGAGTATCAAGGGCTAAATATCAATAACATCCATTAATTACGGAATTAAACACTGAGGTGTCATTTATCAACATGATTCATGAACATGAAATTCCCATTAATCCGCGATTATCATGGATTAATACTAAAAAATCCCATTATGTATAGATTGTATTAGTGAAGATACTAAAAACCCATACAAATCTGTACAGATTGGCCAGATATCCTTTGAATCATTCAATAAATGGTCCAAATTTTTGAAAATCCCATTTATTTGAGACTATCAAGGACCAATAACTAAATAATCCCATTAGTCATGGAGTTTATAATTGAAGAAGTTAATAATCCTTGTAAATTAGTAAAGAATGGTAAGGAATCCTTTGGAATATTTGAATATCTGGAATCAAACACATGATATTTCCACTAATCTGCGAGTATCATATGCTAAAACTTGAGAATTTCTATTATTCGTGTAGTTTCTTATCGAAGAGTCCAAACATTCTTGAGAATCATTCCAGATATGTCATGAATCCTTTGAAATCTATGAATATCATGGTCCAAATTTTTGAAAATCCCATTTATTTGAGACTATCAAGTAACAAAAACTAAATAATCCCATTAGTCATGGTGTTTATAATTGAAGAAGTTATTAATCCTAGTAAATTACTAAAGAATGGTTAGGAATGCTTTGGAATATTTGAATATCTGGAATCAAACACATGATATTTCCACTAATCTGCGAGTATCATGGGCTAAAACATGAGAATTCCCATTATTAATGTAGTTTCTTATCGAAGAGTCCAAACATTCTTGAGAATCATTCCAGATATGTCATGAATCCTTTGGAATCTATGAATATCATGGACCAAATTCTTGAAAATCCCATTTAATTGAGAGTGTATTTGGCTAAATTTTATTTATCCTTATTATTCATGGAGTTGCTTAGCGAAGAGTCCAAAAATCCTTGGGAATCACTTTAGATATGTCAATAATCCGTCGGAATCTATGAATAACTTAGTCCAAATTCTTTAAAATGCCAGTAATCCAAGAGTATCAAGGGCTAAATATCAATAACATCCATTAATTACGGAATTAAACACTGAGGTGTCATTTATCAACATGATTCATGAACATGAAATTCTCAGTAATCCGCGAATATCATTGATTAAAACTTCAAAATCCCATAATGTATGGATTGTTTTAGTGACGATGCTAATAACCCATAAAAAGCTGTACAGATTGGCCAGATATCCTTTGAATCATTGAATAAAATGGTCCAAATTTTTGAAAATCCCATTTATTTGAGAGTGTATTAGCCTAAATTTTCTATATTCCCCATTATTCATGGAGTTTCTTATCGAAGTGTCCAAAATTCCCTGTGAATGAATTCAGATAATGCGAGAATTCTTAAGAATTATTGAAAATCGTGGCCCAAATTTTGAAAATCCCATTTATTTGAGACTATCAAGGACCAAAATCTAAATAATCCCATTAGTCATGGAGTTTATAATTGAAGAAGTTATTAATCCTTGTAAATTAGTAAAGAATGGTAAGGAATCCTTTGGAATATTTGAATATCTGGAATCAAACACATGATATTTCCACTAATCTGCGAGTATCATGGGCTAAAACTTGAGAATTCCCATTATTCGTGTAGTTTCTTATCGAAGAGTCCAAACATTCTTGAGAATCATTCCGGATATGTCATGAATCCTTTGGAATCTATGAATAACTTAGTCCAAATTCTTTAAAATGCCAGTAATCCAAGAGTATCAAGGGCTAAATATCAATAACTTCCATTTATTACGGAATTAAACTCTGAGGTGTCATTTATCAACATGATTCATGAACATGAAATTCCCATTAATCCGCGATTATCATGGATTAATACTAAAAAATCCCATTATGTATAGATTGTATTAGTGAAGATGCTTATAACCCATACAAATCTGTACAGATTGGCCAGAAAACCTTTGAATCATTGAACATAATGGTCCAAATTTTTGAAAATCCTATTTATTTGAGAGTATATTAGGCTAAATTATCAGCGAGTATCATGGGCTAAAACTTGAGAATTTCCAGTAATTATGTAGTTTCTTGTTTCTTATCGAAGAGTCCAAACATTCTTGAGGATCAATCCAGATATGTCATGAATCCTTTGGAATGTATGAATATCATGGTCCAAATTCTTGAAAATCCCATTTATTTGAGACTATCAAGGACCAAAAACTAAATAATCCCATTAGTCATGGAGTTTATAATTGAAGAAGTTAATAATCCTTGTAAATTAGTAAAGAATGGTAAGGAATCCTTTGGAATATTTGAATATCTGTAATCAAACACATGATATTTCCACTAATCTGCGAGTATCATAGGCTAAAACTTGAGAATTTCCATTATTCGTGTAGTTTCTTATCGAAGAGTCCAAACATTCTTGAGAATCATTCCAGATATGTCATGAATCCTTTGAAATCTATGAATATCATGGTCCAAATTTTTGAAAATCCCATTTATTTGAGACTATCAAGTAACAAAAACTAAATAATCCCATTAGTCATGGAGTTTATAATTGAAGAAGTTAATAATCCTTGTAAATTAGTAAAGAATGGTAAGGAATCCTTTGGAATATTTGAATATCTGTAGTCAAACACATGATATTTCCACTAATCTGCGAGTATCATTTGCTAAAACTTGAGAATTTCCATTATTCGTGTAGTTTCTTATCGAAGAGTCCAAACATTCTTGAGAATCATTCCGAATATGTCATGAATCCTTTGGAATCTATGAATATCATGGTCCAAATTCTTGAAAATCCCATTTAATTGAGAGAATATTGGGCTAAAATTTTATTTATCCTTATTATTCATGGAGTTGCTTAGCGAAGAGTCCAAAAATCCTTGGGAATCACTTTAGATATGTCAATAATCCTTCGGATTCTATGAATAACTTAGTCCAAATTCTTTAAAATGCCAGTAATCCAAGAGTATCAAGGGCTAAATATCAATAACATCCATTAATTACGGAATTAAACACTGAGGTGTCATTTATCAACATGATTCATGAACATGAAATTCCCATTAATCCGCGATTATCATGGATTAATACTAAAAAATCCCATTCTGTATAGATTGTATTAGTGAAGATACTAAAAACCCATACAAATCTGTACAGATTGGCCAGATATCCTTTGAATCATTCAATATAATGGTCCAAATTTTTGAAAATCCCATTTATTTGAGACTATCAAGGACCAATAACTAAATAATCCCATTAGTCATGGAGTTTATAATTGAAGAAGTTAATAATCCTTGTAAATTAGTAAAGAATAGTAAGGAATCCTTTGGAATATTTGAATATCTGGAATCAAACACATGATATTTCCACTAATCTGCGAGTATCGTATGCTAAAACTTGAGAATTTCTATTATTCGTGTAGTTTCTTATCGAAGAGTCCAAACATTCTTGAGAATCATTCCAGATATGTCATGAATCCTTTGAAATCTATGAATATCATGGTCCAAATTTTTGAAAATCCCATTTATTTGAGACTATCAAGTAACAAAAACTAAATAATCCCATTAGTCATGGTGTTTATAATTGAAGAAGTTATTAATCCTAGTAAATTACTAAAGAATGGTTAGGAATGCTTTGGAATATTTGAATATCTGGAATCAAACACATGATATTTCCACTAATCTGCGAGTATCATGGGCTAAAACATGAGAATTCCCATTATTAATGTAGTTTCTTATCGAAGAGTCCAAACATTCTTGAGAATCATTCCAGATATGTCATGAATCCTTTGGAATCTATGAATATCATGGACCAAATTCTTGAAAATCCCATTTAATTGAGAGTGTATTTGGCTAAATTTTATTTATCCTTATTATTCATGGAGTTGCTTAGCGAAGAGTCCAAAAATCCTTGGGAATCACTTTAGATATGTCAATAATCCGTCGGAATCTATGAATAACTTAGTCCAAATTCTTTAAAATGCCAGTAATCCAAGAGTATCAAGGGCTAAATATCAATAACATCCATTAATTACGGAATTAAACACTGAGGTGTCATTTATCAACATGATTCATGAACATGAAATTCTCATTAATCCGCGAATATCATTGATTAAAACTTCTAAATCCCATAATGTATGGATTGTTTTAGTGACGATGCTAATAACCCATAAAAAGCTGTACAGATTGGCCAGATATCATTTGAATCATTGAATAAAATGGTCCAAATTTTTGAAAATCCCATTTATTTGAGAGTGTATTAGCCTAAATTTTCTATATTCCCCATTATTCATGGAGTTTCTTATCGAAGTGTCCAAAATTCCCTGTGAATGAATTCAGATAATGCGAGAATTCTTAAGAATTATTGAAAATCGTGGCCCAAATTTTGAAAATCCCATTTATTTGAGACTATCAAGGACCAAAATCTAAATAATCCCATTAGTCATGGAGTTTATAATTGAAGAAGTTAATAATCCTTGTAAATTAGTAAAGAATGGTAAGGAATCCTTTGGAATATTTGAATATCTGGAATCAAACACATGATATTTCCACTAATCTGCGAGTATCATGGGCTAAAACTTGAGAATTCCCATTATTCGTGTAGTTTCTTATCGAAGAGTCCAAACATTCTTGAGAATCATTCCGGATATGTCATGAATCCTTTGGAATCTATGAATAACTTAGTCCAAATTCTTTAAAATGCCAGTAATCCAAGAGTATCAAGGGCTAAATATCAATAACTTCCATTTATTACGGAATTAAACTCTGAGGTGTCATTTATCAACATGATTCATGAACATGAAATTCCCATTAATCCGCGATTATCATGGATTAATACTAAAAAATCCCATTTTGTATAGATTGTATTAGTGAAGATGCTTATAACCCATATAAATCTGTACAGATTGGCCAGAAAACCTTTGAATCATTGAACATAATGGTCCAAATTTTTGAAAATCCTATTTATTTGAGAGTATATTAGGCTAAATTATCAGCGAGTATCATGGGCTAAAACTTGAGAATTTCCAGTAATTATGTAGTTTCTTGTTTCTTATCGAAGAGTCCAAACATTCTTGAGGATCAATCCAGATATGTCATGAATCCTTTGGAATCTATGAATATCATGGTCCAAATTCTTGAAAATCCCATTTATTTGAGACTATCAAGGACCAAAAACTAAATAATCCCATTAGTCATGGAGTTTATAATTGAAGAAGTTAATAATCCTTGTAAATTAGTAAAGAATGGTAAGGAATCCTTTGGAATATTTGAATATCTGGAATCAAACACATGATATTTCCACTAATCTGCGAGTATCATATGCTAAAACTTGAGAATTTCTATTATTCGTGTAGTTTCTTATCGAAGAGTCCAAACATTCTTGAGAATCATTCCAGATATGTCATGAATCCTTTGAAATCTATGAATATCATGGTCCAAATTTTTGAAAATCCCATTTATTTGAGACTATCAAGTAACAAAAACTAAATAATCCCATTAGTCATGGTGTTTATAATTGAAGAAGTTATTAATCCTAGTAAATTACTAAAGAATGGTTAGGAATGCTTTGGAATATTTGAATATCTGGAATCAAACACATGATATTTCCACTAATCTGCGAGTATCATGGGCTAAAACATGAGAATTCCCATTATTAATGTAGTTTCTTATCGAAGAGTCCAAACATTCTTGAGAATCATTCCAGATATGTCATGAATCCTTTGGAATCTATGAATATCATGGACCAAATTCTTGAAAATCCCATTTAATTGAGAGTGTATTTGGCTAAATTTTATTTATCCTTATTATTCATGGAGTTGCTTAGCGAAGAGTCCAAAAATCCTTGGGAATCACTTTAGATATGTCAATAATCCGTCGGAATCTATGAATAACTTAGTCCAAATTCTTTAAAATGCCAGTAATCCAAGAGTATCAAGGGCTAAATATCAATAACATCCATTAATTACGGAATTAAACACTGAGGTGTCATTTATCAACATGATTCATGAACATGAAATTCTCATTAATCCGCGAATTTCATTGATTAAAACTTCAAAATCCCATAATGTATGGATTGTTTTAGTGAAGATGCTAATAACCCATAAAAAGCTGTACAGATTGGCCAGATAACCTTTGAATCATTGAATATAATGGTCCAAATTTTTGAAAATCCAATTATTTGAGACTATCAAGGACCAAAATCTAAATAATCCCATTAGTCATGGAGTTTATAATTGAAGAAGTTAATAATCCTTGTAAATTAGTAAAGAATGGTAAGGAATCCTTTGGAATATTTGAATATCTGGAATCAAACACATGATATTTCCACTAATCTTCGAGTATCATGGGCTAAAACTTGAGAATTCCCATTATTCGTGTAGTTTCTTATCGAAGAGTCCAAACATTCTTGAGAATCATTCCGAATATGTCATGAATCCTTTGGAATCTATGAATATCATGGTCCAAATTCTTGAAAATCCCATTTAATTGAGAGTGTATTTGGCTAAATTTTCTATATTCCCCATTATTCATGGAGTTTCTTATCAAAGAGTCCAAACATTCTTTATAATCATTCCAGATATGTCATGAATCCTTTGGAATCTATGAATATCATGGTTCAAATTCTTTAAAATGCGAGTAATCCAAGAGTATCAAGGGCTAAATATCAATAACTTCCATTCATTACGGAATTAAACTCTGAGGTGTCATTTATCAACATGATTTATGAACATGAAATTCCCATTAATCCGCGATTATCATGGATTAATACTAAAAAATCCCATTATGTATAGATTGTATTAGTGAAGATGCTTATAACCCATACAAATCTGTACAGATTGGCCAGAAAACCTTTGAATCATTGAACATAATGGTCCAAATTTTTGAAAAGCCCATTTATTTGAGAGTATATTAGGCTAAATTATCTGCGAGTATCATGGGCTAAAACTTGAGAATTTCCATTATTAATGTAGTTTCTTATCGAAGAGTCCAAACATTCTTGAGGATCAATCCAGATATGTCATGAATCCTTTGGAATCTATGAATATCATGGTCCAAATTCTTGAAAATCCCATTTAATTGAGAGTGTATTTGGCTAAATTTTCTATATTCCCCATTATTCATGGAGTTTCTTATCAAAGAGTCCAAACATTCTTGAGAATCATTCCAGATATGTCATGAATCCTTTGGAATCTATGAATATCATGGTCCAAATTTTTGAAAATCCCATTTATTTGAGACTATCAAGGACCAAAAACTAAATAATCCCATTAGTCATGGAGTTTATAATTGAAGAAGTTAATAATCCTTGTAAATTAGTAAAGAATGGTAAGGAATCCTTTGGAATATTTGAATATCTGGAATCAAACACATGATATTTCCACTAATCTTCGAGTATCATGGGCTAAAACTTGAGAATTCCCATTATTCGTGTAGTTTCTTATCGAAGAGTCCAAACATTCTTGAGAATCATTCCGAATATGTCATGAATCCTTTAGAATCTATGAATATCATGGTCCAAATTCTTGAAAATCCCATTTAATTGAGAGTGTATTTGGCTAAATTTTCTATATTCCCCATTATTCATGGAGTTTCTTATCAAAGAGTCCAAACATTCTTGATAATCATTCCAGATATGTCATGAATCCTTTGGAATCTATGAATATCATGGTTCAAATTCTTTAAAATGCGAGTAATCCAAGAGTATCAAGGGCTAAATATCAATAACATCCATTAATTACGGAATTAAACTCTGAGGTGTCATTTATCAACATGATTCATGAACATGAAATTCCCATTAATCCGCGAATATCATTGATTAAAACTTCAAAATCCCATAATGTATGGATTGTTTTAGTGAAGATGCTAATAACCCATAAAAAGCTGTACAGATTGGCCAGATATCCTTTGAATCATTGTATATAATGGACCAAATTTTTGAAAATCCCATTTATTTGAGAGTGTATTAGCCTAAATTTTCTATATTCCCCATTATTCGTGTAGTTTCTTATCGAAGTGTCCAAACATTCTTCATAATCATTCCAGATATGTCATGAATCCTTTGGAATCTATGAATATCATGGTCCAAATTTTTGAAAATCCCATTTATTTGAGACTATCAAGGACCAAAAACTATATAATCTCATTAGTCATGGAGTTTATAATTGAAGAAGTTATTAATCCTAGTAAATTAGTAAAGAATGGTTAGGAATGCTTTGGAATATTTGAATATCTGGAATCAAACACATGTTATTTCCACTAATCTGCGAGTATCATGGGCTATAACTTGAGAATTCCCATTATTAATGTAGTTTCTTATCGAAGAATCCAAACATTCTTGAGAATCATTCCGGATATGTCATGAATCCTTTGGAATCTATGAATATCATGGTTCAAATTCTTTAAAATGCCAGTAATCCAAGAGTATCAAGGGCTAAATATCAATAACATCCATTAATTACGGAATTAAACTCTGAGGTGTCATTTATCAACATGATTCATGAACATGAAATTCCCATTAATCCGCGAATATCATTGATTACAACTTCAAAATCCCATAATGTATGGATTTTTTTAGTGAAGATGCTAATAAACCATAAAAAGCTGTACAGATTGGCCAGATATCCTTTGAATCATTGAATATAATAGACCAAATTTTTGAAAATCCCATTTATTTGATAGTATTAGCCTAAATTTTCTATATTCCCCATTATTCGTGTAGTTTCTTATCGAAGTGTCCAAACATTCTTCAGAATCATTCCAGATATGTCATGAATCCTTTGGAATCTATGAATATCATGGTCCAAATTTTTGAAAATCCCATTTATTTGATAGTATTAGCCTAAATTTTCTATATTCTCCATTATTCATGGAGTTTCTTATCGAAGTGTCCAAAATTCCCTGTGAATCAATTCAGATAATGCGAGAATTCTTAAGAATTATTGAAAATCGTGGCCCAAATTTTGAAAATCCCATTTATTTGAGACTATCAAGGACCAAAAACTAAATAATCCCATTAGTCATGGAGTTTATAATTGAAGAAGTTAATAATCCTTGTAAATTAGTAAAGAATGGTAAGGAATCCTTTGGAATATTTGAATATCTGGAATCAAACACATGATATTTCCACTAATCTTCGAGTATCATGGGCTAAAACTTGAGAATTCCCATTATTCGTGTAGTTTCTTATCGAAGAGTCCAAACATTCTTGAGAATCATTCCGAATATGTCATGAATCCTTTAGAATCTATGAATATCATGGTCCAAATTCTTGAAAATCCCATTTAATTGAGAGTGTATTTGGCTAAATTTTCTATATTCCCCATTATTCATGGAGTTTCTTATCAAAGAGTCCAAACATTCTTGATAATCATTCCAGATATGTCATGAATCCTTTGGAATCTATGAATATCATGGTTCAAATTCTTTAAAATGCGAGTAATCCAAGAGTATCAAGGGCTAAATATCAATAACATCCATTAATTACGGAATTAAACTCTGAGGTGTCATTTATCAACATGATTTATGAACATGAAATTCCCATTAATCCGCGATTATCATGGATTAATACTAAAAAATCCCATTATGTATAGATTGTATTAGTGAAGATGCTTATAACCCATACAAATCTGTACAGATTGGCCAGAAAACCTTTGAATCATTGAACATAATGGTCCAAATTTTTGAAAAGCCCATTTATTTGAGAGTATATTAGGCTAAATTATCTGCGAGTATCATGGGCTAAAACTTGAGAATTTCCATTATTAATGTAGTTTCTTATCGAAGAGTCCAAACATTCTTGAGGATCAATCCAGATATGTCATGAATCCTTTGGAATCTATGAATATCATGGTCCAAATTCTTGAAAATCCCATTTAATTGAGAGTGTATTTGGCTAAATTTTCTATATTCCCCATTATTCATGGAGTTTCTTATCAAAGAGTCCAAACATTCTTGAGAATCATTCCAGATATGTCATGAATCCTTTGGAATCTATGAATATCATGGTCCAAATTTTTGAAAATCCCATTTATTTGAGACTATCAAGGACCAAAAACTAAATAATCCCATTAGTCATGGAGTTTATAATTGAAGAAGTTAATAATCCTTGTAAATTAGTAAAGAATGGTAAGGAATCCTTTGGAATATTTGAATATCTGGAATCAAACACATGATATTTCCACTAATCTTCGAGTATCATGGGCTAAAACTTGAGAATTCCCATTATTCGTGTAGTTTCTTATCGAAGAGTCCAAACATTCTTGAGAATCATTCCGAATATGTCATGAATCCTTTAGAATCTATGAATATCATGGTCCAAATTCTTGAAAATCCCATTTAATTGAGAGTGTATTTGGCTAAATTTTCTATATTCCCCATTATTCATGGAGTTTCTTATCAAAGAGTCCAAACATTCTTGATAATCATTCCAGATATGTCATGAATCCTTTGGAATCTATGAATATCATGGTTCAAATTCTTTAAAATGCGAGTAATCCAAGAGTATCAAGGGCTAAATATCAATAACATCCATTAATTACGGAATTAAACTCTGAGGTGTCATTTATCAACATGATTCATGAACATGAAATTCCCATTAATCCGCGAATATCATTGATTAAAACTTCAAAATCCCATAATGTATGGATTGTTTTAGTGAAGATGCTAATAACCCATAAAAAGCTGTACAGATTGGCCAGATATCCTTTGAATCATTGTATATAATGGACCAAATTTTTGAAAATCCCATTTATTTGAGAGTGTATTAGCCTAAATTTTCTATATTCCCCATTATTCGTGTAGTTTCTTATCGAAGTGTCCAAACATTCTTCATAATCATTCCAGATATGTCATGAATCCTTTGGAATCTATGAATATCATGGTCCAAATTTTTGAAAATCCCATTTATTTGAGACTATCAAGGACCAAAAACTATATAATCTCATTAGTCATGGAGTTTATAATTGAAGAAGTTATTAATCCTAGTAAATTAGTAAAGAATGGTTAGGAATGCTTTGGAATATTTGAATATCTGGAATCAAACACATGTTATTTCCACTAATCTGCGAGTATCATGGGCTATAACTTGAGAATTCCCATTATTAATGTAGTTTCTTATCGAAGAATCCAAACATTCTTGAGAATCATTCCGGATATGTCATGAATCCTTTGGAATCTATGAATATCATGGTTCAAATTCTTTAAAATGCCAGTAATCCAAGAGTATCAAGGGCTAAATATCAATAACATCCATTAATTACGGAATTAAACTCTGAGGTGTCATTTATCAACATGATTCATGAACATGAAATTCCCATTAATCCGCGAATATCATTGATTACAACTTCAAAATCCCATAATGTATGGATTTTTTTAGTGAAGATGCTAATAAACCATAAAAAGCTGTACAGATTGGCCAGATATCCTTTGAATCATTGAATATAATAGACCAAATTTTTGAAAATCCCATTTATTTGATAGTATTAGCCTAAATTTTCTATATTCCCCATTATTCGTGTAGTTTCTTATCGAAGTGTCCAAACATTCTTCAGAATCATTCCAGATATGTCATGAATCCTTTGGAATCTATGAATATCATGGTCCAAATTTTTGAAAATCCCATTTATTTGATAGTATTAGCCTAAATTTTCTATATTCTCCATTATTCATGGAGTTTCTTATCGAAGTGTCCAAACATTCTTCAGAATCATTCCAGATATGTCATGAATCCTTTGGAATCTATGAATATCATGGTCCAAATTTTTGAAAATCCCATTTATTTGATAGTATTAGCCTAAATTTTCTATATTCCCCATTATTCGTGTAGTTTCTTATCGAAGTGTCCAAACATTCTTCAGAATCATTCCAGATATGTCATGAATCCTTTGGAATCTATGAATATCATGGTCCAAATTTTTGAAAATCCCATTTATTTGATAGTATTAGCCTAAATTTTCTATATTCTCCATTATTCATGGAGTTTCTTATCGAAGTGTCCAAAATTCCCTGTGAATCAATTCAGATAATGCGAGAATTCTTAAGAATTATTGAAAATCGTGGCCCAAATTTTGAAAATCCCATTTATTTGAGACTATCAAGGACCAAAAACTAAATAATCCCATTAGTCATGGAGTTTATAATTGAAGAAGTTAATAATCCTTGTAAATTAGTAAAGAATGGTAAGGAATCCTTTGGAATATTTGAATATCTGGAATCAAACACATGATATTTCCACTAATCTTCGAGTATCATGGGCTAAAACTTGAGAATTCCCATTATTCGTGTAGTTTCTTATCGAAGAGTCCAAACATTCTTGAGAATCATTCCGAATATGTCATGAATCCTTTAGAATCTATGAATATCATGGTCCAAATTCTTGAAAATCCCATTTAATTGAGAGTGTATTTGGCTAAATTTTCTATATTCCCCATTATTCATGGAGTTTCTTATCAAAGAGTCCAAACATTCTTGATAATCATTCCAGATATGTCATGAATCCTTTGGAATCTATGAATATCATGGTTCAAATTCTTTAAAATGCGAGTAATCCAAGAGTATCAAGGGCTAAATATCAATAACATCCATTAATTACGGAATTAAACTCTGAGGTGTCATTTATCAACATGATTCATGAACATGAAATTCCCATTAATCCGCGAATATCATTGATTAAAACTTCAAAATCCCATAATGTATGGATTGTTTTAGTGAAGATGCTAATAACCCATAAAAAGCTGTACAGATTGGCCAGATATCCTTTGAATCATTGTATATAATGGACCAAATTTTTGAAAATCCCATTTATTTGAGAGTGTATTAGCCTAAATTTTCTATATTCCCCATTATTCGTGTAGTTTCTTATCGAAGTGTCCAAACATTCTTCAGAATCATTCCAGATATGTCATGAATCCTTTGGAATCTATGAATATCATGGTCCAAATTTTTGAAAATCCCATTTATTTGATAGTATTAGCCTAAATTTTCTATATTCTCCATTATTCATGGAGTTTCTTATCGAAGTGTCCAAACATTCTTCAGAATCATTCCAGATATGTCATGAATCCTTTGGAATCTATGAATATCATGGTCCAAATTTTTGAAAATCCCATTTATTTGATAGTATTAGCCTAAATTTTCTATATTCCCCATTATTCGTGTAGTTTCTTATCGAAGTGTCCAAACATTCTTCAGAATCATTCCAGATATGTCATGAATCCTTTGGAATCTATGAATATCATGGTCCAAATTTTTGAAAATCCCATTTATTTGATAGTATTAGCCTAAATTTTCTATATTCTCCATTATTCATGGAGTTTCTTATCGAAGTGTCCAAAATTCCCTGTGAATCAATTCAGATAATGCGAGAATTCTTAAGAATTATTGAAAATCGTGGCCCAAATTTTGAAAATCCCATTTATTTGAGACTATCAAGGACCAAAAACTAAATAATCCCATTAGTCATGGAGTTTATAATTGAAGAAGTTAATAATCCTTGTAAATTAGTAAAGAATGGTAAGGAATCCTTTGGAATATTTGAATATCTGGAATCAAACACATGATATTTCCACTAATCTTCGAGTATCATGGGCTAAAACTTGAGAATTCCCATTATTCGTGTAGTTTCTTATCGAAGAGTCCAAACATTCTTGAGAATCATTCCGAATATGTCATGAATCCTTTAGAATCTATGAATATCATGGTCCAAATTCTTGAAAATCCCATTTAATTGAGAGTGTATTTGGCTAAATTTTCTATATTCCCCATTATTCATGGAGTTTCTTATCAAAGAGTCCAAACATTCTTGATAATCATTCCAGATATGTCATGAATCCTTTGGAATCTATGAATATCATGGTTCAAATTCTTTAAAATGCGAGTAATCCAAGAGTATCAAGGGCTAAATATCAATAACATCCATTAATTACGGAATTAAACTCTGAGGTGTCATTTATCAACATGATTCATGAACATGAAATTCCCATTAATCCGCGAATATCATTGATTAAAACTTCAAAATCCCATAATGTATGGATTGTTTTAGTGAAGATGCTAATAACCCATAAAAAGCTGTACAGATTGGCCAGATATCCTTTGAATCATTGTATATAATGGACCAAATTTTTGAAAATCCCATTTATTTGAGAGTGTATTAGCCTAAATTTTCTATATTCCCCATTATTCGTGTAGTTTCTTATCGAAGTGTCCAAACATTCTTCATAATCATTCCAGATATGTCATGAATCCTTTGGAATCTATGAATATCATGGTCCAAATTTTTGAAAATCCCATTTATTTGAGACTATCAAGGACCAAAAACTATATAATCTCATTAGTCATGGAGTTTATAATTGAAGAAGTTATTAATCCTAGTAAATTAGTAAAGAATGGTTAGGAATGCTTTGGAATATTTGAATATCTGGAATCAAACACATGTTATTTCCACTAATCTGCGAGTATCATGGGCTATAACTTGAGAATTCCCATTATTAATGTAGTTTCTTATCGAAGAATCCAAACATTCTTGAGAATCATTCCGGATATGTCATGAATCCTTTGGAATCTATGAATATCATGGTTCAAATTCTTTAAAATGCCAGTAATCCAAGAGTATCAAGGGCTAAATATCAATAACATCCATTAATTACGGAATTAAACTCTGAGGTGTCATTTATCAACATGATTCATGAACATGAAATTCCCATTAATCCGCGAATATCATTGATTACAACTTCAAAATCCCATAATGTATGGATTTTTTTAGTGAAGATGCTAATAAACCATAAAAAGCTGTACAGATTGGCCAGATATCCTTTGAATCATTGAATATAATAGACCAAATTTTTGAAAATCCCATTTATTTGATAGTATTAGCCTAAATTTTCTATATTCCCCATTATTCGTGTAGTTTCTTATCGAAGTGTCCAAACATTCTTCAGAATCATTCCAGATATGTCATGAATCCTTTGGAATCTATGAATATCATGGTCCAAATTTTTGAAAATCCCATTTATTTGATAGTATTAGCCTAAATTTTCTATATTCTCCATTATTCATGGAGTTTCTTATCGAAGTGTCCAAACATTCTTCAGAATCATTCCAGATATGTCATGAATCCTTTGGAATCTATGAATATCATGGTCCAAATTTTTGAAAATCCCATTTATTTGATAGTATTAGCCTAAATTTTCTATATTCCCCATTATTCGTGTAGTTTCTTATCGAAGTGTCCAAACATTCTTCAGAATCATTCCAGATATGTCATGAATCCTTTGGAATCTATGAATATCATGGTCCAAATTTTTGAAAATCCCATTTATTTGATAGTATTAGCCTAAATTTTCTATATTCTCCATTATTCATGGAGTTTCTTATCGAAGTGTCCAAAATTCCCTGTGAATCAATTCAGATAATGCGAGAATTCTTAAGAATTATTGAAAATCGTGGCCCAAATTTTGAAAATCCCATTTATTTGAGACTATCAAGGACCAAAAACTAAATAATCCCATTAGTCATGGAGTTTATAATTGAAGAAGTTAATAATCCTTGTAAATTAGTAAAGAATGGTAAGGAATCCTTTGGAATATTTGAATATCTGGAATCAAACACATGATATTTCCACTAATCTTCGAGTATCATGGGCTAAAACTTGAGAATTCCCATTATTCGTGTAGTTTCTTATCGAAGAGTCCAAACATTCTTGAGAATCATTCCGAATATGTCATGAATCCTTTAGAATCTATGAATATCATGGTCCAAATTCTTGAAAATCCCATTTAATTGAGAGTGTATTTGGCTAAATTTTCTATATTCCCCATTATTCATGGAGTTTCTTATCAAAGAGTCCAAACATTCTTGAGAATCATTCCAGATATGTCATGAATCCTTTGGAATCTATGAATATCATGGTCCAAATTTTTGAAAATCCCATTTATTTGAGACTATCAAGGACCAAAAACTAAATAATCCCATTAGTCATGGAGTTTATAATTGAAGAAGTTAATAATCCTTGTAAATTAGTAAAGAATGGTAAGGAATCCTTTGGAATATTTGAATATCTGGAATCAAACACATGATATTTCCACTAATCTTCGAGTATCATGGGCTAAAACTTGAGAATTCCCATTATTCGTGTAGTTTCTTATCGAAGAGTCCAAACATTCTTGAGAATCATTCCGAATATGTCATGAATCCTTTAGAATCTATGAATATCATGGTCCAAATTCTTGAAAATCCCATTTAATTGAGAGTGTATTTGGCTAAATTTTCTATATTCCCCATTATTCATGGAGTTTCTTATCGAAGTGTCCAAACATTCTTCATAATCATTCCAGATATGTCATGAATCCTTTGGAATCTATGAATATCATGGTCCAAATTTTTGAAAATCCCATTTATTTGAGACTATCAAGGACCAAAAACTAAATAATCCCATTAGTCATGGAGTTTATAATTGAAGAAGTTAATAATCCTTGTAAATTAGTAAAGAATGGTAAGGAATCCTTTGGAATATTTGAATATCTGGAATCAAACACATGATATTTCCACTAATCTTCGAGTATCATGGGCTAAAACTTGAGAATTCCCATTATTCGTGTAGTTTCTTATCGAAGAGTCCAAACATTCTTGATAATCATTCCAGATATGTCATGAATCCTTTGGAATCTATGAATATCATGGTTCAAATTCTTTAAAATGCGAGTAATCCAAGAGTATCAAGGGCTAAATATCAATAACATCCATTAATTACGGAATTAAACTCTGAGGTGTCATTTATCAACATGATTCATGAACATGAAATTCCCATTAATCCGCGAATATCATTGATTAAAACTTCAAAATCCCATAATGTATGGATTGTTTTAGTGAAGATGCTAATAACCCATAAAAAGCTGTACAGATTGGCCAGATATCCTTTGAATCATTGTATATAATGGACCAAATTTTTGAAAATCCCATTTATTTGAGAGTGTATTAGCCTAAATTTTCTATATTCCCCATTATTCGTGTAGTTTCTTATCGAAGTGTCCAAACATTCTTCATAATCATTCCAGATATGTCATGAATCCTTTGGAATCTATGAATATCATGGTCCAAATTTTTGAAAATCCCATTTATTTGAGACTATCAAGGACCAAAAACTATATAATCTCATTAGTCATGGAGTTTATAATTGAAGAAGTTATTAATCCTAGTAAATTAGTAAAGAATGGTTAGGAATGCTTTGGAATATTTGAATATCTGGAATCAAACACATGTTATTTCCACTAATCTGCGAGTATCATGGGCTATAACTTGAGAATTCCCATTATTAATGTAGTTTCTTATCGAAGAATCCAAACATTCTTGAGAATCATTCCGGATATGTCATGAATCCTTTGGAATCTATGAATATCATGGTTCAAATTCTTTAAAATGCCAGTAATCCAAGAGTATCAAGGGCTAAATATCAATAACATCCATTAATTACGGAATTAAACTCTGAGGTGTCATTTATCAACATGATTCATGAACATGAAATTCCCATTAATCCGCGAATATCATTGATTACAACTTCAAAATCCCATAATGTATGGATTTTTTTAGTGAAGATGCTAATAAACCATAAAAAGCTGTACAGATTGGCCAGATATCCTTTGAATCATTGAATATAATAGACCAAATTTTTGAAAATCCCATTTATTTGATAGTATTAGCCTAAATTTTCTATATTCCCCATTATTCGTGTAGTTTCTTATCGAAGTGTCCAAACATTCTTCAGAATCATTCCAGATATGTCATGAATCCTTTGGAATCTATGAATATCATGGTCCAAATTTTTGAAAATCCCATTTATTTGATAGTATTAGCCTAAATTTTCTATATTCTCCATTATTCATGGAGTTTCTTATCGAAGTGTCCAAACATTCTTCAGAATCATTCCAGATATGTCATGAATCCTTTGGAATCTATGAATATCATGGTCCAAATTTTTGAAAATCCCATTTATTTGATAGTATTAGCCTAAATTTTCTATATTCCCCATTATTCGTGTAGTTTCTTATCGAAGTGTCCAAACATTCTTCAGAATCATTCCAGATATGTCATGAATCCTTTGGAATCTATGAATATCATGGTCCAAATTTTTGAAAATCCCATTTATTTGATAGTATTAGCCTAAATTTTCTATATTCTCCATTATTCATGGAGTTTCTTATCGAAGTGTCCAAAATTCCCTGTGAATCAATTCAGATAATGCGAGAATTCTTAAGAATTATTGAAAATCGTGGCCCAAATTTTGAAAATCCCATTTATTTGAGACTATCAAGGACCAAAAACTAAATAATCCCATTAGTCATGGAGTTTATAATTGAAGAAGTTAATAATCCTTGTAAATTAGTAAAGAATGGTAAGGAATCCTTTGGAATATTTGAATATCTGGAATCAAACACATGATATTTCCACTAATCTTCGAGTATCATGGGCTAAAACTTGAGAATTCCCATTATTCGTGTAGTTTCTTATCGAAGAGTCCAAACATTCTTGAGAATCATTCCGAATATGTCATGAATCCTTTAGAATCTATGAATATCATGGTCCAAATTCTTGAAAATCCCATTTAATTGAGAGTGTATTTGGCTAAATTTTCTATATTCCCCATTATTCATGGAGTTTCTTATCAAAGAGTCCAAACATTCTTGATAATCATTCCAGATATGTCATGAATCCTTTGGAATCTATGAATATCATGGTTCAAATTCTTTAAAATGCGAGTAATCCAAGAGTATCAAGGGCTAAATATCAATAACATCCATTAATTACGGAATTAAACTCTGAGGTGTCATTTATCAACATGATTCATGAACATGAAATTCCCATTAATCCGCGAATATCATTGATTAAAACTTCAAAATCCCATAATGTATGGATTGTTTTAGTGAAGATGCTAATAACCCATAAAAAGCTGTACAGATTGGCCAGATATCCTTTGAATCATTGTATATAATGGACCAAATTTTTGAAAATCCCATTTATTTGAGAGTGTATTAGCCTAAATTTTCTATATTCCCCATTATTCGTGTAGTTTCTTATCGAAGTGTCCAAACATTCTTCAGAATCATTCCAGATATGTCATGAATCCTTTGGAATCTATGAATATCATGGTCCAAATTTTTGAAAATCCCATTTATTTGATAGTATTAGCCTAAATTTTCTATATTCTCCATTATTCATGGAGTTTCTTATCGAAGTGTCCAAACATTCTTCAGAATCATTCCAGATATGTCATGAATCCTTTGGAATCTATGAATATCATGGTCCAAATTTTTGAAAATCCCATTTATTTGATAGTATTAGCCTAAATTTTCTATATTCCCCATTATTCGTGTAGTTTCTTATCGAAGTGTCCAAACATTCTTCAGAATCATTCCAGATATGTCATGAATCCTTTGGAATCTATGAATATCATGGTCCAAATTTTTGAAAATCCCATTTATTTGATAGTATTAGCCTAAATTTTCTATATTCTCCATTATTCATGGAGTTTCTTATCGAAGTGTCCAAAATTCCCTGTGAATCAATTCAGATAATGCGAGAATTCTTAAGAATTATTGAAAATCGTGGCCCAAATTTTGAAAATCCCATTTATTTGAGACTATCAAGGACCAAAAACTAAATAATCCCATTAGTCATGGAGTTTATAATTGAAGAAGTTAATAATCCTTGTAAATTAGTAAAGAATGGTAAGGAATCCTTTGGAATATTTGAATATCTGGAATCAAACACATGATATTTCCACTAATCTTCGAGTATCATGGGCTAAAACTTGAGAATTCCCATTATTCGTGTAGTTTCTTATCGAAGAGTCCAAACATTCTTGAGAATCATTCCGAATATGTCATGAATCCTTTAGAATCTATGAATATCATGGTCCAAATTCTTGAAAATCCCATTTAATTGAGAGTGTATTTGGCTAAATTTTCTATATTCCCCATTATTCATGGAGTTTCTTATCAAAGAGTCCAAACATTCTTGATAATCATTCCAGATATGTCATGAATCCTTTGGAATCTATGAATATCATGGTTCAAATTCTTTAAAATGCGAGTAATCCAAGAGTATCAAGGGCTAAATATCAATAACATCCATTAATTACGGAATTAAACTCTGAGGTGTCATTTATCAACATGATTCATGAACATGAAATTCCCATTAATCCGCGAATATCATTGATTAAAACTTCAAAATCCCATAATGTATGGATTGTTTTAGTGAAGATGCTAATAACCCATAAAAAGCTGTACAGATTGGCCAGATATCCTTTGAATCATTGTATATAATGGACCAAATTTTTGAAAATCCCATTTATTTGAGAGTGTATTAGCCTAAATTTTCTATATTCCCCATTATTCGTGTAGTTTCTTATCGAAGTGTCCAAACATTCTTCATAATCATTCCAGATATGTCATGAATCCTTTGGAATCTATGAATATCATGGTCCAAATTTTTGAAAATCCCATTTATTTGATAGTATTAGCCTAAATTTTCTATATTCTCCATTATTCATGGAGTTTCTTATCGAAGTGTCCAAAATTCCCTGTGAATCAATTCAGATAATGCGAGAATTCTTAAGAATTATTGAAAATCGTGGCCCAAATTTTGAAAATCCCATTTATTTGAGACTATCAAGGACCAAAAACTAAATAATCCCATTAGTCATGGAGTTTATAATTGAAGAAGTTAATAATCCTTGTAAATTAGTAAAGAATGGTAAGGAATCCTTTGGAATATTTGAATATCTGGAATCAAACACATGATATTTCCACTAATCTTCGAGTATCATGGGCTAAAACTTGAGAATTCCCATTATTCGTGTAGTTTCTTATCGAAGAGTCCAAACATTCTTGAGAATCATTCCGAATATGTCATGAATCCTTTAGAATCTATGAATATCATGGTCCAAATTCTTGAAAATCCCATTTAATTGAGAGTGTATTTGGCTAAATTTTCTATATTCCCCATTATTCATGGAGTTTCTTATCAAAGAGTCCAAACATTCTTGATAATCATTCCAGATATGTCATGAATCCTTTGGAATCTATGAATATCATGGTTCAAATTCTTTAAAATGCGAGTAATCCAAGAGTATCAAGGGCTAAATATCAATAACATCCATTAATTACGGAATTAAACTCTGAGGTGTCATTTATCAACATGATTCATGAACATGAAATTCCCATTAATCCGCGAATATCATTGATTAAAACTTCAAAATCCCATAATGTATGGATTGTTTTAGTGAAGATGCTAATAACCCATAAAAAGCTGTACAGATTGGCCAGATATCCTTTGAATCATTGTATATAATGGACCAAATTTTTGAAAATCCCATTTATTTGAGAGTGTATTAGCCTAAATTTTCTATATTCCCCATTATTCGTGTAGTTTCTTATCGAAGTGTCCAAACATTCTTCATAATCATTCCAGATATGTCATGAATCCTTTGGAATCTATGAATATCATGGTCCAAATTTTTGAAAATCCCATTTATTTGAGACTATCAAGGACCAAAAACTATATAATCTCATTAGTCATGGAGTTTATAATTGAAGAAGTTATTAATCCTAGTAAATTAGTAAAGAATGGTTAGGAATCCTTTGGAATATTTGAATATCTGGAATCAAACACATGTTATTTCCACTAATCTGCGAGTATCATGGGCTATAACTTGAGAATTCCCATTATTAATGTAGTTTCTTATCGAAGAATCCAAACATTCTTGAGAATCATTCCGGATATGTCATGAATCCTTTGGAATCTATGAATATCATGGTTCAAATTCTTTAAAATGCCAGTAATCCAAGAGTATCAAGGGCTAAATATCAATAACATCCATTAATTACGGAATTAAACTCTGAGGTGTCATTTATCAACATGATTCATGAACATGAAATTCCCATTAATCCGCGAATATCATTGATTACAACTTCAAAATCCCATAATGTATGGATTTTTTTAGTGAAGATGCTAATAAACCATAAAAAGCTGTACAGATTGGCCAGATATCCTTTGAATCATTGAATATAATAGACCAAATTTTTGAAAATCCCATTTATTTGATAGTATTAGCCTAAATTTTCTATATTCCCCATTATTCGTGTAGTTTCTTATCGAAGTGTCCAAACATTCTTCAGAATCATTCCAGATATGTCATGAATCCTTTGGAATCTATGAATATCATGGTCCAAATTTTTGAAAATCCCATTTATTTGATAGTATTAGCCTAAATTTTCTATATTCTCCATTATTCATGGAGTTTCTTATCGAAGTGTCCAAAATTCCCTGTGAATCAATTCAGATAATGCGAGAATTCTTAAGAATTATTGAAAATCGTGGCCCAAATTTTGAAAATCCCATTTATTTGAGACTATCAAGGACCAAAAACTAAATAATCCCATTAGTCATGGAGTTTATAATTGAAGAAGTTAATAATCCTTGTAAATTAGTAAAGAATGGTAAGGAATCCTTTGGAATATTTGAATATCTGGAATCAAACACATGATATTTCCACTAATCTTCGAGTATCATGGGCTAAAACTTGAGAATTCCCATTATTCGTGTAGTTTCTTATCGAAGAGTCCAAACATTCTTGAGAATCATTCCGAATATGTCATGAATCCTTTAGAATCTATGAATATCATGGTCCAAATTCTTGAAAATCCCATTTAATTGAGAGTGTATTTGGCTAAATTTTCTATATTCCCCATTATTCATGGAGTTTCTTATCAAAGAGTCCAAACATTCTTGATAATCATTCCAGATATGTCATGAATCCTTTGGAATCTATGAATATCATGGTTCAAATTCTTTAAAATGCGAGTAATCCAAGAGTATCAAGGGCTAAATATCAATAACATCCATTAATTACGGAATTAAACTCTGAGGTGTCATTTATCAACATGATTCATGAACATGAAATTCCCATTAATCCGCGAATATCATTGATTAAAACTTCAAAATCCCATAATGTATGGATTGTTTTAGTGAAGATGCTAATAACCCATAAAAAGCTGTACAGATTGGCCAGATATCCTTTGAATCATTGTATATAATGGACCAAATTTTTGAAAATCCCATTTATTTGAGAGTGTATTAGCCTAAATTTTCTATATTCCCCATTATTCGTGTAGTTTCTTATCGAAGTGTCCAAACATTCTTCATAATCATTCCAGATATGTCATGAATCCTTTGGAATCTATGAATATCATGGTCCAAATTTTTGAAAATCCCATTTATTTGAGACTATCAAGGACCAAAAACTATATAATCTCATTAGTCATGGAGTTTATAATTGAAGAAGTTATTAATCCTAGTAAATTAGTAAAGAATGGTTAGGAATCCTTTGGAATATTTGAATATCTGGAATCAAACACATGTTATTTCCACTAATCTGCGAGTATCATGGGCTATAACTTGAGAATTCCCATTATTAATGTAGTTTCTTATCGAAGAATCCAAACATTCTTGAGAATCATTCCGGATATGTCATGAATCCTTTGGAATCTATGAATATCATGGTTCAAATTCTTTAAAATGCCAGTAATCCAAGAGTATCAAGGGCTAAATATCAATAACATCCATTAATTACGGAATTAAACTCTGAGGTGTCATTTATCAACATGATTCATGAACATGAAATTCCCATTAATCCGCGAATATCATTGATTACAACTTCAAAATCCCATAATGTATGGATTTTTTTAGTGAAGATGCTAATAAACCATAAAAAGCTGTACAGATTGGCCAGATATCCTTTGAATCATTGAATATAATAGACCAAATTTTTGAAAATCCCATTTATTTGATAGTATTAGCCTAAATTTTCTATATTCCCCATTATTCGTGTAGTTTCTTATCGAAGTGTCCAAACATTCTTCAGAATCATTCCAGATATGTCATGAATCCTTTGGAATCTATGAATATCATGGTCCAAATTTTTGAAAATCCCATTTATTTGATAGTATTAGCCTAAATTTTCTATATTCTCCATTATTCATGGAGTTTCTTATCGAAGTGTCCAAAATTCCCTGTGAATCAATTCAGATAATGCGAGAATTCTTAAGAATTATTGAAAATCGTGGCCCAAATTTTGAAAATCCCATTTATTTGAGACTATCAAGGACCAAAAACTAAATAATCCCATTAGTCATGGAGTTTATAATTGAAGAAGTTAATAATCCTTGTAAATTAGTAAAGAATGGTAAGGAATCCTTTGGAATATTTGAATATCTGGAATCAAACACATGATATTTCCACTAATCTTCGAGTATCATGGGCTAAAACTTGAGAATTCCCATTATTCGTGTAGTTTCTTATCGAAGAGTCCAAACATTCTTGAGAATCATTCCGAATATGTCATGAATCCTTTAGAATCTATGAATATCATGGTCCAAATTCTTGAAAATCCCATTTAATTGAGAGTGTATTTGGCTAAATTTTCTATATTCCCCATTATTCATGGAGTTTCTTATCAAAGAGTCCAAACATTCTTGATAATCATTCCAGATATGTCATGAATCCTTTGGAATCTATGAATATCATGGTTCAAATTCTTTAAAATGCGAGTAATCCAAGAGTATCAAGGGCTAAATATCAATAACATCCATTAATTACGGAATTAAACTCTGAGGTGTCATTTATCAACATGATTCATGAACATGAAATTCCCATTAATCCGCGAATATCATTGATTAAAACTTCAAAATCCCATAATGTATGGATTGTTTTAGTGAAGATGCTAATAACCCATAAAAAGCTGTACAGATTGGCCAGATATCCTTTGAATCATTGTATATAATGGACCAAATTTTTGAAAATCCCATTTATTTGAGAGTGTATTAGCCTAAATTTTCTATATTCCCCATTATTCGTGTAGTTTCTTATCGAAGTGTCCAAACATTCTTCATAATCATTCCAGATATGTCATGAATCCTTTGGAATCTATGAATATCATGGTCCAAATTTTTGAAAATCCCATTTATTTGAGACTATCAAGGACCAAAAACTATATAATCTCATTAGTCATGGAGTTTATAATTGAAGAAGTTATTAATCCTAGTAAATTAGTAAAGAATGGTTAGGAATGCTTTGGAATATTTGAATATCTGGAATCAAACACATGTTATTTCCACTAATCTGCGAGTATCATGGGCTATAACTTGAGAATTCCCATTATTAATGTAGTTTCTTATCGAAGAATCCAAACATTCTTGAGAATCATTCCGGATATGTCATGAATCCTTTGGAATCTATGAATATCATGGTTCAAATTCTTTAAAATGCCAGTAATCCAAGAGTATCAAGGGCTAAATATCAATAACATCCATTAATTACGGAATTAAACTCTGAGGTGTCATTTATCAACATGATTCATGAACATGAAATTCCCATTAATCCGCGAATATCATTGATTACAACTTCAAAATCCCATAATGTATGGATTTTTTTAGTGAAGATGCTAATAAACCATAAAAAGCTGTACAGATTGGCCAGATATCCTTTGAATCATTGAATATAATAGACCAAATTTTTGAAAATCCCATTTATTTGATAGTATTAGCCTAAATTTTCTATATTCCCCATTATTCGTGTAGTTTCTTATCGAAGTGTCCAAACATTCTTCAGAATCATTCCAGATATGTCATGAATCCTTTGGAATCTATGAATATCATGGTCCAAATTTTTGAAAATCCCATTTATTTGATAGTATTAGCCTAAATTTTCTATATTCTCCATTATTCATGGAGTTTCTTATCGAAGTGTCCAAAATTCCCTGTGAATCAATTCAGATAATGCGAGAATTCTTAAGAATTATTGAAAATCGTGGCCCAAATTTTGAAAATCCCATTTATTTGAGACTATCAAGGACCAAAAACTAAATAATCCCATTAGTCATGGAGTTTATAATTGAAGAAGTTAATAATCCTTGTAAATTAGTAAAGAATGGTAAGGAATCCTTTGGAATATTTGAATATCTGGAATCAAACACATGATATTTCCACTAATCTTCGAGTATCATGGGCTAAAACTTGAGAATTCCCATTATTCGTGTAGTTTCTTATCGAAGAGTCCAAACATTCTTGAGAATCATTCCGAATATGTCATGAATCCTTTAGAATCTATGAATATCATGGTCCAAATTCTTGAAAATCCCATTTAATTGAGAGTGTATTTGGCTAAATTTTCTATATTCCCCATTATTCATGGAGTTTCTTATCAAAGAGTCCAAACATTCTTGATAATCATTCCAGATATGTCATGAATCCTTTGGAATCTATGAATATCATGGTTCAAATTCTTTAAAATGCGAGTAATCCAAGAGTATCAAGGGCTAAATATCAATAACATCCATTAATTACGGAATTAAACTCTGAGGTGTCATTTATCAACATGATTCATGAACATGAAATTCCCATTAATCCGCGAATATCATTGATTAAAACTTCAAAATCCCATAATGTATGGATTGTTTTAGTGAAGATGCTAATAACCCATAAAAAGCTGTACAGATTGGCCAGATATCCTTTGAATCATTGTATATAATGGACCAAATTTTTGAAAATCCCATTTATTTGAGAGTGTATTAGCCTAAATTTTCTATATTCCCCATTATTCGTGTAGTTTCTTATCGAAGTGTCCAAACATTCTTCATAATCATTCCAGATATGTCATGAATCCTTTGGAATCTATGAATATCATGGTCCAAATTTTTGAAAATCCCATTTATTTGATAGTATTAGCCTAAATTTTCTATATTCTCCATTATTCATGGAGTTTCTTATCGAAGTGTCCAAAATTCCCTGTGAATCAATTCAGATAATGCGAGAATTCTTAAGAATTATTGAAAATCGTGGCCCAAATTTTGAAAATCCCATTTATTTGAGACTATCAAGGACCAAAAACTAAATAATCCCATTAGTCATGGAGTTTATAATTGAAGAAGTTAATAATCCTTGTAAATTAGTAAAGAATGGTAAGGAATCCTTTGGAATATTTGAATATCTGGAATCAAACACATGATATTTCCACTAATCTTCGAGTATCATGGGCTAAAACTTGAGAATTCCCATTATTCGTGTAGTTTCTTATCGAAGAGTCCAAACATTCTTGAGAATCATTCCGAATATGTCATGAATCCTTTAGAATCTATGAATATCATGGTCCAAATTCTTGAAAATCCCATTTAATTGAGAGTGTATTTGGCTAAATTTTCTATATTCCCCATTATTCATGGAGTTTCTTATCAAAGAGTCCAAACATTCTTGATAATCATTCCAGATATGTCATGAATCCTTTGGAATCTATGAATATCATGGTTCAAATTCTTTAAAATGCGAGTAATCCAAGAGTATCAAGGGCTAAATATCAATAACATCCATTAATTACGGAATTAAACTCTGAGGTGTCATTTATCAACATGATTCATGAACATGAAATTCCCATTAATCCGCGAATATCATTGATTAAAACTTCAAAATCCCATAATGTATGGATTGTTTTAGTGAAGATGCTAATAACCCATAAAAAGCTGTACAGATTGGCCAGATATCCTTTGAATCATTGTATATAATGGACCAAATTTTTGAAAATCCCATTTATTTGAGAGTGTATTAGCCTAAATTTTCTATATTCCCCATTATTCGTGTAGTTTCTTATCGAAGTGTCCAAACATTCTTCATAATCATTCCAGATATGTCATGAATCCTTTGGAATCTATGAATATCATGGTCCAAATTTTTGAAAATCCCATTTATTTGAGACTATCAAGGACCAAAAACTATATAATCTCATTAGTCATGGAGTTTATAATTGAAGAAGTTATTAATCCTAGTAAATTAGTAAAGAATGGTTAGGAATCCTTTGGAATATTTGAATATCTGGAATCAAACACATGTTATTTCCACTAATCTGCGAGTATCATGGGCTATAACTTGAGAATTCCCATTATTAATGTAGTTTCTTATCGAAGAATCCAAACATTCTTGAGAATCATTCCGGATATGTCATGAATCCTTTGGAATCTATGAATATCATGGTTCAAATTCTTTAAAATGCCAGTAATCCAAGAGTATCAAGGGCTAAATATCAATAACATCCATTAATTACGGAATTAAACTCTGAGGTGTCATTTATCAACATGATTCATGAACATGAAATTCCCATTAATCCGCGAATATCATTGATTACAACTTCAAAATCCCATAATGTATGGATTTTTTTAGTGAAGATGCTAATAAACCATAAAAAGCTGTACAGATTGGCCAGATATCCTTTGAATCATTGAATATAATAGACCAAATTTTTGAAAATCCCATTTATTTGATAGTATTAGCCTAAATTTTCTATATTCCCCATTATTCGTGTAGTTTCTTATCGAAGTGTCCAAACATTCTTCAGAATCATTCCAGATATGTCATGAATCCTTTGGAATCTATGAATATCATGGTCCAAATTTTTGAAAATCCCATTTATTTGATAGTATTAGCCTAAATTTTCTATATTCTCCATTATTCATGGAGTTTCTTATCGAAGTGTCCAAAATTCCCTGTGAATCAATTCAGATAATGCGAGAATTCTTAAGAATTATTGAAAATCGTGGCCCAAATTTTGAAAATCCCATTTATTTGAGACTATCAAGGACCAAAAACTAAATAATCCCATTAGTCATGGAGTTTATAATTGAAGAAGTTAATAATCCTTGTAAATTAGTAAAGAATGGTAAGGAATCCTTTGGAATATTTGAATATCTGGAATCAAACACATGATATTTCCACTAATCTTCGAGTATCATGGGCTAAAACTTGAGAATTCCCATTATTCGTGTAGTTTCTTATCGAAGAGTCCAAACATTCTTGAGAATCATTCCGAATATGTCATGAATCCTTTAGAATCTATGAATATCATGGTCCAAATTCTTGAAAATCCCATTTAATTGAGAGTGTATTTGGCTAAATTTTCTATATTCCCCATTATTCATGGAGTTTCTTATCAAAGAGTCCAAACATTCTTGATAATCATTCCAGATATGTCATGAATCCTTTGGAATCTATGAATATCATGGTTCAAATTCTTTAAAATGCGAGTAATCCAAGAGTATCAAGGGCTAAATATCAATAACATCCATTAATTACGGAATTAAACTCTGAGGTGTCATTTATCAACATGATTCATGAACATGAAATTCCCATTAATCCGCGAATATCATTGATTAAAACTTCAAAATCCCATAATGTATGGATTGTTTTAGTGAAGATGCTAATAACCCATAAAAAGCTGTACAGATTGGCCAGATATCCTTTGAATCATTGTATATAATGGACCAAATTTTTGAAAATCCCATTTATTTGAGAGTGTATTAGCCTAAATTTTCTATATTCCCCATTATTCGTGTAGTTTCTTATCGAAGTGTCCAAACATTCTTCATAATCATTCCAGATATGTCATGAATCCTTTGGAATCTATGAATATCATGGTCCAAATTTTTGAAAATCCCATTTATTTGAGACTATCAAGGACCAAAAACTATATAATCTCATTAGTCATGGAGTTTATAATTGAAGAAGTTATTAATCCTAGTAAATTAGTAAAGAATGGTTAGGAATGCTTTGGAATATTTGAATATCTGGAATCAAACACATGTTATTTCCACTAATCTGCGAGTATCATGGGCTATAACTTGAGAATTCCCATTATTAATGTAGTTTCTTATCGAAGAATCCAAACATTCTTGAGAATCATTCCGGATATGTCATGAATCCTTTGGAATCTATGAATATCATGGTTCAAATTCTTTAAAATGCCAGTAATCCAAGAGTATCAAGGGCTAAATATCAATAACATCCATTAATTACGGAATTAAACTCTGAGGTGTCATTTATCAACATGATTCATGAACATGAAATTCCCATTAATCCGCGAATATCATTGATTACAACTTCAAAATCCCATAATGTATGGATTTTTTTAGTGAAGATGCTAATAAACCATAAAAAGCTGTACAGATTGGCCAGATATCCTTTGAATCATTGAATATAATAGACCAAATTTTTGAAAATCCCATTTATTTGATAGTATTAGCCTAAATTTTCTATATTCCCCATTATTCGTGTAGTTTCTTATCGAAGTGTCCAAACATTCTTCAGAATCATTCCAGATATGTCATGAATCCTTTGGAATCTATGAATATCATGGTCCAAATTTTTGAAAATCCCATTTATTTGATAGTATTAGCCTAAATTTTCTATATTCTCCATTATTCATGGAGTTTCTTATCGAAGTGTCCAAAATTCCCTGTGAATCAATTCAGATAATGCGAGAATTCTTAAGAATTATTGAAAATCGTGGCCCAAATTTTGAAAATCCCATTTATTTGAGACTATCAAGGACCAAAAACTAAATAATCCCATTAGTCATGGAGTTTATAATTGAAGAAGTTAATAATCCTTGTAAATTAGTAAAGAATGGTAAGGAATCCTTTGGAATATTTGAATATCTGGAATCAAACACATGATATTTCCACTAATCTTCGAGTATCATGGGCTAAAACTTGAGAATTCCCATTATTCGTGTAGTTTCTTATCGAAGAGTCCAAACATTCTTGAGAATCATTCCGAATATGTCATGAATCCTTTAGAATCTATGAATATCATGGTCCAAATTCTTGAAAATCCCATTTAATTGAGAGTGTATTTGGCTAAATTTTCTATATTCCCCATTATTCATGGAGTTTCTTATCAAAGAGTCCAAACATTCTTGATAATCATTCCAGATATGTCATGAATCCTTTGGAATCTATGAATATCATGGTTCAAATTCTTTAAAATGCGAGTAATCCAAGAGTATCAAGGGCTAAATATCAATAACATCCATTAATTACGGAATTAAACTCTGAGGTGTCATTTATCAACATGATTCATGAACATGAAATTCCCATTAATCCGCGAATATCATTGATTAAAACTTCAAAATCCCATAATGTATGGATTGTTTTAGTGAAGATGCTAATAACCCATAAAAAGCTGTACAGATTGGCCAGATATCCTTTGAATCATTGTATATAATGGACCAAATTTTTGAAAATCCCATTTATTTGAGAGTGTATTAGCCTAAATTTTCTATATTCCCCATTATTCGTGTAGTTTCTTATCGAAGTGTCCAAACATTCTTCATAATCATTCCAGATATGTCATGAATCCTTTGGAATCTATGAATATCATGGTCCAAATTTTTGAAAATCCCATTTATTTGAGACTATCAAGGACCAAAAACTATATAATCTCATTAGTCATGGAGTTTATAATTGAAGAAGTTATTAATCCTAGTAAATTAGTAAAGAATGGTTAGGAATCCTTTGGAATATTTGAATATCTGGAATCAAACACATGTTATTTCCACTAATCTGCGAGTATCATGGGCTATAACTTGAGAATTCCCATTATTAATGTAGTTTCTTATCGAAGAATCCAAACATTCTTGAGAATCATTCCGGATATGTCATGAATCCTTTGGAATCTATGAATATCATGGTTCAAATTCTTTAAAATGCCAGTAATCCAAGAGTATCAAGGGCTAAATATCAATAACATCCATTAATTACGGAATTAAACTCTGAAGTGTCATTTATCAACATGATTCATGAACATGAAATTCCCATTAATCCGCGAATATCATTGATTACAACTTCAAAATCCCATAATGTATGGATTTTTTTAGTGAAGATGCTAATAAACCATAAAAAGCTGTACAGATTGGCCAGATATCCTTTGAATCATTGAATATAATAGACCAAATTTTTGAAAATCCCATTTATTTGATAGTATTAGCCTAAATTTTCTATATTCCCCATTATTCGTGTAGTTTCTTATCGAAGTGTCCAAACATTCTTCAGAATCATTCCAGATATGTCATGAATCCTTTGGAATCTATGAATATCATGGTCCAAATTTTTGAAAATCCCATTTATTTGATAGTATTAGCCTAAATTTTCTATATTCTCCATTATTCATGGAGTTTCTTATCGAAGTGTCCAAAATTCCCTGTGAATCAATTCAGATAATGCGAGAATTCTTAAGAATTATTGAAAATCGTGGCCCAAATTTTGAAAATCCCATTTATTTGAGACTATCAATGACCAAAATCTAAATAATCCCATTAGTCATGGAGTTTATAATTGAAGAAGTTAATAATCCTTGTAAATTAGTAAAGAATGGTAAGGAATCCTTTGGAATATTTGAATATCTGGAATCAAACACATGATATTTCCACTAATCTTCGAGTATCATGGGCTAAAACTTGAGAATTCCCATTATTCGTGTAGTTTCTAATCGAAGAGTCCAAACATTCTTGAGAATCATTCCGGATATGTCATGAATCCTTTGGAATCTATGAATATCATGGTCCAAATTCTTGAAAATCCCATTTAATTGAGAGTGTATTTGGCTAAATTTTCTATATTCCCCATTATTCATGGAGTTTCTTATCAAAGAGTCCAAACATTCTTGATAATCATTCCAGATATGTCATGAATCCTTTGGAATCTATGAATATCATGGTTCAAATTCTTTAAAATGCGAGTAATCCAAGAGTATCAAGGGCTAAATATCAATAACATCCATTAATTACGGAATTAAACTCTGAGGTGTCATTTATCAACATGATTCATGAACATGAAATTCCCATTAATCCGCGATGATCATGGATTAATACTAAAAAATCCCATTATGTATAGATTGTATTAGTGAAGATGCTTATAACCCATACAAATCTGTACAGATTGGCCAGAAAACCTTTGAATCATTGAACATAATGGTCCAAATTTTTGAAAAGCCCATTTATTTGAGAGTATATTAGGCTAAATTATCTGCGAGTATCATGGGCTAAAACTTGAGAATTTCGATTATTAATGTAGTTTCTTATCGAAGAGTCCAAACATTCTTGAGGATCAATCCAGATATGTCATGAATCCTTTGGAATCTATGAATATCTTGGTCCAAATTCTTGAAAATCCCATTTAATTGAGAGTGTATTTGGCTAAATTTTCTATATTCCCCATTATTCATGGAGTTTCTTATCAAAGAGTCCAAACATTCTTGATAATCATTCCAGATATGTCATGAATCCTTTGGAATCTATGAATATCATGGTTCAAATTCTTTAAAATGCGAGTAATCCAAGATTATCAAGGGCTAAATATCAATAACATCCATTAATTACGGAATTAAACACTGAGGTGTCATTTATCAACATGATTCATGAACATGAAATTCCCATTAATCCGCGAATATCATTGATTAAAACTTCAAAATCCCATAATGTATGGATTGTTTTAGTGATGATGCTAATAACCCATAAAAAGCTGTACAGATTGGCCAGATATCCTTTGAATCATTGTATATAATGGACCAAATTTTTGAAAATCCCATTTATTTGAGAGTGTATTAGCCTAAATTTTCTATATTCCCCATTATTCGTGTAGTTTCTTATCGAAGTGTCCAAACATTCTTCAGAATCATTCCAGATATGTCATGAATCCTTTGGAATCTATGAATATCATGGTCCAAATTTTTGAAAATCCCATTTATTTGATAGTATTAGCCTAAATTTTCTATATTCTCCATTATTCATGGAGTTTCTTATCGAAGTGTCCAAAATTCCCTGTGAATCAATTCAGATAATGCGAGAATTCTTAAGAATTATTGAAAATCGTGGCCCAAATTTTGAAAATCCCATTTATTTGAGACTATCAAGGACCAAAAACTAAATAATCCCATTAGTCATGGAGTTTATAATTGAAGAAGTTAATAATCCTTGTAAATTAGTAAAGAATGGTAAGGAATCCTTTGGAATATTTGAATATCTGGAATCAAACACATGATATTTCCACTAATCTTCGAGTATCATGGGCTAAAACTTGAGAATTCCCATTATTCGTGTAGTTTCTTATCGAAGAGTCCAAACATTCTTGAGAATCATTCCGAATATGTCATGAATCCTTTAGAATCTATGAATATCATGGTCCAAATTCTTGAAAATCCCATTTAATTGAGAGTGTATTTGGCTAAATTTTCTATATTCCCCATTATTCATGGAGTTTCTTATCAAAGAGTCCAAACATTCTTGATAATCATTCCAGATATGTCATGAATCCTTTGGAATCTATGAATATCATGGTTCAAATTCTTTAAAATGCGAGTAATCCAAGAGTATCAAGGGCTAAATATCAATAACATCCATTAATTACGGAATTAAACTCTGAGGTGTCATTTATCAACATGATTCATGAACATGAAATTCCCATTAATCCGCGAATATCATTGATTAAAACTTCAAAATCCCATAATGTATGGATTGTTTTAGTGAAGATGCTAATAACCCATAAAAAGCTGTACAGATTGGCCAGATATCCTTTGAATCATTGTATATAATGGACCAAATTTTTGAAAATCCCATTTATTTGAGAGTGTATTAGCCTAAATTTTCTATATTCCCCATTATTCGTGTAGTTTCTTATCGAAGTGTCCAAACATTCTTCATAATCATTCCAGATATGTCATGAATCCTTTGGAATCTATGAATATCATGGTCCAAATTTTTGAAAATCCCATTTATTTGAGACTATCAAGGACCAAAAACTATATAATCTCATTAGTCATGGAGTTTATAATTGAAGAAGTTATTAATCCTAGTAAATTAGTAAAGAATGGTTAGGAATCCTTTGGAATATTTGAATATCTGGAATCAAACACATGTTATTTCCACTAATCTGCGAGTATCATGGGCTATAACTTGAGAATTCCCATTATTCGTGTAGTTTCTTATCGAAGTGTCCAAACATTATTCATAATCATTCCAGATATGTCATGAATCCTTTGGAATCTATGAATATCATGGTTCAAATTCTTTAAAATGCGAGTAATCCAAGAGTATCAAGGGCTAAATATCAATAACTTCCATTCATTACGGAATTAAACTCTGAGGTGTCATTTATCAACATGATTCATGAACATGAAATTCCCATTAATCCGCGATTATCATGGATTAATACTAAAAAATCCCATTATGTATAGATTGTATTAGTGAAGATGCTTATAACCCATACAAATCTGTACAGATTGGCCAGAAAACCTTTGAATCATTGAACATAATGGTCCAAATTTTTGAAAAGCCCATTTATTTGAGAGTATATTAGGCTAAATTATCTGCGAGTATCATGGGCTAAAACTTGAGAATTTCCATTATTAATGTAGTTTCTTATCGAAGAGTCCAAACATTCTTGAGGATCAATCCAGATATGTCATGAATCCTTTGGAATCTATGAATATCATGGTCCAAATTTTTGAAAATCCCATTTATTTGATAGTATTAGCCTAAATTTTCTATATTCTCCATTATTCATGGAGTTTCTTATCGAAGTGTCCAAAATTCCCTGTGAATCAATTCAGATAATGCGAGAATTCTTAAGAATTATTGAAAATCGTGGCCCAAATTTTGAAAATCCCATTTATTTGAGACTATCAAGGACCAAAATCTAAATAATCCCATTAGTCATGGAGTTTATAATTGAAGAAGTTAATAATCCTTGTAAATTAGTAAAGAATGGTAAGGAATCCTTTGGAATATTTGAATATCTGGAATCAAACACATGATATTTCCACTAATCTTCGAGTATCATGGGCTAAAACTTGAGAATTCCCATTATTCGTGTAGTTTCTTATCGAAGAGTCCAAACATTCTTGAGAATCATTCCGGATATGTCATGAATCCTTTGGAATCTATGAATATCATGGTCCAAATTCTTGAAAATCCCATTTAATTGAGAGTGTATTTGGCTAAATTTTCTATATTCCCCATTATTCATGGAGTTTCTTATCAAAGAGTCCAAACATTCTTGATAATCATTCCAGATATGTCATGAATCCTTTGGAATCTATGAATATCATGGTTCAAATTCTTTAAAATGCGAGTAATCCAAGAGTATCAAGGGCTAAATATCAATAACATCCATTAATTACGGAATTAAACTCTGAGGTGTCATTTATCAACATGATTCATGAACATGAAATTCCCATTAATCCGCGATGATCATGGATTAATACTAAAAAATCCCATTATGTATAGATTGTATTAGTGAAGATGCTTATAACCCATACAAATCTGTACAGATTGGCCAGAAAACCTTTGAATCATTGAACATAATGGTCCAAATTTTTGAAAAGCCCATTTATTTGAGAGTATATTAGGCTAAATTATCTGCGAGTATCATGGGCTAAAACTTGAGAATTTCCATTATTAATGTAGTTTCTTATCGAAGAGTCCAAACATTCTTGAGGATCAATCCAGATATGTCATGAATCCTTTGGAATCTATGAATATCATGGTCCAAATTCTTGAAAATCCCATTTAATTGAGAGTGTATTTGGCTAAATTTTCTATATTCCCCATTATTCATGGAGTTTCTTATCAAAGAGTCCAAACATTCTTGATAATCATTCCAGATATGTCATGAATCCTTTGGAATCTATGAATATCATGGTTCAAATTCTTTAAAATGCGAGTAATCCAAGATTATCAAGGGCTAAATATCAATAACATCCATTAATTACGGAATTAAACACTGAGGTGTCATTTATCAACATGATTCATGAACATGAAATTCCCATTAATCCGCGAATATCATTGATTAAAACTTCAAAATCCCATAATGTATGGATTGTTTTAGTGAAGATGCTAATAACCCATAAAAAGCTGTACAGATTGGCCAGATATCCTTTGAATCATTGTATATAATGGACCAAATTTTTGAAAATCCCATTTATTTGAGAGTGTATTAGCCTAAATTTTCTATATTCCCCATTATTCGTGTAGTTTCTTATCGAAGTGTCCAAACATTCTTCATAATCATTCCAGATATGTCATGAATCCTTTGGAATCTATGAATATCATGGTCCAAATTTTTGAAAATCCCATTTATTTGAGACTATCAAGGACCAAAAACTATATAATCTCATTAGTCATGGAGTTTATAATTGAAGAAGTTATTAATCCTAGTAAATTAGTAAAGAATGGTTAGGAATCCTTTGGAATATTTGAATATGTGGAATCAAACACATGTTATTTCCACTAATCTGCGAGTATCATGGGCTATAACTTGAGAATTCCCATTATTAATGTAGTTTCTTATCGAAGAATCCAAACATTCTTGAGAATCATTCCGGATATGTCATGAATCCTTTGGAATCTATGAATATCATGGTCCAAATTCTTGAAAATCCCATTTAATTGAGAGAATATTGGGCTAAAATTTTATTTATCCTTATTATTCATGGAGTTGCTTAGCGAAGAGTCTAAAAATCCTTGGGAATCACTTTAGATATGTCAATAATCCTTCGGAATCTATGAATAACTTAGTCCAAATTCTTTAAAATGCCAGTAATCCAAGAGTATCAAGGGCTAAATATCAATAACATCCATTAATTACGGAATTAAACACTGAGGTGTCATTTATCAACATGATTCATGAACATGAAATTCTCATTAATCCGCGAATTTCATTGATTACAACTTCAAAATCCCATAATGTATGGATTGTTTTAGTGAAGATGCTAATAACCCATAAAAAGCTGTACAGATTGGCCAGATATCCTTTGAATCATTGAATATAATGGTCCAAATTTTTGAAAATCCCATTTATTTGAGAGTGTATTAGCCTAAATTTTCTATATTCCCCATTATTCATGGAGTTTCTTATCGAAGTGTCCAAAATTCCCTGTGAATCAATTCAGATAATGCGAGAATTCTTAAGAATTATTGAAAATCGTGGCCCAAATTTTGAAAATCCCATTTATTTGAGACTATCAAGGACCAAAATCTAAATAATCCCATTAGTCATGGAGTTTATAATTGAAGAAGTTATTAATCCTAGTAAATTAGTAAAGAATGGTTAGAAATCCTTTGGAATATTTGAATATCTGGAATCAAACACATGATATTTCCACTAATCTGCGAGTATCATGGGCTAAAACATGAGAATTCCCATTATTAATGTAGTTTCTTATCGAAGAGTCCAAACATTCTTGAGAATCATTCCAGATATGTCATGAATCCTTTGGAATCTATGAATATCATGGTTCAAATTCTTTAAAATGCCATTAATCCAAGAGTATCAAGGGCTAAATATCAATAACTTCCATTCATTACGGAATTAAACTCTGAGGTGTCATTTAACAACATGATTCATGAACATGAAATTCCCATTAATCCGCGAATATCATGGATTAATACTAAAAAATCCCATTATGTATAGATTGTATTAGTGAAGATGCTAATAACCCATAAAAATCTGTACAGATTGGCCAGAAATCCTTTGAATCATTGAATATAATGGTCCAAATTTTTGAAAATCCCATTTATTTGAGAGTATATTGGGCTAAAATTTTATATTCCTTTATTATTCATGGAGTTTCTCATCGATGAGTCCAAAAATCTTTGAGAATCAATCCAGATATTGCGAGATTCCTTAAGAATCATTGAAAATCATGGCCCAAATTCATTAAAATGCCATTTATATGAAAGTATGTTGGGATAAAATTTCTATATTCCTTTATTATTTATGGAGTTTCTTATCGAAGAGTCCAAAAATCCTTGAGAATCAATCCAGATATGTCATGAATCCTTTGGAATTTATGAATAACTTAGTCCAAATTCTTTAAAATGCCAGTAATCCAAGAGTATCAAGGGCTAAATATCAATAACTTTCATTCATTACGTAATTAAACTCTGGGTGTCATTTAACAACATTATTCATGAATATGAAATTCCCCTTAATCCGCGAATATCATGGATTAATACTAAAAAATCCCATTATATATAGATTGTATTAGTGAAGATACTAATAACCAATACAAATCTGTACAGATTGGCCAGAAAACCTCTGAATCATTGAATATAATGGTCCAAATTTTTGAAAATCCCATTTATTTGAGAGTATATTAGGCTAAATTATCAGCGACTATCATGGGCTAAAACATGAGAATTCCCATTATTAATGTAGTTCCTTATCGAAGAGTCCAAACATTCTTGAAAATCATTCCAGATATGTCATGAATCCTTCGGAATCTATGAATAACTTAGTCCAAATTCTTTAAAATGCGAGTAATCCAAGAGTATCAAGGGCTAAATATCAATAACATCCATTAATTACGGAATTAAACACTGAGGTGTCATTTATCAACATGATTCATGAACATGAAATTCCCATTAATCCGCGAATATCATTGATTAAAACTTCAAAATCCCATAATGTATGGATCGTTTTAGTGAAGATGATAATAACCCATAAAAAGCTGTACAGATTGGCCAGATATCCTTTGAATCATTGAATATAATGGTCCAAATTTTTGAAAATCCCATTTATTTGAGAGTATATTGGGCTAAAATTTTATATTCCTTTATTATTCATGGAGTTTCTCATCGATGAGTCCAAAAATCTTAGAGAATCAATCCAGATATTGCGAGATTCCTTAAGAATCATTGAAAATCATGGCCCAAATTCTTTAAAATGCCATTTATATGAAAGTATGTTGGGATAAAATTTCTATATTCCTTTATTATTTATGGAGTTTCTTATCGAAGAGTCCAAAAATCCTTGAGAATCAATCCAGATATGTCATGAATCCTTTGGAATTTATGAATATCATGGTCCAAATTCTTGAAATCCCATTTTATTGAGAGAATATTGGGCTAAAATTTTATTTATCCTTATTATTCATGGAGTTGCTTAGCGAAGAGTCCAAAAATCCTTGGGAATCACTTTAGATATGTCAATAATCCTTCGGGAATCTATGAATAACTTAGTCCAAATTCTTTAAAATGCCAGTAATCCAAGAGTATCAAGGGCTAAATATCAATAACTTTCATTCATTACGGAATTAAACTCTGGGTGTCATTTAACAACATTATTCATGAATATGAAATTCCCCTTAATCCGCGAATATCATGGATTAATACTAAAAAATCCCATAATATATAGATTGTATTAGTGAAGATACTAATAACCAATACAAATCTGTACAGATTGGCCAGAAAACCTCTGAATCATTGAATATAATGGTCCAAATTTTTGAAAATCCCATTTATTTGAGAGTATATTAGGCTAAATTATCAGCGACTATCATGGGCTAAAACATGAGAATTCCCATTATTAATGTAGTTCCTTATCGAAGAGTCCAAACATTCTTGAAAATCATTCCAGATATGTCATGAATCCTTCGGAATCTATGAATAACTTAGTCCAAATTCTTTAAAATGCGAGTAATCCAAGAGTATCAAGGGCTAAATATCAATAACATCCATTAATTACGGAATTAAACACTGAGGTGTCATTTATCAACATGATTCATGAACATGAAATTCCCATTAATCCGCGAATATCATTGATTAAAACTTCAAAATCCCATAATGTATGGATCGTTTTAGTGAAGATGATAATAACCCATAAAAAGCTGTACAGATTGGCCAGATATCCTTTGAATCATTGAATATAATGGTCCAAATTTTTGAAAATCCCATTTATTTGAGAGTATATTGGGCTAAAATTTTATATTCCTTTATTATTCATGGAGTTTCTCATCGATGAGTCCAAAAATCTTTGAGAATCAATCCAGATATTGCGAGATTCCTTAAGAATCATTGAAAATCATGGCCCAAATTCTTTAAAATGCCATTTATATGAAAGTATGTTGGGATAAAATTTCTATATTCCTTTATTATTCATGGAGTTTCTCATCGATGAGTCCAAAAATCTTTGAGAATCAATCCAGATATTGCGAGATTCCTTAAGAATCATTGAAAATCATGGCCCAAATTCTTTAAAATGCCATTTATATGAAAGTATGTTGGGATAAAATTTCTATATTCCTTTATTATTTATGGAGTTTCTTATCGAAGAGTCCAAAAATCCTTGAGAATCAATCCAGATATGTCATGAATCCTTTGGAATTTATGAATATCATGGTCCAAATTCTTGAAAATCCCATTTTATTGAGAGAATATTGGGCTAAAATTTTATTTATCCTTATTATTCATGGAGTTGCTTAGCGAAGAGTCCAAAAATCCTTGGGAATCACTTTAGATATGTCAATAATCCTTCGGAATCTATGAATAACTTAGTCCAAATTCTTTAAAATGCCAGTAATCCAAGAGTATCAAGGGCTAAATATCAATAACTTTCATTAATTACGGAATTAAACTCTGGGTGTCATTTAACAACATTATTCATGAATATGAAATTCCCCTTAATCCGCGAATATCATGGATTAATACTAAAAAATCCCATTATATATAGATTGTATTAGTGAAGATACTAATAACCAATACAAATCTGTACAGATTGGCCAGAAAACCTCTGAATCATTGAATATAATGGTCCAAATTTTTGAAAATCCCATTTATTTGAGAGTATATTAGGCTAAATTATCAGCGACTATCATGGGCTAAAACATGAGAATTCCCATTATTAATGTAGTTCCTTATCGAAGAGTCCAAACATTCTTGAAAATCATTCCAGATGTGTCATGAATCCTTCGGAATCTATGAATAACTTAGTCCAAATTCTTTAAAATGCGAGTAATCCAAGAGTATCAAGGGCTAAATATCAATAACATCCATTACTTACGGAATTAAACACTGAGGTGTCATTTATCAACATGATTCATGAACATGAAATTCCCATTAATCCGCGAATATCATTGATTAAAACTTCAAAATCCCATAATGTATGGATCGTTTTAGTGAAGATGATAATAACCCATAAAAAGCTGTACAGATTGGCCAGATATCCTTTGAATCATTGAATATAATGGTCCAAATTTTTGAAAATCCCATTTATTTGAGAGTATATTGGGCTAAAATTTTATATTCCTTTATTATTCATGGAGTTTCTCATCGATGAGTCCAAAAATCTTTGAGAATCAATCCAGATATTGCGAGATTCCTTAAGAATCATTGAAAATCATGGCCCAAATTCTTTAAAATGCCATTTATATGAAAGTATGTTGGGATAAAATTTCTATATTCCTTTATTATTCATGGAGTTTCTCATCGATGAGTCCAAAAATCATTGAGAATCAATCCAGATATTGCGAGATTCCTTAAGAATCATTGAAAATCATGGCCCAAATTCTTTAAAATGCCATTTATATGAAAGTATGTTGGGATAAAATTTCTATATTCCTTTATTATTTATGGAGTTTCTTATCGATGAGTCCAAAAATCCTTGAGAATCAATCCAGATATGTCATGAATCCTTTGGAATTTATGAATATCATGGTCCAAATTCTTGAAAATCCCATTTTATTGAGAGAATATTGGGCTAAAATTTTATTTATCCTCATTATTCATGGAGTTGCTTAGCGAAGAGTCCAAAAATCCTTGGGAATCACTTAAGATATGTCAATAATCCTTCGGAATCTATGAATAACTTAGTCCAAATTCTTTAAAATGCCAGTAATCCAAGAGTATCAAGGGCTAAATATCAATAACTTTCATTCATTACGGAATTAAACTCTGGGTGTCATTTAACAACATTATTCATGAATATGAAATTCCCCTTAATCCGCGAATATCATGGATTAATACTAAAAAATCCCATTATATATAGATTGTATTAGTGAAGATACTAATAACCAATACAAATCTGTACAGATTGGCCAGAAAACCTCTGAATCATTGAATATAATGGTCCAAATTTTTGAAAATCCCATTTATTTGAGAGTATATTAGGCTAAATTATCAGCGACTATCATGGGCTAAAACATGAGAATTCCCATTATTAATGTAGTTCCTTATCGAAGAGTCCAAACATTCTTGAAAATCATTCCAGATATGTCATGAATCCTTCGGAATCTATGAATAACTTAGTCCAAATTCTTTAAAATGCGAGTAATCCAAGAGTATCAAGGGCTAAATATCAATAACATCCATTAATTACGGAATTAAACACTGAGGTGTCATTTATCAACATGATTCATGAACATGAAATTCCCATTAATCCGCGAATATCATTGATTAAAACTTCAAAATCCCATAATGTATGGATCGTTTTAGTGAAGATGATAATAACCCATAAAAAGCTGTACAGATTGGCCAGATATCCTTTGAATCATTGAATATAATGGTCCAAATTTTTGAAAATCCCATTTATTTGAGAGTATATTGGGCTAAAATTTTATATTCCTTGATTATTCATGGAGTTTCTCATCGATGAGTCCAAAAATCTTTGAGAATCAATCCAGATATTGCGAGATTCCTTAAGAATCATTGAAAATCATGGCCCAAATTCTTTAAAATGCCATTTATATGAAAGTATGTTGGGATAAAATTTCTATATTCCTTTATTAATTATGGAGTTTCTTATCGAAGAGTCCAAAAATCCTTGAGAATCAATCCAGATATGTCATGAATCCTTTGGAATTTATGAATATCATGGTCCAAATTCTTGAAAATCCCATTTTATTGAGAGAATATTGGGCTAAAATTTTATTTATCCTTATTATTCATGGAGTTGCTTAGCGAAGAGTCCAAAAATCCTTGGGAATCACTTTAGATATGTCAATAATCCTTCGGGAATCTATGAATAACTTAGTCCAAATTCTTTAAAATGCCAGTAATCCAAGAGTATCAAGGGCTAAATATCAATAACTTTCATTCATTACGGAATTAAACTCTGGGTGTCATTTAACAACATTATTCATGAATATGAAATTCCCCTTAATCCGCGAATATCATGGATTAATACTAAAAAATCCCATTATATATAGATTGTATTAGTGAAGATACTAATAACCAATACAAATCTGTACAGATTGGCCAGAAAACCTCTGAATCATTGAATATAATGGTCCAAATTTTTGAAAATCCCATTTATTTGAGAGTATATTAGGCTAAATTATCAGCGACTATCATGGGCTAAAACATGAGAATTCCCATTATTAATGTAGTTCCTTATCGAAGAGTCCAAACATTCTTGAAAATCATTCCAGATATGTCATGAATCCTTCGGAATCTATGAATAACTTAGTCCAAATTCTTTAAAATGCGAGTAATCCAAGAGTATCAAGGGCTAAATATCAATAACATCCATTAATTACGGAATTAAACACTGAGGTGTCATTTATCAACATGATTCATGAACATGAAATTCCCATTAATCCGCGAATATCATTGATTAAAACTTCAAAATCCCATAATGTATGGATCGTTTTAGTGAAGATGATAATAACCCATAAAAAGCTGTACAGATTGGCCAGATATCCTTTGAATCATTGAATATAATGGTCCAAATTTTTGAAAATCCCATTTATTTGAGAGTATATTGGGCTAAAATTTTATATTCCTTTATTATTCATGGAGTTTCTCATCGATGAGTCCAAAAATCTTAGAGAATCAATCCAGATATTGCGAGATTCCTTAAGAATCATTGAAAATCATGGCCCAAATTCTTTAAAATGCCATTTATATGAAAGTATGTTGGGATAAAATTTCTATATTCCTTTATTATTTATGGAGTTTCTTATCGAAGAGTCCAAAAATCCTTGAGAATCAATCCAGATATGTCATGAATCCTTTGGAATTTATGAATATCATGGTCCAAATTCTTGAAAATCCCATTTTATTGAGAGAATATTGGGCTAAAATTTTATTTATCCTTATTATTCATGGAGTTGCTTAGCGAAGAGTCCAAAAATCCTTGGGAATCACTTTAGATATGTCAATAATCCTTCGGGAATCTATGAATAACTTAGTCCAAATTCTTTAAAATGCCAGTAATCCAAGAGTATCAAGGGCTAAATATCAATAACTTTCATTCATTACGGAATTAAACTCTGGGTGTCATTTAACAACATTATTCATGAATATGAAATTCCCCTTAATCCGCGAATATCATGGATTAATACTAAAAAATCCCATTATATATAGATTGTATTAGTGAAGATACTAATAACCAATACAAATCTGTACAGATTGGCCAGAAAACCTCTGAATCATTGAATATAATGGTCCAAATTTTTGAAAATCCCATTTATTTGAGAGTATATTAGGCTAAATTATCAGCGACTATCATGGGCTAAAACATGAGAATTCCCATTATTAATGTAGTTCCTTATCGAAGAGTCCAAACATTCTTGAAAATCATTCCAGATATGTCATGAATCCTTCGGAATCTATGAATAACTTAGTCCAAATTCTTTAAAATGCGAGTAATCCAAGAGTATCAAGGGCTAAATATCAATAACATCCATTAATTACGGAATTAAACACTGAGGTGTCATTTATCAACATGATTCATGAACATGAAATTCCCATTAATCCGCGAATATCATTGATTAAAACTTCAAAATCCCATAATGTATGGATCGTTTTAGTGAAGATGATAATAACCCATAAAAAGCTGTACAGATTGGCCAGATATCCTTTGAATCATTGAATATAATGGTCCAAATTTTTGAAAATCCCATTTATTTGAGAGTATATTGGGCTAAAATTTTATATTCCTTTATTATTCATGGAGTTTCTCATCGATGAGTCCAAAAATCTTTGAGAATCAATCCAGATATTGCGAGATTCCTTAAGAATCATTGAAAATCATGGCCCAAATTCTTTAAAATGCCATTTATATGAAAGTATTTTGGGATAAAATTTCTATATTCCTTTATTATTCATGGAGTTTCTCATCGATGAGTCCAAAAATCTTTGAGAATCAATCCAGATATTGCGAGATTCCTTAAGAATCATTGAAAATCATGGCCCAAATTCTTTAAAATGCCATTTATATGAAAGGTATGTTGGGATAAAATTTCTATATTCCTTTATTATTTATGGAGTTTCTTATCGATGAGTCCAAAAATCCTTGAGAATCAATCCAGATATGTCATGAATCCTTTGGAATTTATGAATATCATGGTCCAAATTCTTGAAAATCCCATTTTATTGAGAGAATATTGGGCTAAAATTTTATTTATCCTTATTATTCATGGAGTTGCTTAGCGAAGAGTCCAAAAATCCTTGGGAATCACTTAAGATATGTCAATAATCCTTCGGAATCTATGAATAACTTAGTCCAAATTCTTTAAAATGCCAGTAATCCAAGAGTATCAAGGGCTAAATATCAATAACTTTCATTCATTACGGAATTAAACTCTGGGTGTCATTTAACAACATTATTCATGAATATGAAATTCCCCTTAATCCGCGAATATCATGGATTAATACTAAAAAATCCCATTATATATAGATTGTATTAGTGAAGATACTAATAACCAATACAAATCTGTACAGATTGGCCAGAAAACCTCTGAATCATTGAATATAATGGTCCAAATTTTTGAAAATCCCATTTATTTGAGAGTATATTAGGCTAAATTATCAGCGACTATCATGGGCTAAAACATGAGAATTCCCATTATTAATGTAGTTCCTTATCGAAGAGTCCAAACATTCTTGAAAATCATTCCAGATATGTCATGAATCCTTCGGAATCTATGAATAACTTAGTCCAAATTCTTTAAAATGCGAGTAATCCAAGAGTATCAAGGGCTAAATATCAATAACATCCATTAATTACGGAATTAAACACTGAGGTGTCATTTATCAACATGATTCATGAACATGAAATTCCCATTAATCCGCGAATATCATTGATTAAAACTTCAAAATCCCATAATGTATGGATCGTTTTAGTGAAGATGATAATAACCCATAAAAAGCTGTACAGATTGGCCAGATATCCTTTGAATCATTGAATATAATGGTCCAAATTTTTGAAAATCCCATTTATTTGAGAGTATATTGGGCTAAAATTTTATATTCCTTGATTATTCATGGAGTTTCTCATCGATGAGTCCAAAAATCTTTGAGAATCAATCCAGATATTGCGAGATTCCTTAAGAATCATTGAAAATCATGGCCCAAATTCTTTAAAATGCCATTTATATGAAAGTATGTTGGGATAAAATTTCTATATTCCTTTATTATTCATGGAGTTTCTCATCGATGAGTCCAAAAATCTTTGAGAATCAATCCAGATATTGCGAGATTCCTTAAGAATCATTGAAAATCATGGCCCAAATTCTTTAAAATGCCATTTATATGAAAGTATGTTGGGATAAAATTTCTATATTCCTTTATTATTTATGGAGTTTCTTATCGATGAGTCCAAAAATCCTTGAGAATCAATCCAGATATGTCATGAATCCTTTGGAATTTATGAATATCATGGTCCAAATTCTTGAAAATCCCATTTTATTGAGAGAATATTGGGCTAAAATTTTATTTATCCTTATTATTCATGGAGTTGCTTAGCGAAGAGTCCAAAAATCCTTGGGAATCACTTTAGATATGTCAATAATCCTTCGGGAATCTATGAATAACTTAGTCCAAATTCTTTAAAATGCCAGTAATCCAAGAGTATCAAGGGCTAAATATCAATAACTTTCATTCATTACGGAATTAAACTCTGGGTGTCATTTAACAACATTATTCATGAATATGAAATTCCCCTTAATCCGCGAATATCATGGATTAATACTAAAAAATCCCATTATATATAGATTGTATTAGTGAAGATACTAATAACCAATACAAATCTGTACAGATTGGCCAGAAAACCTCTGAATCATTGAATATAATGGTCCAAATTTTTGAAAATCCCATTTATTTGAGAGTATATTAGGCTAAATTATCAGCGACTATCATGGGCTAAAACATGAGAATTCCCATTATTAATGTAGTTCCTTATCGAAGAGTCCAAACATTCTTGAAAATCATTCCAGATATGTCATGAATCCTTCGGAATCTATGAATAACTTAGTCCAAATTCTTTAAAATGCGAGTAATCCAAGAGTATCAAGGGCTAAATATCAATAACATCCATTAATTACGGAATTAAACACTGAGGTGTCATTTATCAACATGATTCATGAACATGAAATTCCCATTAATCCGCGAATATCATTGATTAAAACTTCAAAATCCCATAATGTATGGATCGTTTTAGTGAAGATGATAATAACCCATAAAAAGCTGTACAGATTGGCCAGATATCCTTTGAATCATTGAATATAATGGTCCAAATTTTTGAAAATCCCATTTATTTGAGAGTATATTGGGCTAAAATTTTATATTCCTTTATTATTCATGGAGTTTCTCATCGATGAGTCCAAAAATCTTTGAGAATCAATCCAGATATTGCGAGATTCCTTAAGAATCATTGAAAATCATGGCCCAAATTCTTTAAAATGCCATTTATATGAAAGTATTTTGGGATAAAATTTCTATATTCCTTTATTATTCATGGAGTTTCTCATCGATGAGTCCAAAAATCTTTGAGAATCAATCCAGATATTGCGAGATTCCTTAAGAATCATTGAAAATCATGGCCCAAATTCTTTAAAATGCCATTTATATGAAAGGTATGTTGGGATAAAATTTCTATATTCCTTTATTATTTATGGAGTTTCTTATCGATGAGTCCAAAAATCCTTGAGAATCAATCCAGATATGTCATGAATCCTTTGGAATTTATGAATATCATGGTCCAAATTCTTGAAAATCCCATTTTATTGAGAGAATATTGGGCTAAAATTTTATTTATCCTTATTATTCATGGAGTTGCTTAGCGAAGAGTCCAAAAATCCTTGGGAATCACTTAAGATATGTCAATAATCCTTCGGAATCTATGAATAACTTAGTCCAAATTCTTTAAAATGCCAGTAATCCAAGAGTATCAAGGGCTAAATATCAATAACTTTCATTCATTACGGAATTAAACTCTGGGTGTCATTTAACAACATTATTCATGAATATGAAATTCCCCTTAATCCGCGAATATCATGGATTAATACTAAAAAATCCCATTATATATAGATTGTATTAGTGAAGATACTAATAACCAATACAAATCTGTACAGATTGGCCAGAAAACCTCTGAATCATTGAATATAATGGTCCAAATTTTTGAAAATCCCATTTATTTGAGAGTATATTAGGCTAAATTATCAGCGACTATCATGGGCTAAAACATGAGAATTCCCATTATTAATGTAGTTCCTTATCGAAGAGTCCAAACATTCTTGAAAATCATTCCAGATATGTCATGAATCCTTCGGAATCTATGAATAACTTAGTCCAAATTCTTTAAAATGCGAGTAATCCAAGAGTATCAAGGGCTAAATATCAATAACATCCATTAATTACGGAATTAAACACTGAGGTGTCATTTATCAACATGATTCATGAACATGAAATTCCCATTAATCCGCGAATATCATTGATTAAAACTTCAAAATCCCATAATGTATGGATCGTTTTAGTGAAGATGATAATAACCCATAAAAAGCTGTACAGATTGGCCAGATATCCTTTGAATCATTGAATATAATGGTCCAAATTTTTGAAAATCCCATTTATTTGAGAGTATATTGGGCTAAAATTTTATATTCCTTGATTATTCATGGAGTTTCTCATCGATGAGTCCAAAAATCTTTGAGAATCAATCCAGATATTGCGAGATTCCTTAAGAATCATTGAAAATCATGGCCCAAATTCTTTAAAATGCCATTTATATGAAAGTATGTTGGGATAAAATTTCTATATTCCTTTATTATTCATGGAGTTTCTCATCGATGAGTCCAAAAATCTTTGAGAATCAATCCAGATATTGCGAGATTCCTTAAGAATCATTGAAAATCATGGCCCAAATTCTTTAAAATGCCATTTATATGAAAGTATGTTGGGATAAAATTTCTATATTCCTTTATTATTTATGGAGTTTCTTATCGATGAGTCCAAAAATCCTTGAGAATCAATCCAGATATGTCATGAATCCTTTGGAATTTATGAATATCATGGTCCAAATTCTTGAAAATCCCATTTTATTGAGAGAATATTGGGCTAAAATTTTATTTATCCTTATTATTCATGGAGTTGCTTAGCGAAGAGTCCAAAAATCCTTGGGAATCACTTTAGATATGTCAATAATCCTTCGGGAATCTATGAATAACTTAGTCCAAATTCTTTAAAATGCCAGTAATCCAAGAGTATCAAGGGCTAAATATCAATAACTTTCATTCATTACGGAATTAAACTCTGGGTGTCATTTAACAACATTATTCATGAATATGAAATTCCCCTTAATCCGCGAATATCATGGATTAATACTAAAAAATCCCATTATATATAGATTGTATTAGTGAAGATACTAATAACCAATACAAATCTGTACAGATTGGCCAGAAAACCTCTGAATGATTGAATATAATGGTCCAAATTTTTGAAAATCCCATTTATTTGAGAGTATATTAGGCTAAATTATCAGCGACTATCATGGGCTAAAACATGAGAATTCCCATTATTAATGTAGTTCCTTATCGAAGAGTCCAAACATTCTTGAAAATCATTCCAGATATGTCATGAATCCTTCGGAATCTATGAATAACTTAGTCCAAATTCTTTAAAATGCGAGTAATCCAAGAGTATCAAGGGCTAAATATCAATAACATCCATTAATTACGGAATTAAACACTGAGGTGTCATTTATCAACATGATTCATGAACATGAAATTCCCATTAATCCGCGAATATCATTGATTAAAACTTCAAAATCCCATAATGTATGGATCGTTTTAGTGAAGATGATAATAACCCATAAAAAGCTGTACAGATTGGCCAGATATCCTTTGAATCATTGAATATAATGGTCCAAATTTTTGAAAATCCCATTTATTTGAGAGTATATTGGGCTAAAATTTTATATTCCTTTATTATTCATGGAGTTTCTCATCGATGAGTCCAAAAATCTTAGAGAATCAATCCAGATATTGCGAGATTCCTTAAGAATCATTGAAAATCATGGCCCAAATTCTTTAAAATGCCATTTATATGAAAGTATGTTGGGATAAAATTTCTATATTCCTTTATTATTTATGGAGTTTCTTATCGAAGAGTCCAAAAATCCTTGAGAATCAATCCAGATATGTCATGAATCCTTTGGAATTTATGAATATCATGGTCCAAATTCTTGAAAATCCCATTTTATTGAGAGAATATTGGGCTAAAATTTTATTTATCCTTATTATTCATGGAGTTGCTTAGCGAAGAGTCCAAAAATCCTTGGGAATCACTTTAGATATGTCAATAATCCTTCGGGAATCTATGAATAACTTAGTCCAAATTCTTTAAAATGCCAGTAATCCAAGAGTATCAAGGGCTAAATATCAATAACTTTCATTCATTACGGAATTAAACTCTGGGTGTCATTTAACAACATTATTCATGAATATGAAATTCCCCTTAATCCGCGAATATCATGGATTAATACTAAAAAATCCCATTATATATAGATTGTATTAGTGAAGATACTAATAACCAATACAAATCTGTACAGATTGGCCAGAAAACCTCTGAATCATTGAATATAATGGTCCAAATTTTTGAAAATCCCATTTATTTGAGAGTATATTAGGCTAAATTATCAGCGACTATCATGGGCTAAAACATGAGAATTCCCATTATTAATGTAGTTCCTTATCGAAGAGTCCAAACATTCTTGAAAATCATTCCAAATATGTCATGAATCCTTCGGAATCTATGAATAACTTAGTCCAAATTCTTTAAAATGCGAGTAATCCAAGAGTATCAAGGGCTAAATATCAATAACATCCATTAATTACGGAATTAAACACTGAGGTGTCATTTATCAACATGATTCATGAACATGAAATTCCCATTAATCCGCGAATATCATTGATTAAAACTTCAAAATCCCATAATGTATGGATCGTTTTAGTGAAGATGATAATAACCCAAAAAAAGCTGTACAGATTGGCCAGATATCCTTTGAATCATTGAATATAATGGTCCAAATTTTTGAAAATCCCATTTATTAGAGAGTATATTTTTTAAATTCTTTAAAATGCCATTTATATGAAAGTATGTTGGGATAAAATTTCTATATTCCTTTATTATTCATGGAGTTTCTCATCGATGAGTCCAAAAATCTTTGAGAATCAATCCAGATATTGCGAGATTCCTTAAGAATCATTGAAAATCATGGCCCAAATTCTTTAAAATGCCATTTATAGGAAAGTATGTTGGGATAAAATTTCTATATTCCTTTATTATTTATGGAGTTTCTTATCGAAGAGTCCAAAAATCCTTGAGAATCAATCCAGATATGTCATGAATCCTTTGGAATTTATGAATATCATGGTCTAAATTCTTGAAAATCCCATTTATTTGAGAGTATATTAGGCTAAATTATCAGCGACTATCATGGGCTAAAACATGAGAATTCCCATTATTAATGTAGTTCCTTATCGAAGAGTCCAAACATTCTTGAAAATCATTCCAGATATGTCATGAATCCTTCGGAATCTATGAATAACTTTGTCCAAATTCTTTAAAATGCCAGTAATCCAAGAGTATCAAGGGCTAAATATCAATAACATCCATTAATTACGGAATTAAACACTGAGGTGTCATTTATCAACATGATTCATGAACATGAAATTCCCATTAATCCGCGAATATCATTGATTAAAACTTCAAAATCCCATAATGTATGGATCGTTTTAGTGAAGATGATAATAACCCATAAAAAGCTGTACAGATTGGCCAGATATCCTTTGAATCATTGAATATAATGGTCCAAATTTTTGAAAATCCCATTTATTTGAGAGTGTATTAGCCTAAATTTTCTATATTCCCCATTATTCATGGAGTTTTTTATCGAAGTGTCCAAAATTCCCTGAGAATCAATTCAGATAATGCGAGATTTCTTAAGAATTATTGAAAATCGTGGCCCAAATTTTGAAAATCCCATTTATTTGAGACTATCAAGGACCAAAAACTAAATAATCCCATTAGTCATGGAGTTTATAATTGAAGAAGTTATTAATCCTAGTAAATTAGTAAAGAATGGTTAGGAATCCTTTGGAATATTTGAATATCTGGAATCAAACACATGATATTTCCACTAATCTGCGAGTATCATGGGCTAAAACGTGAGAATTTCCATTATTAATGTAGTTTCTTATCGAAGAGTCCAAACATTCTTGAGAATCATTCCAGATATGCCATGAATCCTTTGGAATCTATGAATATGATGGTCCAAATTCTTGAAAATCCCATTTATTTGAGAGTATATTAGGCTAAATTATCAGCGACTATCATGGGCTAAAACATGAGAATTCCCATTATTAATGTAGTTCCTTATCGAAGAGTCCAAACATTCTTGATAATCATTCCAGATATGTCATGAATCCTTTGGAATCTATGAATATCATGGTCCAAATTCTTGAAAATCCCATTTAATTGAGAGAATATTGGGCTAAAATTTGAGAATTCCCATTATTCATGTAGTTCCTTATCGAAGAGTCTAAACATTCTTGAGAATCATTCCAGATATGTCATGAATCCTTTGGAATCTATGAATATCATGGTTCAAATTCTTTTAAATGCCAGTAATCCAAGAGTATCAAGGGCTAAATATCAATAACTTCCATTCATTACGGAATTAAACTCTGAGGTGTCATTTAACAACATGATTCATGAACATGAAATTCCCATTAATCCGCGAATATCATGGATTAATACTAAAAAATCCCATTATGTATAGATTGTATTAGTGAAGATGCTAATAACCCATAAAAATCTGTACAGATTGGCCAGAAATCCTTTGAATCATTGAATATAATGGTCCAAATTTTTGATAATCCCATTTATTTGAGTGTATATTGGGCTAAAATTTTATATTCCCTTATTATTCATGGAGTTTCTCATCGATGAGTCCAAAAATCTTTGAGAATCAATCCAGATATTGCGAGATTCCTTAAGAATCATTGAAAATCATGGCCCAAATTCTTTGAAATGCCATTTATATGAAAGTATGTTGGGATAAAATTTCTATATTCCTTTATTATTTATGGAGTTTCTTATCGAAGAGTCCAAAAATCCTTGAGAATCAATCCAGATATGTCAAGAACTCTTTGGAGTCTATGTAAACCTTGGTCCATATTCTTGAAAAACCCATTTATTTGAGAGTATATTGGCTAAATTTTCTGTATTCTTCATTATTCATGGAGTTTCTTTTGCGGAGTGTCCCAAAATCCTTGAAAACCAAACCATAATTGTCATGAATTGTTTGGAATTATTGTATATCACGATTCAAATACATGATATTCCCATTAATCTGATTGTGTCGTGGGCCAAAAACTAAAAAATCCTTTTAGTCATCGAGTTTCAAAGTGTAGATGGCAATAACCCATGAGAATCAGTGTGTAATATCCAAGTATCCTTAGGAATGATGTAATACCAGGGTCCAAATACTTGATAATCCCATTTATCCGAGAATATCATGGGCTAAAATTTTATAATTCCCATTATTTATGGAGTTTTTTAGCGAAGATTCCAAAAATGCTAGAGAATCAGTGTAGAATCGCCAAGAATACTTAGAAATCATTTTATATTTTGATTCAATTACATAATATTCCTATTAATCCGAGAGTATCTTTTTCTAATACCCTAATATTCCCTTAATTGTGTATTTTTTTAATGATGGTGGCAATAATCCTTGAGAATCAGTCCAGAATGGCTAAGAACCCCATGGAATCTTTGTTAATCTTGATTTAAATATATGATTTTCCCATCAACCCGATAATATCATGGTCTAAAAATCACAGCGTTGAACGGACGGGCGAAGGACACGTGGGTGAACAGACCGGCTTGGGTCGCGCTGCGTAAGACGGACGGGCGACGGCACAAAATACAATAAGCCGGGTGGCAAGCAAGCCAAAAACACTATGACCGCGAACACGACAGGGCGCGAAAACGACGATCAACTCGGATGAGCTTAGACGGCCAAACACAAAACAATGGCGGAATAACGGCGACGAGACACCGGATCGTAGACCGGTTCCGTTGACGGTAGAAATACGACAAAAGCACCGGCGGCGGGGCACCGGTAACGGGCAGCTTGGTCGCGGCGATATCGGGGTCCAAAGGTTGGACGGCGCGTCACACGCTCCGGCGCGACAACATGACGGCATGTTACCAACCGCGGCACGACCGCGCGAAACTTTAAATAATTTGTATCCAACAGGTATACTAAATCCAACTTGAAACTGAAATTTCTGGATACCGTTATTGCTAAGTTGAAACCAAAATCTTAAAATTTCAAAAACCGGTGTACAAAAATCGAAACCAAAACCGAAATTATTTCAATCGATTTCAAGTCCTGGAATATACAATCAAATTATTTTTTTAAATGTTTCTAATTTAAATTTGGTCGAAATTACATATTATTTTATCAATCAAAACCGATATTTATTATTTTTTTATAATACTATTATATATATTGTTCATGGTGAATTGTACGTTTATTTTGAATTTTACTATATATAATGATATTTTCAAAATATGTAAATTTTTGAAAGATATTATCTATATCTAACATGAACCTATAATCTCACTGGTTTACAAAATTTACTGTATTTACTCAAAAGCTGATAATAATAATATAATATTGTGTAAATATTTATATACATATTATTATGAATTATGATAATAAATGTTATTGGCGAAAATCAAATCTATCTACATGTCATTATACTAGTAGTAAAATAAATTATTTTAATAGCAATATCAAAATTCATAATATATACGTCATATTTATTGATTAGGCCGATGGACAGTTTTCAATCAGAATCATTTTTTGTATTTAATGATATTTCGTTGAATTTAAATTTAACATATTATTACTATATTAGTGGCCGAATTTATAGGATCAATAACAACTTCCCACCTTTATTTTATAATGTATTTCATACTATAAAAATGTAAGCACCTACACATATATTACATACATTACATTTCATAACAATAATTGTTGTAGGTATTTACATAAATCAATGATGTAAATTTGAATATAATATTTAGAATATAATTGCTGTAACGTTGTGTAGTAATTCATATGTGTGTATAAAAACCACTTCGTCATAACTTTCAAAACTTTTGTATAAAGTAGAATTATCGAATTTATTCTACCTAAGATTTTTTTAAGAGTATTGACGATATTATTTATTCATGAGATTAATTTCCAATAGAAGATTCAGTCGAAAATTATGTTAAAAACACAAAATATTCGATATCGCAACAGTATATTGTAGCACATTTTATTTTTTATTCGATGCATGCCCATGTACGTGTGTGCCAATATCTCTTCTTTCTATTTAAACAATGTTTGGATTATATAGGTAGGTACATATTTTACATATCATACATATTTTTTAAGTATATTTTTTTTCAATTGGATTTTAATATTGGAATACCATTATGATTGAATTAGCCATGTAAATCACGTATGACGTGCGTGCTAAGAGTTATTTATTTACGACTAAAATGAAATCGTCTCATCGGAAACCTGGAAATAAATTATTTTATCACAGTATCTACTTATATTTTTCAATTTGGATTCCGAGCTAATAAAATAAATTGTTATAGATTGCCTAAAACTGGAGTCTATTATATGTAGAGAGCTCTCAAATAGCTATTATATAAAGTCCGAAAGACGAACAAATAGGTATATGGCCGGAACTAATGTTTTTATATGTGTGTAATAAATATAGCTAAGTGCTGCGCATATTATACTTGTATAAGCCTACTGAGACCCAATGTGTTGTAATAATGTCGTAGTATCGAACCATTGCAATATACCAGAGATATATTTGATTGGGTGACGAAATAGTCCGTCGAGAGCCAGCTTTGTTTTTTTTATGTATTTATAATTTTATATAACTGCAATAATAGAACTGTTAAGTTATCGTTAAATCAAATAGAAAATTAATACAAGCTTTACAGGTTTACAAGCTACCGAATGGTTTAGGTAAGCCGTACAATAATTTTACGATCCATTGTATATGCTATTGATATAATGTTATTGCTATATATTTGTATCTTGGGCTCACGGCTTTAATGTATGTTAAATAAATAAATAAATATTACGCTTTTACGCAGAAGTGTTTGTTATTCGGTGGTAGCTGGAGCGTTATCGCACTTAGCGTTTGGGGATACAAAGAGGCAAATTTTATTATGTGTGATAACTGTAATAATACTATGTCAGCAGTTTCACAACAATCTCAGTACCAAAAAGGTATTTTTAACAAATATAATTCCGAGAATAAAGTTGGGATTTGTAAAGTTGTAACACTTTTTCTTTAAGTCAATACTCAGTAGTCAATACTATACATAATATGTAGGTAAATAATAATATAAGACGTTAAAAATATTAAACCAGAATTAGATTCATGTATTGTAATAATTATAAAAACTATAAATGCTAATAATTATCTAATTCCACGTCGTCCTTCAGAGTACTAAAAAATTGACCGAATTACAAATGGGATGATCAGAAAAACATTGTTGTAAGCACCATATATATAAATACATACATGATATAATATAAAAAACGAAATAAAAGTGTAAGTTTCATACTTGATGACTTTAAATTGAACATTGTCTACTTCGTGTAACATCTATTTTAATTAATTAAATGGTTAAAAAGTGTCCCCGCAGGGCTTACATTAATGATTACAAGTTTTGTCTGCAGATACATATTCTTTAAATAAATGTATTTGTATTGATATTACATATATCACACATGCCATCCGTTTCCTTTTTATCTTCGTCCTGACGACCTGAACGGATCAACGAACGTGTAAAAAATAAATACAATTTGATTTTGTATTCATGACCGATGTTTGTTTTCCACTCCTTGTGTTTTCACATTTAATAGGAAGTATAAGTCGTGAAAATTAACTATAGGTGTTATCGAAGTTTTTGATACGTACACATATAGACATGCACTGGCGATTTTTACTTCATTTACTCAGTAATTTTGTGTCTGTCGAGTTACGAGTGTATACAAGCTGTATATATTGTATTGTATTTAATTTAAATTTTCGTTGCTTTTCTGATAATAAAATCAGTGTTGACAGTTGAATTTAATCTAAAGTTTATTGCAAATATTTTTGTCTCCAAACAAACTAAATGACTGAAAAGGAAGTTTGTTTTAAAAGTGTAATAATCATAATCATAACACGATCGTGTTAAATGTGAGACAAAACAACAATTTATTGTACACATAAAATATCATGTTATAGTTAGTCAATCTAAAATTTATATACATAGACGACGACATAATAATAGGGATACAAAAACATGGATATTTAAGGTCAGTAAAAAAATAATACTTATTGCTGAATTGTAAAATGGTTACGCGTGGTTTGTTCACTCGAAACACGTGGTTTACTATTATGGTAGGTACCAATAGCAGACCCCATTACATGAAAAGCTATGTTTGCAAATATAAATCCAAAAGGGGCGTTTTTTCCTTTTCACGCGTAAATTTAAAAATTAGAAGTGGAACTTACATCATAAATATTATTATAATTCATTTGATAAGTCTGTAGAAGACTTCAGATGTTAAAACGTCGTGTAAAACATAATATTATAATTTTATTAAATAAAATAATATATTATTGTAATATGGTGCATTGCAAAATATACAATTTTAATATCGTAGCTTAATGCAATAGCTAGTCGATTTTATGATTTAATACTTTTTGTGTTTTTCGTGTAATAAATTAATGATTATTATAAAACTCATATTATTTCTGTATACAGATACACAGAAAAATTACTAATTTATCTAAACAAATAATAATAATTTATGAAAATTGTTTAATAGTCTACTTCAAATCTTAGATCTTTTATCGTTATCAAAAAGTGTATAATATTATACAAATTAAGCGTTTTGTACCTTTGTGAGCATAAGTTGGGACGTAACAGAAAGTTACTTTATAGATGTTAATTTTGATAAAACGAATATGTTATTAATACGATTCGTTGGTTTGCTCTAGAGTCTAGATAATCTTCGAATGGTTTAATAAGCAAACGTCCGCAATACCCATAATATGTGTACAAAATATTCCCCCGTAGCTTATAAGCTATATTTGGTTCATGTACGTGCACCTCGGTGTTTGCTGGTTTGTTTGCTCTGTTAAAGTTTAACCGAATATGCAGTGATAGGATTTCGAGTTTAAAGTTCGTATGCTACTCGTATAACAGATTTCATAGAAATGATTTATAAATTAATTTAATTATTTAATTATGAATTCCATTTTAAATTTATGTTGTTATGCCGCTATGAAAATATAAACCGTAAACAATGTTTAAAAAAATGTTTTTCCATATTGATTCTGAAAATTTATTAAAAATTACGATTTTTTAATGTTTGTGTATTGTAATAATACAGCATTTATCGTACGCAATCAGCTACTTCTTATAGGTATTATCAGTGTGTTATTGTATATGAGTTATTCGTTATTATTTCCAATCAATATTATGTAGACCACTCAATCTCTACAGATTCAGCCTTGACTCATAATTCATGTCTATTTTTAAAAGGTCTGGATGACGAGCAGATTTAGTTAAGGTTATGTTTTAAGAGGATGTCAGTAAACAATTTGTTTTATCTCTAACCCACGCGAAACATAGCCAATTTACGTTTGGAAACCATCTTGCGTTGTAAGATGTATTATTAGACTGACCTATTAATTATTATCAAACAACTCAAAGATGAGAATATTATGTCTGTTTGTAGGAGTTTCCATAAAAGAACCTCTACGCATAGACATATTACATTTTACATTCTTATTGCAAATTTTGAGTATGCAATCTATTCGTTTTACAATTTATAAATGCCCATATTATATATATATATATTGCTGAACAAATAAAATATCATAAAAAGTTAACATACAAACACAGATAATGTCCATAAATATAATATGTTTTATAATAATAGATTAATTTGCTCTAATATAAAACAAAACTTGGTTGGTTGTACTAAACGAAAAGTTTTCTATGTTGCATGTAAGTCAAAAAATGGAAAGCAAACAATAGTACGCTGATGACACCTTTTCGAGTATTATTTATGAATGGATTAAAAATTTAACATTGTAAGTTTTTTTTATATACGTTTAACACTTCCGTCCATAAGAACCAATTTTACGATTGAAATATATATTAACGGCTGAAAATACACCGAATTGGGTAGTAAACATACCATATAAGTATATTTTCAGAGCCATATGCAGAAATACGATGATATCGAGTTGAACGAAATAATGATGACGTTTGGATTAATATTTGCCGTCAGTATAATATAATATTTACGACACCGTACAACGTGTGTTTTACGTATAACATTATATATAAATATGTATTTTCACACAATAAAATATATAGGAAACAATTCGTTATTGGAATATATATTATTATTATTATTATTATCGATATTATTCTTGGCCCTTGTCGTAAGAGGTTTTGCTTGCGTGCGTAATATGATATTACTATACGTTATGCACGTAATATTTATTAAAATATATTATATTATTATCTGCAGGTGGACAGAAAACAAAAAAGTATAAATCGCCATTTGCAGACATCGGTGGACGTACTATTTGATCTTCGTTGTAGACGTTTGAAACTCGAACGTTAATATTCTAGCAAGTATTTATTATTGGGATATGTATTATAATATAAAGGTGTTGGGTGTATGCGCGTATATCGTACGGTAACGTATATAATAATAATATGAATGATTGATGATCCAAGAAAAATGATAAAAATCACCCACAGGCTATTCTATTATTATATTATTATATGGTATTCGTGTAAAATGTCGTTGTTCATGATTTTTTGAACAAACACGATATTGCAAAGAAAAAACACGAACACAAACGGCAGTCCTCTATCTATATCGCTGGAATATTGCAATCGTACGTCTGTGAAAATCAAAACTTTTTAAAGGCCAGTCCTGCAGCGTTATAATATTAATGTATAGGGGTTATTACATTGCTGCAGTGTGCGTATAGGTACTTACTTACCAATATTATATTATTATAATTGTTCAGAGATCATAGTATAATGTCATAATATAATGTTTTATACCGGGTAGAAGGTATCCATATATAGCTGCTATTTTCTAACGATCAAGGGAAAAAAGAAACTAAACGATAATAATAACATGTCAGCGAGTATGTATTATTAAACGAGTGCTATTTAGAATACTTGCGAGAGGTAGCGATTAAGGGGTGACACTAGATTGTCCGATAAAAAGAATAAACGTAAACAGGTATACTTGCATTAATCCATTACGATGTGTGCCAAGTCGTAATTGGGAATAAATTACGCAATAGAGAAATATTAAAATATAATAAAATGAAATTAAAAAAAATAAGGGAAAGTATAGGACCACAATGCTGTATAGTAAGGATTGTAGGGTCCAATGTATCTATCTTGCCGCTGAGTATGTCACTCACACACAACTATATGAAATTATATCAAATAAATAAAATCATAATTCTTAGTCAAGTATCTAATTTTGTCCAAATTCGAATTTAAAATGTCTAAAAAAATATTGCTTACATATTTTCAAAATTTTAACTTTAAATGTTAATGAATAAAATTGTGCTTATTTTTAATATTTTTAAATGGTTTTATTAAAAAAAAATTATAATAACCATATAATGAATCTATTACGTTTAAGGTTTTTAAGTCAGTGAAAGTTCTTTTTTGGATATTTAAATAATAAAATTAAAAACAGAATAAATACTTTAAAATGTCTATAAATAGCTCAGAAAGATTAAAAAAAAAATTATACCATGTAAAAAAATGCTATCTTAAATATTTAGTGAAAATTTCAAGTGTACTGTAATCAATGTAATTCGTTTTTAAGTTACACTAAAACTGATAAATTTTCCGTTTTTTTAATTTAATTTTTGTTTTTATTTTGAATTATTAAAACCACCTTCAAAGTTCAAAATCTACGAGTAAGCATTTAAAATTTTATGATTTAAATGAGTTGACTTACCTTCGTTCAGAATAGTTTTTCATTTACAAAAATGTAATCAATTCAATACTGTAAATTACTCAATGTCGAAATATAAATCACACCTATGTCCTTGTTCTATTTGTTTTCATAATTCAATATACCTATTAACTACAATAGCAAGTTTTTTTTTGGATATTTAAAAAAGTATACTGAGGGAAATTTATACTTTTGACCAACCAAGTACAAACTAGATCTTCAAGACCCTTTAAAATAAAAGATCGAAGAATTGCTCGTTATAGAAGAAGTGTCTTCAGGCACACACAAATAAACATATATCATTGTAAAATCAATATATCCATTGCTCTGTTTTAGAATCTGAAAAATAAAATTGTTTATTTATTTCATATTGTAAAATTCATGGTACATTGCCATGAAAATTATATGTTGCTTTATACAGCTTTTTTAAATTTTTTATTTATTTTTTACAAAACAATCTATAAATCACTCTACTCCTACTAACATGGACAAAGTTTAAAAGGCTCACTTAAAGTTTAATAAATAAATAAAATCAACTAACAAAGTTGGATTTATAATTTAAATTAATCAATCAATTCTCCTATTATGTCACTTAAAATTGATATAATAAAAATAAATATATAAAGCTCAAACAATCACGGCTTAATTTAATTTTAGAATTGTTTAAAGTAGGTGCTTAAAGATTTTGAATTTGCACACATAGTGTAAAACTAAAAGTATAATCAAATAGCCAGCAGTTTTTGAAGGAGTTTGTCGTAATATAGACAATTATTTTTGATAAGTAAGAAGGCTGAACTTACAGACTCTCACAAACAACTTATTTACTATTGAGAAAACTTGAGGTAATATTTTTGAATTTGGGTAACTTATCCTTTAGAAATTATTTCACCACATTTGAGAAAATATAAAAAGCCTATTCACAATAATAAGAATATAGGTATGTGTATATCACATGGGACTATGCGTGAGTGACATGTATTAATTTTGTTTTATTTTTCGTGATACATCAGACAAAACGTAAATTGAACAAAATTCTCAACGGAAATAACAAACACATACATTCATGTATTTATAATATTTGAAATATTATCCTGATTGTTATTTTAACACTATAATATATGAGTATTTATAGTATTGTATAAAATTACTTGCATATAACATTGTCTTGTTTCATTTACCTTTATATTTATTTATATTTATTTTGAGGTACATAAATAATAAACTATATATATATATATATATAAATATAATATTATATATATTCAAAAGTAAATTTGAAGTAGTAGCATGATAAAATAAAAATTGATTAAATAAATGACCCAAAAATACTTGGTGCAATTTTTGCCTGATTAATGCACCGTCAATGACACATTAATGAACGGTTAAAAATTGTACCAAAAAACCATAAATGAACATTCTTTGCACTTTGATTGAACTTGGTTCACACCATTTTAATAACTGTATTCAAATCACTGAACGGTCAGGGCCAGAAACCAAACCTGAACTGTGTTCCCCCCCGCAAATTTATACTTGTAAATTAACCTTCTATAAACCTCAATTGGCAATTGCTACTCGAGTAGTATTAAAATATATTGATCAATTTTTTAAATTTAATTATATATTTAACGTTTTTATTCAATATTTATTTTTACTTAGTATCGTGATATAAATAAATTAACCACATAACACTTAAAATTCTATCCATAAAAATATATTATATATATGTATATAAACATGTTTCGTCCCAGGCGAAGGAAAGAATTAGACGTGGCCGCAAAACGATTGGTCGATAATAAAAACGTTAAGCCCTGTTTAATTGGCACGTCGCGTGTCAGTCTAGTTTCAATGCGGTTCGAGAAACACGACGACTGTAGTTTTCCACTAATTCTCTAGAGTATCGTAGACGACGCCAAGATTTACGCGTTACCCTAAATTTTACCAAACAACGAACGATATCGTTCCCGTGATCGAGTGGAGTATGATTAAAGACATTATCGCGAAAAAAATACAATCGCTTAAAAATGTACCCATATATTTATAATTAAAATCTGATGATAGGTTACCGGATGTCACCGACATAACTCGTATGAGGGTTCAGTGTTATGAATAATTTTAGAGAACTTAAACTATTAATAATAATGACAATAAAAGCTAAATAAAATAAATACATATAAAATATATTTGGCATTTAGTTATTATACATGGCTCATAAATAAAAGAAGAAAATATAGTATTATTTATGTTTATAGTTTATGTATTAGCAAAATTATAATCATACAATCACCAGCGTGAGATATATTTTTTGAATAGTAAAAATTGTATGTAGGTTAAATTGTTGGGACTTATGATTTCAACGAGAACAAAAATCGTTTGACAACCGGTTTTATTAGGCCAAACAAACGAAAATATATTTACAACATACTCGATGTTCACTCCGTGATAATTCATGGTATAATACGTTGTGTTTTTTAAGGTATAGGTTTTTATATTCAGTCATTAAAGTACTTACACAATTTTTTGATCGGATATATCTTTTACTTGCGATCGTTATAATTGTATTTTGGTAATCTGTACGAGAACGATAAAGCTTACCATACCATTCATAACCTCAATTATCAAATTTAATAAATCGTGTTTAATTAAAGATTCAAAAAGTGTTAAGTAATACATTGTTCTAACACACTGAAACGGTAGAATAGAATATCATGCACTTGATGTATTAGATAAATCATTTTTCTTAACCTGTCCGAGACAGATGTATTCTTGTATTTATGTTTCATATTTGAAGATACCACAATATTTACTGTAGTTTGAAACTATGCATTTACTGATTTGTAACCATATAATCCTATCGACTAAGGTTGACATCAGGTATTTGTTATACTTAAACGGAAATGATAGTTTAGAAAGCGAATAAAGTAAGATAACTGACTTGTCAAAATTAAAAAATAAACTATTAGTGCACACGACCATCGATATATTATTATGTTAAATTTTTTTTAATATTTTTAATACTTCATTCAGAGTACTACCAATACTAATTAGGATAGTGTCGCCTACGTAGCATATTAAGTGAAGCTTTTGGTTGAGACTATATATTATTTAATTAAATACCTATTGAATACAATTGGAGATATAATAGTGTACCTATTGTGGTATTTCGCATTTTACTATCAATTCATCACTAACTACATTATTAGTTTTTACAATAAGTTTTCTGTTGTTTCTGGTATTGAGAGATTAAACAAAACAAACATTCCTATGGCCTATATGGCTATATCGTTCGTTATATATGTTACTGTCTAGCTGAATAACTCGGCTTCGCTCGTGTGTTAAATAATCGATTCGTATATAAATTGGTTTTTTAATTATAATTAAACTATTTAAAGCCTAGCCATGTAATATATAATATATTTTTTTAATTTTAATTAATTTATGATATTTATAACTGAAATTGACAAATAAAATGAAATTGGAAATGATAAGAATGATTTACTCTTAATTTCAGGTTCATTTGGCATAACCTTGTGAAAAAAAAAATCGTTAAATTATTTAAACTACATGCTAAGAAACCGAAACCTTTAATAATAACCCCTCTCCCTCCCCTCAGACAAAAAAAGAAATAAAAAATCGGATGAGATAGTGACACTCAGGGAAGTATTTGGAACATTTCTGTGAAAAAAAAATTGGAAAAAAGTTAAATAGTGTCGTCACAAAATTTGAATATAAAAAATGCCTGTTCTTCTTTTTTATATATAAGGATTAATTATGACGCGTGTTGAAGGGATTGGTCATTGGTTGCATGGTAGCAATGATGGAAGGTCATTTTTAAATCTACTATTGATATACTACACGCGCTAGTCTTTAGACATCATACAATAGTGTACATTGTGCAATGTGTACATAATATAATATGTGTATATATCATAATATTATGAATGTCAAATATGATTTGCAGCGTCAAGACGCGCAGAAATGGATATATTTTATGAACTTTATAAACATAATGAAAAAAAAAAGATTTTTTGAAATCTGCACAGGGAATTTATATATTAATATTGTATATATAACTCTAACCCGTTACGTAATATTGTGAGTAGGTACTGTTGTATAATATTATACAATATCCTATCTCGTTGGAGTTGAGTTGCGTATTCGTCCTCGTACGTAACTCGAAAAATGTTATTTATCTAAATTCACATCGTTTTCATTATTTAAGTGGCATTGCAATATCATCAAAAACTATTTTGGTTCTTACAAACGTATATCTTTAAAAAAAAAAAACTATTTTATTTATATCCGTTCAACCAAAACAGAATAGAGATAGTAATTATATTAATATCCAGAGCTTGATTTAAGCGAACGCCTAAGGGACTATAATAGTCGCCTATTTGTATATTATTTCGTTTTAATTTAAATGGTCCATAAAATAGTATATTATCAATTCAAATATTATTATTATAATTTATTAGATCTTATTATTTGCAGGAACCGTGAACGAGAAAATCTTGTCGTTTCGGGATAAAAAATATAACGAGAAAAAATTTATTTGCATTTTGTGAAATGAAACAGGTCCGCAGGCGTTTTTACAACGATAATCACGTAAGGTTCATGACAATAAGCTACAATGATCAAAATATCGAATACTTGTATAATATTATCACCACTTGAAGAAGTAGTCATTGTTCTTTGGTAGTTTGCCGGTATGTGGCTTTTATTTCTAATAAGAGCTCCTACCCTTCTTTTACGTACTGCGCTCCAAAATTTATAAATCAGTCTTTGTTCGTAAATATCCATCGTTATCATCATATTATTACGTGGTTAGATTTATTAGATTATTTAAATATTTATATTAGTTAAAATATTATCATACTAAAAAAAAAAAAAAACAACAACCAGAATAAAACGTCTGGTTACACGTCCTGTAATAAAATAGCGTAATAGGAATCGAGGAAGTCTTAAATAATTGATTGATCGTATCACTAAATGGAAAAAAAAACATAAATATAAAAGTACTATAACATTTCTTACGTGTCATCGTATTTTGTATAACTGTGTGGTCCGTGTTCAGATTTTTTAACACCAAATCAAATAATATTGTTTAGGTAAAACGATTTTATTTCTTCGATCAGGTTTTCAGTATTTCTCATACGTACATGGTGTTTTATTAGTCCATTGTCTCGGAATTGTTTTGCTCGTAACTACATAAAATTAATATAAACGAATAATTATGTGCTTATTATATATATACAAAAATAAAAATATAATGTCAATGAATATAAAGTTTTCAGAGGGGAAGGGGGTGGTATTTGCCATACAAGTATTTGTACGTATAATACCATGCATGTAATAGTTACAATAATAATGGAATTGTGATGCACAGACTTTTTAATGAACATAGCGGTTCGGTCAACTGGATCATTAAGATGTGTGTCATATGCACGATAGGTATTAAGTAGTGTTCAATCACCGGTATAAGTACCGAATAGTTATGTATACTTTAGTTAAGTAGACTTTGTACTATAAGCAAAAAGCAATAACCCATTCTAAATTGTATGAGCGTTAAATCATCAAGCGTAATTGATGCTACAGAGACGCACATAATGTTTGCGCACCGCGTGCGTAATAACGCGAACAATATTTGAACGCCCCTTTCTGTGTATTACCCCGAATAAAGTATATTCTAAAATGAGAAGTGATGTTTCCGAAACGGAAAGTGTTCAACTTTCGTTGAAACAAGATAACTGTACGTATATGATATCTATATGTAGTTAACTAATTCTGTATCGCTGCAGTATTATATTACCGCTGTTATAACGTACTATTATTTAGTCGTAAAATATTTTTTTATAAACAAATCGATTAATATAGTTATTCAACTTTTCGGCATCTCAATCACTTCACAATAAAGTTGAAGAGGTAAAGCGCTGGAAATGTCGTATGTAATTGAATTGTAAATGTCTTATTTTCGATTCGACAACAATTTATAAACGCTCAGGTGACAGGTTCTTATAGATTTTAAACTGATTCTGTATATAAATGAATAATATTTAACTAGTGTACCTATCATCATACAATTTTATAGATTTATAACTGCAAAAGTTTTCGTGTTAAATGCGGTACACGGCTCAGTTTTCAAGTATTTAAGTGTGTGTGTTATTGCCTGGCGATTGCCGACAAGAGGATCGTCTGTATTATAATGACACATGTCGTCCCAGCAAAGTGTGATCAAAATAAACAAGTCGTTCGGTTGATCGTGAACAATACAGTAGGTATTAACGTGTGTATGTGTCGTCGTAAATTGTAACGACGCAGAAACCCAGACGAAAGAATGAGGAGGATACGCTGCAGCTGTAACGCGAAAACGTTCAGCACGTGTAATTCGGGTGATGCGCCAACAACTGACGAAGACATTGATGCACAGACCGTTTACTTATTTCTAAAACGTTCCATCTTGTATCGGGTTTTTTTTTCTCCCCTTCTATTATAAACTCGAGAACGCGCTTAAAACGACGAAATAAATCTTCCGTCGACATCGTATTCGGTACTAACACGATGATTATTATACTTCCAGAATCGAACAAGCAAAAAAATTACCGAGCACATAATGAATTCGTACAGCAGCAAAACTTTAGCCGTTTCTTATTGCTATTATTTTTTTCTCCACTGCGCGCTCGTTACTCCATAGAAAAGTAAACTTCACGTCCACGTTGAGGTATACTATTATTATAGCTGTATATCATATACGTATGTTGTAGTACACACAATCGATATCCGGTTTTCACGTATGGTTTTTACGCATGCATTGGTCTCGTTTCCTTTATATCTATTTCAAAATTTCTATACATACACGATGCATAATCTATCGCGCTACCGACATAATAAAGTACACGAATGAAAAAAAAAAGGGAAATCCATCCAGAAGAGCGTTCTTTAAGTTATATATAATTTATATTAACTATACCTATGGTTACTTTAATGGAAATATATCGTGTGAGAATAACGAATCGTGTATTTAAAAGAGATTTTTATTTTGCTAATCAACTCCGATAAACAGTATAATATGCATAGTCGAAATTCGGGTTAAATGTATGAGAATGCTAGATAGGGCTTTTTCTAAATCTGTTTGATTACTAAAACGGTTTTTAATATCATTAAAAATATTTTTTTTAAAAATTAAGCTATAACAAAATCGAAAAAGTTTGTTAAGATATTCAAAATTTACATTGAAATTGAAAAAAATTAAATCGACAATTTATATTAAAATAATAACCGTATTATAAAAGGATCAATTTGAAAATTAAAAATAAAATTTGAATTCAACTATAGCCAACGTTCAACAGGTTAATAAAATAATCATTATTGACTTATCGTACCATAAATTCTTTGCTAGTTGTTAACAATACATACATTTTCAATATATTATCAATATTTTAATAATTAACCAAACACTCATTTTTATTATGATACTCAATACCTATAAAAGAGAAGTACCACAAATATTTTTTAGTCATCTAAGTATCTAACCAATAAATTATTACAAACGTATTGTATGTATTTTATTTATTTTATATTGTAAAAAATTTGGGATATCCTTATGTATGTTATAAGTATAAACAGAAGATAAAATAGGAAAAATTAAGACTCAATTATAATAATAAGGTTAAAAAAAAATCATGATATTAATAATTATTAAAATATTTATTTACCATTATCATAAATATATATTATTAATTAGTATTATTCATTTTAAGCTTTTTTATTTTCTTTCATTGACCTGCTTGGGCCATCCAATTTTTCAAAGGTTTTTCAATGCCCTTATTTGGGACTTCGGAATACTTTTTAATTGTGCGTACTGCTTCTAAAAAAATTTAAATTAAAAATTTTAAAAACATATATCTATACATTTATAGTGGAATTATAATTTGTGTAACATTATATAGTAGGTATGTTTGTAAAGTTGATTTTCATAACAATTTTTCAAATTTCTAGATACATTTTTATTAATTATAATATTTATTTAGCTTACCAAATATAACAGTGCACATTGCAATGTAGAAAATTGGTTTTTCCCCCTTAAAACCAATAAAAGAATACTTCATTAAAAATAAATCGCTAAATAGTATTTGCATTATTTTTCTCAGAGTTTCTGCTAAAGTATTGCATGAAAAACAAGACAAAATTCTAATCTATAAAATAATAAAACATGCACACGTATAAAGATAGTATATTTATATTTATTTGAATGACATACTACATTAGATCAATATAAGGCATAATTTGTTAATTTATCTTCTGCCTTTTGTAAATCTTCGTCATTATCAATAATATTAATATCTTCTTTGTCTGAAGAACTGATACTTGGTTGTCTTGAAAGTTTTTCATCAATTATAATAAGATTTTATAATAACGTTTTTTAATCCAAAATGATAATAATTACCAGGTTTACATCTAGAATGGTTAAAATTTTCGATGATCCAGTTTTCAAAAGGGTACGACAATCTTTTGGCAAAAATATTAAGAAAGTTTCAAATTTCAAAATATTTAAAAGTCTGTTAACAGTAGATTGTGGCACATTACAATCAACAGCCCACTGACCAAGGGATTGTTTAATGATTTCCTCTTAATTATTTACAAATAAGTTTTCAACTATATTAGTATTTATTGCATTATATGCCACTTCAGGTGATGAAATTTGTAATTTTGTAGGAGTAAAATTTATTGGTATTTCAATGGATATTGTGTTTCTGACAAAATTCTCTGTTTCCAAAATATTTGAAGAATTAATATAATCAAAAGCTTCAAGTTCATTTTGTATTTTTTTCTTCTAGTTCTGTAGCTAAGAGCTTCTTTATTATAATAAACTATAAAAAATTAAAAATACTTTGTATAATATTATATCCTTGCTCTTGATAAAATGATTTTGAATGAAGCAAATCGATACTTTTTGTACTAAGATATAGGTATATTATAATATTAATATTTGCATACATTAACTTTAATTCTTTGTATCAACACATTCAATATATTAACGCTTTGCCATTTAGGTGTTAGTTTTTATAATATTAGTATATTTATTATTTTTTATTATTATCTAATGAATTAATTGAAAATTTAATTAATGATCATTATCGCCGCAGACAATAGTGGAAGTTGTTATTAAATAAAACTTTTATATACTTAGATTTTATTTGGTTTTGATAGAATGAATTTATTAATGATGTTGTATTGACGCGCATTACTGAGTGCTTTAATAAATGGTATTATAATATAATATTAGGTACATATAGTAAGACAGTAAGTCTAACAAATCTATAGTTATATAATTATATAGTTGCATTATTGTATTTAAAATAAAACAACATAATCTAAGATAATTAATGTTTTATAATATATCATGATAATAATATATTCATACTATACATAGGTACTATGGCATTAAAGCATCTAGATTCCCCTTACATTTGCTATATTACAGCATATGACTGGTTAGATTATCATTATATTTTGCACAATGAAAAAGCATAATACAAATAAAAAAAAAAATAAATATTGATGGCAGTTAAAAAAAAATTATAATTGTTAAATAATCAGCAATAATGATATAATTATTAGTATTATTGTGTTTAATCATATTAATTCACTTGAAAAACAGTTTTAGTTATCTAACTAGATACTTTATCAAGTACCTAAGTACCTATATAGTATGTTTTAATTTTAAAAACGGTTTATTTAAATGTTTACGTGATATAAATACTACTTAATTCAAAAACAATTCAATTTTAAACCAATGTTATAACATTATTATATTATGTTATTATTACTTTATATTATAAAGTATAAAATATTTACTAAATAGAATATAATATATTAATATAGTTTTAGTACAATATTATATATTATGTTTATCTATTTCACTATAAATAGGGTTATTTAAAAATACAAATAAAAAAATGGAATACAATTATCATTATTGTTCTTAATGCGAATTACAATTTAGGTATAGGTACACTTCCTAATAGTTAATGAAATATTAACGCAGTATAATAGTAAAGTAAAGCACGTGCCCTTTTTTTGATGTCAAATTCGGTATTATTTTCAGTTATTGAATAGTCTGTTGTAGTCAGATGGATATCTAAACGAGATGCGACTCTAAAACATTGAACTGTAGAAACGTAATGAAAACACTATAAACAGTCATCACTGGCAAGTGCAGACCAGTTCTTGTAGTGCGATAAACACCCGACCAAAGTTCAAACCATAGATGACATTAATATAAACGCGGATCGGGTCCGCGGGTCGAGCATAACACGATACTCCCCGAATTTAGTGTTCACTTATTTATATTTATAAATAGGTATTATTTCCATACAATATATCAATATATTAATAGTTATTATTATAAACGTCCATCGTCGTTATCGCGATGCCCCGCCACAACCTATTCGCTCGTTGTATGCTATCTATTGAATTATTATAATATTATAAAAAAAACATAAACAAAAAAGAAAATCACAAGATACAAATCACAAATGTGTTGTGGAATTAAATGTTATTCCAAATATAATTAAAATATGCCGTTTTTGGTATTCATCAAATTAATGAAAACTTACTTTTTCATTTATTACTCTTATAAAAAAAAAAATACAACAGCAGTGCGATTCAAAAAACGTTTAAATACGCCTTGTTTGCGGTAATAGTATTATTATTGTTGTACATATTCGTGATTTTTGGATTTTCGAGTAGTGATATTTAAACTCAATTGTAAAATAGACTATAAATGATGTATAGTATTAATATAGACATGTACTACATCTATAAATACATGGTATCATTTTGTGTCTCCTGAAAATTTAATTTTGTAGATACGTAATTTTGTTTTGGCAACGACGATAACTATATACTAATTGAGGATTCATGATAATTTTTATAATAGTTATAGTAGGGCTGTGTGGTGAGTTTTGCTAGAAACAAAAAAACAAAGTACTAATAATTAGTAAACTTAATTATTACATAAACAAAATGTTGTTTTAAATTATTCAAATTTTATTTAAACTTAAAAGGCAAATACTTCCAACAATGTTTATGTAATTTATATAATATTAGGTTATATTGTATACACGTATATTGAGTAATAAAAAATGGTATTTAATGAAAATTATATAAAAAAACAATTTTTAAATTATAATAATTACATAATATTATATATATGTATATATATATATCAGTTTTGAGTGTATTCTGTTATAGTGACTTAGTGTTCGTGTTACTTTTAAACACCTTAACTGATTGAAGTCATATATTTTAATTTATACAACATATTTATATAGTCAATAGATAATTAGACGATGGTTTATTACAGCTTTTGTTCAAACCCGCTATTATAATATATGTAACATACTAATGTACTATACTTGGATTTATGGTGCTAAATTTTTACACAAAATCCTATAATATGATATACATAATAGAAATAATTAATAACGAACCCTATTTTTAAAAACTTTCGCATCAAAGTTACTAGGTAAAAATAATTCTGTTAGATTTTAGGAAAATATACTGTAAAACACTAATATTATATTCTTATGAAATTTTTATATACATTTTTTCCGACCATTCGATTTTCATGATTTTAATTAGGTTGGCAAAACACAAAACTATATGGTATTATAATATTATACATTTATTATTTATATACTACAACATATTATTATATATATAGTAGCAGGAGACACTGAGTTAGGAATACAAACAAATAATTCATAGAAAATAATTATAAATTATCTGCATTGCGAATGATGAATAATACAGCGACTAAACCGATCTGTTATTATACAGGGACGATTTTTGAATAGCCGTTTTACGCCCATGTACAGAGTGGAAAACGAGAAAACACCGTGGTTATTCATGCTTTATATTATTATGATAAATAAAATGAGTAAGTACTTAAGGTACTTACCTACTTATTGGTAGGTGTCGGAATCAATAGATTGTTTCAAAACTACACGCACCTAAATTTGCGGAACGGCGAATCTGATGCTAAGTCGGCGGAATCGACGAGTCCCTGATAAATATTACACGTCACACAGAATACGACTCGCGCGCGATCGATATAATTATATTTTCTGAGTAAGTACCGGTGCAAGTAGGTGTGGGACACGAAATCTCGGAAAAAAAAGACGCGGGCTTAGTCAGAGTAGTAAGTCGAGGCCGGACTTGTATAATTACAGCGTTAAACTACCCGAATTAGTACCTACGAGAGTGTTCGGGGATGTACGTGCATTATAATAATAAGCCAGCTGCTGTGCTGTTACGAGAATTTTATTTTTTTTTCGCTCTAGGACGAGAGCGACAGCTGCCTGCGTGTTGGTACTTCACGCGCACGCGCCATATTTGCATGCACGAATTGCGTTTAAGCATTTAATTTTTTTTTATTCGTTTAATAAGCGAAACGAACAAGACGACAAGTGCCGCACGCCAGACCGTCAAAAGCGCGCTAGTACAATGATGAGTCAAAGCTCGACGATGTATGACACGAAAGATTTTTTTCCAAGTATATGATATAATACAATGTGACAGAGATCAATATGCACACCACGGAGACCAGCTCAACGGAAATAACCGTTTGACTTTGATAAACACACAATACCGAAAATTACGTGCCGTTGAGACTTCTAATTAAGAGAGGGAAGAAAATAAAACGGAGGGGATGTCGATTGATACCGTCGTCCGTGTATGTTGAAATAGGGCTGATTCAATCAAAATGAGACCGAGAAAAAACAATTGGATTTTGAGACAAATCTATTAGAGTAGTAGCGATGACAATAATAAAAATAAAGATAAGTTTTTGATTTATCTACAGTAATTTGATGGGAGAAATAGTATTTAGTGGACGTTAATATGCTCGAAGTGTTACGGCGAAAAAAAATTGATACGATTATAATAATGATTATCGATCCGAATATTATGAAAAAATACAGGAAATATACAGCAAATAATAGAGTTAATATTTTATTGCCTACTACCTACATAAATTATTTTGAAAAGTTTTTACTTTTTAAAATTTATATTTTTCGTATTAATTTGATGTGGTTGCAGTTATTTTATATTGATTTTAATTTTAAATTTAGATGAGCAGACTAAAAGTGGCAGTATTAAAAATATTGGTTCATCTTCGTTATTCCGTTCATCTAAAATGTAAATATTTATTACTAATTAACTCAAAATACGATATTTTTCTATAGACATTTTCATTAAATATTTTACTTTAGAATTTGAAATTAAAAATAAGTGTTTAAAAAAATAAAAACTTAAGAAAAAAATAGATAACAATAAATAAAATAAAAATGTTTTTACAAACATTTTGAAAAAAAGTTTAAAAAAGAAATTTCGAAATAATAAGTGTGAATCATTTGTTAATTATTTTGTTTCTATCACCATGTACAATATTATTATAAATATGTTTTAGTATATTCACGTGATCATATATAATACTTGACGTTGAAGTATTTCTAATTTCGTAATTTTTGGATTAAGATTTATTTATTATTTAAATCAGTTAGATTATTAACTCAATAACATGTATAGTATAACATTAATTAAAATATGTTTAATATATTTTCCAGATTCTCCAATATTATATTTTTAACCGATGAGCTAAAAATCAAAATATATTCGTTAATATACGGCTGCCGTTTGATACGAAAATAAAGATACGATAACGATTTATTTTACATTGATTTTGAATTAATGATATTTTTCATAAAACCGTACTCGGACAGACGTGACAAATGATAAACGTTACTACGTAAACAAATATATTATGCGAATCTTCTGATACGATGACGCAATAAAATACAAATATACAGTTGCGACGAAGAGAATGAATAATATATTGTCAAATGATAATTTTTTTTCATTTATTTATAGAAGTCGTCTCAGCATTCGGAGATGGATATTATATAAACTGCAAGTTAAAATTCGTATAATCCAAACGTAAAAGGATGATTGGGGACTTGCAAATAGGTAATATGTCGATTTGTGCGAATATTCAGAATTATGTAGAGATCTAATGTCGGGGACTGAATCGAATCAAAATAAGAATACATTTTGTACCTATAGCATTGATTAAGAAAAAAATTTGGGAATCCACTATACGTTACGTATTACACGCGTATTAATTTAACTAGGATTAAACTTGCCGTACATTGACCTAATTCAACTCTGTTTCGTACGTCTATATAAATATTAGCACTCATGTCTGGGTAAATGTTATTCATATAATATTACATTAAGTATATTATGTGTGGATAGATTTATTCAATTTTATGTTAAAATTAAATTTGTTTATATTATGTATTTACATAATTACATGTCATGTGTAAATTTCAACTAAGCATAGTTGAGCTGTATAAACGTACACATTTCTCACGCAGTGTAAACGACATTTTTATATTGACAATCAAAAGAACTGGAGGTAGATCAATAACAATAATAAATTGCTACCAGAATATTGTAACTGATTACGTTAAGCCTCCAGATTTTGGAATAATTTAGTGTTTCTGATTTTATAGTAAAACTCTTTTGAAATTGTTTTGATCTGTCCAAAATTGAATTTCAAAAACACAATACAAGTTGTGTCACGAGTACTTCTAAATACTTAAATAGGAAATGTATATTATTGTATTTCGTTTTTATTTTATTTTCATTCATTTAGTTATCATATATTTTGTACCTTTTGTCATGTCAGGACCAACAATGCATTATATTATTATACGTATAACATGTAATATCCGCTTTACGGAGAAAGAAGTATAAACATTTACACACGGCCAATTGATGCGAAAAGTATATTATAATAATCATATTTTTTAAGGTGTTCGAAACATGAAATTTTGTATGCATGTTTTTTGCTTTAAAGTTATTTCAAGAATAAACAAAAAACAAATGTAAACATAAAATGCAGTCAATCGCGGTGGAGAGGAGTGTAAAAAAAACAAAAGTATAACATAAATTACTCGGTAAACATAAATCGTCATTGACAACGTTTTCGCAAGAAACGTGGCGACGGCTGTCGTGCGATATGCATGTTATGCGTGTATATATATTTTATATTATACGTTAGCGCAGTCCCTTCAACTCAAAAATAATACTATATATATATATTATAACATATAAAGTATATACAAATCACATGTATCGAAATAATATTACGATCGAAGAGATGGAAAGCGATGTACGCAAACACTACATTACATAATATTGTCTATAATGGTATTTACCTATTTATCTTGAATCGTTTTAATCGGAATTCTCCGTGTTCTTCTCAACGTGAGATATCGCGATCTGGTCCTATCTATGTACTTGTGATGGATAGGTATCTGTCGCACGGTGTATTGCTTACTGTTTATCGTACGGAAACCGTGGGTACAAGCAGTGTACACAAATGATTTCGTCACTGATTTGTTGACAAGATTTTATTCGTAAAGGTATTACAGGCCGAACGAGTAGTTCATCGTTTCCGTACTAATGTAAATGGTGAAATCAGATTTCTTGATAAATGTAATCTGTAAGTAAGTACATAGTTTTTTTTTTTACTGAAATTGCCTCCGGTCGTTTTCTGTATTCATTTGAATACGTTGCAGGGCAGTGTCGTGACTAAGGGGTGGTCTATTTTACAATCTGTAGTGTCCCGTAGGTAATCGCAGGACATGACTTGAATAATAAATGAGCTATAATTGCTGATATAATAATATAATTTTAGAGTTTATTGAAAAAGCAACGGTCAATAACTACAATTATTAACGTAAAGAGAGAGCAAAAATGATATTCTTCCTGGACCACTTGGGTATATTTTATTGTGTAAATAGTATAATGTAGAATCTACTGTAATATGAATTTAAATTGTGTCAACAAAAACACAATGTAGTACTTAGAACTCTTCAATATTTCGGGGCACTCAACTTGTAGAGGTTAGCTAAATTGATTGTAATCTTAAAATACTGAAAACAATGTGCATCATACGCGGTGTAAGTAATTTTATCGTTATAATATTATTATTTAAATTAATAATGTACATTAGATAATAAGGTAATCGGGTAATCTACTTTCCTCACATTAATCCACGTGAACAAATATTTATTTTAGTTGTAATTTAAAAATAATTTTTGATTAAAAGCCACCTCTCCCAATGTAATTCCTAAAATATTGAAAATAATTCTTCTCTATTTTTATCATGAGTTACTTTATGGATGAATAAAAATAAATATAAAATCTATTTGGTTTCGTTTTAAGAAACTAGAAAAATTTCAAACAAAAGTGATCTCATATTTTTTTATAATGCACAAAATAAAAGGTTTGTTTTTTATTAAAAATGTTCACAAGTACGTGTTTTCGAGTTTTTTATTTTACATAATCTAAAAAAAAATCTAGAAACTAACATATACATAGTATAAGTGATGTACACCATCACTGATATCACCCATGTCAGAATTAAAAAAAGGTCAGCAACAACGATGGATCAAATGCCGGATATTGTTTTATCGTGTTGTTCTATATTGTATTTTAAAAAGACTAATTTAACTAACAAATTATAATCAGCACACAACATCGAAAAAAATAAAAACTATATCAACACAGTTACTACAGAATATGTTTTAAAATATTTAATATCTATCTAACGTAAGTATACATTTTGCATGTACTACAATTACGAATAGATTACTAAAATAATAAATTCATTCAAATGCAAATTGTATGCAATTATAATTGTTTTAATCACGCAATATTTTTTTAAACAATTTTATTATTTTCCACGATAAAAATGCGATCTTTGAAAAACTCATTACCTTTGTAGAATTAAAGTATAATGATTTCAATGACGTTGTTTATTATTCGAAATGAAAAAAAAACTTTCAATTCAATTTCGCCATGTATGAGGCGAACTATTTCATTATAGATCGGCGAATATATCCACTAGATTCCATTGATGCTGAGATTTCATCAAACAATAGGAACGTGCAAATACGCCATTTGTCTATCTATTTATTAATCCCTTACCGTAGCGTACTATCATAGTGACACATGCCTGCCACTGTATTTGACGCAAGTGATTGTAGGTCAGGTATTATATTGAACTTTATTGGCTTGTTGAAAACGTATATTGATATATTATCAATTAACCGGCAGATATATTTTAAATACGAGAAGAATAGAAATAAATTACATTGTCATAAGCTATTGTTTTTTAATCGTTATTGATCGGGACGTGAACAAAAATACGGCATTGTTTCATCCGATTTACAAATCGATTAGCCGTTGATGAACATTTAAAATTAACAAAATGAATTGATAGTGTCTAAATGACGAGTCACCACGACACGGGGTAAAAAAAACATAGCGTTTAATGAGTTTCCTATTTGACTGAGATTTATATTGTCGTCATCTCGGTGCTGTTTTTTTCGATATAAGTTCGTTTGATAGGCTCTAAGTGGGGCAATGAATGTATTGGTATTACAATGATGTTTTCTTTTTTATGCGAATAATAAAGATACATTTGTTTTAAATATAAATACTCCAATCATTTTAACTTTGTGGGTTGTTTCTTTTAGCAAATCAGATCTAATTAGTACTTGAGTATGTGTGTGTGTGTGTGTAAGGGGAATGTTTAAAAGTGCAAAGTACAAACAATATACAAAACAATCAGGAAAATTAAAAAAAAATTAAAAATGTTGGTTTTAATCAAATCGATTTTGTAATTTGAAAACAAATGATTATAGAGACTTGAAATTTACTGAAAAAGGTTTAAACATGAAATGGTTAAATTTTTAAAACATTTTGTATATTTTTGAGCTTTTTATTATAAACATTATATATACAATTTACTTTAATTTTTAAACATTATTAGATTTATGTATGAAAATTTTTTTGTTTTTCAATAAGAAATTTTAAAATATAATATATAGTTCTTTTTTTTCACACGTTTTTCTTACAGCGATTTAAAAATATCGATGGTTAAATGTAAATTTTTTCTTATAAAGCTTTAATTTAAATGATTCATAATTGAATTAAAATTTAATAAATCGGTTACATTCAGTGATTGACTCAATGATTAGGTACACTTACAATTACTAATATGGTTACTCGCTCGTAAATTTTTTTTTTTTTAATATTATCTTCCCGCAGTCCAGTCTAGGGGCACGCCCAAATCTTGTTCATACACAGAGAAAAGGGTAAAAATTCATTTAAAAACGTATATTATGGTTGTGAAAAAGCTATTTCACTGTCACACAATGTGTACTTTTCAGGAGGGGAATAACAAGTTTTGACTTTTTAAAACTATACATTGTTGTAGTTTTGATTGATTTATCTGTATGGTTTATGTTTAGATTATTGTTAATAAAACTATTACAAGCGCCTCTTAAATTAACAACTATAAAGTGATACGATTTGGCATAATTAACTGCAAATAATTTACGTTGTTTATTGTACGTATAATTTTTTTGGATGGTTGTTAAAATAAATTTGTCATTTATAAACAAATTTAATCGTTTTTATTGTTAATTAATAGTGCACACTGTATATTATAGTTTTTAAATAAAATAAAATAATTTTATATAAAATGTCTATTATATGTAATACAATAGACATCATATTTTTACTAGCATTTATGATTGACTTTATAGAATACAATGAAAATTATATAGATATATAAAGAAAAACAGAGTGATATCGAGGAGAAAATCAAAATACATTATTTATACAGTTGTAGTATATGTATATATCATCGAATTTTTGAAAGTATTTTCCATCGAATTATATAGCATGCTGCTTTGGCATTACGATTGCTGATGTTCATCCTGTTCGTTTCAAAAGACCATGGCGACGATACATCGTCGCGAAAATATAAATGTGGGTAAATGAATATTTTACGACAGCTCTCAGTTTTTTAGCGAAATAATATTATGCGTTGTCGCGTCTTTTGCGAGTCGGAAATGTTATTAGGTACGAAAATATCACATACGTAGTGTATAATGTGATACGCATAATATTAATATTAATGTACCGCTTTGGAACTAGCTGTTTTTACGAGCGCTTGTATACTTATATAATATAATCTATTAAATTACACATCTAAACTAATTAAATAGCGTGCAAATGTATATTGACGTCGTTGATGATTTAATTAATTTTATTTATTTAATGATGGCAATAGTAAATTTGATAAAGAACAATGTGTAAGTACAGGGAAGTTCTACTAACGCGGTAGAAGGACGTATGTAACAACTGTGAAATTGTTTATAAAAAAATTATATCAGGTTTAAAATAAATAAATATAAATATCATGTACGATTCGTATTGGTTACTTTTTATTATAAATGTTCATCTGACATATTATTTTTGATACTTTTTAACCTGTGAATACAGAATTACGTATTTATGTACAACATCGTTGTATACCAAACATGAGTCTGTGATCCACACTGGGCGTTGGTCATTTGAAATACTTAATCCTTAGGGAATAGGGATCTGTATTCTTATGTACTTCATGGACAGTTGGGTTCTTTCTGTCATATGTAGTTGCATCGACTGTACACAGTAGAGAGAAAGTTCGACAACCTCCGCGTGGTTCTCTTTGTATGCAAATCTGCTCCACAGCGAATTTAATATTTAAAATCATTTTAAATTTAATTTTAATCATTGTATTCCTTTATACAATTTACTGTTTTAATATCTATGATATTGTAATTACCAATTTATATATTAAATATTATCGCCAGATAAATATTTATAAAAGTGATCATTTTAGTATTATATTTTTATTCGTCACAAGTTCAATATAATAAGAACAATTCACTTCAACGAAATAGACTACAATTAATAGTTATGAGTGGGCTAATATTCTTTTTGACGCTGTGCCTTCCAAGTCCCCCTAGATACGCCTGTACCGACAGTGGTCTGTTAAATATTTTTCTTGTCAAGAAAATAGCTTATAACAATAATTTAGATTTTAAAGTAAACATCACTACTCGATGATTTTAAAGAAGAAATTAAGATTATAAATTAAAATTATCAAATAAAAAGTATTCTAGAGGGATCTGATATTTGGTATTGGATTAATAAAGAAATCTCAATTACACGAAATCGCCTATATTATTTGTTTTTTAATAAAAAGCAGCTCTGACTCAACATTATTTTTTAAAAAATATTTATACTATACAAAAAAATACTATTTGGATGAATAATAAAATAATCAAGTTTAATATTAATTGTCAAAATGTATTTTAAAATGTTTATACACAATGTAATGTTTAAAATATTTAGACTAATTCTAAAATATTTATAAGCACGTACATGTATGTGTATTCACACGCATTATTATATTATTATACATAATATTATATTGTACTACTTGTATATCAATACACTTATAGAATTTGGTCTATTAGAAAATAACTAAGCCGATTAATAGAATTGCTCAACATTAATAAATCATTCGTGTAATAAAACAAAGATGTTTAATGTAAATAATCGATTCAACAAATAAAATATTACCTCGCCGGAATTAAAAATAAATAATAATTATACTATTAAAATACTAGTATAATTATACTTTTTGTATACTATTTTAATGAAACTGTTCGCAACCTGTGCTATTTAAGTACTCGATCAATATTTAGATTATAAACAGTCTGTCTAATATTTGTATTTATACTGTATCATAATGTATTGATGCCATTTGTGCTCATAAAATACTGGGCAAATTGGATTAAACTACAATTTCACTAAATTAATTATATTTTTACGTTTTAAGAAATGCATTTAGTAAAATATGTCTTTAAAGTAGTGTTTAAGTATTGTGACTGTACTAAATGTACTAAAACATGTTGCCGCAAATGTTATGTTATAAAGTCTGTATTAACGGAGCAAATACGGATATCAACTGTAGATATTCAATCTGTGACTGGACTCATTCAGTCATTCCCAATATGCAACCAAAATTGTAAAGGTTATGAACGAAACAGTTCTAAACCAGGACCATTCCACGTCATCAAATAATGAAAATGGTACGATATCAGTTATAGATATTTAACATGTAACTGGACTCATTCCTAGTGTACCGAAAGTTGAAAAAGTTATGAACAGAACGGAATCAAATTAAGGAGTTGTATGGAAGGATAATTCCACTCTGGAACCTAGTTTATTATATTATAGAGCTTTAGATAATGTCTGATTTTTATATTTTACAGTTTAGTACGTTAATATTATTGTTAAAACAATATCCTATATTATAAATAAAAAATAAAAATTAATACCTTTTCTTTTTTTATAAAATCGTAAAGGATTTTTTTTTTCATAATCCTGATTTAGCGAGTAAATGGCCAAGGCAATTCGAAATTTCAATCATGTCTAAGAAAGGTATACACTAATTACTATTATGTTAATTGTTGATAACGAACAGGTTAATTGATCATCGTAAATTAAGATTTGAAATGTATAAAGCTCATTTCTCTTATAGCCTACATTATATTAACTAAATAAATACGTAAGTAATGAACAAAAAAAATCTAACAGTTTTATTTTTAATTTTAATTGGCAACAGAGTGGCCATTTATAATCTATAAAAAGTGGTTGTTGTAAGATTGATACTTATAATTGTGTTTGAACAATACAAATAGTAATGAGACGCAATTCAAGTGACAAATGGAAAAATGTCCAATTAAAACAACTCGCCGTAGTATATTGAAGAGAATCCGTAAAATGGCAACTTAATAAAAAAAAATCCGTTTATTGGATTATACAGGGTCATAAACATTTTGTAACTCGACATTTTGACGATCGTATGTATAATTATTATTTACATAAAATTAATGCGTGTATATTAATTTCACGAAATTTTCAAAAAACAGAACGCCCCTCTTATCGAGAGTCAACACCCTAAATAGTAAATATTATGCTTATACTTTTTTTTTCGTTTTTATGCAATAATATACTCGTATGTGTATTCATTTGTATATCTTATTATTTTATGCACACGCTATTGCATTATCATTATTACGGCCATTTAAAGATTTTTATCATTATTATAATCATAGGATTTTTAACCACGACGAATAATTTATGAGAATAATTTTAAAAGAATCGGACCACAAAAGAACAGAGTTTTGCGGTACACGATATTATCATATAAACTGTTTTTCGAGTGTAAATTAATTTACTCTCAACATCATTGTACTTGTTTACACGAGTAAATTTCGCCTGATTGCCGGAAATACATTAAAATAAAAAATCTAATTTATTTCATTCCACTCACTGTTCGGTTTATTAATATCGATGATAATAATACATTCAATATGGAGTTAAAAGCTTAATCATTCTGATTAAACGAAATACCGTATGCACGTGTGCGTTATGCTCGTGCGCGCACATACAATAATAATTACAATTCCGATGGGTTTCCCAATAGAGATATGATTTTCATAAATTCTGTATTGATTAAAATCTGACTGTCAAACCACAAATTTCATAATATAACATAATTGCTATTATGTAAAAATTGTTATTATTGTTATAATTTATTATAATATCTTAGTAAGATGTTTTTGAAACGATACACCTGTATTTCTGACAGTGTATTCTATTTTTTTTTTCGGGGACCTAATTAGATAACGCAAGTTCGCCAATCAAATTATATCCAAAATGTATGTTTGTATTTTATTTAGTTAATAGAACAAGCACCATACGGTCTTGTAAAAAGGTTACGTAGCAAAAGATAACGTGTTACATTAAGTGATAATCGTAAATTGACTAACCGTTACATGAAGAAAATCAAGTTTAAGAACATAATTCGTTATCGTGATCTAGGCGAGGAATTTTTAATCAGTAACCCAGAAACTTCTACAAATTGTATCATTAAAAAGGAGACATTATTAGATTTTCAAAATGATGTGGAAAATTTAAAAGAATGAATATGTAGAAAATTGATTTAATAATTCGCTACCAGATATCATCAATCAAATGTTCGATTTAAAATGTATTGATTTATATATAAAAAATAGTTTTTTCTTAGCAACGACGAAATTAACGAAAGTCATTTGTCGCGGTGAAAATTGATCGGATTTTTTCATCGTACGATTACGATGAGTACTTACATTTATCTCCTATCGTTGTCGAATTATTAATATTTCTTTTTTCCCGATCAGTTGTTACTATTGTTAGGTACCTACACAAAAAAGATTTTTCACAAAACGGTTAAACTCAAGTACATTTAGGCGTACGAATAAAATATAAATATTCATATATTCGTTGTATCATCACAGCGTTGGATCATTATACAGGTCCACCGTATTATAGGTATATTAGAAGCTATCTGACAAAAACAATTCCACGACGAAAATCTAAGCCAAACCTAACCAAACGAAATTATTCTGACGATTCAAATGCTTATATTACAATACTGTCTATAGTATAGTCGTCAACAGATCGATGACTGGCTTGAGACTTAAGTCTTTACGCGTTTATTATATTATTACGACTGCGTACGATCTTGTACATATATTATACCCATATACATTTATAATTATATGACGTCAAATTGCATCACTGTAAATGCAAAATAAAAAGAAATAAGAATCGTCGTTTCGCACAGAGAGATTTACTGGAAATATTAATTGTCACAAATGAAAATGCGTATTATAATGTATTATAATCGAGTTATAAATCCTGACGGACTATTTTTTTTCAGCCATAAAATTAAATTATTAATTCGATTTCATCTAACGAAATATCATAACGACTTTTGATTAGTTCGAATCCATAACCTAATATATAATGTGTATTGTCTACTAGACTGTTATTAACCGTAATGAATAAGTTGAACGTGGAACAATAAAGATTAACGTAAACTTTTAAATGTATTTTTTTTTATATTGTTTGAATTTAACAATAGATATTATACATAATCTACGCTCGTATTTCAGGGGTGTCTTTAAAAGAGCGACGACAGTTTTCCCATGTGCGCATACTCTGTAGTTTTTTAAAATTGTTTTTAGTTTTTTTGGTTAATTTTTTGGTGATTAAATTATTTTGATTACATTAATGTTAATACAATTTTACGTGATTGGTGATTAAAAATAATATACATGTTATTAATTACAGGCAAAAGTTGAAATTAGGAAAAAACGCGAAGTGCTCATAATCATTGGGCAAAATTTCTTATTTCGGCATTTTCCCATGCAAACATAGTTGTGACCAACTTCATTTTGGCAAAACTACAGTGTCTTAAATACTTACATTAATATTAAATATAAATAATTATAAAATAATAATTATCGTACAAATTTAATTGAATACGCTTAAATAATATTAACCTCTAACAGTCAAAACGACAATGAAAATTCCAGTGCCTTGTGTTGATAGAAGAAAATTCAATGCAAATAACTACGTGTAATATGTTATAATAAGTATTACTAACGATGGATTACATAAAATAGGAACAAAAATGGATTTTTATCATCGCTATATGACAGAAATTAGATATTTCAATGCAAGGAACAATTAATTACTAGCATTTATATCATAGTTTGTTGTCTTGTATATAATCAAATTTATCTATCCACGGTACCTTATTAAGAAGAGTATCACATCTGAAGGATGCATTTCACTCACTTCTACCGTGGTTATGTTATTAATTGTTCGTAAATTTCAAATAGTATAATTGATATCTGAAGTCGTTCGATTGTAAAATAATATAAACCTTGGAAAACTATTATTCCTTTTATAATATTTTATTTATTTTATAATAATGTTAAAGAACTGATACGTTAAATGTTAAAAGCTTATTAAATGTACATAGATTTTCGGATCATAGATATGTAATTTTTTCTAAAGATACGTCTTTATATTGATACAAAATATATTTTTTTGTTATAATCAGAGTTAAAAGTTTAAATCTTCTTGTACACAATTAAATGTAGGTAGTAGTTAAATATTCCCTTCGTGTAGACCATGTGCTAACTGTAATAAAGACAATTTATTTCATATAGCTATACGAATAAATAGTATTTAATACGCAATGCGTGTATATAAGTCATGTATTTGCCACGGAGTATGGTGGTGTAATAACTAAAACCCCGGAGCTTCGGAAATTTGCTCTTTTTTTTTAATCATTTTATGCGATGCTGGTCTTGAGATTTGATTTATATCATGCAAAATTCAATGGTATAAATTTTTATTTTTATTATTTTTACGAAAATGTTGGATAAACAGTTTTTTTTTTAAAATAATTTTATTCAATTTTATACGTTGTTTTCCTTTTTGTAGGTATTATTTGCAATATCATTGTTTTGAGATGAATTATTTGTTAATGCATTCTTTTTTTTAAACTAAATATTAAAAAAAAAAATATGGCCTGATCATTGGATTTTATTTATATAGGTATTTGTATAGTTATAATACTTTTGTTTGCGAAATCACCGTGTAGTCTATACTTCAGTAAATACCATATTATGTTTTCTTATTATTAACCCGTATTGGTATTATCTTTTATCATAAAAATAAATTTACGATTTAATTTATTTAAAAAAGAATGTATTTATAAAAATTATCAAATCACTTTTTTAAGTATTTTTTGAATGTTCCCGAGTTATTTTTTTATAAAAATTTTTACTGTAACCAAGTTCATCTATTAAAATAGATTAATAACCAGAAACATGGTACGCACAATTAAACGGATATAATAATCTAAGGTAATTATTTTACCATTAAGTTTAGCCAAAAAAATATACAAGTGTATTATTGGTAGTTAAAGTGATTGTAAAAATATCTTCATAGGAAAGGGAGAACAATAATAATATATAAAAAAAAATTATGTAATTCGTCATTACTTCTAGACTGAGTAGGTATGTGTGTTGTTTTTTTTTCATGTTTACGTCATTTTTCCCGAGTAACCAGATTTAGATTCTCAGTAGAAAAATGAATTGTTTTAGATTTTGAGCTTAGTGAGGAATGCATTGGTTTTAAAACGAGGTATATTGTTTTATTTGTGTTATTTTTATCCTTTTTTTTGTATTCACTTTGTCAGGAAAAGTAATGCTCCAAAAGTTTCAAGGAAATCTCTCCGTATATTTTAGATTGAACACAAATGGTAGAATGAAGATATAATCTTGAAATTTCCCAATTGTTTTTGGAAAATAAAGGAAAACTAAAATACAAAAATAAAAATTTAATCAACCTTAATTTTTGATTATTTTCAAAAGATTATCTACAGAATATATTGTACATTGTTAAAAAAAAAAATAATAATAATCATAGTACTAATCAAGACGATTTTCATTCAAATTGTATCTGATTATTATAATATTATGCACTTTGTTTACATTTTTTCCTATGTAAATAATTTTGAAAGTAATTGTTTTTTTAATTTCTTACTTTATAGGTAGTATAAGTTAAGGAGATATATTCTATTTTTAATTTTACTTAGATCTCATATTTTACATACGGTAATTGCGTTCAACTATCAAAGTTGTATATGTTTAGAATTTGGTGGTACGATCTGGGGCATTGCCACAATTGTTTTTCCGACAGACTGGCGCCAAAAGTTTTCAATTATAATATTATTATTGATTATTTAAAATTTGTATTTTTAGTATGATAATGTTTAATTTTTTTTTTAATTAATACCTTATGTTTATTTAATATTTAATCATACCATTAGATATATGTAATCAAATAAATAAATTAAACTAAAAGATTTTGTATTGTTAATTTCTTACAATTTTTAAATTCATATTCTTATATTGCCTTGTTTATGCGATTTTATTTTTTAATTTATTAATAAATTATTATTAAAATTAATAATAAGTATTAAAAATGTATTTTCTAATACAATACAATTATTAAAATAAATATTGCCTAATTCAAGTGTCAATTATTTCAGATTTCTCAACGCAATTTAGACATATTTAACTAATAATTAATTTTATACAAAGATAGTTTACCTAAAAATTAATAATGAATATAATATGATATGTATATTCTTATTGCTCATATATTATATTGCTTCGGATAAATGGATCATTATTAAGTTTATCTTATATTAATATTTTAAGGTTCACTATTTAATTTTAATTTAATTTTGATTCGAATAATGTATTAAATTACATTCGATTTACACAACGTGTTTTTCGTGTGCTGTTAATATAATATATAGTAGAAAAAATCGTTAATCTTTAATTTTAAAGTTAAGTTTTGGTATAAAATTAGATTTAGTTGGTACTTTTAAGAGGTCAAAATAGGAAATCCATAAAATTTTTTTTTTTTAATTTTAAGGAAAAAATTAGGTAAAACTAGAATTTTTACATAAAACCAGTTTTTGAATAAATCTATTTTGTAATTTAATAAACATTAATATTGTCTATTTTAGACTTGAGGGAAATACTTACAATTTTTATCAAAGGTTTATAATATAATTTTCAAAACATATTAACGCCTATAATTTTTTATATATTAATGACAAATATAAATATGAAAGTACATAATCAGTGGTTATTAATCACGAAATTTTTTTAAGCATTTAAAGAAATTATTTTAACAACATTTATGAAAGTTGTGAAAATTTGCTAATTATTTTGTAGTTAAAAATACCTAAAATGTTTATTATTCATTTATAAGATTTGAAAATTTAATAAAAAAATTCCTCGTAAGTAGTTATTATTTTATATATTTTTTAAAAATGTTTAGCATAATTTCAAAAATATTAGTTATGACTATTTTAAATTCAAATATTGACTTAGTAAGATATTATTTATATGTAAAATAACAATTTTTTTAATTTGTTGGAATTCAAAAAAAACAAAATGCTGTAAATACTTGTAAACGTCACTTTTAAAAAAATAATAGTAACTAAGTAAAAATAAATAAATAAAATTGTATAAATGTTTATATCATAATATTTTACAAATTTTTAAATTTTTAAATTATTTTTTAGTTATTTATAGATACGATCTTTTTATTTTTCTCCTTTACATATCGATCATAAATCGTTCATATTGATCAAAAAGTGTAACAATATGATCTATATAAGATTTATTATAGTTATTCAAAAATATTTAAGATATTGCATGAGTTTTTAAATTTTTATATACATTGTTTGAAATTAAATTTTGAACAAAAATCGATATTTAATTTTTAAACGAAAAATAACAATTTTAGTTCTCATCTTGTCGTAATATTATGTATAATTTATTATATTTTATACATATATAGATTTAAATTTTCAAAACATTTAAATTAATTTATAGTATTGCCTGTTCTTATAGTTTATATTATTTACTTATAGTAAAATTAATTGCTATGAAATGTAATTAATAGATATATAATCGTATTTATATGCTAATAGAATAATAGCACCGTTGCCGCTCAGAATCGTTTTTCTTGTGCAATGATTTATCATTGAAGTAAAATTTAACGCATCTATTACAAAGACCTACTTTCAACATTTTTTTAGTTATTAATGCACAGTTTAATTTTTTTTTGAACAGTATATTATTATTATTTGTATTATTTACATTTTTGTCGAACAGTTCGGTATATATTTTATCTGCCGACATACATTAATCAATTATGATATTTAAATATTACGTTTTGTGGGAAATAATTTTAGTATTCATTCTATAGTTTTTATCGGTAGTAGAAAATATGCTACATTGTTATAGACTTATGCTTTAACTATTTTGTGAATTAAATTATTTTTTGTCAGTTATGGTTACAGATAGTATCGGTATTTTTGAACCGTTCAGTAGTTATCATCAGGAGTTCGATCGTATACGATAAACGTTATTCAATTTAAAACGTTACTAACACCTATAGATACAACATTCGACAAGAGTAGAAAATATATGCGTCACGCATATGTATACAGTATTTTTTGGATTTGTCATTGTTTTTCCGATTCCGCGTACGTTTTTAACTCTTTTTACCTGCAGAACAATTGTCGCAGATAAACGCTTATAATATTATTTCACTAGCTCTAATTCGACTCGACGTATCTAGACACACTTATATAATAATAAATGAAATGTAACCGGAGACGACGCTGCCACGCTGCCCGTGTGCCAAAATCGTTATATATTATAACGATAATATTAAAACATATTTTTACGGTGGAAATGACGATACTATCAATAAACCCAATACTCCAACTCCGAATATACCTATACCGAGAGCGGATCGTTGAAACAGAAAAAAAATACATTTACTGAACCGGACACTATGCCGTCGGGTATTATAATATATTTATAATATTAAATCACATGCATACATATACAAGCTCTATACCTACACGACTTCGGATTGTGGTTCATTATTGCTGTTATAGATTCAAAAGCGACGATAAATTATGGAGTTCGAAAAACGGTCCGGAGTGGAGTTCGGTTAAAACAACCACAAACGCGCTTATATTTCCTCTAGAATTTTCACAGTCGTGTGGGTTTTAGTTTCACTCGAGGAAGTCGAGAAAAACAACCCTCACTCGAGAGTTCAAAGGTATTGCGCGTATCAAACATTTTAGATGATCGTATATTATTATATTGCATGTATACCTACATATAGTGTTGGCGCTTTACGAAACCAACTTACTGTTGTCCGTTAGGCTGTTGTCTGGACGAATAGTCTGCTATTATGGTAATAGCCAATAATGCGCTCGTGGTTATTGCGTATAGGATATAAAAAACATAAGCACGGAATCTGTTTAGCATTTAAAGATCTGTTTAATTCGAATGGGCATGATATAATATCGTACGAAGTCTGACGGGGTGTTGTACGGGTCGAGTACTGTGACGAATGTATCAGTCTGGTCATATAACAAAAATAAAATACGTTTTGAACATAATTTTAACTAATGAAATTCCGTGATAGAAATCTGAAATCGTTGCTTAGAGGTCGTTTAATTGTCAGCTGTTTTCACTCCTTTAAACTCTACGAACATTTTTAAATGAAATATTACAACGTAAAAAGCGACACAAGTGCTGAGTTTATACTAAACGCATTCACCCGTATTATGTAATGAATAAGGGATAGTACAGTCACAAAACATTAACTCGACACATTAGGCTGGAACTCGACTGCGCACTAATACTTTTTAGTCGAAACGTCATGACAATAATAATATTACAATTTTTAATTGGGTTGACATCGTCGCCGGGTTATTAAAAAGAACGCTACCCGACTTATACCTATTATATTTAGTATTTAAGCGGTGTAACTAGAATTGCAGGGAACCGTGACGTAAAATCTCTCGGGGGCTCTAAAATTGTAATTATAAATAAAAAATCAGCCTACTTTATTTTAATACGAAAAATAAACATTGAATTATAACGCTAAGTCAATTAATTGGACATTATCACAAAACCCAAGTACCAGAACGTGCCGAGGAACATAAATGTATTTATACAAAAGAACGATATTAATTATTAAGTTATTTGACAAACATAAATATAAGAAACAAAAAAAAACTAAATAATTCAAAATCAAACATAAATTATTTGTCGTTAAATTTTGATTTTGCATTTTGTTGGGCCTGGGTCACCTATACCACCCTATCTATACGCCACCACTGATGTATACAGATTATTGTACTCATACACGGAACAAGAGGTGCGTGCGTCCGAATATTAAAATATTTCGCCGGGCCGAGTTGGGTGGCGACGAGAGAAAACGATACCACTACGGAAACCCACACTCCGTCCAAATTTGACCCTAATTTTATTTTTTTAGCGTTTTTTCTTTTTCTTTTTCCACTTTCCGCCGTAGCGCGTGATAATTAATTTCGCTCACGTACGGTTGTATAATATTACTATAATCGGCCGATGGCGATTACGCGCGCACGTCCGTCCGCGAGTCGCTCTCGGCCGCGGTACATAATATTGTTATTATTATTATTCAAACACACGTGCAGATCGTGGGCGGTGTATCGTATTATATATAAGCGTACAACAGTAAAATAATAGTAATATGCATCGCGCACGTATACAGCGGAGTTTGGGTTTGTTTCGGAGACAGGAGTAGAAAGAAATATGACAAAAAAACAATTTGTGCAGTAGGTATATAACCTATTCGTATATGTACGTATGTATTTACGTCTAACATATACACAATACATATATATATATATATTTATGTGTGTTTGTGTGTGTGTGTGTGTGTGTGTAGCACGCGCGTCACAAATTGAAATCACCGTCGCCCCGCACCATCGCTACTCGTAAAAACTTTTGATCGTATCTTGCGACGATGGTGGGCGTAAACACGAATAGAAACCCACGAGCACACAGATATACATCGCCTGAAAATTATCTCAGCAATTTTTCCGCTTTTCTCTTGTAAAACATACAATTTTCATGGACACGTGTAGTGCCGTGTTCGATTCTTGTCCACGCGCGACGTCCCGTGCGATCGCGATAATTAAATTATAATAATATAGCTTTCTTAACAAAAAGTTTGAATTGGGTTATCTATAGGTATTAATAAATTATTAAAACACTTACCTTACATCTTATGATATTTTTTGATATTTCACGTAATTTTAAGTCTTTTATTCATTATTATTATTATTCGACATAGGTACTACAACTTTTTATACATATTTTATGAATACATTTTCTTCTTATGAATATTTCACACGTTTGTAGGTACTTCAACGAACTTAATCACATATTAATAAAAAAGAATAATAGATATGTAATTTAATATATTATAAATTTGTATGTTTTTAAATCATGAATTATAAGTATACCTATTTATAGTAGATTTTGTACTGAATTTTTTGAGATTTTGATGAGTTTATAAATTGTTTAATGTATTTAATTTATAGCTCAAATCATAATCATCCTGGTGTTGTGCTTATGGACTCTCGAAATAACCATAAATATTCGTATGTTCTGTGAAATGACGAAAATTATCATCAGGTGAAAAATAATGATAATTATTACAATAAAAAAAACTTTTTATTCTCAATACACATATTATTATAAATCACGTTTGCAAAAAACAAAGAATAAATAAATAAAAATAATAGGTAAGTATATGTCATATTATTAATATATTATTGTAAACAGGTATAGGTATAGGTTATATACGTTTAACCTAGTAGTTTATCCGTAAACAATACATAACACAATAATATTTTAATCAACAAACAAAACGTACAAATTTCGCGATTTTGATTCAATCGATTTTCGGTATTTATAATATAAATTTAATATTAATTGGTATACAATATAGTGTTGCGTAGCCTTATTATACATCATTATAATTAATAATAATTATTATTAACGACGCGATATAATTATTAACATGTTATTGCATACGACGGAGGTTCAAACGCGGTTTCTATAGACACCTACAATATAGTTTTACTCATTTGTAAGCTAATTTTCTCAAAATATACACACAAAGCGTCTCATTCGCGACCGGACGACTAAATGTAAACCAAACAAAACAATAAAACGTCGCTCGGTAGGTGAAACGCCGACGGCTTTCGTAAATCGGGCAGTGATGCAATTAAGTCATTAAACGGTTTTCGGGACAACAAACGACTTTGCGTGCTATAATACGATACTAATAAGTATTTTGTACAACAACGGGGTTAATTTCGGAGGATTTTACCTTTTCTGTAAACTCGATTGTTATGACGTGATATATTGATATTTGGAATGGTCTTGGCACGCGGCACAAGAATAAAAAATCATAAACACGTTTTCTTGTTATTTTCAAAAAATTATTTCGCTAACGAAACACAACAATTTAGAGAGTTACCTTTTTTATGAAAGTATAGTGCTAAAACAAAACAATAAATATTGTTTTGAAATACTACCGTACGTTTTTTTCTCACAAAATAAAAAAATCAGAAAATTAAATTGAAAATTACACACGTAGGACTTATACATTTCTCTAATTCAATTTCACGATGAGATCCAACTACTAAAATGTTGATTAATTTATAAGCATGGGAAATTTGCGACGGACGTTGGTGTTTAATAAATTGTATAATAATATTATATTATATACTTTTTAAAAAAAATATGATTTTCAAAATACCATGAGTTTTGAGCACACGACAACACAATTTTAAAGGATTTTAAAGGGAAACATTATTATTTATTGTTTATTGTTGTTTTGTCGTCAATAATTTTGGGTCTGTAACAAATTTTTGGTTTGCCGGTAGCCAAAATTAATCTAACAATCTAAAATTAAAATAATACTAAAACCTTTTATTATAGTTTATAAATTCCATTGTAATACATTTAATATGGTTACACTTTTTAGTGCCCTATTTATTTGCGAAAAATAAAGTTGATTTTACTGAAATTTGGATATCAGCAGATCAATCGATGGTCGATTAATTCTACACAGTAAGACGTGAAGAAAAACAAATCGGCAGCTAATTGATGGAAATAACTAACCGATGATTGATGTTACGTTCAAAATTATACAATCACAGTGATCAGACCACACGATACAAATCAATGATTATGTCGGGCATACATTTTTGGCGTAAATCATGCAGTGGATTAGCGATTAGCAATCGCAATGTTTTATTAAAGTTTGGGCACGTGGTGCTTGGGTGAAATGGGGTGAATGGGTAGCTAGGAGGCCACGGGATGTAAAAGTTTCTTATCTCTGGTTGTATAATAGTAATATGTACGCTGTATCGTCTCCACTCCCACTGATCTCGAAAACGGTTTTAATTAATAAACAGCAGTTGACTGCTGTATAATAGATTAATCGCGAATACAAACATTTTCAAACACGAGTTTCTATTCTGAAATCGAAAATGGTTTATAACAATATATTCAGTACTCACACGGGAATACGAATACAATTTCGGTACCTATATAAACAACATCGATGCATTTTGTGTAAAAACGTATGTAGATAAAATAAAAACAATATTTTTTACGTAAAAAGAAAACAAAATCGGTTGAGCCATTCACTTCTAACAATAGCTCGCTTGTAGTATTGAACTTGTATCACATAAACATGTAAAGTACATATCTATAAATCGCGTATACGCATGTATCTTAAATTTCGTATACCATTACTAATTTCAAACTTACGTAACTATTCATACGATCTATTGGTATTTCACCATAACAGGGCCTATGGATAGATTGGAACATTTGGAACAATTTTACCTCACCTACAAAAACATTACAGTTCCAATAATTATTGTGCTGTATTATTTAAATCTGTTTGGAAAAAAAAATGATTATATTTACAAACACTTAAAAATTAAACATTGTAATTAATTATTTTGTTAATCTTATTAAGGTACATCATGTTATATGTATGTTTTTGTTAACAATTAACTATGTGATCCAACATGATATAATAGTAACATTTAATAATAACAATAATAATAATAGGTAAATAATATTATTAACAAAACAAAATGTCTTTTAATGTACAGTAGTAATCGAACCAATCTGACTTAATGCGGGAGCGGCAACAATTGGGTCGGTGGTATGCAAAGAAAAATGCCTGTAAGACAAATACTCAGGAGGAAGTGGCTGTTCCCTTTTTGTGTCTTCTCTTTGTTTTTTTATTTTTAGATACCCAAGAACGGATACCAACACTATAAACACGACACAACCCAAACAGCTGCCAATGATCAGACCTAACCGCCTTGTCAGTATTGAGCTCTTGTGATGTTCATCGGAGTAATATGCTATGTCGCCTTCTAATGTTTTCACTTCGGTACAACGGCTACTCTGAGCATCGTCCTGTAGATGGCGCGAACTGTTCATCGGTATCCAATTACCTAGACCCAACACACATACTAAGTACCGGGTTTCTGGCTTAAGATTGTCCAACAGAGTAGTTTGAGTGTTTTTATCCAGAAATTTGTTCATAATCTATAAAAAAGTTAATAATTTTATAGTAAAATTGTATAAATATATATGATAACAACCTTCATAAATATAATTTGGGGCAGTATGTGACTTACATTTGGCATTACTGCGACTGACGAAATGGCTGCTGCTGGATAATCTGGATCTTCGATTGGATAATACGCTACTCTGTAACCGTGTAGGCCCGTGTGATTTCGCCCCTTCCATGACACAAAGATTGAATATGGCTGAATGTCTTGAATGGCGAGTTTGAGTACGACGGGCATGGCACAAAACGTAGGAGGCTCAAGTTCCATAAATTTCCGACCTTTGAGTTCTGGAGGGTGGTGACAAATCAATCCTTTCGTGCTTAGATCGGATGTTAACTTTTGGTGGTCTCTTATCCATTCCCATAGCTCTTGTTGGTCGCAATCACAGTTTATTGGATTTTCTGAAAATAAAAATTCAAAAAAATCAAATATTTCATAGAACTTACATATTTTTTACAAAATATAAAATCATTTTTAAGCAATATATTTTTATTTACCTTCTGTACGCAAACTTTTTATTTGTGTTTCCAACGGCCTAAGAGCATTTATTGGTAAGTTCTTGAAATTATTTTTACCCAAATCTAACATCTTAAGTTTTTTTAACGATCGAAATGCGTCTGAAGATATAAATGATAGCCAATTTCCGTATAAATGCAGTTCAGCCAAACTTTCCAAGTTACGAAACAAACCTTTGCTGATTTTTTCCAGTTGGTTGTATGAAATATCAAGTACCTGCAGTGATATCAAGTCCGAAGAAAGATCTTCGATTTCTTTTAATGAATTACGTGACAAATTCAACAACCGTAGACGTGATAGTCCCTGTAGTCTTTCTTGGGGCAGAAATTCCATAAGATTATTACTCAAGTCAAGCGTGTGTAGTTCTTCGAGAACGCTGAATGTACCGGGAGATATTTTTGATATTTTATTATCAGACATGTACAAGCGATGAAGATTGGTGAACGACAAGAAATCGTTACTTGCTAGCACTGATAAATTCGTTCCACATACGTGAAGTTCTTCTAAGTCAGTGTGCTCGATCGTCATAGGTTTTGTTGTTTCGTGTATTTGGCCTAGCGGGTTGCGAGTGAGATTTAAAAACTGGAGATTTTTGGTAAGCTGGGGTACTTTTCTGAAATGATTATTGGACATGTCTAAATGTTCTAGTGATTGAAAAAAATTTAGTGGCAATGATGATAGTATGTTGTTTGATAAGTTCAAATCGGTCAAAAGCGTAAAGTATGAGGGCGGAAACCCAGCAAGTATTTGAACTCGGTTTTCAGAAATTGAGAGACTTTGAAGGTTTTTCATACTAGTTAATTTTGACATATCTAATTCGGTTAACATATTTCTGGCAACGGATAGTTTTTGCAGACTCTCACAGTTTGCCAATGTGGCATAAGGCATGGTGTTAAAATCGTTCCCATCCAAAATGAGCATGTTTAAACTGGTCTGTCCTTTAAACAAATCTGCAGGTAGAGCTGTGAGCTTATTATTCGATAAAGACATTATAGAGACTTCGAGATTAAATTTGAATGTCGTGGGAGAAATTTGACCTATATTACAACTGTCTAAATACACGCGTTTTACGTTTGGTAGGTATTTTAAGACAGTTGAATTAAGACCATCTAAATTATTGTATGATATATCCAATACAGTTAACGTAGGCACATCCACTTGGATTAACGCATCGGCAAATAAGTAGTTATGTTTCAGGTAAAGTTCGTTAAGAACGTTTAAATTGGAAAATGTTCCATTATCAATGGTTCTTAAAGAGCAATTGTTGAGATATAAATTTTGTATAGGTAAATCTTTTTGAAACATGTACCTATGCAATTTCGTGAGTGGATTGTTAGACAAGTTAAGAACCATTAATTTTTTCAGCGCCGCGAATGAATTTGCGTCTATCTGAGATATACGATTATCTGTAAGGTGTAGTTCATTCAGTCCCCTGAGTTCAGCGAATGTTTTAGAAGTTATTTCTTGCAACTGATTAAAACTAAGATCCAAAAATACCAGTGCTTGCATAGATTCAAATGTTCCAAGTTCAATATTCTCGATGGAATTATTGTTTAAGTAAATCCTTTGTACTTGATTTAAGTCAGTAAATAAGGATTTATCTAATTTAGTCAGTTTGTTGTGACTAAGCCACATTACTTTTAGATTTGATTGACCATGAAGTGAATTGTTGTTTAAACTCGCTAACACATTGGAATCAATTTGTATTGACACTAATGATGGCGCGTCATGTAAGAATACATCACCTAAATGAGTGAGGACGTTACTTTGAAGATTAATATGTTGTAGACTTTTAAGGGTTTTGAATGCACCCGGTTCAACTTCCACTATTGCGTTGTTTTGCAAATGTAATTCCAACAATTCAGGTAACGTCTCGAACTGTGTTCGTAATATTTCTGATAGTTTATTGTTTTGCAGTCTGAGTTCTTTGAGTCGATAATTGTTTCGGAACGCACCGTTTTCAATTTTAACAATGCGATTGTTATCCAAGCTTAACGACGTAAGTTTGTTACAATAAAAAAATACATTAGCATCTATGGTTTCTATATAATTGTCACTCAAATATAGTTGCATTAGGTCGGGTGAACTTGAAAAAGCACCAGGTTCGATTATTCTGATAGCGTTTTGTTGAATGTATATTACCGATAACTTTGGAGAATTAGAAAATGAGTCACCCGAGATTTCTAGTATATTGTTTTCAGAAAGAAATAGTTCTCTGAGTTCGGGAAGATTAGCAAACAAACCGCTAATATAATGAATATGATTATGGCTTAAATCTATTGTCCGTAAGTGAATGTTGTACTTGAATGTGCTGAAATCCATAAACACTATTTTATTGCGACTAATGTCGATAGTTTCAAGTTCGATCAGCGTGCTAAAACCTCGTTTGTGTATGCTTTCAACTGAATTGTAATAAAGAGACAGCATCTTGAGCTTAGGAAATAAACGGAATGCATCCTCAGGAACTGATTCAAAATTATTGGAACTCAAGTCTAGCTGCACAAGACTTTTCATATAGGAATAACGGTCGTCGTGAATCGACGTTATTTCGTTCCATGCAATTCTTAAGGACATGAGACGCTCTAGCCGTCTGACAGCGGACGTTGGAAACGTTTTAATTTTATTATCAGACAGATCAAGTTCAGTGAGACTAGTTTCTAGGCCGGCAAATGAGTACTCTGAAATTTTAAGTATTGAGTTACCCTTGAGGTTGATTTTGATTAACTGCAAACCAGAGAAAGCATAACTGCCCAGTTCGGCGATATCGTTGGATTCGATATCAATTGTCTTCAATAACGTCAAACTGGTGAAAGTTTTTTGAGGTATTTCTCGTAGTTTACCTGATAGCATTGCAAAAGACTCTAAACTTTTAATGTTGTTCAACCCATCTTCTGCGATTACCGATAGGTTAGAGTGGGATATTTGAAGTTGTCGAAGTTTGGTGTTTGGAGGAAATAAGTCTGCTGACAAGACAGATACGGTTGATTCCAAGTCGTAGATGCTTAGTGACTGAATCAAACCCCCGGCTACAGATAACAGTGCATTGCGCACACCCGTTCCAGTGGCACCGGGACATTCGAGAAAAATGCCGTCCTCAAAGTCGTAACAAGAACACGACTGATCAGAAACCTGAGACGGACACGTTGTGATTAAAGTTGGTGTCGGCGATTGACCACCAACGGAGTGAGTATGGAAACAGAGGAATATGCATATCCACAGTAACGACCACCAGTCATTGGATCTCATCTCATCGCCATGTCAACAGGAACGGTCTTATTGCAGCTTGTGCGTAATTGTTCTAAAACAAAAACAAAGTATTCAACTATTAGTGCTGTATTTTACAATCTAAACTTTTTTAAACAACTGAATTTTGAAATAAATTACATGCATTTTAGTTTAATAGGTTTCATGATTAAGTACAAGATATACCATTTTGATATAATCTATAGGTAGAATGCTTTATATAGTGCTGCTCTAACAGTAATTGTATTTCACTTGAAATAATGATTATAATAATTTGATATTTTATGTTAAAAACATTATTTTCAGTTCGATAATATTGTACAAGCTGTATTATATACTATAGTACTGTTTAAACTAATGTTATTATTAACTAAATTAATGTGTACCACTGGTGATAATCAGCATTTATTTACCTTTAAATAAAATATCAATGGACTTGAATTTATTTTGTGTAATAAAATTTATAGTTTTTTTTTATATTACGTCTATTTTTCTTATCTTTATTTAAATATAATTTGCTTATAAACACAAATATTTACCAACTGTCAAATTTTGAATACATAATATATTAAATTATATTGTAAACGCAATTCAAATACATATCTATCTATGTTTTTATATAATTTTAAAATAAGCGAATGTGCGAAGCGATATCCTTATAGATGCGAATATACATAAATTATATTGTAGGTTACTATACTTCGTTTATATTCAAAGTTTTTTATGCAAAATTATATTTATTTTGTATAATTTATATAATTACATTTTTTTTTTATATATAAAGTAAGACAAATGCTTACTTTTTTATATTGGATTATATGTAGCTTATATTTACAACACCTAATCACAAACACGAGTTATAAGCTTACAATAGGTAATCAACATTTTAATAATTGAGAAAAAGAATTTGTAATAATATGTTTGATATAAAAAAAACCATAATTAGATATTGCTATACACAATGTTACTATTTCAGAAATATTTATGATTTGAGTATTAAATTAAAATTATTTATATTTTCAGTCATAAAATTAGAAGAAAACGATAGAGCAGTTATTTTTTTTTAATATTTAAAATATATAATACCTAGTTTTAGTATTGTTTAAACTTTTTTTCAAAAAAGTTCTATTATTAGTAAAATAATTTATATTTTAAATTTTATTTATTGATAACATACGCTCGATAAGGGATCAGTACCATATAATATTTAAAAACAAAATTTAATTTTAATTATTTGTTTGCATTCTTTTAAGAGAAATATATGAATATAAATAAAATTTGTGAACCTACAGATGAATATATTATGTTTTCGATTCAGCACAAATGAAAAATATCTCTAGAATGCATAAAAGTTAATTTTCTGGTCGCGAATGTGTTCATTTGTATAGTGTAGTGTGGTGTAGAACAAGTATTGCTGCTTGAACGCGAATTTTAATGTAATTTACTCATGCGACCGATACACACTTTCTGTCGCGTCCCAGAAAACCCGAAACAAAGTTTCCAGCGCCGATAAAGGTTAAATAAATGCAAAAAGCTGTCTATATATACGTATCTTAAGTTGGGATCAATTTGAATAATGAATCCAAAGTTGTGTGAAACCGAATAAGTGCAAAGCAGTGAACCCGAACCGAGTCTGGGACGACTCCGACTGTAGTACGGTCGTATATATACGAGATTAAACTGACTATCAAATGTCGAAGTTTTAGTGGCACGGAGCGCGACAGAAGGTCTTTGAATTTTTATCTGTTACGCCTCGTTTTGACGTGCACACGTACATATTATATTATTTTACGTACCTACGGTCGGCATTTCTCTATTGGCCACTAAATTATATCGGCGGGCGAGTGAGAGACAAAAAAATATATATATATAAGAACGAAGGGGGGAAAAAACCGTATCGTTTCGCTTTTGGCTGAATTTCTACGTCATCGTCACAGTCCATCTCGCCCAAAGGATAGTGGTTTATTATTGAATTATAGTCTTTCGGGCTTGGTATAAAAACAAAAACAGAAAACTAAAAAAGGCTTCTGCTTTTCCCGCAGAACCCTTTATATGAGAACCCATCCCGCCGCCAACGAGTGAACGAGAAACTACATTTTCTACACCACATCGTATTCTCCAGAGGCGAAAACCGATGATTTTCATGTGATGACGACAGCGGCGTGCCCTCGTCAGTTGTGGGTAGCCGAGGCCTATATGTATAATATATATTACGCGTATATGTATATTTATATATATATTGTATACCTGCGGCGGAGATGGTTGGAAGCATTTTATATTTCATACGAAACATTTTGCACTGCATATTTTCATCGCAGATATTATATATCGTGAAACGTATGGTACTTTTATTTTTTTCCCTCCACACTCTCGAACGCTGTGAATTTTATTTCGGCATTTTACCATTTGAAAGGAACCGAACGACGCATGAAACTCACACTATACCACCGCCACCACCCGCTTCACCAACACCCCATCTACCGCAGCGTATATATAATATATGTACACATTATTTTTTCCACCTCGACGCCGTTGCGTATTACTATAGCAGCCGCCGAGTTTATATTTTCTATAGTGTGTATGATGTATAAATATTAAAACCAGTGAGCGAATTGTGGACAACATTTACTAGACAAACACGACAGAACGGTATAGGATACAATATATTATTATAGTATTACATATTCTATAGGCGAGCGTGTGTGTTAAGCGCATAGGTACTATTATTATTGTATACGTCCTCGCACACGCCAGGATAGAATTTAAATTAAAAGCCCTTGTAAACAAAATTCAATAAATTTAATAAATTGCTTGGGCGTCAAGGGACGTATGGTCATGACATTATTTACACACGCCTTGCAACCTGCGAGTATATGATTTGTAATAAAATATGTGCGGCATGGTCGTCGGCTGTGGCCCGTGTGATGCGTGTACGGTGCGATGGGTATGTTATTATCGTGTACGAGATACCTACCAGCACATATCGTTCTTAATACATGTATCTACAACTCTATTTATTATAACTGCAATTGCAAACACCGCCGATACGTGCCATGTTATTTCGCAGCTTCGTTGACGATGATTATCGAAAAATCGCTGCAAAATATTATGCAAATATCGCAACAAAAACTAGGCGGTGCACAATTATTAACCAAAAAAAAAAAAAAAATACTGTCATTTCCGACTCACGTTCTCACGTGTAACGAACGTTTTTTTTTTATTTTTAAATTATTATTATTTCATAATTTAGTTTGTTTTTTATTTTATCCACTCGTTTACGGAAATTGTTTAATTATCGTTTCTTAACATGTTTCCAGTTTAATACACATACACACATACACATATATTTATATATATATATACGACCTATTATATAAATACGTATTCATAAATCAAAATATTGTTTAGTAATATTTCATCCGAAATGGTACGATAGACGGATATTTCAATTCAATTTCCCTTCCGTAGGTATGTAGGTATATATACCAGTAAAAATTCAATTTTTCACGTGTTTTTTTACACGTTTCTTAGTGTTTGTTTTATTAAAAGAAAAAATCCCACAAAACGAAATGAAGAAAAATGAAACACATTTTCTTAAAATGTCATTTTTAAATTAAAAAAAAAAAATATATATATATATTTGTAGATTTAAATGTTTTTTTTCTACTAGTCATCCACAGAAGGCAGTAGACCAAACAGAATATTTATCAAATATCTGTTGATTTAGATAGGAGTTGGGGGGGGGCAAGAGAGAGACGTGAACACATTTGTGATTTCTCACATAGAAATCTCGACAAATTCAAAACTCAATTACTTTCAACTCAGAAGTACCTTCGTCTGCACTCTGCACTGTAGTAATTAAAATAATAATAATGATTTCTCTAAAACTGTCTCACGGACGCGTAAAAGTCTACTAATTATTTTCTCCGTAAAAATCTCAATAGGCTTCATTTTAATCAACTAAAAGTTTTTCTTGTCCATCACGTGCGCCTTCATCGTCGTATGCGTATATACGACGTATATATAGCGAATGTACACGATAGTACGTATAATACTTACGGTTAATATTCGCTTTCGCGTAAGTAAATTTTTAGTACTTACAAACCTAAAATATAATGTTATAATTATAAACGTGTATGGTCGTTGTTATTGCGCACCAACACGGTAAGAGTGAGCGTAAATAATCAAGTATACACATTATATTTCTTTTATTGGGTCAACTTTGACGCCATATAAGTATATGGTAATACTGTCGATTATATTGTTATTACCCAATTATATAATAGGTGCATGATATAAAAACGACTATTTCGTTGGTTATGATTATCGAACGCGTTATTATTACGTTTTTACCGTATGGGAACGCAAGAATTAGAACGAGCCGGCGCGTTGTTACGAGTTTGGTCGCGTGCGGTCTAATAATAATAACGCCGTAATAATAAATTATGTATAATATATACTGTAAAAAGGACATCTGTGGCATCGTCTCGCCGGAGAAAAATCTCGTCGGAAACGCGCAGTTATTCGGGGACCGGCCATCGGGGACTATAATAACAATATATATATATATATATATGTATATAATTATTATCGCCTTTATGCGCCGACGACTTTGTGACGACGATAGTATAATATAGTATTGTTGTGTATAAATAATGTATAGCATACGTTTGTATTAAATATTTTCGAAACTAAAAGTAGGCGCCACTACGACGACGTAGATATTGTACAAATATTACATATGTACATAAACATACGAATCGTCTAACCAAAAAAAAAAAACTATTTATACAAATGGCTCCGCAAAATGATCGTTTTATTATTTTTATTATTTTAACTCATCTTTTAGTTATAATTCAATATGACAATTCAAATTACATTTGGTTTAATTTTTTTTTTCTCGACTTCATTAAAGAAACGGTATGTATATATTATTATAGTATTCCATTTTATTAAAGTGTATTTCACGCGTTCAACAAAAGTAATTGGATTTATAAAGAGTCACCTGTTTATTTCGAGCCAAGACAATATTGTGTAAATAAAGAAATATCAAACGAATGTCTAACGACAAATTATATACCACTTATTGCTCACGAAGATGGGCCAGTGGGCAGACTGTTTTCCGGTCGACCGACGAGAAATGGTTTTTTTTCCACGCAGGTCGTCTATTGGGTGTCTGATATATAAACATAATATTGCAATAATATTATTAAACAAATATAATAATATGTAAAAGCGGCGTTGTGGAAACAGTACAAAGATTTCGATAGCGTATGTCGTCCCCGGTGCACGGATATTATTATTATACAACTGCGTGCGTTCTTATAAGTGGAAAACGGTGAGTCGATAATCGAAACAACACCTGTTATAAAATTATCGAAACGCTAACAGACAACAGGCACCATATTTGAGTTACGATCCCGCAAAGGCATTTCGCTTCCGCTAATATGTCATTATGCACGCTGCCGTCTTGCGTCAATTTACTCGTCGAGATGACCGCGGCGTGGATCGATCGTCGTTGAATAGGGTACCAACTATAATAAATTAATCGTTGGGAAGGCTTTCGTTTTGATATTACCGTTTTAATTGCTGATACTCCGTACAATGACAACAATAATAATTATTTAGACGATTAAAATTATTATAGTAATTTCATAACCTATGTCATTTTCTAACCCACCCATTTCGGCATTTCTAGACATAACGTTTCGCGGTCACGAATTTAAATTATACGACTACCTCTACCTATATAATTTATTTTTAAAAACCATAATAGTATAATTTTATCGTATTTTTAACAACTTTTAATTCGTATAATGACCGGACAACCGTTAATAATTATTGAACTTTCATAACGTCGAACGTACGTGCAAGCATTTCTTTAATTATATTCAGTGTTGTATTTAGATAGTAATAAACGTGACTTCTATAGTTCATATTTTATAAATATACATAATGTATTATGACTATTGTAAATTATTAATAATAATTCAGAATTTTGAACTCACAATAATAACGTACGTTAACGACCATTGATAATATTTGTTAAATTTCAGTCAACCAATTAACAGAGATTATAATAGTTATAATAATATTATAAAATATTTAAAGACGATTAATTTAAATGAAATAATTTAAATCTATATACAAACAAATGAACAAGGTTTCAAATTCCAAAACAGATTATTTGACATTGTCCATGCTATAGTAAATAAATGTTTGTATATATATAATTATAAGTCTACCGTTTAAGTACATTTTTTAAATTTAATCTTTAGGTACCATCCAAGTCATTCGACAAATATTCGTTTAGATGGTAGAATAAACAAAATTATACTAACGAACCTCAGTTCATGTCTGTGAGTTCTGACCTTTACGATAAATTATATTTACATGATAAACACTGAACTACAATAAAAAAAAAATAAATGTTTTTAAATTAATTCGAATAAATATTTTAACAAGACATCTCAAAAGTAAATTATTTATGTTTCAAACGAAATTGTTTACAAAATCGGTTTTTGATTTTAAAAACCAATGCAATATTTGTATTAATCAATATAAGAAAACTAATTATCAATTTTTAGTTATCAAAAATATATAGGAATTTTTAATTTTAAGTAAATTTTAACTTTATTATATTTTGATAATTTTAAGTTAAGTATGTTTTTTTTCTGTTTTAAATATTTTTAAGTACTTACGTTTAAAGATGGAACTTTTCCTTTCGATGGTGATTTTTAATCAACATTAAAGATAAGGTCGATGAAATGAAAATAATTCTAGAGCACTGAATAAACTTATATTGTGTGTGTTGCGTATAATATTTAATAATTATTATCAATTGATATTAACTTGTATGATAAATGAATTATATTGTAATCATATATTTATTGATGATTAGGTACGAGGTATTAAATATTAATTTGTTCACACATAATATACTTTAGTACTCAAATGACACAAATGTCAAAGTTAAGGAAGACATAAAATAAATATCATAATTTCAAAGAAAAACAAATAGTAAAACAAGTTATCTCGGGTATGCGAATATTACCGCGACGAAGACTGAGCGGTTTGAACGTCATGAATCAACTGCGAAGGCGTCTCGACTGTCGTTGTATAGACATTGACTATTAACGTGCCCTTTCGATTGGTCGGTTAGCCGCCAGTTGAATAAACTCCATCATTTATCACTGGCTGATCGCGCGTACATCTTTAGACCACTCAATTTAACACCTATCACATATACCGAAGCGCATCGACCGTGATCGGACGTGGAAACATTACAAACCACGAAATATAATAATAAAAATAACAATAATATCGTTGAACACATGTATCTACAGTTACCTACTAAAAATATGCCAATATAAATACGTAATGTACAGAAAAGACGATAAAACGCGCGTGGTTTATACCTATATAGTTTATAGTAGGGCTACGGCCGAATTGTGGTTGTGACAGGAAATGGCAGGTTAATGTTCAAATTTCACTTAATCCGACCAGTAAAAAAAATAAATTATATTTTTAATATCTAAAGTTTATTGTTTTTATTATAATATAATATGTAAAATGGCTAAAATTCAAAAATAATAATATAAAAATTAATTTTTTTTTCTAATGAATATATAGAATTATAAAAGGTAGTTACTATTTAAAAATAATTATATAGAACTATGTTAATTTTGAAAAAATATACAAATATTTATCATTTAATACATAGTAACTATTTACAAACCATAAAATTAAAATATTTACGTAGGTCTGATTTTGAGTAATGTTACGTCATTGATCGGATCGAGAGTAAATCAGTTATTTTGATTTAGGCAATAAATGCAGTTTGAGAAGACCCATGAAATATCAAATAAGTCAAATTTTGTAGACATATTATATCGTACCTATAGGTACAGTTCCAATTATAAAATTATTAAAAAAGTCAGTGTTGTACGTGCATTAATCATTTCTATAGTAACTAGGGAACGGATTTAAATGCAAATTGTATGTTTTTCTGAATATCCGAAAATATTTCTTTCCAAGCAAAAAGTTAATTTTATACATCAAGGAATTAAATAAATTAACTTTTATTTTGCATTTTTTGACATTTTTTATGTTTTTAAGTCATTTTTATATAGGAATTGACAAAAATTAAGCAGCGCCTAATTATATAGTGCTATTATGAAATACAAGATAAAAGCTTATCTATCTAAATTGTATATTCATATTTTGGAAATAATTTTCAAAGTAAAAAGAAGATAGGAGAACTAGAATATGGTGAAAATGATATGAATAATTAATATCTAAGACTAATAATTTATATAATTAAACAAATTTTTTCAATGTTAAAAATCATTTTAAAAGCATTTTTCAAAAAAATGTTCTGTTATAATAAGTGCATTAAATCTTATTTTTTTAAGGATTTTTTTTTTGTTTTTTAGAGTATTTAAATTCGTTCACTAATAATAACCAATAAATCACTTATTCGTATTTTTCCACGAACGACGATAGTATGAATATATGCAAAAATACTTACGTACCTACCTCGACATAACATTATTATTATAATTATTATTTGTATCATCATATTCAACAACATAATTATTATTATTATTAATTATATACATAAATAGCATATATATACATGTATTTTTTTTTTGTTTTTGTTAGTAACACTGTGTTGTTTGCTTATGAGTTATGACTGTTCATTTGTTTTTCATGACAAACAGGCGTGCATAGGCAAGTTTTGTGTTTTTCCTCGCCCAAAGCTTTCAAATCAAAACTGACAGATTAATTAATCCAAACACAGTGACCATCCCCGTTCTTACCCGTATTACATGCCATAACATAACTTTTTTTAATATATATATAAAAAAGAAAAATCACCAGAATTCTACCAACACCATAATATTTACTGCAAACACAATATTACTAGATAGGTACATTATTATTGATTATTTTATATTAAGTTATTACTATTGAAATAAGACTGATAGTTTATAAGATAAAACTAAAAAAAATAATAACAATGTTTTGAACATTTTAGATTCTGAGCGAAGTAATAATTAAGTTAGTTTTACAATGATGTGTTTTGAGCAACCTATATATATATATTTGAAATTTTTTTTGATTTATGATGATGAAATAATAAATTACATAAGTCTTGAAAAAAATATCAGCTGTATAAATCTATAGAAAATCAAAAATTCAAAATTTATATCTTCATTACAATTATTTATTCAGATATTAAAAAATATTGAAAATACATAGAAATTATATTTTTTTTTTAATGTTCAATTTTAACAAAATTTTTCAAAACTAAAACATAAATTATAATATTTTTTCATAACTGAAAAATGAAAAAAAAACTCGAAATATTTCATTGTTATTAAATTATTATTTTCTATACTTAACTCTATGATAATGTGTTGATTTTAATTTAGAAATTAATAACAAGAATATAGTTATACTATTGTACTATTTAATAACATATAATAACAATATTTTATGTTTTTAACCTACAATATTACTTAGATATAGCGAATCAATGAACATCAAATGACATCACAATCAATTTAAAATGTCCCATTACAAAAATAAATTGAGAAGTACGTGTATTAAGGACCTATATGAAAGTCCTTATTTGAACCAATATAATAATAACAAATTAACATTTTAAAAACGTTAAAATATTATTTTCTAAAGCAATACCATAAAATGTATCTATGTAAAAAATTAAACAACATCAAAACCAACAAGAAACAGATATCTAAAGGTAATACTGTATTAAGAATATTTATTAACTAGTTATTAAAATACAACTTAAGAATTTTTTTTATTTATTTACAGTTTCAAGTCCTGCATTTTAACTGCAAATATTACAGAAAATTGAGAATGTGTAACAATATTCATTATACAATAGTTGTGTATAACCTATATTTCAGATCAATTATTTACCACGCGAAATGGTACAATAAAATCGTTGTATTATAGTTCTCCGTGCTTTCGTTTGATTGCATTTATTTTTAATACATATTATATAATACACTTAAATATAACTCAATACTATATGTATTTTATAATAAATTGCTGATAAGGAAAAATAAAATTCTTTTTATCACACAATTTGCGGTTTTTCTCATTGTTGTATAATATAATATAATTAAGTATACTATTAAAAAAATATTTTAATGCATATACGATTATAAAATTGTGTACGGTGACATGACAAACAAACCACAAAATATTTCCACCCCTTCTCTCTGAAAACAGAAAAAGCGTATAAACCTCATGGAAGATAATACTACAATTTAAATTGATAAATTATTAAAATTTTCAACGGGTATAGCCCTTCTTTCAAACTAGAATTTATCTTATTTGTGCTATTGCTCACGTGATAAAAAACGATATCGTCTGTAACGTCTTAAATTTAGATATCCGGCTAGATTTTTTTTTATATATTTTATATTAAAATTAATACTAAATTTTATGATTTTCTGAAACTATACCAATATTTATTAACATAGTTGAGTTTTAGAAAATGAATTTGTGTTAAAAAAAAATGCATTCAGGACTATATCATTTGAATCGTACGCGTTGACGGTAATTAATAATATCAAATAATACTTCGTGTCTTAACGAATCAGACCACGAGCTTCACGCAAAACCAAAAAGGTCCAATTTTAGTGGGTATGACGTCTAGGTCACGTCAGACATAATCATAATAATATTGTGTTATACAAAATCAAATAATGTTATTCCGACGTCGACGCGATGGTCATTGTCGTCGCGTCTTCAGTGCCGTATAACCTACCGTATGATATATAGCGTCAAATAAACGCGCATATTATAATTATACAGGGCGGCCCATCACGTTTTCTAATTTCCTCGTGTCATAGCTAGACGAGAAAACATCGTACCTATAAAATAGGTTATCCTGTAATAATACTCTAATAATAATAATAATATATGCATCGTGTTGAGCGCTGGACCCGGTGGCGATCGACTTTCGGTCCCGCGGGAGAGTGTTGGGGGGCGCCGTCGTCGTGCTAAGCGTATATATAGCAATAATTAATATTTAAATGTATACACTAAAACAGTTTACGCCGAGTCTTGGATGACCGGCGGGCCGCCGACCGTGTATCTTCGGACCCAACTCCACGTATAGTTGTTAATATATCATTGCGTTTAATGCTACAGCGTTAAGTGACACATTTTTAGCGCATATCGAATTATTGCATCCCGCAGATATATTATATTATTATCATGCGTATTACGATTTATGACTTCGATTCAGTTCCGTCAGACAGCTATTTGAACACGCGTGACATTCCGGGACAGCGTCACGTACGAATTAATACCGTACCACATATCTCTGCGGTCGTCCATGGTAATCTAATTAATGCGATCGAAAAAAAAAGTTTAGAGTCCAAATCGACGACCCTTTTTATTTTTAATTACCGGAGCACCCCCTTCCTACGATCGTGATACTAAATGCTATCGTTATTCAATTTAATTTATTTTTCCATCCAATCTGTTACTGGTTTATTCTGTACTCTGAAAATATGAACGACATGTACACGTATAACGTAGGGGTACAAAACGATTCCGTGTAGCATTTAACAGCGAACGAAATCGTGCACGTTTTAAGGCACACGATTCCGTACGTTTTTACCTAAGATTTTCGTACAACGTTGCTAGATTTCCATAAGGTTACGTATTTGACTTAGTATAATAGCGTTTGCCATTTAAAATCGTATAAATTATCAAATATATTTAAGCTGACAAAACTTGTAATTTTTATTTTTATCAAACATATTACGACTTAGATTAAGACGTATTGAGTTTCGTTTTTAATGTACTTTATTCAATATATTTTATGCACACTATATTTATTACTTGACACACATATATACGTTGCTATAACAGTAACATAATAACACACAACGCCCATAAAATCATTATACATCAGATAAGTATTTAGTATATAGTATATATAATAAGTTATAATAAAGATATTATATATCTATTATCACCATTGTATACTTTTAAAATGTTACCTACATAGTCGGTTTTTATTTTAAATACAACAAATAAATCGAAAAGATTTCATAGAACATTTAACGTTCAACTAGATAATTCACACCCTTCTATTTGTTTAGCATTATCAGTTATGAAAAAAACACAAGGAGAGACCTACACGAAAATAAGATGAGCATTTCAAGGACGTTTCAATCAAATGACCTTAACTAACACACAACGTTTAGATCAAACGATTAATGATTTATAATGCATGTATAAAAATCACCAAAATATAATAAAATATATTTTGTAATAAGTATCAAAGTATCAATTTTTAAATGGTAAAAACATTTATTTAATTCTAAATATTAAGTTCATTTTAGTATTTATTTATTTTTTTTTTTTTAAGTTATTATTTAGGAAAATCAAACAAATTGATAAATAATAGGTAGGTATCGTATAATAAAAATTGAATCATTGTACAGAAAATGATACGCAATTGCGTTCTGCTTAAAGTCATCTTGACAGCCTATTATTTATTTAAAACGGAATCGTATTTCCAAAAATATAAATCGTGCTTTACCGGTATAATGGAACTGTCGTACAACCATTTTTTTTTATGTGTGGAACCATTGTGACGGATCCACAAAATGTAGTCTTTCACCCACAAAAAATCACAGCAATGCTAAACAGTCATAGACTTGACCAGTGTTACGACTTACGAACTATTACATTTACACATGTATTATATTATATGCATGAAGAAAACTTAAAATATTAAAACAGTTCACAAAACTACCACTTTAAGAATTTTTTAAATATTTGTGTTTCTTTAGTCATTAGAATTACTATTAGATCTTTTACAATAAATAATAATACATAATAAAATATATAAATACATTATGGTATTTATAAGGTACAGATGATAGTAGATAGTAATTAAAAATAAAATATAATAGCACAAAATATAATTTACTTTTTAATAATTAATCTTTGATGAAATAAAATATGTTTCTATTTCCGAGACGAAAGATGTAGGAGATAAGAACTATTGACTTCATAAATATAATCAAATTTATAATTAATTACAAATAACAAGAAGTCTTTCCAATATTACATGTTACAAAATAATAATTACCCTTCAAACCTTAATATATATGTATATTTTTTTTTAATCAATGCGCTTAGGGATCATTTAAGAGGATAAGCCCTTGGAAGCCATCCCTCCCATCATCACCTATGTATACACACATTGCCTAATCGACTGTAAACTAATAACAATAATTTACAGTACATATTGCCCACTGGTGCGTTCATCGTAAGTTGGTTGTACGGTTAAAATGCCTGTTTTACATACTAAATTGCGTCCAACGCACATAATATCGTATGACAATAAAAATCAATCAAACGTCCAAGACTACATAGTGTTAACGTAATATTATATAAGAGTACCTACTTACGCATGGTATACCATCATAAGATGGTCCTTGAAATTTCGATGTAATTAAAATCATTTTATTAAATCTTATATTTTTATATTCTGTTCGTTATATTATATTCTATAATAAATTTATACTACGTCAGATAGAGCAAAAAGGAAACAAAATATATATATTGCGATTTGCATAATTTGGAACCCATATAAGTATATATATATATATATATATAATTCAAAATATCATTACTATTAAATTTATTACTTTTCATCAAATTATACATAATTAAACTATATATGATTTGGAACTATATGGATTTATAGTCTGTTCCGGTTTGAGTAAAAAAAAATATTATAAATAATTCATATATTCTATTTGAAATTATTTTGAATAAAAAACTGAATGTTGTGTAATAATTTGAAAAATCGTTTGCTGTAGATTTTATTTGAAAACATTTTTACTGTTTTTCTAAAATCTTAAGTATATAATATAAAGGCTTTAAAACGAATTTCATTTACTTTTATATTAAAAATCTGTATAAAAATAAATTACAACAATTATTTATATTATTATTATTATTATTTAAGTATTTAATATTATTATGCTTATATACTCATTTTAAATAACATAATATACATGTATGATACTCATATGTAGCAAATTCCAAGTATAGACATAATACTATTATAATGTATTAAATAAGATTTAGAAATTAATAATATTAAAAAATATTAGATACTATTTAATCGATACTGAATTTGTTCTTATTTATTTTTAACTAATTTATATAAATACATTAATACCATTAAATATTTTGCTGATTATAATAGGCGCTTAACTGATTTTATAAAAATAATTTATAATAACTTTTATTTCAGATTATAGCAAGAGCGATGAATGTATTGATTTTGCAATGATACATTTTTTTTTCGTGATGATTGAATACACAATAAGTTGTTGATATAATATTCCGATTTTTAAAAAAGAAAGTGATTTTTGTTATAAAATTGGATCTAGTTTATATTTTGAAGAGGTTAAACTTAAAGAATTCCTAGTATTTATTTTATATTCAAGAAAACCAAAAATTAAGAGAAAACAGAAATTTTTACACAAATCTAATTTTTGACCAAATCATTTTATTACTCTTTTCTATTTATGATTAAATTTACAAATTATAAATATGGTAATTGACATGATACTATTTTAATTATTTATAGGCAAAGAAATTCAACATTTTTTTTAGTTTTTATTCTATAAATTACCATAAAAAATTATACACTGAGTAAATATTCTTGAAAATTTAATACAAGATTCCACAAAACTATTAAATTCTGTATAAAATATTAAAAATACATAGGTACAATTATTCTTTCTTATATATATTTGAAATTAAAATTTTGACGAAATTCGTCACAATAGCAAACTATATTATAATTAAGAATTCATAAAAACTTTTGTATCAAAGTTTTTAAATTTAATACAAGATTATTCATAAGTACTTCATACTGAAACCATAAAATCTAAAAAATCTAAAAATTCAATTATTTTTAAAGACATTTTAAATTCTAATTTAGACGAAATTATTTAAACGATAAATAATGATAATATGTGAGTTATTTTATTTAAAAAAAATATTCGTGGAAGCTGGGAATTTAAATTGTATGTATTATATTATGCAATAACATTTTCGATTTATTTTAAAATTATCTTTTTATAGGTACTATATGAATCAATTTTACTTATTTACGGTATTTACAGAAAAATGTTATTAAATTGTGTGTTATATAAAAAATTATGTGGTATAAACAGGGACAGATTTACCATTTTTCCACCCTAAGGCATTACAACACTATTATATTATATAAATAAAAGTAGAAATATACTGAATAATTGCGGCTCTCCCGAAAGATGTTGCGCCCTAGGCACGTGCCTAAGTTCCCTATGGGTAAATCCGCCCCTGGGTATAAATGTATATTATTATTATAATTAAATACTAATAATAGAATAAATGCAATATTAAAAAAAAATATATATATCAGCTTATTATAATACTAAAAGTGAAATAAATAACTAATAACTAAATTAAATAAATATATCATTTGGTGATATACGCTGATGGACCGATTCTGCTGAGAATAGTTTTTCGAATACAATGATATATTATTGAATTTAAATTTAATAGACTTATAAATTACAATAGTAATACACTCTATACCTATAATGTATAGTAGACCCGTACCTACTTACCTACCTTCTTTATGTTATATTCATCATTATAATATAAATGAATATTTATACTTTTTATGATTTGATTTGTATTGCATTTCATTTCACTTCTCAAGAATTAAAGCATTTTAAAGGTTTTCGTATTTTTTATTTTTGTTATTGAAATAAAATTGAATTACTAATAATAATTGAGTAAAATTATTGATTGGCGAATTTCTCAATTTTTTGGAAAAACATTATTCGTTATTATGCAACATATTGATAGTTTAAAAATCCTTACACTCAGCCTTTTAGTTGACTGCGTGTAGATATAAATAATAAATATCGACCAACTGTCGCGTTTTCATAAGGCTTTTGTGTATTAACTGTGAAATAATGATAGTATACATACTGCTTAAGCAAGTCAAAGGAATATTCTACAAGTGGCCAGGGAACTTCACACCCTAAAACTTTCTACATTCAAATATTTGACTCATAAATACCTGATGTGCGTCGGAGCACCGTAACATGGACACCGTATATCGAACAATAGTCATAATTTTCAGAATTTAATATGAATTAATAAAACATATTATAGCTGTAGTAAAAACAACAAGAAAATTGCATCTAAGAACAAACATCTTTAATTAATTAAGTAAAATACGATGGATTTAAATTTAATAAAAACATCTATGTAATGATGATTTCGAAGAAATTTAAACAGATAGATTAAAAGTCAAATGTCAACGCAAGAATCGATAAGATGTTAGAAATATGTATACAATCCAGAAAACAGTAGTTAAAGTGGGTCAAAGAGCCAATCGACCGATGATTCAGTACAGGGATGTCGCAAACGATTTATACAGTTTACAAAACAGTGAGAAAATTATGTGACTTTTTTTGTACGTCGCGTGACATATAGTTATGTCTGTTCACGAGTTTTATGTGCATAACTTTGCTAAGAATGCCGATCGTTAAAAAATCTTGTCGGGCGATACAAAGTTGTGAACAGGAAATACTAAGTGCTTTCGCAGGTCCGTGTGACATGTTATAAAGAGCGAATTTAGAATTCGTCAACGGAAGTAAACATATATTCGTGGTCGACTACACACACACACACACACACACACACACACACACACACACACACCGGGAAAATAAATTAGTCGTAATTACTGTAGTGGCGAATTCAGCAGTGGTTTACTCACTATGGATACACTATACATTTTTTGCATATTCTATAGGACAATTCTCGAATAAAAATAAAACTCGTTTATCAGGAAGATGACTACCTTATTGACTGAACTGATGGAAAAGTTTGAGTATCGTCCGAGTGCAAGTTTGACTTTGGAATGATGAATGCTGGAAATGATATAGAACGAACCATATAGTTTCATCGGAGAGCACTTTGTTAACTTATTCGATTGATTGATTTTTATTTTTCGTATGTATATAAGTATATTATGCTACTAAATTAACCATAAAAAAAACATAAAATATTTACGGTCAGACACTCGACGGCTTAATATACTTTAAAAACAATTGTTGAAACTTAATTGAGTGGATCTGAATGATTTTTTTTTTAATATTTTACCATGAAATCATGCCTACTCGGTACTATGCTCACCCGCATAACAATTCTATTATTATAACAATATAATATACGATATATACGAGTGTAGGTTTATTTTTTTTACCAATCTCCGTGGTCGTTCGTGGAATTTAAATGCATAAAAAATGCAACACGTACGCTTTAGAGAAAACTCGCACAGACATTGACCATTCCACCATTGCTATGAAAACCAAATTTTTTGGAAAAACCGTATACAATTATTATATATATATATACAATTATCTAGCTCGTGTAGTACATTATTTGAGCCGTATATTATATACTACACCCGGGGGGTCAATCGAAATAAATGAACACCATATCATTATTATTATATTTTTTTTTGGTCGAAAATGTGTTTGACAGTTAATTCTGCGAGTTTGCATATATTGTTTATATATTATTTAATAGTAAAAACTACAAATGCTATTTACTCGATCAGCTTACGATTTCCACGAAGCAGATAGTTTTATTTTTCGTTTTTTATTTATATTTACTACACTTTTTATTTAGGCAATTATATACGGTTTTGTTTTTCATATTTCATTAAGGATTCCAGGATAGCGGATATTTGCATACATAGAATTAGGGTTATAATGATCATTTATATTTCCTCGGTCTAGACTTTACATACAGAGCGGTCATTGACGTATTTACGTCACGAAAACTTCAAGGATTACACGTACCTACGCACTATTTAACCGTATATGTAAATGGTAAAATGCTATTCATGTCCGCAACTAATAAATAATGCCTTCGTGACCCGAAATTCCAATGATCCTATGCATTATATCTTTAGCGTTAAAATTGACACTAATCGGTCTTGTTATGGGAATGTAAAGCAACTCGCTTAAGAACCAACAATCACGTAAAACACAAAAAAAACATCACTCTTTATTCGATTTCATAATAACTATTTTACTCATTTCAACAGATCATTACATTGTGTATACAGAATAATCAAAAACACCCGATCAGTCTATCCGTGAGGATAAATACAAGCTCTAGAGCTGGCTGGCTATAATTAACAGGACATTGTACATTTACACATATGTTTTATCCGATAATACTGTATGGGTAGTAATTAGTATTATTAACACGAACATCAGTTGACAGTTGTTACATAAAAAACCCGTTAAATTAAAAATTGTAATATAGTTATTGGTTAGTATAGTTATGTCGATTGGGTTAAAATGTTATACAAAGTTTGATTATACTAGACAAAAGATTTCCATTTATGGTACAATCCGTTAAATTGAATAATGGTTTTTTGGCATATTTTTATTAAATTACAATCGATTTGTATAAATGTAATTTTTAAACCAATTGATTGTCATCCTTATCGAGACTCGATAAAAAAAACATAAACAGACTTAAGATATGTACATTTTTCCTTGTAGTACATAAAAAATGTAATAAAATTGGATACCAAATAAATATTTTTTTTTACTATAGAAAATACCAGATTATGTAATAAATACCTTCCTTTTTTTCCCCGTTAGATTTAATATCAATATTTATATTTATACATAGAATGTAGATATAAATTATACTAAACTGTATTTTACAGACGTTATTTTTTTTAATTTTAAACATAAAACACATATTTATAAAAAAAAGAATATTGTTTGTAGATTTAAAAGTAACTATTTATCTGAACCTATATAAACTTAATACTTATTATCTTAAGTACTAATATAAATATCAAAAGGATAAGAAAAATCCATAAAATTATTATTTTTACATAAAAACATTACTTTAACGCATTTTAAAAATCACCTATTATTATAAAACGTAATTTAGTTAGTTTTTTTTGTTGATATATACAGATATTATTTAGTTTATAACATACAGCTGATGTCAAATACACGAAATTTTTACTTTCATCATTGTAAGTACTCAACATTATTATTGGAAACATAATTTTAAGACTAAAAAAACGTCGAATTCCTTAAAAAAAATGGCTAATATGGATAATGAAAAATATTAAACAATATAATATTATAATGCCTATTATTAATTCATAATTAACAAAACGGATACTTAAATAAAGGGAGTATCGAAGAAGTTTGACAATTTTTGATTATAAAAATTAATTAAAGAATTATTAATTATTTAAAATAATCATTTAATTGTAGTGGATTAACATAGTTTGGATATGCATAATATAAAATGTAAAGCGGAGAACGTATGTTATTTACGAGTATATATATATACAGGGCATTATTTTTTTTATATACTTTATTTTTTTACGAACTTAATCGCGTGAACAACAACGACAAAATGTCTGCAAGAAACCTATAATTTACAGTGTACATCATAAAACCGTGTGGTGTGTATTGATATTTGATTTTAGATACATATACGTATATAGTGTTTATCGAAAGATATTCGTCGTAAATTATCTGTGCCCCAATATTTCGCGATTAAAATATCAAAACCAGTAGTACCTATATACATATTATATACACAAAATATTACGATCCCGTTTGCAGTGTGAGTAGTGGGTCACGGGTGGTGATATTGCTACGGTGGTATTTCGAGTTTTACGACGTTCGAATGGTTTTACGTCGGCATCAATGTACAGCGGACTTTGCGGGTAATCATTATTATAATAGCAATAGCTTATTACTAATAAGACTATAAACCTCGTTTATTAGACTAAGATGTATGATATATACGATTGTAGTACTAGTATAAATTTATGTTGTGAAACGGAAATATCCATAGTTAACACAATAATATAATATAAAATAAATTATAATTATTATTTATTACAAAAAAACGTACAGACTATATAATAGTATTGTTAGTGTCACTTCACAAGTATAGTTCGCAAAGTTAATAATTATTCTACTCAAGTTGTCCATAAAATTACATATAATAATAAAATATTTCACTAGTAATTTAATACGTTTGTTATTAACTTTCGTTATAATATAGAACGACATTCGAGCAGGAAATGCGTTTAATTCATCTCCAGACGGGAGTACCACTTAAAATTTATTGTTATTGTTTTTTCCTTCAAAGTATGCTATGTCGATTCCATCGTCAAAACTTAATAGAAAAAAAAATCAATAAAATTCACAAACATAATATAATGTATGTTATTATATTAAAATCATAAAACCCGAAAATCCACAAAATATTTTTTGTTTTTACTTTTATTCAAGAAAATACGTATATCAGCAACGACGTCGCTACCAATTACCATCAGCTAGAGACATAGAATGAACGATATCCACGAGTGCATTTTTCTTTTATAGACTTCTTGCACGATGCGCGTAAGTCGTAAGTCATGTCAAGATATAGTATTTTCACTATTAAATTTTATTATTCTTAGTAACGCGTATACTTGAATAAAAGTAAATTATTTGAGGATTTTTTGGTTTTACTGTAAAAATTCTTTCAAGTATTTACTCAATTTAATAATAAATATATTATACATATGAATAAACAGTAAAATATTTTATAACCTCATGCATTTAATTTCTTCTTAACTTGATGATTTTTTTCCCCGTGTCTGCAATAGTTTTGTTATACTTATTTGTAACACTATTGATATTATGATTTTTCATGAAATTTAATATCGTATTCGTATTATTGTTAATATTATTATTATTTTTTTTGGTCTATGTTTATCAAACAATCACAGCTTAACTAAATATCTCACACACGTGTAATTTCCAGTGTTCTCCGCTTGATATATTCAATAGGCATTATTATCTAACCGATATTATATAGAAGCTATATTATATTACATAAGCTATTTAATCACCCATCATAATCGTGTACACAGTACACATTACATGTATTTTATTCGACGAAATGTTGTCTACCGAATATGGAGAATAAACGTCATTTGTGAAGACAATAACTTATTGTAATAATATAGTGGGTCACAGAATTTTAAAAACAAAATATTTATAAGCAAAAAAACACGAAATAAATGTGATGTATATATATAATATAAATAGGTATATATGAAAAAACACACGAAGGAAATAAATCATGAGCATGTGCAAAATATAAAAAGTTAAAGTGAAAACCACATAATCGTAAAATCAAAATGGGATATATTTTTACTTGCGGAATATAATTTTTCAAAAATATAAACGAATAAATACCTTTTTAAAACGTTTCATGTCTATTTTAAATTCCAAACACGTTGGACAAGTATTCTTTGTTATGTTTTTCTTTGCTGTGTAAGCTAGTTTAAAAAAAATGAAAATGACAGTGAACAAAAATAAAAATGTAGAGTTAAAGTTTGAAAAAAAAACTTTGTCTTTGTATAAAATAACAGTAATACTTAATGTTAACAAATACGAAAAAGATACTTAAAAGAATATACATTTTTCAAACAAATCATGATATAACCTAAACATTTAATCAAAAATCAATAATTTTGGTATCCATGATGTAGGTAAAATATAAATAATACTGATTTAACTATAGGTAAAAATAAAAATCCATAATAATCATTGATATCTGGTTTTATATTTTTATTTAATTTTCAATAAAATATATTTTATATGAATGATAATTATTTGTACTGAATATAAGAAACGCAAATTTGTATGTTTCTAGTACTTATTGTAACAAAGAATTTATAAAATTCAAACACTTTTATAATACCTGAAAAATAGTGAGTAATACGTACATATATACATATATATATATATATATATTACATATATATATTATATTTACATTGTAAATATTATATATCATTATATTTATACTAAAAAAATAATAATTTAATAAAAAATGATTGTCAAACAATCCCTTTGTCAGATCATTTCGTGTCGATTTAAGATTTTAACACGTTAACAATGAGAAATAACAAACACGGCAACAATATTATAATGAACGCTTACAGCAATTTCGTATATACATTTCGCAACATTATCATAATATAATTTTGTACCATAAACTACTCGGTACTTTGTGCAAATTTGTTTTCGTATTTCTTTGATTTCTTCACGACCATTCTATTATAGTTTTTTACTGTGCACAGAAAATGCCATTGGCTGAGACAGCGTCTACGCGTAGAACATGAATAACAATACCATATATACTATATTGTCATCAGTATTCGTATAATAATATGATATAGTAATGGGGTTGGATGGGGATGAAAAAAATAGAAGGAAATTTCTTTTTACAGACAACTACTTTTTATCGACACGTCATTGCAGTATACATTGTTCTCAACCCTTATATTTTTATTGAATTCGGAGTGCAATTATTATTATTACACCGATTATAGATTTTTCGGAGCATTGAATAGGCTGGTTTTTATCACACACCGTTTTCTCACGTAAAACGAAATAATATGACAGTCGTTGGTGGATAACGGGTGACGGAAGACCCGCAGGTCACGATATTTTTTACAAATTGCTCGGTTGAAAAACACTAACGGTTTATAACAATGGAGCACTTCATTATAATTTTTTGGGAAACAGCACAAATGTAACAAAGAATTGGTGAAATAAAAGAAGATAAAAACTCGCACAGCATTTATAAACTTCGTGACAAAGGCATAACTTTAATATGTGTTTCATGTATATATTATACATATCGAAGTAACTATGCTTTATTATTTTTATAATAATTAAAATATCTATCAAACATGAATTAAATACAACTGTATGTAGTCAAAAAACGTACATGGAATTTGCAAAGTGTTATTATACTTTATTAGAGAATAATAATAGTGGTTTTGAGAAAATATTGGTGTAATGACTTACTATAGATTAGTATGTATGATATTATATAACGCCTGTGGTTATACAGGTGTAGTAGTATTAATAATATTTTAATAAATTATTACATTCATATTTTTCTCGGATTATTTTTTTATAAATTTTTTTTTATTTTTATAAAATTTTTCAAATACCTATCAATCCTTATTATTATCATCATATTAATTGTATTTTGTGTAGTCACATTTATATTTTAATAATAAGTATTGACAATCTTAATTATTATCATTTTGTTCAAGATATTTGAATGTTTATAAAAATTGTACATTTAGATGAGTTCGGTGCTGAATAAATATTCCATTATTTACGAGAATTTTAAATTTTAGTGAAAATTAGTGTGGATACTATAGATACCATAAAAATCTTTGTTTTTCGTCTATAGATTTTAAATGCCTCCAAACAATATAACATAATAAATAATAATAAATTTAATATTTTGACGTAGTCCACAACAGTCACGAATATAAAGTACAAGCACTTACTACATTACCGAAGTCAACAGTCACTGACTTTTTTAACAACCACCACTTCAAGACACAAACAGCGCGACTAGATCGACTGAAGTATATCATTATATACACAAAATATTAAGATAAATCGCATAATATAATATTATAAACAATTAAAAAGACCTAAAATATTTTGCTTAAACATTGATTATAACCATTTGAATAGAAAGAGGACATGCGTAAAAAAGTCACTTATATAACGTTGAAGCACCTAAATAACGCTTATACTATATTTTATTGTTATACTTTCATAAACCAATGATATTATATTATCCGATCAGAGTAGAAATTATTATTTTAGATCAACGACGAGTGACGACATATGACAGTTATCCGGATGAAAACATAATGGTGTAATATATAATATACACACTATACTCATCAAACTATAATATAATGTTATGACAGCATCTGTTTTACGGACAAACAATGACGGCAATTTATACACGAAACGACAACGATAATGGTTGTTATTATTATTATTACTGCTATACTAACTATACTACTATTATTAGTTTATTACGTTCGGTTCATTCGATAATAATTAACGGGAGCGCAAACGCGTATGTCTCTGAATCCGTCAGATTGGAAAGACTGATTCTGCGTAAATTGACAACAAACGATATTTATTCCGGATATCCTCCAAAATATTATGTACATGAAACGCATCTTGCTATAAAATATCTTATCTCATAAAATATTGTTCCAATACAGAGAATTTCACTCAAAGAATAATAATTACTGACTATGTCAATATAATAGTGACTATAATAATATAAAACCCAATCATTGTGCAAAGAAATTATTACAGTTAAAATTGCACTGTAACTGTGCTTTGTCGTAGTTTCACAAAATGTTTTTTTCATATTTTGCTGAGCAATCGCATTCGCGAATACTATAGTAAACAGGTCGGGGATAATGGTTGTACGAATAAATAAAAATTTATCGAAATAGGTTGGTACAAAGCTGTATTAAATAAAACGTGTAAGGAAATTGCCATTAGTAGATCAAAGTAGATGTAATATATAATTAATTAATTTTTACCTTATAAAAATGTCCTTACACAAATTCTGCTGTATAGAGTTGGCACTATCCTGATCACTGCATACTTAATTTTTAGTTTCTATTAAAATAATAATGATTAGGTTAGCTTTAAGTCGTTTATCGTTCAATAATTTTGGCATAACAAGTCAAAGATAAAAATGTCTTAATATTAGTCATCGAGGTATATTGTTTTAATAAACGTATTGCCATTGTATCTGCGTATAATAATACGCAGTAGTATAGGAAAACAAAATAGTTTCTAATATTTCTGGAAAATTGTTCAGTATTTTTTTTCCTACGCGAATAATATCGTTTTAGGATATACAACCGGCAGAGAGAAACAATATCATAAAAACTATATAATATTATTTTTGTACAGTTTACCATTTCATAATATACATCAACAATAAACATACAGTATAAATATTGTATCTGACGTCACGTCGTTAAATGTATATACAACATGTATACATATATATATTAATAATACATATTATTATTAAATCGAAGAATTAATCTGTAGAGCACGGAAAAATATTTATGAAAAACCCAAGGATTTAAAAATTCTTTGTTATTCAAAAAAAAGGTTATCAAAAAAACATCTATACATATACTATTAATATAATTATATGCTTAGATAAAATAAAATGGAAATAAAATACATTGTTTACCTACATTTTTTTCTTTTAGCAAACTTACAAAACATGATTGGTTATCTTTTAAACTAATATTATTATTATCTTTTAAAATGTTTTTCATATAATAATATGCCATACACAATAACTGAAATAGTGGCGTATAACAGATTTTAGTTGAACATATATTATGTATAAATATAATGTCGTAATTTATTCAATATTTCCTAGTAAGTGTCACATGGACTTTTGATGAAACTTTTAATAGTATTGTAAGATACTTGCGTACGTTTATTCTGTAAGTCAGTTGTCTTTACAAAGTTACACTTTTTGAAACAAATTTCAACGTTTAAAAGAAAAATATCATTCCATTCAATATATATATATATATACATCGTATGTATCTGCGTCATTATATACCACATATATTGAATATAATAAATAAACGGAACATGTCAGTGTATGGCGTTTTATTGTTCTTTGCAGATATTTATTTTATAGTTGCTTTTCGTGTCGGGAATACATTTCTCAGATCAATCATTAATTATATCCTGTTCAACCTGCAATCACCGTGCTCTTTGACACCCCCTGCGTCACAGTCACCCACGTGACCCATCGTTGATAACCTCTGACGTGACTGATTATTCAACAATATACGCTACCGCCCCTTTACATGCGATTGTCCATAGGTATAGTATAACACGCGTAGTGGGTACATTACGAACGAGGGTGGACAAATAAATAATAATAAACGTCATTCAGCGGACGTATACTAGACTTATATTGTTATTATATTAGGCATATTGATATTGTTTTATTTCCAAGGCACGAGACATAATATTGACATTGTTGTTGAGACAACTGTCGTCTGTGCGATTTATTCAAACTGTATAATATTGATTCTGCAGTATACGGTAGAATACAATCATATTTTATATTTTATTTATTTTTTATGTTTCATATATCATATGATATAGAGGACATTTTTATTATTAAAAAATATAAACTGGTGACCTCACGTGCAATTTTGGGGGTGCACAACGGCTGCTACGACGATGCATCATACATATTATTATATAGTTACTCCGTGGTAATGTTTGTGGTATTATTCGCTCCCCGCAACGAGTTTGGAGTACACGCGTTGAGTTTCGACTTCACGACGACGCCCCTCCGCTTATATCTTAATTGGCGTACAAAAAAGTTCTTCAGTACTTTGGAAGTAATTATGGGTGGTGGTGACCTTTGTGCGAAAATATTTCGACCACAATTAGGGCTGTAAAGTTTTTGGCCACCACCAGAGCCACGACAGTTCTTATTTCTTTTGAACCGACTCGTGACTCATTATCGCCATGTTCTGTTTGGCAGTGAGTCTTTGCGAATTTCAACACACGATACACACAATTTACCCCGATGGTTAGGTAAAAAATGTGGATAATAGAAAAAATAAAAATAAATTATGATCACGAGTAATTCATGAAATAAAAATAGGAATTATCGAAGAGACAATATACATATACCAGTGGTTGGATACCTTTTGAGATAACAGAGCCACAAAAAATGTTTGTTTCAATATTTTAGTATTTGCTTATATATAATTGATTTTTAATTTAAAATAAACGAATTTAAATACGTAATAATATTTATTCATGTAAAAAACATATAAATATTTTTAGCACAAAACATATTTTAGTATTTTAGTTATAATAATAAATAATACAGTTATTGAATAATAGATAAATATATCAATGGAAGCATTGTCTTTGCATGTATTTGGAAAGTTTGTTAAACACTTTTATTTTTTGTTAATTATGATAGCTTTTGCAAGTATTTTATATTCTTGAAAGCAACAAAAATATAATGTAAAAAAAATATATATATTTTCTGTATAATAAAATATGTTATTTTTTTGATACCTAATAAAATGAAATTGTGTTTGCGTATGGACCTAGAGAGCCGCAACTTAAGATCGAAAGAACCACAGATTGCCGACCCCTGTCATATACTAAAGCGAAAATAAAAGCTTGACTTGACAAAAATCAAATATTTTATCACTTCTTTGGTATTTTTAATGTGTTATAATATTTATAATTTATAACATTATAATGTTTACTCAAATTGGTCACTGAAACAATATTTTCAAAGAAAACAAGTTTAATTTATAAATACGACAGTTCAGTAATTGGAGAAAATATTTAACGTTTCATACTCTTTTAATAAATTACAATATACATTGTCATATTACAATACATTATACTCGCGAATTAGAAATGGGAATCGAAGGTACGGTAATAATGCATTAATTTGTATATCTTATCGATTGTAGCTGAAGATTTATTTAATAGTATCGAAAATAAAATTTCAACTTGATAAAAATAAAGTGTTGTATTACTACCGCGGCATGGACGTGGTACGTTTAACATCTATTATAAAATGAAATTAAAGTGAATCGGTTTAAAATACTGAACACAATATTTCATACGATATTTCTGAGCAGATAATTTATATTTTATACTTCTTTAATAAATTATAAAATATATTTTGTTATTATAAGTGTATGCAAAAGTGCAGTTTTATATTTATTTTAGTGAATATATTTCAATTAAAGTTCTAGATAGATATTATTGCGTGTTATTTTTATTTTTATAATATACGCAACCGTATCGTACATCATAAAATTGTAAACGGTTTTGCACAATGTAATAATATTTTATTTGTATATTATTAAATTTTATTCAGTTAAATCGAAAACGTATTTATGTGTTATGATGGTAACATTTATTTTCACAATATTAGGTAGGTACTGTAAAGTCTATATTAAATACAATTAGGAATGTATTCGAAAATTCAATTTTATTTTATTATAAAAAACATAATAATATTTATACTTTATATAGTATTATGCATTTAATGTTATAAATAAATACATTATTCAGTGATTTTTTCTCGATATACAAAATAATTAAGTAAATTCCATTATAAAATACGTATTAATTAATATTATTATTTATGTCCGTACGTAACTTTATATAATAACTACTGCAGCAAAAAAATTATGACAAATTCAGCCGTAAAAACATTTATAACATTTCTAAAAACGTAATATTTTTTTTTTTTCATTATATATGACTCATGTATAAAAGTATACTATACGGTCTAGTATGTATATGAACATATTATATATTTAAAAAAATGAATTTAATTAATGTCACAATTAAATTAACTCGTTTGGAAAACAGTTACAGGGTGAATTTAAAGTTCTTCTGAAAATGTTTCACAAAAATAATAGTATTATTTAAGAGTTAACGATGGAAGTTTATATTGTACTTTAGCAGAGGGTACGCAATCCAAAAATTATGAGAAACTATATATGAAAAATAACAATTGTGAACGGTTTTTTGTTTATAGCCAGAGATTGCTTTTCATTATTATTGTTATTTTTTCCAGAATGAGCGTTTTTATCATTATTATATTTCGTGAATTATACACATTCCTTGAATAGCTTTGGCTCAACATGTTTTTTTTTTTTTTTTTATTTAGAAGTTATTATACGTGTACATCTTTGGTGGTTGGTTTGAGAGTGGTTATAGTCCAACGGTACATTGTACTAATGCAATCATTTATTCACGTTTTAGAATAAATTGTGGTACAAAATGTTTATGACATTAAAAGAAGAAAAGATTCAAGAAAAGTTTTAAAAACTTATTCTAGAGATGTTTTACCTTAAAAGAGAACAGAATTATAACATGTCGGATAAAGAGCGTTCATTCCGTTCTTTTCAGTACAAATCGGTCAGTTTTTTTCGATGTTCGACGTAATCGAAAATTGATATTAAGATTAAATAGATTTTCTATTTGATTTATAAACTACAAAAATATTCACGAACTATGTTTTTAAAATTTTTGAAAATACAAATTCTGTTTGACTGCTACAGGTTTATATATATTAATTTTTAATTCATTTATAGTTTTTATCATTCTATAGATTTCATTAACTCTATTCTATATGTTCAAACTAGGAGTATAGAAAGGAAAAAATAACTAAGAATTCAAGACAGTCAATATTTTCAACGAAAAGCATAGTAAATGAAATGTATTTACCTAATCGTGAACGCCATTGTTCCAGTATATCGAGGTTAAAAATAGATAAAAGAAGAGGTCGAGTAGAACTCAATTTCGAGGGTGTGAACATTTAAATGTAAAGAAACGTTTAGATTTATGCTGAATTTTTTAATTTACATCTATGACCCAATAGTACGTAGGCCATCATATAATATGATTTAATTATATTCACAAATGAAACGTTCTTGCAAAACTCAATATAAAGATTTTAAAGGATAGTCATTAGTAAAGTTAACGTAATATGGAATAATAAAATCATATGGTGTTGTTTTATTTGTTAACAAACTTAATTAACGTAGTAATGACTTAGTTTGATAATAATGTGAATGTGGTTCATTTACGGTTGTCTTAAAATGCATAATATTATCGATGTCCGGAATTAAAAGTTCTATTAAAAATGATCTAAGTCATCGCGAAATGCTAGATCAAAGACATTATTTCGTCGTGCGGTCACTGTAGCAATTTCGTAATAATATTTGTCCACGGTAAATATATGATAAAAACCCGCGTCAGCGATTCGCGGCGGTGGCGTTTCTTCCTAAAACAATATCAGACCATATTTATTATACTCACGCACAGTGCGCCCGGTGAACAGTGTATGTAGTCGCGGTCTGAAAAATTCCCAAAGCAATTTCGCTCTCGGTAATTGATAACGCTCGAAAAACAATATACGACTATAATATCATTATAACAACATTATACGCGAGCGTCATTCATGTAGTATTATAATATTATTGGCTCGACACTGACACGCGGTGTCCCGAGGGCTCATTGTTCGCGCGAACCAACGGCGTGTTACGCCATATACACTCGTGGCCTGTTGTAGGTATTATGTTAAAGTCGATAATAATAATAGTAATAATTATGATTATGGTGATTTAATATAATAATATCTCGACGTATGCTTGTTGTTCGTGTATGTGTACGGTGTTAATTCTCAAACAACGCGTAGGCGTAACCACCCGAGCGCACATCGTATAGCGTCGACTCCGTATACCGTACAGCGGAGTACAGTAAATGTAAATTTCGGATGAACGTAATGTGGATAATATTCGCGATAAAATATTATGAAAATCGAGGAAAACGTTTACGGACGAAAGATTTGCCGTTTAATAGAGAATCCGGCAGGACGAACAGTGTATATAAACAGTATATTATATTAAAATAATACCGTCATCGCAACGTATATTATTAATATATTATTTTATACGTACACGGTTTCGCGCGAGATGTACACTGCAATATTTTTAAAACCGCGTAGCTGGTCAGAAAATATTATGGAAACGGCCGATACTTAGAATACGAGCATAAAATTATGAATGCTATTATGCATAACGCGCTGACTGTGTGATTACACGGAGATTAAATCGATAAAATTGTTTAGACGTGTGTCGTGCCATAAGTGTATAAAACTGAAAAAACGCGTTGTATAATGTTTATAATGTGTCGAATTATTCACGATTTTTGGACGTACGAGATGGAAAACATAATAAACAATTGTGAGTAAAACGCATCGTAAGTATGAATAGTTTAGATTTTAAAACATGGGATCGTTTTACACAATGTGCACACCGTTATTTCGTATATTATATCGTCTCGTCAGTATTCGTATATAAACTGAAAGTATTTTCGTAAAAAATAACATCATAAAGCGTTGTGCACAATTCGATAAATCTTGTCTTTTGAACTTACAAATGACGTCTTTTATTCTTTATTTATTACTATTATTTTTTTTTCAAAAATATTTCGCATATATAAACTTACGACAGGATAAAATCTTTAAACGGAATCTTCTGATATTTCCTAACCGTTGGCTTATTAAATCTTCTTAGTAATTATTTCTTGTGCTAACCGTTATGCACGATAATAATATTACAATGACAAAAAATAGTAATACGCTGTTATTGTTCATCAAAAGCCGGTGGTATTTTTCACCGTTTTCTCATTTTTCTATCGTTGAGGGTTAGTGAATAAAATATAATATACTTTTTCTAGCCACTACGAGCATACACTCCCGACAAGAATATTATTATTATTATAGAATACGTGCATAAACTTTTGGTAGTACGATATCACCGCCATCCGCACACACGCCAACCTGCACGGGTCTAGGTCGATGCTTTCTTATGCGTATTTGTGCACACGATAAAATTTTATGGCGGTGGCAGCGGTGGCAACAGGAATCGGGCGGTGAATAGCTACGAGATTGTAAATATATCGCGCTAGACAGGAACCGAAAAACAAAACGAACGTACCCATAGATAATATTGCGATGTCATAAAAATATCTGACGGAGAAGGATAAGAGAGCCAAAGACAAAAAATAAAAAACAAACAACCCTCTCCGCCGTATTTGCATTCCGATAAAATAAATTCGAGGTCGTGACGTAGTCGCGCGTGTTGGTCGTCAGTGGCGGTGGCGATGGGTTCGTTGTTCAGAATATCATTTTTTTTTTTAGGGGGGGGCAAACACACACACACACAAAACAACGTGCCGGAATTTAAACGATGGTTTTATTGTACATCATAACGGTACCTGATCGGCATGATAATGTATATCTTAGAGGGTAGACGCGTGGACGAAAGAGCAAAACGATTCGGGGAAGCGTGCGGATATTATTATTGAGTGGGAAAATCGTATTTCTCCGCGTTTCGGATCGTGGCGCATAACATAATATATAATACGTGTACAATAGGACAAAAAAAAATATTACAAACACAAATTATTGCACATACACATACGCGCTTGCGGTATAGTATTTGTAAGCGCGTATAATAATAGGACGACCCAGAGAGAACCTGAGTTATTGCGTCCCAAAGCGTAAAACCGTCACGATAAATCTGTCAGTCTCTGACGCTATTATTTTACACATTATCCGTCTTGGCGGCGCTGCGAGGTGCGTACGTGATTTAAATGTTACAAACAGTATCCGCCGACCCCTCCGACACCATCTCTTTCACGCCGATTCAAACTGCTATGCCATTGCCCGACCAGTAAAAGCACGACCACCGCCGTAGCGCGATAAAGGCGTCTTTATTATAAATTTTCTTTTGTCAAACGAGAATTATACAAGACCAATACAAAAATCGAAAATGATTATTAAAAACTTTTCCTCTTGCTTATGTATAATATTATAACAATGCGTCACATATTGATCACCGTCGCACAATTATTATCCAGTCGTGTGCTACGATTCGACATTTCTTATTTTCGTACTGTGTTCACGTGCTATATAATGATGTGCATTTGAATAAATGAATCATATAAGCGATCGGCAGCGGTTATTATGCTGAATAATAACTCGGATACTCAGAAAAATTCGATATACCAATATTATATAAATTAACTTATGAATCCAATTTTGAATGACCGTGATTGAAATAAAAATTCGGCATACACGGCAACTTTGAGATACTGTCGTTAAAGATTGTTAAATTCCACTGAAATAGGTTTAAAGATAAGTATAATAATATTTTATTGTATTATTATAGGCGTTATTCAAATATTGTACACGAACCAAAAATTCGTTATTTACAATTATATGATTATATGATTCGATATCTAATTGAAATTAACTAATTAAAATTCTTAATACTACCCACGACAATTAATGACGTATATTACGAGCATAAAGTACACTATAAGAAGTTGAAATTGGGAGGCAGACCTCAAAAATTCACAACAAAAAATGTTTATTAGAACATACCTTTGCTATTAATAATACAATATTTTCAAATACATATATCTCGTTTGCTACTTCATTTTTTCAAGATAACATTTTTGACGATTGATTTTTCAAAAATATTTGATATTTATTTTGAATTATAAACCAAGTAGAAGTAGAACTTTTTAACATGACAATGATAAAATATAATTTATTATATTTGTAGGGTAATATTAATTAAAAATTTAAATACTGTAGAGTTGTATTATTTGTATGCATCAAAAACATTTATAACTCACTTTATTTATATAGTAAAGTTAGGTGTTTTTATCTAATCATACACATTTTAATTTAATTAAAATTATGTCATATTTAATTATGTTACACGAGTTATTGATATGCGTTACAATATTTTTTTCTATGCAATCTATCTATTGACCACTAAGAAAGCAAAATATTGTAAAAAAAATACTATATAATACCAACGTCTCTGTGAACTTCAAAAAGTACAAGTTAAAATTATAATGTTACATTGTTATCAGTACGAAATGAAACGCATCAATGCGTATAATATTATATGATACTAAGAAGCATTATAAAGGATTTGAAAAAAAATACATTTTTTTTTTTTCATTCTTAGTAGCTTTTAGAAGTAACTTTTTACGACTTTGATCTATGGTATAAGAAACATGTAGTAAATATTAAGATATTCTATTTAGACTTTTTATTCAAACTTTTAGAATATGTAGTATAATTTTGGATGTTCACAGTGATCTTTTTCAAATATTTTATGATTACATGATGAAAAAAGTAGAATTTATTTAAGAACATAATGAAGATTTTATAAAATTGGACAAATTATTGTTTGATTCATCAATTCTTATTTTTCTTAAATATTTGGCAAATAATTGACTATTTAGAGTTTTGCAAATAGGTTATTAACATTGTGGAATTATAACTTCAATGTTAGTATTATTTTACTAATTCAAGTAAAATATTAGAGATAATAACCGTTATTTTATTGGTGATAAGTTATCACTGATAACTGATAAGTAACACAAATAATAAGTAAAAATTGTTATTAGATTCAGCGAAATAAAGATCGATGGAAATAGTAAAAATTTTAAATAAAAATATATAACTTTTACATTAATTAAAAAAATTAAAAATAACTATATAAGAATAATATACTCCATACACGTTTACAAGCGACCGTGGCAGCAACTATTTTGTTGTTGTTGGTGCGCAGGTTATACACATAACTGTTTACCCTACTGTCCCTACTTAATCAACCACCAGTAATATAAACGTGGAACGATACTACTCCCATGTGCAGAAGTCGGCCGCCTGGATTACTTCTAAATGTGAATTGAGTATAGATTTTTAAATTAGAAAATTTTTAAAACTTGACAATTATATTATCTAAGCCATAATAATTGATTTTAATATTAAAATTAATTATAAATACACACTATTAAAATACGTAAGATAAATACAAATCGTAAATAGATATATGTATTAAATAGTAATTGAAAATATACTATACTGATGATTGGTAAACACACTTTATAAAAAATGTATAATATTTAAGGCGTATAGATGAATCTTGTTTGATATAAAAACATTTCTACTAATAGTTGAATAGTTTAAGTAGGTAACAGTAATCGATATTTGATGTTTAATTAAATTAAATACATTTATAAAAAATAAAAAATAAATAAAACAGAAGTTACTTTCTTGAATTGACTTGTATTTAATTACTACAAGTCGGATATGAATATATGATACGATGTATACATGACCATTTTCAGAGTAGTTTATCTTGGAATAAAGCCAACAGTATAGTTACGGGTTCATTAAAGAAGAAAAAACGAGACGTTTTTAGTAAAATACGTATCTAAAAGTAAAGTTTTATGAATAATGCTTCACTTATTATTCATTATATCTGTACATTTAACATTTTTATTAAAAACCTTGAGAAGAATTACAAACTTTAAAAACCTCCATACAAAATACAATAAAATATCTGTGTATGTTAATATAATATTGTTCGTATTTATAACTTTTTGAAGCGATAAAATAAGAATTTTTATATTTAAAAAAGTCATCTGTGAAATTGGTAAGTGAGCGTGATAATGTATTATTGTAATATTAATGTATTACTAAAGAAAATCAAAATTATTATGTTTATAAATGTATAATAACTTAGTTATTTAAATAAATGATGATTAAATTTACGAATATAAAATATGATCTGAAAATCAAACGCCAAACGTATTCTAAAGAAGAAAATACAAATTATTGAGTTTCGTTTTCATAAAGAAGACACTGATATCCAAAACATAGGTACTATAAAATATTTTTCTGTATTCTCGTCATCTTCAATTTACAGTCTAGTTGTATTAGATCTTATCTCAAATCACCACACCGAGATACACTAAATACGAGTATATCCCATTCACTTGCTTATTCTTAGAAAACATTTTACATGATTACAAATGAATAATTATTATATTTATATTTTAGGATATAATTTAATATTATTGTATAAAGGTTCCAAAAAATACACACTCGTGAATCTTGTTTTCTTTATAATTCCTTATAACTAATGTAATAATTTCGATATTTTTTTACAATTGTAAATATTATCATACTTTTGGACTTATTTTTATTTTGTTTGATGTGCGAGAGGTAGGGATAACAAATCTTGATTTAATATATTATCTACAGTATTTTTTATTTCAAATGTATTAAAAATTGTTTGTATTTAATTCTCAGTACCAATGTGTACGTTTAAAAAATACTTTCTGTTATAACATATAAGTAAACAAATTTATGTTTGCTCCAGTCTGGTATACGCCTTAACCATGGTACTACTGTCGTGTATTATTTGAAGAATTATTGTTCTTATCTTGATCGATAAAATGATGCATGACTCGTTAGATTTTCTTTACAAGTTTTGTGTTAGATAAATAGCCAATCGATTGATTTGTCACACAGCAGTTTACATTAGACTATACTATACTGCGGGTTTTCGTTAATAACTAAAAAAAAATGAAGTTTTTCTATTAAATACCTACATTTAATACAACAAAACCTAAAAGCTACATTTAGTTACGACTGAATTAAATGATAAGAGAATACCCAATTTAGTATTAGAGTCGAGAAAAGTCGTAAATCTAGAAACTATGGGATTGAATTAAAAAATAACAAAACATTAGGTGCAATGCTTATTTAGAAATAAAGATCATTGTATCAATATCAAAACTATATATAACAATAATAAAGTACATCAACAGTGCTCAATATCAAGTACTGTTTGTAGGCCAATGGTCAATAATATTACTATGGTACGACGAATACAAGAGTGATCAAATACTATACTGGATACAGACTACTCAGTAAACATTAGACATAGTGTTGCGGGGACAACAAATTCGACAATAGCAATTATATCGAAGTATCAAACGGTTGACTCTGTAATGGCTTTAATCTCAGTAAATATATTATTATTACACAACCTATATAGTATATTCGTATGAACATTTAATCGTGTTTTGGATTTTTAGTAATATTAATATATAATATTTAGATACGAATAAAAATACCAAAAACATTTATGAATACTGATAATGTTGTTATAAAGCACATACATACATTTTACACTACTATTTAACGACTTAAATTTGTTTGCATATCGTTTCGTATAATTACATTCAAATATTATACTATTTCAAAACACGAAGCAGCTCCACACTAATTATATCTTAGAGTTTCGTAATATAGTCACATAATTTCATACACCCGAAATCCAAAAGTCTACTAACATACTCAATGCGACAATATCCTTATTATATAATATAAATATTCGTGCAGTGAGATAAGCTTTTTAGTGTTATTACATTTTTTAATTGAATGAGCTGGTATCGATAAGTAAATATGTTTACATTTAGGTACGCACGTGCTATTCCTATTAAAACCTTATTGACTGTTGTCGAATTTCTGTTACTCTAGTTATTATTTTCGAAGTACGTAAAAGTGTCGGCGTATTGTTAAACAGCGGAGTAACACTATTAATTGTAATTTACTATCGATGTAGACATAAATGTACTTTAGTTAAATTGTTCCATTATCGTTGGTAGCATGTTCAAATTATTACAGGTCTGCACAGTCAATACTAACAAAGGATAATTATAGCTTTAATTACGTATACATATTTTGTAGTTGTATAATGGTTAACCACACAATATGATCAAATGACGTGGGTGGCCAAGAATATGATTTTGTATAAACATATGTTCATGTGTATATGAATATGAATATATATATATAATATATTGTATGTATGTATAGTATACATATATCAATAACAATGTATAGTATATGCTTAAAATTAGTAATAATACCATACATATAGTAACCAGGGAATATATTTGTTATATACCTCTTTATATGAATTGAAATACAGTTAAGTTTGCCAAATTTTAGTTTATTTTATAAAATTATTTTGTTTTTACTAGTTTTGCTTATAATCATCATACATATTCATAAACTAGATAATAAATCAAAAACATTAATATAATATTTTTACAACCTGATAAGAAAATGTATACACATCATAATATTTAAAATGGTTCACCCACAAATTTAATTTCTCTCTAAATTGTTTACGATCTCGACGAATTATGAAATGTTACACTATTTCCATTATCATTTTCAAAAACACTGTTTGTATTAATAGATATTGTTAATATACACTATACATTAAGAAAAACAATTTGGCGTCATTTCCACTTCAATGGTATTTACAATTCAAACCTGTCATAACGACTATACAAGAGGTAAAACAATTTCGACGGAAAATTTACGTTTTAAACTACAGTACACAAATTATTTGGATCGATATCGAAGAGAAACCATGCGCTATCCATTTACATAATACCATTGCTTATCAATTATTAATGGCGATTTAATTCCACACCACTCTTCGTAAACGATTAACATTGATTACGTTTTATTCGCATGTCAACTATTCTGTGTAAATTATATTTCATTCACATTATTTGATTTTCATACCTACAAATTATAATATTGAAATATTTAACTGTTTAATAAAGTTTTATTTGTATTATGATATAGTGACCATCTGAACGAATGTCTGGGGACGTATATAATGTATGATAATTGTATACTTTAAAAAAAAGTTTCAAAATTATTTTAATAAAGAACTTAACGAATATAATAATAATAATAATAATAATAACAATAAGAGAATACTATATTTTCATACTTCATTTATTTTTTTCTGTTCTATTTGTTTTTGTATCAAATAAAATGAAATAGTTAGTTATTACTCGAAATGCATGCGAATGACGTAATATAACAAGGTTTTTATAGTAGGTATAACTAGATATTGTTGTAACTGAATAACAAAAATAATACGTATTAAATTACTGCACACAAGTTAAATAAATATAAAGAGTCTATTGACGTTACTCTAAAGCATTAAAAAGAAAAATTTGTATCCAATTAAATGTAATATAATTGTATACTATTTTTATGGACAGCATAAGATTCAGTAACAAACAAAAAATGTATGTATATATATATATTATACATATACTAACAAAATGTGATTCGTCGGAAAATATGGAAGTTGGTTAAATTTTTATATAATAAAATTTCTCCACAAAATAAAAAAAAATGTACGTATAGAAATAACATTTTATAATGTTTGTTTTAAATCAATTTGGTTCGAACATCAATATCTTATAAGGAGATTTAGCGTTTACTGCAGTTGTTTAATAGAATTACGAGGGATTAAATGGTCAAAGAGTAAAACCTGCCAAATGAGGATTTTGAATAAGATTGAAATGGTTTATGGTCCTGACAGAAAGATTAAAACGTAAAATATTTATAATGAATTAAACAAAAATCCGCATTAAACGTTTTTTTTTCCTTCAGCAATTTAATACAACTACACATTTCAGACAGATTTCACAGTAATGATGCACTTTAACTGGCAGATATTATACAATAAGAACAAATTTTGTTACTTGAGAATATAATAAGCTATACAATTTATCATTGCACTTACACAATTCAGTCTAAAAAGCAATTATTGTGATTGTTTTAGAACAATATATGTATACCTCGAAAATTCCTTTCGCCGTTTTGTCGTACTTATTGTATAGAAATGAATTAATTTTTGTAACGGATAAATATTATACATTAGCATAGCAGTTTTAAATATTATTACTTTCTAAGTTATTATTTAGTTTAGAAAAGTTATATGAAAATAAATATTTTATTTGGAGCCGATTATTTTTCTAAGAAATACATTTCCTGTATACTCAATTACATAGTATAAAATAAACTATACGCAGATATAGTTTCATCATATTTACTCTTAACTTAAAAAAATAATTAAATGAAAATTTAAATAAAAGCCAACACAGCATAAGCAAATACAATTCGAATGAATAACTTATAAAATTAATTTCCATACTGAAATCAAATGTGATTTATTTTTTGAATTAAATTAATTACAATAGTAAATAATAACTGAAATCATTAAAAGTTTAAATAATTATACTTTGATTACACTTAAATAGCGTTTACAGTATAAATATACATATCAGACTAATATGGCAACATTATAAAAATCTTGGATTACAGTGTATATTATAATAATTTAAAAACGCACACACAAATAGACAAAGCGTGAAGATTATTATATCGTTTGGATAATATAATATAGACTTCGTCGTTAATTTTCCGCTATTACAATTTGTTGTAGAAAATCAATGTCTAAATGTACGACATTCTAACATTGAACTATATACCGACCTACCATTTAGTAATTAATTACGTTTTAATTTGTATTGTTCATAGAGTATTACGTTACGCCGATATAATATAATAATATAATAATAATTATTATCATATAATATATTGCATATATTGCACTGTGCTAGAAGGAGGAAGAGTATACTGACGGTGGCATTGTCATTAAGCGACGATAACAACGACGACGATGATCATGGCGTGGAAACTTCGACGTAAAATTGGCGCAGGGGATGGAATTATACTGACTACGGTTAGAGGGTATCCAGGAGGGGTGTGCGAATACCTGCTTTTGTCAAATATTAACGTACGTCGGATAATATATATCTCGGAGGGGAGAAAACTAAATAATAACGGTCATAACAAAATAGTCATAGAAATTAAAAACATTAGAATAAAAAATCGAAAATGAAACGCAGATAATTATAAAATATATTACTGCGATTGTACAAATGTCCGCGTTTAATCGGTTTTTCTCTTTACGCATTTTCCTCTCGACTACTGTCTCCTCTGCCGCACACGTTCGTATTGAATTTGACGGTGACTGGATACACACGATGAACACGACTGCGGCTTAGTTATATACAAAAATAAATATATATATCATCAGTTTGTATGTACACCACCGGATTTTGGACAAACTATATTATATATAACAGTGCATATAGTAAATTATCCTCCGTTCGCCGTCAAACTACCTCTCTCCTCCAATCCAGTTATATATAGCTTTGCTCTGGGCGACCCAAAAATGTTCGACTACACCTGCTCACAAATAATATACACACATATAATATGTATGTGTGTGTGTGTATTTAATTTTCATATTTTCGTCACCCCTCGGGTGAAATCGTTGCCGAAAAACATAATAATAATATGTCAGGACGAGTTCTGGTCGGAGAACACGTGACCGGCGGATAATAGGTTAATATACGCGTAAACTGTCGTAGCAGCTGTAGGTGTAATTATTATTTTATTTATTTATATTACCGACTACGATGATAATGATATTTCGCTTCACCGCAGTCCTCGCTCTCTTTATTTTAACCACCGAGGGCGGCACGCAGCGCGTGTTCCGTTTATTGGTCAGCCTTATTATTATTGTTGTTTTTGTTGCTATTAGCTGTCGTAAATAACGTGGCTTTTAATAATAACACCCGACGATACGCATTGGAGTATTACACGTGTCTACGGGATAGTTTAGGTGTATATGATGTATATTATTATGTTTTAGAAATTATCAGAATTCATTGAATGCTTTCGAAGCCAAAACATAAAATTCATATGCTGTGTTTTTGGACCAGAAGGTTAATAAGGGTACGAACGGAGCTCACTCTGTACGTTCTATCGTACGTCATGTCAAAGTCCCAAAAACATGAAAAATAAAAATTGAACATCGTCGTCGGGATAAAAAAAAATAATAATTTGAAATATAAAAACAAAAATAAAAATGGCAATATATTATAACATGTAATAGTAATAAAAATAATATATCATTCGCGTGCCCTGATGGTACTACCGACGCCATACACACAGCAGTGTACGGAAAAAAATAATATATGAGAAACGCAGGCACGCATGAGTGTAGCAAAAATGCATATACGATGCGCCGTGTCAACTTTTCCCCCCGAAAATTCGATCGCGTGTCACTGCTAATTTATTTTTCTTTTTGTTTTTATTTTCGTGATATTTTACAATATTTTTTTCTGAAACTTAATTTGAAAAATAGAACTGCTATGTAATTTTTTCAATTTAGACAAATCTAATAGGCACCCGAATAGTTGTATTTTAAATCGTATACAATAATTTAAATTAATACAATAATATATTTGATTACCTAAGTTAAAATGGAAAAGCGATTATTTGCAAACATGTTTACATTATTATTATAAGATAATTCGTATAGATATACTATATTGATGATTTAAAATAATTAAAAAAAACTACTTTTATAGAAGTTTTTATTCTTAAATTAATTTCGCTAAAGCGGTATGAAATACTATAAAGTATTGTAAAAATGAGCTTTTTGTAAATTAATAAAAATAAACAAAAAATATTTATAACAGTTTATAATAGGTACTATTGGCCAATAACAATAATAATAAAAAATTCAATTTTAGATATTTTAGCATTAAAAATTAATTAATTTACACTTGACGTAGTGGAAAATATATTAAATATCAAAATAATCAATAGGATTAGACTTTTATCACTATGAATTTATAACATAATTTTAAAAATATTTTACTACTTATTTACTGAAATTTATAAACTAAATAATGTCGTAAACATATAGACCAATATATAATAATATACCATGCATTAGTTTAATTTATCTACATTTTTGTACGTATTAAAGTTATGATAATATTATGCATTAAAATGTAATAAATAGTAAATTTCCTATTTATCAAAGAGTTAATGAACTGTTTAAATATGAATATTAAAATAAATGGCTAGTTTAACATTGAAGAAAAGTTAAATTTAGGGTGAATTATTCAAAATAATAAATATGAAAATGACTTAAATGCAATTAAAACAATAAAAAATACAGTGATATTTTCAATTTCTATACATAAAAATTAATCCTTTATTTTATTTTTTGACAAAATTGAATTTTAAATTCAATACTATTTATCATATTTGAAAATTAATTAATACCCATTATAATAATATTTTATTTCATGTATAGATTGTAAAAATAAAATATCAATTCTGTGAATATTCATCGTGAAATATTAAATTCAAACACTACGAATTCTAATAAACAAAGTTATAATACATATGAATAAGAATTATATAAATACTTACTTAAGTATTTTTAATGATAACGCAGTTATTTATAGTCAAAAAATAAAAACTGAAAACCAGGTAAACAACTGAATTAAAGTTAACCTTAAAACTTTTTAATTGCTTTTTTGTATTAAATATATTAGCGTATTAAGCATTTAAATTACAACAAATAAAGTAGCTTAGTGTAGGGGAGATTTTTTTTAACGTTTAATTAAACACCAAATAACGAGATAATTTTGACTATAAATCGTTGTTTTAATTTGTATGCGCATCTTTTTAATTTGATGTTAACAGCATTCTTGTTTTACATAAATTGTTTAAAAACGTTTTGAAAAACATGCACGTAATAATTATTGTTAAACCTGCACTTAATGAATATCCACTAAAGAGTAATTAGGGTGAGCTATTTTGTTATTCGTTCATAATAATATTAACATAATATTATGTATAGTATTAACTAGCATTTGTACTGAAAAATAAATCAACCAAGTAAATTTTAGTTTGAAACTTACAATCGTTTATTAATTACTTTTATTTTTAATTTTCCAATAATATCTGACGTTACAATTTCTTACAATAAACAAAAGTGATTTAATTATTTTGTCTAAAAAAGTATTAATACATTTTATGAAAAAAAAATGTATTAAATATTCAATTAATTACCATGAATATTATTTATTATATTAAAAACTGTTTGTTTTTTTATTTCACGTAATTAACAGGAAGTTACTTTAGATGTATAGCAGAACGAACATTTTTATGCGTATGATGAGTACTTTAATATGAGTCTCTGAAACAGCTTTTTTTTTTGTATACCCGCATCACTATCGCACTGCCTTGCCAGGAATAACTAAAATCTTACTTTGAACTCTACCTTTATACTCTATGTATAAAATATTTTTATGAATTTATTTCCACTACTTGTTATACATTATCATTAAATTATTATTGACATTTTATTTTCAATCTACTATGACGCATTAAAATATTCACTATTAAAATATATATATAAAGTTATAAACAATGTAAGGTAATTAGTCGTGTTTACGAATTGAACGTTGTCTAACGGCATATCTGTATATATTATGATTACATAAAGTCAAAATAAATAATTATGTATCAACGAAACAATACCTCTGTTACTTAACGTTATGAAGAATTAGTCAAGTCATAAAAGATTGTTTTTATTAATATTCTGTATTCAGTCTTTACTATCAATGGCTGTGAAAGTTATATTGTGTGATTAATTTAAACCATATGATGTATACAGTTTAAAAAACACCAATGAAAAGTATGCTACGACAGTTGAAAAAAAATATATTGGATCAAAAAATTATAGAGATTTTAAATAGCTATTAGGTATATAACAGTTGAATAAATGTTTAAATTCATTTTTCTTTTTCCTTTTCTTATTGGATTTCATCAATTTTGTCAGAACTTTTTTTATTAAAATAAAAAGTATATCGACTTCTCCAGTATGATTGGACTATGTAGTATAGAACAACCTATTAATTCTGCGAATTTGTAGTTTTATGTTTAGGTAACTCGAATGTTGAGTACAATTTATAATTAAAATTGAATCAATATAGATACTATTTATATTATAATTTACAGTATTTTGTTATTTTTACAGTTGTAACATACGCCTATGTATTCATTAACTTAGTGTCATCTAATTTACTAACTTTTCAGTATTTTTGGTTATTTATTGATAGGTTAATGTAATTAGTAACAACATATACTATATAGGCTTATTGATATTGTTATGAATTAATCAGTAATAAATGTCGATTGGTCCTTATGCCATTGTTGAACTTAAAAGTAATAATGAATTACAAAATATACAATTAAGCCAACCATACATTAGGTTTTTTAATTAATTAATTGAATGAAGGAGTAGCCAGGGTACTTGTAATAACCACATGTATAAATTAATAACTGAAAAAATTGATAGATGGTTTTAAAATTACTTATACTTTATACTAGAAGACTTTATGATATATTGACGGTTAATTAATAACGGTCCTCAATTTTTCTAGACCATATATTTTTATAAAACTCCTAAATTATTTCAACAAAATTTAAATTAAATATTAAAATCTTTTGTTGTTCCTTTTAAATATTTTGTTATATTTACAATGATTTCAAAATATAGAAAAATAGTTGAATAGTGTCATTTATGTATTTATTTTTGTGAAATAAATAATTGTAAATTTTAACTTTAAGACTTATATTTTATTTAAATGTTAAATTTTTATCATTTAAACTAAGTAAATTTAAATACTTGAATTAGAAAATATTTTATCAATGTTAAAAACTTGAATTACAATACATAAGTAAAAGATAAATATATTTATTTCATATATTCTCGTGAAATCAAGTAAATGACATAAATGTTTTTTTTCCAATTTTATGACCATAAATACTACTTTGATAATATTAGTTGGATTTTTGTAATTTATGAATACATTTATGTTGAATACTCCTGTTTCACGATCATATTATGTAATTTTTTACAAAAGTATTTTATTTCAGTGTTCAATAGTATTCATTACTTTTATCAACAAAAAATTGTACTTATTTTTAATATTAAAAGTAACACAAACTACCAAAAGTACCACAACACTTTTCATTTAAAGTACGTTTATTGAAGTTTAAAAAAGATCAAATAAAAATTTTAGTATACCCATTGGTTTTTATTTTTAATTAGTTGGCAAATAATAATAATTATTATTGTTATTAGAAAAACAAAAGTTATCTTTCTATATTTAGCAATAAAATTAATGGAATTAGTATCGATAGATGTTGAATAATAACAAAATAAAAATAACGTTTTATTTAAACATTTTATTAAGTTATCATTGGGTAATTTTTATTTTTGTTTTGCTCTTATTTATAAATTTAGCAACATGACATTATCAAAAAGGTTAAAATAAAAACTTATAATAGAAAAATTTTAAAATTTACTTATTTCTAGTTAGAACAATATATACCTGTTAATATTAGGCTAATTTATAATAGATAATATAATGACGATTATATCAAGACTACTATATATTTTTAAAATTTTAGAAACCATTCAACTAAAGTACTTACATTATACTTTTAAACTCGGGTTATTCTTTAAATATACTACATAATAGGAGAGCCTATTTAACTTAAATTTATCACTAAGGTTTTACTTAAATTAACTTGACTTTAAGTAGTTAATCATGTGTCACTATAACTAAAAAGAAAAATTGCAAATGGATTTTGTAAAAATGTTAATTTATAATTCCTCATTATCTCTCAGTTCTCCTTTGTAAAATCAACAAAGTTTAGAGTCTAAACATAGTATTTACACCTAACTTATGTATAAAACTACAAAATTCGTTCGATTAAGTTGTGCTGAAGCCAGTGACTGCATAAATGGCTCATATTATAAAAATAATTGTGTATACATCGAAAAGTTGTATAACACATCTATGGTTCCGATCTCTGATATCTACTTTTCAAACTATATATATAAATATAAATTGACCATGATTTTCTAACAACATTACGCAGGTGAAAAACTTGTATAATAATAATAAAACAAAATTGTTAGGTTTGTACGGTTTGGCAATGAAAGTTTATTACTATATGTAGTGTATCAAAGACTGCGATTATAGTGTGTAATAAATAAAATCACCATGTTCGTGAACAACAACTACAACAACGACTATAATAATAGTTTATTGTTGAGTCTCTGTAAGCTAAGGCGCGGTTTCAATCGGCACAGCGCATTAAATGGATATATACATTTACTGCGTGGCACTATATTTAGTACTGCGCACCGCGCCATTTTTCGGAAATCGATTATTGGATGTTTTTATGTTTTTACGTGTAGGTTATTCGCAGTGTTTTTACTGCGGTCAGTTTACATTTTATGTCCTATATAGCTATCAATACGTGTGGGTATACATCGTGGATGTGTGTGTGGGTGTGCTTTTGTGTGGTTATACGTACACTTATAGAGTTATATGAGTATTAAGTATACAATGTACTAGTACAATGCACAAGCGTGCGCGATCAGTCGACGGAAGCGTATTATGACATAATATACCCTCACTTCGGGCGAACGGTCTACGGGTATTTTGCAACGGCCTTACGTGCATCAGCTCTCAACGTCACACAGCTAAAGCGAAAAAACCACGTCAATAGTAAAGTTGCAATGGTCAGAAGTGTGTTGTTTATACACAATACTACGCCATAGAAAATAAACAAAAAACGAGCCATTTTAAATTTTATCATAATAAGAATATATTATACTATTTAACGTGTAACAATACAAAAAAAAAAAATAATATGTACACAATTAAATCATTTATTTAGTAATTATAATAGTTAATAGTTCTTAATACAAAACGAATAGGTAGTTATTCGATGAAATTAATTAAAAGATAACAAAAAAGTTTACTCCGTGTTAAAAACGATAAGATTAATGTTAGTTTGTTAAAAAGTAGAATTAAATAAATTTTATTTTCAAAAATATTTCATTAAATAGAAAAATGCGTTAAAATTAATTTGTGATTCATTAAACGGAAATTTCACTGAATTAGAATTGTTTACCAGACTAAAAATTATTTTCACTTTCATAAGGCTTTAAAACCATTATATAATTCAATTTTCAAAAATATAAAAATGACAACAAGATAAAATTATATACAAATCACCGCTCTACATATAATAAAGTCACACAGCAATTTCGGTAATGATTAAGACACTTGTACCATTGCAGATAATAGACAACTTTTAAACTTATACGCAAACGTGAAAAATGATAAATGGGAGACGTGTCCTAACTCGTGGAGTGAACGACAACTGTGGTAGAATTAATATTTAAACAATATACCACAGATGCGCGCACCATCGCCACCACCGTAACAAAAACTAGACAACATACAGGTATAATTATATCGTACGATAGCAAACAGAATAGCAGTGTTGACTTCTCGAATTAGTGTTCATGTCGAGATCAAGAAACTGTCGGAGTCGCCGGCTGACAGAAGTCAGTTGTATAATTCAGTGCAAAAACGCTTTATTATTTTTTTTATTTATTAGATATTTAAGTGCCAGAACCCAATGGTGAACCCATCACATCAATATTTTTATACGAAAAATAAGTTACCGCGATGTGCCTAATGCACTGGATTATTTTAATCGCGTTTAATGCGATATTATTTCTATATTATAACGCATCACGCATTATATACATATTGCACGTCATATTTTATTTACCGTCTCGACCCTATATAAAACACCATACTGGATCCGAAACTATGCGCGTACAGGGACATTATTGAGTTATACCGACCTAACGACCCTGCAACTCGGCGTACGGTGACTTCGCATTCTTCTCGTCACACGGTTATCGACCAAAACGTGTCGAGCTTCGTTTGAAAAGTATATACACGCCCGACATATTGAAGTTACGCGTCACATAATAATATAATGTAATGTTTATGTCTACTTGACGCGGTTTTTCTTTCTGATGACGCGACGGTATCGTTTAGTGGCCTACAATATCATAATATTATAATAAAATATTATTATCATAATGTAATCTAAAAGCGTAGTGAAGCGTCCCAGTAATTATTTTTAAGATATAGTTGTTTTCCTTGAAATTTCCGTTTATCATAATATGTATATAATACAATACCTTTTGAGAGAACCTATTGCGCATTTTAGCAGACGATGGAATCTACAACTATGCCGGAAACAGTATTATTAAATTATATTTTTCTTAGAGGTGTTGTTATGGTAGAAAGGACTTTTAAGTCATTATACTCAAACTTCAAGGTCTCAAATTATTCACAATATGCCAAACTAATTTTAATAACGATTTACGTGCCCACGGATTATATTTTTGCTTCAATAACAGACCAGAGATATACAAAAAATGGATAAGATTTTGGTAAAATTTACATGAAATTTAAATCATCATAAACGAAAAATGTCTGAGTAAAAAAAATAATATTGTACGCAGTTCAAAATGTCATTCGTCTACTGTATGCTTCAATAAATGAATATATAAATAATATAGTTACAATATTATACATTCTTTAATTAAATATTATCCAAAGTTTTAAATTTTACTTGACATAACATTAGAATTCTATAGAGATCCTAAGAATTGCAAATTATATGGTCTCGGTATTATTTAAAATATTTTTAAAATTGAATGCACCACATAAATTATATTTCTTATCATAATATTATATTTAATGGGTAAAACCAATATTTATTCTAGTGTCTTGACTGAATAATGTATTGATGCCGCTGCAATTATGCTCCAATATTTATATTTATTATGTTCCGAAATTCCTATTTATTTATTTCAAGATATAAAAGTCAGTACTTGAAATGTTTTATTAAATTATCAATTATTATACAATTTTATTTGTTATCGATTATCACCAATGATTGTATTTAAATACCTAATTATTAATTTAACATGTAATACCTATTATTTTACGTTTTAAATTTTATATTCTAAACTATAAAAACACTAATTTTTTATTAAGATAAGAAACTATTAAATTTTCAATTTTATCGATTTGTATATTAAATTAATTAAACCTCAAGAAAAAGAAAATTGACTAATTTGTTCAACTTGGCATTATTATAGTAATAGGGGTGTAACGAGTGATTTTAATGTGCAGCCGAAAGGAGCACATCATGATATTACAATATATTATTATTATTTATTATAATATGTGTATACCATACAACAACATCCGACTTAAAATGTTTTATCCTCACTTCTGTTATATCACCACAAAATCGTGAATTTGTGCGTAAAATATAAACATATTGTGTATAGGTATATATATAATATGAATAATTTCGTTAGGTTAGAGGTACGAGATTCTTGACGAATTCCGTCCCAGCCACCGTTCTACGCTCCTACCTGTAGTCGGCAGTCGTAATCTAATACTTTAAGCGGTAGCCGTACATGCAACATAATAGCCAGGGTGGTCGTATATTGTTTATACCGCGAATTGCGGCATTTCTGCAGAGGGGAGGAAGGGAGGAGGAGAGGAGTGTTTGTTCAAGAGAATGCTGCAATTATTGTTGCATAAATTACTTACGCGTTTTCACGGTACCTTGGCAAATGCATAAGAGTTTTCGGTCTGTCTACCCTTGAAACACAGCAACGCTGAAACAACAACAGATAGAAATAACATTTATCAATCAGTGGCGTTGGTATAGGGATGGAGCTGAAGAACTACAGCCCTTCCCAATATTTATGGAAAGTTTAAATATGCTTTTTCAGTGTTTTGTAAACGTATTACGTAAGAACATAATAATGATTTACTAAAATTGTAATTTGGAAAAAGGTTGCTGTAAAAGTCTAAAACCGTATGTACCCAAAACATCATCCTATAAAAAATATATGGGATTTGAATTAAGATTCTCTTATTTTTATGTATAATAGATTATCAGCCCTCTTCAAAATAAAAATCCAAGCTACACTATTGGGCGCATTTGACTTGCATTATAGTTTGTATAGGTAAAATTCTCCAGTGGCGCCGAAATTAGGAGAGAATATAATTATAATTGGTGACGCCCAGCACCGATTGATTACGATAAATCGTAAGCATTTATAACGTGCTCACGCATTATAATATTATTATTAATTACTATACAGTTTCATTACATAATAGGTACTTATTTCCATTGAATTAGTGTATCAGCTGTTAAAATTTAACATTATGTATCATCTGAGATACGGGAAATCAAACCTAAGAGTTTTTCAAGTATCGAAATAATTTTTTGTTATGGCTTTGTATCAAACTAAAACGTAGTTTTGAATTTTGATTTTGTAAGACCAACTTATTGATACCCCGGTAAAATAAATAAATAAATATCGTAATTTATTGAAAAAATAAAATAATAGGCAGATATTTGTCGAGAAAAAATGTATTCATTAGTTTGAAATATAAATATAGGAAATTTATATTTATTTTATGTTATGATTTCCTACACATATGTTGATGAAAGCAGTATTATTAACAAATTAATTGTTTTATTGTAATATACTATATGATTAATGCTTTTATTTGTACAATAAGTACAGTTTATTATTACAGTATTGGTTGTCGTTAATTTTGACACGCGGAGTCTTAAGAAAGCGGTAATTTAAACAATTAAATAATATAGTAACATATAGTTCACGCATAGACTCTTAAGTCAACGGATAAGCACAGAAAATAGCTTGTCGGAACCTATAGCTCGCAGCATACTCGTTGTTATAAAATTAATGCCATATTAGTTATTCGTCTATGAAATTTACTTATTAGGTAGAGTTACCACAACCATCCAACTATTTTATTACAGGTATAACAGACTAGACTAAAATATTATTAAATGTTGCTGGTACACCGCGATGTTTGTGTCTAGGGCGTAAGTATATTATATAGATACCTATAATATGAAACTGTGAACCGCATTCAACGATCTGTCTCGCGTCTGCGGACTCCAACACATACGCAGGTAATACGCCTACACAATTTATATGTATATACCTACATATTCGACTTCCGTCCAGACTCGGCTTACGCGACGTTAATTGGATACATTTGTAAAACTGTCACGCGAAGTAAACGAGCGCTGAACGTGAAAAAAAATCCCGATCGTTTAAAATATCGATTGGCGTGATTAATATTTCGAATAAATGTTTTTTTTTTTCAGCCGCGGAATCTATATAGACCTTGATACGTTTAGATTCACCCTTCTCATTATACACACGCGGACGAATCCAAACTGAGACCGGTGACGTGTCATCATCGCACACATATTATAATGTATTGCTATTTATTTTATTATTATTACCCACCTCCTCCACCATCGAGAATTTATATTTTATACATTTCCACCGTCGACGTTCGTTCGCGGGCACATCAATAACCACATCTCGCATATAGTAAACCCGATTTTGATGTATGCGCGCGATCGTCGTCGACGGTATGGCTACGGTGCGAAGGAAAGGTAACTTTTTTTATTAAACATATATTACTTGTACATATTATATTATATATATATATTTACAATATTTTTTTTAACAATTTTTTTTCGCTCGGGAGCTTAAGTGTTCTGTCAAAACCGATGGGAAGATTTTTTTTACACTTTCAATATATTATTATTATTATTATATATAATAGCTCTTTTGCGACTTCCATCGTACACACTATCGTTTCCACGCGTAAACACTTTAAGGTGGAAATCTCTGAATCGTGCGAGCGCGTTTGTGTGACACACGTAGTGTATACGACTGTTCGACTTTTACGAGTGATGTGGGTCGAACAGTTTTACAGTAATATTATATTTTATGACTGTTTACATAATTGTATGTGTATATGGTCCGTCTGATACGCTTGTAGACAAATGTTCAATTTTTCGACATTGCAGCTTTATGCAACTGACACACATACACGCCAAGTGTTTCGAGTGCGCAACGGGCTGAGGTTATCGTATAAAAGAGATCGGATTATTTTAAGAAGACGAAAACGACTATTTGACGATAGTTCTGATTTCTGTGTTATATTATATAAGTATACATATATTTTGTCAGCACATGTCTCGACAAATCAACCTTTTATTATTATTATTATTATTATTATTATTTATTTTAACCATAAACTACGGATTATAAGGTTATAAGTTTCGTTCACGACAGAACGTTACCAAAAACCATTATTATGTATGATATTTAGGTATATTATATTATATTATATTATTATTATAATTAATATCGTCATTAGAAAATGACATACTTGAATGTTTTCGACCTAATATATTATTATATACATGTACACATTAAACTAGCATACTAGCTACTAACTGGCATACAAATACATACACATATAGTGCAGTTAAGTATAATAAGAAAATCCTATTTTCTCGATAAGTCAGGTGGAAAAGATATTTGTCATTAGAGATTTATATGTTCGTTGGTTTACATATTGATCCTTCTTTATTCTTCGTTTAACGTTTAAATGCCATATATATATATGTGTGTCTTTTTTGTCTCCGATGTCTGAATTTATATGTATATATATATATCATTAAACAGAAACCCGGCTAGGCTAATAAAAATTATTTTATGCTAATATATACATTCAATCAGGAGGTATTTATATATTTGATTAAATAGTGGTCGTAGATTCATTTTTTATATTGGATTATGGATAAAATATCAATCTTCCTAATCCGGCTTAACGTATACAATACATACAGTACCGCACTAAACTATACAGATGACTACTGTGGCAATGAAGTATGTATTTTGAAACTCGATGGTAAAAAAAAGAGAATACGAATTGAAAATCCAAAAAACCCAACGCTTTGTGGTAATAAAAGAACTTAAATTCGTTTTAAATATATTATGATTTGTATGAGTGAGGTTTTTTCAAACTACTGATTTACATTTATTTATGCACGTTGAATTGTTTAAATTTTGATCAATTTTTAAAGGTTAAAGATTAAAAGTGACTAAGTTTATTATGTGTATCCATTTGATATATATATACAATGTATTTAGGGTGATCCATTATATGAATTTTCAACATTCGTGTTTAATTAATTTGTGGTTTTGAATAAAATGTGTTTTTATTTTATATTATAATGTACAGATATTATATACTAGTGCTACAAAATAAAGAATATTAAAAAAAATAAACTTAATACCTACTACCACTAAATAGATATATTTAAAGAAAACAGGATACTTAAGTGTTTAGTTAAATTTTTGTAAAAATATTATTTATATTTTTTAAGAAGTTTTAAATTCGATATTAATTATTGTACTTATAAAAAATTTTAATTTTGTACACTTCATTTAGATTGTACAACTGTATAAAATCACTACAATTACTACATGTGCGATTAAAGTTTTTGGCAAACGCATTTGAAGTGATTTTATTAAATTCAAACTGTTAGAAAATAATATTAAAACAACGAGAAGTAGAAATATACATGGTATCAATAATTTATATTATTATCAAAAACTTATAATGTATTTTTTAAAATTATAATCATGGCTAATGTTTTTGTTTTGAATATCGTTAGACGCCCCATTAAGTTATCAAATTATTCAGTTAGTATTATTTTTTAATTTTACAGATTTTAAAATAGCCTCTATTTACTTATTTATTAAAAAAAAAAAAAACAATTTTGCAGTAGAATTACGTTTTTTTCATTTAATTTTTTATGTAAGCTATTTTAAATTCTATTTTATTATAATATTATTATATACCTGGATGCGTGTGGATAACGAATTACACAAGTAACATGACGTTTATGCTTCAAGCACATCATAATATTTAACATGTAATATTTTTGTATTGAAAATTTCTTAAAAGGTATATTTATACTTTATGAGCGCAGGAGATCATCAATTTTATTCAAACAGGTACCTCTATTGTGTAATATTCAGACCTTTTCGCCTTGATAATATTTTCTCCGTCATATTGTCTGATAGATTTATAATTTAAGATAAAAAAAAAATCACTTGAAGTATGGTGTAGAGCTATGAAATATTATGGTACACTACTAATGTGTTTTGTTTAAAATCGTTACCTATACTTTTCGGGTGAAAAGGAAATAGCATTTTTGTATTTTGTATACATTTGAAGAAAACTATGTATAAATATTTTATTGTTCACCAATATACTGAATAGAATTTTTTTTTTCACGTGATTTTCTTAAATTGAGAATTTGTTAGTATAAATTATACAGCTACTGTATATTACAAAAGAAAAAAAACAATTTATACGAACAAAAATAAAAACAACCAGTTTTCCACAATTATACACTTACTACATTGTATATAATTAGATGTATAATCATATTTTTAAAATATTCCGAGATTAGTAGATATGTTCATTTGACCTTTTGATATTATTAAAATAAAGTATCTTAAACAATATGTATTAGAACATAATATATAAACATAATGTGTACCTATAGTATAGGTATTGAAAAATATCCTCTACCCAGAGTCGGTCATTCACATTTTGTTTAATTAGTGCGCACCACATGCATTAAAATAATCAAAATATGATTTTTACCAATCCTAATACTTTGAATTGTATGCGTGTCACGTAATGGTTCTTAAAATACAATAATAAAACTGTTGGTATATTATAGCACCTCCTGAAAATCACGAACCGAACCCATAAACGTAATTCTATTTATCATTTACTCATCCGTTCGTAATACAGACGATGTTATTCTGAGTGTTGGGCAAAGAAGGGAAATCCGTTCATTAATCGAAGTAAAAATAAAAGAGACGGACGAACTGAATTTGAAATGAATCTATTTATCTGTCGTCAAATTAAGATTCCGAGAATGGACGAAAAAAATTCGTTAAGTTATCAGCGGTTAAAATGAAAATAAAAAGAAAAGAAATGTTATAGGTTTCATACAATAATAATAACAATAATGACAATAAATCGCAGTAATTTATGTTATCCTTTGAGAATATAAATTCTACATATATTAAATGTCTAATTAAATATATATTATGTGTTGCGTGTTGAATATATCTCGTATACATAAATTGAGGCAAAAGCTCATTAGCTCATACATACTTTAGAAAACTTGGTATTGTGGAGAAAAAACTTTGTGTGTACTTAATATGGGGACATTAGACGTGTGTCATTATTATATACACGATTTCCAAATATTATTATCTAATATGTATACACAGAGTGATGATTCTTTTATCATTGTACACTCATTATTTCAAAAAGTATTGACTTTTTTCAAAATATTTAGTTTCATACTTTTCTAAAACTATATAATATTTTAATTTTTTTCACTTTTATATTTAATAGTGAAATTACTATCAACTTTTGATTTTCAAATGGTAACCTATACTTAAAATGTCATAAAATAGTAGGACTATTTTTATAATGAATTCTAACGTTGAAATTATTAGTTTTCATTTAATCGTTAGCGAGTTATGGCAGCTCAAAGTTGAGTGGTTTGAGCTTTTCAGGTGTACTACAAAGGTTATTACGGCTGTGAGGCATTGATTAGAACACAATTATTATTTACAAAGAACAGTAGTTCAAGTTATAAATCGTTATTATCGTTCGACCAAAGGTACTAATATATTTGTAGTTTAATTTGTACCTCCTACTACCTACACAAATACGGAATGCGAACTATGGACTATCGTGGAATATGAATGTCACTATGGTATCCGTGATATCACAAATTATGATAAATAATAAATGAGATGAAACAGAACTTATCATTTTCAATTTTTATTATCGTGGTTTCATTATGATTACAATATTGTTCTGTGATAATATGAAAATACCTACTAAACCACGTGACACAGATAAACTCTCAATGAACCAAACCGTTGGGTATTCCCGATAAAAATAGATAATACAGGTGTTTACTTTTTAGTGCTATGGCTGCTATGGCCTATGCTAATATGCCAAATGTTTCATTACTAACGTAAAGAGTAAACACGTCATACGCCAATGTTCATAATTATAATTGAAACAATTATTCTCTAATTTAATATTGTTAAATAAGTAAAAATTATAATAATTATGATGGGTAGATATAAGCTTTTTTATCACGTATTTTGTTTAACTATTTATTGAAACCTAAGTTTCATTTGAATTGGTATTACGCATGTGAATAGTACTTGGCGACCTATCAGAAATTTGGAATAATTAATTGGTAAGTTTTACTAATTTTATAAAAAGCTGTAAAAATTATAGTAAATAATAATAATAATATATTTAAAACATTTTAATTTCAGTTTTATCAGTTCTATACAAGTTTTGTTCAAATATATATCGATTGACAATATTATTGATCTATTATGCATTATTCATAAGTTAATAGTGCATAGCTTGTTTTAAAATCAAGCTGTATTGTAACTATACAGCTATTGGCTCCAATTGATCCAGAATATTTGTTGCAGACTAAAATTCTAAGATAATTACATGCATGTACTAAGAATATTATTAGACAAATGACTTGAAGAATATACATATTATATTACAATTGTAATCAGAAAAATTGAGAACAATGTGAAAACTAAAAAAAATACAATTAAAATACTATATTGGATTTTAATATTTTCACATGGAATTACATCAATTATAGGTGTGTATAAATATTTTTTACATATAACATTGATACATTTTACAGGCAAGTTATTAGGTTTTTACTGTCTTTTTTAGATCATCTAGTTAATTTCAAAGAAGTGTAAAATAATCAATCCTGCCCAACTATGTTCCTGAGGAAAATTGTAACCTACTAATAAAAAATATATAAAGAAAATTTAAAATGATAAAAAAAAAATTGTAAGTACTAATGTAGGTACTGTAATTTTAATATTTTTTATGTTGTTAAATTAAATATGGGACAGCAACAACTATCATTAAAACTTAAATGATAGGTAACTCTTGTGTATTTAATAATAATAATAATAATAATAATAGGTATGTATAATTATAATATGTATTAATGGAGTAAATTAAATTAATATTTAAAAAAAAAGAACTTATCACGTATGTATATTATTATTATCACTAAGTACTTGTTTAAATATGTGTATACCCAATTTTAATATTAAATATTAAAATAAATATATTTTTAAAATTATATTTGTTACTTAGTAATTGTAAAATATTGATATATTTTTTTTTTTTTGTAAATGGTTGATGTTGTTTCCTATTTATTGGTAATTATTAATAAGTTATTAGTTATTATTATTAAATTTATATACCCAAGTTAATCTAATATTAGTGCCACTTTTAAATGTTACTATTGTTCTAAGTTAGGGGTTAATGGAGAATTTGGTCTTAATTTCTTGAACATGTGTTTATCATTACTCATATTTTGCAAAATTGCAAAACTAAAATTTTGATTAAACTGTGTTATCAAATTTGGAATAGATTCTTTATAATCCTGGACTTATAAATTATATTAACATTTTGAAGTGGTCACTAATAATATAAATAAAATTAAGTAGGGATTCATTTGTGACTAGAGCCCGGTTTTAATGCAAACAATTAATTGTACAAATATGAAGAATATGAACATATTTATATATTAAAAATAGATATATTGTCTGTGAATATGTTAATGCATATAATTGCTTTGAAAATTATATTAAGTATTTAAAAATGTATATTTATTATGAAAAAAATTGAAATGTCATTAATACAAGGAATTATAAATTTATAATTATATAACTGAGCTAAGTTAAAATTATTTTACTTAATATTTATAACATAACATATTGAATTTGTATCTTAATAGGTATTTTAACTATCATTACAATATTACATTTTATTTAAACATGCAATAAAATTATATTAGCTATAGAAATAGAATCTATGTATTAGGAAATGTTGATCATATATTTAATCAGAATTATTTTAAGTGAAAAAAAAATAAATTGTGTTAAAAATCTGGGCCTTATGACTTGAAATAACGTGTTTAACAAATAATTGTTATATTTTATATGTATAATAAACTCACGAATCATTGAGTTTATAAATATGTCTTGTTCCAAAATTAACTAAAATCTACATTAATTCTAACTTATTCTAAAAAACTGTGAAATATACATCTAAATATTATAGTTTTTATTAATTTAATGTAGCAATGTTAATATCCACAGCATAAAATATAAATAATACATAATGGCTAATTTAGCCATGACAATACATAATCTACTTTGAAACTTAATTATGTAGATTAGATATTAGGTTATATCCATGAACATCTAATATACAAAAACAAATAATTTAATTTGTATGATGCAAAATGTGCTGATTGCTAAACAATAACATTTAGTATTTTAGTGGATAGTACTTTTTTTTTTTATCATTTTAATAAAAATTAATTTATACTATACTTAAACAGATTATGATATAGATATTTATTTTTTTACAAATAATAATTATTACTAAATTGTGTGTATCTGTATGACCTGTATATATGATTCAAGTTTATTCAATAAATTATTGTAAAATATTTTTTTTCTTTGCTTACTGTAAAGAGAATTACAATTGTTTTCAAATCATATTAATATATATTATCATACATATTAATACTACATAGATAATAGTAATACTATTGAAATATACGTATAATATTTTTTACATACCTACCTACTATAATTAACTTGATACTCAATCTCTTTCTATTTATCTTTTATATACTTTTTAAGATAACAATATCTTTCATTGCTCTAGAATTTATAGTTTTTAAACCAATGATGCCAGAATTTCAAAAGGAGAAAGTCATATAGGAGCTTTAAAATTGGTCATATTTTCAATGAAAAGATGGTATAACAATTTAGCTTGGACCTCAACACTAGTTTAAACCTACAATCCACATACATATACATATAATTTATTTTGTTGTTTGTACTTACTACTTTAACATATTCACATAGAGTTATACATAAACAAATAATAAAAATTATATCTAAAGAAATACAAAATAATAATATTTAAAACTGGGTAAGCCTAGATTACGATTGTAAATTGAACTACTAATGATTACCACAGAGTAAGATTTTATTAATTATTGATGGAAGTTGTTATAATTTAAAAAAAGTACAGGTAGGATATAGGGAAATAGATGATATTAAAATATAATTTATTCCATCAATCAAACCCGGATTAAAGGGCGGGGAGGGTATGGCCACGGGCCTACAACGGATATCAAAGAATAGTGGGCCCCTGGCAAATAGTATGTTTAATTTTTTTATTAAATGCAAAATATTTGTATATAATAATAATAATATTATAATTCGTATATCAAAAGAAACATGTACAATTATTTATACAAACATTTTGATTTTAGTTTCTGAACGGAGTGATGAATGTATTAATTTTACAATAATGTATGTTTTTTTATTTTTATGTCTGTCATCACATTTTGGGGTAGAAGTAATGCTTAAATTTTTTACTTCAGCTCCTCTTTGAAAAGGAAAATTCATCTTGTTGATACTTTGGGGGGTCAAAAGTAAAAAAATTTCAATAGTTTTCAAAAGCGTCAGGAAAAACCATAAAAAATAACGGAAAAACTGATAAACGCATAATCAGTTTTCGACAATAACTATTTTTTTATTTTGCTGTAACTCAAAAACGAATTATTTTAAATACTTGAAATTTTCACCAAATGTTTATATTATCTATTTACGATTAAATTTTCAAAATTTTTAACTTTTTTTAAACTATTTATAGAGAATTGAAATTTTCGATTTTTCTAAGTTTATTTTTTTTAAATGCTGATAAAATAATTTAGCAATCCAAAAAATCTTTAAAATTAAATACAAAGTTTTTATTATAAATTGTATTTATCGTGGTAAAAAAAATCAAAAATCGTTAGTCAATTTTTGTTTATAAGCATTTAAAGTTCAAATGTTTACGAAATATGTCAAAATCGCGAAAATTTGCAAGGAATTTTGAAGTTGAAAATTTATAACATTTTTATAATTTATACCTAAGGTTGAAAAACCCAATACAAGGTTTTCCATAACTTTTTCTTCAAATAACTGTAATAAAAATTCAAGAGTCAATAAGAAAAAATTTTATGAACGTATGCAATTTAATTTTTTACGAAATCGCGTAAAATAACGATATATTACAATTTAAATACAGATAATAATATAATATATCCTAGATTGACAAATCATCTCCGTTCAGAATCGTTTTTCGTATACCATGATACCTGTCATTGCATTCAAATTTAACACATCCATTATAGTGACCTATTCTCCGTCTCTACCCACTTGCCCACTCTTTTTGTATAAAAAAGTTAGAAATAAATTTATAAATATAATTTTTTTTTTGTCTGAAATATTTTTATTTTTGGGTCACTTATATTTTGATTATGGTTATGAGCCCCTATAATTGTTTGGCCCCGGCCCAAAATTATCTTAATCCGGTCTTGCCATCAATAGAATACCGCTATCCAAATTGATAGAATTGTGATGTATGAGTTACGAGTATGACGTAAAGTTAAGACATTAAACGTTTATATTATTTAAATTCAAAAAATGAGGCACCATCTCTACTGTCTTTGATATTCATTATCTCTATATGCATGGTAATGGCATTTACCTATACCGCAGTCATTACTAACGAAAAAGAAAGACTTATTCATAGACCTTATATATCTGTGTACTAATACAAGGTCTATGGATTTATTAAATTTCTTATCAAAAATATTGATAATTTGGTATACCGCTGGTTATTATCTAAATTAGATATAACAATATTTTTAATATTTATATTATTATTTAATTACTGGTTTGATATAGTAACTACAGGTACAAAGTTCATTACTGCGTCGATAGTCAATAACGAATTTATTGCATATAAAAATATGTATCTCTTATTATTTATTACTCATGTGACTACTGGTTTTCAGAAACAAGAAGTATTATAAAACCGAAAACCGCTCAACTTTGAAAAGTTATATCTCGCTAACTAATTAACGAAAAATAATAATTTGAACGTTAGAATTCATAAAAAAAAATAGCCCTACTACTTTATGACATTTTAAGTATAAGTTGCCATTTGAAAATCAAAAGTTGATAGTGATTTCACTATTAAATATAAAGGCGAAAAAAATTAAAATATTATATAGTTTTAGAAAAGTATTAAACTAAATATTTTGAAAAAAAAAATTGAAAAAAGTCAATAATTTTTGAAATAATGAGTGTGCAATGATAAAAGAATCAATCAGTATAAACATTTTAAATGAGTATATTATATACCTGTATACTACTTTTATAATACTTTATAAGATCAGTACATATGAATTCTTGTATGCGTACACTATCTATATCTGGTCGAAGTCATTCGGTAAGAGTTTTCATTTTTATACATATCTGTTGTTTTTTGGCTACCAGTAAGGTATTCTAATCAACCCTAAAAAAATTATCTCAAATTATTGGTACACAGAGCGTTTTATCATCATGTATTAGGCTATAATGTAAGACTGACATCAATGTAAAAACAAACGGCATCGATGGTTGATTTGGTCAAAATAATGACTGGATCTTAAAAATTATTTATCGTATTACTGATATAAATATATGTGATATTTCGATATTTCAAGTGATTACACGATACACATATTTAAGATATTATGTGAATATAATTGTATTATTAAAATATAATACGTGATAGACTAACATTATTTATAAAAGTATGTTCAAATGTATTGTTAAGAATTAAGATTTCCCTAGGTAATCTATAAGTTTAACTAAAAAAAAAAAAACGGAGAATCGCATTGTGTTCCTAAATATTAAAATATAATATACATGTTTTATTAATACATTAATATAACAACTAAAATTAGTGAGTTTTGAGTTAATATATCATATGATATTATACGTAATGTCATGATACAGAACGATCCGACTAATAGGTATACGTCAGAAACTTTGTACCTACATTATAACTTTATTTCATGACGATAATATGGGTAAAATCACCGATTAGGAATTTCATAGGATAATCTTATTATAGACCTTTAAAAAGTTACTTGTCGGCAAACTGTAGTACTTGATAATTGTATTCATACTCGTAAATAGCTATGTAGATGCTGAAGAGTTTAATTAAATGGTATAATATATTATAATAATTAATAATAAATATTGATACAGTGACTAATGGTATTCTAAACATTATCGATGTTTCTAAACTCGACCCCATGTTATGTATTGCGTAATATTGTCTAACTATTCGTCAACTCTGAAATTTAATTAATTGTTAATATTACAATATAATAATACAATACTAATGTGTTAATTTCTTTCACGTTGAAAAATGATTCATTCTTATAATTTCACGCTTTATTAAATGACGATGATCTTGAGTTGAATTTTAAAATAGTTGCATTAATTATACTTTAATCACAATTATTATCGGTACAGTTTTAAAATTATGAAAACGTTTATAAAATAATTCTATATGTATGATATTGTTTACATTATATTTAGTGAGTTGATTTCGCGTACGGTTTTTTTTTTTTAATGTTATTAGTATTAGTATAATAACTGTTTGATATTTTATGTCTTTCGAGTTCCGACTCGACTAATACGAGTATGATATATTAAAGGGAGAAAAGCGATTTCTATAATTAGATTATTTCCAGCGTATGATATAGTTATTACTTACTGTGTGATTATCCGACCGCAGTGTACATATAAATACAGTTTATTACAAATGATACGTTTGCGATATTCTATCATTACGATTCGGTCAACATACGCAGCACGCTGTAGACTTTTTCCAGTCCTTGTGGGAAAACAAAGTCAATTTACAATATTTTTTTTCCTCGTTTCATCTTATCTAGCACTCTATTCTAGATGTATTTTTCATGTAAGATGTCCTATCCAATCCCATACCGAGATAAACCTAATGTTTAACATTTTCACGCAATTTATCGTTAAAATCTCCTACGGAATAAATTGAGTAAATGCGATTCGGTAAATTTTAAAGAAACGCTGATCCGTGGGAGAGTTTCTAAGATTTGACTGGAATATAAATAAATGAAGAATTGAGACAGTGTAAGCATTAATAGCTTGGCCGTTTGTGAAATTGATTTTTTTAATATTGTTTAATATAATATTATTATTAAAGAAGGAAAAATATATTTATTCATTTGAGAATACATAAAACTGTTTAAAAGCCAAAGGATCAACTAAACAGTTCTATGTAGTTTTATAACAATTAGTTATAACAATTTAATTTGAAGTTCTATAAATTGTGTTCACTCGAGTCTGATCACATACCATCGCGTGTGTACTAGTTTTTAATGAAATTTACTTTGTAGACCCGAATAGTGAAGAATATTGAGTACTTGAGAATATATTAAAACATTTCCATACATTAAATTAATAACATTAGATAAAATTACAAGAATTTTGCAATATTTATCGTATACTATTACAAACATAATATATTATATTATGATTTAATACGTAAACAAAAATGAAATTCTTCATCCTCAAAAGTTTCACATTATTACACAATGAAAAATTTTAAATTTTTGTAGAATTGTGTATATTATCATTATCTTGTAGACATTATACGATAATAATATCAATATTGTATAGTATCAAACACTATTATTTCGTGTGAATAATATGCATGATTAAAAATCATGGATGACAACAAAATATTATATAAATTCAGTGAAAACACAAAGGTAAATAAAATTTTTTATTTCGGAGTACCGTTCGGCAATTATAAAGTATTATAATATATGTATAGCTAATCAGAGTGGTGTTTACCCCCGAGACTGAATTATTCTCGCCTGTACCACCACTAATACAATAATAATACAATGACTAATACGACTAAGCCCGTTTTGGGCAGTAAGATATGACTAAAAGTGTTTACAAACGGCAAATTGTTATGAAGACATAACCTACGGTATCATCAATGATTCAGTGTAACTGTAAATAATGACGCTGTCGTTAAATTCTACCACAGTCGACAAAAATTAAAACATTAAAAATTCTTAAACTTGTAGCTTCTGATTTTTTTTCAATAAAAATGGTTTTTTAAACATTTTAAGAACAAATACAATTTATAAAACTGTAGTTAAATATTAATTCAAAGTATTGTTATTGCTTTAATTGTTGGTTATTTATTGACTAAGAAATATTTAAAAAATTTATTAACAAAAGAAAAATGTCATCGACGCAAGTCAGTTATCTTTTATTACTTTAAATTCTTTTATAGAGAATCTAAACTCAATCCATTTTGGAATATATTTTGCATTTATTTTACAATTTATGGTGCAAGTATTAATAGTAAGATATACGAGTACAATTCTCGATAGTATAAGAAGGGTTCGAATATATAATTGGAAATTAACGTTTATTTGCATGTCACACGTATATACATATAACTACAACGACATTGTAGTATATTTATCTTCACGGTTATCGGAAATATGCAATGTAGGTTTGGTCCAGACCATTCGTTCACCGGAGGACCGCGTTTATCTCCGATCGTCGTGAAATAAATTATGCGAAAAGTTTACGGACAAAACGTCGTTGGGCGAATTGTCAACATCAGCTCTTGCTTAATAAAATATATTATTCGCACACGGTCTTTATTTTTCGACCGGATTTTTGTTAGTAGTTTTATTTGTCTTTAAAACGGGTGCATCCACCGTGGGTAGTAAACTTGAGCAATAAACGTACGAACCGTAAACAGCATATACACGCAAACATATTATAATATATATATATATATATATATATATATATATATATATATATGTATATGTATATGTGTATTCGTTTGCACAAAAATCGGATTCGGTCTAAAACCAATATATTTTATTTGGCGGAAAAGCCTAAATTTCCGTTTCTTTTTTTTTGACTGCAGTGTCCGAAGCGGACCTCAACAACAACAAAAAAATTGCACGCGTTGAATGTGATTTACGAACTAACTATTCAATTTTTTTTTAATAGAATATGATTTTTCACCTCTAACAACAACATAATAATCATTTGCGAAACTTTAAATTATGTTAGTAGTCACCAATAACATAATTGCTATCGAAGCACTGTTGTGCGAGATGAGCTCTACTCGTAAGATTATATAAACACAAGTTACTCTTAAAATGTTTCTGATGTATCTGAACTGTATGCGAAAAATATAAACTTCGTTTAATTTTATTATTTCTATTTGATGTATAATATTTATTAAAAGATTTTACGAATTTTATATCGTGGACTATATTATAATAATGTACAATATTACAATATGAAAAACGTTAAATATGTTTTAATTTTACGTATTTTATGTAGGTACATAAAAAAAAACTGAAATCAATTTTATCAAAACTTTCTCAAATTTGTTGATTTTTAATTTAATCTTAAGTGTATCAGTACAAAAATAAATATAATTAAATACATATCTGAGGGTGCCACAGGGCCACAGCAAACAAGTGAGACAGACCTTTTAATACGTGGCATGCAATTTGCTAATTTTTTATAATGTATAAACTTTCCAGGATATGTTCCTTTTTTGGGAGTTTATTTTTCATACAAATATAATATAGTACTATGGATAATAATTTCTGTCGTAACATTAAATACTACAATTTATTTACAAAACATCACCATAATATTTATGCGCATATATACAATATATTGTTTATAGAATTGGCGATGAAAAGGAAAAGAATAAATAAAATGCCGTGACGTATAATCGCGGACGTTTATTACGTTCAAGAACTAAGCAGAAGACACCGAACGGCACTCTAAACCGTGAAATCCAAATATTTGAGACGCGCGACTCAACAACGAACAGTCTCTATGTCAATCGGGCTCTGACGCCAACGCCAGCCAGTGTCGTCAACGACGTGGGGCCGTGAATCTACCCCATTGTTGTCGTCTAATGGACTTGGACCGTTTGATTTAAAGACGAATAACGTTTCGACGGGAGTGGCATGGCAAGAAGCGTTCCAGTTCTGGTTGTAGAATGGTCTTGGGGAGAGGGTGATCGATAGGTACTTGATATTGTGAACGAAATCAACAAATTCTTCCGAACGACCGGAGTGGAAGTCTTATATATTATTTTGTTTGCGCGAAGCTTTTGGGTGACGCTCAAAGATGTCATCGACAAATATCAAAGGCTGGAATATTACAATTTTCTACAGCGTATTATTATATTTATTTCATGTATATATATATATGGTCGTCTATACTGTGAAAGTGCGAAAGGCCAGGGAGGGTAAAAGTATAGTACTAGTATTTAAGTGATTTTCGTATTTACACGAATTTTTACAACGTTTAGCTTAAATTTAATTTAATTTTGCTGCAAACGCTCAATAATATAATTCGACTAAACATTTGTTTAGAAATAGCAAATAATTTTAATGTATTTTTTTCTGATGATTTATAAATACACAGAAAGATTCACTGAGTATTTCCATCCCCTTTTCCTTTGTTATTACAACGGTTGTACAATGTCTAATTTTTAAAACTTTTAAAATATATACTTTAATATTATTTATATTTTCAAGTTTTTGAGATTATTTGTACTATTTAAAAAGTGTAAAATTCTGGCACTACATTTGGTTTTCTTCAAAAAAAAAATATGATGATAAGCGTGCTTAGTGAATAACCCTGTACATAAATACTGTATAATATTATATGTACACCTAAATTGACATGATATTATTAAAATATTAAATTGTATTAATTTTTTGTTATTTTTTAAACTTTAATATTTTACGTATGATTGGTTCATATAAAACGAAATATCAAACAAATCAAGTAATAGAATACTTATAATAAATTATGATAATATTTGTATCAAAATAAATTTAAATACTAAGTATACTAGTGTACATACACTAGATAACAAATCTTCCAGATGATTTTTAAATTACCAAGATTGTGTATAGCCTTATACGATTCTTTAACAATATATGAATAAAATAATAGCCTACTGCTTTTATTTAGATATATTTATTTCGGGTAAACAAACAGCTACGTTCAAAAATAATGTCTACGATTGGTAAAGTAAATATAATTTACTAGAATTTTTTTTATACATTCAAAACACAACACATGTATGTATTACTCTTAGGTATACTGTATACATCCAATACCATTTTATTTTATTTTATGAAATGTATATGCGAATAGGGAGTACGAAAATTGTCGTTAAAATACATTATACCATATTCAACGTTATTCTTAATAAAACTTTATAAATATTTATCGTAATATAGGTAAGTATATATTTATATAAGTATAGTTGAATTATTTATATTAAAATATACTAAAATATTCTTAAAGATAAAAGATAGAAAGATAAACAAAACAAAACAAAAATGTTTAATTAAAACTATAATGATAATAACTTCTGAAATATAGTTATTATAATCAATAAGTTTAGTGTTAAAATTATGAAACATAGTCTTGAATTTTTAACTTATATTTACTGTCTATTCAAATCACAAAAATAAGTTCTATTTTTTTAGGAAAAAATTAAAATAACAGAATATTCAAAATACTTCTTATATTATTGAATAGGTACATTATACAATCTATAAACTAAATGGCTTTATTAAAAAATAAAACCTTAAAGATCAAATTATATTTGCAGAACTCAAATGATAATGTTTCAAGTTAGTAATATTAGTTATTCCGTATCGTCTGGTCAACATCATATACCTAATGGTTAACCACAAAACTAGATAACCAATAGTATTAATACATATGAATGGTTAGTAAACATTATGTTTGCATTTGAACACGATTCCCATAGTCAATAGAAATTTTGGTATTCAAATTACACTCAGATATTTATAATAATTACACATGATGTAATTGTATTATATATCTTTAGCGGAACGAATAATATTGTAATCGGCATTGTTGTACACAAATCAATAATATTGTAAATTCATCGTTTACAATCGCTTTAATAAAATTAACTCCTCCCAATAGATTGTTTTGTACAACAGTAAAGAAAAATGCTTTTTGTTCTTTGACTATATTTTACACCTATTTAAAGTTTTTGCTGTAAATAAGTTAACTATTTTGACAAGAATAAGCCCCAGTTTCAAAACTCGTGGCAGTCCAAGACGGCGGCGTTGTTCGACGTTTGTATTATTTAACAAAGCTTGAAATGAAGTACACATCAGCACACCTTTACAAGTAGGCAGGTATACAAAAACGATATTGAAAGTACAAAATCCAAACAATATAGCTAAAGTAAAACAATACGGATTGAATTACTATTGAACTGAAAAGGTTTACAAACAAATACGGTAGACAATATTTATCAACCATTATACGAAAAAAAATCATTATTATACAGTATACTTACGCGTTTCGCTTGAATACCACATATCATACACCGTTATTTTAGATATAAATTTAACATTCTTCGTATAAAATATCATTTTTATTTTATTAGAGCCCATAAAATGTAAAATCGATTTTTCTCACAACAGTTTCTATAATAAGAAACACGTGATTTTTGAGTTTCATAGATAACGTCGATAGGTAGTTAAATATATTTTTACGCGGGTATACAATTTCGAATATATTTTACAAAGCAAGTGATTTGTACATTTATAATATCACCAAATACACGAATTGGGAAAAAGATAAATATAATTTATAAATGTATGAACTTTGCATAAAAAACCATATGATTTTTTTTTTTTTAATCTTAATTAAACTGTTTTATTCATTTTCACTATAAATCAAATGTTCCACACGAGAAAACAAAATGTTTAACCAGCATCAGCAAAACTATGTTTTTTAAAAAGAATTTTGTTTAAACGAAAAGAAAAATAGAAATGGACTACAACAAAAAATTCAGTGTTGAGCAATCTTTTCTCGCTTCGCTCACATCATTGCACGCGCAAGTCAAAGGTTAGATCAAAGCTTTTATTGCCTGATTTATTAAATAAAAATAGTTTAGCTTATCTTTCAAGTTGGAGCACAATAAAAATGTATATATATATATATATTGAAACTATCGTGTGCTTACGCCGAGTCAATTTTATTAATACACTAAAACTCATATGGTAATGTCATAGGAAAATAATTAGTCTTCTCCCATTTTAGGTGAAAGATCAAAGTGACCACAAAATATCTTGGCTAATCATATGTTCCGGTTATAAATATATTATTATTTACACTACGATATCAAACAATACGAACATATGTATACGATAACATCATTGATGAAATGGAAAAGTTATATCGGGAAGTGTTCAAAAGTTTAACATTGGAAATCCTTGTCGGAAAGTTAGTATAATAATCAATGTTATTGCATCACAGATAATACTACTTATAAATCATTATTGGTGAACAAAACAATATTATCATAACAGTATAGGGTACATAGAGAATGCATTATTAAGAGTCACGTGGGTATGGCTTTTAGTAAATATTAAATAACTTTGGGGCGATAAAAACGTTGAAATTTCATCAACACCCTTTAATGTAGAACAACAAAATTCTTCTAGATAACAACATAATTTACGGTATATATTTTTGATACGTTTATTATTTGCTCTTTTGGCTATCACCTATCAAACAGTAATATACACCATAATAGTCATATTTATTTGACTGCATTTCGTATGGATGTTTATTTCGGGAAATATTCTAAATAATTAATGCTTGCAAGTATTGTGTGTATGTGTGTATATGTATGTGTGTGTGTGTGTGTGCATGCATGCAAGTAAAATTCCCATTTTAGTTACAGTCTAAAATGTGTATACTTAGCACGAGTTCGAGGTGCAGTGTACGCTGTGTGTATGTGTTTATTTAAATTTATGTTTATATGCTTAGTGACTTGAAAAGTTCTTATGATCCTCGCGGGTTTTATCAATGTGCAGTCAGAAATTTGCCTTGTTCACGAGCACCTGAAGGTGTTCTTAGGTGTGTTCATATTTTTAATTCAACCAGTGAACATTTTCTTACCAATTGAGGCTTAAGAATAGTAAGAATCGTATTAATTAACTTGTAATTTCCTTTTGAAATATAAAATAATGTATTGTTTTTATAAAAGCCGTTTTAAATTTAGTACTCGAAAATGTTTTAGTCCATTATAATATTATAACGTTATCCTTGAAAAATACCGTTTCAATTTTAAACATAATTAAAAAGAAAAAAAAATTGAAATATCGTCGAACAAACATCATAGCGTAGTAGAATTAAAAATATGAATAGCATTACAAATCATAACATTAAACGAAAAATAATGAATATAATTAAATACAAACTTAAATTTTCCAAAATAATAAAGTTTTATTTATAAATATTTAAGAACCAGCATCATTTTATTTTCAATGATATAGATAAATACAAGTGATCTACATACATAGTTATAAATATTGTGTACCTACCGTATATGCAGTTTTTTATGTATAATAAATGGTTTAACGATATGTGTATATTATCAAAAATAGAATAGTATTATACTAATAATTTTATATTACAAATAAATTATCATAAATTTATAACTTTAACGCATAACGAATGTTATATAAAATATATTTAATTTAAATAACGTTCAACATTTTTTAAAGCTGAAAGTTCTACAATGAATATATATTATATGCGATATGCATTGTGTGTATGTGTGTGTGTGTATCTGTGTATCTATGTATGTTGGATCAGATAGAATATATTTATATTGAAAAGAATAAAATATAAGCCACGTAAAATAAGTATGTAGGTATTATATGATATTTTTTTAAATTTAATACCAAGGAACCAAAAAGATTAATAAAATATGAAATGAAAAAGAGGTATGTCATAAAAAAAGAATGATAATATTATTTAAATCTAAATATATCAATACATACCTAAATATTTCAGGATTTTTGTTCCTGGTGGCCAATGGGTGTATAATTAAATGTTAAATAACGTATTTATTATAGAATGAAACAGGATAAAATTTATTTTACTGCAAATGACTATAGAATGCGTAGTGTAACTGTTTATTAATACGGTATATGAGTTTGAATTGTGAGTTTTTAAATTCAAATTAAATACATATTATGTACATTATATGCATTGTAAATCGTTACCTTTAATGTCTAAACTTTTTTACACGGTATAATGTACATAATAAAAAGTGCATTACCTTAATACTTTTTGCAGTTTGCTAGATCTAAATAAAATTTAAGTGTGTAGTTTGAGTAGTTATTTTATTACAAATTAAATTAAAATTAATATTGGATACTTACACTAACACCTAAGTTATAATTGCAAATTATATGTTATATATTATTATTTATATTTTATTTTGTTAGTCTTAAGAAAAATTAAAAAAATCAATCAAATCAAATCAATCATATTAATGCAATGACGATATCAAAGATAATCACAATTTATAATCAATATATACTCGTATTATGAGAATATATTGAATTACATTATGGTTTTATCAATAATTATTTAGACTAGCGCAAAATAGACTTAACACAATCCTAGGAATAAACTAATGAATTAATACTCAAGGATATACATTGAAACTAAATTGATATTATATTTATTATTATTATCATAACCTGAGAGTGTTATAAATGATTTTTTTTTGTTAATTGAAAACCATATGAACTGGAAACGTATCTCACCAAAATAACTGCACGTAAAAAAATGCAATAAATTCAATATTTCTCCTGAGCACTTATTCAGGTGACGAATAACTTGATACGTTTGTTTAGTGGAGGGAAAAAAATAGAAGATTAAATTATGTGGAAAAACTGTAAATAAAACCAAGCTATCCCCTTGTCCCTGGGGTCAATAATTTATAAAGTCAACCCATTCAACTGAAATGTGATCGGTTCGAAAAGCTTTGTTGAGGTCACGAATGACAAATTTCTTTTACAAACAATGTCGGGACTTTCACCCTTTCAGGGCCCCCGGATAATATAAAAGAGGAGTATAATATTTTATTTTCTATAAACTCAATGTCGGACAGTCCGTAAAAAAAAAAAATGTTTAGGGTCATTTTTGTATACACATAGGAGCAATACGATTTAATAGGTCCTCTTTAATTGCGTTTTATGTCAACCATTTGCATACTACATCCACGCACAGACCTATATAATAATATGGCGTCACCGCCGACGCATTTTCACTTCGTGATTATTAACTTTATGCGAACAGCCAGTGTTGAATAATTGTGGAAAATTATGGAGTATTCTGAAAAGTATATAAGTAAAATAATGGGGAAAAAAATTTGCACACACAATATTTCGTATGTAATTCTAGTGCGTTATGATATGTGCACAAATATATTTGATATTTATTTATTTCGATTCCAATGGAGTGCCGACCTGGGTACATTAATTCCCTCGCTTGGACAAAACAATTGCGTACACGCGATCCATCCCACATCACCATGTAAATGCATTCGACCCTTTCGCTTAATCGTATTCTCGTCAATTTAAATGTGCATATTCTATAAATCCCAATTAATTTACCGTCAGTTGAATGTAGTTTTTGTTATTTAATATTATTATTTTATCAGAAGACGGATGAAATTAAATAAGTCTGCCTAATGATACTCTGATGTAGCTTCGTAAGAGAAACAATTTTTTTTTAACGAGATATTTGAAAAAATCCTCAATCATTAATATCGATAACTCTGACTAATGGGAATATTAATAACATTTAAAAGTTGTTTGTTTTTTTTTTTTTTTAATACTGACAATACCAATAGTTTCAAATTTAAACGATAAATTATTGCATTTTTAAAGTACAATGACAACGGCGATAAAGTTTTAAAACAAGATTGTTTGGATTATTTATGATAATAAATACACCGCAGCGAACGTTATATAATGCAAGCAAATAAACTTAAAATTCGTCTTAGAAATATTATGTTAAGACCAAAATAAATACGATAACAAATCATTGGAGTATCTCTAGCGTTAACCGTATAATATAATATTCTATTAAAACTAATTTGTTTTTTTTAACGGTGATTAACTTGTTTGGGATGTAATTCGATTTGATCAAAAAACGCGGAAGTAATAATAGTTGTATTTAAATAATATACTACCCCAAAATTTATACCTAGTTATACCGTTTAGGAAGTAACTTACTGTGGGATGTTCCGGCGGGAAGTAAAAACGTATCATTATTATTATTATTATTATAATACATCGCGAACGCGTGAAATATGTGCATCACGTACGTGACGATGTAGTGCGAATAGAAAATTCACGTGTTTTAGCAGGTACAGTCTACGAAAGAACGGTTCTCAGACGAAATAACAAGGCGACACGAACAACAGAGTCGCTTATTGTGTGTACCTACACTGAGTCGACCCTGCGTGAAACTATGTAAGTATTTATATAATATATACTAGCATAATATATTGTTATAGTAAAAAAAAAAACTGTCGAGTCTTGTGTGAAGAAACTGCAATCAAACACTATTGATAGGTAGGTAAGTTAGGTACACAACTTGGAAATAATGTAATGATGTTTATGTGATTGATATGTCATTATTTTATATTTGCGCAAATATATCGTAAGTTTACGTTTTCGCAATACGCGTATAAATGTAAAATGTACAAATATATTACGATAATGTAAATTATAATATTAGCATATTACAATATTTATGAGCACACGCTTTTATAAAGGTATAGACAAACTTGTCTCGTCCACATGCGTTTACATAGTGCAGCCATGACCCATGGGCCCTCATTCAGTTGAGCGAGCCGTTAGCGTTCCTACACCTAACCCTCTCAACGGCCAATCCCAACCCACCTAAAATAAAAAACAACATCGGAACGCAATAAAATACGTCCATATTACATTTATCTATCTCACAAGCGCAATTGTGTTTGCATGTCAAGTCTAAGAGAGGAGCAAAAAAGTGGTTCGCATCTGGTAGGTTCCCAAGTTAAGCGCGTGACTTGTGTACTTACAAACAGTACACACCGCCACGCCGAGTACGCTATAAATTATTAACTTCTTACGTCGCGATTGGACTTGGTGTACGCAAGACGGTTTGGCAGGGAAAAAACGATGTTCCTTAGTCCGCGCAAACATTGTTACTAAACTTCGTGTACCTATGATACTGAAATTATTGAAATGAATGTTAATTTTTTTATTATTTTTTAATTATATTATATAGCAATTTATTACTAAATCAACAACATAATATGCGTAGAAACTTTTCGTGGACTCATTCGACCGCTCCATAAACTTCGCAGTACTTAAATCGTAGCCATACACATAAAATGTATGTATGAAAGTTTATTGCGTACATACTTGTATGAAATATAACTATATAACATTATGTTGGTCGAACTACAATAATATAATATTATTTTTAATATTAACGCCTTTCGTTTTTAATGATAATTGTCGTATTTTTATTTATTTATTTTTACATTTATTATTCAGCGCAGCTTTACTAGTTATACTTGGAGTAACACCGGAATAAAGGACGGTACAAAGTAAGCACAATATTATTTTCCATATTTCTCTCTATCATACGTATTATACGCTAAATACCAGGAAACGCGGAACGAAAAGATATTCCTATTACCATAAATAAACGCAATATTTTACAAGACCACTCGTTTTGTTAGCAATGACCTATTTTATTATCACAATGAGACAACAAATTAATAATTCATTTACATTTTCATACTATTTTGTATACATGTATATTGTATATATTATACTTATATACGTAACCTAACTTTACTCCTAATTTTTTTCTATTCAATATGTTGTTATAGAATATTAAGTTTGTTCCAAAGGATTATGCAAGAACAAAACATGTTTGAAAACTTGAAGATTATATTCATACTTTGTAGTCTATAATATTGTTTAATGTTTCATTAGTCTTAAGTGGGACAATCACGTACTTTCAGTATAATTTGACCTCAAACAAATTAAAGTTATTTATATAAAAAGGTTATCTTTGTTTTTCCTTAGTAAGAATAAATTTACATCTACATTAAGTATCAACGTTATGGTATAATTGTATACACTGATATTTATATAAATGAAAATGAAATTGTTTAAACGAAAAAAATGTGCTAGGGATTTAGAATTAAAATTTTAATGAAAAAAGGATCGTATTATTAAAAAAAAATCCTTTTCCGTGTTCAGTTGATACTTTTCGATGATATAAATCAAGTTAGACCTTTCGATGAATCTGCAAAGCAGTTATTTTTAAATTATGTACGGAAAATTGATCTGGAAAATACCATATATATTTATATCACACACATATATATATATATAATATACCATGTGCTGATACTTAAAATTAATTTTTTAGTTAATATATTTCTTTTTTTTAACGAACATTGCCTACAAATTTGTTCTTATTAACTTCAGTTTTTCAGTATAAAATTATTATTTAAACCAAATAAATAGTTTTTAAATACTAAACGTAATCATTATGTTAAACCATAATTTCAATTTATTGAAGTATATTAATTAATTTTTTTTTTTATAATATTTTTATTTTTATAACAATAGATTTTATTTACTTACCGTTTTCTACATTCTTGTTTATTATTCTTGAATCTGAAACTAAAACAATTATAACTAATTAGTATAATATTGAAGTTTATTTTACCTTAAACAAAAGTTTATGTATCTTTATAAGGTACTATACTGTGCATACAAAATAATTGTTACTATTCTTTCCCTTAGGGCTTAGGTAGTCAAGGTTTATTAACCGTTTTACATTTATAGACAATATAATAATTATAATATTATGATCAAAAATAAAGAATCTAAAACATACATGCGTGTTTTATGGTTCAAAATTATAGTCAACTTTTCTTTTCTTTTTTTACTAAGTAGAAGAAAGTGAATAGGTAAAAATGTATGAATGATAATCAAGCAATGGCTGATAAATATCGAATTTAAATTAACATATTATATTTCTAAAAGTATAAATTGATACCTAATAATTTCTAAATGATTGCGATCAATGTTAAATATACAAAGTAATATCCTTTATTCGACCTCAATGAGGCAACGAAATTTCAAATGATATTTAAAAAATATCTATTATAATAAGTTGTCTACCATTATTAGATAGAGTTTATAATTGGAAGTAATATCAATAGATGTCCACTTCACTCTCGTTATAAAATCTAGTTAAAATATTATTATAATTACTTATTGTATTGTACTTTTTATGTTTGATAAAAAAAAAAAAATAATTAGAATAATTTCAATCATTGTAAATATAAATACATGAAATATAACAAAATAATTCAATTATAAATAATTTTAGAAACTATACCATAACGGATATATTAATTTTGAACAATTCACTGCACATTCATAATAATGAATTCATCATATTATTATTGTAACAATACACGTACACACAAGTGATCATGAGTTGTGGTCTAATTAGTAATTACTATATTTACGATATAAATTTGTATTGAATGAGAGCGTTGTATTGATATGAAAATAATGCTAAAACTGATCCTAAATGAATATATTCATAGTGTTATGCAAAAATACACAAACTTTTAAACAGATCATAATATATTATATTATAATTTAAGTTGTATATTAGTCATTGATTAGCAAATAAACATAATATCATCATTATTGGATTATTATTTATTACAATATAATAATTAATAATAAATTTAGAATATAAGTCAGAATTAATGTCAAACATTGTAGATATGTACAATTCTTTAAAAATCATCGTATCTTAAATTCGTATAATGTTTTAAAAATTATTAATCTTTATACATTGTTTCATAAGTTACACGCGTGTATACGACGGCTGCACTATTGCCTTAGTTTTTTATACAAAACAATGATTTCAATATAAGTCTTAAATAAATATTATAAGCTTTTTAATTTTGTGTAACGTTTAAAGTTTAAATTTAAAAACTTATCATAAACGTTTTCACTGTATTACCATACCCGGTCAAATAACAAAACTTTTACAGATTAAAAGTATCATTGTTATATAGCCTAACCGATTAGGTGTTTGAAAGTACTTTATAATGTGACGCATAATTTTATTTTAGATACGCTTATTTTTGGAAGTATAATAAAATTAAAATTAAGCAGCGGAAATAAATAAAATCTGGCTCATAATATACAATTAATAATTACAAATTCTAACATTTCGTCGACGTACTATTCGCTGCGAAGGGTTAACCACCACACGACATATCAATAACACCAATAAGGTACCTATCACAATTATATACAACAATATTAAGATTATGACATTTTTTTCAAATCTCACCACTCGACATTTTTCCACGATGATTTCTTATTAATACACTGAGTTTTTAAACACGAATTTCGATATATTTCTCAATTCAAATCAGGTGTACTTTATCGTCCAATTTATTAAAATTTGAAGCTTTATTTTCCTTTTGTGCATAAATGCGCAGCTCTTAGGCGTGCGCATAGGGTATGTAACGGTCACGGAAAATGGATTGCGACGAATTTTCCTAGACTCTAATAATTGTCGTCGTTCGTAGAAACATTTTTTTCGTTAGGTATAGCGTTTTTATTTCAACGGAGAATGACACTATAAAATCGTACTTTAATATATATTACACAAATCGAGTAACTATAGGTGTATACGTTGAATGTAACATTGCATGCGAACTGCAGCATTTATCGAGTATCATGTAAAACCAAGTGACATTTTTAAACATTGTACAATGGTAGTGCGTGATATCGATTTTATAAGGCTTTCCGGTCAAAAAAAAACTTAATGAAATGTTAAAAAAAAAAATAAAAACAATTGTCTAAACATCGCCGTTACATGTATTATATACGGAATCTCGCGCCGTTATGACTTAATCCGACACGGTATAGTCATGTGGGGGAGAGAGAGCGTTTGAAAATTGTATTCAGTTGAATTACGCCTCGGAAAACGTCCTACCTAAACGACCCGTCGCGTGTTTGCTATCGTATAAATGTATTATACATATACACAGCTAACAGCTGAAGCGTATATATATCAACATGAATACAGCCAATATTCGTCCGGAAAAAACTGGTCAGAATTTCTTTTTATCCTTTCGTTTATCGTTCTTAATTAAAATTGGCAGAGCTATATTATATATACTAGCTATATAATAATAATAATATAAAAACGATATCCCTCCTACCACTAACTACTAGTCACTGCCGCAATCGACGAAACATACGGCGATTGTAAACAGTACACGTTTGTATACTTCTTCTTTTAACCTAACCTAACGTCGTTTAATGTTATGTATTTTAATTCGTGATTATTTATCCAAGATTATAATATTATATTTAATATATATTTATACTTAATTTGCTTTTTTATTTATTTTTGTTTTTTACATTTAATTTACCCTTTTTATAACGTCCAGATTACTTTTGAAATACACTTTGAATGATTACATATGTGTATCTTTTAAATTTTTAATCGAAATACAGAAATATTTTAAACTAAGCACTGCAGGGTTTTTGTATATACTGTTTGAATTTTATTTTATCGATAGTTCTTTGATATTGTTAATATTTATGGTATAGCACCTGGTTTCGATTAGAAATCTCGTGATTGATTAAAAAAAAAAATGATTACGTTATATATATATTATTTTCTTACCAAACCAAATACGATAATGCTGAATTTAGTTTTTATATTATACTGACTTCGCAATTATAGTAATACTTTGAAACACGCGATAATACTACAAATGTTTCATGATTATTAAACAAATAAAGCAGATAACCCATAGAAATAATATTTCAACATTTATGAGTGTATAGAAACCGCACCATGCATTTCCTTATTTATATTAAGTTTGTTTTAAAATTATTTTCTTTAATTCGATATCGTTATTAATAAAATATTTTTTATAATATTGATATTTAATTATTAATTAAATATTTTACAATATTATTAGTACAAATAACATTGTAATTTCAGTTTAAAAAAATTACTTATATAGGGTTTCGTAATAAGAACTGATATAATATGTAGGTAACTACCTATTTAATAACCTTTTCTTTTGTACATTATTTGAAAAAAAAATTATTTGACATTTTGGTATTATAAAATAACTGTTAATATGTATATTAAAAAAAAATTAAGTATTATCATTAACAATAACAATTTATTATGATAGAGTTAACTACAATAATTAAAGGTGTAAACTATTTCTGTTAAATCTGCCTTTATACATACCGGTCTGTAATACTAATAACACAGTTTTTATTTGTGCAACAATATTCTACGTAAATTAGTTAATTTTTATTTTCAAACTTATTATTACAAATTCTACCTAAAAAAAAAAGCTGTTCAAAACATGCATTACATCATGTTAAAACTTTTATTTGCAACGTATTTTCTAAGGTTATTTGTTTGAGTAACTTTAAGCTGGTATTGGATTTTGTTACATCTAATTTTGTTGTTTTGTTGGTAATATAGGAAATGCTAATCTCAAATCACACGTAAAAGCTTTGTTTTGAAAATCCGTTTGTTTGGTTTAAAAATATGTATATATATATATATCATATTTATATTTTTGTTGGTATAGAAACTGAATAAATTGTATTTTCAGAACAAATCATGTAGTTTATCTACCCTAACAAAAATATAACTAAAAGCATAGTACATAATGTAAAATAATAATAATTTATATCGCGGACAATGGTTATAAATAATCATCATTTTTTACAATTAGGGATGGGATTATAACGCCCAAAAAAAAATCGAAAAATGTCCCTAAAATAAAATAAAAAAAATATGCACTATAAAAATGTGTTTAAAATTTATGTAGCGGAAATATTGTACATTGGTGAATTTTTTTAAATATAACCCAAAACAGAAGTAAAACGGTTGTAGGCAAGTATTGTATACCTATACAAATTTGACATTTTTTAACTACAGGTAAAAATATTTAACCAATATATTGATTTTTATAAATATAATACATTTTGTACCATAGTTTATGTTCATTTTAAATACAAATTATAAAAAATGTTCTAAACTTTGAAAAATGCGTTAACAAATTCATTTTTCAATAACACAATTGAATTAGTTAAAATCTCATACATTTCCACTTTTTAATACACCAAAAAAAAAAATTAAATTTCATCAGATTCCTGTCGTAATTATTAATTTTACCTGTAAAATAATTATCTCAATAAACAGTTTTCTTTATACCTATCATGTTAAATTTATTATACTCATAAGTGTACTGCGAAATAATAAACAATTAAAATAAAAACCCAGTTAAATGTAAAAGATAAAATTAAAAACTCAAAATGCTCTATGAAAATCTAAACTTGGGACAGTAAACTAAACGGCTTCACGATAGTATAAACAAACGCTTGATAACGGTACACTCTGTGATAACATTTACTCGAACGTGATAATTTTATAGGGCTTTATACGTTTTCTATTGTTAAAGGCGTACAAGTTTCCTGATTGCGGACAACAAAGTTCAAAAGTCTATGGATAGAAGAGAACATGTTACATTGCATTTTACGATATAATAATAATAATAACATATAACCTAAATAACAATAAATAAATCGTTACGTGTACGCAAAAAAGATTAAAATGATTAGAAACCTACTAAAAAGAACTGGTTCTGAAACCATCAGAACTTTTTGAAAATATGTTAAACAAAACCTCATAGGAACTAACTATTATTTAAATATTTTATAATTAAACTTTACAATTTGAGAGTAAATCGTTGATTAATTATTTTTCCATTTTCTTAGATTATTATTATATTAAGCTTTCAGGAGGTTATGTATATATTATACTAAATGGTAATAAGAAATAGTGTATTTAAAAACTAGGTTAAGAAAACAATCATTTAATAAGTAAAATTAAAAAGAGAATCATACGATTGTATTCACTAAGCTAATTAAAAACATAAGAATAATACCTTGGTAAAAACTAGGTTAAAGCAAAATTTACGTAATAAAATAACCATTAGAACAAATGTACCCATACTCAATAAGAACGATTTAACCAATAACAATAACTAGGTTAAATTAGATCGGCTTTAGGTTTGGCGATGGCGTGAAACGATAACTATTAAACGCTGGTTTTTAATAAAGTTCTTATATTATTACTTGTATACGATTGAATTCATCGGCGTATAACATATTACAAACAAATTGTGTTGAAAATAGTGAAAATTAATATATAAGAATTTTGAATCACAGAAAACATAGATTTTATTGATAATAATAAGTTAGAAAAGTCAAAAGTTGAAAAATTTCCTGACTTCAATCTTCAGCCTTAAACTCAGTATTAAATTTGAATCTATAACAATATATTATGGATAAATCAAACGTACTCGACTTATTTTGCCATTTAGTAAAGAAAAATTTTCTTAACAATACCATTCCAACCCTTGTTTCAAACTCTTAATGTATAACTTTTTTCCGTTTCCGATTTGGCCACACCTGACTTCTGAAATTTATTTCTTTAAACTTTCATTGGATAACTGATCTGAGTCATCTGCGCACTCAAAAACTAACTGACTATAATTGACATTCCTCAACTCGAATTCAACTGTCCCTAATTATTAACACAATGGGCCCTGTTATTTTGTCTTATTAAATCGTTCAACGTCCCCTTAAATATTAAAATTGTATTCTCCATTCAACTAACAAATAATATATTCCTTATTAATCATTTTATATAATTTATATTTTTCAAATTAAAATTTTAATCTTGTAAAATGAATTTAAAAAAGGAGAAAGCGTGTAATCGTTCTAGTGTATAGTACGAATACAGTGTTTCTCGTAGGAAAAAAATTGCCTTTAGATATATAAATAAAAAAAACAAATAATTATATCATCATAAAATTAATGCCTTCTACTAACGTAGATCCTAAAATTAAGTAAAAAAATAATAATTTTATAATTAATGCATTTTAACTCAACCTTGCTAACACGTTTACAATCAATTTATGTTTATTTTTTTATATTCCCAATTAAGTTAATTTTGAATTTTCATATTGTCTGAAAAATAAATTTGTATGTATTACAGTATAATAATCATTAGTTAAACTATAATTAGAAAAAAGATTCCAATTACGAATAATTATACTTTGAAATAAAATAAAAATAAATTTATCATAATAAAAAGTTAATAAAATACTACGTACAAATTAGTTACTGGTTTGAAGATTATTAACAAATATGAACTCATAAAAGTATTCTTAATACTTATAAATACAATTATCAGAGATTGTGAGTAATTATTTTCATTCCTCAATCTAAACTATCAATTATATTATTTTACCATTGTAATACCTTTTAGTACTTAATGTTTACTACCATTAATTATTACCGTAAAGTTTATAAAATATATTATCTATTTCATTATAGTATGCTTTTAACGTGAATTATATTAAATCACTATCGAAGTGGCCATACTAATTTAAATATTTAATTAAATTATTTTTCTCGAAAACCAACTTATCTATTATAATAATATTAAGTAAAGTACTAACTCAATCCTAAACTTAACAGATGTATTAAAAATATATATTATATAGTTTAATTTGAAATAAATATAGTTAACTTAACTTAACCAAGTTTCAAAAAATATAATTAATTTGGCCAGCGTTGCGGAGTCAACATATGTTCTAATTTCTAAAAATCATAGAAAGTAACAAAAATCAGATCATTCGTTGTTCTTCTGGAAATCAGACAGAAGCCGAAAAATCATAAAGGTCCCGGGTAAATATCAATCAATAAATAAAATATGCGTAGCCTTCAGCAATCGCGCAATTAAAAATCCACAACGGTCACGAGAGAGAAAAAAATACGAGGTTTTAAAAACCGTATTAAAAGTCGTTTATTTTAAGGATTAACAATAAAAACGTAGATATTTGCTCGTTTATCGAATTTTATTTACCATGGTGTACGGAATAAGAGAAGAGCTGCGCGTGGTATTTATTATAAACACCCTATGCAAATAATGGTGCAAAACACTAAAGAATTCCAGGAATTTTCTTTTGCTTAAATAATGTAGATTAGTATTTTTAATTGTCCTATAAATGATGCATGTTTCAGCGAGTTTACGTTTGCTTGTTTAAGTATTTTTTGGGTCAATGGTCTGTAATATATGTTTAAATCTGCCCCATATATTGCGCATTAAATAAATGCACCATGTACAATATGTACGTAATATGAACAATTCTATATTTTAAACACTGTGCACTGATTATAATTTTCTGTACCTATTAATTTCTATAAATATAAAATAAGGAAATATTATGTTCAGTTTGGCAATCTCGCACAGTACCGTATTACCATATAATGGTAATTATTAACAAATCAATTCATTTTTGCAATAGCTTTCTATAACGAATTAAACACATTTGGAATAAGTATTGCACAATTCCATATAATCGGTATTTCATTTTTTTTTATATTGCTGGCATGAGATAATAATATATTATTATAAATATATATTTATTGTTCAAAAGTCCAGAACTGCAGCTTATGTCATAGCAGGATATCGTATTTTATCAATTTCAAATCATTTTTCTTTACTTTTGATCATAAATCAAAGACATGATTAACTTACCAACATCAAATCTTAAATAAGTTAGTGAACAATCACAATAAATTGATAAAATTCATTAAGCAGCAATATTTGACTTAATAATAATAATAATAAAATCGTGTCGTAAAATATTTATGAAATATGATTAGGTACATTATGTTTATTACTGTTGGATAACTTTAAAATCGTGTTTCATTGTCTGCGTAATTTATGATATTGGTATTTTTTGAATCACTACCAAATACCATCCCAGAAAACATTTATCAGCCTACCAAAGAACTGCAATAATTATAATTCAAATAAAAATCCATGTAATTATAAAAACTATTAAAAAAAATAATCTAATTTATGATTTAACTTCATAAATTCTAGTTTGAAAAATGTAGAAAAAACTTATTAGTTACTGTACGTTAATAAGTTATACAAGACTTACAGAAATTATAATATTAATATTAAACTATTGAAGTACTTACATGTACGTTAATTTAGTACGTCGTATTAATACTTCATATACTCACACTCTTTGTATCTAACTTTCTAAATTTATACACTTTATTAAAAATAAAATAAAATAACATAATTTTGTTTCAGAATGTTCATCATATTTACTGACGACGATCGATTTAAGCCCTAGTGAGTATAAAATATGTATTTAAACAAATGGTTGATCGAAAATCCTGGGCATAATTGTGTTGAGTTAAGAGAGCAGCGTTTACATTATAATGGTCAGTTTGATTGTATTTCGTGATAAAAGCGTTTAAGTGGCGCAATTGGTCACGTCCGCCAGTCACATGCCTCGTGTATTATTAAAACATCTCTATTCAAATAATCCAAAGTGAATATATTTTTACGTAAAAGTAATGCACTTTGCAATGCAAATAAAATTTGAATGGTCTGTCAATAGCATGCGAGTGAAATATTAAAAATTATGTACACTTGAATAACAGTTCAACTAGCAAATTCAGTTGACATTTCATTCGCGAAAATGTGTTACTGATATTAAATTCAAGAGTTCAAATAGATCAATAATTTTATTAAGTCGTAAAAAATGTTTAAAAATACATTTACAGTTTATACATATAATCTTTTTTTATCTAATAAGTCATATTTAATGTCTAAAACCAAGTCGATTCATGTTCTAGGTTTTCTTTTAACTCTTTTTAATTTTACCATTGAAAACTGACTGCTGTACCTTCACAGATACATAGTGCTTTATAATTATAAGCTGATTACAACAATATACATAATATACCTTTAGTAATAACGCTTAGAATGAGGATTAATGTTAAGAAATCAAGTACATTTAAAAAGTAATTTATGATTCATTTTTACCACGCACTGTAGACACTGAAAAAATTATACATTATAATATGGCCTTTTAAATATAATACCTTCACATAATATAACATAATAATATATAAAATTCAATATTTAATAGAAATTATAAAATACGATACATTAACAAATTAATTGTATAACGATTTATTAGAGTATTGAATAATATAATATAATATCATTTTGTGAGTTAAGAAAATACCTATACAAATATTTGCTATGACGAAAAATATCGATAAAATATAAAATAAGAAATCAACTAAAATCACGGTATGGGAATAGTGGGATATATAAAATTAAAAGTTTATAAAAAGACTTACTGACAGATGTGACGTAATTTGTATGAAAATAAGATGTTTTTCGAATTTTGAAATTAAGAAAAACAGATTCACTTATTTAAATATCCATATTAAAATAACAAGACTAATATTGATTAAAAAAAATATATATGTTTATATTATATAAAAGGGCTATATTTATTAATTTATATTTAAATGCCAGGCAACTATGTAAATAGAAAAAAATGTTCGCAAATGTTCAGCTTATTCTGCTAGACTTTTTAGAATTTTATAAAATCAAGTATAAACCCTAGTAAACCTATTCCCTGCTTATGACAACATTAAATTGGTTGACTCGGTGATAAAATCAAAAATCCATGCGTTCTATAATAACATAATAAACTGGATTTTTTTAAATCTAAGTAAACTATATAAAATTGATTATAAAATGGTAAAAATATTTTTAAATTTCATCGATGTTCCACACAAAATACAAATACAAATTGCAAATTATATTGCATATCTATTTTAACATAAAATATCATTCGATTTGTGAAGTATGTAATAGAATCTCGATAAAAGTAAATTATAATGTGTTGCTATAATGTTATTATACAAATTGACACCGTACTTAACTTTATTTTTTTTTTCAATTTATCTTTTTATGATGGAAGGTATGATGTAAGACGTTTTCTCAAACGGAAACTCAACTAAAGTAAGTTGTCAATCGACTCTAAGTTATCAAATGTTATGAAGACGGATGATATAATATAAGTCTACTGGGAATACCTACTATTGTTAGTAGACGAGACACGTAATAAATCGACTCTACAAAAAACAAAATAAATAAATATAATAAAAAATAATGGATTTGTAATAATTTAACCTAATTTGTTTGAAACAGCATAAATATTATAATCTTACATTTTAAACAATCTTATATAGGTACATATTAAATGAGATATATACTTTATTCAAATAATCATGTAACTTTCTACAGTACAGTGGAAAATGATTTATACAAAGATCAACTTGAAATATATTCAAGAAAACGTTTTAAGAAAACCATACTTTTTAACGACATCATAAAACTTCAAGTAAATGATCTTCATGTTGATTATGGTAAACATATCATATATATTATATTGTTATGTAAATTTTTATATTTTATGATATACCTATATATTTTGTATAGTGATATATGGTCATCGTATGGTTGGTATAGGTATTGGTGGAATGGTAAATGGATTTTAAACTGCATCACAAATACACTGGAATCAATATAATGTAATTAAGCTGTTACGCCAACACCGAGTCAACCTTCCCTTTACCACTGTCACCTTTTAACTTAGTTTTAGAAATAATAGTATAAAGCACATTTTATCAAATTTGCTCAATTAGCGTGATGGATATATAATATTATGTATATTTGTTGTATCACCGTAAACATTGTCGGGCCAATAACAGATTGTTTTAAAAAAAAAAAAAATTATTATACAATTAAGAATACATTTTTCACTTCAGTACTAAAATCTAAACTCGTTGCTGCTCGTTAGTAAACGTATAGTTAATTATTACTAAAACAAATAAACTATATTATAGTAACTTTAATGTCAGCGTGCATTTCATATTACACATTTATATTGTCATATAATAGCCGTTCGTCTGTAATTTGCGGCTAGTCGTGCGTAAATAATTTGAGTTACAAAAAAAGAAAACGGTTGCTTTTTAACTGTATTAATTATGATACGATGGAATTTAAAATGGAATAGTTTGTCGCAAAAATATGAATAAAGAAAACATCTGTTGTGGCTTATTTTATACGTTATCATATTATTGTGGTAAACCTCAACTCGTCACGGGAATATTTTTCATTATAATATACATTCTTTGAGCATGCTTTTTTACATTAAACCAAGGTAATTAAATTAAATATGTATTTAAAATCATGAAATAAAAGGTTTTTCGAGTCTTTATATTTAAATTTAAAGCAGAATGTTTACTCTGTTAAAAGTGGTATCTACTTATATAGTACATATTTACACTTACTAAGTTTTTTGTTAGTTACAATGGTTATATTTTTAGTCAAATATTTTATTGAATATAAAACAGTGATACCTCTTTTTTAGGACATCTCCTAATAGCGGACGTTTTTTTTTATTTTGTTGATTATTTCCCTTACACACTTGGTATATGCAAAATATAAAAGTTTAATTTGTTATTTTATTTTACGTTGTTACTTGTGAATCACACAAACGTCCATTATTTAGATTTTCAGTACTTATCTGTCGCTTATAAGACTAAATATATTTGTAACTATCCATTATTTGTCAATTGACTTAAAAAATCCATTAAATTTATCAAACAGAAATTCTAGTATCTTAAACACATACATAAGTGGTTAAAATAAAAATTTCAAGTAAATAACGCACATGCGCATATTTAAATTTATTTACATCAAGGTAAGTTTTGCGTAACACTTTAAAATTTAAACTATTACCACGTGCGTAGATGTGTGTAGCCTACTGCGAGATGTGTATAGATATAAATACATACATGGTATTATTACGAATATTGTTAAAATAGGCTTTTGAACTGTTTGATTGCGTTCCATTATTTTTCCCAGTCGAAAATGCCTACAGAGCAAATCGCTTTAGTTTACAAAATTGTAATATTTAGGATAAACGATAATCCGACATGGTTGTTTTTCATTACTAATGCCTTGGGTCAGAAAATCCTTAAAGTGATTACATAGGTTTCTCTACACAATATTACACGCCATTTCAAAATTATATGGACAATTCGGTGTAAATAAAGGGATATAAATGTACGATGCAGTAGTGTGGCCAGCCAATATAATAATATATGTGTTAAATGTCCACTATACGTTTTTACATTTAAGCTTATATACATATATACGCGCTGTGCGGTAGTTTAATTCCCGTTAAGCCAATGACCGTATAATCTGTGCGTGTGTCGAACGTTTCTTGTGGATTTTCTTCAGACTGCAGCAAAAGGTTGAAGAGGGGATCGACCGTTTACCACACGGCTTGTGTCGGAAAAAAATAACTCCCTCCGTACATCCCCATCGTACTTATTACTCGTATTAAAAAAAAATAATAATAATAACTAAATAAATAAATCAGCTACACTTCGGGTCAAGAATTTCATTCGTGTCGTAAACCAATTCCTCGCCTTCTCTTGTAACTCTTTATTGGTTTATATGTTTTAAAAAGTCGTACGTTAATTATACTACGCTCCGCGCGCGAGATACTATTATATATTTTATGCCGAATGTAATGTATTGTATTTAATACTGACGATAAAATTATCCGAACGATTGTACCAATGGAAAATGTAACGTGGTTATTTCATCGAACAAAAACTCTAGTATACCGAATAATGTCAATAGACGCAATAAACATTAGTCTTCGAAGCAATTCCGTTTCTAAACACTTAGCCAAATGTTTTTCTATTGACAATTGTTGGGGACACGAACGTTTTAAGGTTTATTTTCTACAAATTTGCCCCGTCTATAGAATTTAAATCCCAAAAACTGTATTCGCAATTTCAAACAGATTACAAACACACATCATAATATACACAAAAAATAAGCATAATATTATCATGTAAATGCCATTCACGAATATTTTCGAATCACAAACTGTATGTATATGAAATTATACGAGTAATATATAACATATTATTTGTTTAATATTTTTTACGTATTCGTAGTAGACTACTAGTAGTGTTAAACACAAAAACAACACGATTAAACCATTTCATTTTGTTAAGTATCTAATCAAAACTGATATTTAAAAATAAAAAATTATTTTATTTCATTTTCATATACACATTCAATCGCATACGTGCTCTGTGCTCGTTGTGGTTATACTAGAACAGCTGCAGTCTGAGTATATAAAATATATTTGGTTTATAATAATAGGTACTCTATAATATTTTATTAAACCCAATAAACGAATAATTAATACTACATCATTCAAATATACTATTTTATTATATGGTGTACTGTGTACGTGTTGGAATAAGTATCAAACGTTTATAAAAATGTTGTTTCGAGAAACAGTAGCAATCAATGGAAAATCGATATTGAAATTACTTAGTATTTGAATAGTAGACCAATAGGCCATATTTTTATTAATAATATGCATCCGTATTATATTATCATTTGAAGCCATATAAATATGAGCAGAATTCCTAGCTTACTTAAAAAGGTAGTAATAGTACCTTCTAGACAGACTACATATTATTCCATATTGTTAGACAATATATCGTCGTGGACTTTTTCACAGCTATATTGTCGTGAGTACACAGACATTTCCAGTTCTACTAGAGTTTAAGTACATAATTACTTTTTATTATATTATAGTCAATAAACTGTTTCCATTATCAGTATTCCAAAGTGCAAGTGTTCTGTGGTTTACCTACCTTTCTCAACAACGCAACAAGTCCACATTGAAGGCGCTACGTCGTTTAAATAATTATTGTGGTAATGTCCGCGAGATAACTATACAGCATTATTTACTTGTGCGAATAGTAAAATTGCAGAACGCGTATCAACGCAGTTTAAATTCACTCCAATTAATCCACGCCTTCGTATACGTAATAATAATAATAATAATAATATAACATGGTATTATACAAAACCGATAACCGAAAACTGGTAGGTATATTCATAATAAACTGAATATATTATAGCATTATACACACACTCGTCTGACTGGGGATTTTCGAAAATCCTCTCCACATTCGATACTATTAGCAATATATACAAACGCGCATTTTAGGGCGATATTTGTTTACCGATATAGTATGTATTAAAATACAGGAATATAACGCGACTGTTTACGAGATTATGATATTTGCGTGGCGTGTCGATTGACGTAGCCCAAAACAATATATTATTAAAACTGATGCGAAGTCCGACGACACTGATGAGATGACGGTGGACGTGCGTTTGACTATAGATACACAGTACAGATACCAATGTGTTATTATTATATACTGTTGTAATGATATGTGTTCGTTTTAAAAAGTGCACTTAAATATTATAATAAATAACAGCTTGTTTGTTGTAACTGGAGAATAATCACACTCAATAAAAAATATATTTTACAACAATATCGCTGGAGAAAATAAATTGCCAAAGAAAGTAATTGACGTCGAAGAGAAAGATAGTCGTTAGGATTTCATATTGAAAAAGTCCTTTCTCAGTGTGGTTGAATCGATACCTTTACATGGTGCACATCCTATACCACAAATAATCAGTCTCTATGTGCTAAGTGTTGCGTATTTCACATAACAGTAATCAGTGTGTTTTGTTTTTGGCTCGCTATATATATCTTATAAGTTCCTACTACGACATAATCCGTAGGAATAGGACTGGATAAGTTTGCACATTATTATTGGTATTAAATTCTAGTGTATAGCATATTCTACTAATTATAGAATTTCTTAAGTTTAGCGATTTTTTTTTTTTTTTTAAATTTGGCAATTATTTATTACAATACAATGTGGTAGTATCATCAACATGCGGGTGCGCATTTATTATCCTCGGCCCCAATAGCCAACACTTACTGAAATATTGCTTCCATATAAATATTATAAGGATGTATATTTGTTGTATTATTAGAATATTACTTTTAGCATTTATGCCACTCGCTTACAATTACTATTTACAAATTAATAATTCTTCGATCTTAGCTGCACTCAGTATAAGTTTCTTTAATTCTGCAGCGTGTTTTTCGTATAATAATATTTTATAATCGTGCATAAACGACTATTTGTTATCAAACTAACCTGCGAATAGCATACTAACATTGTGTATGTTTGTCATCGATGTGTTTCTTTTTTTTTAAGGTGGAATCAAATGCGCTATAATTAGTATAAATCCCTTATGCACACAAGCACACAGACGCCTGCTGCGTGAAGTACAATTCGTTGGGCATGGGCTACGTTCACGTGACAGGAAATATAATTAATTTACTGAAACAACAGCTAACTAAAACTTCTCTTATACAAACATACCCACAAGTATATATATTTTGAGTAATACACATTCAACAAAGTAAGTATAATATATCGCATGTCCCAGCAGTAGCGAGCCTTTGAATGAACTCTTTGCGTGTGACGATGAATATTCCACGCAAGAGCTTTACGGAGGATGGAATATAGAAGTAGTGTTGGCAAAAAGGCGAGAGTAATTAAAAAAATACGAAAAAAAATGGCTAACCACAAAGGTTTTTATTTTAATTCCTACGTACTACGTACGTCTATGTGGCGTGACATTTAAATGTGTTTATAAAAAGTGAATCGCTCCTTTCCTCTAAACTTTATTCAAACGAGATTCAATTTACCAAGACAAAAGAAACACTCAAAGTGTAAATGGACTACAATGGAAAATGTGGACTTTTATATTGAATTGTTTTTTTAATACCGTAGAACAGAAAAAAATTACTCTAAGAACTTGAGAAAATCAGGAAAAATCGGTCTATCACAATATGATGATCGGGAAGTCAACTGATAGCTAATACAGTTAAAAGCATTTGTTTTTGTTGCTTCAAATTTGTAAACCGATCAATGTGTACACAAGTAAGCTAAAGAGCAAAATAACAATTTTATTAAAAATCATGATTTAACATTTTGAAATGTTAAAAGCAGTATAAAAAAGCTTGTTTGAGTGAAAAAAAATTAATTATAAACAAAGTAAACTTATATCCGCATAGGTATTGGGTTAGGTATAACCGATATCGATTGAGTAAAGTAGCATTATATATATAAAATATTCAAGCACAAAAAGTTTAAAAAAGCCATTCGCAATAAAAAGTTATGTTTAGACGAATTAAAAAGATTAAGTTTAGACATATACGTAATCGCCACTATTTTTCAATACCTTTTTTACTAAAACTAAAAACTACTTTTATAGGTAATAGTCAACACAGTCGATACCTTTTTATATAAATATAACAACTTTTTTCGAATTAGTAATAGCGAAGTGTTATTATTAAAGTGCAGTACGACGAAATTACATAAAATATGTATCAAAAGAAAATTAAAACGACTATAAAATATATTTTTTTTTTAAAAGTAGACAATGGACATTGTGATTCTACATTATTTAATTACAAAGACGATGTTAATTGAATAACTCGCAATAATCGAATTAGGTTTCATGTGTACAATATACAAAGCTCCTAACTTAGTACTATGTAATCTTTAGATATTTTGTGAATATATCATACGCCCAGTATTGCAGCTTGTATAATTATACACTATAATAGTATCTTCCTCTGTTACATTACGCACAGCTGTTGGCTTTTAATCTGTCACAAGCCTTTAATCATTGACATGCAACTATTCAAGTTTAATTGTATGACATATCTCCTAGACTATATTAACAAATTATAAATAGATACACCCTAAAGGACATAATTAAAATAATGCCTACAAATACTTCACACGTGAATAAAAAATCTCAAGTGTCTTCAAATTTGGTATATTAATTATACACCTGCACGTGATTAATATTTCTTTTAATGAATTCTATTATTTTAGCTTGGTAAAAGTATATATACGGTTTCAAACCTCATAGGCACGACAATTATTTTTCTCTAATCAAGTACTATTTTTAAAACAAAATAATGTCAGTATTTTATTACGACTTAAAATAATAGTAAAAACTGTTCACTTTAAATTATTTGGTAACTAAATGTGGAGTAAATTCTAAAAAGTACATACGTAGTCTAAAACAATATCTTTTTATTTTTATTTCTCAATGTATATTCTTAAATGTTTTATGGAAACCAAAAAAAAAAAAAAAACAAAAAAAAAACAAAACATTAGTTAAAATATACGAAATTCAAATGATTTATTATTGATTTATCATAATATCCACTAAAATTTAAAATAAATAAAGTTATTTGATTTTTGTTTTGTCGTATAAATGTGTATTCCAACAATTATAAGTTCAAAATAAATAAATAAATAATAATAAAGAAAAAAAATTAAATAATATTACCAAAAATGAAGAATAAAAATGTATTTTGATGTAATATAATAACTCATGAATATTGTGTCTATTTCAACTAATTGTTTATGTTTGTTATGCAATAATAATTGATAAACTTTTCAAATAAATAACTTGTTATAATATTTCATTTGACTATGATTATAAACAGTTCAAACTAAAATATACTTACCGTTTACTAATAAAATTATACATTATTCATTTTTTTAAACAGTTTGTATACTTTATACAAGTTAAAATGTATTTTTAAATCTATTTTTGGTATTTATGTACCTATCTCGTTATCTCAACTACGCTTAACTTGTGAATCAAGAAAACATATTGTAAAACTTCTACAGTAATCGACAGTCCGATATACATATACATGGTATCAAGACAGCATACATTTTAGTAGGGCTTATTAACTATTAGAATAAAATATATTTATATATTATTAGATGGAAACGGATCCTACAAATGAACAATACAATTATATCATTGTGCTGAGAAAAAAATAATATATATTAAGAATATCTTTCAAAAACATAAATGTAATTATTTAATGATTGGAAGAGAAAATATAAAAAAAAAATTGAATGAACGTAACTTTATTACATATAAACACAATTTGTATACACGATTTGTTAATAAATAATTTTGCAATATTAATATTATATTATATTCTTTTAAAACCCATATTTTCTAATTCCATCAGAAAGGTATACAAATTTATGACTTAATTCAGACCATTTTTTCTTAAAGCTATTCCTTTAAGGCATAAAAGCAATTTCTCATCTTAATAATTATAGTTCATAATATAATATAAATGTATACAAATTACAAACGGTAGTTATATACATTAATACATTCAATATTATAAGATCAAATTACTATTGGCTTTAATATTAAAAAAAATATAATTAGTTTAGCTATAATTATTCTTTATAAAAATTAATGACAATACGATAAAATCCTAACAGAATTTATAAAATATTATGAAATTAATTCACGAGAATTTAACGACATACAAAATGTAAAAATAATAATTGAAGTATAATATTAAATTATTTATATGTAAAAAATAATATACATAACAAATATAAAGCACATAAAAATCGTATCATATATATATATTGGAATTATATATCGCATGCGACATGTACCATATGAAATATAATTTCTAATGTGCGTAACCACTTTAAAGTGCACATATTTTTTAAAAATCGTATTATATTATTATTCTAATAAATAAAATGTGGGTGGGTTAAACTAATAACGTACAAACATAAATATATATTTATAGATTTAGTTTTAGAATATACATTTTTAAGTAAAATGCGATAAAAATTGGAACCAATAAATATTTGAAGTCGTAAAAAGTAATTAAATTTATATCAAACATATTTAGTTTTGCTTCAAAGAAAAATAAATTTCTATAAAATATATTACTTTAATATAGGTATATTATTTTAAAACTGAACTGTATGTTCAGTTATAATACCTATTGTGTATAAGTATTAAAAATAAATAGTAAGGTATTAATATTATGTTACTTTAAAAATATAGAACAATATTAGGGGATTTATTAATAACTAGAATCGTGGCCAAATAATGTATACTGTATACAGTTTGCAATGGATTAACTAAAAAAACACGGTAAGATAATAATATTCAATAAAATGACCCAACCTAATGGTTAGGTATTGCCTGTGCTTATTTTAATAAAACGTGTACAAAAAATATTTAATTAAAAATTGGAATTCAAATTACAATATTCTCATTACACAAAAAAACTTTAATGAATTCATTTCATTCTCAGTTATTTATACATTTGCATTTAGTCGTTATAGACATAATATTATACATAATTATTTGATTTATATTTTTTCCTTATTTTAATTATTGCAAATTTATAACAATACCTATTATCATTATAGTTTGATAAAACCATACTTTAAAAAAACCATAAAAGCAGACCGTAGTCTATCTTAAAAGCTTACTAAAAGCGACGTGAAACATATGTGTAATTTTATTATCAAATAGTATACTATCAATAAATAAATAGTAATATATCTTTATTTGAAAGAATCAAACTTATAATAAAAATTGCAATGAAGTATGATTTTATAATCAGGATATTTTTAAATTTTACCACTTAATAAATAGCTTTGTCACCCTTAATATAAGTACTACGCTCATCATTGATTGTATAAAATGATAAGAAAATAAGCAAAATAAAACGAACACTTACTATGAAAATCATTTAATTATTTAATACCTACCTATTTGCGGTCATCGAATAAAATAGAAAAACAATTGTCACCGCCGTCAAATTACCATTGATGATGTGTCAATAATAAAATTTACGTTTAACAACCAAAAATACTATGCTCTTCCATCGTAATGCTTTATTGTTGTTATAGAAAAATATAAAAGAAAATTAAAATTGTATTAAAAATAAAAATAAATGATAAAATCACCGCACATAGTAACAATTAAACGGTAATCAGTATAAAAATAATATTATAAAGATTAAATACATTTTATCTTATAAATATCCATATTTTGTAATTTAATAAAACCGTTTCTATTTCAACAATAAATTACACGTACACACGTACAAACTTACCATTTTTCTCACACACACAAACTGCATTTCACGTAAATACGTCTAGATGTTCACTTTGCCAGTGCCCAGTATTGACTCATTTCAAATAATTTCAAGTAAATTTCCCACATAAAAACAATCGGGTTAGGTTAGGTTAAGTAACATACGATAACTATTTGACAAACTTAACAAATATACAAGCTTTAATAAATACTTAAACGCGTGTGTACGTTACTTTATTATTTATAAAATATCGTGCCTCAAGTGGTCATAATATAGGTCAACGTGTCAATCATGTGGATATAAACAAACAAAAAAAAAAACCAAACGAATTTTTCAGAATACTGTTTAGTACTGCTATAGCTTAGCGATAATACATTTTAAACTTGTCTACGGCAATCTTTTACGATTTTATATTTTATTTCTCTGTATAAGTTTATCGGAAGAGTAATACTGTGGAAAAACATGTAGGAATATCAACGGAAAAATTCGATTTCAATCCAATCACACCTGCGTGGTTATACTGGATACTCACGTACTCCACTGCATATCTATAGTTTATTGTTTCTTATAATAAGTTCTTGAAAGTAAAAATAGTTTTTAGCACATCTTTAACTTTGCGAATTCGACAATTTTCATATCTTTTTAAAAATAAAATATAGTTATGATATTATATTATATATATATAACAGAGACATGAAGTTTAAAAAATGTTTAACTGTGAAAAAAATGCTTAAATGAGAAATATTGATTTGAATAGTAGTAAATAATATTAATAAATTAAATTTAAATTAATATAAAGTTATTCAAATAAGAAACTTTTTTTTTAATGATGAAAACTTTTAATTTCAAAATCAAATCATCGGAAAAATTTAATTTAAAAAATAAATATTTCACTTCAATTTACAAAAAAAATTATTTTTATAAATCGTATACCTTTTTTAAACTTTGTTAATAACATAATTCATTTTAATAAAATTGTAAAATATGTTAAAATTTAAACACGTCATTAGTAATATAATGTATTTTACTTTTTATTTTTTAAATACTCTCAAAAGGTGTAAAACATAGTATAAACGTACATACAATACATTTTTTTTTTAATAATTTGATTCTATTGATTTAAGTTTTTTTTTTTAATGTTATTTTTAATACAAAAGCGTAAGTATAACACTCTCAAGTAAGTTAATGGCGAAACACAATTTATGTTAACTATTTACGTTGGAATAAAAACTATTTGAAGTAAAATACATTTAACACGAGAAGTATTATTAAAACTGTGCACTCTATTAAGTTTCGACCAAATCCTAATCTGCTCTTAAATATTACACAGAAATTAGTTCAATTAACGGAATGTTAACATATCATTAATTATCAATGTGTTTAGTATAAATTTGGTTGTGTTATTAGATTATTATTTATTAAAAAAGAACGCATCAAAGTTATACATTTATAAAGGATTATGAATTAAAGATGTAATACAAGTGTAAAAAAAACTTCATTCATATATATTACTCTTTAAAACGTGATTAAAAACGCCGTACATTGGATCAACTACAAACTAGTGAACGCACATTAGCTGATAAAGCAGTTTGCTCATTTATAAATATTGAATTTATTTTCATTACTAATTGAAACGCATATTTTATAATAGCATTCTAAGAATATATACGTTATTATTCATGAACCAGAGTAAAGATCGTACGGCAAATGTGTATCGACTGGCAGTAATGCGATAAAATAGAGTTGCAACAATATTCGCAGAAGACATATTATCCTTAGCTAGTTTGAGCATCCCGATAAATTTGTCGATTTATGCGTATAACTTCCAATTCTGTACGATGGATGATGGTCGCACACAGATACGTAAAAAATAATAATAACGATAATAATAAAACGAAGCTAAAGTTTAAGAATAAAAATAATCAAAACGGTCTGTTCGATAGTAGTGATAGTAATAATAATAATAATAATAATAACAATAATAATAATAATAATTCGACCTCGGCGGGAGGTGTGTGCGTGTTTCGAAGACAAACGCGTTCCGGACGTCATAATATTATTGTTTATATGAAATGTTATGTCGTGGAACAATACTCGAGTGTGGGTCCGACGAATGGGATGGAGGGTCGTGAAGACGGGACGAGGTCCTAAAACTTATTCAGGGGAATTCGGTATCCGACCAACATGTGCGTAGTAATATTATCCACCCAACAACAAACCCGTAATAATTTGACGTGACTGTGTGACAGTTGTCGTCGGCAATATCTTGCCGGCCCACATGTATTATGATAATATATTATTATCGCCTCGATTTCGGTTATCGAATGAGGGTTACCGAGTCATCTGAGATTGGTTGCTTCCTTTGTCTAACAACCCGCAATAATTTGTCAGCCTGTTTAGCAAGTTTTACAAAAAATAATAAATACCTTATGTTTCTTTTATTCGAGTATTTTAGTCAAAATGTATTTATTACTCATGTTAAATACGTTTGTAATAATTAAATATGTTAAATTTGTGTAAACAAAGAGTTTTTTAATAGACTTAGGTCTTTTTTCTAAAATTTTTATATTTTATCGGAGATAAATATTTTGATTTAAAATTGTTTCCATTGTTATAGTCGAGAACAGATTTCACGGAGATGTGCATTTAGCTATTTAGGAAATATGACCGCTTATTAATATCATTATTTTATTTTTTTGGATTTAGGATTATTTTGTTCGACTTGATATGCATTTTTATTGAAAAATAATCACTGAAAAATATGAACAATGATGATATCAATCAACACACTTTTTTTTAATTACGTTTTTTTCTAAGTAGCCTGGTGATATATTATTATATATGTATACATCTTAGCATACACTATAAAAATAAAATAAAACCGATCATTGTAAAATGTTCGAAGTTTTCGTAACTGATCACTTTACTATTTTTATATGTTAAAATATGGTTATTAGAAACCTTTAGAAAATTACACTTATAACATTTAGGTTTTTAAAAAAAATATATATACCTGAAAACACGACAACTGGCGCAGTGGGGTGTTTGTCATTGTAAACCCAATGATGCAATAAATTATTTGTTTCAGTTGTCCCATACGGGTATTAATATTAGATACCTAGAAAATGTACTAAGGAAAATAGAATTTTATAGCGCATAAAAGTAATCTACCGGTTATTCCTGTACTATGCTTACATTATTATAATAATAATCGACCGAATTGCTTCACAAAGCTTTTAAGTTTCATAGAAATATATTATTATTTACTATTATTTAACTTTTTAAATCAGTATAGCAGATCAACTATCCCTATAATCATGCTTGAAAAATATACTTAATTTTTATTTAACGTTGTTATTCAATCTATTGATTATTTTCAGTATTATTAATTAAGGCAAAAACAGTTATACAGCTATCACAATATAACTGTAATACAATGTTATTATTGTGTAATAAATATTATATCGTATAGATTAAAATACGATCTCACACGTCATAAAATAATAAATCTTCGCTGTCACCAAAAATAGCTATGAGTTTCCACTTATTGATTGAGACATATTGCAAACGTATGCATTTTTACTTTGAGCCTTAACTACTAGTAGGGCTGTGGCTGAAGTGATATTCATTTTTATGAGTTTTTAAAAAAATATTTTATTTTAGTTTATGAAAAGAGCCATCCATAAATTTATTTGGTAAATGAAATTTATTTTATAAAATCGAATACAATTTTGTTTTACGCATAGTGATAAATAATTTTTCTTCTAACTTTAAGCATGGAGAAGAATATCTGTATATGTGGATTAATATAGTCTAGAGTTTATTCCTGAAAATTTACTTATGGTATCACTATTTTAATAATAATTTATATTCTCAACAACATAATTTATGGAGATAATTTGTATACAATAAATAGTAAGTTGGTACTAAGAACTATATATTTTATTGCACTCAGGGTTAGATTTAATAACCTAGCTGACTCAGTAAGCTACTGTTCCGAGGCTCCATAAAACCAATTTTAAAACCCTATAGATTTGTAATTATTCAACAATAATGTCAAAAAAATGTATTTTATTTAAATTTACAGATATAAAAAAAAATTACAAAATATAGAACTTAAAATTAAATGTTTGTAAAAAACAATATAATTTATTTTATACTGTTTTTACGTATATAGTATAATAATATATATTGAAATAAATGAGTGATATTATAATCGTTGTAAAATATATATTTTTTTTCAGTCTGTAATCAACGTTGATTGGACGGGCAGTAATCGATCGACGTCAGTTGGATATTAGTATTATACTATTATATGTCAAAAGTCATAGTAATATTATTGCAAATTAATATTTACACCGTAAAAAATTAAAAGTACATTAGGTTTAAGTAGATACTACTGATTTCATTATTATTTAGTCAGTGGCGCAGACATTATTTCTGAAAGGAGGGGGATCAAGAAAAGAAAACAACATAGCTAAATGGAAGGGGATAATTGGAAAATAACATAATACAAATAAACGAAAATAAAATTCAGTATTGACAAAATTGTTAAAATTCAATAGCTCGATAGCTCATAATATCACAAAATATAGTGCATAATGCATAATTTAAGCAAAAACAAAAAATAATAAAAAGCCAACGGGGGGGGAGGTCTGACCCCCACGTGACCCCTTGTATATGCCACTTTATTTAGCGACTAATGTTATAATTTTCTAAAAATTTAAAAATGAATGAATTATTTAATAATTGATAAATGTATTTCTTGTCTATTTATTTTGGGTTCTGCTAATATATTTCACCCTACTAGAACTGCTAATCTTCAATTTTATCTATAGTTTTATACACATTAATGGAAATGTTCATGAATTGCAATTATTGTAATAAGAAGATAAAGACATTATATTATTAAAAAAAAAAAAAAAATTGTATATTTTAGACAAATTTGTTGTATTAATTTTTGGGTTTGTAACTAACTTTTCTATTTATATAATATCGCTATGGTAGTTTTTTACTGATGTATTATACTGTGTGTTACTTATATTTTGTATTAGTATAATCAAACTGTATACAATACTACATATAATATATCAGTATTCCATATTATAAAGAGGTACATTTGCAGGCACTCAATTTACTTCGATGGTATTCTATATATTGTATACATATTAATTCGACCGTATAAAATAGCCCGTGATTTACATCGCGTTTTACATGTAAATCAGTCGAGAAACTCGTTAGGAAGTTCACAAAGACGTAAACAGGCGCGATGGCGGCACAACTAGAGACCGCATTAAAAATCGACCAACGAAGCATCCGACACTCCCTCACCTCCCTCTCACCAGCACTGTCTCGCATAAATTTCGCAAAAAAAAAAAAAATTGTACGCCGTAGCCGGGAACAACGCGTATCTAGCTATAATTTATTATACGTAGGTATCGTCGTTATAATATTGTACAACACTAGCACCGTATTATGTATACGAGTGCAATGTATATACAGGACGATCCATAGATATATGCTAAACTAATTTCCTATGTTGGATTTTGTGTTTTTAAATAATTTAAAGTGTTTGTAACACTTTTTTCACAAAGTTCAGATGAGCGCCATAAAATTACGATAAGTACAAAGCTATAAAAAATATAGAACGCATATTATATGTAGCACGTATCAAATCATTGAAAGCTTATTAATTACAAAAAAAAAAACCATTATTGTTCGATATTTATAAAACGTTTAGCATCTTATTGCGAATTACAAACTAGGTATAGCTTGTAGTTGAAATAAATAAATACGTAAAAAATAACACCGTAAAAAAAATAATATTTTATTTTCTAAAAGTATATACAGTACTTACTACCATATAATAATGGTATGAGCAATTATATTTTACAAAATACAAAGAAACGAATGTCGTTCTAGCTAATTGAATGAATCACTCCGTATATAATAGTGTACCATGAACCGACCGTATTACATTATTAGGAATATTATCATAACGTCAGCTGCGGTGACGACATAATACATGCTGATTATATACCTATGTATACGCTTGCGCGTACACATAGGAATTTGTGAGACTACCGTAAGAATTTCCATTATTAATTTTATATTCTATGCATATCTATATATTTTATACTGGTACATGAGCTTTATCCGTGACCGCGACTATTGAGTGAAACTATCCGTCCCGTCTGTATAATTACATAATTCATATTATATATATGTGTGTGTAAGGTTTGCTCACAGAGTTAGAGATCAGACCCGTGATGATCGTTGCAGAAATTTGACGATCGTCCGTCGATTTCATAATAGCTGACAAGAATGACGCGGACATGGAGTCGCAGCCGCTACAACACCGGAATGTCATAACTCATCAGTCATCACTATCGCGCTAACACTGCACACGGTTCGTGGTCTGTTTATACAAACCTACAGTGTATATAGATTAATATATAAACTGCTCTCCGAGAGCCTTTAACCAAAACATCCTGCACTATATCGCCACGCCCCTTATTAGGTTTGGCCAATACCGATTTCTGTTGAAATAAAAAAGCAACTACATATACGAAAATACTTCATATGTAACTCGTTTAATAACGAGCTACCGGCGATTGTATAAAACTTAATGTCGTTGAAACATTAGCGTAAACAAATGTAAAGGTTTCGTAAACTATAGATACAACAGTCATTTTTGCACATTTTTAAATAACTGAATAAATAAAATAGTATTTGATTTATCTCAATAATTGAAAAGTCGATAGAGCCTGTACATAAATCACATTTTGTTCGTATAGTCGATTGTCAAAGTTTATTAGGAATTGTTGATGTATTATTATACACACATATATCTAATTTATTTATTTCAAAATGGAGGCTGTTCAATAACGTACCGTTATACATTTTTAAATGCGATGACAGTAATTTCACCTATACCTAAAATTCGCATGTTTAGAATATATATGTTAGTTTCTTAGCTCCTCTATATTATTTTTATGATAGATTGATTACAGAAAAAATCAAGAGGACAAATATTTAAATTACCGAAATTGTATTTTAAAATTTACAATGCCAATTCAATTAACTAGTATGCACATTAGGTATACCTACTGTATGCTAACAAATCCATATCGTAATTGAATTATTAGATGATATTTATGAATAAAAATATATGTTAAAATTGGGTCTAAAATAAAATTACTATCTAATTATTATCAAACAAACAAAGCATATATTTTGTATTATACAAATTATGTAAATTGCAAGATTTTAAAATTAAATTACCAAATATATAAGTGAAATAAATATATTTTATCGTAATTATATCGGATAATATAATTTACTCTTTAAGTAATAAACGGACTGTTCCTTATGCCCTACGCAACATATATTCAGGGATGTGATTTTACAGGTATTTTGTATTGATTATTTTTCCAGTGTGTCAAATTTGTGAAATTCTTGTTATTTTTAGTCAAAACACTAAAAAATTAATTTGACTTTAAAAAAAACTGTATACGTTTACAATTCACACTTAACCTATATACGACGAACTACAGTCATGATCGTTAAAAAAAGTTAATAAATCGTTTTAATATAAAAAAACAACACAGCGAACCTCTCACCTCTATTAAATTAATCAAATAAAAACACGATAGTTTTCACATTATTAAAAATACAAAAATTCGTTCAATGTGAATAATGAGAATAAAGTCTAAAACCACTAGAAATTCTGTATAGGTTATATACAGCAGTACTGCACATTAAAATTGAATACGTTTGTTTTTCAGTATGATATAATATATAATAGCAATACGTGAGTGTGTATAAACGTCCGGGTACTTACATGATACGTGTTGAAATCTCAAGACATCATCCGCCGAACTGAAAACAAAAAAATATCATCATTATTATAAATAACTATTTTCGTAACACGTAGTAATAATTATTATTTCACCATCAGCCGGTGATCTGTATTCGCATACAAGAGTGCGTTACTTTGAAACGGCGGGCAACGGCTATATATACGTATATAATAACTCTGCGACACATCCACATTATATTGTACACTATTCAACTGCTGTATACTCCGAAGTACATTACACGCATATATAAATTTATACGAACGAGATATGGCGCAGGGGGTCGGGTATGAGTATTTAATGGCGTTTACGATAAACACGGGCGGTAAGGAGGCGCGTAGGTATATGTATGTGTACATGTATATATGTGTTTATATTTATACATGCGTACGTGCCACAGTATAAGACGTACGCCGTACGTCTTAATTACCTAAGTGAAACTCGAAAACCCTCGAATCGGAACGGCGTGTATGATTTACATATTCAAGAGATTGTTTGTCAACAAGACTTCGCGTGCGAATATAATACGTGTGTGTGTGTGTGTGTGTGTGTGTGTGTGTGTGTGTGTGTGTGTGTGTGTGTGTGTGTGTGTATTATTATATTCAAATGTTATACTTATAGTTATATATCACACGGGTAGGTAGCTTTTGGTGGGTGTTGACGGCGGCGGCGGCGTTGGCGGCGGCAAGACGATAACGTAATAATATATTATTTTATTTCGTGTGACTTTTCTCCGCACGCGTCACCTATAGAGTGCGGTTCTTATATACGTATACACTGAAGTATACACGTTATACGCATAAAGTTTCAGACTTGAAATTAAATCGTAAGGAAACGAGAAAAGGCACGCACTCTCCACTCCGACGTGTCGTCGTGTAATTATGTATATATACACCCATGGCTGTACAACTCGCAATTCATCATACACGACGATACATCGCTATATTATAACGTTAATGTGTATCGTGTTGTGTGCCCAAAAATCTTTTCAATTTTTTTGTTTTTCGTTATCTGTCTTTCGACGCGCTTTTAAGTTTGTTTTAGTCCACACCGTATTATGCGTTCAAAAACAAATGAAAAAATAAATAAATAAAACAATAAAACGATAAGCGTTTTCGAGTTTCAAAGATATGTGTTCATTTGCGATCTCTTTAGAAGAAGAAACAACCTTTAGCAAAAAGTTTAGTTCAAAGAGCGTGAGACTTAATTGTGTTTTTTTCCAGCGAAAAACTAGTTAATTTAGAATAAGATAAAAGCGGGTCAGATAACTCATTTGAAATGAAAATGTAATGGTGTGTGTTGGATACAACGTATAAGTAAGTCTATTTTATAAATCGTATACAATATATATATAATACGACAAGTTTAACAAGAAAAAATATTAACGTACTTTATCATTAAATTACGATGTTATATAATAAAATATTATGGAAGTTTTATATTGGTGCACGGGAAATGTCAAAAAACTAAATGGAGGAAATATATATATATAAAAATTTATGTATATACATCAGTGTGTTTTTATATAATTATGTTTTCATATAATGGGAGTGGGTATACTGTATACCCACCTATATGTATACCAAAAACCTAATGGTAAAGTTGATTAATGTTTTCTAATCCCCCGGCAATACTCTTTACAAATCTTACTTAAGTATTACATTTTTTATTATTATTTTTAATATAAACTAAAAAGTGAATGGGAGGTACCTACATATTATATTGTCATAGATTAAATGCCTATATATATATATAAGTACCTGCAATAGGAATAGGTATATTTCTTAACAATGATGTCCCTTGTAACAATGAGTGCCCCGATTATTGATCCAAAAGTATTACAGTACAGTTGACCTCCACAACGAAAGTCCAAAATCCGTATACATATACCTTTCCGTTTTATTTTTCCCTGTATCTAGCTCTTTCTCTCTCGTTTTAAAAACTGGACTTTGGCCAGAGATGAGATGAGGGCGAGCCGACTGCCAAGTTAAAAAAAAAAAAACAAAAACTTTTTACTTTATATTTTAAGGGTGTCGGATAATATGGTGTTTTAGGGAGAATATCATGTCGTTCTTTATTGACCTTGCTTGTGTTACAGTTCAGATTATATGTGATTATTCACCTCGGGTTGGCCAAACTTTCAGAACACCGACTGGAAATGGGACAGAGCTCAGTATTGCAGTCGCCAATAGCCATTATCAGCTTCCGGTTTCCGGGTTCTAACACAAATATGTCTTTGGTACTATAACCACTATGTAGAGAGATAAGTCAATTTATTTCAACAATCTACTGAAACAATCTTAGTGTCCCGATCAAGAGATTTTAATAAATTTAATTGAAAACAAAAACTGTTGAAAACATAAGCATAAATATTGCTGCAGTTATTCGCAATAACATTGAAGTACCTACCTATTAAAACAACTTTTGCATTTATAAGATAAACTCGTCGATAATTTATTTTTTCAAATCAACTATTATTTTATATTTATAAAATAACTATACATTTTTAATACATGATTAATCACATATTTATACATTTAAGTTATTTTGATAAATTATTTAAATCAAATTATATTTTTACATTACACGTTTTTTTTTTAAATAAATATTAAATAGTCTTTTCAGAGGTGTATAATGTATGAACTTTGCACAATATCAATTATGTCCTCGGTTGGATGTGAAAGGACCTTTCCATGCATTATATTTTGAGAAATAAATTATTAAACTCTCATAAATCAAATTTAATCATCTTTACGATTAATAGATTTGAAGATAACCAACTTATAGTATTGATGAATTTGTATAAAAATCATCAAATATGACCTGATTCATTAATATACTAGTTATTTATTTACCATTTGTCTATTTATTATTATTTTTTTTTTGTCATATTATAGTATATATTATACAAGGCACCAATAGAAAAATCTTGACATCCCCACTGTGTTTAATAACCATGTTCAAAACAATTCTTAAACATTTTTATTCAATCTTATACACATTTCCTATTTCGTGTTTTAGTTCTGCTTTATTGTATATTGGGTAAAAAAATAAATAAAAGGAGTGTTGTTCGTGTCTTAACAAAGGTTTGAGTTATGTATTTGATTGGCTTTGTTTCAAATACACCATTAATAAAAAAAACCTCCGGTAGTAGCTGATTTGCCCTGTTCTAATCCAACACATACTTTTACAAAACCATTATAAAGAATAACTAGTTCTTTGCCACACGAAATGCGATTTATTCCAACAATACTTAAGCTGTATATAAAGAATATTTTTCAAAGGTTCGAATTGCTAGAACAACATTAGCTATATGTTATTATACTAAAGTAGATTTTCTGATGACAATAATATAATTTCCTCAACAACCATTAATTCATATCATCATCAAAATTAAATAATATGATAAAATTCCAAAATAAAATAGCATATGTAAAGAATTATAATAGATTGAATATTAAATCATAAAATTTAATACCAATGAATTCCTATTACGTAGGTAATATTAAAAATACTAATTCCAACATAATAATTGATGTAGTCAGAAAGCCGTTTATGCATTTCGGATAACAAATTTTATACAAATAAGTTAAATGAATAATTATTTTATTTAATATAACAATACAAATCTACTAAATTAATTTCTTACATATGAGCCAATTAAAATTCAGTCATAATTATATAAGCTATACTACGAGCAAATTCATGGTATAACTAAATAATAATTAAACCAAAATATTTGTAATATTAAATTCTAAGATTATTTTATAAAAATAAAGATAATTTAGGTACAAAATGTAACTTAAATGGTAAAATTAAAACATGTTTATTGAATATAACAAAATACTTCATGGTTTTTATTCTAATGTTAAATGTTTTCTTATGTATTTAATGTTGTGTTGGATGCATATTTTACTCAAGATTTTTGTTTTTGACTTCAAAAATTTTAAATTTCCACAGAAATATTTTCATAGTAACTGATTAAACGTTTTATTCTTTTATATAGATGAAAAGCACGTGAGGCAATTGATCGACCTGCTGAATGTTATGGGCATGCAATTTTTTGGACGAAAACCAAACGACCCAAACTTTTTCTGTCTACAGATGGAGGGTGTGCGAAGGGTTCATTTGGTGCAATCTCAATCTCAATTGTTATCCAACCCAATTTACTGGCTACGTTTAATATAAGTATTATATATATATAATACAACAAAATTATATATATACACAGGATATAAGACTTGTACAAAGGCTTATGCAGTTATATGAAAGAATAAAATATAACTAAATTTATCTGTAATTTATTTTACGTCTTTTTCATTATTTTTCAGTCCAGAGAGGATAAAACGGAGACACAACTGACTTTTTATATATTATTACGCTATAACATTTTCTATTTTATTTCATAGTTCAACCGTTATATGTATGTTAAGTAATATAGTAAAATAATATATTTAAAAAAAATAAAAACCAGTCATATTCAATTACTAACAATGAAAATAATATTGAAATATTTAAGCAATTACTTCAATAATGAAGGTACATAAAACCATACTATATTTTATATGACATGTATATAATATATTTTATTAATAAATAATAAATCTAGGTACGAATTAATAAACAAATAAAACATATCGTATTTTAAATTATTAGCGAATAATATTTTTGAATGATCGAAGAAAATTGATAGTTCGATTTGTATAAAAAGAACAATTTAGTATGCCTGCCTAAATATGTCATATCCACAATACACTTAAACAATTCAGAAATAATATCCATTTCATAAAATGTAAACCATTATTTTACGCTTAATGTAATCTCTTTTAAAATATACACTTAATTAGTAACTTTCTACAAATGGTCATACAAAAAAGCAGTGTACCCGTCAAATAAAACCCGATCTCGACAATATCAAAAACTTTATAAGCTTAAAATAGTTTTTATTGTAGTAATATTTTATAAAGCATTTTATATGAATGTATATAAAGTATGCCATAAATTGCGCACATACTCGTACATAATATATATTATGCAGGTAGATCAATTTTATTTATAATCTTATTAAAAAGTGAGAGCAACAAAACAGTTATTCATTTTGAAACATTCTCCAGTGGGAATCTAATAATATTGTATAATTAATAATTAATAATTATATACAACAAAAAATACACTAATATTATGATGTAAATGTAATGTACAAAATAATATTGTAAATATAATACAATAATTTAAAAATAAATTTATAAGTGGATAATTATAAATATTAATAAAATACACAATTTTTGTATTCAGGTACAATTTTGTATATATACTATCTATACTATAATAGGCAACACTATTCCTTCAATTGTCTATATAAGAATACCGTTGATTTATTATTTATATAATAAAAATGTACTTATATCATTGTACCTAAACATTAGTGTTTATTATTTTCTTATAGATGATAATTAGATACACAACTCTATTTTTCAAAGATCATTTCACGAAAAACTGAAAATGTATAATATTTATTTAATAAGAATTTTTATTATATTGTATGGATATGACATTATTATTGTTTATACATTTGATCAATTTTAAACTTTTTTTGAGAAAATACAGCGTTATATTTATAACAAACATTAATTACCATATTATGTTTTATGAGTAAGGATTAAAGGATTATTAAGTTAGTAGTTTATCTAAAATGTAATCACCTAAGGGTGAGGGTGATTTAAAAATTATAGGTAATATAAAAAAAAATAATAAAATATCACGAGGGGTTCCATCTACTCCTACATGGTTCCAGATAACAGTTGTTGGATACTGTTTCAAAAGTGTCCCACAGACACTGAATGTCAATAGTTACTTTATTAAACACAGATTTGTCTTTTAATAATATTTTTTTATAAAAATAAAGATAATAATAGGTAATAAAAAAAGTAAAAAAAGGTACAATAAATTAAAATTTTTAAATTAATAACAAATATATCTATTAGGAACTTTATTTGTTGCTTGAACTTAAAATATGTTGTAAGCATGTATGATAAATCATATAAAATATAGTTAATTCTTAAAATGCACTTCAATAATATTATAATATGGCGTTATAGTCAATAGAAGAAAAAATTGATTGTATGGCTCGAACGCAAGATATTCTCATTAAATTAATAGTAATATACTATAAACTAACATTTGCAATAAAAATCATCATTATGTATACGAGAATAGATTTTTTTTCTTTTAATGCAAACAAACGGGTCGAATGAAATTTACTAATGAATATTTCCATCGGTTATGTGTATTAATATATTACAACCAAATATTCCATACAATACTATCTAAAAAACGTATAAATACGTACACATAATAATACCCATCACCTATAGGGTATATAGTTATGGAATGCAATTATACAATTTTAAGCACTTCATTAGAATAAATCTGTTACACGTACTTCTCCAAACAAATCATATACTCCAGTATATGCATTGTTAAATAGGCCAGGGACATCATTGATTTAACGAAATCATTATTAAAAGAACAAAGGATCTTTCGGAAACGTTAATTCAGTTATACAAAGCCACCGCAATAATAAAATCAAACGATTTGATGTTATATTATTAATAGAACCGGAAACCATTTACTAAAAGGTCAACGATTACCAAAACGGAAATGTTTAAAATTAATTCCAAAAATAATCCACAATATATTGGTAATCTACATTTTTGAACTTTAAATCATTCACAAAACTTGACAGACTACATACAGCAATTATATTAAATTTTAAATATTCCTCGGGTAAATTTTATTGCAATGTATCAGAAAAATCAATATAAATAAAAAGCTAATACTAAATGTTGCAAACAGAACACTATGCCATACATTTTAATATATTTTTTAACAACGCAGTTGATTTATGGAAATGAAGTAACTATTGTGATGTATAAACTTAATTCTATTTTATGTGGTAGATATAAATGAAAGTAACAGTTTGGAAAAAAACATGTAATTCAATTGAACTCCATTGTTGTATAATAAAAAGGTTATAATGAGTTTATAATATAGAAATAAAAATAAACGTATTTAAACTTAAAACAAATTTTAAATTTCACTTTACACCATCAATTATAATTTATAATAGTATAATTCGTTCCTTGTTTAAAAAAAAGTAATTACCTACTGTTATTATAACAAATTAAACATTTAAATTTTTTTAAATATTTATAAATGCCACCATCATAGATATGTAATAAATAAATGTGTATAGAGGCGTACTTGTATTTTAAAAATATAATTATTCTCTCAGTCAAAAGATTTAAGAACAAAAAAAAGTAGGTACCATTAAAAAATGCGTCAAAAGAGACACTTGTCCCGATACTTTATAATTCTTTTAAAAGCCCAATAACTTTACAGCGGTTGTGATGGTGTTGAGTGTATTAAATATGTATTATTTTACAGCGTAATTTTTTTAACAGTAAACACTCATTCACAAGAAAAATGTCAAATATCTTAAAATCATTGCAAGAACATTTTTGAAAAAATGTTAATACTTTTCACTTTTATAATTTTTAATTTTTTGAACGATATCATACATTCCCCTCTTTACATCTAAATCTACAATGATTTGCGATGGAGTGATAACAATTACTTTCAGAATTACGTCTACTCTTAATTTCTACACAACAATTAATCGACAATAGATTCCAATGGTCTAGATACTAAAAGCAGAAAAAGCGAAATTGTATAATTTTTTTTATTTTTTACATCTCATTTATTATATTGTTATTATTGTTATTATTGTCATTATTATTATTATTATATTAAGTATAGTTATAGCGCAGATATTTATGTATCCCGTGTATTATTGTTATTGTTATTATTATTACTGTTATTATTATTATCATTATTTTATAATCATTTTAATACGAAAACTATACATGTTTAACAGTAGCATGCAGCGCAGACGGTTGTAATACAATGCTATTGTAGTCCTATATGTATTGTCCTATGCTCTGCAGTATCTATAAATAAACTATATCAAAAATTACGCAGGACCGAACTAATAATTCGCCCTAAGCTACTACCGAGGGATGTCAAGCGTTTCCCCTTTACTGTTAATTACACATCTGTGGTATATTCAATATACATATATACGTACACGTTTTCTTGGTCGCCAGCCCCATCGCAACCATTACCGCTCTCATTTCGGTTTCATTTCGCAGTAAGTACCTACTGCCGCACTATTTCCACCCTCATTTTTAACACAGTTTTATTTTATTCACCGTTTTCGCCAGAAAATTACAAAACTCCAATTTGTGCCGCACTACAATTCACCCCTCACCTCGACCGGTATGAGATCATTTATAGTCTCATCGAGTTTATCTTCGTCGATAACTTTTTTTCTTAGTAAACTTCAAAACAGTTACTATATATTATACATTCATATATAAAAAATTAAAAAATATCGATTACAATAATATTGCATATAAGTACTATCTTAGTTTATCTAAACTCAAAATGATAAAAACTGTATACTACAAATACTTTTAAAGTTATGTTTTTTTTCCATCAAATATAATATTATTTACAGTTAGATTCACCAAGAGTATACACACTAATTTTTTTTTCAATAGTGAATTTATTCAAATTTTGATTTTTAGAGATTATTTTCAAGTTTACACCTCAAGTATTTGGACTTTTATACTATTTAAGGTGTGTCCTGTGGCGACAAAAAGTTTTGTCATAGATAATCACTATTTTTCAATTAATTGTTAATCAGATGTATCTTTAGATAATTTTCATGTATCTGTATCGAAGTTCAAACCAGTATAGTTTGAGTTTTTAAAATATATAAAATAGAGATAGATTTCTTTAAAAATGGTTTTATAAAAATATAAAACAAAATATGTTATATTGGATTTATAGTTGATATTAATTACTCGAATTTTATATCATCATAGTTTCTAAATCATTTAAACTCATTACCATAGACTTGAAATTTTAATATACATACATCAACAATTTTTTTTAAAAAGTCATCAGATTAACAATTAACAGGAAATAAAAGCGATTCTTTTTTGAACATGAAAAGTTTGTATTGCCAAAATATATTCCTTGTATAATATCAAAAAACTAAATAATTGAAAATGTAGTATTTAAGATAGTTGATTGAAAACTTCAAAAATTATAATTTTAAAACATTCATTATAAAATTACAAATGAGGATTAGCACGTTTGGCGAATCACCCTGTAAATAATATTAATAAGTAATAATAATAGTTATGTAAGTTTTAAGTTAGGAGGTGGTTAGTGGATTTCTTTTAGTTGGCGATAGACGAGGTAATATATATATATTCATATATATATAATATATATCGTGAGTAATAATTGTTATCGTTATGGTCAAAACGAACATCGCAAACCGAGTTTAAATATGTATTATTCACTTGCAATTTTCAGCAAACAATTCACGGCGTAGAAAACTTCCCGAGAAATATAATAACTCTCCATTTGTGGAAAATTTGTTTACCGGTGAAGTTTTCATACCGTGAAGAGAAGTTACTCCGATATGCCGACAACGTATACTCCACTGTTTTATTCTTGTCTAAACGAACTTAAGCCGGATGGCAACGACAGACGTTTCGTTATACAGTTACCATCCATCCACATAATTGTTGAAGAATTAAATTTTTACTTGACTCAAATAATATCTTCGTAATATATATATATATATATATATATATATATATATAGATGGTTATTAAAGTAATAAAATATGCTAATTAACTCTGTGATTTACAATGCCCTAAAATGTTGTAGGTCATCGTCAATAGTATAATCACAAAAAAAATAAAATAATTACTAGAAACTGTTTAAATTAAAAAAAAAAAAAAAACAATAACAAAAATTATCATCTAAAATAACAATAATAAATTAATGTATATAGATTAATCTACTAATAATATAAGAATAGCTGTAGTATATTAGAATATAAAATCTTTTCAATGACAACTAATACAGGTATAATTATATGATAGTATTTACAACACGATCATATAAATATAAGGTATAGGTATAATGACTAATACCAGTCTTGAAAATTGATTAACATTATAATATAATATTATGATTACACAAAGAGGAAATTAATACCTAAATATATATAAATAAAGTATAAAGTATTATATCGCTTAAATAGTGTAATATTGTTTATTATTATTTAAATATTTGAGAACAATAATTAAGTTATGGAAATAAAATAGCTAACGGAGATATTTAAATTTCATTAAATTATATTAAAAAATATTTAATTATAAACAACGGAATATTATTATAATAATTTATCATAAAATACGAAAATAGAAATACATATTTATATATTTTAAAGATATTTACATTAACTTCATTTGCTATAGTTTAAATAAGTATTAGTTTTTTTAGTTGTTAAATCTAAATGATCGTCTATTCGAGATTTTTCAAAAATGTTCATATTCGTTTAAACATATAAGTTAGTTTTTACCAATAAAATATACTAAAACTAATTTAATAGGAAAAAAAAAAAATTCAACGAATATATTTCTTGATTATAATCTATACCATTTTCACTTCACAAAGATTTTTGGCATGATTAATATAATTATTCAATGAATTATATGTTTCTATATAATATAATGAATAATGTAAAATAAACCACGAGAGTACTGCTAAGTTTATAGATTAGGCCACAAAGTTATTAATGGCTTATTCATTAAAATTAATTGTATAAAGCATGAAATGCCAAAGAAAAAAAGTATGTTCATTATATCTAATATCTAGCTCATAAATCAGATTAATATTAAAAGATAAGACGAACAAAACTGTATTTCAATAAAATATACTATAAACACAAGCACATAACAAAATATATTTTCAAGGGAAAATAATATTGTACAAATTTGCATAATATTATATTAAACGAAAATGAAATATTTTCGGACGCGTAATATTGTATAATATAGTTTGCATTACAAATAAATGAACTGCAGATAAGTAAAGTTAGAAGTATATTGTTTATGAATAAATCGGGAGTATTATTATACCTACTATTTTTATATCCCAAAAATTCATCCAGACTCGTAAAGTTTATATCAAATTTTAATAAAAGAAAAAAATAGTAATAGTAATAATAATGGTAATAAATAAATTAAATTATAATAACAGCAATAATAATAATAATAATACAAAGCGTATATATAAATTATTTATATATTATGTATATATTTATTGTATTTAATTTGTTTCCTTTTCCGCGCGTATGGCCGTAGAATAATATGTTTGTTGTAAACAATCGGAAAAAGTACTATATAATATTATATTATTATTACATAGGTAATGCTGCAAAATAATTTCCGGAGATAAAACATCAGCAGCGGCAGGACGACATGGTAAACATATATCAATATCAGCACGTCCTGTCTACGATACGCGGGCGCCGCTTTTGTTCAGATATAAACATGTATAAAACGAGACCAGGGCTGGGAGACTGTGTCGGATTTATGGACAAAGCGGTGGTGGGAAACAATAATATTATGGCAATAATAATATTATATTTGATGTCGTTAACCGTGTACCTCTACTACTTTAGGACGATCGATTTATCTAGCAATATTGTATTGTCGTATACGATCGCCATATAATAAATGTGCAATTTATGTGCATCGACGTTAGGTGGTTGTCCTTAGGACCCACGAAGCGCATAGCATAATATATTTATATCAACAATCGTGTATTTTTTTTACCATTTATATTAATTGATTAGTTTATTATTTATACAAAATAATAACAGATTCAGAATATGCATCCATCATTTGACAGAAGCTGACGAAATAGTGATTGAATAAAAATAGCCATAGTGCTCGATATTATGGATATTATACCATTAACATATTATTTTATATCAGTTATATAGATATCCAAGAATCAAATTAAAATAAAAAAATAACTCTATAGGGTTTTTTAAAAATATATTTTAACCCCTCCTACATATTTGCTTTATTAACATATTATGGTTGCCCACATTATTTATATTGTACTAAATAGTCATTCTTTATTACATATTTTATTATGTTTAACGTTAATTCAAGTTTCTATCAAATATGCAATTTGTAATGCTATGAAATAATATAAGTTTTTTAATTAATTTTCCTATTATTATTTTTTCCGAACTCGAGATTTAGGACTTGAGCCACAATCGTCCACCCCTAAAGACGGCGCTGTCTCGGTGTACTACTATGAACACGCGTCTCCCGATTAAACCATTTATTGACACTTATATATACAACAAACGCATAAAAGAGGACGTCATATACCCGTATGTGTTGTCCATGTCTTACTAACACACATCATAACAAATTAGCGTTCAGCAGAACACATTTTGTGATGTTAGCTTTAATATTAAGATAAATGTATCTAGTATCAAATTTAAAGGTAAGAATATTATCTAGAAAATTATATATGCTCTTATTTATATTATCACTTTAAAGTGAGTTATGAACATTTTAAAGTTGTAATATTTTACATAGCTATAACTCGCTTTAAAATAATAATATTAATAAAAGCATAATACATCATTTTCTAGATAATATCCTTACCTTTAAATTTGATATAGTAAATTTACTCTAATATTAAAGCTAACATCACAAAATGTGTTCTGTTGAATGCAAATTTCCTATAATGTACGTTAGTTAGTTAGAAACAACACATGCGTGTATGTCGTCCTCATAAAGGCTCAAATTTTTAAGACTTTATAATTTGTAATTACTTAATTGAAAATACCTAAAAATTATATTTATTATGGATCTACTAGTTGATTTATTCAATTATTCTAATAACTAAGCATATTTATTTCTCTTATTACAATAAAATATATTACTATTTTATTGATTTTATGTAATTAAATAATAGAAGTAGTAAATTAATATAACTATTAATAGTACGAGAAAATTATTAATAAAATATTAAGAAGTTAACGATTCTATAGCCTATCTATATTTTGTAACAACAAACAGAAAATTGTTATATTGTAAAAAGAAAATAATACAATGATCTAATAGGTTTCTAAAAATATGTTGATAACCAGTAAATCATTAGTAAATATGTCAGTTGACTTTTTTTATAGCCAAAAATCTCTATATTTTTATTATAAGTAAAAATAAATAACGTTTGAATTTTACCTATGAAGAATGTTTTTAATGGTGTATCCTATTTTATTAGCTTTTAGGAATTTAAACATAATTTGGTAGTCGTTGACATAAGTCGAAAAATTATGGTACTAAAATCGTAACCTTTTTACTGTTAACTTACATAATTTAACACAAAATATTTATAAATTTTAATGATAAGGTAACTTTTGTATTAAAAGAATAACAGTTAATTTGATTTCTGTATTTTTTTTTTTTTAATTCTTGTAAATATTTTAATGAGCAAATATAAACTGGCTCTGGAAACAGTAAGTAACTAAAAGGTCAATAATCGACAGTAAAATTAAATTAAAATAATTTATTAAATTCATAATAAAACTAGCTATAGTAAATACTACTCAAATTGATTTTGTAAGTCACAGTAAAATACGTTTAACAAACATTAAAATCGAATTATCACTAATGAATAAACATCTCCAAAGTATAAGCATGCTTAATACTATTAAAAAACAAATAATTTGAAAATTATATAACATTATTTTTTTTACATAAAAAAAAATGTTATATACTATGCATATTATAGAACTTCACAATGTTGACGGTTATGAACAATATCAAAAATTGATTTTTGAGTATGAGTTGATGACTTGAAAATTTGAGGAATCGTCATATAAATAAATGCTAATTATATATTAAACGTTAGTTCACCAAAAATCTAAAATTGAAATAAAATAAATATTTTAGTTACTTATAAATAGCGCACATAACGTCTACAGCTTACGGTTAATTTTTGATTTCACGGTGAAACCAAAAGCATGATACAAACAAAACTATTTAGTGTACTAACTGTTATTTAAGCGTCACATATTTACCAAAACAGTTTTTGTAAATTTAAACGGTGGGGAAGTAGCAAATAGATCGTATAGTCATTGGCCCTAGGCACTGCAGGGTATATCTACTTAATGCATAATAATGGTTTAGTTAATCCGTGGTCCTGACGTATCGTCTATAAATCAAAATCTACATTTCCCGTGTGTATATTGTACCTACCAATAAAATGTATGATTATAATATTATACAATTTGGTACCGACACGATTCGATTGTAACTATTTAGCATACTATGTACGAATTATTACAAGTGATAAAAACGCAGAAAGAATACAAAAAAATATATCATATAATAAATGTGCGTGGCCCGACGATAGGCATTACTACGGTGGTGTATGTAGGTAATACGAATGGCGAAGAGAACGAGAGTTGAAAGCGTTATAACAAAGCAATAATAACGGGTGCTCCATTGTGCTTAAAAATCCAAACCCTTTTTGGACTGTTTCCAAAGCTCGGTGGCGACGGCGATGTCGGCGGTGGCATTGTTTTAATGATTCAATTAACGTCAACCGCTGTTGAAAAAATAATTATAATACCGTATATGTGTATACACTGTATATATATGTGTGAGTGTGTGTGTGTATGTGTGTACGTATGCATGATATTATATAATACTTATATATGTATATATTTACGTGAAAGGGACGGTGTAGCAAACGCGGAAACGGGTTGTACTAATTAGACACGGCAACGACGACGACAAAGTTATATAGATATATGCTCTAGTACGATTACCCAAAAGCGTTAAACACCTACGCCGTCCAAACTTTTTGTTGTTTCGCGTTTTATTATATATTTGTATGCATGCCTATAGTAATAATATAATATAATAATATCGTGGGTTATCATCACGTTGACCACCATGAGATCCGAATTGTTCTTTATATGTTTTATTTTTTTTACTGTTACTTTGAGACCCAAAATGAATGTCCAAGCAAAAACATTTTTAAAAATCAGATCCAATATTGAATCTTTATGGTTTTCTTTGTTTTATTTACTAGCAATAACATGTGTTTAACTAATATATTTCATAAGACAAATTGAAAACAATGTTTATTTATTTGAATTTAAATATAGAAATCAATAAATTTAAAAATTATAACTATTTTAATGGCTCTTACAGATAATAATGTAAAACAACCAAAAAGATAAAAAAAAATGGATGAAATATTTATCATTAAAACAGCATAACATGCATAATAATATTTATTTATATACATTATACATATTATTATCATTTATATTAAAGAAGGAATTTGTTGATCATGTATGTAAAATAATAATTAAATATAAAAACAAAAATTAACTAGCTTATTTTGTTGTTGTTATAAATACCAAAATTAGGAAAAAATGTCGTGGTTTTCGAGTCTGATGAAAAATTACCGATTGATAACACCATTCGTCTTGTATATTAATTTTTGAATTGTCGATACAGTGATTATGATTCTTACTTCGTATTTTTTTGAAATTTTATTGAAGTTTAAATTTGAGGCTTAATTCAAAATAAACTAGGTAACCATTTTAATAACCCCTAGGTAATTAACTTGTTGCAGGTAGCTACTATAAGCTAAAGTTTGTGTCATCGCTAGCTGTTTAATAACAACATCGCGATACCGTATGGTTGTATTATTTTAAATTACATATTACTAAAATTTACAATAAGTTACATCATCGTATGATATTTTGGGTAGATATTTATTTATTTGTTTGATAAGAGTAAGATCTGGTAGCACATTACAATGATATCATTTACAAATAAACATATATACATAGTATTGAAATATTAATAATCACAGATAAGACAATTTACAAGATACTGTGTATATTATATTATTATAAAACAGAGAAAAATGATTTTACATTGGAGATATTACCGATGAATGTGAACACACTGCAGCCCGAAGGGTAAAAAGATTTCCGTCAGTGCTCAAAGACAGCGGGAAAATAAGAAGATCGACCACGTAGGCGACGGCGACACAACGGTATAACCAACAGATATAAGATTATTTAGATATAATATTATTATTACCATTTATGAGAAGCCACCCTCAATAATGCTGTTAAGTTTAAAGTTATACATAAATATGTATACTATTATACACATGTCGTAGTTATTTCTAGATATTATTATAATTTGCCAATAAAATGCTTTTGATCATCAACATGCGAATACTATAATCACATCGAGTGATTCAAAGAGTAATCAGTTTTAAAGGTCATATTTACGTGTATTATATATATTATACCTATAAACTATATTTACAATTGGAATCCACAGAAATCTATCGCAATAAACAAGCGTATTTAACGTACAAAACATTGAAAATATCCGCTTTCGTGTCTTAAGCAAATGCGATATAACAGCTAATTCGCTCAAACGCAGCCTTTACGTCTATTTAGATGCGTCGGCGTCAAAATAATATAATTATCTTTGTAGCCCGTATATTATATACAAAGGTATAATATTATTATGTAGGTGTCAATGCATATATTATGTTATATTCAACAACAGCGTAATTTATACGATCCGTTTATGTAAAATGTTATGTATTTATATCATATAAAGACTTTATAAAATAAAATGTTATTATAATAATTATTATTATTTATCATCATTCAAAATAATAGATTGTAGGAATTGCAAACAATATAATATAAACGATTTTATACAACTAGGTTTTCCGAAACCGTTTGAATTTCTCTTACTTAAGTAATATCAAACGCGAAAACCTATTGGTTATTATTAACTCATTACGATATTTTAATTTGAACGATATACCTATCTAGTAAAGGTGTATACAACGGGTGTAATACAATACAAAATATAATATAATTTGACATTTTTAACCGAGCTCTATAACCGTGTGCATAACGAAAATATGCATATACGTTAAATTAAAATGATATTATATTAAACGAATAATTAAAGTAGTACGCAAGTACTGTACATAACAATAAATGCCTAGTGAAATAATATACTCACATTATATGATTTTTAATTTATATACAGTACATGGTATGTTGTATGTATACTATATTTGCTATAGAGATGCTTGTGGAAACTAGGAACAGTGGGAACAGCGAATACTCGGTAGGTCAATACTCGAGTGTGTTTTAAAATTCAGTTTTTATTTATCCAAAATAATTTTAATGTTTCTATACTTTTACTATAATAAATAATTGTTTCAGCGCTGAATCAAATTTTAAATGTGTAATTATAATAATTATTTTAAACGTATTCTATATAATTTTAGTTTCGTACAATTTCTGAGTATTTCAAAAACAAAATAGTACAATTGGAATTTGATGGTTTATACGTTCATACTTAAAATTCTCTTTTCTAGTTGAGTTCGTAGCTAAACCGTATCAAATTGTATTTTACGTACTTCAATGTTTAATGTTACATGGACGAAAGATAGTATCATATAATATTTATAAGTAGTTAAATGATGATTTTCATCAGTATCACATTACATAGTTTATGATTATGGTAAAAAATAAAATTGAACGTGAGATTTCAAATTAATAGAACACGCAAACTCTAGGGAATTAAGATTACTAAATACGCTATTATGGTGGGATTATGTTTTTTTATTTGTGGTTGTGTGTGTGTAAGAAATGAAAGTCTATTAGTAGTTGTATAAAAGGAAAGTGAGATTCGCGTAAGATATTAACGGGTAAAACGACAATCTCACTTATTATTCATTTGCAGACCTTTGCGGCCATAAAATACTACCTTTCAGCGTGGCGAGAGGAGCTGATGATAATAAAATGGTTTCGTTAAAAGAGGCTCTGGGGCACATAATAAAAACCTGCTCTATACTGCAGTGCTGGACAACTAACATTAATAATTCAATGAACACATATACAGAGACAGTTAAGAAGGAAAAGATTTTTCGGGTTTTTTCTTTTTGGTTTTTTATCTTTTATTTATTTTTTATTTTTTTTATTGCTTAGGAAATTTTAATTCAATTGAATGATCCTCAGGGACGACGCTCGAGTTTTATAGATGTTTCAATTAAATTTTGTACCTACGTGAGATAGTTAAATTTTATAGTTACGATCCGTAACCTACGGGGGTGTACTGCGATGCGACTGTTGTATACTCCTCTTGCGAATGCGTTTATTATGATTAAACGTAGAGATTCTATGTGCATTAATATAATGCAGACACACGCACACTACTCGGCTTATACATATACTTACTCCGTATCTGCTTATGCCACTGGGTTATTACCACCTCAGTCCTTGAGTTAAGTGAAATCCTCTCAAATTAATCGATAAGTAGCTGTTACATTTTGTAAAACACGTTTCTTGGTGATTATACTTTAACGGAACAATGTACATTGCGAGATAATACGGCCTTGTAAAGTCAAAGACATCCGAGTTGTAGTAATTGTTATCACTCCCCTGCTGAGAGAATGTATACTACAGCGGAAGAAGTATTGAATCTAGTAAAACAACCACATCATACTTAAAAGCAATAAAAAAAGCGAAACGTAAACCCGTGAGCGACACAGATGAGACAATGCGAAGGTATTTAAAATAAAAAAACTCTTTTAAGCCGAGAATACTCCAAGTTAATAATGAGTATTATGCAATTCACACTTTATTTATTATTTAATAACTTTAATATTATTATCTTACACTTTTATGTTTGACATTGTTCGTATAATTGTGCATAACACACTTGTAGTTATTTTAAAACCACATAAAATATACAAATACTGATCAAAAATAAATAAATTATTACACATCTTTACACGTATTAACCTAAATAATTTGTTAATTTAATCTATTCAATTTTGTAGGAACAATAAACAAATGCATATAATAAATCATTTATCTAACGTAAAATATAACGAGTAAAAAAATATTCACTGACGCATCCGAAAAAATATTCAGATTGGAACTGATTTTATATACAAAAATTTAGAAATACACGTTAAAACTACCAAACTGGTGTTACAGTTAAGTCTACCGTGATTCAGAATTCTCAACTCTCTGTATTTTATAACTAAATATTATCATATCAATGACTCAATCATTTTAATAGACTGTCTTAGCGCAATATACGATATAAAAACATATACAACTTATATATTAATTCATGCATTCAAAATAAAATTACCAGCTTAAAAATTACAACCAAGAAAATCAGCTCTTCTCCATTCCCCGGGTATTTCAACGTAAATGAATATAAACATACCATTAGATGAAATTACATACCTCATCCTATCCTTCCTAATAAAAATCAAATACTCCAGATATAATATACACAGGTATACACCTAGGTCTCAATAGTTCATATTAAATTAATGCTCTCTCTTCCATTAATAATGTCATCATATAATAAAAGCTGTAATTTAATTTTAATGCCTATCGTAAGATAGTATAATATATTATTATAGGTTAATATTTAATGGCTTATCGACAGCGAATACGCGAATACACAGACGTTACGAACTAAATGAACATTACTGTAAATAATAGTGGAGTTTAAACTTTTCGGACGTAAGTAAAATGTTGTGTTCTTACGATTAAAATAACCTGAAATAATAACACATTTATTCATTCTGACATAACTAGGCGGAAGTTTATGCATAATAATATTATGTACCACGGCAAAGACAATGATCACTCAAAAATATATACGCGAAACCGTTAACATCTGTTTATTATAATACACAGAGGGTTGTATTTTTAAAACTCTTCTCACACAATTTCCGGCTTTTAATGATAATATGTTCACCGGTCAAACGCAATGTATTTTTGACATTTTCTGTTTTTCATCTACCGATTACAATTATTATTATTTCCGTATTATTACTACCGATTTATTTCGGAATTTCGTTTGAAACCATTGGCAACGCGCGTGTATAATATTATAATGCATTAGAGCGCATCGCACCATTGTGCTGCGTCCGATAAGACCAGCTGATGATGATCTCGTGTAAACTTCAGATAATTTATGTATCTATATTCGTCACTATGGGTGTGTAGTAAAATCACTTTCACTGAAAATCCAATGGTACAGTCACAGTATAAACCGTTACTATAGTTTTTCGTGAATATTTTTCGTCCACGATTTTCCGATTTTCCCGGAATAGCACGCGCTTAATTCTTTATCAATAAGATGTAACGATTCGTTGAATTTGTACTGGTAGCATAATATTACATAACTAGATATAATATAATATCTATATTCTATAAGAATAGGGAAAATATAGAAATACACATTAAATGATGGCACGAATCGGTTGAACGTATTGTGCCACAATAAGATAAAAAGAAACAAACTTGACGAATATCAATCGTCACCAAATAAATAATACAATATAACAATATAACTATGCGGTGGTCGGACAATACCCAGGAGAGATGTCTCGACATGAACCACTGTAGAATCGATTGTATGCCAAGAACTCTAATTTTCTTTTTTTTCTTTTTCAAGGGGAGGGACGCGTGACCACGTGTTAAGGGTGCTGCCAGCAAAGGAACGTTTGGCAAATCTCGAGTAAAGTCCTTTGCTATTGTTGTTAACAAGGACAAATCGCATCGCAGCATACAAAGGTATATATATATATATATATATATATTATGCTCGGGCTTACGGTATGTCGTATCTATATACAATAGATTTTCGGAGAACCTTGGTTGACGTATTGTACGTAATTTGTAAACGAACTATAAATCCAACACATTTCTTATCCTACAATAATTATTTTTTAATTGCGATAATCTTAACCTTCTACTGAGGTGAATTTAATAATATATAATAGGCTGCATACGAATTGTGTCCCTGATATAAAAATTGCAATTAGTGATATACTAATAATGCGTCTCAATTATTAGCGTCCCTGAATTCAGAATGTATAAAAAATAATATATTAATGACGTGAACGAAATAACACGTTTTGGTTATATTAAAACTGTATCATTAAAATTTTTACTAATCTATAAATAATAATATTATAATAATATTTTAATATATAATAATGCAATAACCTATCTAATCTTACTTATATTTATTTTATTTTTTTATTTATTTAACGAACTAAAAACGAAAACAATATTTTTGATGTACATAATTATTAATTACGAAACGATAAAAACAATATCTTTAATATTACTACTGACAGTCTCAACTGCTAAGTCTGTCTTAAATGGGAAGGAAAATAATGTATTTACATCAGACATAATTAGTGTAGGTAGTTGCTAAGTATTATCGGTACGCAATTTGTTAGCTGCGATATAATATTGTAAAAATTTATTTTGTTTAGAGAGGAATTTCTAATTTTTAAGAATGCTAAAAATAATATACTTAAAGTAATGTCGGTAAAAAATAATTATTGTCATAGACCATAGCGTTACATTTGGAATCCAAAGAGTTTTGAAGTAAATTTATTCAATATTAAAAATAAGCATTAAATTAATTCAATAAAAGTCAAGAATATATTTCCATGGGTAAACCGATTCTTGAATACCAGACAAAACATTATTTTCTATAGATTATGATATAACTTAATATAAAAAAATTATTTATTATTAAAACATTCTTTTCAAATTTTTAAACAATTTAGCTTATTAATACAATAAACTCTGTAGTAGTTCACTAAATATATGTATCTATTCTTACATCATTAATATTATATTGCTGTACGGCTGGTACAAATAGTTATAGTTCTTCAAACCTTACTTAACTCCTACAAAAACATCTGCTGAAATCGAGGCTTACTGTTAAAGTATTTTTAATGAGCTTATGATAACGTGCTCAATATTTTATATAATATAGATATGTAATATTATATTGTATGTTATGTATTTATTTTTGCTATAAACACTATAGTGTATTTCTAAAAAGTAATCAGTAATTTTTTTTTTTACTATTATTTAAACCTGCTAAGTAATGAAAATAATATTTTATTTTATTGCATTTTTAAAGCATAGTAAATCATTTTAATGAAGTTTTTTATTACACTACCAAAATTTTAGTATATAAAGCTGGATTTAAATTCGAAAACATTTTATAATTTATTTACTTATAGAATATTGTGTTCATTGTAATCTTTAAATTTAAAGTATTCTTTTTAGAGACAATATTATTCTATTATTTTTTAAAAATAACAATATATTTTAAATAAAATATAAGTTTAAGTTAATACAATGATCTTTTATGAGAATAAATTTGGCGCATTGAGCGATTTTTGACTTGAGCAACGTGTAAATTATTAAACTACGTTGTTAAATATATAAACTTAACGGTGTTATATCATTACTTTTGCTTTACGTTAACACACACATACACGACTTCTGAAGAATATTAACTACATACTTTAAAACGGGGCAATTTCATATAATCATGTACAGAATATTTACCCTCTTGGCTATACTGCTATATGTTTAACTTGCAGCAACTTTGAGCTCACACATAATATTATATAATATTCAATGGGAAAAATGTCGGATGCACCACTCTGTTTTCTTTTGTTACAATGTTTGATATTAAATATTATTTTTCGTAAAACATTTTTGAAATATTATATTTACTGAATAGATGTTTATAACTTATAAGATAACACACTGATTATTGTTAATGTTTCGTGAATTGTTGCGATATGCAAATCTCAATGTTCGTGCGTGACAAGAGTCAAGTGCGAGAATTATCAGTACGCTGTATAATAATGTAATAACGCCCCAAAATAGGGTAACAGACGTGTTAATTTTTTTAAACTTTTGTATAATAGCTTACATTATTTTCAATATACACTTAATATTTGATTATACGTGCTTTTATATTCATGGTGTATAAGACAAAGGTATAATTTATACAATGATAATATTATTTTGATAATAAATACTGATTAAAAAATTCACCGGGACAAAGATAATATATAAATTAATTATATTTATTAAATTATTTGATTTAGTTTTATTTAAAAGTATATGGCTCTTTTAGACTTTATAGATAATACAACAATTTTATAACAATTAAATACCGAATTTATATTGCATTTTACATATGGTTTTATACAGATCGATCGAAAAAAATATTAAAGCTATGGGTTGGGTTTACTGTATAAATAGGATAATTACAATTTTATTTTATTACTAATTCGTCGAAAGATTCCAATAAACACTGTAAAATTTAAATAAATATTTATTGGAAAATGCATAATAAAAGGTGGTGTTTTATTACATAATTAATTAGTGTTGAGTATTCCAAAATATCTATCAATAAGTAATTGTGTTTTTTTTTTTAATATTTTTATGAGTAAATTTGTTTTTGCGTATATTGTGTGTAATATTAATAATATTGGACGTAACAATTAACAGTTTAAGTGATTAATTAGTTTTTCAGATACATAGCGATTACTTTCAGCCTTTCAGGTATGATAAGGTTGGGTTCTATATGAGTAGCATGTGCTATACAATATAGTGGATAGTAGTATTTTGTTTTTATATTTTTATTGAATAAGCTAAAGCTTAAGTTTTATATTGTATAATAATTATAAATCTTGTATATCATTTATTTTATTTAACTCTCATCATAATACTTATAAAAAATACAAATCGTTTTTATTCATAAATATTACGTTTATGTATTAAAAGTTAATAAAATATATTAAAAATAATTTTTCAATATAAACACAATTTAAAAAACAAATTACATTTAAATAAAAAATTTGTATTTTCTTGTTACATATAATTCGAATTTAGTGGATATCAAAATAGGTTTTTAATAAAATACTTACAAATAAATAAATTATTATGAGATAGTAATTTACTATGAATCTTAATTGTATCATAACGTATATATAATAATATTCCATATAATTATTTGTTAAAATAAAATAAAATGCTGCTTAAATTCAAATACGGCAATTAAACATATTATGGTTACCGCGAGTTAAAATGAAAATCGTTTTTGATTACGGTAATATTGTCACATTTAAATTCAATATAATAACACGAAATGTGTACCTTTAATATTCAATCGTGGATCAAGAAATCGACCAAAGTAAGATACGGGACTGTAAAACTACCCAATCAAATGGCGTCATTAAATACACTACCATACACAATATAACTTCAGTCTGGTTTTTTTCAATTATAGAACATTCTCTTAAAATATCACTTGAATAAGTGATCACAATTCAAAATGTAAATTATATTCAAATAAGTAGAGATAAGATTTCGGAGAACGAGCAGTTTATAGTTGATGAAAAGTTTTTATTTATTTTAGAGAAAGGAATAAAAAGGCGGGACAATGGGCAGCACAATTAGGCCAAATAAACCGAAGACAAATAAAATCCGTTACAGAAGTTCGTAAAAATAAATATATTTACATATACTACTGCTTGTATACCAACCATGCTACCTAAAGGAGTTAGTTGTTCTGCGAATAAATATCTGCATAATAAATGTAATTTATTATTCTCTGTAGTTATTTTATGCTGTTAATTGAGTTCAATTTGAAATTCTAATTATTAAAACAATAACCAATTTTTTTTTTAAATAATAACAAACTTACAAATTAATTTAATTACACAATGAGATTAAAAACACAAAAAATTTTGTATTTTTTTTTGTTTTTTGTGAGGTAGTTACTAATAATACATATTAAATTAGGTTATATAACAGGACATCGCTAATAACTTTCATTTTACAATTTTAAAGGTTTCAGTGGGTGGAATATCTCATTACATGAAAGATATAATTATCGAAAATTAAAGAAATCTAGAAGATAAATCTGCACTTAAATGTATACAGAAGACTTAAAAGAAGCCTTAATAAGCTAATTCACGAATGCACAACATTTTAAAAACCAATTTTCAGTACATGGGACCTGACGACAATCTAAATGGTTAACACGTAACAGCACACAATGTATACAGTAATAAATTATATAGAATATAGAATAATAGTGTTATATTATATATTTATAAATTATACATAAAGCTACATAATATATTCAAAATAACTAAAGTTATGATCGCTTTTTATTTCTTAATAAATTCAAATATAAAATAATGTATGCATTTAATAATTATTTTTTAAAGAGAAAAGTTTAAAAGAAAACGAAAAAAATTAAAAAAATTGAATGGGTTTGAATGAGGACCAAATATTTGATGTATATATAAAAAAACATTATAAAAGCAAATTCAATTAATTATAAGTTTTGAAAAGTAAAATACATACATAATAAAAAAAACAACAAGTATTACAATGAATAATAGTTTTTTTTTATCAAATGAATAATTTTACAGTGGTAGTATGGCACTTAAATCAAATAATACTTTTCTTTCAATAGAAAATTTTTTTTAAAATAAATATTAATGTTTCTTTTAAATTATTTCCTATTTATTAACTAATTTAAATTGTGTTTGATACTGATCTTATAAACGCATAAATCCATTAACAAATTGTATATTATTAATTATCTTTGTCGTGATAATACTCATACAGTTATACTATTACGTATTATTAATTTATTTACTATATACGTACATATTACATATTATGTTTACGCATGTTAATTTACATGTCTAAGCAGTATTAATAATTAATAATATGGAAAACATAAGTGTGTAAAACTCATTTGACGTATCTCAATAAACTTTTGTAATTTTGGTTTTGACTTTCATACAGAGCTAACAAAATTAGTACGGTACGATAATTTTGTCGAATTGGTGTATTATTCTTATTTATGTATTTAATTTTCATATTTTAAAGCGTAGCTACTCTAACTGAATTATGCGCTTCAACGGAGCCGGTATTAATATCAGCGTTAAAATATATACGAATCCGATCCTACTTAAATCAAAGAAGACATTATATTATAATATCGAGAAACTTTCTAGAACTCAGCGGAATAAATGGAGTAATTAACACCCATTGTGCTTAGTTAAAATCAGATTATCTCTTTTGATATCCATCCATTTGATAGCAGTCACTTATTATTATTGTTGTGAAAAAGTTCAAACTTCCCCCTCAAAACGTTTTGATGATATATAACTATTCGTCATCAGTACATTTTCAGCAGCCAAAAACACGGAGATTGTCTTTTGAAATATAATATTGATGTGAATTATGACGTGCCATGACCCCAAAAATACGTAGGTATTATTTATCTCAAATTTTACCAAAGACAATACAATACGAAACCGTAACATAACAATATTATTCCTATCTAATAGTATATCATAGTTGTTAGATATTATGTTCTGTTATAACCAACAATTGAAATCAAAAATAGCTCACTATGAGTATATTCCTTAGAGGTCCATGAAAGTTTAAGCGTCGATCAAGATAACAACTAACAAGTATTAATTACCGTATTATTTACACTCGTGGAAATTAGTTTATAGCTTAACGTCTTGTCAAACTTTGTATATTAATTGTACGTTCGATCAGCACAACAATATTAATTACTAAATTATGACTGCTCCATTCACTTATAAAATCTCGAACATTTTTCAAAACTTAGTAGTTAAAATACGATACATATTATCCTTACTCCGTTCAAAACGTCGAATAGAATTAAACTTTATAAATTAAAATTTGAGTAAATATAATTTGAAATTTTGATACCTACATTTCATTTCGATGAAAATGAATATTTTGATATTTTTGATAAATAAAAAAATATTTAGAATTTATTAAAAAAAAAAAAAAATTCTGTGATTGTTAGAGTCAAACATAAGTCTGTTTTTCAAATAGTAAAAATAGGTGATTAGTGTTCCACAAATAACGTTCAAATATCCTTGGAACGACTCCAATAGTATTAATTTTATTATTGTTAATAATCGTTAAGCAAGAAGATTAGTGATACTTATATTATATCACATGATTGTAATATGAACACCCATTTGCATTCATAGATAACGATGAAGACGGTTGATCGCGTGGTAAAAAGTCGGATCAGATTACCATGGTAACTGCGGTGACTGTTGGAGGGAGTGGAGTAAAATGTATTTTTAGGGGCGCGGATGTGGATAACCAAAATTTCTAAAAGACCGCAGTGGTTTCTTCGGGAACGGTAACGGCGTGTTAATTGACAACAAAACAATAGGGTTTATGGACAAGCGCGAGTTGTGGTGGTAGATACATATACATAGACGTGGTTTCTAGTGTTTCTATACACATTATATCTGTACAGTATATTTATTATATAATATATAAATACACAACATACGTTACATATATATACGTATAATTATATGTATATATATATATATATATATATATATATATATATATTATATCAACCGAAGTCTATATAATTATACGAGATAAGCGACGGCGGTTCTTGTAATGTTACAACCGCTATACCTCCGTCGTATTATCGTGGAGTGACTGTTTGAATAATGTCAAAACTTTAAGTTTGATTAACGAACAGAATTATTGCAGCCCCCGGAAGGTCAGGTGTATATGTACACATGATGGCATAGGAATACGACTGTGGCATATACCGACCGCAGTATAATACGCACGTACCCCGCAACGTGTGGAGGAATAGTCTTTACCGGGGATGAAATGGCGACTCGAGGTTAGTGATGCATAATTATTAATAGTAAGTAGATACATAGCTGTATATTATTAATAGTTATAAATACTCGACGAGGGTACGATTCAATAGAGGTACAATGGTAAGTAATATACTGTTTTAACTCTGTACGTATAAGAAGCGATAACCGATGACGACGCCTCTACACTATACTACAAAATATTATACCTTCTCAATGCTATCTACGCGATAAAACCTTATCGAGTGGTGTTAAGATTAAGTGAACAAGCCGGGTCACCCGTGATATACCGTAGCCGTATTTAATGTGGTCCATATAAGTATATCTGTCACGCGTGCTCATCACGAATCGTTTGATCTGATATAGAAAAACTTCTTCTGAGAATTTTGATTCGTGTATACTGCGTACGTGTGAATTTGATTGTTGAACAAAATAAAGTTTTCCAAATAAAAGCTCTTCTGTTTAACCTACTGACAAATCTGTTTTAAAGATTTTTCAATGAAAACTTTCAAACACCTGTATTACATCACGCCAAGAGAAACTGTCATTTATCTTATTTCCGTTTTAAAAACACTATTAGTTTGAGAAATTTATCATGAATACAGTTATAGGAATTCATTGCTGTAAAATTGTACTTGAATTGGATATTTTAAAGGCAAAAATGAATTTCTACCAATAATGCATTATTATTTATAATACGCTTTCTAATATGCACTTAAATATTGCGATTGCTGCACGTGTATCAATAATTAATATATATATAAATATACGTGCACTTTTCTTTAATATTTTGTATTAATTAATAAACTGTGATTTAAACCATAAAAAAATATACTATTAAGTAAATATACAAAATATAATAATTTTTATATAAATTAATTCATTACAAAATAAAATATAATAACTAATAAAAATATAAATAAAAAAACCTTAGAAAATAAAAAATTATTATTTATAATTTTTAAATTAAACTTTATCTATATAATTATTAGAATGAATTATTTTCATTATTTCTATATTATCCATAAATACTTGTTCAAATTGTAATACAAACTGTATTTTCATGTTAAGATGTAATAATTAATTTCTTAAATTATATATGAGTATACTGTATTCAAATACCTGATGAGCTTTTCTTAATTTATTAATTAACGTTGCATCAAACATCAATTTATCATTATTTAAAAATTACATAATTAATTACTAATCTTTGGATTTTTAATTATATACTAATTTTTTTTTCATCCAAAAATGAAACCTTTTGACTTTGAGAAAACACAATTTTTCATAACGAAAATTATGTTCTCAGTTTTCAAAGTCAAATTCATCATTTTTAATTAAATCTGAAAACTATTAGAAAATATTTAATATCAACCTCCTTAACTTTAACCAATGGTATAATGTTAACATAAAATCAAATTTAAATGTTCCATTACGATTATTAAATTATTCTTATGTGTAGAGATAAATAATTACAAAAGTTAATTTAATTGTTAACATTAATGTGATATATAATATTTTTAATTAATTAAATATAGTATTATAAAATACTCATCTATCAAACAATATATAATATATAATACGAAAAAATGTTCATTCAATAAAAACTACAATAATATTTGCATTCATATCATATATTTCTTGTTTGTGCTTGTGAATAAAAATATATAAATCAACTTATTATTGTAATAACAAACGTAGTATATTTTTATATTTTTATAACTATTAATGATTGATGAAAAGTAGTATTGTATAGGTGATCAATATGTATAGTAATAACAATACTCAAAATACTCGAAGAACTTTGAGTTTAATTATTCAAATATCCATTAGATTATTGAATCTCACATGCGTCGTAAAAATGCAATTACAAACTTAAACTTTGTTGTCGAGGAGGATTAATCCATTAGTACTGTTTTCGAGATTTGTTATTCACCTATATACTAATGCATACAGAAATACTATATAGATATTGTGTACTAATGATAATTAAAAGTTTTAACAATTTTTTTTTTTATATTATACACTTTAACATGCCGAAAATAATTATATGTCCTACATAATATTATTTTCGCGTTTTAGTGAATACAATTTATTTTCAAAATCAATATGATATCAGCTGAAAATAATTACACCAATGTAACATGTAAAAGTAAAAACTAAAACCTTCAATTTCCCATCATTTTGTTAACCTATTAATTATGAATATATACCATTGTTGAAATTTAATTAATGTGGTCGCAAATATATCCACCGTTGTATTTTTTAGGAGTATCATAATAGTTACCGTCGTTGAAAATATAAAATCACCACAACATTATTCTATCGAATTAAATGTTACATTCCTTTGATGTGACAGAAATCATTTTAAAAAGATCCCAATTCATCATATTGTATTATCTAGACCGCTGAATAAATAGGCATAACTGCATACACATCATGAGTTCATATACAATCAAACGCCAATAATGGGTCCACAGTAAGGAAGAAGAATACACACGTGAATCGGGTATTTGATCAAGATGTCTATAAAATGACCACCAGTGTAAGCGGATTGTGGTTGGTAAAACGAATGCTATATCTAAATCTGAAACCATTAGCTCTTTGAAAGCACGTAAGCCGATTTTTTAAAAAAAAAACACTATTTCCTGTATTTTCATACAACGGTTATCGGTATAGAGTCTTTATAGGTCACACCTATTTTGTTTTTTCCCTTTAACGATACCATTTCAGACGTAAATATTACTAACAAAACCTGCTCAGCCAAATACATAATAATGTATTACACGACTTTGAAAACTAAACTAAAATGTACAATTCAGGTAAACCTTTTAGACACATTTGCTGCATAAAATATTAACGAATCACCATATTAATTATTATGATTCATTACAAATTACAATATTTAGGTCCGACACTCGTCCTCTGCTTTTCGAAACATTAATTAGTATGTAACATGTATTAATGTATTTCCTTCCAATTCAACTCGGTATAATTTTTCAAACAACAGACAATAATAATATTATTCTACTTATAACATTTTAATTATTATTATTATATGGTTTGGATTTAACATATTTTTATAAATTATTTAAGGAATTTATTCAATATTAGTTTATCTGATTAAATTATGTCGATAATAAAAATAATAAAAATATGATTCATTGAGCATAGCTAATAATTTATTATTTTATTATTTCAAATATATAAATAAATTAATCAAAAATATTATTAAAATAACAAAATTCTGTTTAGTAAATTTCTAATAAATAATTCAAAATATCCAACTTTACATTCATGGGTTGATATTTATTATGAAAAATAAATTTAATTAATATATGTAATTATAATTTATAGTAAATTTTTATAAATTAATTAATTTGAAAATCATTTTTTATTTTAATGTATGTTATTACTAATCATATAATTTAATATTTAAGTAATTATTTAGGTACTAAAAAATTCATGATAGAAAATTACCAAAAAACAATGAAATTTTTTTTAAATATGGAATAAAAAGTACGAAATTATAAATTAATTTATTAAAATAAACCAATATTATTATAATTTGCTTTTAAAAATTGAAAAGCAGTAAATAATTCTAAATTAACTCTTATATTAAATAAAATTTGGGTTTTAAATTTGGGGAGAGGGCTATTATAATTTGCATGTATATACTATGTGTATGGTCCCAGACATATATAAGGTGGAAGGGGATATATATAAACCATATTGGGGATGCTATGATTGATTTTTGAGAAAACCTAGCTCCCGAAGCCCCTTTCAAATCGCGCTAATGATTAAATAATTAAATAAAAATTATTAATGTATAATCAAATTAAATTTTCTAAATTTATTGAAAATGTTAAAAAAAAGTATTAAGTGTACCTTTTTTGTAAACAACATAATAAATACTATTTGCTAGTTATATTACATAATATTCTGATAGCTGTGGTATACAATATTTTATTGGAAATTGTTCTACTTTTTTCTATTCAAGACAATAATAAGAATAAAAATATCTCTAATTTATATAATATTCTCAAGAATTATGGCCAATAATACTGTTGAGTAATATTTTAATTAAAATAACAATAGTAACAATGACTCGAAAACTGATGATGGACAGACATAGTATTAGCGTACCACATACGTTAAAAGTATTAACATCAGTCAGCAATATAGAATCCTGAGAAAACGTCCATCACTTTTAAATAATATCAATAATATTTATTATATATGGTATACCATTATTATCCAGTAACTTACGTTCATAATAAAAAAAAATTCTATATTTTATTATGCGATTTTTATATTTATAAAATAACCGTACTTTGCACGTAGGTACGTATAAAGTTTTCACTAGTTTTATAGTACAGAATACCCGCAGATTTAATCTTTTTTAATTTATTTTTGTATTTATTTCTTATGTACCTACTTAAATAATATTTAGTTTAAAAGAGTATATCGTAAAAAATAAAAAACAAATTCGACACTCTTTTTTTAGAAAGCCCGAACGACTTTTTCAAATTAATTTTAATTTTCAATAATAATAAATTCAGAAAACTTTTAATTCATTTTATTATACAATTGCTTTAATAACAATTTCTGCACTTCTCATATTAATGCCTTCATTTTGATGATTTAATTACCATATCATATTAATTATTTACAGAATACCCATATAATTTTTGTTTCCCCGAAACAATAAATTGTAAAAAGCTTATAATAAAGATGTTAGAAAAAGCAATTTGATTAACTTTTATTCTCTCTTAAACTTAAGTTATTTTCTTAAAATGAAAAAATTAAAAGATTAATTTTGTTTTAAATTTGTTATAAAAATATAAACTAATAAAAATCAGTAAAAACACGTTTTGTTTTTAAAATTTAAATTTGAAAGAAAACAAAATAATATTGTGTAGATAACATCAATGAATTAAAATTATATTTAATATAGATAACATGAAGACGTCACTTAGGTGACGATAATTAACGCATTTTTAATATTGAAGTGTTTTAATAAAAACTATTCTCTACGCTATAAGGATAATAGTTATTAGTCTTTTTTTTATTAACGGAAAACCTCTTTTGCTATTCTTGCAGCCAATATCGTTCACAATGTGGCAAGGCGTGAGTGATAGATTCAGAGGGGTGACTTTCATTTAGAAACTGGAAAATTTGACGATACAGAAAGGAAAACTGTAAAAAGTAGACCATCTTAGATTTTTCCTCAAAATATAAACTAAACTAAGATCGTTATAAAAATGATTAATATAATATATCATTGAAGTAAAAACATGTTCTTAATTAAAAATATTCAACGTTTCACTTATTATATATGTTACATTTTACTAATATGAATAATTGCATGAATGCATATTAAAGTATTTTATTGGTTACTCTCTAAAATCGTAATATAAATTATATTTAAAATTTCTTCTTAGTAAAGACCGATAGAAAGTTCCTACCAATCGTATAATATGATACTTATAAATATTATTAATATAAAAATATAGCTAACCATTATATATGAATGATGACTATGCAACAATTGTAGGCTTTTAAATTATTGTTATTTTAATACTTTTACAATAATACCACCAATATAGAAATATTGACACATAAAAATTGTAAAAATATTGTTAGATGTTTATATAAGTGTTTAGAAATATTTGTTTGAAGTTTATTATATTTTAATAATAACTATTATTTATCGCACTTAATTTTGGTAAAAGGTAACGAAATTGTATTACAAGTTACTGGTTAAAGTAGAACGTTTTATTAATTCATAATATAATATTTCATATTAAAAAAACTTAAATATTAATTATGAATATAATATAAACCAATTTTTATAAAAATATCAATAAATATTTGATTTATAATAATAATCAAAATTAATTAAAAAAAAAAAAGTAAAGGATTTTTTATAGCTTGTAAATTTTCATAAGCAATATAATTACTTAATTATTAATTGTTAACACCAACTTATTTAAAATTGATAAATTATACATTCAATAAAAATATGAGCTATAAAAACTGGCGATTTGTTGTATTCAATAATACAATAATAATGAATACTGTTTTTTTTATTATTGTTCAGAATTTTTATTTTTTATATAAAATAATATTAAACAACCTTTATAATATGAATAAATTATTTTAGTTTCAAATAAAAACAATGAAAGTTATATTAGATGACTTTAAAGCTATTCGCATCAGACTTCTAATCAAATATAACTTTATTTTGAAACTTGAATGAACATTTTGAGGTAAAAGTTTCAGAACTTTGTGTAACCTATCAAAAAAATATCATCTGTCTTTATAGATATTTTTTTATATATTAATCATGTATTATATAAATAAAAATAATTTTAGTATCTAATTCATAAATATTAAAAAATGTGTATAACGTAAAAGTAAATAAAACAATTATTAATAATCCCTTATTTATAATCAACAATATGATATAGTAAATATAATATTCAATATTTTCTCGTAAATATGCAGTTGAGTTACTTAATCTTTATTTTAGAATGTTGTATTATATTTAAAATGATTTGATTAAAATAAATTGATTAAGAAAATTAGAAGTAATTGATATTTAACTACTAAATAGTGCATCACATTTATGGCTTATTTAGTTTTTACAAGGACAAGGTATCGCATTATCATTTAAGTTAGGTTAGGTTACAAATCTAAATTTTAAGTTACCATACTAATTATTTAAAATTATAATAATATTATGTTAAGATCCCTTGAAAAATTACAGAAAAAAATTGTGTTTCTCTTTTGAAAAAAAAATTTTGTATCATAACAGGATACTGTTTATGAAGTTAAAACTTATCAAAAATTTTAATATATCGTCTAAGAATATAATATTTTATATAATTCCAAAAATTATGATTTTAATTAATTAATTATTAATAGAAAAAATAGGAATGAGAATGTTCGGCATCTTATGTACTACAATTTAGAAAAAAATATATATTAAGAATTCCAAAAAAAAGTTAATTGAATATGATTGCAAAAAAAACTCAATTTAAAATTAAATTGATAAATTTTTAATAAAAACAAATTTAATAATATTTTTAAGCATTTATGAAAACAATTTTCATTGATATCGTATTAATATAATTAAAATATACTTCGTATATGTTCAATTATATTATTAATCAAATAAAAACCATATCATTGGATAGAGTCAAAATATTCCAACGTCAAGAATGCCTACATAATGTGTAATACATATATATTAAATAGACGTCTACCATTATAAATATAATTTCAAAAATAAACAATTATATTTTCTAGCAAACAAACTGTGATGATTCGAAGTGCTTGTTTATTCAATTAATTAATTTTAGTCTTTAGATCTATTTAAGGTGTGGTTGTTCACATCAAACATATTTAAACGTACTACTGTGTTTTTTTTTAATGTATAAACAACGACTTCGGATCTAGGCGCAAGATTCCCTCGATACATTACAACGCCTCGGGTACAAGCTTTATACTCCCTAGTAGTATGACAGCCGTCTTTATTTACTCTTCCGTTAAGTCGGTTCATTACTTAAAAAGCAGCTGTCATAAATTGATATATATATATACATATCACGAATTATACAAACAACAAAAGACTACCTCGACGAAAACAAACACCATATTATAGTCAATATTATTACGATGATGTGACAACTGCGTTATTATAATTTTAGAATATTGCAGTACATCCTAACCGGAAGAATTCTTCCTGACCCATCTTTAAGATAGATGTATTTTTGAAATTATTAATAAACAGATGGCGTTTAAAGAAAATATGATATCATGTTTTATATTTTATATGTAAAGAGTATTATATATCTTATTATATTAAAACCATTATTGAATTATTTCAATGTCTAAGTGTTATAATTTATATAATACTAACTTTTACGAAATATACCTATCATTTTTTTACCGTTATTAGGTCTTAAATGTTTGGAAAACTAATAAAGCAAAAAGATCACTGTTCTTGGTATAATGGTCAGCACTGGAATTAAGGGGGGCAATCCAGGGCACATGTCCTGGGTGCTGGGCACTAGCCACTAATTATAGATTTGCGTAAATTTCAAATAATATGAAATGATAAATTAATTAACCTACTAAATTACAATTTACTCATTCATTTTTAACGCATATTTTTACTATATTTACATTTTTTTCAATGTAAATTGAATGCTTTATATCAGATTATTACAACACAAGTATCATTATTTTATATTTTATTAAGAATAAACATTCCCATAACATATATATTATACATATTAAATATTTCGTATATGCTTTTAATAGTAAAAATATTGAATATCAACTATTATACTTGGAAATTGCCTTGAATTTTTTTTTTAGTAACTATTAGGGCTAATATTATTATATTCCGGGTGTGGCATAATTTGTAGATCCAGCAATGACAATGATAAAGCAGTTTTTGTTATTGAAAATACGTTACAGTTAGAGCACTAAAAGTATGCTTAAAAATTAATAGAATGAAATGAAATTTTTATTGAAATTTATAAGTTATGGAATATCAGTAGTTTTTCAAAAGAAGTATACAAATTTCTTAATAAAATAATTTATTGACCCCATAATTTGAACAATTAATAATTTTTTAAGCACGTGTAAATAATAACACTATTTTTTATTGGTAATCTTATTATTTTTGTAAACTAGAAAAATAACAAAAAGTACTGGTCTGAGAATAATTTTAAGATTACAGTGATAATTATTTAATATAATAACTTATAATTTACAATTTAATTATAGATTATAAGTAACTGTAAAAATATTACCATTCATTTAAGTAGTATACTAAAATTAGTGCCAACAAACAAAAAATAAAAAAAATACGTATTTCTAATTTAAATTATTATTAGTCATATTATTATATGTAACATAGTATAAATTATTATATAGTTGAGCCGATACGTTTACAGACCTTATAAAACCAACAAATTTTAGTATAAAGTTAAAGTAGAATTTAAAATATAGAATTTAAACTTAATATTGAGAATTAATTTTGAATATTAATGTGCGTTTGATCTACTACGATATAAAAAATGCAAAAAAAATTAATGATATGTATATTATGTTCATTATTATATTAAATATCAAAGTATAAATTTTGGATTTTCAAAACAGTTGATTTAACATTAAACACTCATTACATTGAAAAATATAAACGTTTATGAAAATACTTTTTCACATAGTTTCAAGTGATTAAAAAATAACACCGTTGTAAATTATATTTTTTATTGTGATAATTTATTAATAAGTTATTAAATTTTTCTAATGAAAACATACATTTTTTATTTCATACTTTAAACCAGAATATTTGTCTGGGGATCTTAAATGAATAAAAATTAGATTTTGAATAACGATTAATTTGATAAAAGTACTTAAGCTTAGATAGATCAGTAAGTACACGAAAATTAGTAGAGTACCTTTTTGACACGCTTGATTAAGCGAAGTTATACTGTAAATCAAAATTATTAAATTTTAAAAACTTATTTTTAAATAATTATAAGCAAATTTTCAAATATTAGAAATACTTTGTAGAAAATTTTACATAATAGGTGGAACAACTTTACGCACGTCAGCACTCCGCTCATTTTAATTTAAAAGTTTTAACAAATTAACAACTAATTCAAAATTTAATTATGATACATTAAAATATAGTTTTCGAAAAATATTCCATTTCAGAGTATACAACTAAACATAATTTTTGTAGTTTCAAAAATTAAAAACTTAAAATATTATTATGATGTAAAATGATTTTATTTCGACCAAAACTAAGATAATCGTAAAAACCGTATATTAGTAAGTCTTTTCAATATGTATATAATAATTTATTCTTTTCTTATATACATATTATAAATATATTTAAAAAAAAAATTGATGATTTTCACCTTATTGGCCATGCCAGCAAGGATATTTTAAAATAATACCTAAAACAATAAAAATTTTAAAAATTAATTTTTTAATCATTTAGACTTTACCAGAAAATGAGTATTTACTGTTTAAGAATCATTCTTTAAATTCCTATTTATTATATACATAGTTGAAAAAAAAATGTCGCTGGGTGTAGCATCGTCATTGCAACTAGGACATTCACTGCATTATTCGTATGGGGCACACTGTGTTTAATCTCGCAGATTAAAAGTGTCCTTGCCAGTTTACCCTCTGTTTGCACATGAAATAAAATCGTTTCGAGATTCCTCTTCAGAAATGCCCGTATACTCTTACAGATCAAACAAAATGTGGATTTTAATCAATCTAACGGTAGGGAAACATGATGGTAAACTGGACAGCAGGCTTGGAAAAGAAATATAATGGAGGTATAAATTTCGGTTATGTAGTGCGTTAACGGCTGTTCCTTGAACGGACAAGAGACGATTACACTGTTTGAAGGTGATATCAATTATTTATTTAGGTGCAATAATAGTTTTTTTTTATACAATTAAATAAAACATCTACAAGCTATGAATCATGCAACTAAAAATTAATTCAATACGTATAACAAAATTAAGTAATTATATATACGTATATTTATTTTAATAATAATATTATTAATAACATTAGTTATTTGTAAAAAATTTAGAATTATTTAGTATTAATTTTTTTGTTGTATATTATTTTTATTGTATATTAAGTAACACATAATATATTAATTATAGTATTACCCACCATCTATGTCAAACATGAAATCATAAATGTGCTCGTTAACGATTATATTTTCCCATTACCTATCTTAAAAAATTCCGACAAATAAAGCAATATTACCGTACGTAAATTAAACGTTAGTTACGTCATAAGTTCATATTAAACGTAGTATAAACTTATGAGACAATTTATTTCGTTTATTCTCTAATATATCCAATAAATAAGTAGTTAGATTTAAAATTAAAGTATGGCATATGAATAAATTATATTAAAAAAATGTATCAGTTTATTTTGTATAATAAATCATATAGTTAATCAAATATTTAATTCATTAACGATACAAAATTTAAAATAAAAATCACAATATTAATTGTAATTGATATAATAAACAATTATGTATTTAATCCTTCACAAGACTATTTCACAATATTATTATCGTTAAATGCCTTTAATTGGCTATGTTTAATTTTTATAATCATCTTTTTATGTATAGAAATGAGAGAATTAAAATATTTTAACCTATTCTAATTATTCTGGATAAATATTAATAATATTTATATTTTATGACAATTTAATTGTGAGTATCTGATTATTACAACTTTGGTCAACACATATAATTATATCTATTACCTAATCAAAAATCAATACATCAGCAATTGTATTTTTAAATTAAATATCATAAAAAGTATAAGTATTTTGTTTTAAATTATAGGTATGCCTTATTTAAATTTACAAGAATTACAATTTATATTGTTTAAATAATTATTAATAAAAAAAAATTCTATTTTAGTGGTTTAATATAATAATATAACTATTAACTAATGTAGTATAACAAATTTAAATTAATTTAATATTTTCAATACATAAATAAAATCTTTAATGATTAATATTATACTGAATATGAAAAATTAGAATCATAAATTATCAGAATAATGTGCTTTGAACGTTTATTAATAAAATTAGACGGTTGGTGTATCTAAGAATTAAAACAGATGAATTTCATTGTGTTTTGTAACCAATAAACTTTCATCATAATAACAAAATCCTATCGTAAACTTAAATTGGCATGCAATGAGGGTTCAATGTGTTGATATGCTTTGCTATAATATTGAACAAAACTTTGGTTATGTATACGTTTTAACTAAATTGTAAAACTTTGGACTACTATATAAAGTATCTATGACATTAGAAAACTTGTATACTTTAAAAATATGTAAATATAAGCACAAAATACTACGTTATATGTTTTTACAGGTTTTATTAAATAAAATATTCTTTGCGTAAAAAAAAAAACTATTCATAATTTGGTATTTTCTAAAATTTAAAATCAAAATGAAGAATTATATTGGAAATGTAATAATAATAATAAGCTAAACTTATAAGATTTAACAATATAATGTAAATTAACTTCAATTAAAATGATAATAAACTTAATTTAACACATTTTTAGATTATAAAAATACCAAATGTAATAAAAATTACTATTATCACGTGTAATATAAAAATGAAAAACTTTTCAACTTAAAGTTTAAATTTAGTTTTTGAAGTAGTAGGTGCATACAAATAAAATATATATAATATAAAATCTTATAAATTATAAACTCATTCAGATAAAAAGTGTCTTGTAATAAATATCAACCCAAAGTTAGTTCTAACTTAAGATTCTTTTTTCGAGTAAAATACTTAGTAATTTCTTATAATGTGTAAGATAATTGTTTTAAAAACATTTAAAATTATTCTATTGATATTTAAATATTAATTTAGTATATATTTTGAAGACAATTTATTTACGCGTTATATCATTAATTATATTATAAACAATGGTTATTTAAAGTGATATATTTATGTTTGTAAACTATTGAAATGAGAATAAAAAAACTGAAGTATTCTAACATACATTTACAATGAGCATTATCGACTTTTACATTAAATAATATTATAGTTAAAGAACAGTTTTTTCTTTTTTTATTATTGTCGCACATAAAAAGGTAAATATTTTTTGAATTTTTTTAACTAATTGTAATATATCATAATTTTAAAATGCTTATTTATTTTAAACTATGTTTTATACTCGAAAACAACACATCAAATATAAATACAGACATCAGTGACATCAACTACCTAATGGTTAACATAAAATAAGCAAAAATAATAGTCATAAACGTGAAAATGTTTAAGGAAGAAAAATCCAAAATTATTCCTTGATTCCTTGTATAAGTTAATTATCATTATAATTTATTTATTATTAATGTATATATATCAAAATTCACAAATAAAACTATAAATTAAAACAATATTTCCTATTAGTTTATTTAGAACTATTTACAATATTGAATATAATTTTTAAAAATAATAATATTGTGTGTGTGTGTGTGTGTGTGTGTGTGTGTGTGTGTGTGTGTGTGTGTGTGTGTGTGTGTGTGTGTGTGTGTGTGTGTGTGTGTGTGAAAATCAATAATCGACTTTGAAGGTGGTTACTGATAAAAAAATCGGATCTAATTGCTAGGTTAGGATGGCCAGGCGGGATAAAAGTAAGTAAATGAGTATATTATTATATAGTATCTACTGTACGTTAGGTGTCGAGTGGGTAACTGTAATTTATGTATTAAATTTAAATTCGACGTCTAAGCTGTCTGTCTACTTATATCGCTACAGTATTTATGTTTTACTATATAGATATATTAATTAAGATATTAGCGATTTATTTTATTATTAGTATTACGATAGGTTGATTTAATTTTTTCAAAAGTATTATATTTATTATATTATAAGTACTTAATTATTATCATAATATATACATATATATAGTATACACACTTGTACCATATTACATTACTGTTGTTAACTTTTGAGTTGATAATATCTAGCTGTAAATACTTAAAACGGTATGAATAGATTATATATAATAAGTACAAATACAAATACAAATTTCTTAAAATTAATATAGATATACTTTGAAAATGTCATTGTGTATAATACAATGCATGATTAACAATATGAATATTTTAAATATATTAGTATGAATTGTATAAAAAAGTTTCTGAAGTACAATCAGTTTGATTTTAAATAGATTTGATAATGTAATATTAGATAATAATAAATTATTGAAACCTTAATCTAATTAATGGAAGCGACGGATTACTACTGTTGAGGTTGTTGGAATCAAGTTTTTATCATGGGGAAAAAGATTAAGAAATTTCTAGTTACGTGATATTACAGTAGACAGTAAAAAAAATAAAATCGAATTATTTCAAATTGACTTCACGGAAAGAACAATCCCGCCTTGTAGAATAGTCGAATTTTGATTTTGAATCTTTTTTTTTACGTATGAAAGATGAAAACTTTATTTAAGTCATATTGGACACTGATTTTTAAATTTACTAAAAGTAACACCAGAAAATACAGTATAAAATACTTGGCAATTTGTGATTGTTTATTTATACTTTTATTAAAATTTATGAAAATACTTTTTTTGAAATTAGAGACCAATGCGATCTGTATAAAGTTTTTATTTTTTAAATAAAAAAATTGACTCTTTCACATGGTGTGAGTTTTTCTTATAAAAGGTAAGTTTTGTATTAAAAAATACGTGAGGTTCTAAACATTAATTAGCAATATACTTAGATTGTGTTCTTGTAATAACCAAGTTTTAATTTATTTTTTTAAGTATGCCGGGGTGGTTATATTATGGATAGGAGTTTTACCTTTTCCACTATACAAAACTATTTAATTAAATCAGAATTGTCGCATTGCCAAATTATTGTCAGCAATTTCATTCCAGATTCAACAAATTATTTAGTATGCATCTGTATTTTCTTTCATATGGACGATAAGTTAAATTAATATTATTTTAGTTATTTATGTATTGGTAAAATAAATTACAATATTATTGTATAATTAGTTAAGACCCGTATCCTCTCCTTCAAATTATTTATGTTTATACAACTATATAGATTATGGTCATTTTCAATAGTAGAATAATTATATAAGAAGCTAAAAATATAAATTATTTCCTTATTTCATATCTCTCAAAATTTAATTATCCTAATATCATTTTTTTTTTTTTATATATGAAGCAAATTTTATACTCTAAATGTATCATATTTTAATAGTAGAAAATCACTAAAATTATTCTATGCTATTCACATTTAATATGTCGTATCAACATCATCAATATTCCCCAACATATAATTGTTATGAAATTTTTTATTTTTTTTAAATACCTGAAACATGAAATCAAAATATAAAGATAAATGTTTGGAGTGCGATGGTATCTTTATTCCTACCCGTCCGTTTCCTATTACACATTCGATGAATTTCACTGTTAAAAACTTAATCGTGAAAATATTATTAATCATAACAATTAAACCGTTGGTTAATAATAGTAAATTAAGTATAATTTGGTAAATTAATTCGTAGGTTTCTATTTAATATTATGAAGTTTGATATCCAAGCTTGGTTAAATTATATTTATATTTTTTCTCGTTATTATATTTATAATAATTAGTCTTATATTTATATTGAATAATAACATCTATGTAACATTTACTCAATTTAAGATAGACGTTTCTAGGAAGTTTTATCATAGAATCTTAGAAATTTTTATATGATACATGTTATATTTACGTTGATACAACTCATAAGAAACGTCATCAAATATGGATAACGGCAGTTACCACAAAATCGGTGTAATAGTAACAATCGACGTAATGTTACAAGTTACTTTGAAACTCTTTTGAAACCTTTAAATGACGTAATATTGTATAGTAAGTAAAATTATGTACTTCTTGGTATTCAGAATTAATAACTAATAACTATATTATTCTTAAAAAAAAAAAACCCTTTCAACATCAGATCAGTGGTATTAGATTGTAGACTTATATATTCGTATAATAGGCATACAATGAAATTATTGAAAAGGAATATTCCCAGTCTACTTTTATATATTATAAAATAAATAGTCACGTCTCTTGATTTATGTATTTTTTACATAAGTATAATACGTATAATAGATTATAATACAACGATGAATATTTTTTTCTTTCTGTATTCACTTTTTGGAGCAGAAAAATATTTTTAAAAATGGGATGGTTTCTAGTATCAAAGTGGACCTAGATTGTACTTTGTGGGGTTATAAGTAAAAAAAAAATCCCAATAATAAGGAAAAACGAGAATTACTACACAAATCCAATTTTTGAAAAAACCAATTTTGCTGTTTTGATGTAACTTGAAAATGAATTACTGTAGATACTTAACTTTTTACCATATTATGTTAATTTAAGATCAGATTTTCAAAATATTTCGATTCTTTTTGAGCTATAAATAAGAACGAGAAATTTTCAAGTTTTTAATTTTTTTTTTCAATAAATGTAATAACAAAAAATTATTTGGTGATTAGAAATATTTCTCACAAGTCTTTAATTTCTCAATTAAAAAATATCAAAAATCTATAGTCACAGTTTTTTTTATAAACGTTTAAAGTTTGAAGTTTTTAACTCTAACAAAATTCATCAAAATCTTAAAAATGTATAAATTAGGTACTTCGTAGTTTGAAATTCCTAAAACATTTTGTTTTCATACTGAAGATTTAAAAATGCAATATAAGATTTTTTATGAAAACTTATATATAAAACAAAATTCTACCGGATAATTAAATTTATTTTTCATACGTATTCCAAATTCAAATTTTTACAACATTCGATTATCACTCGTAAAATTAGAAACTATTTCATCTTAAATAATTCTTGATATTTTGTTGTTTCAAAAAATAAAAAAAGAACGACAGATACTTAGAATTTTTATAAAATGTTTATATTATTTGATAACACATCAAAAAAAATTTTTAAACCTTTTTATGCTACTTATAGATTTAAAAAATTTACATTTTTTATAGTTTTTTTTTCTATTAATGTTTCTATAAAATTTTTATATCTTAATTAGTTTTAAAATTTGAATACAAGATTCTATACAAATAGTACATGCTGAAATCATAAAATCCAAGAAGTATAAAAACAATTATTTTTTATAGACATTTAAAGTTCGAATTTGGATAAAATAGGTACTGTTATTTAAAATTTTAAACAAAGAAAAACGTTAATTATTTTGTTTTAATTTACATACATTATTCGTGGAAACTTTATGTTTATGTATTTTATATTATTGTCAATTTTACTAAACATAATAACATTTTCAATCTTTTTTAAAATATTATTTAGTTATAGGTAAGTTCAATATCAATCATCAATCTATTTTTTCTATTTTATGGTATATACAGAAAAATAATGTTATTAATTTTTAAGTTATACATAAAAGATTGATAAAATGTGGTATAATTATATTATATTATTATAATAGTTAAATGTTAATAATATTATAAATGCAATAATTTTAGAAAAAAATTATAGTTTTATCAACTTTCTGTAATTCTGGAAGTAAAATAAATTATTTTAGTAGCTATGTACATAAAAAAAAAATATATGAAATGTAGTTTGTGATATAGGTTGAAAGATTGATTTCGATTAGAATCATTTTTCATAACAATTATAGATTATTGAATTCAAATTTAACACACCTATATAATAATGTGACAATCATTACACCTAATGTACAGAAACATTTTTTTTTAATTGTGATGGACGCCTAGGTGCATATTTTCAATTATACATTTATTATATATTTATTTATTTTTTAAATTCAAATACAGTAAAATTTTTAATATTTAAATATAATACATTATTATTTATTCTTAAAACGCATAAATTATAATTTGTCAACACAGTTTCTGTATGATTCCTGTGAATCCCTGTAGTTAAAATTTGTACTTAAATAACGAATTTCTAGAAGGAATTAAACGAATTAATTGATAATAAATAATGTCTTTATGATAAAAATAATATAAATGAAATAAGTACCTTGAGTACTTTTTAGTTGTACTCTTATGATTTTAATTTGTCAATAAAACATAGTAAATTAATTAAATATTAAAGTTATTTATAATACAATAAAATAAGTATTATAATGTTAAAACTATATAAACTCGAATGATGTCTTGGAAAAATAATCTATTATTAATAATTTTTTATTATTCTATGTTAATGTTATTTTCTTGTTAAATACCCAGTATAACTCATTAGAAACGATAAAATATAATAATAAAATCAGCTATCAATTTTTTTTTTATTTTTATGTTAGATGAGATTTTTAGCTAAGAGCTATTTTTATCTTGACGATTACAATTAGGTAAGAGGAAACGGCGAGCGTGTTGTTCTCAAATTCCCAGTTGGTCACCCATCCAGAAACTATAGCAACTAGCTAGTTTAACACTAGCTTTATCAGAAAACTGATGCGTCCACTTTACTACGCTAAAACATGTGTATAATATTTTTTATTTTGATAACTAAATATTTTATATAATATACTTGTACTTCAGAGAAAAATATCTAAATTAAAAATAGACTTTTATTTTTTTAAAACTACTAAATACAACTATGTACATTTTAAACAACAACACACTTTTAAAGTTAATATTTATTACCTTATTTTTATGTGTTTAACTGACAGCTGTGGAGAATCTATATGAAAAATAACATATATTACCTACTTGTATATACTGTAGGACTGTAATATATAGCTAACAATGTATACAAAAAAATTGTGTATTTTCTACAATAGGTATATTTTGATTTGTTTAGATAATTATATTTAAAATTTATATACCTTAATTAAATCATTTTTCATACATTTTCCATATAAATACTACCAGTGTATTTTTAAATACGTGTAAAGTTTATTTGTACAGAAGTATATTGATGAATTATGTACAATAATTATTGTAATATAAAAATTATCCAATAAAAACAAAGCCAGATATATATGATAATATAATATAAAATATAAGTACATGTATACATAAAAGCTCAAATATATGTTATTGTTTTATTAAGCTTTTCTAACGGTTCACATCAAAACCTGTTTTATAAATGTTAATAAATATTGAATAAAAGTAAAATAATAACAATTAAAATTGTTCTTTTTTAAAGAGATTATTAATAGATACTATGCAATAAAATTACTTATGTAACCTATTTTATACATTTATATACGTAAATATTATTTATAAACAAAATATGATTGAAGTTTATTTACCTATAAATGTAAGTAATCTAAACTATTTAAAATGATCATAACCATTAGGTTAAAAAAGTATTATTTCACAAGTTCACCATACAAATTTAATAGAGAAAATACATATGTAAAAAACATTTTAATGAATATTATAAGACATATTTTTTTTATACAAAATATTTTATTATTTATTGTTTTTCACAAAAATAATTTAATTTGTAAAAAGATTAATCATCAAAATGGTAACTTCTAAATTAAATAGCGAACCTATATTTATAATTGAAATTTCAAATCATGGTTTTTAAATATTCTACAGTTAATTACATATTCAAGTCGTAATTTAACACTAAAACTTTTTTTAAATGCTTACTTTTAACTTCTAATAAAAATAACCTCGTTTGTTTAACAAATATAGACAAAATTATACCAGTCCAAAAACTTTTTGTTTAGTGAATTTACTTTAATATAAATTTAATTATTACTGTAATAATTTCTATAGTTACTATAGCTACACAAATAAGAATCAGCAATAAAATTCAAATATAGTTTATAATTTATTTACTTACCATTTTGTTTTGTTCAAAAATAAATTGATTATAATTTAACAGGACACTAAAAAATAAAAATAAATAATAATTAAAATTGAATACATCATATTACACAATATTAAATAAATATATTACATATATATTACAACGATATAACATAATATCGATATTATTTTAAGTGTTTTTGTTCATTGCGAAGTGTACAGTGTACACAAATAATAAGTTAGTTTGATAGAATCTTCAAAATTAATTCTAAAAATATAATAATTTTGAAAGTTTTGAAACCATAATGTTAACGAATTAAAAGTAAATATTTTTCCAAAGTTTGATGATACTTTACTTTCTATATCTATGTAGAAGTAGAAGTATCGTTAACTTGTTAAATAAAATTGATTAAATTATACATTGCCTTACTATGCGAGTTACGTAAACATAAATTAAATGGTCTTTAAAATATATCAGATCATATTTGTAATAAATTGATATTTCAATAAAACTGTTTGATTTATAATCATGGCTATACCTAGGTCAACTATTTACCAAATCAGTCGTCAATTTGGTTTTCATAAAATATAATTATACACCAAAATTAAATAAATCAATACAACTTTAAACGATTTAAAAGTTCTGTTGATTATATAAATATTTTATAAACATTAATTCAAAAAATTATATATTTTGTAGTATATCAATAAAATAAATTGAATTCTAAGTAAAACAAACCAACTACAATATATATTAATTTTCGATGAGAAAATATATAATTATATTAAATCTGAAATAACTTATTAATAGTATACAATTCTTAAGAAAAGCCATTTTTCAATTGGCACTTCTTACTTAAATTAGATACTAATTATTTGGTTGAAATAATCAGAGGAGGTTTAAAGGGGTGAGTTCTATAGACTCAAATAGACTGATCAAAATCGAATCAAGTCCCCAATAACCAGATAATCGAATATTATACAGGAATAACGACTAACAGATTTTATAAAATGTATATGATTTTATATTCCAAAATAAAAGTTCTTAAAAGAGAGGCAAACTGAATATTTTTTTCCTGGGGGAAAAAATATCTTTGATCCAACCTGAGAGATAATATAACATAATTATAGGTACTTGATATTTTTCATTTACAGTTACTAAATAGTCAAGAATACACAACAAATAAACCTAATTAAATGCAATAATGAATATATTATGATTATTGTGAAGTGATGTATGGTATTTTTTATGTTTTATATATAAAAATGAAAATTGTGTCATTTTGTTAACATAATATACAATATGCACCATAGAAAAATTATTATTGATTAGACTATTAGGGAGACTAATTGTATATTACCTATATCATGATTTTAGATTAAAAATATTTAGAAGTAATATTAAAATATCAATGCTTAAACACTAAATAATTTAGCAAAACTACTACTTGCTACTACTTATCACTTCGCCAAAAAGTTCAAAACCACCAAAATCCAGTAATTAATCTCCTTTCCCCTCATATTATTCCCAATAAGTAATAACCCTAACAGACAACTAAAAATATGCCTAAAGATTTATAGATACCTATAACTTTAGTCTATAGATATAGACTCAAACCATGAGTCGTTATTATATTTTTAGTGGGTTGCATTATATTTTTAAATAATACATTTTTTAATCATCTATTACTTTTTTTAAAGTAAAAAAGCAAAAAAAAAGTTATTCATTGATATTTTGGGTCACCAAATTTTAAAAATTTTCAAAAATGGGTCATACCATAAAAATGTTGTGAACCCCTGATATAAACTATAGTCCCTGCCCAAATTAACGTATGGGACAGCATTACTGGACGCTTACTCCTATTTCATTTTGCTATTATACCTTCGTTATCACTAAAATAACTTATTATACATATATTTGTACAGATCATATTTTTAATAAAACTAAAAAATAAATAACTTATGAGCATAATGTAACTACACAAACTCAATGTTCTAGCTATTTTTTTATCTTTGCCCAATATCAATTATGCTTACAACAATAAAATGTTATTTATCTAATCTTTTTAGTTAATATGTTGACGACGTTTTTAACACTATTACAAGGTTTTGACACCCTATCTCAATATGTATTAAATCAAACCTCTGTGTGACAGGTCTTAAAGTGTGTAGACGTTTTATTTTTGTTATGGGTATTATATAGAGTATCAAACACTGGGTTGAATGAACCTCTGATAAGAGAAGACGAGTCGATAAGATAACCTCCATATATCAAACAAAAAGGTTATCATCATTCACAGCATTTTCTATATCTAGAGTTTGTATCCACGCGACGACGACGTGTGGCTGCGATTAACGGTAGCAACAACTGCTCTGAAGATCGTCAACAAAAACCTCGTCAACTTGCGTTATTTTTTGAAAAAATGTCATTTTATTCCTTCTCGTTTTGCAGATACGCTTCGTCAAACTAAAAGCATGACTTTTACTATAGTTTACGAGTACGTGTGTGTTTACAGACGTGACGAGGCTAAGAGGAGTGCGAGAAAAAAACCACACACGTGATTGGCTCTTTTTCCTCTCCTGCAATATCCACTGTACCACAACAACTCGCATCAGACTGTTCGGCTCAATATCAAACTCTATTGTCGAGGACAGGGAGATGAACGAGACGGGATTTCAATCTCTACGTGAGTTGTAGAAAAATTTAACGTCGCCTATAACCGTCACCACAGCCGGTCTTATATATTACATATAGTATATACCTATGAGGAGCGCGTACCCCCAAAACCTTTCGTACGACTTCGATGAACGGCCAATGGAGCTAATGGCATTATCGACAAATGTGAAGAGGGTGGTTCATACGTCATCGTTATTTATTTTTTCTCTCTTTTCCTCTGTATTGTCGGACTATTGCAACCATTATTACTATTGTCGCAGATTTTCCTGATCTCGTGCTTTTAAACCCAATGGTCTTTGCCTGCCATTACCACCGACACTACCATAACTGAATACATAAGTTGGTATACCGTACCGCATGCATCAGACTATATGTGCTTCGGCAACCGTAAAAAACATAACGCCCACTTATTTTATTATTCGAAAAAGAACATAATGCACTAAACTGTAATCTATTTTACGACAGATGGAATTAAGTTTAATGGTTCAGAGCTTATTTTGGAATGAAATTCAATGTAAAATACATAACATTGAATATTATTATTAAACAAGAAATACAATTAAATAATTTTTACATAAATTAGTAAAAAAAAAATTATTTCCATTACAAGTATTGAAGAGTCTATGTAATTTAACAGTTTATTGTAATCAAATAAAACAATAATGAAGCACATACATTTTGTATGCAGTTTTTAAATACATCCAATATATTATTTATATTAAGATATTTTCATCAAAAAAGTTTATTAAAATAAAACAAAATTAAAGTTAATTGTATATAAAAAAACTTATTATCGTCTGTTACATAATTCTACTTAAATAGAATAATGCATTACTATTTGAAGATTATCGTTCTAAAAAAAAAGAAAAAATACGTTGGGTTCTATATATTTATGTGGTCTCTCTTCTCGTATGATATCATTGTTATTTTAGCATAATATTAAATGTATATATGATTTAAAAAAAAACAATAATTAATTAATTTATAAACTGCATTATTGTATAAGACTTAAAATGTGTATATTGTATATTACATTATACTACATCACTGTAAAAAAGTATAATTATAATAAAATATCTAAAAATGTAATTTAATTTATTTCGATCGTATTTTAATCCAAAGTAAATATTGGGAAACAAGTAAATTTGTATGGTCGAATTTACTAGACGCGATTTATATCGGGTCTCATCAATAACACGTGGGTGGAAAAGGAGTGCCTCGTAAATTTCACCTTTTTTGGTTACCCCTTGTCAAAGCGATACAAAAGTTTCAGGCAAAGAAGGCGGCACGTGTGTCACTCTTTCCCGCATAGCGGACCAAAACAGCTACGATAGTGGTGGATCATAAATTACTTAAGTCAACCACCCACTCCTGTCGTCATTATTTCCCTACATGTCTAATCTCGCTACCTTCATTTTTTTTCAGTCTCTTGCGCCCTTCCACGAGTCATATATTTCACAGTAGACGATTTTAATACTAAGAAAAACAAAAACAAGACTTTCTATACCATTTATTTTATTATATTATTCACTGGCAATAAATATAAAACAAAAATTCATTGATGATTACTGTGGCGAAAGATAAATCTTAAATGGAGCTATAATATGTACCTATATACTACCTACACGATTAACAGCATTACTTTAATCATACTATAGTCAACTTTTGTAATCGTGTCAGTGCGTCGTTGGATACATAATTAATGAATTTGCATATTGAACACAAATTCAGTCAGTTTTTGGAGATAAGTAAAATATACTTCCAAAATTATTATGATAATTATATGCTCGTATGTATATTATAATATGATTTATAAGAAAATGTATATATGTTAGCTTAGGCTAGGTTAATTCAGGCTATTATAAGTATGTGTAGAGTAATACATTTCTAAAAATAATTAAATTCTATTAAAAATTAACAAGAATTTTTCTTGAATAATTAAAAAATAAATATATTAACCATGAATTAAGGCATAAATAAGTAGATTAAAAAACTAAATGATAATAGATTTGTTACTTAATGAATAACGCATACCTACATATTATGATTAAAATAAAAAATAGTATTTATTTTTCAATCCAAAATGTTCTTTATTTCATTACAAGAGAGATCAATTTTAAATAAAAACATCTTATAAATGTGAAACAAGTAATTGTGTGTGATTTAATAATATGTCAAAAAATGTTACAATAGATATAAGACTTAAGGATTAAAGGATGAGTTTCAGTTTAATTGTAAAAATAATTTTAAAATTCTAGTAAAATAAGAGTATCTATATTGAATACAAATAGTCTAAAATAATAAGCTGTGTTTATATGCTGATCGTTTGTATTTATTCAACTTAATTTAATTATTTATACACATCCATAGACTAGGAAACTTATAAATTCATTTAATTCAACCTAGTGTCCGAAACACTTTCTAGATTCGAAAAAAAAAAATTTCATTAAAAGTAAATTCATTTTTATAATTTTTATATTTTATATTATGATAAATCTTCTGGATTACTGAATACGCATGATTTGAAACTAAAGCTATAAAATTGTACTATTTAATCTCAGGCACTAATTCTCTAAAATAATAAATCAACTATAATATTGAAACCACTATCTCCTGTGGTAATTACATTTTATAATATTTATATGACATATATTTCTATTATAATAATTATAAACAAGTAGTTCAGAAGCATGTTTGATAGTTTTAAATGGCAAATTTTTAACAACAAAAAATAAATAACAATAATATGTAATAAAAGTATTAAAATAAATAACATTGTATCTACAGTAAAACTATTAAAAAATATAATATACATATATTTTATAAATGTTTTTAGTATTATATTTTCAATACAAGAAATGATTACCCTTTATTACAGCTCTTACAAAAGCAAAACAGTGAACCAAGTACGTAGAATGCATTAAGATAAAAACATTTGAAGGTGTGGCTCAACTGGATAGTAAATAAACCACGCAGACGAAAAATGCTCTAAGCTGGGTAGTCTCTTTTGCTTAGAGCAATAATTGTTATTATTGTTAAAAGGGAACGCACGCAGATGGTGGGGAGATTTATTTTACATAGAATTTGACCTTCTTTTACCGTTGTTAATCTTTATGGTCATATTATAATGTATGGGTGTTCATATCGCAATTTTTACCTGTGTTTTCTCACTTTTATACTATCTAATAACCATAAATTAGCGAATCATTTTTAGATTTATCTATGTATTAAAGTATAGCTATATTATACGTTATTTATAAATACTTCAAGGAAACAGATGTTTTAAAGTATTTCATAGTCAAGTAACTTGCTACAAATATTTATTGTGTACCTATATCCATGTGTAATTGTGTAACCTTAATGATTAAAATTAAAATTAAAAAGCAGACAATCCATAATACTCATTATCAATTACAATCAATACATTTTAAAATTAATTTTATAAAAAATTATCGGAATATGAACGATTTATGAACATTAAATTACTCAATTATTGTAGAATAAATCATAAATGTCATAAGTTTATTGTATCTCTACAACGCCTTATATATAGGCAATATAAGATTTTAGAACTAATTTAATTTTTTCTTCAAAAATATTAAAATTCTAATGCACTCAAAGTTAGGTAAGCTTACATATGATTTATAACCCAACAAAAAACTTTCAAAATTTGTTTACAGTTCTTAAAGCGTTGTCTGAAAAAGTAAAAAAATAAAAAGTGATTTCAATTTAAAGTTTAACAAATAGCTTCCTTGCTTCTCAAAATCTAAAGGGTAATACAAGTTGTTGTTTCCAAACTAACGAAATTAAAAAATACATTCTCCTCCAGAATAACCATTATACTCTTAATAATAAACAATAGGAAAATTATACATTAAAATATATTGAAAAATAAAAGTTACAACGCACAATGACTTATCAATTTTTTATATTTGTATTTAAATAAATAATTATTTCACAGTTTGTATAATTATTTTATAATTATAACATATTTGTTTTATATCAAAATAATTATTTGTTTGCTTTTATAGTTGAATTTATATTTAATTTTGAATTGCAACTAAATTTATGATCAGAAACTAAAACTAATAGATTTTAATGTTAGTATTTTGACAGTTGGTTATAAGAAAACAAAAACATATTATTAGCTTCAAAAATAAAAAATAATAATATTCAGTGGTGAAAAGAGGGTTTGTATTTATGACTTATATATGTGTAATGTGTATATTATATTATGTACATACAAGAATGAAAAACGAAATAGATCCCCCCTGGGGGAAATTACATTTCCATAACCATTTTCATCACACATCTTCTAAGCTAACAATAAAGATCTAAATTCTATCAATTTCTCAGTTTTTTCTACCTGGACCCTAATGTCGTAAAAGTTATTACATGTATTTACGAGCGTTTGATGTATGTTAGCTTCTTGTTTCTAAAAAAAAAAACGGTTAAAACAGAGATCTTAAACAAACAGTATTAAAACTAAAAAGCGTGGAAAATAGTAACAAGTGTTCTAAAATAATGAAAAAAGTACTTTAGAAATAAAAAATCAATAAATTCATCTACATTTTTTGGAAAGTCGTATCCGTTTTAGTTTGTAGCCATTATTGTCCTTGCATTAAATTTATTATATTATGTATATAGTATTATTGTTTTTTGCAAATGTGAATATAAAGCAAAAATGTATAGTAAGAATAAAGTATGAAAAATAATTGAATTCAATAGTCATATAATATTAATTATGTTTAAATAGCTTGAAAATTGATAGATTATATTTATTTATATATTATATACAATAAAATAATATTTAAACAAATCTTTAGCATCGAATTTAAAACTTATCAAAATATGAAAACAAATTTAATTACTGGATATTTTTAATGTACTCTACTATTATTATAATAAGCCTAATATATTGTAGTCTTTATTTTTAAGCGATTTCATTATATAACAATAGCTAAAGTCTTAAAACCAACAAGAATGAAACTATTATTTTCACTGTATTGTATGCCGTAGATGTTGCAGTAAAAATTATTTTAATACTAAAAAACACTATTATAAGTTATTGAAAGGAAACATATTTAATTACGTTTTTTTTTTTTTTTGTTAGATTAAACTCCTGGAAGTACCTATATGTGATGAAAGTCATCCTTTCATTTGTTGGAATTCAGAAATTACTGGAAACATATAAAAATGAAATATTAAATTCGTGTTGGTAGAAAGAAAAAATAATGGATTTTACTCAGTGGATGAATGATGAGAGGTAGAGTATAGTAATATAATCTAAACAACATATAAATCAATATTATTATAGTTTATTGTAAAAATGCACTAGGTAGTGTATTGATATGTTTATTATTTTAAAGGTCAAATATAGCTATTGAAAATTTGACATTTTCTAATGGGTAATAATATTCATTAATTTATTAATATATAATTGTTAAATATCAAATACTTATTGAGCTAAACATCAGAAAGGTTAGGTAAAAAATACAATTTTATAAAGTTCACTAGGAACCACGTTATTCAAATATTTTGTACTGCCTACTGTGTTTAGAATTAACGTGGTATTCATAATCTCAATTCTCAATCCATTTTAAATTCATAAAAATTCTATAACAAATTATAATTATTTAAAGTCAATATCCATAAAAAATTGTCACTGATATTAAATTAAATTAAAATATAATTATAATTCTGCACTGAACTCATAAGCGATACCTAGAATTATAATAACTTATAACTATTATGATTTATTATTGTTGTTTACTGATATAGGTAGTGTTCTTACCAGATGTCATATGATTGAAGAAATTAAATTGATTTATTAATAGTTACTACATAACTCTAGTCTATAATGTATTATTCCAAGAATTCAATTATTATGGTTACTCCATCATATAAATTATTGTATACTTCTAGACAAAGCCAATGATTCCATTTACACTAGAAATATCAATATCACAATTAAATATTTATCGTATTATATTCTAATTATATAGTAAAACCCTACAAATTAAAATATGTATAGTCAAATTCTAAAAACAAAGTATTTATAACTTTATATAGATATACTATTATAAATTAGTTTATTAAAATTTATAGGACCATGGGTAACAAAAATAATAATATACGTGTTTTACAAAGAATGCTAAACAGCAACAACATTTTCAAAATCGTTAAAACGACGTTTTTATGTTCCAACCAGCCCACCAGCATAGAATAGTAGAAAAAACCCGAACCCCTTTCACTGACGTTCTGAGTATGTGAGTAAAAAAAATCATCTTTTGTAACGGTACGGACTGCATCATCAATTACCGGACCCAACGACATTGTAGAAACCCCCCCTCCTCTAGTCCTTTCGTGAATAATAGAACCTTCTGGGTTTTCTTCATATTATGCACCCTCCCATCATTGGCCCCGCAGAGATCGATTCCCATGTTTTGCGGTCTCTGAGGGTAATTAAAATGAGGCCGCCACCGGCAGTAGTTTTCAAACGACACTACAGTGATCATACATCCTTGGCCAACCCGTCACCCTATTTTCCTGTCTCGATGGTCTAGATTGAGGCAAAAGGGTAGATAGGGACATTGTTATTTCGGCAGATTTTAGGGGCCGTGTCGTCGTATTTTCTGATAACATTCAGAAATTCTAACTGGACTATTAACTGCACCCGGCGGATACCTTGAAAAGTTCAACCAAAGATCTAACGATACCAGTAATTCCCGGTTTGGCTGAAATCCAAGTCATGATAAATAAACGTAACAAATATACCTATATTATACAGTATTTTAATGCCTCACCTAATTTAATTTACATTTTTTTTGTTTTTAACCTGAGCATTTTACAATGATAATTTTGTCTTTTTATTTTTTAGTTTGTTTTAAATTAGAAACCAATCCCGATTTAAAACTACGTGTAGACCAGTATGAATGCGTATATCTATCAATTGATTGAAAATCAAGAACGGTTGTTATTCATAATTTTTAATTGGAATTTCAAGAACATTAAGAGTTGAAAATTACAATATTTTATCAAACTCGTATGCAGGGGGAGGGGTTAGTTACCACGAACTCTTCCCCCTCCCGAAAATTGATCCTGAATACAATATGCTTGCATTTTGGCATTGAATTACATAGATATTCAGAAAATCATAATCCAAAATATTTAGTAATATCTTCATTAATCATTAAAGTTGGTGATTTAGTTTAAATAAATTTACAAATATATGGGAGAGCTTTTAAATTGTGGAAAATCAATTGTTTTACATTTAAAAAATGCCAAGATTAAGTAACTATATACCTAAAAAAAATACATAAAATTTTAAAATAATCTCATTCCTATAATATTATTTCATTCAAAATTCAAATAATAACTAAAAATTCTTAAATTGATTCATATTGAAGTAAATAATATGTAGAAATATATCATTTATATAATATCTATAAAATATACAACATAAATAATAATGAACTTTTGTGAATTTAGTATACGTTGTATAAACTGAAACATCAAGATTGAAAAATAAATTTAATCAATAATAGTTAATATAAATGTATATGTTTAACAATTATTATTAATTATAAATTTATGAAACTATTTAGAATATTATAATTAGGATTTTCCTTATTTTAATATAATATTTAATTCTGGGAAGGATTTGCACCTGACTTAATTCGTATTTGAAATTTCCAGAATGTATTTAGGTGTTTTTACGCTGGAATAAAAATATTAATAGAAATTTAGGTGAGGTACTTATAACTTTTATTATGGGTTATTATGGGTATTTTAATATGGGTCAATACTAGTATTAATTTTAAGTAATTCAATGAAATCATAAATTTAAAACTCTATGTAGGTATCTATCATTTTTATTTTATATTATAAGATCTTCCTCACAATATTATTTCAACTTAAAAAGCTTAACTAATATTACTCTAAGAATGGCAAGATGAACGAAGTATAATGTTATACATATATGTTAAATTGTGATAATAAAAAGAAATATTTATCTATTTATTACAAAATTAAGTATGGCAATAGTTATTAATTAACAACTAACTATAAAGTTGAAATAAGTACCAATAATAAATTAAAAAATACATATTATATTATGAAATTTAAAAAAAATATATTCGAGTTAAAAATGCTAACTAGGATGTTTTATTTGAGTGATTTTAAAAAACATCAGTTATACCCAGTCATAAGTATATCAAATGTTGAAGTTTTAAATGTTACTGGTTTTAATTAACTATGGAAAAAATCCTTCTCCATCTATATATTATTATTTTACAAATGACATTTAAATTTATTTTAAACATAATTGTTTGAACTATTTTAAACATTATATTACGATTTATCAAAATAATACAAATTATTAGTCTTTGAATTGCTCAAATTCAAATACAACTTACGAGCAATTTCCTCTCTATTAAAGATGTTGTGGATTGCGATTGATATATTTAAGCTTAAAGTTAACTTAAATATAAAGATTTTCGTTAAAATGCATGCATATAAAGGAAGTTTTAAAGGGATATCATCCAATCAGTCAATAATGTTATTATTAATAATAAAAATAAAAAAATCTTTCAGTCAATAAATGATTTTACGTTTTGTGTAAAGTTAATTATTTAGTGGCTGTATTCATTTCAATTTTTATTTTAATTCAATATAATTATTGTTTCAAATGTTTAAAACTATTTAGCTTATGTCCAAATATCGAAATTATTTGTCATAGTGTATTTAAGTGCACAAAACGTTAAGAGTGCTTGTTATAATTGGTATACATTTAATTTGATATATATTGAGATACTTTAAATGGAACCATTTAATACAAACACTAAATTAAAACTAAACAAAGCTATAAATTAAATCAATAACTATATAACTAATGCGTAAAAAATGATTAGTTGATTAATTAAAGATATGTACAATAATACTATAAATACAACGCCAATCAATGCACATTGTTCTATTTTCTATTATCTATGTATTAATAATAATATTGTGTAATAGGTGCACTTTTAAATTGTTTTTATTTTGCAAATTAATAAGATAAATGAAACTATTTATCCCTTAATATCTTTATTAGATAATAGTACCAATTTTATTACATAAATATATTTTATTGTTTAATTAAAATTTAATCTTATTATTGAATAATATTGATTAGATATTTATTTCATATTAATATAATATATATTCGTATACATCAACAGTAAGACTGTAATATTAACTTATAGTTTCTACATTATATTCAAGAACACTTTTCAATTTTCAACGAATTAATCATTTTTTTTTTTATTAAAATACAATAATACCATTGCTAATTTATACTCATGACAAACGTCAATATTTTTTTTATCTAAATTCGACCAAAATATAGTGAGCAATCGACCAATTAATATTTAAAAATGATTTTATAAGCAAAGTTATAATTAAAACTCGTTCTTTTAACAATGTTAGTGTTGGAAAATATCCAATTTGTCCATTTATAGTAATAAAAATATATTTTAATTTATTTACACAGTTACATTATTTTAAGTTAAATTCGGAATAAGAAAGATATTGGTTTACAATTTTTTTTTCAACACACTTTAAGCTAGTCAAATACAAATGTTTTTTATTTCAAATTTAATCGACTGGAAATTATATATACATATATACAGTAGTTAAACTTAGATGACAATAAAAGCTATATCAAACGTAAAATTAAATAATAAGTTTCTTACTAAAGTTATTGTTACACTCAATTATCACTAATGTTTGATTATTTATAAAATATAAATAATTCTGAAGAGACAAATTTACTAAAATTATTAAAAATACAACTTTGTAATTATTGTTATGGTTGTTATTTTTCAAGTATAATTATTAACCAAATCTATAATATTCATATTTTATTCGATTGGAAATTTTTACAAGAATACTTTTAATTAATAACACGGTAACATTCTCTTTATTTTATATTCTGAGTGAGTAACAAAGCAAAGTAATTGGTTTTATGTTAAATTAAAATAAAATTCTATAAAATGTATATGTAAAATTATTAAGACAGTTATTTATTTTCTTAAAAGTCAACAAAACAACTTAGTACAATTTATTAGGTAGGTACTTATTAACAAGTACTTATTATAAATCATTAGAATCAAAAAATGTTTTAGGAGCATAGTTTGGATTGTATTTCTTCAAAATATTAAAAAATATTTTTCATTATACTAAGAACAATCTAAAAGATAAAATTTCCGATTATTTTAAGTGCTACATAAACATTTTTAAGGATCTATTTTACTTCTCCCCTCATACAAAGTGTATACAAAAAGATAATATAAATAATATATATATCATTATTCATTATAAAACAAATATGACAATCCACGTAAAAAATTTAAAAGTATCAATTGTTTGATAATATTCAAATTATTGTATTGTATAGTTATATGTTAAAAATAATTCATTATGAATAAACGAATTAATTATAAAACTTTAAAATTATAATTTAGTTAAAATAGTAAACGTAGATATGCTAATAAAAACCTGGTGTGAATTATCTACTTCATATTTTTTAGTAGGTATATGCAGTCTACATTTTTCTTAAGCTTTAATTTATTTACACATAATTTATAAATTTATTTTATTTCGATTAACTGCAGTGGTATTTGGATACATTGAATTAATAGTTTGTGCACATATTACGTTATTAAATGTTCTGATATACATGTAAATAAAGGAACATAATAAACAATTAGAATAATTCATGTCTTAGGTACATATTTAATAGAATATTTAATCAATCTATAAGTTTACATAAGTGCTTATATTTTTTTTAATATTCGTATAAAGTAATGTAAATTTTACAATTTCGATAAAATGCCAAATCCCTTTCTTAATTCAATTTCCAAACGATTGAATTTCCTACAAAAAATATATAAAGAGCACTTTGAGTACCTTAAATGTGTTTTTCACACAAAAAATAAACATTCCGATAAAACTCTTATCGTTTTTCTAAGGATCTATTTTTAGTTTGTAAATAAATTGTATATATATACATCATATATGATAATATAATATATATATATATATATATATATATTAAGCACTAGCTTTAATACAAAACTATCTAGATACATACATCTATACTTAGGGTAAATATTTTTTGTAACATCGTCATAACTGTCAAAAAAAATTTTTTTTATGCAATTTTTACAAATGTAAAATAGTTAATATATATTTTAATATTTTAATTGCACCACTACTTAATAGCAAGTATGTCTTCTTGAAAAAATCTATAGTAGAACGAACCCTATTCAAATAATAGAAAATTATACCTTGTATTCTACTAAATTATTTTTTCAACAATCTAGCAGTTAAATTTGATGGAGTAATACTAGCTTAATGATCATCGTTTACGAATTCTACTGTCAGAATCTTTTGTTTTGCTCCCTACTGGAGTAAGATATAACTTTTAAGGATTTTCAATTTTGTAAACGGATTTAAACACATCCGTAAACGGACACAAATATTTCCCTTCTATTGCCCACTTTTATTTTTCATAGACTACACCAAACATTTGCTTTTGATTAGACTATAATAAAATAAATTAGTTAACTTAATTAATATTTTATATACAAAGAAAGCATTAAAAGTATTATAACATTTGATTAAAAAATATCTATATTTTAAGTTCAAATTACATTAGCATCACAAAAAGAAACAGTAATTAAAATATATAATTTCTAAGATAATGACTATAATAATATATACTTTATATTACTTGAATAGGTAAAGAAATATTGAGGGCTGAATGAAAAAGTATTCACGTTAATTTTTAAAACGACTCATAGAAAATAAATTACTTGAACTAAATATAATATTAGCCGGACTTTATAATTAAACCTATTGATCTGTTATAACTTATAATAGCACAGATATTATATTATATTCCAGACGTGTTTAAGGTGTACACTACAAAATGAGAAATATTAAAAAAAAAATTTAGAACTTTACAAATGGTATGTACTTAGTTAGAAAATGCTTATAATGTAAGTTTTTAAATTTTCTCGAACGTTTGGAATAAGACGATTGTACAATAAAAAAGTTCTTTTGTGATAAACAGCAATTCTCTACCTACTTTAAAATGTCTTTTAAGGTCATACAAAGTTTTTAGATGTTATACTGTAACATAAATAAATAATAATCGTTTATTATTACGAGGACAATTTTATTGTTAATATAATAAAGACAGCTTAACTGCTTATAATTCTTCAAAATATATATTTTTTTATTTAATAAGATGTCACCGAAAAATAACTTATTAACATATTTCTGATTAGAAATAGTTAGTATAAATATTATTTATATTTGAAATAAAAAAACCAAAAATATTAAATTCGAATTTTTTGCTTTTAATAACTGTTGATATAATAATATACAGATTATTTAGACAGTTGTTAAAAGTAACTAATAATGCTGTATTTGATTTACTTATTTTTAAAAATGTATAGTGTAAATTTAATTTAAAATTGAGTTTTTTTATTTTATCTGTTGCCAATTATGTGTTATTTATACACACTTCTGAGTTTTGGCTATACCACTTTAATGTGTTTTTAAATAATTATAGGTTGTATCGAGTGGAACCCTAAAAATTGATACTTTATATACCAGGTATATAACTATGCGTTTTTAAAGTAAGTAATTTGTGCTCACAAATGAGATCATTTATTTTTACTAGTTAAGTATACCTTAATAACTGATTATGACTCATGAGAGGAATAATCGTTCCCCCATGCTTAAATAAAACGATATTATTTTGAAATTTCTATATTATACTTTATATTAAATTTATTTGTGATTATGGGATTTGTTTGAATTATTTACATTTATTATATTTTGATAATATTCAAAAAATCATAGTTAATTATTATTTGAAGAATTTCATAATATTATATATTATTTTATTCAACTTTATTCTCTTACGTAATATTGTGGAAATAATACATCTATCATACATACATAACTCGTACATTTAAATATTTTATAAAATCGTAAATCATATATTATTTTAACTAATTTCAGTAAAATTATTATTTAAATATCTATTTTAAATAATGTTCAACCCTAATCTATACACTATTTTACGAGGACAATATATTTTTACATACAATATAATATATAATATGTACGTATAAATAAAATAGTATATTTAAAAGTTCTCGATGTAATGAAATTATCTATACGGTTATAACACAGTAAATAAAATATATGTTTGAAATAGCTAGGCAAAGGAAATTCAAATAATAATTTAAATTATATTTGTTATATAGTTTGTGTTTTGTATTTAAATTATATTTCCCACTTCTATAGATAAACCAAGTATAGTATAGGTATAATACTAGGTTCTCACCATGATCTCATATTTTTAGTAGTATATAATTTTTATGTTGAGTGATTGCAATTAAATTAAATTATATTTCTTAAAAATATAGTTACTTTGCAGTTAACAATAGAGGGTTATTTAGTTACAACAAAACTTAAGGAAACGTGTTTAATCGGCATATTATACAAAGAAATGTTTCCCCTTATATCGGCTATGCATTTTAATTCATTCAAGGTTTTTCAGAGAATCTATGGTAAATTTCTATCAGGAAACAGAAATTCTGGTAACTCTACTAAAAATGCTTTTATCAAACGTGTATTGTGACAATTGTTTTAAACTAAGATTATCTTGAATTTGTTGTTATTATTCGACAAATTATAATTCAAGAATAATCAAATTTTCATAAATTATTTTTTTAAAGACTACAAGAATATTTTTCAAAAAAATTGAGTTAATTATAATTTTTTTAAATTGTATCCGTTGTTTTTAATAATTTAAAATTATACATTAAACATTTAAAATAAGCAAAACAATGTTTTTACTTACTATAACTTTGAGAATTTTGGTTGTTTATATGCTCGATTTATTTTTAAAACCTCAGAAAATTAATATACCCTTTCAAGTGCCTGTAAAAGAAGTATATAGTGACCAATACAAGTTTCTTTTCCTCTTATTGTACTTTAAAGTAGCATCCTTTTCAAGTCGGGTCAACTACTCAAATAGATTATTTTGCTGCGAAATATTTAGTAAATAATTCAAAAAAATCAACTCTTACACAATTTACCATGTAAACTTAAAAAAAAGTATATAATATTATTACCAATATCATCAAATTGCAAAAAATATAACGTTAGTATTGCTAAAATTAGCATAGTATATTTATTTTTAACTAGGTTTGTATAAACGTATTTCAATAAAATCCAAGACCAATATTACTCTAAAATTAATGAAATATTGTATATGGTTTTGTTTTATAATGGAAACCAAGTAGAAAAAGATTTCAAAAACATATTTTTCGCTTTACGAACAAATTAAAATGTTTAAGTTTCCTCTCTACCATTCAGCACTTACCAATTACATTTCATAAAGGTCTAAAGGTCGGTGTCGTGCGTGGCCATGACTTGGTTCACATTAGTTCAGCTGTTGTGTTGTTGACCGTCCAGCGTGTGCGTGCTATGAAGTGTAGATACATTTATTGTTTTTCGTATTATATGTATGGTTTTCATAATAATTCGGTTATGTTTTCGTGGATTTTTAGTCATTATTTTCCTTAGTGTCACCGAAACGTTTATATTTAAAGTATCATATTTTAATTTATGTGGTTGACAATGATTTTTCGTTTCGTAGTTTATGTGCGCGCCTGAACAGCTTAATAAAAATTGTTTGATTCTCTACCGTTCGGTATCGTGCAACAACCTGCATTTACGTATTCTTGATTTGTGGAGTATCTTCGTTTTATCTATTTGCATTGACTACAGTTTTGTTCATAACCGTGGTTTTTATGAATTGGTTATCTGAATATATCGTTCGAGACTTTTGCCAACATATTGCTCATATTTGTTTGCCCCATTTTTAGGGTGGTCATCAACTTTACCTACAGACAATATGAACAACTGTGGTTTTCTTTAATGCTCATACTATGAATACTGCAGTTATATTTTTGTTCATTAGTGTGATTTTGTATTGATCAGCCGATAAAGTTAGCGATGTCTTTATGCGTGTACGGTATTAACTCTGTATTATTTTATTGTATAATTACAGACCCTTGCACTACTATGTATCATAAACATACATGGTAAATGATGTTCCACATATTTTTGATAGGTCGGTGTGCTAAATTATATAGTATTATCATATTATCAGTTAAATATTAAAACCAGTATTTATTTTAGGGGGTTACCCCCTCCTAGAAAAAATGTATACGATATTGCTATTTTTTTTTATTATTTACTCCTATGGCATATCCTTGAAAATTTACGATAACCCCCTCTGGAATTTAAGTCTAAAATAAACATTGATTAAAACAACAAATATTTTATTTAATACACTTAAATATTAGGTGTGATTTTTTTTATGATTTAAAATCGTTAATGTAGTAGATATTGTTGCCTAACTTCCTGTCAAGAAGACGCCCTTAATTTTATATTCATATTTTCAATGTATTATGTTTGTTAAGAACTGAAAGTAATACAGTCATATAATATTGTAAAGTATACGTATTTAGTGATACTAAACTATATATGATATATTTACGACATATGTATACTTCAACTTTTGATTAAGTAGCAATGATTATTAAAATATTAACAAACAAAAAATATCTTAAATCATCTATTCCGATATAGCAATCGTAATAACTCATTCGCGTATTGTATTATACTATTATATATACTATTATATGCACTCAAGGTAATATTAAATTGTTCGCGACCAAGTATTACATGTAGTAAGTGTAATATCAATGATACTACCACGACAAACATAATCAGTAACGCACAATAGCTGTGCAAATGAAAGCAAGTCTCGTTCAGTGTCAGAGCGTAAACTAATTAGCATTTGACGAGAAGAATTTATGCATGTACCCTTTTGTATCTGCGTGTTTATTGAACAGAAAAATTACATAATATTGTTATTATCATTATACGCTTTTACCTAGTTTGAGTGGTATCAAATAAATTAAATACCGTATATATACGAGTATGTACGCGTAATCCGTGCGCGACAGTAGTTTCAAAACCAACAGGATGGAAGCAAAAGAAATGCTGCTTCCGGCCGCAAAGTATATCACGCGAATTCTTCGGTTCCAGAAGGGATATAATGGGTTGTCATACAGTATTATCATATCTATCGTAGCCCATACAAAACAAATTGTACAATGAGGTTTGTCAGAAGATCAGAGTTTGCTGTGGTGATGGTGTTGATGTAAGACGCAATAAAACCAACGATATATACGAACAGGAGGGGAACATATAGCTTTATATAGATGGTATATAGGGGTGTTTACTACACATGCACGCCTTCATTTCGACGCACAACCGTCATTCATTAATCATGTTTATCATAAACTCTGCCGGATGTCTAATTCGGTTGTTTTTGAAAACCGTATATATAAATATAGATTTGTATCATTACTGAATGCGCATGCGCGTCTATTCGAATCACGCGCATGTCCTCAAATAACATATACCGGGTGTGACATAGAATTAAATCCAGACGTTAAGCTGGACGCTCCGACAACTATAAAACACGCGTCACTATATTATACTATATTATACACCTACCTACAACAAATACACCATAAGAATACACGGAGACCCACTAAATATATACCTGTCGCCGCCGCCATCGCCACCGACACTGCAGAGTCCGAGCGATGATTGAACGATTTCACCCCACGAGATTATAATAGCGGAGAACGTAAAATCTTATACAAACTGACTGTTCGTATAATATATATGGGTCTATAAGTATACGATACTCCGACATACTTAATGTGCGTTTCACAACGGTCACAGTGCATTTCGCAGAAAATCCGATTTCACGCGTCTTCCGCGATGACATTCGTTCTCACCAAGAATAATAATCACATTGTCATGATTATTTCTGCAGATATGCATAATATAACAATATATATATTATACGATTCACATAACTCATGATCGACGATCATTACGATGATATAATAATTATAAGATCTCATATGCCACCCACTACCGATGACAACGCCCGGCCTAAAAGCCGAAACACAAATGCACTTTATTAATTATTTTCATGGCAGAAATATAGTTCAGATATAAGTAATAACTAATGAATAATAAATATTAGGTAGGCGTATTGAGTGTTATTATGTACAAAAATAAATTATTATCCGATAAAACCGTTTGCCTATCGTGTTATGTTTACGACAGTCACATAAGTATCTTAATCTGCAAAGATTTGAGATCAAAAACTAACTTTTTTAGTATGCGTTTAGAAAATAATATATAAACAATTTTTGAATGCTCCAATTATTCTTAATACATATTTTTCGTATAATAAATTACACATCCATGATATATTAATAGGCGCGAAGCAATATTTGAAAAGCATGTGATTTGATACAATTTGCAATGAATAAAATAAACAAGTATAAATGATTCTAAAAATAAATTATTTTTATTGACGATATGTAAAAATATTTTTTTCAGATTTGACACGTTTTCATATTTTGTAAAATGTTTCTATTTATCCCAGTGGTTATCACTTAAATTATTACAATATTTTTAAGACGTTTTTACTAAAACTTATATTGTAATGAAATAATCAATTTCTAATAGTTTAAAATATATAAAACCGCTATCTAATTATAGTAAATTAGTAACACTAAAGTATAAGCTTAAGATTATTTTATATTCTTATACGATACTAATAAATATTCGATATAATATCACTTGGTGGTCGTTTTTATACATATGCTCCTGATACCTTGCGAGGTTACAAATTACATAAGTCGTAACAAGCGTATATCTAATCGATTTTTACGGATCACACAATATAAACCAAGAAAACATGTTTTGGAATTTTTCAACTTATCAACAATTATCATATTTTAAACCTACTTTTAAAATATTGAGTCATGTAATTTGATCCAAAAAGGTTGATAGCTACTTGGTTGACAGTGAAAACGAAACCTTAGTATAATATAATATTATACCTTATTATATGATACTTTATATCGATGGGAGCTAACAATGATTGAAAAATATAAAATTAAATGAATATAAAAGATACAGAGAAATTTAAAAATATCAATACTTAGACAAATGTAAAATTAATATAATATAAATAATTAATATTATTTTAAATTCTATTTTTAATTTAAAAATTTAAAAACTCATCTTTACGTTTAAATAAGCAATTAATAAACATAAATATTTATACTATATTTTAGATTCTGAACGAAGTGATGAATTTAATATTATATATTATTCTAAATTTAATATACTATTAGTAGATAGATAAATACAAATATTTTTAAATTGACTTCTTCGGGAATAGAAATTATACAAATAAAAAAATATAAATTTAATGTTTTTGAAAATAAAATATTTATTATACTCATTATAAAATTGTATCTATAATTATTAAATAAATCAATGCGATATCGACTAATTATCAGTACATTTTATAATGATAAAAATATTAAATTCAAATAGTAAAATGAAGATATAAATAACAATCAACAGTAATTTAACATCAAACAATACTTCATTAGTTCATTATTAAATGATAATAAATACAATAACCTCAACTCAATCGAAAAAAAATGCTTGTACTATAGAACTATCAAAGTTTTATAAAACTATCGATCTGGTAAAAAAAATTATATAGAATTATAAAAAGCATTTTTACTTCATTTAAAATCTATAACTACAAAAATCTTATTATTATAGTTTCAAAACATTTACAATTACACTAAAAAAATGTTTGACTATTAAAACATATTAAGTGTTAATCATAATATAACTTAATTTTCTTTCTAATCCAATAATATTTTACTACAATGTTTTATTTTTATCTCAAAAACGCTTTTGAAATTATCATAGATAAATGTATTATCATTATCATTATGATACCAATCATGACCATAATATAATAATTGTATAACTAAGAAGGTAACAGTAGTAAAACTGTAATAATTTCAAAGGATTTCTATTAATCTGTAAATTCAAATTTCAAACTTGAAGAAGCAATTATACAGGTAACTAGTTAATTATTCGTCTACTGTGAAAATTTAATGTTATATCTATAACAAATGTTCATGATAGTTAAATCAAATGAAATTGATAACTTATTTAAATTTTACTTATAAATAATTTATTAACTAAGACAATAAATATATATATACATACATATGTGTCTGTGTGTATATGTGTACATCACATATTATCGGTACTTACTAAAAGTAAAATTTAATTTACGATAGTATAAAATTGAAACTATCTTTTGTTCAACAACAATATTAGACTTCGTAATTTTTGAGTTTTTCTTAAATAATAATAATTTACATTGTTTCAAAGAAATAGTCGATGAAACCTAATTAATATAAATAATAATTACTAATCAACTCATTTTTATATGAAATTTTAGATTTTGAATGAAATTTAAAAAAAATTTGTATTATTACATTTATCAGTTAAAATATATCAATAAATAGTTTAAGCATGTTATACATGCTTTTAAAATACATACATTTTATGGCAATACTTATTACTAGTTATAAACTATCATTGTTGGGGTCACAACTCTCTCAGACGACTCAAATGTTTTAATATGAAACATTATATCAATTATCTATTAAAAATATATAACCTGTATATTTTGAATAAATAATAAATACCTAATACACTTTTTATAGCATTTAATGTCATACTTGATTGTTTTAAAGACATATTCACATACCTTTTTTTAAAATTCTAAGGTCATACACATAATAACTCTACATATTATATTCAAAATTAGTAAATATGAAATATAATAACAACCAGTGGCGTATTTACAACTTAAAGTTTATATGTATAAATATAGTAAAATTATAAAATGAAATCAAGCTTTCTGTTCTTATTTGCTAAATCATCAATCCTTGGGGGTGGAAACATATAGTGACTCGTCTGTTTTGGTCAAGGTCACCAATTATTAAAGTTGAGATCTGTAGGGTCGAAGTGTCTTGGATTATTAAAGAATTCACGTTTTAGATTATTTAATAACAAATAAAAAAATATGACAAAATAACATTTACTAAAAAATAATCAATTGAGCGTTGAAAAAGCCAAACAATCATAAAATTTAAATAAAAAATACGTACGATTCCATGAATAATAATAATATAAATAAATATTGAGAATTATGACAAAAAAAAAAAAACGTTACATTAATTTTGTTTTGTTGTATTATTATTTATAATAATAATAATATATTATAGTCGTAAAATATAATACATTCAAAGCTCCGATAGATGGTTACTAGCAAATAATAAATATATAACATAAAAACAACTGAAATATAATAAAACTGATATATCGATATCAAATATCAATTATCAGCGGGGGAGTCAATATTCAAAATTTTCTCACATTATGTTCTGTAGCTGCATGGACATTGCCGGTGATGATCCCCAGCCGGTAGTCACTCCATGTAAATAGAAATAACAAGTAAAAAAATACTGACCAATGCCAATCATATACGAATTAAAGTTATGTTAATTTTAACTTATTTACTTAACTTATCTGCGTTTACTTATTACTAACTTAACTATTAACTTAATCAATTGATTTTTATTGATATTAGTTAAGTTTACTTAATAATAAATAACTTTCAATTAAATTTAAGTAACGTTTATATTTTATAAATAATTAAATTATAATTGGTGATGATGATTATTATATAGTTACAAAAAATACAAAATAAAATCCAAGTAGCCAAAAATGATTAAACATAACTTACAATAAATATTTCAAGTTTAAAATAAAAACTATGTTTGTAAATTCAACCATTTCATATGAATTCCAATGATTTTAACGTTTACTTATTAAAAAAAAATAGGCATTGCCAAATGTACTTTAATAAATTATTTGATCAAGGATTCTATTCAAAAATATTGTTTGGTATAACATGTATTATTATGATTCCTCACAAATTATATGTATTTGTTAATAAACTACTTTTTTTTTATTTTTTAATACTATTTTTAATATTTACGCAATATTTCCTTGATTTTAGTTCAAAACGAATTATTAGTACATTATAAATAGATAAAAAAAACAATTGAGAACAGCTAAAAAATAAAAACGTGTTGACAACTATTAGACCTTCTTATGACTTGATAGAACATAATTCAATTTACAAATATAATTATTAAAGAAGATCGATAGTTTTCTACCAACGCAGCGGTAAGTATATTGTTAGTTGAGCAGTTTTGATATATTATTTAGGGCACAGAAGGACAGGTGGCCATTTGATAGTTTGGATCCGATCCAAAACTCATCACGTGCGGTGACTGGAAGGTCTTATTTATTTATTAGTTTCCAAGACTCGAAAAATACTCGACAACAAAATTAATCTTGCATCACACCCCGGTTTACGCCCATAGGCAATTTTGATGAAACACCCAAAACTCTACATTTTCTCGTCATTATCATTCAGATAGTCAAATAAATATAATTTAGTATGACTAAGACAAAAGTTTTAAATATTTAAACAGAAAAATGCAAAAGACATAATAGTATTATACTATTATATTCTCTAAAATTTAAGCTCGTTAATATTCTAATTTGTTAAAAATATATAACGAATGCAATTGTGCAAAAAAATATAATATAACATCATATACAACATATTATTCTATATGCATACAATTATAAAATTGAAATTAATCCTGCAGTTTATTTTCGGATTATTAGCAAACTAGTTTCTTATGATAATATACACGTACATATTATAAATACAATAAAATATATATTTTTGTTTACACGTTTTTGGCAGTAAAAAAGCTTAAACAGCTTAATAAAGTCCGTCGCTATATACCAACATTGCAAATGGAACATATATTTTACTTTGGACGGGTGATTTTTTTCAATTTATCAGAAGTCTATCAATTTAAGGAAAAATAATGATAAAAAAAATGTAAAAAAAAAAATTAACTAAATCATAATCAATTTTAAGTATAACTAAGACAAATTTCATACATATTAATTTTTAAATGGATTTATTGATATTAAATCTAAAAATCAAAATATTATTTAAGATTCTAATTATCATTTGCGTATAAAAATAAAAATTATACATAATTAATAAAAAAAAAAACATAGGATATTTATATGTCGTCTAACATATCCTTACCTATTTATTTAACAGTTATAATTTATCTACTCTACATATTATTTGTATGGTTAATTGATTATCAAAAATTCAATGAGTAAACTTAAATTTAGTTAATGAAATTTAATCAATTATATGTTAACAACAACATAAATATGCTAAAACTCTAGTTGTTTATTTAACTGAAATACATAAAATATTATTGTCCGATAAGAAATATCTTTAGTTATTCAACAAGTTATACAGTTTTTATAAAAAACCTATTTTTGGGATTTAAATATTACATCATAGTCCTTAGAAATTTTCTTCTTAAAATGTACATTTAATGATTTAAAAATACGAACGTTTAATTTTTAATGAAATTTCAATTATTAGTTTAATTTTTACATATAATTAAATATTTATATAAATAAATTTTATTTCATATGGCAAATCGTAATAAAAAAAATTATTAAAATTATTTTGTTACCTTATACAAATTATATACACTTCTAATTTTTTTTTTTCTAAATATAAAATAGTATTGAAAAAGTATTACGTAGGTAACAAATGTCAATTTAATATTGCCTAGATTCTTAATTAGATAGGTAGAGACGTAGTCCGTAGATAATTAAATATAATATAGTAATTACTAATTCGTATAAAGTGATTAGTCCCACATACCCGCTAACCGACTATCGTATCATATTCGTATTCATATCTTAAAATGTATTAGCATAATAAAATTATGAAGGCCAAGTGGCGCCGAACACTAAATCGAGCCGGTCCAATTGAACCAAGTAAAATCGTTGATTGGGTTAGTTAGTATATGGTAATAAAAGGTATTCATTATAATTAAATAACAATATAATATACTGATATAAAATATATTTTCAAAAATACAAACTTTTATCGACATATTTATTTTTTAGTTTTACAATAACATTAGATTGTAATTGACCACATACATTTAATGTAAAAATTTAAAAATTAATCGAACAGACGCATATTATTTACATAAAACTAATAATACTATACATTTTATTAAGGTGAAGGTATAATAATATATTATATATAGCTGTATAAGCAAAAGAACTTATAAAATTATAAACATATATATTGTCTATTATAGGATCATTCAAATGTTTTATTTGTATTATCCTTAATTCACTGTTCAAAATATTAAATTAGTTTTTGTACTTATTTATAATTAGCATGGTATGTATATAATGAAATATCACGATACATTTTTTATAGCAAACAATTATTTTATATTTGTTTTATCTGATAAATTTAAATTTAAATTTGATAAAAAATTAAATAAAGATTTTTTTCTAAATTAGTTCATCTTATTATTGAAGAATAAATCACATTATAGTCAACTCACAAATTTAGAAGGTTAATACTCAATTAATAATTAAATATAAACTAAAATAACAGTTTTTTAAACTACAATGCTAAAAATAATGCGTAAAATAACTTTTACATTTTGAACAGATTCAACGGAGTAAAGAAAGTGCGTGTGTGTGTGACGACATATTGATATTAGACTAAATTTTCAACTTCAGGGGCTGTATCTGATATCAAATTAGGTATAAATAATACTTTAATGGATATGAAATACAATAAAAAAATAAAAATAAAATTTTTTTAAAATTTGATTTTATTATTTTGGTGCAATTTAAAAATGAATAGCACATCATAAGCATATAAATAATTTTTATCAAATATAATTTTCTTAACACAGTAAAACATGGCCAACATTATGTTACCTTTATTTTGGTTACTTAGACCTTTTTCAATTTCAATTTATTTATTTTTTTGTCTTAAATATATATAGTGTTTATAAAAATCGTTAATGCTAATCCACAAAAAGCTTAAAAAATTGATAAATAATTTTTCATAATATTTTCTAAGTGGAATTCGAAAAAAATAATTGGTTTTTAAAAGCATTTGAAATTAAAATGTTTACAATATTGGATATTCAAAAAATAATAATAACAACTTTAGTTGTTTTGTTATAGTTAAAAAAATTGTAGTTGACTTACAACTTTTTAGTATTGCATATATTAGTATTCTTTATGTATAATACATTTTAAAAATTTATATCTCAAAAAGTAAATGCACATATTCACACTGGTTTACAATGATACACGTTTGGAAATCATCATAATATGCTCTTATAGGAAATATAATTTATTATTAAAAAATTAAAATATTTGACAAAAATGTGTTCAATTTATACAAAAAATAAATTTATAATAAGCAACATAAATATATTGTTATAAAATATGCATAGAAATATAATACACTGCAAATATTCTCCGTTCAAAATCAATAAAATCATATGTTTCGTATTCGATGATTTATCATTGAATTAAAATTCAACATAGTGACCTGCTCAATAAAGAAAATCACTTAAGGCATATAGTAAATAGTACTACCTACAATTTCTCCGGTTTTATGTTATGTTTTATTTTTGATTAAATGTATAGAACAAATCATTTATAGTATTATAGTTACAAACCATAAATTAAATTATTTATAATGAATTAAATGAATTATAATTATGATAAGTATAAAATGCATTCTAACATTATTTGCTTCCTACACAAATAATAATTTAATTTATTATTCAATTTGCTTTGTCCCTTGTGATCCAGATCCAATATTATCAATAATCTTCACAGTATATAAAATGTGAATAGAATCTTCATTTAAAAGTTATAGATAGACATTATCTTAACTATGGGTATTTTCGTGACGTCAATAAATTATTAGTGTTTTCTTAAATTATAAAATAATATTCAGAGTTGATACATAAAAAACTTTCCAAAAATAAAAATACAATCGATTACTAGTATTTTGTTAGTTAAATAGTTTAAATATATACATTCTTAGCTTTTAAATAAATTATTTCCAAAAAGATAATTAAAAAAAAAAATTAACATATTGATATAACGAATGTTTACTGTTAAATTAATTACTTATCTGTACATTATATTATACACAGCAGTTTGATCTGAAAACATTGTTCCTAAACCATTGATAAATGCTTGATTCACATTGAAATTCACATAGTATACATCATAATAACTCATAATTCAAACTATATACACAACGGCTTTTGACTATACACGGAGAATGATTTCCAACTGTGTATTCGGTCTATTGATGCAACAAATCTCATTACGCCTAGTTTAAATATAATTTAAATATATGACTATATGATGGCTCATAGGATTCGCCTTGAAGATATTTACTGATTAGTGATGGATAAACTAATGTTATGTTATTAAATTTAACATTTAATACTTAACTATAAAAATAGAAAAATAACTCTTATTTGGAAACTATATCACAAATAATTTATTTGATACTTTTTTAGCCAGGTAAGATTTTATTTAAGGACAAATAAAAATTATATTGTTTTAATAATAACACATACTTCAAATCACCATTTTTTTAATTAATAACTATTGTTATTTAAATTTGTGTATCGGATATGTTACTATAGGAAATGTGCATGAATAAAATCTAAATATTTAGTACCAATATCTGTGGTTATCAGTGGTGGAACTAGGGGGGGGGGGAAATCCGGGGATTGATCCCCGGGCGTAAGTAAAATTTTAGTGAGCGTAATTTTTTATAGGCCTTTATTTAATTTTTAATATTAGAAGTTAAAAAACTATTTTTATTTCACATAATTTGTTTAAGATTTGATGATGACCACGTTTTAAAGGAATGAAAAACAAAAATTAAACTATATACAGCGTTAAATAATTGAATGGTCATTCTATGATTAGTATAATGGAGATACATTTTAAAAGCAATATTGAATGCAATATTGTACTGTGCCAACAATAATTTAGGATTAAGGGGACATTCAGACGTACCCGGGAGTCCATCAGCAGGTCATTTTCTTAATTTGTTAAGTTTGATAAGTAAATATGATTCAATATTAAAAGAACACATTGAATCACATAAGAAAGGTTCTATAAATTACTTTTCTCATCAAATTCAAGATGAATTTATAGCTATGTTGTCCAATAGAGTTCGAAATGAAATCATACATCAAATTAAATCTGCTAAATATAATACAATAATGTTTGATTGCACACCAGATATATCAAGAACAAAGCAAATGAGTCAGGATATAAAATACGTTCGTGTCACTGATAGTAAAGTATTCAAAGAAGAAAGTTTCTTTGGCTTTATAAAATCTCATAAAAAAACTGGTAATGACTTGACTACTGAAATATTACATCAGGTATCTTTAGATGGTTTTGATATAGAAAATTGTAGGGGCCAAGCATACGACAACGGATCGAATATGGCAGGAAAATAGAACGGGGTTCAAGCAAAAATTTTAGAAAAAAACAATTTATCAACATTTATACCTTTTACAGCACATTATTTAAATTAACAGGTGTAAATGCTGTAGGATCAAATAAACAAATGCAACTATTGTTCGGTAAAATTCAACAACTATTTAATTTTTTTTCTGGTTCAACTTTACGTTGGGAAATATTGTTGAAATCATTGATAGTAAATCTCAAACCATTTTCCGATACTAGATGGTCCTCTAAAGCTACGGCAATAAAGGCCTTTTATAAACAATTACCTGAAGTGAAATGTGTTTTAATTATTATTATTGAAAATGGAAATCTTGATTCAAAGCCAATTGCAAAATATTTACTTAATATAGTGGATCACGAATTTATTTGCTTATTAACGGATTCCATACTATCAAGTATTGGTTGTGTAAATATATTTTTTGAAAAAAAAACAATTACGGTATGTCAAGCAGCAAAAATGATTCATGGATAAATCAAAGAAATAACTGACTTAAGAAATAATAGGATTCAAATATTATTCCAAGATGCCGAACAAATAAGTTTAAAAATGAATATTCTCTCTTCATTTCCAGAAAATAGGAAAAAAAGAGCAAAGAAAATGGTTTTTGATGAATCTGCTGATGAATGGAACGTTTCTGCTAAAAATAATTGTATAATTAATTTGAAAAACGTCTGTGATGTTTTGCTTACACACTTGGGTTGGAGATTTGAACATTGAATAATGTATCTTTAGATTTTAGTTTTCTGACTGGATCTGAACTATTCGAAAAAGAAACAGACGAATTAGTCAAAGCAGCAGCTGATTTAGCCTTAAAATATAATAAAGACTTAAATGCTTCAGAATTAACATAATACATTTTAAGCATCATGCTATAAGTTCATTACACAGAATCAAAAATATAACACCATTAGAATTATTAGAGTTTATTTTTGAGTATTCTATGCCTAATATTTTCCCAAATATTTGCATAGCGATTCGACTTCGTTTTTAGTTTTTAATTTCGTATATTACCAAAACAAAAAAATAATATCTATAGGTATACTACCTACTATCTTACTTAAATCTCTATACAAATAATATCTAGAGTATTTATATTAACATTCTTTTTTACATCTATCGGTATCTTATAATATGTTAACAAATTTAAAAATAACTATGTCTTTAAATATCCATTTACAACTTATAATTAAATACTAAATTAGGTACTAAAATGAAATAATGATGCAAACCCAATATTATGTTTAAAAAAACATTTTTTTTTTTTGATTTAATAAAAAAGCATAGTTACAATCTATGCTTTGTTATTTTTTTTTTAACAATACCACCCGCCTAAAAAAAAAAACAAATATTACATCGTATTTGTTACATGAATATAAAAATCAATCAATCAAACGATTCAAACGTACTTAGTTAATAACTATTACGATATTTTATCATAATTCATAATGGAATGTCAACTTTTAAAATATATATTTTTATTATTATAGTAAACTATATAAGTTTGTATTTTACTATATTTCAATAACCAAACAAAATTTTATTCACTATATGTTATAAATGTCATTATCCAAAATATATAGCTTAAAAAACACATTTGATAGTTTATAATATAATATCATTTGCCACTGTTAAGCTATGACTTAATTTCAGTAACCAAACATATTTCAAAAAATACAATATCAACTAAACCAAATTTACATAGCTTCAGATAACTTTAACATAATAGGTACTATTTTCATACGAGTACTGTATAAAAACATAAAATATATATTAACCATTATAAACATTATATGTAAGTTTAAGTAATGATATAATATATTTTTATTAATAAAAAATGTAAAACATAAAAATATATTCTAAATAAAATTAATAGATTAAATACTAAAAAAGTTATTGATTTATAAAATAAATAATGCACGATTACTATATCTGCGAAAAAATAGTTGATCAATCAAAATTAAAATTATGATTTTGTAATTAAAATGTCTATAAAATATTGGTTATACGTTATAATAGATCAATATGTAATATATATATATATATTTATAATATAATTATATACATTTTATATTCATTGCAAATATATTTAAGCAGTTTGACTTAATTTATTGTATTATTTTTTTTAGTTTCGTATTATAATATTATAATAAATATAGAATACTTTCTGTTTAAAATAATTAAAGGACTTTATTTTGTTTCTAATATTCAAGTTTTTGTTTTTCAGTAACAAATCTATATATATACACCATTGAATATTGACACTGTAAATATTATTATGTATAAATATTATAACTATAAATTTAATAATATTATAATATATAAGGATACAAAATAATGTATATTTATATATATATATATATGACGAAATTATTTATCATTTAATTTACTGACGTGAACATAGTTTAAATAAAAAGCGCTATAAAAATAATGTTAGAAATTATAATATTGTTCAATTTTTAAAATTCATAACTACATGAATACACTCAAGTACATGCAATTTTAACATTTTATCTAGGTACGCGTGCGTGTTGTATGCGTGTAAACATATTTGATTGAATATTATGTTTTTATTATAAAATTATTTTTTTTCAATACTGGGATAATTTAAATATAATTTAAATAAAAAAAAAACTAATATTTACTACTATCATTTCATATGATTTAAAGATTTTTATACATTGAATATTTGAATATAAAGAATAATATATATATTTTGCATACGTAGAGTCGATTATTTTAACAGGTATGTGCTAATTCAATAAAATATAACTTATTATAATAAAAAGAATATAAATCTATTTATACTATAATTTTATCGATTAATAAAATTGATCTTGAGATATGAAAATCATTTTTTGACAAATTGATTTAGAAACGAGAGCTTGATTATATGAATACTTGAAAAGTAATTTAAAATGTGTGATGTAAAATATAAACAGTGTATTAGACAAGTAGAAAACAACTTTTATTAACAATAAAATCAATATCAACAATATTGATTCAGATAAATATTAATATATATATCATAATAATATTATGGGGGATGTTTTTAAAAAAATGCATAAAATAAAATTGATATACAGCCACACAGGTACAATCGTATGGGAAAAAAATTATTAGCACTTGCTCATGGTTTAGTTTGTTAATAAACACGATTAGATTCAATCCATTTTAAACGTAGGTATACAAATAACAAAAAGAAATGAAATAAAATATAGGTACTAATAAACTCACATTAACACGTTTACGTAAGTGAAATTAACTATTAGATAGAAAATCCGTTTTCACTGTAGTTAAAATAAAATCAAAAAAAAAAAAATAAATAGACCAATGTAAAAATAACGAAGAATGACGTCACACCCGAACAGTAGATGATAATCATTAAGGACCACAACAGTTCAGGAGTCTGGAAAGAGCGGCGGGGCATTTAACTTGAAATATGTTCGTAGCACGTGCTTCACACAAACTGTACATTCTATCCCTTAGTCCCTTTACAACATGTACCTTAACCTCTTTTACAGCCACTGTGTGTTTTAAGACAATACCGGATATCCTAACACATACATTTACGCACACATGCACACGTTATTATACATGGTCCTATCGCCTACAAATAGAGTGTATCATAACGGAATAACAAACAGGCAGTTATGACAATAATATAATACTTTACATCAAAAATTGTGTACGTTACGTATTTTATTTTTCATTTGACACAGTCTATACTATTTAGGATATGCACGTTTAGTTATAGAACGTGTATGCTTTGACACGGATGACTTTTATACTTTATAAGTTGTAAATAGAGTCTTATAAACTAACTAAAATGCATTAAAATAAAATACACATAAAATTACTTTAAAAAAAATAGTTAATTACCTAAAAATATTAAAATACCATTAAAACTATTGGGATTAAATACCTACTTAAATTATTATTTTTTTAATTAATAATAATAGCAGAAGAACGGATACAGAAACATTATTAATTCTAACAAATATATTCACCAATTTTATAAAATCTTAAATTTTTATAGAATAGATAGGAGAAAATAATTAAAAACTGAAATCACAAAAAAAAAAAAATTATTTACTTAGATTTTTATGTCAGAGATACACATTTTAACTAAGTAATTATCGTCTAATAATATAAAAAAAAAAATCATTGTTTTGATCCTAGTCAATACTTGTGAATTATAGTACATTATGAAGGTCGTATACATATTTACTAGTTTACTACATAATGTACAAACCTTTACTTAAATATAAATATGGTTGAAAATAAATCAATCACCTTAACTTTTATCATTCAAACATAATTAAATAACAATACTAAAAATGTGAGGTATTAGACCACTATAATATAAGTAGTTTATCAAAATTTAAAGACATTAATTGTTGTTATTTTAAGTAGAAGTATGACTTGAATAATTCAACAACAATATTTAGTTTCTATTAAATTGATTGATTGATGTAATAAATCAAATATCCTAGAAGATGTATACGTGTTTCTGTTTTAGATCTATTATTGTTATTAGTTGATAATAAACTATAATTTATTAAATTTATAAACAATTTCGTCATATTTAAATATTTTGGAAACATTTTTGTATCCGTAGTAACATATTTATTTGGGTAACAAACTTAAACTAAATACAATTTTTCTAACAATATAATAAGGTTAGACTAATTGGTCAACAACGTTTTAAGTGACTTTACTCTCGAATACTATCAAATTAAGTACGAGAAGATTAATATTATCGTTAAACTACATACAACTTAAAAAAATAATTTATTAAAATACTTTTCTTTGTAAAATATTATGTGGTAAATCGCAAATATTTTCAATAATAATTAGATAAGATTTGCAACTATTCAATGATTCCAAAAGAAATATTATAAATACTATCACAGTACTTAAGCTATAAAATTGTTTAAATCGATTATCCAAGTAAAACAGTAATTATATCTAAAAGTTTTTATTATAAATTATAATAAATTTAATTAAAATTAAATCATTATAATGAAAATACATTATAAAAATATAACAAAACTATTGCATTAACTATTGCATTTGCTAATTTGTACATAGAATATATATAGATAAAATATTATAGAATGAACATTTGGCAAATTTGTTTTATGTATGATGGATTCCAAGTATAATATTGTATGTTATAATATATTATAAGTATTTACATTTTCAGTGCTTATTTCGTAGTTTAAGACTAATTTGCGTTTAACATCGAATAAATCAAATTTATTTTATATTTTCATATATTGTATTTTAAAGAAAAGATATAAGATATGCAGGACATAAATGAACAATTAACAAATTTACACATAGTTATTACTCAGAAAACTATTAATTAAATTTTAGACTGTAAACGAATAATTTTTCTTTAATAATATTAATTCTAAGTCATGATTGTAACTTAATATCTCAAAAAAATAACGATGATTTTTTAATTCTTTATAGAAATTATAAATAAAAATTTTTTTAAATTATTTCTCTATCAAAACTGTCGCAACAGTTTATGGACACCAACATAGTATGTTTTCCATTATTTTTTTTATTTAGTTGCCCTTTAGGGAAAATCTAAGAATATTTTTCAGACGCTCGTTTAATCAACTTAATGCATATTGGTTGTAAAACTTCATTTTGTTGAACTAGGTTATACTAAAAACAAAATATTAGTTAGAAAATCTCAACTAAAAATACACCGGCCAAAATTTTAAGAATTGTAAAACTTTTTTTTTTTTTTGTTACAAATAGTATCTTATTTAAATACTTAAAATCAAAACATTTCTGAATATTTTAAAAAGAAAAAACAAGTAAAATATATATACTCAATAATAACAAATTATTATGCGCATTATTGATCATAAATCATATTAATCGACAGATCAGTTTTTTAATTAGTTTTCTATAGATGAATATTACAATTCATAAATATATATATAAATTATATTATATTATATATATATATCTAACTAATTTGGAAATAATCGATTTTAAAATGTAAAATGTCTAATGTAAAAGCTTACATAAACAATACTTCATACTATCACTATTTCAGATTTAACTCATTTAACATATCTCCTCAAATGAAAAAAAAATGTAAGTACTTTATAACCAATTATTATTTTTAATTTGTAAGTTCCTACAGTATACTTCAAAAACACTTGAAAAATATGATAGGTGTAAGAACTAATAAGTAATTATTAATAATTTAACTTCTAAATAAACCTTCTCTGAAAATTAAATATAAATATGAATACAAGTCTGTTTACATGAAATTCCTATGTTATATGTTTTGAAATTAGATGTAGGTACCTTAAATAAGTTTTTAAAAAAGTTAACTCCGTGTATAACTAAAGTTTACTTTTAAAGAAATTATTTATAAATTAATAATTAAAGTATCAAACATTATCAATAATAATTAGTAGGTAATAGATGGAGGATATTTTTTAATAAAATGCAACTATTTTTCAAAACCAGAATGATCAAAATTGTAGTCTTGTAAAAATATATATTATATTAATTGTAAAATTAACTAAATATATGTCAATAACACAATTAATAACTGCAAAATATGTTTTTATTCTTTAAATTGTATTGCAACATTCTTATAATCAAAACTATAAAAACCAAATAAATGAAAAAAGGATATACAATTAAAAATTGGGAAATTATCTTTCGTGCTTCGTAAGAGAAAGACGTACAAATTGAAGGATAGAATGAACAAAAAATTCACGCTTCCAATCCTATATTTTGTTTAGACTGCTAGCCTATAAGTTATCTACTTTATAAAAAAAAACTAAGATATACCCTTAATTTTGTGTACAATATGAATTTTTAGTTTTAAAGACCGTTTGCTAATGATTTTTGATCGATGTACGTACAATACAATAAATTATGATTATTACGTTTCCGCCTTTAGTTATATCATATTATAAAAGATAAAGATATAGTAAATATCATTGTGACGTTAGCTTAACATTGATTTTTTTTTATCTACATTTATATTTTTACATAACTAGTGTTCAATGTCCCTGATTTTTACGACCACATTCATACAAGAAACATTCTAACATGTGGGCACTTGTGGCGAATACGTCGATGTCATCGCATTATTATTTATTTATAAACTCAGTTATAGCTTGGCTAGTCATTAAACCCCTTCGAATATGCTTCGTATAACTTCAAACACCAAAATAACATTATTAAAATCAGGCAGACAACATAGAAGACATTTTATGTCTGTGTGTATTTTAATACATGAGTTATGCAAAATTAATAAATGCAATTTATTTTATAGGTACAACTTACTATTTTATTTATGGTTTGTAATTAGAGATTATTAATTACATTATCATTTAAATAACACGTGTTTATTTTTACCAAACATAACTCATTTATAATTTTCAAATAAATTAAATTTGTCTAAATTTTTAGTGAATTATACAAATTCTCAGATCACTTTAATGAATTATTCGGTTTTAGAACGATCGAATTTATTAAACGTTTTCGACTAATGAATAAAATTCAAACAAGTGGACTAGTGATTACACGTTGAACTCCCTTTTCATGAATTAATTATGTTGGTGCTTTAAAGTGGTAATTAAATTGCTGAGCTCAGGTAGCTATTGGTTTGAAAACCATAAGGTCTCATACAACCTACTATTATATTGACATTAAAAAGGGTAGTAAAATATTGCTTTTTACGTCCCTTGACAATATTTAAAGTTAACGTATTGTTATGGTAGAATGAAACTGCATTGATCTAAATATTTCATTTATACAAATAACGTAATATGTCATGAAAAATGTTAGCTAAAATATTTAAGACATTTTTTGGTACTAGAGAATAAGAATAATATATTAACACGTAAAATCTCAAAAACATAAATTGTAATATAAATAAAACTATAGTAATAAAATCTATAGGTACACTACATGCATCGTAAAAATTCAATGTTGGTTACATACAATTTGCAATCAACAGAGTCTATTTATTGCTTCAAAAATAGTTTTTAAAAAAATAAATAATAATAATACGTAAAATAGCGATTTTTGGTACTGTTTCAAGTGCTTCTTTTCTTACTGTGTAAAATATGAACTAGTTTTATTTAAAGCAATTATATGCAAAATGGACTAATTAAATGTACATATGATGTAAAAATAGATAATCTTTACAAATAATTCAAATTTCTGCAAAGTATTTATAATTCTAAGTTCTATTTCATATTTTATGAATAACAATGCATTTTGTGGCATACTTAGAATTCATAATAGAAATACTAATCATAATCAAGATCTTTATTTATTTATATGTATTAACTCTATACAAATGTAAAAATTTAATGCACATTAATAATTATTAATAAAAACGGGTTAATAACTGCTCTGCTGTACAATAAATATCCAATGTACTTCGACATTGTGTAATGCATTGTAATATATGTGCTGAATTTAAATTCAATGTAAATCATTACATACCAAAAATTATTCTAAGTGAAGTCAGCCGTTAGTCTATATTACTAAGTTTACTTTATAATGTATTTATATTGCTATTAAAATAATTTATATTACTATCAGTAAATAGTAATACAATCGTTGAATTAAATTTATGTGCAATAGAATAAAATCAATCTAATGTTTTGAAAATGTCATGGTGGCATTTTGTATTTAAAATATAATATACGTACACATTTTAAATCTCAAGTACCCATAAATAAAATTGTTATTTTTCATTGAAAAATGTGATTTTGTCCATATTTTATATTAAAAGTATATAAAAAAAACGCTGCCTATATATTTTTTTTAATTTTTTTGATTTCAGTATGAACTGATTATGAACTACCCCAAAATTTTCAAATCTTAAGTACGAATATAAATATGATTATAATTTGTTAATTGTTTCAACTACAAAAATAATTCGTAAATATTGAAATTTGAACTTTGAATGCTTTGTAAAATGCTTATTTGTTTTTAATATTTAAAATAAAAATAATAAAAACTTATAAAGAACCTTCTATTAGATTCTCGATTCCAAGCTCTTTGACCTAGCAACATTTTTTATCATCAATAGTTTTAAAAAGACAGTTTAAAAAATTAAATATTTAAATAGTACCTTTTGAAAAAGATTCAAAATATTATGAAAATTTTATTATTTATAAATAATAATAATTTGGTAAATGTATTTCAAAGTCGATAAAGTTCTCCATTTTTCAGTTAAACTAAAATATCAAAATTGATTTTATTAAAAAATGGTTTTGGGTGAAATTTTTTTTTTTACTTAATCGTTTATTAGTTTTTCGCGATTATTTTGAAAAGCACAATGAATTCAATTTTTTAATTTTGATTTATCAAAAATACAAATTAGATTCAAATTTATATCAAAAACTAACTTCAGAATAGATGATATTCAACATTTTACAATTATTTATCATGTATACCCTTAGAAAATAAAACTACTACATAATATAAAAAAGTAACTAATTACAAACATATACACATAAAAAAACATCATTATAAAATTAATACTTTCATAGCTCCGCTTAAAATCTATAATACTGCTTCGATAAGTAAGTTGAAATATATTTAAATACGAAATGTGAAAAATATATTTTGCTATAAAAATAATTAATCAGATATGTATATTATGTTATCACTTATCAGCAATGACTTTGTTACATGTGGAATATACAGTTGTGTTTTAATATTGATGTTATTTTACCTATTGCAATTCCGGGATTTTTTTCGGGAATAAACTTCGCCAATTTATTATAGTCTTATTTCTTAATTCTCTATACACGCAACTATTATTGATCGATTCTATAAAACGATAAAAGAAAGACGTTGCTAATATACATGAGCGGATGTACTATACCAGAAAATTGAATTAAATCTTTACACAATAGTACCGTATTGTTTTCTCCGTAGGAAATGGTCAGTCCAAACAGTCGTTTGTATTCTTAGATGTGGGTTTATTTTTGAAAGTTTTATATCTCTATCGTTTGTTGTTTTTTGATAGCACTCAAAAGGTGACTGAACCATGACTAAATTGTAAATTCATAGTGGACACAGAAAATAACTATCATAAATCGATTATCAATATTGTCGATTTTATTTTAAGCTTAATAATTCATAACAAATTAAAATAAATATAAATTTGGAATATCAAAAATTCTTAAATTAAAAAGAGGACATAATGTTTTACATAGATGTTGCACGATGTAAGAAATATAATAGCTTAATATAATCAAAATATCATCCACACTTTAAATATATATTTTACGCTAACTAAAATCATACAAACATAGAATAATTTTTTTTCTGATTTTTTTATGTTGACAAATTGATTACTAAAAGTTTATAAAATACTTTGTTTTTCTTTATCAGAACTTAAAAGTTTTGTTATTTAACTAAACCTAAACTTTGCTTTCATACCACGTATTTTTAAATACAAATGTCTATGACTAGACGTTAACCAGATTTCAGATGTCAAATTTTAAATCACAACAGTAAAGCTTTCTAGTATATGTATTCATCATAGAACTTCATTCGTTTAATCAGTAAATACAACCTAACTACAATATTATTCAGTTTGTATACATATAATATATATATATTATGAACCTATATTTGAATTGCATTAAATTTAATCAACATTTTTAAATTTTTACTTAAAGATTGAAGGTTATTAGATAATGGAATAATTACCATATGCTGGACATTAGAAAGGACATTAAAAACTTTGAAAATTGATTACAGATTCATTTTTATACAAGCAAGAACTGAACTAAATATATAAACATTCCACAAAACTACATTCTATTTATATTTTACTAATATTTAGTACTCTATGGTTTGCCTAATCAAAAGCTAATCAATTATACAATAGTCTTAAAATGATTCCTTGTTTGAATATTAAAAAATAATTAAAAATCAAATTTTAAATAAATTAGAACATTCAATTTATAGTTTGAAAATGTATTTTAAATAATCACTTCTCAAAAAGATATCAAATTCTGTCATTCGATAAATGACATGATTTTATTAGACCACAAGTCAATTTCACGTGTATTAGGAAAAACTATAATATATTCATATCGTTTAAGCCCTACGGAAGAATATTGTAACTTATTCGATCAATTTCAAGAATTTTTTATCACTCTTCGTCTCCCGATACTTAAAATGTATAGGTACATATGTCATAATATTATATCCCTATATTACTAAGCAATATGAAACACTAATTTAGATATAATTTAATTTTTAAATAAATACTCAACAAAACCTAAAATTATATTATATAAAATAAATTAAAATTGGATTTTATTTAAAAATTAAAAAAGTACATGAACAATATTCAAGAATAAATTTATAAGTGTAGTAAAAAAAAAATACTATTTAAATATCGAAAAAAATGCAACGAGCAGTTAATTTTTTATTATTAAATTATACTATGTTATGATTTAATTTGTTTATCTTATTTATTTAGTGAACCACATAATGTAAAGAAAATACGATTTAAACGTAATTAAATATGACGTAATTATTTATGACTTTTTATATAACTTGACGATTATACTAGATTTATAAGATAATTAGTATATTGATTGGTATTATTATAATATTTGGTATTCAATTTTTTATACATTAAATCTTCAATATAGAAACATTTTTATAAAAATATAATATAGATATTTAGATTATAGAATTGATATATTTTAATTGATATTTAACACGTAATCTAAATCTAGAATAATTAGTATTCGAATAGTGTAACAGAAAAAAAATACTTTGCATTAATACTTTTAGACTTTATTAAAAATTGTTTTTCAATATTATGTTCTATGAAAATTTCAAGTTTTATTTAATTTTTTTATATTTTATTGAAACATAAAACTAATTCTTACTAATTCTACAATAGTTGTTATCCCGTATAAATTGTTTGGAAAATTTTAATTAATATTTTTTTTTTATTTAATTGAATTAGTATATAAACACAAAGTCTTGTAAATCGTAATACTATAATACACCCGAAATACTATGGTGAGTACTAAAAAAAGTAAGAATATTTCCTACACCCAGTCTTCGTGTAAGTACTATTTATTACTGCTACTGATAATACAATTATATTTTAAAAACAAATGTCCCCATATTCTCGTGTGTAAATTAATAATTCGACAAAATGTATTTCAACAAATTTTATAGAGTAAATTTCAGTCTATAGTCAGTTATAATTAATTTGAACCTTAGTGTGGATTTTGAAGACATCTATTAGTCTTTTAGAATATTAAAGTTATAGATTGACCAAATAATTTATTTAATAATACAATACTTTTTCTCAGTTTAAAATTAGCAAATTAAAAAATTAAAACTATACTTATTTAAAATAAATAAATGACATTAATAAAAATAACAAATATCTTATAACATTGTATAACGCGTATGGCTTAGCAATAAAGATATAATAAATAAGTATAATTTATAACTGATAGTAAATATTCTTTTAAATAACGGCTATAGTTTATAAGTAATGATATCAAAACTATAATATGTAACACAAAAAATGAACAAAAATGTTTATAAGGTTTATATAATATATGTACGGTTTTATAAATATTAGGTACTTGATAAATCAGTGCACGTGAATTATACTTTAAGTAAAATCAAAAATGTCTAAGTGTTGCTCAGAATTGTGTTGAAAATTTATACAAGCGCTAATTTTATCGTTATTCGTATTTTCTAGATTATAATATACAACTATAGTATATTATTAATTATTATATTCATAATTTTTATTTAATTTTATGTTAAGCTTTTCTTAAAAGCTTTAAAAAAATATAACATTTTAATAACAAGTTCAAAATAATATGTAACTTTTATTTCCAATTAATTTGATATTATTCAACGAAAGGACCTATACACATATTTTATTATCTTTAAAAGCTTTCACAAATACTATAGATAAAAAAAATCTTTATTTTTAAAAAATCACAAGTTTTCTAGCTCCATTCTAAACGCTAAATCGGAATAGTGTATTAATTATTATTATTAGAATCATATACAAAAAACTTAACTTATGATCACGTGAATTTAAAAGGGTTCATAAAATATTTTCAGAAATAATAAACAAGTTAAAACAGTATATAACCCCAGAGAATGAGTTGTAAACACCACAAAATTAAAGGATGGTAGTAGAGGTACATTTGGTGACCCAAAAGGAAACTAAAGCTAATTAGTATTGTTTTAATTGGAAAAATAAAATACGACATAGTCCAATGGGCAAACATAAATGCGTTTACTCCCCTACACATCCATTATGAGCATTAAACTAAATATTATTCAATGGAAAGAGAAGTAAAAAATAATTTTTATTTTTGATAGAGGGTGTTAAAATATATATATTTTTTCATTTTACGAATAAACTTTGATTGGGTATTCATTGTAAAAACCAATGTTCGCTAAGCTAATCCTCTTTTATTTCATTTTTAATTTGAAAAATATAAAGCAAATTCTGAAGATAAAAGTTCAATCAGTTTGTATTATAATTTATTATATTAACTATTGCAATTCGATACTAATTATGATTTTGTTTCCGCTTCACAAGCCATTTAGGCTTTTTACCGCCAAAATAAACTCGATCAATACATTTCTATTTAAAACTGCTTAAAACAAATTATATTGATGCTTTAAAATATTTATTTAGCTATAATAACATGATCGTTACAGTGCCAAAAATATGTATCGCGCAATATTATTTTAAATCATTAAAATACAGAGTGATTCTTTTATCAAACAACACTCATTATTTCAAAATCTATTACATTTTTTTTTTTTAAATTATATATTTTTAAGTTTTTACTTTTTTTAATTCATGTTATGAAGTAAAATATTTTTCAGTGTATTTTAGTAAATAAAAATCTAAATTCAGATAAGTAGTTTATAAGTTATAACTATTTAAAGTTTTTGTTAGCGTAGTGGAATTGTACAGTGATACCTCGGAAAATGACGGTCTACTATTCCGCTTACCAAAACTTTAAATATTTATAACTCATAAACTACTCATCCAAATTTAAATTTGTATGTATCAAAATACTCCGAAAAATATTCTGCTTCAGAATATTAATTTAAAAATTCAAAAAATGACTGCCTTAAGGTGAAAAAATGTAAATATGTATAATTTTTAAGCTGCTAATAACTTAAAAAAAGCCATAAAAAATATTATTTTCGTACATTACCTATACAAAACAAATTAAAAATTCAACATAAATATTTAAAAAAGAATACAAATTTAAAATAATAACCTCCGTTTTATATTATTAAGCTCAGTTCAGTAGTAATCTAAACTAATTCATTCAAATAACACAATTTCATTAATAAAGGTATATTTACACGAATAATATTATGCTTAATTTATTTACATTTTAATTTCAATCTTTTATTATCTTAATACACATTTTAATATAATCTATACATTATTTTAACTACTTATCACTCCCCCCCCCCCAAAAAAAAAAGAAAAAGAAAAAGAAAGCGTAAGGATTTATCAGTTAAACTTTTTTATGATTTCCTTATATATTTTTTTTAATTTATATTATTTGTATATTTGTAGTTAATTTATTATCTATGAACACAAAATCTCAAATATTTATGAGCAACATTTTATAAAAGATTCTAATCAAGCAAATATATTTAAAATACACAACATTCATTCCTCTTTAAAACTTACAAATAAGTATAAAACCTAAAATCATTATTTGATTTCTTTTTCATAAAAAAAAAAAATGTATATAGTTCCTACTTATAAACCAATTCATAAGTTAAATACAATTTTAGTATATAATATATTAACAAGAATATTATCAAGTTAATATTTTTATACAATTAAAATAACTGTACCACTAAATTTTAGTTAACAAAACATTTGACAAAAAGTAATAATATTTTGATATTAATATTACTTCCGATTTTTAAGAAAATAAATGAACAAGAATTATTATTATTATTAATTTTTGTACTTCCTGAGTGTAGCCAAATAAAAAGGATTTCAGTTAGCAACGGGTAAGACAGAACCGTCAAGTAGGAGCCGTTTTAATCCGTTTCAGACAGACTGATGACTGCTGCAAGAAAAATAAAACTAATAGTCGGCTATCAAATTCTACTACCAGCTTTAAAGGATTTCACTTATTGCCGCACCTCTACCCATCGCCTTTATTTATCCGAATATCAAAAATGGTTCTAAATCCCATAATGGGCTTCAGTTTTCCAACTTAATAATCTATGACTTGGATATAACTTAACAGATTAATTCAATAAATCAAAAGAAAAATTAAAATAGTATACATCAATTTGTTTTGAATTATTCAAACAAAATTGCATTAGTGTTACCAATAACAATAAATTATTTATTATGCTCAAATTTAAATTATAGTTAAATTGTGTAAATGTATAGTTAAATATAAATTTTAACAACCTTAAATTTAATTATTAATCAGAAATACTATTTAACAAATTTAAAATCCATATTATTAATTGGAGCTCATATTCGAAAAGTGAAAATTTATTTGAATCTAAAATATTATCTCATCATCTTACATAAGAACAATTTATTTTTCAATCTTTTTAGATTAATGTATGCAATATACATTATTAAACAATTATGTCTGTAGATGAGACAATAACAATTTAGAAAGTATAGTGAATCAATAAGCTCTTTAAAACAAAATATAATTTTATTATTTTAGTATTATATTGTCTTTTGTAGTGTGGAATTTCCATATTTTAAAATTTAATAACAGATACTTCAATACATAACTACGTATATAAAATATTATATTATATTTGTAAATAGTTATTTTCATAATATACTTTCACTACTTTAGTGATGAACCCTTCTTGTAAACAAAATATTTTCGTATAGTACATATGAACTTAATAATAAACAATAACTTCATGTATATCTTATTATGTCAACCACAAACTAACTACTAAAATAGCTAAACACTCAAATTCCACTCACTAAATCAAAAAAATAGTAAATATCCAATGAAGTATTATCTTGATAGCCTTACCTCTCGATTAAATTCAAAGCGTTATGAAACAAAATATATTTATTAGTATATTTTGTGCCTAAGTAACCATCATAAATACTATCTAGAATAATTTGTTCAGTGTTTCGTTATAAAATGTAAGGTTATTATTTATTATTCTTTAAAAATGTCTTTATAATTTTTCATATGACAACAAAAATTACCGGTTTTTAAACCTTCTTTTTAAAATCTGTATAAATAAGAAATAATATTATTATTACATGATTCTTCTTGAAGACGAAAAATTGAATTTATGTATCATAAAACAATTCTAGACATTAAAAAAATGTATAATAGTCAACTAGTGCTATTTTATATATATATATATATATATATATATATATATATATATATATTCGTATAAAGTTAAATTGAACATGTTAAGCTCTTGAGTTTTCAAGAGTAAATTAAACTATCTCATAATATAGATAACAATGTGTTAAAGAACTAATTTAAATATAAATATATATGATATATAAATGTCTACAAGTTACGATTAAAATTAATGAAAGAATTTACTAATGTAATCATTTCAAATCTCCCAACGTTTAATACAAGTTCTCTAGTAATTATAAGGTATACCTCTAAATTCTAAAGAGTGTTTATTTAACATTAAATACTTTGATGTATTTTATTGATTTAACATTCTATAAACAAACAGATTTTAGATATAGTAATAATTATTTACATATAAATAAAAAATAATACTAATAAAATAAAAATAATCTGAAGAAAATATGGGCAAATATAGTCTATATACTAATGAAATGTATAAGACATTGGTATTTCAAATTATTCTAATGATAAAGATTTATGCATTTATTGAAAAGTTAGTTTGCTTCAAAAATCAGAAACAAATAAAAATGTTGAATAAACTTATTCTATTTAGTACCCGGATGAAAAGTCGTTCTAAAAGACACGGGGCATCTATATGGCCATTTAACAATTCCCTATATACAATATTTTCCCAAACACTTTCGTCTTTTCTCCAAATAATCCAGGCCTTTAACTTGTATTACAGGTTTGTAGTTATGAGGAGAATTCGCGATATTAAAAATAATACAGCAAAGCTGAGAAATGTATTCTAGATACGATTTATGCTCCGAATATGGGTCACAGATTATAGAGAGACCAAATCACTGTCTCATATATTAAAATATAAAACAATCCAAAATTATAAAAAGCAATAAGCTTATTTTCCCTATAAAACTTCCCAAAGTGACATTGAATAAAAACCAAGAATACATAACGATTTCTATTATAATTAAATCATCACGAAGATGGAAATCAAGAGACCACATAAATAAATACTCTTTGTCTATTTTAGTATTTAAATAATAATAAAATATGTAAAATATTTCATCAGTTATCACTCAAAAAATAAATTAATAATAAAATACGACGTATATAAAAGACGTACCTATGAAAAAATATATTTTCTTAAAATTTCATAATTGACAGTTCGAAAAAAATTAATTTAAAATTAAATATTAAATTATTGAATATATTTAATATTCATCACCGATAGAATAATTAACTACTGGTATACCAAAATTTATCTATTTTATTTAAAAAAAGCTTATTTTTTTTTGTTTGATATATCTTAACTAAGCCAAATTCTCGTACTTCATACATTTCTTAGTCTCGTAGTTCAATTTTTTGATCAATCATCAAAAATTTCTAATTACACTCTTGATCTTCACGCAAAACATATAAAAACTAAAGTTAGTATAAATTTTTAAGATTTTACAATCTTACAAAAACTTTTTACTATCTTAAAAAATTAATCAAGTTCAAATTCTAGTCTAATTGAAAAATAATTTTACAATCAGGCATATTTTTCGTTTCAAAGACATTGAAGACTTATAAACTATACTAAACAGTTATATATATATAATAACTAAGTTTAATATTTCCTATGGTAAATAATTTATTTTAAATTTTCCAAAATCCACTTGAATATAAAGTATTTGAATACTTTAACTTTTAAATTAAATATCAACATTTTTATAATTAAATTCATAATATTATTTATAATATTACATATTGAAAATTATATAGTTATGATATAAGTACGTTCATACACCAATTTAATTCTAAATAATAAACAGTGTCAATATTACTTATGTAGGCATTAAATTATATAGGTACTATGAGTTTAAAATCAAATGTATTACAGTTTTTATTGTACCGTGATTAAAAAAAAAAAGTTATGGAATAACATAAATCAAATAGAATACTGAAAGTTTATTATAATATTATTTTCTATTATTTAATTAATGGAAATTCTAAGAGTATTGACATACATTCCTATGCATTATCACTATATTTTTATTAAACCAAGAACTGAAATATTATGAATGAGAAATTGTAAATTCTGTTTTTTTCCCATATGAATACAACAAAATAGTATAAAACCATTTAATATATTTACATTATTGTATCCTTAACTACAATTAATTTTAAATAACAATGTTTTAATTTAGTTGATATTTCATTTTTAATATTAGAACATTATAGAGCTTGAGATTCAATACATTACATATATTTATATAAAAGAAAAATATATTCTTTAATTTTTTAATTCATACATAGAGTTATGTTTCTGTTGTTAAGTGGAAAAATATATGTTTTTTATTTTAGTAAATCATCTTTTTGAAATACGGCCACCTCAATAAAAATGATATCCAAATAATAAGAGAGAAACCTGGATGTGCGTACGCATAATTTGTTTAGAGTAAATCTGCTATAAACAAACTCTAAAAGCTTTGAAAATGGGTGGAGGAGAAAAAAAGCAAAATAAATACCAGCTAGATTTACAAAAAATAACAACAAAGAACTAACAAACAAATTTTGCTTTTAACCCGTAAATGGTGAACCCCACCTCCTAAGTTGTGTATTTAGATGTGAAAAAAAAATACGCAACTCGTTTCAGATGTATTTTACGAAACATTTATTATGTTGATTTGTGTACGTAATGCTACAGACATTTAAAAACATAATTTTTTACAATTGCACTTCACCGAATCCTCTAATTACTTCTAACCTTAAGAACATATTATAATAATATATATATTGTACAGACGTAAATAAGCTTTTCAGTTTTAAGTTGTGGGGACTATAAATATGAAATAAAAAAATAAATAAAATAAAAATAAAATAATTTTTATTTTACTCAAAAATATAAAATTATAAAATGTGCCTAAACGCAATCGAGCAGTTACATACTCACGCGATATAGAATAAAAGCATTTGATTAAATACATAACTTATTATCTGTGAACTTTTAAAATTCGTAAAATAAAAACGAAAAAGTTTGTTTCTCTAAATCTATAACCATCATCCAACTAGACTTATGCTTTCCGTCAAGAGAATAGTCATGTGTTTTCCCCGTAAAACAACAAAAGAAACTATTAAATAGTTTTTGAAACAGTTCAGACCGGGACCAGCCCCCAAATAAAACATTTAATATAGAATAATATTCAAAACAAATATTTTTGTTTATCTGGTTTAATTACCTCACGTACGTCAAACATGTCTGACTTTATTTAAAATATTTAAAATCATTACGTATCAAATTGAAGAAAATATTCTGTCTTAATATAACCTTCAATATCAGTGATGTATAGATAAAATTGTATTTAAGTAATAGACATTTAGATTTGCTAAACGCTTGTTCTTTAAACTAAAATATATAGTACATAGTTTTGATATAAAAGTATAACAAAGTATATAGTATAGTACATATAGTATGATATTTAAAGTAAATGAATCATTGAATTCAAAAACGAATTATGTTCTTATCTTACAAAGAACATTGATTTTCAATACATTAAGTGTTCATAAACATAAATTGATTTAAGATTTCCAAAAAGTAATTTCATATTTCAATTTGAAACTTAAAAATTCATAACTCCAATGAAGTTTAATTTAAAAACATTGTTTATTGTTACACAACATTTTTTAGTTACGTACTTTAAGTATAAAACAGTAGTATACATCGTTATAAAAAATATTACATAGCAACGTTAATCATTTAAGGAGAAATATTCATTAAAAAGACGGAATATTAAAACAAATATATTGAATTTTATCAATTTAAATCAAAAAAATGTATTATCTTTATTTAATTCTACAGAAATGTAAGCTATAAGCATTGATTCAAAAAAAATAAAAAATTGAGATTATAATTTATTATTTAATTGGAATGAACTCATATCAATGACTGAAAATTATCTTCGAAATTAATATTTAAAGTTTTTAATTAATAAAAAATAGTCCGATAACTTATAGATAGTTTTTAACTTTTTTCTAAATATTACTATCCTATTTGAATTTTACAATAAACATAATAATATGCCTGTAGTATAAAAAAAAAATCGACAAAAGAATATTTAAATTATAATAATTATACCGAACAACGACCATTTAAAAATAAATATTGGATACTACACGAACATATTACAACCAGGTAAAACTAATCATTATTATTATATTTAATCCAAAAAACAAAAAATATAAATCAATCATTGACTTACCAATTTTCGGACGGCAGTCAAAATGAAATGTTCTTAATATATCTTGTCTACGCTATCGGACAAATGAGTGACACAGACGAATCAGTTATAGCACGCGATATCGCCGGACGCCGATACACCGAAGCTCGAACGACCGAACATGAATACGCGAAGCGTGAACGAAAACTACCCGAAACGACGGCGGCAACAAGACTTTGGACCGCGCAGCAGTGCTGCCTCCCACGACGTCATCCATCGTCATATTATTATTATTATTATTATTTCGTTGTCACCATACCGGAATTATATCGGACGGCAGATACTGCAGCCGGAGACAACCGCCGTTCGACGAGACGACAACCACGAACCTGCAAAGGTTTCCGTAGATGTAAGTACACTGTTCAAAAAATATATGTATATATATTTTAGAAATTCATCAGTTTAAGTGAAGATTTGTCTAAAGGATTCTATCAAATTTCATATATTTTTGTTTATTATCAATATTAAAAGTACAGATTAAAAATAAAAAAACAGTCACACACGTCTATTTTATTATTATTTAAAATAATATACAGAAGGGTTCACAAAACATATTCATCCCATTTTATCTTTTAATAACTATTTTATTTAAATACTGACATATTGAATTGTAAACTAAGTATATTTAAGGACCCAATATTGAATTATTTAGATTTTTATATCATTTAGCAGATGCCCTGTAGCGATATGGAATAATCAATTAAATAACTTAGGAACTGCAGCTTGATCAAATTTTAATTTAGATGTATCAAAACTTTAAAAAAAAGTAATTTATTGATATCGTTACAGAACATTCCTTTAAATGTATAGCAAATATAAATAATTTAAAATATGGGTCCTTAAGTATAATTATTATATAAAAAATTAAAAAATCAGAATTTTAATTAAAAAAAAAATTATTGATAACCGGATGAGTATACAAATATAATAAATATATAATATAATACTACATACTTACGTACTTGTTTATGCGTTAAGAACGTGAAAGAATATAAAATAATCTACGAGACTTACATCAAGGTACTAGAACACGTGTTTCGTACACCACCTAGCCAAGAGTAATAATAATGTATATTATTATCATCAATCATTTATACCATACAATCCTAAGTGTGTTTAAATTAATAATTCTATTGTTATTTGTAGTAAATTATTGAACACGCTTAAGTGCGTGTACGTCCAATATACTTTCTTTAATATTTTTGAATCGTACCACTTTATAATTGCTTTTTTACTAACGTCCAATAAACAAAATATAAGTTATAATTAAAATATATAGGTAATTTATAATCAGTCTGGCATGTATACACATTATTCCCCTTACATTTTACACGATTTAATTGTTATTGCTCAAATATAGTTCATACACAAGTTTAAAGAAACTTTACACTACTGAATTATCATAACAAAAAGTCTATAAAATATGCGTTATATTGTTCGCCGTGAAAAAAAATTTATTATTTTAATAAAATCGTTTTATTTGCTTAATCATAAAATTATTATATTTCTTTGTGTAACTTTTTTTGATCTTAATTTTACTAAATAATGTTTTTAATTAATTTTAAAGTACAATAGAACATTACAAATTAAAAATATCTTGAATGAACACAAAATTGAAATAAATTAATGTCATTTTCAACATTTTAATTTCTGACTATACCTATTATACAATTACACAATTTCTAAAATTATAATTGAATGAAATAATCATCAGTTCGTATAATATTAACATATTGTGTATTTGTGTTATATTATCATGGCTAATAATTAATAATTCTATGATTTACTACTTTATTTTTAAATGCTGTTTATTATGAATAAAAAGATCTTAAATTATAACTATCAATATTATAAATTTGTTTTAAAGTGTCTCACAGTCTATATAAATAGACAAGTGCTAAATTTTAATTATATAATATATATTTATGTTTATTTCTATGAATATTTTAAACTACATCGTTCAATCCATATATATTATTAATAAAAAAATATTACTGACGTTCCTTTTTCTATTATGATTTTCAAGACATAATATTATATTACTATCATATTCAATTTTTCTTATTTTCTGATTTGGTAAATAGTGTATGTATCCCAATTTACTATTTATTGAATGATATTATTCAAAAATTACATTGATATTAAATGTTCACTCATCATTATCACAAGCTCTTACTTTATTAGATAAGAACCAGCTTTTGAAAATGTATATATCGTAAAATGTAAATTATGAACTTCTACAATATAAAATGTACGTTTTTTACAAAACCTTTAATTAATAATAAACAAAAAACAAACATCACTCATTACAGTCAGTCAAAGCACCTGCATTTTGCACAAACTAGTGAAAATATTTTTCTTTGAAATTCCGGAAAGTCACAAAAGCAGAACTTTCTTTTTGTGAGCTTTTTTTACGATACAATTTATATTCATACTTGATAATTTAAAATCTAGTATATATTTTATTTCTAACTTACTTCAAAGTACTTTATATATACAAAATAAAAGAAGTTTATGTTGTGTTCAATTATTAAAAACAACATTATACTCACCTATAATTTATTCCGCGTAATAGATACAATAATATGTGATACAAACTTCAGTTAATATCATTTTATTCTAACTGTGATTTATTTTATAAATTAACAGTAAATTTATTGTGTATAATAAAAATAATTAAGTACAGTTTTAAATACTTTAGGTACCGCTTGATAATTATTTATATATACCTACCTACTATATAGACTCTGTATAATAGATGTATAATATTATTATTAAAAATAACATTTAAACAATGCATTCCATAAACTTATAATTTTAATTATACTAAAGATATAACTATTTTAAGACAAATTTGTTGAAAATATTATTAATTATATTAATTATTTCCCAAATACCTATTTATTATTAGATAATAGACAATTTTTATGATAGATGTTTTCTTAATTTTTTACTTAGGTGACCATACACTATAGGTTTACTTGTAGACTACTTTCCGAAAAACTCCTATTAGACTAGTCCATCGAGTTCACAACATAAATTCATTTCTAAAACTTAAGTCAGCTCATTCCAAAATTTTCCATTTTGGAGCACCGACCACTGGCTTGATCGGTGGTCTAACAGTTAGACTCTATCCTACACATCACACACTACAAAACAGTTTTAAACCACAATCTGACTTCGTGGTCCAAAACTAAGGTCCAAACTCTCTAATATATAGCCATCTTCAGATTATATAACTGTTTTAACTTATTCATATTATTTAAAGGAATTTTAATAAATTACCTATAACTCCATCATTTTTAATCTCAGATATTTTTCTCAAATTATATAGAAATGAATAGTACTGTATCTATTATAATATCACAAATGTATTAAAATTAAAAATATCTAAATAAATTGCAGTAGCAGATGACTGATTTATTCATCTAAAATAAATGAATAAATAAAGTTTAGATTTCTATTTAGATAAATCTCAACATTGTAAAAATAATAAGTGAATATTACGTTCAATATTCATACTAATCAAACATTATATTAGTGTTTAAGCTCGTATTAATTATATTATTTATTTTTTTTAAGATTTATTATTGTATAATGTATGAAATATATAATACAAATATTAACAGAAGTTCACCAAATTGATCATTATCTGCAGGTGAATAGAAATCTATTTAAAGTTTTGCTGACAAACATGTCTAATTGTCAAATAAAAGTACATCGTTTAAATACTTAAGTACTTCAAGTATATTATCATATTTAAAATAAATTGTTGCTTATTACATTACAAAAATAAATATTACCTTTAATTAAACTGATCTTCCAGAAACTTCATATTTTATCTTAATTATTACAAACTATAATATTTCATGGTGATTTGAGAAATCTAATAAGTTAATGATAGTGTGAAAATTAAATTTTTTTCAGTCATGTTTCATGTGTTATATTAATTGAATAATAACATTAAAATGTATAATCTTTTAAATTACTTATTTTTAATATTTTGATAAAAATTACTTCAAAACTTTTAATTTTATTTTTGACATTTTAAAATAAAATCTTTTTTTTATTTATTTATTAATAACCAATAATTACATTATGTTAAAATTAATTCATTTTTATAATTTTAAATAATAAATCAAAAAAAATTATATTTTAAAATATTCCGTTTAATATATGATTGTACCTTTATGATTTCCTTAATTTGAATCATATTGGGTACTTAATATTTACGTATTAATTATAGTACATAATTTATATAAGTACAGGTGTGCTTATTACAATACCTTAAATATTTTTCATTTTTATTTAAGCTAAAATTTCAATAAAATAAGATGATACATTAGTCACTGTTGGTACAAAGTTTTTACATTAGACTCGCTTTAGGACGAGTATTTGTGTTTATTAATCAAATGAGTCATTAAGACAAAAGGTCCAAAAATAAAAAGATATACAATATGTTATAATACATTGTAATGAAAAAATATAGCTTGGTAATATACTAATAAATATTCATTATTGTGAAATTATAATTTATGATTATTATTAATTTATTATGTTGTTTTTATGTTGACATTCATACAGAAAAAACATGAAAATTGGTAATGATAAATTTAGAAAATGAGTCAATTAAATAGTATTATTCATCGAGATATACGAATATCGTGTGCGATGAAATAGGAGAAATGTATTGAAACTTTAGAAATATGCGCTTAAAATACATATTTATCACATTAACCAATGTAATAAGACTAATAAACAAATTTTTTCTATATTAGTAGTCGTATATTTCAAAACTGTTTGATTACATTAACCATGAGTCTAATAAGCGGTAACTACTGTATTTTATATCAAATACCACATAACACCTATAGAAATATATTTTACAAATACAAAAAAAAAAAATTGAATTTGAGTAGATTCACTGCTTTAAGATAAACAAAAAAAAGGAATATAGTTTATAATACAATATTATGGGCTTATTGATTTCAGAAAATCAGAAATTACTATCAGTTTCAATCAGGAAGCAAAAATAATAATTTTATAATATTATTTTTTTTTCTTTTCATTAATTAATTTAGAAAAAAATGTTTAAAGATAAGCTAAATACCTACTTTTTACAACAACGATATATACCAAATAAGGCTATCAAAACATAGAAATTAATTTTAAAAAAATTATATTTCATTATTTTGCTTATTTATATATTATATGTCTATTATACTCAAGATATATACTCCAAATTTTTAAATACAACAATTAACCTAGAAATAATATTTTTATTTTATATATGCATATTATATTGATCTTAAACACGCAGCTATTAATCAAATAATCGATACAAACTATACAAATAAACAATTATTTACATTCATATTTTATATAATATAAGATATGTTATAATATTAAGTAACGGAATCTTATTTCATTAACAAACTGTATTACTTTATTCATTGATTTTGTTCTAGATACAAGAATTAATTGTTTAAAAAGTTTCTGAATGTTGCAATTTGTGTCCAAATATCCATTAATAATGGTTAATTCATACTTCATATAAGTACATATCAATTAAATATGATTGGTCAATGAATAGTAGTTTAAATTATATCAGTATTTTATATTTATAATTTATATGTAGTACCATAAGAAGTTTAATAATAATAAAACACGGGGGCGATTAAACGTAATCTAACGGAAAGTAATTTCGTTCGTTTTTGAAAGTTCGACAACGCTAATGTTACGATTAAACAGAATCCGAATAAAGGAAAAGTTTTTTAATAATGAAGTAATAATACAGTTATTACTTCGTCAATTGAGACTTGGAAAATTGTTATAAATATATTGTGGTTTTATCTGACAAAATTAAAAATTTTCAAAGCGACTTCTATTTCAATAAACAATTAATAAATAGATTAGTAGGATACGAGTTAGCAATATCTTAATAAAAGTCATCGACTAAAAATTTATGGATGTTATAAGTACGTATATTTTATTTAGGAGAAGACAAATATCACTAGTTTATTTTTAATTATGATAGTAAATACCCCCTAAAAAATTGTATTTCCTATGTCTAATTTTTGTAAACTATAGTTACTACTTAATCACATAGATTAAATCCTATTATACCGTATATCTTTAAAATATATATATATATATGTGTATTTTTCATATCAAAATATCTTTAACTAAAGAAAATAATAGCAAAAAATAAATATAAAACGAACATTAATATGAATAATTATATTATTTTATGTAAATTTACATTGTACATGTAATTTATACAAGATATAAAACTTATAAGTATTCAATTTAAAATAATTCTATAGAAAGGATACTAAATAAAATCTTTTTTTTAAACATGCATTCTATTTAAAGTTATCAGTAAATACATTTAATTATTTAAATACATTTATTTTTTATAAACCTCACTGTTTATTAATGAGGTATTGTTAAGTTCATAAAATATTAATCTTTAAAATAGATTTTATATATTATTTCTTAAATCATTAAGAAGTCAATATATAGATGTTTACTTATTTAATGTATTAACACTATAAAGTAGCTTCAACATAATTAATTTAAACCTTTTTTTTTTGTATTATATAAATCGATGAAACCTTATATTTTTTACCCACTATGGTTTGATGGTTCTATGTAAATTTGATCTATTTTATTTTTATTTTGTAAAATAACAATCCATTTATCATTCATATGACGTCAAACATGTTGAAATACCAATCGCTACCACTTTAAGGAAAATAATATTTTTTCATATGTTTGAGTAAAACGAGTTGGAAAACTGCTTGGACCCTTTGTCCTGTTAGAGTCAAATTGAATATTGTTATTTGATATCAAATTATAGAAAAGTGGCTTCAGTATTATTTAAAGTCTATATATTCATATTATTAAAATAATCTTTTAATTTTGTGTTATTTGCTTAAATGCAATTAAAAAATTAAATTATATTGTATACACTTTAAAATATTTAAATATTTTAAAAATACAAAAGTTTTCAACTAGCAATAATTGTAATCGGATGAACCTCATCGGTTACAATATAGCCACTACGCAAAGCTAAAAATAAAAAAAAATACAAAGTCATTCAGTCAATTAATTCACGAATGTTTTCAAATTCTCGTGTGTATTTAAAAATGCATACAATATTCAATTTTAATATTTAATTGACTTGAATGTTTAATATAATGTTTCTCATAAGATTTGCTTATAGGAATATAAAAATATTAACAATGATCGATTCGAAAAAAATATTTTTTTTTTAAACAATTTAAGTTAAAAATTATACTAACCTGGATATTTAAATAAAAATAATGATTTTAGTTATTTATTATAATTAAAACGATTTCGTATAGTATTATTAACCATACACGATGGCATTTTCAAAATATTTGGAATAATTATTTAAATTTATTTACACTGCATGAACCTATTCACGCCATTATATAGTACGTCAGCTTTGACTAATAAGACATAAATTAATATCCAACAAAAAATATAATATGATAAAATAATATATGGGATGTTTTTGGCCAATATTAGTTTAACCTACCCTATATTGGTTATTACTAGTAGTGATATAATGAAATAATAAAATATTCTAGAAATAAAATAATGAAATACACATAATAAATGAAATGTCATACATACAATGTATAGATTTTATACATTTTATAGTTACTAATAGTTATAGTTACTTTTCTCTTTACTTCATTTGTTATATATAATACTGTAAAACACAATAACGTAGTCATTTTCAATGACAATAAAAATAATCATTAAAATATGAAGTTCATCATTTAATTTTCACTTGGGCCAAACTAAAAATATATTACATAGTGTCTTGACAAATAAAATTTAACTTTCAAAAGTTTTTCCTGTGTTGTTTGTCTATAATCAATTAATTTAAATAAGACACTATGACTTCATATATTATAAAAATAGAAATCAACCAATGTTAACCATCCTTATTACAGATATTCGCAAACACTTATAAAGTACTAAATAGAATAAAATATTTTATATACAATATAACAATCTGATATTATTTTTATTTCAACAGACGAAAAATCCTAATAAATAATTACTATTTTTATATTTCTGTTTAATATTATAATTTATAACGTACAATTAAACAATTAAATGGCATTGTCACATTGATCGTAATAATTTTTAACAAAAGAAAACTTTTCAAATGTGCAATTGTAACTTAATTATAAAAAATTTTATATCATTATTTCAAAATAATATATTATAATAATATACTAAGTTGGTATTTCAATTACTATAATATTCAATTTTTTTTTCATTTTATTGATTAAGAAAATGATACGCTATATTGTTTAATTCATTGTTTATTCTCAAAATTTTATTTTAAACTTATACCACACAAAAATACCAAGCTATAAACTGCTTGTCAATATTTGTTGTAATATTATCATCTATTCAAATGTTTTATTCAAGTAAAACCACAATATCAACTTGGTTGTTCAAAACAACTTATATGATACACTTGATGTGTATATAACAGATCATGAAGTTCCTCTAGATCGACAGTAACGAAGAATCACATTTCCTTGACAGTAAATATAATTAAATTATTGTCATCCTCAATCCACATTTTCTCATACAGAACTAAATCGGACACGATTGAATAGTTATTTGATTTTAGTTTTGTCACATGGACAAAGAGTACGCTGTGTAAAATAAGACACGTTCACAAACTTCCTCAACATTAGTAAATGCTTTGATAATGTAAGGACTATAATCATTCGATATTATTATTATAAAATGTTGAAAACAATCGTCACATTTTGAAAATACATATCATGGAATTCTCATACTTTAAGTTTACACAGAATGAATCATACTACCTTGCAATCAGTTACACACATCACATAAGGGACAAAGATACAGATCAATAATTTATTTATTTTAAAAGCTTCGATTTTTTTTTATTATCTAAGGTTTATTCTACTTACATTGAAATATATAAGAACCTATCAATTAAAACAATTAAAAAAAAAAAAAAAATATTCTACACACATATCAATAAAAAATATAATTTGCAATAACTGTATAAATTATTAATGATTAGTCATAAGGATTTATTAAATTAATTTATTCAAAATAAAATGAATAAAAACCCATATCAAATGAAAAATATTATTAATCTCTACACAAATAATAAAATTTAAAAAAAAATAAATGGCTTTCGAAATTGTTGAATAATAAAATAATATAAAATGCACTTATAAAAATAAAAAATAAATACATTATTAGGTATATTGTTGTATTGTGACGTTTATGAATGTATTAAATAATTTGTCCCTCGTGTGAATAATTATATACCAAATTTATAATGCGCGTTATTTATTTTAATAAAGATAAAAATAATGATTATAAGATGAGCATTTGTAAAACAAACCTATTTTAGCGATCAATGTCCTTTCGAAGTTAATGACAATTACTAACTTTGAAAGGGTTATCGCGATAATTCGGCTATAATAGGTTGTAAGTCATGTACATAATAGTCAGTACTTGAATTTAGATAATAATGGAAATAATAAGTTATCGTTGTTTGTTTCAACAGTGCCAATGGGTAGAGATTAGTTACTTTGTTTAAATGTTGAAACTGCCGTATTTTATGAGCAAATATCTCATTTAATGTTCCCTGGAAATCTGCCAAGGTAAAAGAATCTTTTTAAAAATGCATTTAAAGTTAGTAATAACGCATTACTCCACCCATATTAAACTAAAATATATACACGTATAATAGGCATGCATTATGACATTATCATGAGATATATCATCCATCAACAAGGCGAGTGTAAATATTTTGTCGGCCATCCGTATATCATATAGTAAAACACTTTTTAGTAAACATAATATATTCAATTCACAACATTGTATACCTACATAAAATAAGTATTCTATGATATGTAAGTACCGTGTACAGTAATAATGATGTTTATTGTATTTTTTAACCCAAATCCAATAACGAAAAAAATTTAATACAAGATACCCACTCGTATACGTTAAAGGTATAACTAAATATTAATATTCCAAATTGAAATTTGAAAGTAATACAAAAAAAAAACTTTATTTATTAATTCACATAATATTATAAATGTTAAGATTTGTAAAGTCATTTGTTCCTACTAATCAATTAACTGAAACATATGTGTTATATATATAACAAAAAATGATACATTTTTAAAAAAAAAATGTTAATTGATAGACTTTTGATGAAAATGTATAATTTTTTCTAAAATATAAAACTTTAATTGCAATAAAAATATACAATTTTCATATGTAAGATATGCAATGAACTATCTTTTAAACCTTAAACATTAATCTAATTACAATAATTGATCGCGAAATTATAAGTATACATACCACTAAAAAAATCTTATTACCAATATAAATAAAAACAAAAATAATAATAAGCATAAATACTATTACATACAATTATAATACTTAATATTTAGGAAATTTTAGGTATTTATAATTTCTTTAAAAAATAAATATGGAATACATTTTTGTAATTAAATTGATATTTATAATATCATTTATAAATCGATTTAAAAATTAAATTTATTATTGTTGTAGTTATTAGAGTAACAATTTTCAAATCATTAACAATGAAATTGTTTGCAGTTCATCACAAATTTATCAACAAACTTTTTTTTTAATTGATATTTATTTCCTTTCAACAACTTAGGCACTTGGTCTAAGTGAATTGGTCATTGATGCTAAATAAATTTATATTATATTTTATATTGTTTACAAATTTTATTTATTAATGAAAAATAAAAATAAAACTTTCTCTTGTGAACAAAATTACATTAAAAATATGAAAGCGCATATTTTAAATTATAAGCATCTTCTAGTCAATGTATAATAACTCTATTTAGATCTTATTAATCCTATTAATTAATTAATATCTATCACACGCAATATATATATATATATATATATATATATATATATATATATATATATATCATCAATTGTAATATTGCTCCAGATTAAATAATTTACAAAAAACCTGCATACAATAAATATTTTAAGAAATATGTCAATATACTCAATGATTCTTGAATATACCAATTCGAATTCCCGGTAGCTAGTCAGATTAAAATAGATTTATGCCAATAAGATACTTTTAGCTATAATATTTATACACTTATTCCACAAGTCAACTAGTTTTTGTGCGTATTTTTTCATTAGATTGCCATATAATAAACATATAAATACTTGACATGACTTAATTTTCACATCGTATACATTATATTTGCTTTAAATTTACCAATATCTTTCTATCAAATATTTGTTTATATATTATGACAAAACAATAGTTATAAGTACCATTAAATATAATTATTTTGATTAATAAGATAGTTAAAACTTTTACAGTAACTTATATTTTCTATATAATAATATACCTGTTGCATATTTTATAAGTTATAAGTATATAAAGTATATTTTGTCTATGAATAATATTAAATAGTTTATAATATAATGTATTATACTATTATACATGTTAAACCCATCTATCGTCATCTCGTTTCAATTTATTTTTTTATGTATCTGCTCGATTCCTAAAGAAAAACGTTTGGACCAAAACTCTTGTTAGCTTGTCATCTAAGATTTATGTCTTATAATGTTTCTACGATTCCCATCCATGAGAATATGAAATACAAAATAATAATACACATTCTATACATTCACAATCCAACGTCCTTCAAAAACTACTAGACAGTAAAATTGTAAACAGTATTGATTAATTTTGGTTCCGGTAAAGTAAACTTAAACATTTGTGGAAATCATACTTTGACATTAAAATTAACGAGAAAGTATCAGTTCTATAGTTTATATACTTTTCAACCATTTTTTTTTTTTTTTTTACTTTTTACAAAATTAGACTTTCAAAAGAAAAACAATAACTTTAAGACCTAATGGTTATTACTGTTTTTCAAAACCTATCTTTTTTCAAATTTAACTATTCATCGATATTTAAGTACCATTAAATGAAACAAAAGTCAACGTTAATCAAGTGCCTATGAAAAATATATTTTATAATGCCTTATCTAAAGAACATTGAATTTAATCGAAATGTTATTTAACTTTAATTGAAATATAGCTGTCGGTTTCATAATTCCAAATAATACTGAAATCTATAATTGCGGTACACATCTGGGTTTGTGGTACTCAAATTGGGGACAACTGCCAAATCTAACATTAAACTCACTCAGGCTTAACAATCGATCTGTTTTAGATATAATTTATGTGTTGTTTATTGCACGTATTTGCACACAATAGGACTTTATAGTTTATATAAAATACACGACCATATAACAAACTATAATTAAATTAGTTAGAAACTGATAACTTTTTGTTAATTCTCTATCATCAATCATCATCTTAGAATAAAATAAACATCATTAGCTAAGTCCTAAAATTCTTAATATAAATTAACTTAGATAATTCGTTGTAACACGTATTATAAACAAATATTCAATACCATTAATATTTTTATTAATATTGCATTTGGTCAACAATAAAGAGAAAACATTTTGGTATTTAAGTGAAATCTATCAGCTAATAGGCAATAGCTCATCTGAATAATATATATTTAGGTATCACATACACCAATGAATAATAGTATTATAATGAATGAAACATATAAATTATTTATAGTTCATAGAAAAAAAAATAGAATATTTTTTTTACAAGCAACAGTAATTTGTAATTTCTGAATAATGAATATTATATATTATTTTATCGTATACTATAAAATTAAAAAAAAAAAATAATAATAATAAATATGGTTGAAATCAAATTTTAGGACGGTTAACATTTTTAAATATTGATTTACATGAAAAAATATAAAGGTTTAAACAAATAAACTGATAAAATATATGACACTCATAATGGTAGCAAGATATTTAAAAGACGTGTCATTATTCTTCGTAAATACTTCTTATTTTTATATGACAGAATCATTGTATGTAATTCCAATAAATATACGTTGAACACGTAATCATTTGTACAATATTTAGCATAATTTTGAATATGTTCTCTTCAAAAAACGGAAGCGTGTGATAACTTACTAGGTAAGAGAAGTGCGACAAAGATTGATTATTATTTTTTTTTTTTGCAAAAAGTGTGTTAAAAGAATGAAAAGACCACAAATGAGACTGGGAATGTTAAAAAGCAACATAGACTGATGATGTTAGACTTAAATTTGATCGATGTTGTAAATTTTAGATATTTGTAAAATAAATGTGGAAAACCTCAATCGTAGTCCAAAATAAATCAAGAAGAAATAAATTTAAATTACATTTATTGTTGAAAATGTTATATTTTTTCATAAAAAATCTTAGGTAACTAAAATAACCAACATTCACCTTTTATGTGAAAAGTCATACAGTAAACTATTAAAAAAATACGTAGAATTTCTTATTAGTTTACCTACAAATACTTAAATAGAACAAATTATTAAAAATTAAAAGTCACAATTCCAATTATAAAAAAGATCATACTAATAAGAAATTGTTTTTAGTTATTGCATAAATTGTATAGTTAGTTCTAGCTACTCAATTTCAACTATAATTAAGTTATAATATATTTTAATCTAAACCTATAACCATTAATTTTTCTGTTATAACTATAAGTAAATAAGCTAAATTAATAAAAACAAAATATATTTTACACATTCGCACATATGTATATATTATAGTATTAATATTAGAAACAATAGATAAATTATGTATACACTGTTAAGAACACCTGATTATTACATCTTTTTTACTTTCTTACTCTATTTTAAATATTAATTTAAAGTAATATAATTGTTATTAATTAATTATATTTTATACGATTTTTTTTTTTTTAAATACAATTTATATGTATTTTATAATATTACATACTAACTATATTTCTATAACACTATAACAGTATTTTACAAAGGCAAAATAAATTTATATTTTTAAATTTTTAACAGATTAAAATGTTTAAACTGGCCGAGTACAATTTTGTAAATAGAACTCCAATATAAATGGAAAAAAAAACAATTCACAATTTTAAAATACAAACTGTGAAACCATTATATACTCTTTACTTGGACGAACTTTCTTTCACAAAAATTGTATCACATTCATAAAATTGTATTACAAAAGCATCACATTTTTTTTTTGAAACTATAAATATCATGTGTAAGTGTAGACTATACATAATATTCTATAGAATTTCTCTATAAATACTAACTTACAGCTAGTTGTTAAATTAAGTTAAAATAGTAATTATCGTATAATTTTCAAGCTTATATGTATTAATAAATATAGAAAAAGGAACGTCTATTGAGATTATACTGCTTTATTGATTTAATTGTCATTAAATTAACAAAAACTTCAATTATTATTCTTTGTTACAAAACTTAAACGGACAATAATTAGGTATATATGTTGTTTAGATATTTGTACCATTTTAGTTATTTTTAACATTGATAATTATATTGGGCAATGATATTTCATGGTATAAATGATTATATTTAATTGTAGGTCCATACGTTGCGTATAAAACTTAAGACAGTTGTTAATGTAAACTTATTATCTGTACCTATTATAAATAATTAAATACCTACTTAATCAAATATTCAATAAAACAAATATTATGTGAGTAAATCCGATTATTGTAATCTTAAAACGATAGACAAAGAATAACCAACAAACTGAATGTAGTAAATATTTATTTTATTTTTAAAAATTACTTTAAAGAAATTTCTATATACCTATTGATTCTAAATCTACATTTATTCTTTGATTATATTAATTTGTCATTAAAATTTACGAAATAAAGTAAATATTATTTTTGTATTGATTAAGTAATGATATTTCGGATAATACAGATAAATTTTGGTTTGAAAACAAAAGAATAGACACTCCTATCTCGACTAAAAGACAAATTCCATTTACCACGAACACAATGGGGTCACGCCGGACGTCCGGCCATTATCGTCTATGCAAACCCGAAAATTGATCCAAGCATAGACAATTCACGGGATAATTTGTCAATAGAACCTCACATAAACGAAAACATAATCAAAAAAAATATAATATATGATAGTTGAAAATAGTTATCATATTATAAATAAAACAAACATCATATTAATATGTTTACATTGCTTACTATCATGTTTTATTTTACGAATTAAAAAAAAAAAATGTAAAATAGTAATTGTACATTAATCTAATTATATATGAATCGTAAAGAAATAATATTTAAATATAGGTAGATAAATAATAATAATCAGATGGATTTTAATAAATGTATAAAATATATATATATATATTTAAATACTAATCGTATACGTAGATATACTATGTTAAATATATAGCATAAATAAAAATATATCTAATGAACATAGTATACCATTTGTTATTACAATTTGTTAATAAAAATATTTGAGGAAACATCAAAATATAAATAAATTTTAAAAGCTATCAGAACATATTAGTACCTACTGAGTTAAGAGCACCTTCATAATACTTATTTTAAGTTTAAAAATATTAGGTACAGGTAAATCATTATTATCCAATAACGTTTATAAAAAAGCCTAATTAAAATTATTTGAAATTATTTATTGAAATAAACGTCTTCAAAATATTTCGACGGTTTTATATTTTTTTGAAATATAAATAAAAACATTAAATGCTATTGATATGATCGAAAAATGACCTTTTTTAAGTATTGAATAGTCTCAATTTTCAATCAATAGATTAGACTTTAAACTTTTGGAACATTCATTCTCTTTAAGAAAATGTACAAAACAAACATCCTATCATTTTATAGCGAATATACGAATACATTCCTGACCTACTAAGAATTTAAAACGTAATTTGATCATTGTTGTTTTTTTCATATAACTGTATTCATTTTGTTAATTATTAGATAACATGGGTCCAAAAGTGTATACGTATTATTATGCTTAAATATAAATAAGAGTTTATCACGTCTAAATCGTTTTATGCTACATCCACTAGCTTCTAAATTTTAATTTTGTTTAATTTATTTGATTTTGTATTATTGTTAGTTAATTGAGTACTATAGCAGTATAGCCAATACCAGCAATATCTATTCTGATATTACAATTAAAAAATAAAGTAACGAAAAATTATTGTTAAAAAGTCAATCGAATCAATCGATATAATCCATTATATTAAATAGATCTAACAATAATACAACTTTATTTCAAAAATAACATAAAATTCTAAAACAAATTTTAACGAAACAAAATTATTAATCAAACTCTATTGTTTTTATTATCATTATTACAAAGTTTTCATTTCAGCAGTTTTCAAATCAAATTTACCAGTTAACTTTTTTCAATCAGTTTATACAGCTTATTTATTTATTTTATTTATTTATTTATTTATTGGTGTAAACGCCCTGGTGGGCTCAAATACGGTGACAATAAAATATATACTAATAACATTGTTAGAATAGAGATACATTATTAATATTATTATTAGTTTATTTAAACAATTTCTTTTTTGGTATATTTTACCTTACAAACTCAAATTTACATAGACAGCTATGCACAATAATATTGCAGAAAACTGATTTTTTTTATCATTAAACCATTGAAATTCAAAACAGTTCGTATTTATCTTTTTTTTACCTAACAACAAAATTATAGCACTCTATGTCTATATAATATTCTTTACAAAATTATTCTTATTAAAAACGTATCGTTATTTCTTTTACTTGCCATCTAAATACCATAATATAAGTACGTAATATAATAAATAATAAGTACATCTGCTTATCTTCTACTGATTTCGTCATAATATTATTATCATTTAATCATATTTATTAATTACTTTTAATTTTCTTCATTAAAATCTTCAAAGAACTACTTATAACGATAAAAAATATTAATATTTTTAATATGGAAGCATTGATTTAATCCTTATCTTTCATTTAAAAAACAAACAATTCTTCACTTGCAATCTTAAAATCTGTCTTACTTACCAAATTACTTATTTTACCGTCAACTATTTGCCTCGTCAGTTTCTCGTTATAAAAAAAATCTTAATAGCTATTTTATTATAAAATTTTCTCTGTCTTCCTTCAAGAAATAAAATCTTTTACCAAGCATATTCCTTAATCTCACTTAATAATTCTCTTCTATGTCCTTGTCATAAATCCCTCACAATTGGCTTAACATATTTTATTTACTGTCTTACCTTTTAAATCCCTCTTAACATTCATTATTAGTTTTCTATTTAAATCAAAAAAAATGGTTAAATTTACTAGACAATGATTATTTTACACACTTCAAAAGACTTGATACCTTTTTATTTATTTAATAATATTAAAAATGTATACACTTAATTCTTACATACGTGAGGTAACAAAAAAAATTTGGAGAAGTCACTCTACTGAGTCTGCTGTATATAGCTCATTTTGAGTAATTATCACCTTATCATTGCGAAGTAGGTCACAGTAATTGATTTGTTAAATTTGAATATGATAAATCGAAAAAAAAAATTCTGATTGGAGACGATGTTTTAATCAGTGTCAGGCTATTTATCCAGGGATATTTTGTAATTTATTTAAAAAACTAATAGAAATGTATTGTTCCATTAGAAAAACTATAAGTTAAACTTTTTTTCCAAACGCTTCGCTTGTAATATTAAAACCATAATTTTGAATTTTAAATTAATTTTAATGTTATAAAATATATTGTTATTATTAACTACTACTAGTTAATACATTACGATGTATCTACTTTAGAAAATTGCAAATAAGATCATAGTAATTAATAGTTTAAATAGATTAAAATAAGTGTAAATATTTGTAAAAAAAACTAATAATTAATAATTATCATGCACAGTGGCAAAATTGTTAATTTTTGATAGATTTTCTGTTTCATTTAATGTTAAACTTCAAAACTTTTTCAAAAAAAATTGTGCTAATATGTAATTTTAATATTTTTAAATTAGTGTAAAAACAACTTATGAAAAATCTAATGTTTAAGCCTGTTGACTTCCAAACAAACTTTTTTTTTTAATAATAATAAAAACAATTTAAATGCTTATTAGTAATAGTAATAATACCCAAAATCAACCAATGTCAGTGGTATCAGTGATTTGTCAAAACCAAAATTTGATCCTAAACCACAAAATACCTAAATCGACCAAAATCGACCAAAATAATACTACAAAATATCTATTTGTTATTATTTTATTTTTACTATGAGTATTTTCGATGATTTATTTTTGTTTAAATTTTATTTTCTAAAAAGATTTATTTATTATTACCTTTCTATATTATATTTTATTGTTAATGTAATTATTTAAGGTTTATAACAACATCATAGTAATATAAAATGTTTTATAAATAACATCTTACTAAATTTGACCAATTACTTATTATCATTTACTAGATCATATACTAATAAGTATAAAAAATAATGAATTTACAAATTTCACTGAATTAGTCACTAATATGTTTTTATATTCATTCAGACCGCATCAACTTATCACAGTATAAAATCAATACATGCATCATAAAAATTTAAATAACAACAAAATTATTTTTTAAATTAATTATTTATTTTTAATTCCTTTAATTATTCGACAATAATATTAAATCCGAAGCATTAAATATTAGAGACATTTAGTTTAAATTTATTTTATTCAAAATTATATTAGCATATAGTTTATTTGTGTTTGAATTTAACTATAGTGAACTATAACAATATTAATTCGATGTACTTACGTATATTTAATTGCTTTAATTTGTACGTGACCATTACTAATAGCATTTATAAATAATATAAATAATTTAGTATATATATTATAAGAATTAATTTGGTATATAATGTAAAATATAGTTATGGTTAACAGATTATTTAGAAAATATTGGAAAACTGCCAGTTATTACTTATGTACTATAAGTACATAAAAACTTAACACTTACCTATTTAAACTTTTATCATAAAAGTATATTAATTATACCTTAAGTTTTAAGTAAAGTTAACATATTATTTAAATTCTGAGTGAAACAAATACAATATATTGGTTTCATATATATTTTTATAAAAATGTATTTTTTAATATTTATAATACCAATTTTATATAGATACCCTGATTTTTTTCTTCATGTAGAACAAGGATAATAGATTTTAATCAATATAAAATTCTATATTAAAATGATCTACCTACTAAATTTACCTACTGTGATTTACACAGTATAAATAATGTATCATGTTTTAAATATCAAATAGAGTTTGTTCAATATTTGTTTACAATCTAGAGAATAGAAAAAATTATGATATGTTATATCACAAAATATAAATCATCCATGTGTAATGTGTTAATTGTTTATTGTACTCATGAACCCAATGAAAAAAATTTTTTTTTTTTTATTAGCTTCTAGCAAAAACTATGATAGCTTAGCAGTTACATTATTATACATAGAACATCATTATACATTATATTATATAAAATTACATTAGATACTATATTACATTTATTATATAATAAAGCCAGCATCCAATATAAAAAAATTACAATTTTAATGGCAGTTGTGGATTTTGTTTTGAGTATAGAATATATATTAAAAGAGATATTAAGTGTTTTAAGTGCGTTAATTAAAATTTAAAATTTAGCCAAAAAAAAAAAAAAATTACAGTACAATGAATTTAATTAAAATAACAATTTTATTGAAAACAAACATATGAACAATTAAAATCTTTTAAATATTATTAAGTATTAATTAATGGTAATTATGTTTTTAAAATATATTGAAATGTTTTTAATTACAGATGACAACTGGTGGTAGAACCTTAAATAATATTACTCAAATTTCCCTTAGTTTAAACATTTTTAGGACCTAACATTATTTCTAGTGGTATTTTTTCTCAAAGAAATCAAGAAAAATATATTTTAAATTACTGTGGGCAATTTGTCTTAGTATATAAAACAAAAACCACTGAGTCTGAAACTCATCATATCTTGGTTCTCGTCGCTTACATTAGACCAAAACTATGTAGAACATTAAAAAGTAAAAAATGTTTTATAGGTGTCAAGCCAACTTTTTTCCAAGATTCATTACTACAACATTAATTGCGATTAAATATAACAAAAAAAGTAATGAAAATCCCCAAAGAGTAAAGACATTTAAACATACGTATTTTTCTTTTTCCTAAGCCTAGTTCGATATGTTTTAAGTAATTAAAAGTAAACCTCCAGCGATAGAAACTAACAATATTTATTGTATTCAAGTTTTTTCGTACAAATTTAAATAATATATTTAATCACTTTAATTTGTTTAACTTGTTCAATGCAGTTTGGATTAATTTTTATCATTTTAAAATATATAATATTACGAGAATATCAATGTGTAAATTATATAAGTACATAAACTTCTCTCACTGGGTACATTAATGAGTAAGATTAACATAGTAGCTCAATATATTATGTACCTAATATATTTTAATACTTTTGGTACTATAATATAATATTAGGAATTCCCATGGTAAATTAATATACACATAATATGCATAATATTAACACATACATTTTAGTTTTGTTATTAATAATTAAATGTGCCATACTAATAACGCATAATAATAAATAAATCAATATCTTAATTGTTTATTTAATAAATCAAAACAATGTGCAAATGTTGTTAAAAAAAAAAAAAAAAATTATGAGTAAAGTATAAATATTATTTTCTGTACTCTTGTATATGTTATATTATTACTGAACATAATTAAATGTAGAGTTGTACCCTGATTATTCAAGTAAAACAAAGATTTATGGTTCACATATTTAGATATTATATTATTAAAATATTTAATAATATTTAATTAATATTTGAAATATTAACTTTCCTTATAGCCTACAGGTAATAGTTTGACAAATTTAAACGTATCAGCGACACGAAATATTCCAATTCAGTATGCTAAAAAAGGTTAAATATAGAAATAAACACAGACAAAGAAATTTAATAATATACATCATATAGCATTTTATTATACTGAGCCATTTCTATGAGTTAAATAAGGTGACAAGGATAATTAAGCCCAAAGGGAAAACTGTATTATCCCTATTATCTCTCACCCAATTTTATTTTTTTTTTTTTTTGATTTCGGCTTTGATTGGTTAAAAAAAATAAAAGGTAACTATAGCGCATTTTTTGTAGTTTTGTTAACAAAATACAATATATTAGATACCAGAAATCATGAATGAATTTTTAATAAATTTCTATCGTATGGCTGCAAATTTACTATTACAATCTATAACCATGAGTATATTAATAAAGAGTCATTATGTATTATTAATAGTTATTATTATTAGGTTGAAATTGCTTTTTTTTATAGTAAATATACGGTTCTCACTTAACTGTAATTTTAAATTAAAACAATATTATAACACAAAATAATTTGTATTCTAAGATATTAACACGTACTAACACTTATAAATTATTATTTATTACCACGATAATATTGTAATCAAAAACTATTTTATTTTGAATGAAGTCATCGTGTATAATTTTTTTTTTTTCACACGAAAATATTAACTTAATGCTCTCGGTGTATTTATGCGATTTGATGATTGAACACAGTACATGGTTGTATCAAAATCTAATCGTGAACAACTTTTTATTTCATTTTAGTGGCTTTTTAAAATGGTTCCCTTCAACAACAAAAACTATCATCCACCCTAGGGACAAAAACGTTTACTCACTTTATGTTAAAACATCGTCTATAATAATATATAAAAATACCCTACAATTCTATACATGTCTATACCTACAGAGTTAGCAAATACTATACATTCCATAAAATATTATGTATGCTTTAAATGACCATTTTATAGACTGAGAAGCGTTTAATCGACAATTTATTAACTGCTTTCGACAAATCCGAACACAATAATTAGACTATAGATGTTGTTTTTAACATGTGTAAAGCGTAATTCAATAATTTATTTTTCATATTTCGGTGAGATGTCTCAGCAACCATGTAAACATAGTAGTTTTTCCAATCAAACAAAACAGCTTAAAAAGTAAAATTAAAATTGTATATTTTATCGGTTTTACCAAATATTTCATATTGGCATCACGTAGCGTAGGTATAATACTTATATTATAATATTTGTATAGATAGGCGTGACGGTGACTTAGAGTTGTGTTAGTATTACAACAACGGGGTAAGAGTAAGAAAGGAAACAGTAATTAATGCGTTATATTTTTTTCTCTCTCACTCCAATGTAGTTTACATAATATTTATAAACGTCCGCGAATTAGACTATAATATAAAATAATTTATTATAATATTAAAATTATTAAATTTTCCTCTCAAGTTTCAGCCAACTATAGTAGTACACTAAATATTATACATACCTACTCTGCTTGTGACATTTAAATACCCTCCGGCTAAATATATACGTATATACAAAATTTATACAGATACACAACAAACGTGGTACGAATACATATGTGATATGAACGTATTTTAAACAATTGTTTTATTATAAACACCTATTAAAACCGAAATTTTTTTAAAACAAAAAAATAATAAAAACTTATACAATTTATACAACAATAATAATATAATAATATACACGAAAGCAACGTGATTTCTTTCGTCAAAGGTTTTTCTATTTTTCTCAATAAATGATACGTGCTTCGTTCTTACGACCTCATTATACAAAACTATTTTTAGTGTAATTTTTGTAAATAATGTATTATAGTCATTGCCCGTTGGTCATCGACAACAAAACAAAAATTTAAATGATTAACCATGAGAATGTTATGTATTCAATATGATACACGAGATACAAATATGAATATATTAAAAAACAATAATTTAATGTATTAATCATTACATTTCAGAGACTTTATGATATTATAAATTATCACTTCATAGGTATAAGCAGCATAGCAATAACAAGTAATTTACAGTATTATTATTATACATCCCGTCGATTCCGGTGAAAAAAACATTAACTGACGCCAACGCTTTTCGCCATATTTATATTATTATATAGGTTTATTACGAACGGCCAAGAGGCTTCCACTATATATTCAGGTTTCCTCAGATATACCCCGCTGAAACTATTATTAAAACTTACAAACAATAAGCGTCCATGCCACAATGGTAACGCGTGGACGTGTGGTCGGAAGAGGAAAAAGTTTTTCGATATTTCGGGTCTTCTTATTGCGCTTTAAACTTAAATTCACGTATTTATTTCTTTCCTACTATCCAATTCTGTGAGCTGAAAGAGTTTTGAATCGAGTGTTTGTGTGTTATAGCAACGTAATTTTTTCTGATGGATATTAAAATTTGTTTATTAACTTTAAATCTCGTTTGGAAAAAAATAAACGGCATCTTATGGGCTATGACCGGCGTAGAAGTTAAAAATTATTTTGTGAATTAAACATCGAAATTCATACTTTGCGATAAATCACTATTATACGTCACACAGTGTTTATACGGTCTCTACGGCACACATTTTATTTTTTATAAATATTCTGATTTTTAATGTGAAACAGCAATGTTTTTAAGTGAATGGATATATTAGTGCATATGTATATATTTTTCTGCTATTTAGGGATAAGAGTAATATATGGCGAAGACGGTTTTGTTATCAGTAAAGTCTCCAGTGGTGGATTCAAAATAGAGTCCGAGGAACCCACCCCCTCCCCCTTTATAGTTATATTATATATGTAAAACCTAAAATCAAATCTTAAATACAGTTTTTACAAAATAATATGATATGAATAATATAATAATATGAAAAATGCCCCGCCTCGCTACCGAAAGTCTCCTACGACTGCGATAGGAGACGTAGAATGATCAACAGCGTTAAAACGAATTAAATTAGTTACTGCTACTTTAGAAGGAGATTCTATCGAAGTAGCTGTTGATTTCTGTACTGTAAAGTTTTTGTTTCTAAAACCAAACTGTGAATGAATTAAATTCCTTCAACAGCTTCAGTAGAATTGTTTTCAATTACTTTAAAATTATGGAAGTAGACTAATAAAATTTAAAAATTAAGGATAATCAAGAGATTTGCAAGATTTAGGAACATAAATAAAATATAAAATAGATGACCGACTTGGCGGAAAATTAGGTACTGCAAACGTAGTACTCTTAATCACAGATTTTTTGAACTATACTATACTTTTTTTAATTCATGTATTAAAAAACTAGTGTGGTAATGTCTCTACTTCTCTAGCGATTGAATTTTTTAATAAACAGACTAAATTAATTTATCGTGTACCTAGTCGAAAGACTGTTGGAGAATTTTAAAATTATAGAAAATGTCCATAGAAGTAAAAAGTATAACAGTCTTGACAAGGTGTTTTCAATAATCTAATATATCTATACTTTGAAGAAATGAACTTATTTGATTAAACGACTTATATAATATATTACGGTAAGGGACACATTATTAATTTAATAATTAAGCTCTTAATATAAAACATATTTTTCGCTGATTAGAAAGTAGATAATTATTAACAAAGAACAATTACTGTTTTTGTATTATTATTATCAAACTAACACTATAAAAACATCAAATTAGTATAGCCTTTATAGTTTATACTGTACACAGAAAACATATTTTATCGTCTGGTTATCCAAGATCATAAAACACTAGTTGCATCAGCGATATTAAACATTGTGCACGTAGCACGTTACACAAGTGTTGGCTAATAGGATAAAAATTATACTGAAATATTGAAACTCGTTTAGAACAATTATTTACACAAAAAAAATATCGTTTTTATAAAATAGTTAATTTTTAGTTGTTTTTATAATGTTTAAAATCGTCAATTACTTATTTGTATAGAAAATACTTGTACCTAATCATAGTAGCCAGTAGGTATATACATGGTATATGGATACAGGTTTATTATAATTTTATTACAATTTATATTTAAAATAAAACCATACACATACCTCAATGTTGATATTACTCTCTGAATGTATTTATATTATATTAAATGGTATGCACACATATGTTTTAGGTATCTAGAGATAATGACTGACTAAAACGGCCTGTATTTAAGGCATTTTTGTCTTTCACTCCACCGAATTCACATCCTATCTAATTATAACACGGTCGAACACAATAATATTATAACACTGCAGGGTTAGATTAGGTTAATTTATTACACGTGATTTATATTTATATATATGTTACGGTCCTAGTAGAAAAATTTAATATTGTGAACACTGACCGCCATAACCGGGCATTGTCTACAATGTGCATAATATTTGGGCTATATAAATTATAAATATTTATTTTCCATATACACTGGTCATACTTACACTATACAATGCTAAAACTGGTACGGTCATTTTGTATAATACGTAAGTTCAAAAAGTATAAGTTTGTTTCAGTACCTAATCATAAGAGATAATTTTTATCGATTTGAATTGAGATAAATATAATTTAATAATCAGGTTAAATATTTGTGAACTTACGCCCTTTGGCTCATAAACGTGATGAGGAAATAGCTTATGTATTATTGGATATTTTAATCACTTTTGGTTTGGTTTGTTTTAGTTTGCAGTGGAAACCGAAAATTACAAATTAGGTACAATTAAAAGTAAACTATAACATTATTACAGTAGAAATCAGTTAACAATTTACAAGGAACAGTTTTTTAGTATTGATGATTTACACGACATTGAGTTATCAAGTAGCTAGGCTATTTTCCAACATACGAGGCTGAGGCTATAACCACTACACTTGTAGTAAAAAATGCGAAATAAGGAGATGCAAGTAAAAAGCTGCTATGCGTCTCCAAATTCAATAATGGCAATACGTGTCAAAATAAATAAGCAAAGATTAATATTAATAAATAAATAAAAAATTTCAAATATTAATAAAATAAGTATAAAATAAAATAAGTATTACCTACATTTAAACCTAATATTTGTATTATTATATTATTATTAAATATAAGCTTATTATTAACTTTTTCCACTTGGCATAATCAGTTTGACCATTGTATACAATTCCCGTCAGTGTTTACAATGACCATTTATCCACCTAGACCATAACATATACATATATATACGACCATTTTACCTATTTAATTTTTATTTTTAGTGTTTCTTGAATTGTCTTAATCTATACATATACAATCAATATACAATATATAGAGATGCATTATAATCCAATGTTTTATGTTGTAATTATTATAGACATATATGAAACTGTCGTTATCCTACAATGAACCAATGAATACTATAAGTGAATTATGTGTATCCAACCTTTAAAAGCCACGTAATCTTCAGGAAATGGTGTCACATTTTTTTCGAGCTAATGGTGATAACATGAATGTTGTTCGGTTGTGTTCAAGACTCGTTTAGGCAAAATTTAACTTTGTACAACACTATATGTATGTACCTAAAATGCACTCGCGTTACACTGTTACAGCGACCAGAAAAGAGTTGGTAAAAGATCGAAATTTATTCAAACATTTCTTCGTACACTGCACATAACTAAATACAAACATACTCGCCACTCGCGGATGGTAATACGGTCGGTAGGTTTGAAAATCGTCGTGAATCGGACGCAGAAAAAACGAACAGGACAGTTGTCATTCGCCAACTACAAGTATTACCGTAAGACTGGTGATGGTCCTGAGTAATGTCTATGACAAAAATAAAATTTTACGATATTTCGTCAGTAGACACCTATTAAAGCTAACCGCAGTTGACGGTTCATGGCAGAATCACGAGTTTATAGAATCTCACTGGGTATAATGTACGAGCGGATTTCGCGTACGGGAAATTATTGCCAAAATATATTTTACATGCGAAATCCAGTGAGATTCTAGCTTAAGCGGTCTGGATCGCGGTAAAAACTACCTAAAATGATCATCGAACATTAGTATAATGTATATATTAATGCTTAGGATATGTACTACTGTACCAGCGGTAGACGGGTATCTACAATACTTTACAACGGGCGGTATTAATGATGAAACGATCGTTGCAGAATTTTTTTTCTAATCTTTTTCTTCGTCATACACGTCTGCTGCTAGTGCGTACTATAGGTTACCTAATCTTTTATCATTTTAATCATTTGATTTTATAGTTTTGAACTTGTCGCCATAAATAAACGAGCCAATCAGAGTAACTCTATTCACAACTCTAATAGGCATAGAAAAATATCGTCTTGCGCAGTGCGATGAGATTCTGGACGTGAATCTGTATAGCAAATCATTCTTATGTCTTCGTTTGTAAGTGCGTAATATGCACATTATATTTAATAGAATATTATAGACAGTCGATAAAAAGAATATAATAGTGTTGTGGAATATGGTATAGGTGACTGATCAAGACATGCACGGACTGCAGGCTAGGATGCTGAGATCCATTACACTTTTTCTCTAATTGATATTAATACACTTACCTGAAGAATTAATCTACTTAAAATGAATGTGAATTTTAATTGAAAATGTTATCGGTTTCTCTGATAAAATTGTGAATCTATTTCTTATAAAATAACTGTACGGTTACCATATAGAATACATTTGTCATTTACAGTAGCCAGTAAGAGAGTATACGTTTAACTACTTAAGCAGCTATTTTATATAATATTTACTTTATTATATATCAACATTATTTTATTATTTAAAAATTACTACCTATTAATTGTATTTAGGCACATTTACATTGTAGGTAATTCTAACTTAGCATTTCATAAATATTTGGACCAAATCTGATTGGATTTCCAAGTTTTAGTATAGAAAAATAATAACAGTTGTATATATTAGCTACGTATCTGTTAAAAACTGTGAAAAACTTCAAATTTAAAACTTCATGACTATGAAAACCAATTATAGTGAAACAATATGAGAACCTAAAATAGTTTTAATGAATTAGAAGTTACAGCACTGACCCAAATATGTATTGCATCTCAGCCTTGCAAGATTTAAATCTGAGAACTACGGTTCTGTATTAATATTATTAATTATGGTTTATTAAGTTTTAGGTATTTAATTTTGTTTTAATAAAATTATTATTAATAATAACTTGGTGCGGTAGGAACGTCATATGTAGGTAGGTTGTTCTTTCGTGTAAATTTACAACCGTGGTACAGGTTAATACTGATAATAGTTTACATATTTCACACCACTGTGTATTTCGATTACGCACATACTATGCTAAATGCTCATTTACGCACTAAAACAACAACGCATCGTGTCATCATTCAAAATCAATTTCATAATTTAAGTACTTTCCACATCTTGCCGGTACACAAATACACAATGATCTGGCATCCTGGTATATAATCTTTATTCTTTAACTTAAAAACAATTAAACAAATGATAAAAACTATTGTAATAATCTAAATAATGATGACATCAAAATTCAAATTCCGATGAAAACAAAAAATTATTTAAACTGTTATCGAAGTGTGATAATATGATGATCCCATTTCCGAATTTCTAATTAATATATGACATAAATACATTTATAAAACTAAAATTCTAAACGTTCTTATTTCTCGGATCAAGAAACTTTATTGTTATTGTTGTTGTATTTAAATAATTAAAATATTGAAGAATTGATGTTTGTTTCCCTGTGTCAATGCATACATTGCACAATGTAATAAATTGCAGTTATTTTAAATAATATAAATCTTTCAATTAAAAATAAAAAGTGAACAATCACATCAAAATATTATAAGTACTTATGATACAATTTGACTTTGGCAGATGGATAGGTGATCTCTAATAAAATATAATTAAATAAACAAAATATGCTAATTCTGTTTTATTATTAGTTACAAATAATAACAATTCATTACAATAATAATATATAGTTATTATAATATGGCATAATATGATAGTTAATAAAATACAAATAGTGTCGAATTTGTATTATATATTATATTGAAGTCGACAATTTATGTATTCCAAAATACATATTATTATTATATAGAATAAATGATAATAAAGTACATTGTATATATTGTATATTAACACACATAGAATAAAATATAATAAGAATATATTATGAATATCTACTTCAAAAAGGCTTGTAAATTTCAAAATATAAACTTAGAATATGACTTAGTTTGTGGTTATACTTAGTACCAAATAAAACAAAAGAAATGCAACATATTAGTTACTTTCCATTTTTTAACAATTTTAAACAAAATTAATACAAAATTATTTCATAATACAATATTTTATGTTATTAATTTATAAATTATAATACAATAAGTAAAACTAAATAATAATAAAAAAAAATCACTAAATACTATGTATCAAACACATGTTAAATGTGTAAAAAAATTAAAGCAATACATAAGACATAAATACAATTTTAGAGAATCTAATATTCTCAATAAACATTGAATCGTGTAAACAAATAGGTAATATTGCAATTATAAAATTAGTTTAGTAGACTTTTACTGCAATTGTGGAATTTTAGATGAAAAAAATTTATAGCTTATGGTGAAAAAAATTGCAACCAAATAAAAATACAACCAGAAATAAAAAAATAAAATCCAGAAATTTAAATATTCTTTGTTATAAATAAATTATAAAAATTCGTTGATTCTTTAGTAATATACAACACGATTACAATTTATTAGGAACCGAACATATTACAATTTTACAATGACTCATCTGAAAATAAAGGAGATCTACATAAAACATAAAATTACAATGTACATGTATATAATACCACATTAACTAAGTTCAATAGTAATATATGTACAACTTGTATTTTAAATACAATTGAAAAAAACTAATAAGAAAGTTGTCTAACTTTCACATTTTGGAGCCAAATATTAGTCTTTAAACAGTGTTTTAACAGGTAACAAATAACTAATAAAATTAAAAATAAAACCAAAATAATAAATAATTATGTATTATAAAAATAATAATGATATATATATATATATATATATAAATATGTGTATACATAGTGACATTATAAATAAACAATATTAATGAGTATAAATAATAAATAATAATTTTTTAAATGGTTGTTAACGAGTAGATCATGTATTACTCGGTGTCAACACTACACCATCGCTGAAGTTAATCATTTTCATGACTGGCTCATAGTCTCCGGCTAAATAGAACAGATCATTATTTACATAAATATTCTTCAACCGTTTAGTATCTTTTTCAATAATTGAACTGAACTCTTCTATTGATACCACTTGACACCCATTCATAATGCTTTGTACATCATTAATGTCATTATGAGGTGATTTAAACAATGCTCCCTATAATATTATACAAAACAATAAAAATTCACTGTAATCATAATAAAAACTTGAGTATGTTATACTAACTGGGTATGGTAGATTTCCAGTAAAGTCACTGGCCGTCTCTTCAGGATGATAAAACCAAAATACTTTTACTTGCATTTTTTCTTGGTTAGTCTCCCACATACAGTCAACTTTACCGATAAAAGGTCGATCCAATTGACCAGAAGACAAAAACACAGCACAGTCACCAATCTGATTACAAATAAAAAAAAATATAATTATATAATTGCAAATCCATCAAACAAAACAAAAATATATTATCATTGTACACAACAATACAACATACACTTATGGTTTCGTCTCCTCTACTGATGGACTTGTAAAAGGTTTTTTTATTGCCACCACGACCTGGACGTTTATAACTATCACCTGACCACTTCCATATTTGTTGGTCAGACAGAAATGCTGGTACGTCACTGCTTTCAACTTCACTGGAGTCATTCTAAAACATTTCAATCATGTTAATTTTTATAATTTCTAGTTTTTTACTATATGTTTTTACCATAAAAATTATAAATAATGTCAGTTTAAAATTTATAATCAAGTTCATTAAACTTAACATTTTATTTACTTATGCTTCTATAAATATCCTATAGGACCTATAGTTATAACATGCAATTACTAATTGTTCTATTATCATTTTTTTTCTTCTTTTTTGTATCGTTTTTATTCATTCTCTATTTGTTCTAATTTTTACTTTATTAATTATTAATAACGATCCTAAACATTAACACCTATAAAAATGTCACAACTCTCTCTTTTCAGCAAAAGCTTTGTTTTTGAAAAGAAAACCAATGTACAAAATTTATTTTCTTTTGTTACTCATAAAGTGTCTTTAACTTTTAATTTGGTGCCAAATAAATATTATTTTTATTATTATTATTATTATTCAATAACTCAATATAATTATGTGATTTGTGTGATTGAATAATTCAACATTATTAAATTATTAAATAATAAAATTGGAGATTTAGTTTTTAATTATTAACGATTTTACATACTTCTTTAGATTTACAATCATCATTATCATCGTCCTCGTCATCATCTTCAATGGTGTCTTCAATTAATCTTTGAGGGGATAGAGTGGGTGGCTCAGATACAGAAAGGTCTAGCTCGGAATCTCGATGTCGTTTATGCTTTTTGTGATGTTTTTTATGATGTTTATGTTTATGTTTGGTTCTTGATTCGTCGTGACTATGTTTGTGTTTCCTATGTTTGCGTTTCTTTTTTAGTCTTCTTCTTTCATGGTCATCCTACAAATACAAATAATAATTAAAAATAAAATTCATACAACTATATAATAGTAACGAGACACTCACATCGACGGTAGTTATTTCTACATTCGGTCGACTCGGACTGACGGGTATGCATTTTCGTTCAGTGAGTTCGACCGTAGTAGAACTATCCCGTTCTGAAACCACCAATGAACACAACATAGAATCCAAAATCCAGAATTACCCATCACCATTCATAATTAAAAGTACTAAATACTAACCTTCGTTAATTTGTGCAAAAGAATTATCAGAAGACTCAGAAGTTTGACTTCTCACTGGAACAGAACTATATGATGATTCCCTTTGCGGAAATAAAGTTGCATCATCTAAACTGTCTATACTGTCTAATGATGTATTTGAAAACATTCTCTTCTTAGGGATCACCACTGGCTTATTGACAGTACAGGGAGACTATAAAAAACATTCAATGATCATTAACTTCTCATAATGATATATAATATAATGTGTGTCTGTATAAGTGAATGTATATATTTGAATACATTATATATACATATACATACACACACAGAAAAAAATGTTTCAAATGTATGTAAATATTTCAAAAATTAAAAAAATGTGTTTCAAAAAAAATATTCATTTTTAAAAATATATACTATAAATGTATTTGTTGGGCTTTGAATCATTTGTAAATACCTACAAAAATAATAAAATAGTAGACTTGAAATATATGTTTAACAAATATTTATATTTTAAAAAAAGTAACTGCATGAAGTGTTTTATATTTTTTTCATTTATATAGGTAGGTATTTTAAACTTCATTTTATTTTATTTTTAATTTTTTTATTTTATAAATAAATAAATAAATATTTTATTGATATAAATATACAAAAGAGTATAGTTATTATTGAATAATATTTCTATGAACTAAGAAATTTTTTTCAGTTACATTTATAACTAGATGTCTAACTTAATAAAAAAAAAGTTAATTTAGTTAAAATGATAAAATATGAATAAAATGTACAGTGTACTAGAGTATTTGAAATCATTGATATAAAAAAGTTAATATTGAATAAAATCTCATCCAACTTTAAATTTAACTCTATAAGTATATTTGGTGTTGAACATAATTTGATATTTATTAATTACTTACCACTTTATGTAATGCATCAGCAATTTGACGTTTTTTACACACATATTCTGGCAAACCTAATATGTCATCTTGGTCTTGAATCTCATCATCTTCATCTTCTACGTCCCAATGTTTAATCTATAAATTCATCAGTGAATTAAATAATTAATATTAAAATGCGAACAGATCATTTGCAGTTTAAATAGTTCATACTTAAACATTTAACATTTGTTTTTTGAGATTACAATATTATGTTTTAATGTGAATAAGTAGATTTTATTTCAACTAATTAATTCAGAATTTCTTTAAAATATATATATAGGTACATATTTAATGATTGATATAAAAAATTAAGAATAAATTGTTCAAAATTTTAATTTATTCCAAGACATTTGTTAACAATATTAAATATAATAACTTACTTTAACTTCAGCTTTTAACTTGGGTTTTATTTTGTACTGGCTGCAAGACGGTGTTTCAATTTTATTAATTTTAATTGTCGAAACACTACTTAATAAGGCTGGTGATAAAGAAAGTTGTTTATCTTTTTTTGGACTTTGAGACAGATGTTTTTTTATAACTTCATCAAACGAATTTGGATTTTTTCTTGGTCGACCAACTTTTCGTTTCTTTAAAGGTGGTCTAAATTCATCTTCACTAGTCTGAAAAATAAAACAATGAATTACAAACTTTAAAGTAGAATTACAAATACTTCAATTGAAATATATTGCTTACCGCATTTGATGATGTACAGCGTTTTTTGACAATTTTTTTCTGATAGAACTTATCATCATTCAATAATTTTTGATTATCAGACAATTTAGCCCCTGATGAAACTGGTGATAATGTGGGTGGGGTATGTGTAGAAATCTTTCTGGGTGAAAAAGGACTCCACGGTTCCAACACGGGAGGAGAGAGATCTGAAGATGAGGAACTAGAAGTCTTATGTTTGGTATTTGAACTACAATCCAATTTTAACCGTTTCTCTTTTATATCTTGTTCATTATTACCATTATTGTTATTTCCATCATCACATTTCAATACTTTTTTTGGACGACCTGGTCCACGTTTTACTTGACCAGACGATGATAAACTTGAGTCAGACATTTTTCGATTTTGAACTTTGACATTAGAGTATTTAGGTGACTTTTTGATTGTATCTAATTTTAAGTTAAATTTTAATTTATCAACAGACTGGAAGGTATTGCTACTCTGAGCAAATGATTTCTTAGTGTAAACTTTTTTAATGCCGTTTTTATTTATTGTCACCTCAAGTGGTTTAGTGTTATTTTCTTCAAACTCATAACTGCATACTTTTTCTTCTAAAGTTAAACAAAAACATATATAAATTAATGAATTTACAAATATATACTCATACATAAAATATAATAGAACTCAAACTCTATATGATTTCATTTAGCATGATTTCACCAGCATGTACATTTTCAAAATTATATATATTATTTTATTTTTAGATTTATTATAACTTTACTGATGAAATATTAAAAAAAATTAGTGAATAATTTTGCAACTTAAAGATTTTTAATTTTTAATTACTATTTTTGGTTTTAAAATTTTTAATACATGTTTGATGATTGTTACAACTTAAATAATTATATGATTAAATCCTTGATTATCAATGTGTAGATATAAATTAACTTACTAAATATTTCAAAGTAAAAACATGTAAATTTAATAAAAAAAAAAATTCCTATCTTTTTGTTTTATAAGCAAATCTTTACTGTATTAATTGCATAACTGCATGCTAATACTTTTTTAGAATATTAAAGGTCAAACCCTAATAAAATGTAAATATAACTTAATTACCACACTTACCAGTTAAATTATTATTATTTGAGCAACTCTTATTGGCATTGTCTTGTTCAGAAGTCTCACTAGATTTTTCAGTTTCCAAAAACTGTTCAGCCAATAAAAGCAAATCAATCTTATTCACACCTTTTTCTTCTGTTTCCTCAGTAGTATTTACATCAGTATCTAGAGTTTGAACATTGTCCTGTTCTAAAGTATTTGACACAACTCCCTGAGTATGATAATTATCCTGTTCACTAGAATTTCGTTTTTCAAACTGTTCAATGCTATTCAACAACAACTCCAGTCCAGTAATATCTGGTGTATTAGAATTTTCAACTATAGATAAAACTGTAGTTTGAGTAGTACTTTCAGTCAAAGTCTGACCATTAATTGTACAGTCTTGTGCGCTCTCGGTAAAATTGGATTCTTTACTCTCTTCAATCGATGGATGAAAAGTTTCATCTTCAGTTTGAATATCTGTTTGATTGCTAGCATCATGTGATATAATCGCTTCAGATTCCGAGAGTTGTTCTGGTACTGGAAAATTTTGTTTTAAGTCTTTTTCTGGTTCACTAATAGTAGTGTTACAATAATCCAATGAAATTGACACATTTTCTTCTGTATGTCTTGAAATTGTACTCTTCTCGGTAATAGACTGCTGTACTAGTTTCGTTTGAACAGTTACCGACTCAGATACTGTTTGTATATCGTTGATTTGATTTTGACAACCAGTTTGCATTTGAGTTGCAATAGTAAGACCTGCGTGTGGTGGTTGAAGATGACCTATTAGTGGTTGAGCCACAATAGCTGATTGTTGTTGATTGAAAATTATCATCTGATTTTCAGGTGATGTCAACTGTATTAACGGTTGTTGGTGTGTACTGTTGTCGGTTAGCTGATGATGAGTGTTTATGAGGGCCGGAGGAGTGGAAGAACTGACTTGTTGAATCAAAAATGAACCTGGAAAAAATCATAACAAATTATTTGATAGTCAGAGAAACAGTTCGCAAATAAAAATATTTACCCGAACTAGCAATAGACGTGTACTGCGGATGGTGGTTTATGATCGGCGATATAGTAGTCATCTGCTGCTGTGGTTGTTGGATTAGAGTATAACCTTGATTAGGTTGATGGTGATTTTGTGCTTCCGACTTGCAATAATCAAATGGCATAGCCATTAAACCTATGTAATAACATTTAAATTAATGAAATATTATAGTTCTGCATAAAAATTAATAAATAATATGTAGCGAATATATCCGCACTTGTAATTATTTGTTTTTACTAACCAGCAATAGAGTTTTGAGGTAAAAGAAAATATTGGCCGGATTGATCTTGGACTAGTTGATATCCGACCGGTTGCACAGTCTGCTGTTCCAAAGCAGGAGCTTTACAAAATATATATATTACATGAGACACTTTTAAATTATTTTTAATACTAATATAATATTATAATCATTTCGAAAGCAATTTAATATGAATGAAAAAACATTTCTAGTGTAATAGAGAATAAGTAAAATAATCAAGAAATATTGTTTAGCATGTCTAAAGTGTACCTCTTAACGTAGTGTTTTGAAAACTCCATTGACTTCCAATAGTGTTTTGAGGAATGCTGCAGCTCCCAGATGATGGCCATCGGTTTATACCTGTTGTTGATCCAGTTGTCATAGAACAATCATTGTAGGACAACACTAATGGACATAAACCGAGTTAACATAAATCATATAACACCGAATTCCAGTTTTTTATTATTAATTAGTTGTATATGAGAAATTTAAATAGAATAGTTAAAATAATATTTAATATTATAAACATTAAACATTGTATAAAATTTATTTTTTTTTTGGTTTTTGGTTTTTAGTAATCAAATATTAATTAGTAAAGGGGTCTTCAATGTGGCTACATATTGTCTAGACATAAAAATGTCTGACTAAACACCATCACTAATAGTGATGATACAGTTTTATATAATAGTTTTAAATACGTTTGGCGTCTATTTACCCATTGTCTGCATTGGAGACTGATGAACGACTTCGGGCATAGATACAGTCGTTGTAGTGGTCTCTCGTTGCCTTTGAACTTCCGTGTTAGAAGAACTTTGAGTATACCTTTGTCTGGCGACGGCTATGCCCACCGGTATATTTCCACTGACGCCAGCTAAACCGAATTACGTTCATAAAAAAGATGTTATACGGAATATAGGAAGGGCACATATGATGAGTTTACATGCAGTAAAATAATGATTTAATAGCGTACTTTTGATGGTTGTTGTTTGACTGCATTGAACAGTGGAATCTTTTTTCTTCAACACTAGTGCTGGATTGGTCTGTGACGTATACGTAGTATATTTGGTCGAGTTAATAGAGTCTTCATTTCGGGTTGTTGCTATCGGAGTGGGAGCAACTAGGTACATTGGAAGAACAAATCAAATATTGAATTACAAATATTGCAAATAATAAAAATATATACTTTATTTAGATCTATATAAGTAATATATAATGTAGATAATAGAAACACGTATAGTAAAACGTAAATGTTAGTATTATAATACCATTATTTGTATATTATTTCTATTCTCTTTCAGTGTTTACTAAAATAATTATGTATATAAGCTGATAAATTATCGGGAAATAAATCTATCCGGTTTCCATTGTACTATGAACTTCCGTGGTTAAATTAATGATTCTAAAAACAAGATTGAAATCCGTCATTTGTATTAATTCTCACCACGCTCCCGACCCATAGTACACAGTTTATAATACACAAATGCACAGCTATCTATTGATTACTGTCTACGTAATATTTAGACAAAAAACCAACATGGGCAATCATGTCCGACCAAAATTCACTACAAAAATATTTTAAAATGTGAACGTATTATTATTATTATTATTATTATTATATATTTAACACATTTTTCTATATTTTAATTGGTTAATTGGTAAATGATTATTTTTCGGTAAAACTCAAATAAAGAATCGCACAGATACGGAGAAAAGCTTTAAAAGATTTTTTTAATTATAACTCATGAATTATTTAAATAAAACCATAATACTTTGATTATTCGATTAAATATATACGTTAACATACAAAATGTATTCAGTTAACTTATAAAATAATGGTTTAAAACGGTACAATTATTATTAAATAAAAGTAAGTAAATAAAATTGTACGTACATTGCAAAATATAAAAATAAAATGATTTCAAGATAAGTGCTTATATACTTACTTTTATAGCTTAAATGCATATATCTATATGAATAATTATATTTTATATATATTTAATTTAATAGTGAACCATAAAAACAGTTAAATATATTAGAATTGTTTTTTGTAAAGTTTTTATATTATAGAGTGCAAGTATAATCTGTATGGTTATTATTTTTTATTTTTTAACTGACGCTGTGCCAAATCAATTAGAACATAACCCGCTTTCGCAAATGTTTTTTTAAAATTATTTTTGCATTTAAATAGTATAATTTATATTCATATTTAAATAAAAATGTAAGTATTTAGTAGACAAACCAGAATATTAATACTTAAAATTATTAAGTTATGAGTCTTACATATTAAGTTTCAATTTATTATTATCTATATTTTTTAACAACAATAAAACGATACATTGTTTTATGGGTATAATAATTTGTATACAATGGAAAAGTAAGATAATAAATAATAATATTAAAACTGAATTATTCTATGTACAATACGTCAGTACACTACAGTGTTATCCGGAAATGTCATCATTCGACGAGGGCAACTGCATTATAATAAGCATGAAAGATAAACGTCTTGGGTGACGTTATAATACTCAAATCACGAAATCATAAAAAATCAAAGTGACTACATTTGCATAATTCACATTACAAAAGCAAAACGAAAATAATATTCGTTCATACTAGAAAGATTTTATTCAGCTAAAACACCAAGTCAAATAAGCATATAATATAAATAAATAAAAAAAATAATCATTGAAACTAGCCGCACATCAACACACTAGTAGACTAACATTATTTTATAGTATAAGTATTTGAAAAATGAGGAAGACTGTAAATGTTTTTTTTACTGTGACGTTTTGTAATCAAACAGTAACGATTGCCGAAAAGACATTTTTTTTTTGTTAAAATATTAAATAGTAGCAGATGTCATCAAAAACATATTTGTAATTGTGTTTCGTATAGTAGACCCTATTTCAATATATTGAATTATTTATTATGTTATTGTCTCATTATTTTATACTTATTAATAAAAATATCTACAGGTATATAATGTTATATTTTAATTACAACTTCAAAAGTTATCTTACCTATCGTCAACGGTTTACTAGTTACTAAAGCGTGGCTTTTCCCAATCGGCCTTTTTCGTTTTTTTGATTCTTGTAATGGCAATCTGTCTGCTGATCCATTGGGAGCAAGTTTCACCAATTTCGGCATTTCTTTCACTATAATCAAAATATTCATTCACTGTTAAATCAAATGTTGAATACATTATACACGATGAATTTAGTATTCAAGAATATATTCAAAAAAACTTATAATAATTGAAGATCTGTGAATATAATAAAATATATAAAGATGAACTAATAAATCATGATTTATGAATGCCATGATTATCGCTTTTAAATGTAATTAACAGCTGCTGTACACTCGTCAGCTATTTACACAGGCATTTGACGAGAATGTTTGGTTTTTATATGCTATGTTTTGAATTTTCCATTACAGTTAATTAAAGTGTTATTTTTTTTTTATAAAGTATTAATATTAAATTAAATATCTTTAATTTTTTTTCTAATCATACAATTTAAGATATTTAAGATTTTTTTTAAGAGGAATAGAATTGTTAGAAATATAACTTTATTTGATGAACATTTACAAAATAACCACAAATTATAAACATATAACATATATACATATAACATATTTTTAATAAGTGTAAAACCCAACCTTAATTTGATAAAAACATATTTAGTTCAAAATCAAATATAATAAAATGTAATTAACATTAAAAATAAATAATTAACTAAAATAACCATCATTTAGTAATTATTTTGTTAATAAGAAACCTGCTATTATTGAAATATATTATAATAAACCACTTCAATTAAAATAATGTTTATAAATAATTTATTTTTAAAATATAAATAACATCGAATGTTTAAAATTACAATATCGAAATATTTTAAAGAATGAATACGGTAATATTTATTTTTTACTAGGTAGTATTTAAGGTATATTTGATGGTTATATTTTAATATAAAATATATTTTATATTTTTCTTTGTGTTTTGAGATTGCCATTTATAAAATTTTCTCATTTATTTCTTTTGAGAAATCTAATGGATTTTTATTTTTTTATTGAAGCTTCAGAACATGAATCCTTCAAAATGCAAACATCTCTCACATTTTAAACGATTGATCGAAATACCATCAATAAATGGCTTCAGAGGGTAATAAATTACGGGCATGGCCATTTTTGACCAGAAACGTATCCTTCCCTCTTCAACTAAATTTAAAAAAAGCTCGATTCCCTCTTTGAACAAAAAAAAAGTTAAATATATTAAACTTAACCAAATATTATTAATTCTATTTTAAATAATTTATTATCTTTACAACATTTTAAACAACTTAAATTTTTAATAATTTTCTATTTAATAAAATAATTATTAACAGTAAAAGTGTTATTTGTTTATATATTATACACATTTCATACAGTTTATATTTTTAATAATTTTTTGTATGTACAACATATAAAGACTTAAAATAATATAAATGATGTAATAATATTATTATTTATCATTAAACTTTATATTTTGGCCAAAAAAGAAAAGTAGGTATTGGTCGAAAATGGAATCGACCTTTTTTGAAAATGATTGAAAAGTGAATTGGCTGAAAAGGGAAGAATATATTTTTGGCCGTAAAGGGTCTCACCCTAAATTACTTTACTTTTACTTACAGTATGTACCTATTCCAAAAAATACTGATATTGCCTTTTTCAAACTTCTGAGTATAATATTATCGAACGTTACTGAAAACATTTGCAATTTATACTTATTTCTCAATTTATAAAAATATTAATTTTTAAAACGATATTGGATCGATTTTTTTAATGTTTAGCAACTGTTTATCCATCGGGAATGATTACACTTGACAAATCGTCATTCCATATATAAATAGTAAATTTCACAAAAATCTAATAATATACCTATATACTAAACGTACATGCGATGGATTTTATCGAAGAAAAAAATTATCAAACCTCTTTCTTATTTTTTTGTTGATAAAAGATGTATTTGGAATACATAAATTTTAAAATATAATGAAAACTCTCAGTAACGAATTTGAAGGAACCAAGAAATGTATTACGTTATAGAGAGTTTTCGTAATAGAGAGGGTATAGCAATTATATAATAGATTATAAATCGAACCAACCATTATAATGTAACATTTACGTTATATAGAGTTTTTCGTTGTAACGAGTTTCGTTTTAAAGAGTTTTTACTATACATTTTTCTGCAACGGGCAGACTGAAGTATTCACATAATTTATAGAAAAATATATAATAGCTCACATAAATATTAAATACACATTATAATATTATGCTGCAGAAGAGCTACTCTTAGCATAATAAAATATTTAAAATATTTATTATTAGATTTTCTATTATTGAATGTAATCAAACCAAATGAAATCTTTAATTACGTAAGAAGGCCTAAAGAGCAATTTTTAGTTTCGTATACTTTCAAGTGGAATAGGGTTTTTCTCACCCCTGAGTACAAAGATAATTTTTAAACCAAACCAATGAGAAAATAATACATTTCCTTTCAATATAAGACAATACAGTTAATAATAATGATTATAAGTAGGTACAACAGGCATAATAAAATAAACAATAATTTGGAAAAAAAATTCACAAAAGAACGCAACTGACGTTTACTCGTTAACTTATTTTGTATTTTTGCAAATTATGAATTTAAAACAATCAAAATTCGAAAATTAAACCATGTTAACAATTATTATTAATATTGATATTATTATTTACAATAAATACAATAAACCGCAGTGAAAACGAAACATTAACCATTGCCGCAAGCCTTATTAAGACCCTTGATGAGATACGTATACAAAATATATATTAATATGTGGCCACTAAGATATTTTGATTTGTTTTATCGAAATATACATGTAATATACCAGATTCTGACATAGTAAATTCGTTAATACCGTAATATACGTATGTCATTCAATCGCGATTATTGTCACGAAACGGATCGCGGTTCGTAGCATACACAATCGCGCGCACTGACATACAGCAACTCACACAGCCTCGCAGATAGTACGCTGCACAATCGCCGAATGAAACGTAAGTAATATGAAGTAACGAACGACGGCAGCGAAGTTTGACGAGCGAAAGCGGCGGCGGCGGCGTGGTCGGTCGGATCTCCGCGGGGCGGAGAAACGGGAATAAAATCACGAAAAGGGGGCGAATAAAAACAGTGTTAAATTACGTTTTGGCACAAGCTTATCAACATCAATTCGCCGGATGACCTCGAAACAGCGTGCGCAGGCACACGAGTGCACAATTCTTATCGTCTACTATATTATGTACGGTACCTGTACATTATACTTAAACATTTAGGTAATATATGCAATACCTTCTTTTATGAATACTACAAAAAGCATAAACGGCAAATCTCCCCAATAGCAGACTAATTTCAGCTAAACAACGGTGGATGAAAAACAATAATATATACATATTGCATAGGTACCAACAATTATATTATTTTTTTTATTCAAATTTTACTATTATACTTTATTTAAGACAGTACGAGGTAATAATATTGTTGATAATCAAAATTGAGATTATTTTATACACTCGCTATAAGGAATTTGAATTTGAATTTGAATTATAATATATTGTATATATATAATAAGATTGTGTATAGGTTATGTAGACCGGTTCATGATAAGGGACCAGAAAAATGTTTCCGTGTCGAGTGAATTGGAAAAAATTATATTATCTTTAATTTATATCAACATTGTTTTTTTTTTCAAATACGTAGCCAGACAATCAAAAATCGAAATAGTATTGAAAGGTTATAGTAGTTTTGTTACAGTATTCAAACAATACGAAATACGAATGTACGATACTTTCGAGTTTACATTTTTTACCGTGTCTCACAATCACATTATTACTATTATTTTAATTGAACTTATTTAGATTAGGTACTGGTTTAGCAACAGGGAAACCACCTATGACTATCTTATTGCTTATTCGATTTACATTTTTGTTTAAACAGATAAAAATAAATAAGTTTAGTAAACGGCATTGATATAATACATTTTTTTCCATACATTTCAATTTTTTAATTTTGGTACCACAATTAATCGAGAATTTACCGGACTACCAGCATATAAAGTACACGCGCTAACAATTACTATTTTGACTACCTCTATTTTTGCATATTTTGAATTATAAATATTTTAATGTATTCATTTTGTACATTAAATCATTCAACTCTGCGTAATATCACTAATGTATATAATATTATTCGGGAAAAATAAAATAATATATAATATAATAATCATAAATAAAGCGAATAGCCATTATAAATTAAAGGAATTTTTTCCAAACTAATGACCTACATATTTTATTTTATTAGTAAATTAATATATTCTACAAATATACAAAAAATAGTGATAATACATATAATAAATAATATTTACCATCAGTCTTAACTACTATATTTTGTTCACTGTAGTCTGCAATAGACAACTATAGCTATATAGGTAACTCCACTTAGATTGTACCAGTCATATAATTACTTTATTAAGCGCACAACTCAAACACTCGCCGCCACTGTTTAGGACCCGATTTCCCGACTACTACGTCGATTTTCTGACCTTAAGCGACCGTGAATATTGTTATGACGGTTGTTATAAATATAACACACCATACTACTAGTGTACACAATGTTTATTTATTTCAATAGGCCACACATGACACACATCAGCCAAAATAATTAAGTTACTATACTTCACGCGATTCAGTTTTATACTATAAAACGTAAAGAAAAATGCCGTTTTAACAATCTATAATACTATATTATAGATTGTTGTTAACCGTTGATAGGTATTACTAAGATTATTACAGCAATGATCGTCATTATAATATTATAATACACAACATAATTAATATTGTTATTATGTATACTGCAAGATTCCGATACGGGTAGTTTATTTTTGAAATTTAAAATTCTCTCTACCTCTGGAATTTATACGTTACTCGTGTTCATGATACTTGTTACGTGTTAATGTAACTTTAACTTTATCCGATTTGGTGGTTCAAAATGAATTCGATATCAACAGTGTTTATGCGCACTTAAACATTAAATATTGTATTAGAATTAGGAATTAACCGCAGTAAGTTGCTGTACTATAAGTATTAGTTTATAATATGGTTACATATAACATATACATGAGTTTCGTTTGATAAAAAATAATTAAATCCATTAAGTATAACTGTACATAGGCAATGATATACAATTAAACGCACATATTTCTCGATAATTTTAATGTACATAATAAAGTAAAACTATTTAATTACCAACTAGTAATTTTCATTTTTCTTATTAAACCTAAACAGAAAACATTTAATCGTATAATTAATAAACTATAATATCTTGTAATATACACATAATTAATGTAAGATGTGAGTACTACATAATATAATATTATAGTTTTTAAGTAGTTCCTAAGTCATACTGGCGTTTAAAAATTATTTAAAAATCATTGAGTTGTAGGTACAATATGAATGACGTATAACTAATTAGGCTAACTAAAAAAAATATTTATAATATTTTGCAATAATACAATATTTTAAATCGCATTATACTAATATCATACAATGTATTATCATACTCTGTCTCAAAGTAGAATATACCAGACGGCGACCGGTTTCCGCCCGGTGGCGCGCATCTCCCACATAACAGCTAGGTAGTAATTAGTGGAAGGGAAAAAGTGCGCAGAAATGGTGTATTCTACATAGAAATAGAATATATAGATGGGTCTGTTCATCGTAACATTACTTAACCCTAATCTAAGTAATTATTATTTTTATGATTTAGCAATTAAAAAAAAAAAAATTTATATTTTTGCACAACATATTATAATCTTGGAAAATAGAACTATTTTAATTATTTTTCAATTTTTATTCTCGAACAAAATCGGAATGATTATAAATAGACAAGTAGTATTAAACAGGATTAGTACCATCATGATAACCAGTAGGTATAGTTATTTTAAATATTGTGCTGATAAAAAAATAGATAAAACATTTAAGAGGCATATATGTGTAAGTGACCACATCGGATGACTAAAATATGGGTTTCAAAGTTAAAAGCTTAAACCCGCAGCTACCCACACTATACATGCGTACGGGCCGTACGGCGTAGATATAATAATATATAATAGCACACTTGCACTACGTATTTTGTACACGGAGATCCGATTTCGTTTATTATTGTTTACACACAAGCTATTGGGCGCATAATAAAAAAAAAACACGAAAATTATCATTGTTCAGCAAAATATCAGATGTTTGTTATCGTAAAAATTGTATAACTATGATAAAATAAATAAAAATATCAACAATATAATATTCCAAGAAACTAAATATACACTGTATGTAGTTGTAACGTAATATTGTAATACTATTAAGGCGCGCTAAAGTAATATAATTATTATTATTATATCAAACATTTTATTATCTCCCGAAAACAGCTGAAGTTGCCGCGGCGTGAACGAGAAAAAAGATTTCGCACGGCCTTAGGTAAACATAATATCTCGTGCGCATATATTTTATATATGTATACATTGCGATCGAACAATTCGGTCTATAATCGCAAAAACTATGCAATTACGCGGAGTTGGCGATAAACAGTCCGAAAAACATAGTACGCGCGCTCACAATATTTAATATTTATTATCACCGTCTATGAATATTAATATCATTAAAAATCGGCACGGTACAAAAATTAGTGTGCACATAATATCATTATGATCATACCTATCGATTATTCGACAAACAAACGATAGAACAATAAAACACGGCTATTTGTTTAACGTACATGACAGACACAGTGAATTTAATCATTATTTTTTGTGAGCAAATCTCAGAAATACTCAGAAAAAAAACCGTTAACCAGGCTAGTTAAAAGTATACCTATAGGTGTACATTAAAGATGGGCTCGCTGCAGTTACGACGTCTGTTGTGTCGTGTTTAAAAGTTAAACTCGAACAACTCTGAAGATTTTCCGGTAAATTGGGGTTAGTGAATATAATACCATGATTTTTATTATTATTATAATTTTTATTTAATGAGACTTTAACATAAATTATTATATCTTAACTATTAATAATACATAACTATAAATATTATAATAATTACAACGGCCAACAGACTACAATAAATCGCATACAATACGACAGACGACGGCATTGTGTCATTTCTAAGGGCGATTCTAGTAGTTATATATTTATGTATATTTTATTCTAAGGTTCAAATTTTGTATACGGGGAGTTAATATAATTATAAGTAAGCTATAGGCATGACTTAGTCTTAAAAAAAATATAGATTTTATTTTTTCTTTAAACATAATATTATATGCTCGATTAAATGTAATTTATGTTAAATACTTAAATGATATACCTAATATATTATTAAACCAGTGGTGTAGCCAAGGGGAGCAGTGGACCATGACCCCCCTCCATCGGCTGTATCAACTTAATATAAAAAATTTTTTTTATTATTATTGTTAATTGTTGATTATGTTTTTTTAGTATTTTGGGTTTGCCCCCCTCCCAAATTAAAATCCTGGCTACGCCACTGTATTAAACTATACTTTTATAATTTAAGTAGGTATTAAAAAAAACAAATTCAATGAATATTAATTAACTGGTAACTGATAAGTCAATAAAACAAAATTATAGTAAGTTGACCGAAATATAATTTTATTTTGATCAACTAATAATCCTCTTTCGATTTATTTATCAAAATGACACGATAATACGATAATAAGCTTTTTAACAGGTGATGAACACCAAAAAATTTGGTAGGAAAAGCTATTCACCCTACCCATAAGTTAGAATCACCACTGATCGTTTTTGAAGTTTTATGAGTGTTGTTGAATATACGGTCTCGTGAAAATCAAAAATTACTAAATCAAAAAGCAACAACAACAATAATTAAAAATTAAGTGTGAAAATCCATATGGACGATATGTATTACATGGTCTTAATTTCCATTTGTTAAAGGTTTTTAAGTTTTGTAATCGAAATTATTATTATGTTGTTACTCCGTCCAGCATCGTAATTTGAAATAAAAGTAATAAGCTGTTATTTAATACTACCACAAAATGATTCAACAATACACAAAATTGCAAATTCAAAAGTAGACAAACTAAAAGTTTTGTAGGAACTGTACATAATAGTATAATATTCAAACGAAACTAATGGAAAATGCATATATATATATTGGTATTTATCTTGACATGCAAGAATAGTAGAGCGACGGGTTTTACTACCACGCGTATACCAATTACCCTTTGAAACCACGAGCGAATGAAAAGTAATCGAAAATTTAACCCTCGGCCGTATAACTAATAATAATTATTATTATTATCGTACATATTCGACGAGTTTCTTGCAAAACTTATATCGCTTGATACGCATATCAATTGTATATGCATATTATATATTATGGCTGAAATGAATACCTGGCCATATCAAACAAAAAATATAATACCACGAGGAACAAATGTTATATAACCTTGATTTTCGGCGAACACCTATTATAAACGTGAACTCTTCAAATTCAAGGACGACTATTGATTTTTCCCACCGAGCATTACCGTCGTACATTGCAGCGACGCTGGGGACCGACCCTAAAATAGAACAGAATCTGGCGGTGGCGTTATATTAAACCGCCGTGGCTGTACGCCATAGGGCACTGGAACGTTATATTATATGCTTTTACATCGAGAGTAACACCCCACGTCAGATTTCTGTACAACTCAATAACATAATATTTTAAATACGTATATTTAAGTATGATGGTAACCAAAACTTTTAAAATTTAGCTCCTCATCATTTGAGGGGTTTAGCAAACGTGTAAACGTGTTATGTATATAGACCATATTTCGTGTGAATCATCTCCATCGATACAAGTTTAATATTTAATATTATATAGCCCATTAAAAGTTTAACTTTTTATAGACATATATCTTTCCGATAAAACCACACTGAAATTTAATAGTAAAATATAAACAATATTCAAGTGATGATTATTGAAAAATATAAATATTTATAAGTAGTAGTTTGTAAGGCGTCAGTTCAATTTTTTTTTTTTTTTTAATACGCATATTTCGATGCTATAGCCCACAAACTTTGTATAAAGTGTATTAATTTTTCAGGGCTAAAAAATATATAAGAGAAAATCAAAATTATATTTGATTTTGAATACACAAATGTATTATTTACGCGGTTCAACTGACGCCACTAGTAGTATAGTAAGTCTATTACTAGTACTATATATTATAATATGTTGACTAATTAATTACTATACGTTAATGTTTGATACAATGCAACCAATTATTGGTTTGTTTATTATGTGCTAGGTGATAAGTTTCGTTCAATTATTATAAATATATATATATATAGGTACATTTATAACATAAAACTGTTCATCCATACTGAGAAGGAAAAATATTATATCAGGTATTAATATGCATTAGGTCTAATCATAAAATGAAAAATAATATTAGCTTGATATTATCAGAAAAAAAATTAAATAACACTTCGTATAATATTGTTAGACATTATTACAGTGCAAAAAAAAAGTACGTCTGACAACCAATCACTAAACATATGTATACAATATATTAAACATTATATAAGAAGTCATAAAGTGGTCGTAAACTCGTATAGTTGTATCTTTCGCGGTGTCACAAACTTGCCCCTCCGGATAATTTTTTGATAATACATACCCCAGCCCCATCAATACTCAATCACACACCGACAGGAAAGGTTTAGAATTTTTTCTCTTGTCGTAAAACGAGCAATTCGATAAGCTTAATATTACATATTATAATCTTCTGCTCTTAAGACGACGAAGTTTTGAAATTCCGTCGAAAAATAATAATTAAATAAACGTAACATAGGAAGGTACTACAAGTTATAACGGATAATAACGTTAATGGTTGTAAAACGAGACGACGGCGATGAATTATTATTATTATGTTAACGGTTCGTTTAAGAGGAGCGAGCTCGAAGAAGGGCGCACATCACGAGGGACAAATGTGACACACGCCGGTGGGGCGGCGACGGCACAAAAGTCTGTGTCAGCCATTTTGTCCGTCCATATTATTCATACATAAGCATTGCGCATACGCAACAGCCTATATTTTGTTCGTTAAAACCGCACGCACCCGAGCGCGACCATATATTATACGAAAATTATTTAAAAAAAAAAAAAAATAATAATAAACAAATAAAAAACCCAATTTCGGCTTACTTGCGTCGTTGGTATTTTTATGAATTATTTTTTTTAAATCACGATATGCGTTATTCGAAAAAAAAATTGAATTAAAATTCAAGGCGTGGCGGCGAGTGTGCGAAAAAAAATAAACTGAATAAAATCGAAATTAAATTACTTTTGCCAGCGGCGGACGTCCCGGCGACAACGGTCGATGATTGTTGTGCGGACGAAACGGCTACGATCGACGGCAACGTCGACGAAGCGGCGGCGATAGCGCGCACCACGGAACAATTGATGGCCGTAGAGACCGACTGCTGCTGCTGCTGCTGTTGTTGTTGCTGCTGTTGCTGCTGATTGAGATGGTGTAGTGGGAGGAGGTGATGGTGGTGGTGGTGGTGGTGTTGTTGTTGTTGGTGCTGCTGCTGGTGCGTGACGGCGGCGGCGGCCGACTGAATGCCGGTAAAGTGCGCCTGCGCGCCGACAGAATGCGGCGGCACCGGGGCGCCGCCGCACGAGGGCGCCACCGAAATGGTTCCGGTGCCCGAGGCGGCGGTCGCCGTGCTGGCGAAAAACGAATACATCTCGAACCCGGTGGCCGTGGCGTTGGCCGCTGCTGTTATGCCACTGCCGTTTGAACCGCCGACGATGGTGCTCCGGTCTGCGAAACAACATTTTAAGTTTTATTTTTTTTTTTTCATATAATATATACACACGAAAATAATGCGATAATTATTATAGTGCGACCAGCACGTGCGTTTAAATAATAGTAGTAATAGTAATAATAATAATAATAATAATATGTAATCTATAAAATTCGTAAGTCATCTCCGACAAACTGAAGTAGTCACCCGCCCGAAACCGTTTAAATCGTTTGAAGTCTTTCTCTCTCTCTCTCTCTCTCTCTCTCGTCGTCCTCTCCACACGATACCACGACCGAGTCGAATTGGGTTCGCGCGCGCGATTTTGAATCGATGACGATACATCGATTAATCGAAAAGTATCGATTTTCGTGTTTGATACATCGATATTTATTATAATCACTACAATAACTTTCTATGTAATTGAAATTTAACTTGAATACTTTTTTTATTTTTATTATAATATTTAATATTTATAAATTATAAAACGTCTAAGGTTCAGAGTAACTACCTATACATTATATTGTATTACAGTTTACTTTACAACAATTCGGTGAATTATATGCAATATATATTTGTACGTTATAAAAATTTACAAATGTTCTACATTTATACAAACTTATATATGCAGTGCAATATATGTTTGTTTAAAAGTGGATATACGAAGTAAGAATATTATTTTTGAAATAGCTATAATTATTACGATTTAACCGTGTCGTAATTGATGAGACTTTAAACAAACATCGATTATTACTTGCGATCTCTGTACGCAAGATTCTGGATCGACAACAAAAATATGTGGAGCGTCCTCCGCAGCGTTGGCCCCGCATGTTTTTTCTGGCGACAGACATATTTATAATAACATTGAGTTACGACAAAAAAGAAAATAATATTAAGTCTCGCGAACAGAACACTAATACCAGTGTTTTTTTCTACGTTTAATGTACCTCTTTAGATACTAACCTATATCGCTTCTATTTAGATATTTGTTTTTATAGTGTTTTACGCAACGAATTGATCCATACAAATACACACGTCAGAAGTATCTGAAAAGTATATAATATAACACTATATTACCAATATATAGTTTTGATTGCATAAACACATTTAAATTGTTGAATATCTGAGTAGTATACCTGTATATGAGGGGCTATAGCATAATATTGTTCATACATAATTACATATTACAAATATCAGACTTGTTTATGAATATGGCGATATTTTAATAAAATATACAAATGATTATAAGAACGAATGCAGTTTATACACAAACGTTCAATAAAGGTCTATCAGGAAAATATAGTTAATGTACGAAATAAACTTCTACTATTGCATGAGCGTTCAATAATTTTTAGTTTATTCGTATATATGAGTTACCGTGTAAATAAGTTATTGATTCTATTCGTAGTCTAAACATAATGTATTGGCCACATTAAACAAATTAATTTACCTTATAAAATTACATTATGCGTATGATGTAATATTTATTTTCATCTATGAATTCATTGCAGGGTTTTTATGATATTATATAGTAATAGAACTATTATAACTCTTAAAGTCTTAAGGAATGCATAATAAATTATTTAATTGGAGTTGTTATACAATGAAACCTTAGAATATTTCTTAAAATTTTCCTTAAAAAAAGAAAAATGGTTTTTAATACTACTTTATGTTTATCTATTTTTATCATATTGTGTACGGCGAATGTACCATTGATTATCTTGTCAAGAATTTAGCATAACTATATAAGTAAAGCTAAGTAAATATATGTACATAATATACAATAATTATTTCAAAATATTGATGATATAAATTAATCTAGTCATATAAATATATATATATATATATATATATAATATGCAATTAAAAGATGATGATTTTAATATAAACTTATTGATGAAATCGTGACTGATTTAAAACTTAAAATCACACTTGAAGTGAATTTATCATCATGATCGCTGAACTAAAAAGATTTATAAAATTCATCAATTAAAGTTGATGTCTTAAGGGTTTTCGTGACCAGGTTATATTTTAATAGCAAAAAAATTTTAAAGTTTCATATAAATCTAAACTTCAAACCAGTTTTAATAAAATACAACTACACTATACGGTATCAATTATACACCTCATATACATATCAGCTCCTGGGCATTTGCCTATTGGCATTTAGCTACACATGTATCTAACGACGACTTTCTAAATTACAATTAAACAAAACTGTATTCAAACTGATAAATGAGTAATGATTAAAATTACAAATATACGATTTTATAGTATTTTAAGAATTGAAGATACACTTCAATCGTCGATACATAACTGAACAATTACGTAAGTACAATTTTCCGCGTGTACTTTTGTAACTTTTTGACACGTTTTACTCCAAATATAAAAGGAAATATAGAAGATAAGAAAAAAGCAACAAAAAGCTTTTGAAATAACATTTTTTCAATGGAATATCTTAAAAATCCTCAGGCTATTACATAATAATAATATAATATTTAAAAATTAATAAAATCAATAAGCTCAGAATTAATTTTGTAAACGAGTTGCTACAAATACAATCTACGGTGTAGTAATTAATTCATAATAATCATGTTTGTATTAAGTACACATAATACTTCTGACTTCGAAAAAACAAAATTATTAAACTCAGGCAAAGACGTCATCACATGTGCCGTTATGTACTGCAGTATACCTTATACGCACTCTACACCTGCCGTTGTTACCAACCTTTTACTTTTTAGAAAACACACTATACTCCAGTCCCCAATAAAATGCAGACACCCTTATATTCGTTAAATTATATTGTTTTATTTATAGGTACCAATATACTTATATGTTTATAGTATATACTATATAATATAGTTAATAGTTATTAATAAGTATATTAATTAAAATCTGGAGTAGATAAAATACCGAAGTACCCAACAATTTTATAATGCTTTGTATATGTTTGTTTTAGGTCGATACCTTATATTGAGTTATATACTTATATAGTACCTGCATGGTTGTACGCGTAGTAATAAATTTCATGTATCATCTCAAGAAAAAACACATTACTATCATTAAAGTCAATGTGTACAATTTACTCGATTTCCAATAGTTTAATATATATTGTGAAATTTAAATAAAAATATTATTTTGTTTTTTTTTTAAAAAATTTTCATCACTTTTAGTTAAATTGCATACGTCAACATACATTTCTATGCAACGAACTACATATTCACGGTGTTTGTCGATGACGTATCAATATTAATATTTGTTTAATTAAAAATATTTCATAATAATATAATATTTCGACCAATCAGTACTGTATTTAATTATATTGTTTTTATACACTAATTTATAAATAAGTACAATGAATATATAATTCCCAATTAAATCTATCACATCATAAAAAACTTTATCAAGATCAAAATATATTACATATCTGATCTCAGAGACAAATGATAGGAAACTGTAAATACTATTACAAAACGAATAGTTAACATAATATGCATAAAAATATTTTATTAGAATTATAAACCTGCAAAACACTCATTCAAAATTATGATACATTGCCCAAATTTTAGGAATTACTAGTGTACAATGAACCTATATGAATAAATTCTCAGTTATTATATTATATGTGCAATATTATAGAAATAGTAGTTAGCTGTTCACAAACGGTAAAGAAACGTGGGTCGATGTGTATACATAAAATTTATATTTCACAATATTGTAATGTAATTCAAGTGTTTCTATTATTTTCTCATAGGTAATAAAGAAATTAATTTTATTCACCACACTAAAATGCCCCGTTAGAAGTCATATTAAAGTTTTTTTTACACATTTAAACAAACCACCATTCTTCCTTATTCATGCACGAGACCAATGAATATTTATTCTATATATTAGCGCGATTTCATTTAAAAATCTTAAGCTAACCATTTCTTTAGAGCGCAATTAAAATGCAAAAATATTGGTTTGGATGAGTTTTAATTCATAATTGAAGTTTTTCTCACAAATTGTTTATTGTACTTTTACGTTTAAATTATAATATACTTACACATCAATATACACATAAAATATTAAAAATTATACGAATTGACATAATATATTATATAATATTATCTTTAGACGATATTAATGTAGGATTACTTTAATAATTATTATAGACTGCAGGATTAAAATTATTTCAATTTTTGCTATACTTCTGAAAAAGTCTTGCAAATGTCTACATTTTTAAGCACTTTTTACTGACATATTGCCGTATTGGTACCTTTAACGTATAGGTACATTTTAATTTATTCATAAACAATATTGTTTTCTGTGTAACGTACTACAATAAGAAGAAATACATTCCGATTCAAATGATTAAAAACTACTCCTTTGTAATCAAATCATAATTTTTACGATCATTTTTAACAGAAAATAATATAGATAATTCATTAAATATTTATCATGTATATGCATAGAATATGCATGAAACACAAAATTACATATAATATTATATCATACATTATACTGAAATAATATTATACCTATACATATTATAATATATAAAGTTAGCCGTAGCGTTCGCTTAATATATCAATATTATTAATAATATTATTACCGTATTTACACAGAGCAAAACGATAATAATTATATACCACATATATTTTCTTATTTTCTATAACATATAAACCACTACAACTACATACATCTTTTATTTTGAACGTTATACACACTGATGATACGTATGCACTGTACATATATTATTATATATACATCACGGGCGTTACATAAACGCTGCGACGTCGGCCCATCAAATGTCGTAAATCAAATTGTCGATAATACGAGGACGAGATCTGTCGCTGTCGTTTAGAATACACAGACATGCCACTGAATATATATACAGGATGATTCACCAAACATACTCATCCCCATTTTCCTTTAATAATGAATTTATTTAAAATTTTAATCTTTAGGATTCTTAAATAAATTTTAAAGTACCATATTTTGAAATAAATAATATTTAAGGAATGCCCTGTGTACCGATATCAATATTCTTAAGTTAATTTCTTTTTTTCATATAAGGACTACTACTCTTTTCCTTGAAAATTATCAAATAACAGATGGCTTTTTTTTCTTTTTTTTAATTTAAACGAGTAGTTTCTTAGCTATTTAAATTTATTAAATAAAACAATAATAAAATAATTACCATAATTTTCAAAACCGTCATATAGCAAAATTATAATTTTAACCTATTATCGCGGTACCAATATTATATCCTAATTAGGTACAAATGCAAATAATTTAAAAACAACTCTTTTGAATTCAAATTAAAAGAAGTAAACACATCAAAATTTTCAAAAAAATTGTCTACATGATAATAAACAGAAAAAGTGGTTGATTCTTATTCGAAAAAAATTTTAGTATCACCATTGAACTCCTTAAATGGTAGGTAAACAAAATAAAAGAATTTCAAAACATGGTATTCGAATTTACTTGAAAATCGTAGAAATCATTATTAAATGAAAAATTGGAATGATTGGTAAATCACTCTGTATATTTGTATAACATGTGTTTATCTTATTATTACCATCCGTCCACCAGCAAACTTGTGACTGGATAGGCTGGATGACTTGGAGACAAGAATGCGTATATGTACAAAAGGCGGTGTAATAGTATGGGTGGGTATATCTGCCTTTAAAATTACGGACAACGAACATAAAACCATAGGTATATTATATTAAACGAATCCGAATTCCAAGAATCTGTGATACGATATAATGCGTATATACATCTATTATTTTATACTGATATATATATATATATATATATATATTATACTGTGTGTTAACAACCCAAATAAATAGCTATCCACACACACCCACCTGCATCACCCCCGACTGAATAGTGCGACATATCTTTGGTACATAGTATATACGCAGTGGTAGTTTATACGGTTATTGGACGTTTTATCGATACGCCCATGTGTTTATTGCATGGTTTTAAAAATCAAATGACGTCGTATGATGCGACAATATATTGCGCGAACGTAATCACTCAATAAATCTATACGTACTGCTCGACGTCGAATAACGTTTAAAACGTTAATATCTGTTATATCTATACAATAATATTATTAAAATACGATAAATATTATATTTTGTGTGTATGCGATGCATTTGCCAACGTGAAGCATTCATGTCCAATTCGATAACATACTTGAAGCATTTTAATATAATTATAAGAAAACGTCTCATCCGCATTTGTTGTCTACGTCATCTATTAGTGGGTAACGTGGTAAATTTAGTTTATTTAGTAGTGTATCATACCTTAATGACCTAATGAAACGATAATTTTTAAGACAAATTTGAAATATATTGTCAAGTAGTATGAGATTGATGTTCCAATATTTTTTTTTATTTTTTAACCTTTAAATCTAAAAAAAAAATATATTAAAAAACTGTTATACGTAATTTCCAGAAAATCAAGAATGTTAAAAAAAATCAATCTTATGATAAATTCAAGTCTGTTTTCAAAATTCTTATCACTAAACTTGAGTAATTGATATGTTTGTAGGTATTAGAATACATATATCATCTAAATGATCATGTATTGATGCGTGACAAAAAAAAACACTGTATCAATCACCTGAGAGAGCGTAAATATATCCTTATCACACCCTTATGTTGTGTTGGCTCCGTCATATATATGAACAAAGCAAATTTACGTTCAGAAATTCTAATTTTGTGTTGTTAGATTGAGTGTAAATACTGTAAAGTATAACAGTATACAGTGAATTTATTTATGACCAAACTTGAAGGTAACAATAATATATCAATGACAACTATATTTTATCAGAAGTATTTTTTCAATATTTTCATTTTAATTCTAAAGTGAATTTTAAGTGTATAAAACAATGTTCAGAAACAACATATATGATGGAATCCCAATATTATAATATTGTATAGGTATGTAAAACATCAAATGTCAGCTTGATAAAATTGATGGCAATATGGCATAACTGTCATTTTTATATCACTTAAATTCATATCAATATTTCAATGACTACAATTGCCATACAATTGAAATTAAATAATATTTTAATATAGTCATTAAATTGAAAAAAATAAAATTATTAGTTATTACCGTCATTATAGGTATTATATACATTCTAATTTCCGATAAGTAAAAATCGATGATTTTATGCCGTTTTTTGGCCGTAATAAGAAAGACAATACATAGATATATTATATTATAAAAAATATATAAAATAGTCTAAAGATTAAATAAAAAACTTTAGGTAATTTGATAAAATAATATCCCAAAATACACTAGCATATACATAAAAACAACTCAAAATATAATTTATAAAAAAGGCCGACGAAATAATATATTAAATTCGCGTAAACAATTACATCAAATTTTAGTATAACCAATAACCATTGGTCTTACGTGATATATTTTTATGTATAATAAAATCAATGGTATAACATATCATACGTCTTAGTCATTACTCGTTACCCATTCAATAAGTGCAAACAATAAAAAAAAATTCGCGATGTATACTATATATATGATCGATTCATAAGAAAAAGTTGCAATCTATCAACATTTCACACTAAATAATAAATACTGATTTCGAATATGCAAGGTAGCCACGTAGGCATGTATCATATATATATATATATATTAAACTTATCGTTTTATTACTACAATTTCAAATCCTATGGTCATCCGACAATATTTTTTGTAAACGAAAACAGTACAGATCGTAACTAATAATGTTTGTGTAAAGATTTTTTAACGATTTTTTTTTTTAAAGAGTTTTGAACAATTGTTCAAACTTTTGAATATACCATGAAAAGTTTGAACTATGTATTATATTCAGAGTATGAAATAGTCAAAAAATGTACAATAATATAAATAAATATATTATAGTTAAATGAAGGTTTAATATTATTATTACGTTTGGAATTTGTTTCTTTACTGTTAAAATACGAGGATAAGTAATAAACATACTTTAAAATAGATATGTTTTATACAAATTGAATACAAATTAAATATATGTTTTAAGTTGTAAAAATTGTTACAATTTTTAGAGTAAATATTTTCTACATAAATGTTCCAGTTGTTATTTTATATTTTAAATGATGTTTTTATCTAGACTACCAATAAATAATAAACTATAATATAATTTATATGGTTAGGTCAAAAATATAATTACAGTTATTCTATTAAGTAACACAGCAATGATATTAAGTGTATTGACATTATAATGTAATATAGATAAATAAAAACAGATTTTAGTAATAGATAATTTAATTAAAAGTTTATCAATTACTATATTTATATGTAAAAAAAAAGTTTACGAATATACATTTTCGAATTAAGTTTTTGTCTCTATAGTTGCAATAAATTATACCTTTTATTACAATAATTAAATTACACGTGCTATTTAATTTTTACTACAAAAATATCAGAGCATTACCTTATAATAACAATTTCTGCAAAACATGTTATCATAAAATAAAACAATTTTTATATGATTTATTATAATTTATTTTTAATCTATTAAAAATAAGCATAACTAACTTATAGTTCAGAACTTCAAATTCATAACTTATAAATACCAAAAATTTAAAAATAGACGCACGTAATTAAATAATAATACATGTTTCCGTCTCGTTTATATATTTTTATTAATTTAAATTTTACTTTCTTGATTTTTAATCAAGTAAGTATGGTAGTTGAAATAAAAAAAGTCTTAATTTTTAAAACTTCAAGAATTTGTGTTAAATAGGAAAATGATAAAAATTTTACTCAATTGTAACGAGTAGGTGGATAATTAAGCTAGCTTTAACATAAAATATTAATAAGAGAGATCCAATATCACACCAAAGCGATATAATGATTTGAGTTCACAAAAACGTCAGCGTGAACAGTCCCAAAATTTCTATTTTTTAACTTTTCTCCAAAACTATTATAGCTAAAATGTTGGTTGATAGCTTATTAAAAATGGATTATCGAGTAGATATAAAATGCGAGATTAAAAATTTTCACAATTAAAAAAATAGTTCTTTTTTGCTAAATTTTCATTTAGCGTGGTAGATTATCGAATTTGGTGAACAGGTTTTGTTAGATTCACATTAGCTAGAAAAATTCAGTGAAGATTTTCAGAACTTTATCTTCAATCGTTAACTCACCACAAAGCTATAAAGCTGAAAAACATAAAAAAACGCCAATAAAATGTGTTTTAATTTTTTTTGAAGCTTTGTAGTGAATTAACTACAAAAGATACAGTTCTGAAAATCTTCATTGCACTTCACCTAACCAATATGCATCTAACAAAACCCCAAGCAATAAAATCCGCTCTCCAGTTTCGGAGATCTATCTCACTAAATTAAAATTAAAATTAAATACATACATATTACATACAATTAATACATTTCTAAAAATTTTAAATAAAGAAAGTTTACATGCCAATCTCTGATTTGTCAAGCGTTTTTATTCTTGTAATATTTGCAGTTAAATTGTACATTGGTTGATGTATTTATGAAAACGATACTAAGTAAAAATATTTTACAATAATATAATATGTATTAGTATTTATATTAATCGTAATTTACAATAATGTAAAATACTTGCTTATTTATAAGTAATAGGTATATTAAAAATTATAACATTGTTCAATTTTCAGCACGTATTGATACATTATCAATAATTGTTTTTTAATTGAATACTTGCTTAATTTATGGCCAAATCTAACACTACACATGCGTATCACAGTATATGTACGATGTTTACATATTTTAACTTAATCAAAATATAAAATCAATTCTATGTTATTATAGTACCATATATTACTTCTATAGAGTGTATGAACATTTGGGATAATAATACAAAAATAGTTTCGGTATAGTTTTTATTGGTATTAAATATGCATTTTAATGCATTGTAACAACATGCAAACTCTATATGTGGTGGGAACACCACACACGGAATGCATCATCATGATGCGTCATACTCCATCGCCGCTAAAGTGATAATGGTAGTAGGTACGCATTTACGACTCGACTATTCAGGGCGACGACGATGACAAAATATTATCAAAGTTGGTTACGAATCAGCTAATAACTATTTTAGACTTTGACAATATATTTTTAATGGATAAATTATACCAATGATTCCTAAAAAGTGCCATAAAAATTTGACTTATTTTTTTAGGCCCACAAAAATATATTACTTAAGACACAATATATAACTATTTAGAAATAAAATAATAATTAAAAAAATTAAAATTTTAATATTTTAGTGAATATAATATTTAATATTTGTTTGGTCAGTGGCGTTTGTTTTTCCTGTGGTTAAAAATAGTTATGTAATCGAGAACTACAAAATGTTTATGAAAAGTGTGTCGCGACTTTTAGTAGATGGGCGGTAGGCAAGTATTTAAGAATAATGTGTGATACGTTGTAAGTAAAATAATTTGAGAAACCATTGATTTAATCATTTAGAGTATTTAGACTATGCAGTATATACAGTGACATTTTTAGTTAAACGTACTTATTAGATTATTTTATATACGAATAACAAAAACCTTTTTTAGTGTTAAAAATGTAAATGAATATAGGTTAATAAACCTCCTACTAGTTATTATATAGATATGGTGCAGTGTTTGGACTATCCTACATCCTAAATACATTAAATTACCATTTATTGTGTGGTATATGCATTTTTCTCAAAAATGTATACGTAAGGGAAAGTTAAAAATTATTATTTCAAACCATTTCAATCAGAAATCATAGAATATAGGTATTTTGTACAGTGAATATTATTTTACTGTTTTTTTTTCTTTTAAATAATATTCTTTGAATATACTTTTTGTTCTGAAGAATTTAACTTATACACCTATACCGGTTATATCATTCATTAGTTGTCAGAAATCAATATTAATTTGGTATGAAATGTTATTTGAAATTTAAAAACATTAAAATAAATGTTGTACTTAACAGTTATTTGAATCGCATAATTAAAATAATACCTATAATTAATACCTATTACTAATAGTAAAACAAGAACTTAATTGATGAATTATTTAACATATTTTTATAGTATTCTCTAAATGATGGATTTAAATTTTGTTTAAAATTACATAGATACGCAAGGTTAAACACACACATTATGTATTTTTAGTTACCAGTTTGGAAAAAAATGGTTAAATATTCATATTGAAAAAAATAGTTTGCATAAAATACTTGACATCATACGTTTAGAATAATGTAAAATAATGTACAATAGTAGAAAATATTTATTACATCAATTACTATCACAATAACTTATTATCATATGTTATACCTTCTATTATAACAAGTTATCGTGTACTGATGTCAATGAGCACTTAATATACTCGTATTAAATTATCCAAATATGAACACATCAATAATACACCTCTGTTATAGTTTATCATCGCGTTAATATACATAAATAATTATTAATAAATTAGAAAACAACTTTCATTTTTGCGTCACATTTCCTTATTATAAAAGCTTTTTAACAATGGTTATAGCCATTATATATATATGTGTATATATATATGTACTTTAAAAGTTGAATTAAATTATCTGCTCTTAAAACCGCCTTAGAGAAAAAATCATAAAAAATCTATGTATTTTTGTTACAAAATAAATTATTCAATAAAGATTTTACATCTTTAATCTAAAAATTACGATACCTATCTTCTAATAGTCATCTATATTAAGTATATTATAATTTATATAAGATTTATGTTATACTTTTTTTTTCAAATCCCCCCCCCCCCTATAAAGATTTGAAAAAATAATGAGTTGTTTGTATAGCTTTATATTTATTATAAATCGTGACCACTTCAAAGAAAATACGATACAAACGTTTAAAAGATTTAAATTTTAAGTTAAAAAAAAAACGTATTTTGTTGAACCAACTGAAATAAACATATAATTAATTAATTACAAATTAAATGTTTTGTTTTTATAAAAATGTCATTGATGAATTATACGAATGAATAATGACAAACTTTATAACGATTAAAGACTAAATAACATTTTTACATATTTCATATCTACTTATCAATATGTATAAAAATTGAATTTCCTGAATTGTAAAACGGATACAAATATAAAACATTCAGACAAACCAATGTTTATCATGATATAGCACATTATACGTAAATCATTTTTTATCTATTTAAAAATAACCATTTTCAAAAAATACATTACATAAATTATTTTATATATTAATACAAAAAATATACATAGTTAATTTAATACTAACTCAGACTTTATAAAGGACTTAAACATTATTGATCACGTGTTTATTGTGGTTAGAATTGTGTGGTAAAGTCGCTGTAGTGGATGTGTTAGATTTGAACTACTTGCCTAATGAATAATTACATATAAAAAACAGTTCTGAATTGAGACGATGTCAACAGACTCTATTTTTCAATACCTTTATTTTGTAATGCACCTACATTTTGTATTAACTACATACAATTAACAATTTATTTTTCTATTATTGATTATAATAATATAATATTATCGTTATTAATGTTTTAAGTCAATATAACGTACTTTAAAACAAAATGAATAGGATAAATATAAAAATAAAACTATATAGTATAAGTATAAATATTTAAAAAATGTCATTGTTGGGTAATTTAGGTAATAGTAGAATACACATATAATATCACATTTCCATTAAACTAGTTTTATTTTTCATTATAAAAATAATTAATATCGTTTAAGATTATTAAATATTATTAAAATCAGTACTAAAATATATTCAATATCGTCAACATTTGAACTATATAAAAGTACATAAAAAATAATAAATTTAAACTACAACATAATCTGCAAATTTTCGCGATATTAACAAATTTTATATAAATTTAAATTTTAACTGCTTATATAAAAAATTGTTACAACATATTGATATTTTCAAATTTAATTTTTTTTTTTTTTATAGTAAACATATTAACATATTTAACTATATCTATTGAATTATTAAACTTTTTGAATTTAAAAATACAAATCTAAAAATATTAAAAAAATTTTTTTCAAATGTTTATATAAATAGCTAAAATGCCTATAAACTATTTTAATAATTATATAATATTTAGAAAATGTTAATCTAAAAATTTAATGAAAATTTAAATTATCTAAGGCTATTAATTTTTAAACTACAGTAAAATCTATTCTGACAAAATCTGGTGCATCAATATTTGGAAAATATTTCAGATCACCATCAAAGTTAAATATTAAAGCATTTTTACTATTCTTTAAGACAAAAAATGATAATAATATAAAAATAAATTCTCTAAATGAAAAAACTCATACCATCATGGTAAAATTAATACATTCATCATTCCTCTCAGAATCTAAAAAGATAGGTACAATTTTAGAATACAATAGAAAATCTAATTTTTATAATATGTAATATTTGCTGCGAGACCAAAGATAATGCATCTCCGACTATCATTTTTTCCATCGAATTTTTATGGATAATGGACTTCTTTAACTTTTTTTTTAATAACTTATGTATATTATTGTATAATTTATCTGAATTTCACATTTTTGCAAATTAAACTTTGCAGCAAAATAAATAAATAACACCTACTTTTTTTAAAACGCATTTAAAACGTAAATTAAAAAATATATTGTTTAACAGTAAGATTATAATAAAACCAACAAGTATAATAATTTATAAATATTAAAAATTATAAATCAACCATAATACATTTTAGACATATTATAATCTATATTTTATTAGTCATAGTTTTTAAATTTTTATATAGTAAACTAGTCAACCTATGTTAAAGTATATAACATTAGTTGTTTTTATTAATTTAATATAGATACAATTTAGGTACTATAATTTAACACATAAATTGAATACTAGACTTCCAAGTTATTTTACCCTTATATTAAGTAAGTATAGTAAAAAAGTGATAACACTTATGCATTCACTCACATTTTAGTTATATACAAATTATAATGCCATTAAATACTACTTCAGAGAAAATATTATAAATAATTACCAAATACCGAACTACCTACAACACAGTAGTCGATTTTCGTATTATCCAAAAAGTCGTAATTAAACATTGCATACCACTCATATACATTTGATAGCTATCCCACTCGACCAAAAATTAAAATAATATTATTCGTCGAATGAATTCAAAGCAGTAAGGTGCACTTAAAAATTTGGAAAATTATTCGGTCAAAACAGTATTTTAATTGGAAAATATCTAGTTAAAAACACATACTGTTAGAATTTTATTTTTATTTTCTATTGAATCATATTACTTTGGAATCGTAATCCGTTTGAAATATAATATTATGTCGGAAATTAATGCGCTCGGAAACATTATTTTATGTAAAATATGTTGATTGAACTGTAGTAAACTGATCAATATTTTTTCAGAATCGTATTTGCTCAAAAACTTATTTTCACAGAAAATATTTTGTTGAAAATGTATATCATTGGGTTGTAGCAGTCGTATATTATACAGTTTATACGGTTCCGTACAAATAGTCATCAAACGGAATAAATTTTAGTATAAATATTTTATGAACAAAATATACTTCTAAATCGATACAGCTCCATGTAAATGATTGAAAATAAAATAAAATAATTTTCCAAATTTTACGTTCCAGCCAATTATTTTCCAACTTAATATAGCCCTCCGAGAATCCAACACGCACAAGCATGGGTCCGACCCAAATGCGCACCCGTTATGAATAGAAAAAACTAAAAAAAATAAATAAATAAATAATGTTTGAAACGAAGAGAAACCCGTTTTAGACCAATTTCCGTGCAGAGTGAAGTATGATAATACAAGTCAAAAGACAATAACATATTTAAAAAGTAAAAAATATAAACAGTGGGTCGTAGGTTATAGGTATACCAATATTGAATATACCATAATACCATATACCTATTGAATTTAACAAAACGAATAATAATTAGAATAATATTAGAAGAAGGTGAAGAAATAAGAATGAGCGTTCGGGCCCATGATATTGGTACCACTGACTGCCGCCGCGCCGGTGTATAATCTGCTTAACAGCAGGCATATGTATATTGTAAATATATATATATATATATATATTACACATCCACACAGACACCAGATAGCGACGACGACGATGACGGCGGCGGCGGTGTCTGTTTTAACGGCGCTGCCTGCTCGTCGTGATGTATACACGTACATGAAATTGTATTTAGTCATTTAGTCCTGCGACGAGCGTGTAGCGCGCGAGGAGTTGATCGAATATTAATTCGGCCTGTCAATCTCTCTATCGGACTGCTCGGCAAAATATTGAAACGACGTCCAAAATATCGTTTTACTTTTACAGTTGTTGTTGTAATATTAATTATTATTATTATAATAATTATTAATAATAATCGTTGTCGTCAACAGGAGATTGTGAGGCGGCTATAAGTTTTGCACAAAAACGAACAAAACCGCATTCCGTAATGCGACTGCGACGAACCAGACGACATGACGAGTAACGCACCGCCTGACGAGATAACATTACAATATCATTAATAATTATTGTATTCTCGAAACATATAAATTTGAAGAAAAAAACGAGTCGCGTTACTAAATAAAAACAATAGTAGAAAGTTCCTCTTTCCGGCCAGTCCTTTATTACATTATATTATTATGTACGGGTTTTAAATTATTACTACTCTATCCATTCATACCACTACAGATGCAGAACAAATACCAAACTGCCCAAAACAACTTTTTATCGCAGAAAAAAAAAATTAAAAATCGAAAACACAATTTTAAAAAATACGATTTTCTTAATTGTGCGTTGTGAACTCCTATTGACAATAATGTTAATCTCGTCCCAAAATTAAACAAGTAACAAATATTTCAATAAACAAAACATTGTGCTTTATATTTAGAAAAACATTGAATACTTCCAAATAAATCTTTAAACCTTATACACACAATACTAACAATTATGTGCGTTATACATATCATTGTATAATATACATTGTGTTACGTTCTTTCGTATTATATACACATATATTGGTTTATATATATTGATCCATTTTAATAAGTACAATTGACTTTAATTGAAATTGGAAACTGGATTTGGAAATAAAGGTTTATAATTAGCTACTTTTTATCATAACAATTTAGTTACTACATTATACATTTTTAGATAAGTTCTGCATAATATCATAAAAACATATTATCTTATCTTATCAAATATAACTACTAGTACGTAAAAATAATATAATCGATATGGATACATTCTATTTTAAAAATAATTTATAAGCTACTTTGGAATTGGAACAAAAATTTTTAGTATAATCAGATAAAATGTATCCATTCCCAACACAAATGCATAGATAATTTATAAAGTTAAGTAAAAATATAAAAGTTTATATAGTATTATATTTAATTTAAAAAAATTACATATCATAATTTGAAAACTTCAAATAGGTACTATATTTATTTTCATCGTATAACTAATAAGATTTATAATATTATTATAATTTTATAGAAATAGACACGAAAATCAACATTGTCTAAAATAAGTAGTATAAAGTAATCTGTTATAAATATACATTTAAGGAAATTCAATACTAAGTTAAATATTTTGAAAAAAAATAATATTTATTTAGGCGAGATTCTGACAATCAATTTTCAACAATTTAAAACATGGCTTTTATATTTATGTTTCGACTATATTGTGGGCGGTCTAAATAGAATATTGTAGCACGTCTTTAACTTATCACTGAGTCGTATTTCCCTTCAAAGAACAAAATAATAGCGTACATGATTTTTTATTTTTACTTCGGGTTAAATGCCTATATATTATACAGTTTTATAAACATTCTGAAGAATTAACATAAAATATCTTAAAAAGTACACGATATTTCGGAGAGATTCGATTGTAAAGACTCCCGTTGAAATTATTTTAATCGAAGAACAAAATCAATTTTGTTTGAAGACGAGAGAGAAAAAAAATACTTAAGTACATAATGCGTGAAGGGTATAGTAGAACTTTATATATTTCTACTCTATTTTCGGTAAGAATTTCGAATGCTATAACAAATAAATAAATCACCACCCAAACACACAGCTTCAGATATATAACCTATAACTAAATTGCCTACCGACCACAGTGATAAGTATCACTCCCATCTTTTGAAAAATGAACCTAATGGAAAATACAATATAATATTATAATAATTTAGTTGTACATCTATACAAAGAAGTTTTCATAATTTATCAATATACCTATGAAACGTCCATAAGAATTTCCAATATTAGATGAACTATTGTAACATTTATAAAAACATCATTACTATAATTATATAAATTAAAATAATATTATAACCTCCGATAATAATGATATTGTTTACTATTTTAAAACCAATAAAAATACTTCTTTCCCTGGCATGTCAACTCTTTAAGAGTTTTTGCCGCAATTATAACACATTTTGAACTTATCTCTATCTTGAACTGTCTCTCTCTAGTTTTCAACTCCTAGGAACTCTAGACTTGGGTTTTTAAATCTATTTCCACCACATCAATCCATCTTTTTCTAAGCCTTTCTCCAAGTTTTTTTTCTTGTGGTTTCTATATCAGTACTACTCTAACTCTTTCGTGTTCTCCTCCTTTCATTATGCAGCCTAACCATAGTATCCTTTGACCCTTAATAAAGCTTGTAACTGGTACTAGTTCTAACATATCGTATAACTCTTTGTTATATCTCCTCCACCAAATTCCTGTTGTTTTATCAATGATATAGATCTGCATATTTTCCATCATACTTTTTCTCGAAAATCCTCATGTTTCTCTTTGTTTGTTCATCGTCTATACTTCGCAAATATATGTGAAAGTTGGTCTAATAATAGCCACATACGATCTTACTTTCGTTTTTTAGATATCACTTTGGATGTTAAGAATATTTCAGTGCATAGGTAGCTTTTTAGGTTTTATTTATCTGAATAATTATTTTAGTAGAGTCCTCAATCACGGTATTCTGATATGAATTGCAATTTTTGAATCTCCTCCCCTCACCCTTTATTGACGTTTAAACTATTATAGTAGATCACACTATAAACTATTTGCGTCACTGGAAAATTATTTTAAGTTAAAATTCTGCTCAAAATTATTTCAAAATTTACTTATTGGTATGACCATTGTACGTAGGTAGAGAGCATCATGCATAATAATTAATTTTCATATATTATTATTATACATGACTCTTGAGTCATGACATATTTAATTTAATTCGTAAAATTAATCTTTAATGCCAACAAAAGTTTATTTATTATTATTTATAAAATATGTACCTGTATAAATGCTTATCTGTTTAAGCAAAATCATATTACTGCAGTATTCTTAAAAGTTAATTTTAATTAATTTTTATCAACGTATATTAAACAAGATAGCTATAGGTGTAATATGCGTCGGAATACGTTAGCGTGTGTGTATTACTTTTTAAAATGGATAACTGTAATTATATTTAATATTAGTAGTTTTTGTTATCAACAGTTTTTTCTTATTAAAATATTAATGGAGTTAAGTATTTAATACACAAAATAACTTTATGATACCACAATTATAAAAGCTTTTTTCAAAATTAAAACCGTAAAATTTCAATTTTAATAATTAAATAGATTTAGGAAATTTAAATATATAATTACTATATTAAGATAGATTATGAAAGTATATAATTTTTTATTTATGATAACAAATAACAAGCAACCAACTAGTATTTTAACGCATTTATTAATCGATAATCACACTTATAAAAGTGAGTAATAAAGTATGAAATATTATTTGTCGAACATGGCAAATTTAATAATATCATAAGGTACTTTGGTCTCTTAAACGTTAAATAAATTATTATCAACACAAAAATAGGTATTTTTTCTTTGTAGTAATATACATATATATTAATATACTCAACAATTTAATTTTTATTTTAACTGCAGTGTCACAAAAAAAAACATTAAATTTATTTATTTTATATTTTATATATAACAAACATAAAAAACTGATAACCAAACACATATGAAAATATTATGAAAAAATTGTATAAAAAAATATTTATATCTATAATAATTTGTCTATACTTGTTATATACTCTCTATACATTATATAGTGGTCAGCAACCGGCGGCCCTCGTCACTATTGTCTACGACCCGCTTTAAATTTTAGAACGGCAAAATTTTTGTTTTGTACATTTCGTTATTTTAAAGTATTAGACAGTATTTATTTTTTTCATAGTAAATAATTGAATTATTTACCGACCACTGCTCTATATTATATATTATGTTTATGGGTATAAAATCATAATTTAATAATTAATATTTTAATTGATTTTATTGACCTAAAATATTTAATACAGTTAGGTGATGTTTATTATCTGCTGTTAATATTTTATTTTAAAATTGATAACTATAACATAAATATGCCCATGTGGATATAACTACTTTGCGAAGAACATTAAGAAATAAAATAATACATAGAACTAAAACAATGTATAAATGTATAATACGCGTATCAAAATTGTTTTTTTTCTTTTTTAATTATGTTCAATGGTATAATGTATATTATAATATATATTATGTTTATTCGTGGTATGTATATTATGTACGAGTAGATAACAAAAGAAATAGCAACCTAAAGTATTTTCTGTATCCGTTAAAATGTTTTATTGTTATCATTTATTAAAGATTTACTGAGTCAATTTATTATTTAGACTTATTTATTATCGTAAACCATATGCCATGTCATTAAAATAAATTTTAATAGTAACAGGCAAAAATCATTTATAGGTACATTAATATTGCAAAAAAGTCAAAATTCGATTTTACTTTTTTCCAAAGCAAGAGACAATTGTCTGTTTAAAACAACATACGTGGATATTTAATTTTGTAAAGTTTTGTATTTATTATTTTAATTTAAGATTTAAATTTAAACATTAAAGTTCCTTTGAACAAAATTAAAAAGCAAAAACTAAAATAAAAACAAAATAAAGAACATAAAACGAAAAAAAATTTAAACAAAATCAATCAAATAGGAATACTATAAAATAAAATCATTTCTACCTAAAACACAATAAAGAATTGCAGAAATTTAAAAGACACCGCAAATAGAATTTTGTTTAAAAATTTAACGTACAAAACCCTTGTATAATAATAACAACAACAATAGTAATGTATGTGCAATATTCAATACCTACTTTGATAAATAATATATTTTTTTTAATCATGAATAGAAAAAAATTAAATTTTTACTGAAATGTGTTGTTAATGACGACAGCATGCAAGATCGAAATATCCATTAGGTTTTAGCAACGGAATAGGCCGTATTATGTAGTGTGAAACGCCCTCGGATATTATTATTATATTTACATACACGCGCGCGCGCACATACAGTGACCGATGATGCGCAGTACTTGCGATGGCAAGCTATACTGTAGAAACTGAATACAGTAATTAGGTATTTAATTGAAATAATTACAATATACGACAATAATTTTTTAAAATTAACAACATAATATAATAATAGTTAATAAAATAAAAAAGTAAAAATTACAAGTTTAAACAATTAAATAAACCTGTTGAACAAAGTATATACGCTTATTACATAATATATAAGTACCTACTAAATGCGTTCGAAAATATCATCAATGTATAAATCTGGTTGGTAGAGTAAAGCACGAAGCACTACACCGATGCAAAATATTACGATGAAACTCATAATAATAATAATCTACGATTTAGAAACCAGTGATCGCGCAACTCTGAGAAACACTACGCCGTACATCCGTTGCCGAGCGCACACTGACACTCTTCAACTTTTAAAAACACACACGAGCCAACTGTTCACCGACGAACAGCCGGGGCCCCTTGGATCGCTTCGAGCGGACAACCCTAGCGCACAGGGGTTCTCAGACCGTCGTCGCCACCGTAAATCGTTCGTTTATGCCGACATAATAACACGGACACGATACATGCTCGCATTTATTATTACGATTATTACCACAACTATATACAGCCATATCGTATTAATATATTTATTTATTATATAGTGCAGCCTGGTCGTTAAAACACGTTTCAACTGATTTAACCCACGTGATTTAAATAATATGTTTCGTTCACTATTTATCCACAAACGACATTTTTAAGCCTCTCCTTAATTAACTGTAGCCTTTTTTAGTTTTTAATTGAATTCCACGGAGTATTACGTCTTAATTATTATAATATAATTTTTTTAAATTAAAACGCTATAATATGCCTACGCCTTATACAATTTACAACTATATGAGGATTGGGACATAAGCTCCGTCTGACGGTTATAAATAATAAATAAAAGCTATCACAACAATATTTTATAAAACTATTGTATTACCTAAATACTATACAACATTTTGCATGCTTTCATATTATGAGCTATAATATTAAAGTCGACTTTGGTACCATTCATTTTGTATTCAACATTGTTGTGTGTATTTTTTTAACGAGGTTTTTATAATATTAATTACATAATTTAGCTTCAAATTATTTTATACTTTGCACACAATTATTAATGATATAATTAATTATTTAATTATAATAGACCACTAACATTTAAATGCATTGTTCCTATAATAAAAAAAATATTGTAAGAAAAGCGTTGATTTTATTAAGAATAATTTTTCTAAATAAAAATATATATGAATTGAAAAACAGATTATAGATTGTTTAAAATATAAATTAATTGTATGCATTTAAAATATCGTTTATTTATTATTGTTATGAGATTATTGATTGGATAGAATTTTATAATTGACTAAATTATTAAAACATCTTTATTTCAGTAAATTATGAAATTCTGTAAAAAATAATTAAATTATTGTATCTATCTATAAAACAATTTCAATATTTATGATAAATAAAATATAAAAATTACAACTAAACCATATTTAAGTTTTTTTGGCTTTCTATTCTACCCACGTTTTATTTCGTAAACTATAAATAATTCACAAATGTGTAGGTATTGGTAACAATTTCCATATTATTAATATTTTATACCGTTATTTGTTATGTATTATTATTTACGCATTTATTTTAAATATCACAACACCTTTAATTACATTTCGAGAAAATAAATGCTATAAAGGGCGCACAGCAGCTTTTGAAGTGCATCTGAGGCCATTCATCAACCACCGGACCCTTGTTGTAAAACTGTAAAAGAAGGGATATCTCCATCAAACCACCCCCTATATTATAACCACATCCTTCTTGTATTTCAACAATGCTTCGATGTTTGCTCAGCTGAAATCGTTTCAGGAGCCAATATCGAAAATAATTGTTTAAAACTTAAAAAATACCAAAGACTACTATGATAAATTCGAAAGTATTTTGTTAATTGAAAAAACAAAGAATTTCTTCTTTATTAATAATCTATACCTACAAGTAAAGAATATTTTTTAATATCTATCATCGATATTTGAAAAGGTGTTTTTATATGGTAAGCAATACTTATATAAAATAAAGTTTTATAAATATAATATTATTGTACACAATCATATAAATAAACATTAAAACTATCTACATTTTAATACGAATAAAAAAAAAAATGAGATACTATTTTACACAATAATAAATTTGTACACACCAAAGAATAGATTTTAATCAAATTAATTTTACTATTTTCAAGTTGTATTCATTTTTTTTTTTAATTTAACACTTTTGTGTAATGTACACATTACGTAAATACGTGTGTACTATGTACATACTAAATAGTATAAACTAATTTAACATTTTCCAATATAATATTTAGTTTTCGAGTATTATATATTAATTTAATAAGTGGTATTATGATAATTGTCAGACCCGCAGTTGTATCTACTGTATATAGTGTATATACAGACCGTGGGAAATAAGTTAACAGAATTACGAGTTCAGAGTTTGTCTTTTGATACGGGTTCAAATATAAACACTGGAATGAAAAACGGTTTATTAAATATTATTATTTAGGGCTAAAAGTGCATTTATTCAACCGCCAGATTGAACTTGTCAAAAACACATTATGAAATTAATCAGCGAACACAAGGGCATTATAATAGCTGTTTTTTTATTTTTGCAATGTATACATAATATAATATATATAACGAACTTAAATCTTAATTGAGTGTTGAATAAAGTTTTATAAAATTAGTACATTCAGTCTTTAGAGTATAAACGAATGAATTTTATATGTAACATGTTTTTATACATCTTCGACGAGCAAATCATGATAGTAGAACTTTTGACATTCTGTTTTATTAGTATTTGAATAATTATTAATTTAATTTAATTAAAACATTTATCGTTTAAAATTATAATTAACAGCACAATTTCATTTTATTAAATACGGGCTAGGTCCAAAGTACAATAAAATGTAAGTAAAATAATGCATACAAGCGACAAGTCAGTAGAAGTGCAATGGAAACAGATAAGATTAAGGTAGGTAATAATGATGGATAATGAAGGCGCATCATGTGGTGAATTGGATTATTCTAATTATAATTACTAATTAATGATGAGCAAAGGGAAAGCAAAAAAAGTGATAGAGTGGGTCAAACAAGGAAGAACTCGAAAATAATGAGAGGGATCGAAGGTGCGTTGGCTGAACTTTCGATAATATTACAGAGGAACTTCAAGTAGAAGTCAACTCTTCTATCAACTAGCGTTAAAAGACCAAGCTCATGGAGAACTGGTGAATATAGTAATTCAACAGGTGGGAAATATTCAAAACATGGACAGCATGAGATAAAAATTGCCTTTGGACTCGTCGATCGATGATTGTAGAATCCTACATGACTGAACAGTGCTCTAACAAAAGTCCCACTAATGAACAAAAGAAAGCTTTCGCCGGGGAGGTAAGTATAAAATTGGATTATATTTGCTTTACGTAACCTTGTAACTTATTGATAAAATGTAATGAAAATTAGCGTTACTGTTGGAGTTGAAAACGGAGTAAACTGAGTAACTTAGAACTCAAAACAAGTTAAAAATGTCTTGTGAACCAAAATACGAATATTCATCTAAGTGGCCAGAGTTAGGAATAGTACCAGACTTGAGATTACGAATAAATTTTCAAAAGAAGCTGAGGTTATTTTTTAATATAGCTTCTGTGCCAGCAATATATTCTTTATGACATTTTTTAAACTCTGATTTGTATTTGACACTGAGATTAAGCATGAATGTATTTACATATATTTTAGATTAAAAGAGAGGATAATAGTTATAGCTATACATCATACTTATAAATATAATATAATAATATATTTTTATATACTTAGTACCTACCTACCTAACAATTAATTAACTAAAATATATTTTAAAAAGTAAAATTATAATATCCATAACAAAAATCAGAGCAAAAATAATTTACATATTTCAATAATTATACTTGTAAGTTGTAATATGTATTAAATTAATTGGTGAATATTAATTTTAATATTTAAAAAATAGTCCCAATGGAATGAAAAAACGTTGAACACTTAAAAATCTTTTGGACTAAACATTAATAATACCTATTAATAATTATTTTATTTCACTTATGCAATAAATACATAACATGCAGCTATATAATAAATTAAACTTTAATGCATAATACTTATAATATTCAGTGTCATGTTACAGAAAAAAAAAATAACCGTACATCCTAATTAGAACTATCAAATAAATGATTTTGTGTTTCAATATTTTAGTATATTTTAAAAAGTTTAAACATCACGAACTATTAATAATTTATATAGGTACTATACACAGTAAAATTGGTGCTGAGTTTTAATAACTAATTATATTTTTATTTTAAGACAATCATTTGCACGAAAACTTACAATAATTTCGTTAAATTACTGACCATGAAAAAAACTTTGTTGTTAAAATGATAAGACATCTTATTGGATTACATCGGAGTCCTGTACTCCTATAGTCTATACAACGTAGTACTCTCACAAAAATACACAACATGCTGCATAATAATATATACAAATACACATACGCACACACACACAATGACGTGGACGACAGCAGACCCCAACTCCCACCACTGGCAAGTATAGTAAGTACTCGGGATGAAAAAATATATATATCGGTCGTAAATTACTATAAGGCGCAGCATGAGATCGGCGGGGGTGGGCGCAGTATATATAGCTACACAATAACTGGCTAAATTATAGGCTAGGCTACTCTTTTCAGCATCCACAACTATTATATTATTACATATTACTTTTATTACTACAAGGCTTCGTAAAATATTATGTATTTGTATATTATATACAAATGTATACACTTGGTGTTTAATTTTAGTTGTTTTATCAGAAAATATAAGTAAAAATGTAGATTTCCCTGATTGTTCTTATAAACAGAAGACTACGAACATTAATATTGACACACGCTATCTATAGGTAAGTACTATACTACCAACTCAGACCATAAAATACACATAATGGTCATAATGGAACAGAAATTAGAATGATTAAGTAGAAGCAATTTTTTATTTACTGAAAATATACCTATTATACATTATATAACTATTTTAACTTAGCATAATATCCTAATATTTTTTACAGCCTATTATTATAATTAAAATTAATTAATAAATAAACACAGTATTAAACTTCAACAAGGAAACGATTTAATCTTCATAAAAATATGACAATTTAAAATAAATCTATACTTAAATTACAATTTTATTAAATTTTATTTAAATTTCAGAATTATTATTTGAATTGTAATTTAATTTGTATTCGTGTTAAACGAGAAATAAACTTAAATAACCATTAAAGAATACAATTTAAAAAAAATAAGAGACTTATCCCTCTAAAACGTATTTTTTTTATTTTATGGATACCAAAACCTGTTTGTATTAGGCTGAGTACGTTAGATAATATCTCAGATAATATGGTTGACGAGGGTTTTTTTTCCCTTTAGGTCACTTGTTTACCCGATAACAACGATTCGATTGTTTGCCAGTTTCTACAAACGGCGACCTTTACATATTTGAATTAGATTATAGGCGGAAAAGGAATGTTAACAGTGCGTTGTATACATGGCAATGTTACCACCAGACCAACTGAATATCAAACACGGATAATACAATAGATTCCAAACTACACACTGCGAGTACAACTAAGAAAATTATAACAAGTATTATTATATACTGAATACTTAATTTAAGCAAAATATTTTCCATAAATTAATATTCAATATAATAATAAAACAAATAATTTATAGTACCCACATTTTTTTTTATTTAGTCGAAAATTATAATTAATATTTGAAGAAAATTAATTGAAGATAAATAATTATAAATTATGTTTTGATTATTTTTTAAATATGATTGAAAATACAATTTCTTTAGTTCATTGACTAAAACGTACACAATAATGTATACTACACATAGGCTATATAGGCAGAACCAAGTGTTTAACCAGATGGGACACAATATTCCCCTCTATATAGGTTTTTTCGTTTTTATGTAGCTATTGCCCTTAGGAACCTTTTTGTAGGAGGGTTGAAATATAGTAGATTGCAAAATGTAACTTACATTATTATCCCTTTCTCTCTCGCTCAATATATCTGTATATATATATATATATTTACATCGAATCCAAATGCTTAACAGTAATTATAAATATTATATTTTAAAATAAAAAATATCATATTTATAAATTAACGAAATAAAAAATTTGTATTAAATGTAGATATTCAAATTACCTATATTATAAAAAAGGCTAATACACATAGATAATATAATGTAGATACTTATATGTACAAAAAATATAATGGGACAGGCGTCCTATTATTTTATGTGAAACACAAATTACTATAAAATATAATATTGTAGTGACGTTTAGTCGCGTAACAATGAATCACTAAGTATATTGGCTGTATTGAATAATTTTTATTTGTACCTAAAGAGTATATAATATATCGTATAGAAAAACAAATTAAAAATAAGAACAATACAATCCTGGGAACGATAACATATTTTTTTGAAGTAAATTCATTGCAGTTGGTGGTGTTTTGCAAACGAACATAATTTTATTGTACATCATGGCCGTATACTAGTAAAGTATATTTAATAAAACTATAGTATTTAATAATTGATCATTAATAACCAATGTTATATTGTTATATTAGATAACATTTATAACACATAAGCGAACCTTTTAAAAAATTAAAAAGTATATTTAGTTTAATCCTAGAATTTTACAATTTCCTTAATGTTGATTATGATTCATCAATTAATTCAAATTCCAGAGTGAATGTAAAAACACAAACCGATAACTGAATAATTTGAAATCTCATCTCCAAAATAATTTCGTATAAACTATATAGACAAACAAATCGTTAAATGCTTATACTTTAGTCTATAATTTTCAGAGCACATTGTTGGTGCAAAACAGTTACGGAACGTACATATATTTAATCATGCTAATTACGCATGATTAAAAATTAATGCTTTTGCAGCAGTGCGCTCACAACCACCACAGGGAAAACGACGCGACGTTGGGGAAGAAGTTGGGGTTTCATGACGGACACGCTGAGGGATTATTATATACACGGTATGACGGCGGTGGTTCGCCTCAACGCAAAACTAATGGCCACTTCACCTGTCCCGACCAGAGAAATATAAGAGTTGCATAATAATAATAATAATAATAATAATAATAATAATAAATAAAAATATATAATAACGCACGTCGTTCTGTATGAGTATAGTGCCAGGAGTACTATATTATGTTATATATTACATAGTTATAGGAGACGAGGGATAAATCAAATATCTCTACAGCGACCTTATATATTATACATAATAATATATAACATTATACGTATATAGTAGGCTGCAGTGTTTTTCTCATTCGATAGTCCTTGCGTATAGCCAACGTTGAAAAGTACTACAGGCGACACTGCCATATAATAAGTGTATAAATGATCGAATATTCTGTATAGGGGATGAACGAGTAAGCGGAAAGTATTAATATGCCGCTGTATGTTTTGCCGTTTTGCGCTCTCGCATGCATATGACTCATTACATATATTATAGGTAAATCATAAATATGGACCATACCCTATATACACACTCGTTGTAGTTATACGTCCACATAATATCATCATATATCACTGGACGATCGAAACACGATTATAACATTATAATTATTATTCAATTTTGTTTATTCGTTTGTTTTTTTTTTTGTTTATTACACATTAAATAAAAACGAATATTATCGATAAATCAATATTATATATAATACAGTGTACTTGATGATATCCGAGTAGCGATCAGTTAAAATAAATATATTTTATATAATATTAATTATTAATAAACGTATTACAGAAGTATTTAAGTATGCTATATTTACTCACGGTTAGGGTCACCGTTTTGAACCATAGGTGTACCAACTTGTCCGGACCGTATTTTGAATGCACCTTGAGTCATAAGTTGTTCGGTTGCATTACCAGGCGAAGCTACGGGTAAAATAAAAAAAAACCAATAAATAAATAAATTTACATTAAGTAGAAAACTGTTTATTGGATTTTTATTTACATCGAATAATATTATTGTAAAACGTATATATCTATAATTCTGAAACGCACTTCATGCGTATACGGTATTCACATATGACAAAGATTCTTTCATGCGTACAATCGTTCGACTAGATCTCCTTCTTGAATATAGGTACTAATATATATAAATACATATATATTACAGATGTAGTAACCATAACAGATGAGCAGAAGCCAGCTTGGTTTCTACAAAAAGGAATTTAGTGCATTTTTCTTTTCAAAGATCACAGGTAGGTCTACCCTTAATAACATTCAACAGTAGATTTTAACGCTTTTACATTTACGTTAATTTACAGACATCATGTGTTATATAATGTAAAGTGATATTTTAAATTTAAATTGATTACAGCATATCTACTAATTGGAAATTTTATCTATTTTGGACTATAACACCAAGATGGATGTTTTTTTTTTGACATTATTTATTAAATAAAATAGTCAAATAGCCTGTTATAAACGAAATTATTTTAATTATAATTTGTAATTACCTAAACGAGATAAAATCGTATACATAGATTAGAAATTTCAACAGATTTTTAGTTTTAATATAATACTTAGTTAAATAGAATCTTTAAAAATCTTTATTATTAATTTATATTACGAAGAACTTAAACATTTAAATAATTCTATAAACATTAATATTATACACTATAATAAACAAAGATTCACTTATAATAATTTTTCATTTCATTCTTATCTATTATAAATAATAATATGCAGTACTAATATATCATACATTAGTATAGATAATACTATTTAAGATTTTCACCAAATTAAGTGAAGTATAAGACAAAATTTGTCTAATATCGGTTTTTTATACTAACTGCATTCTTAACTCGATTAAACGCCTTTTAAAAGATTATAAAATATTAGTAATATATTATAATGTCTAACTTTTAAATGTTTAGTCATAGTTCTTACTTAAATCAAACAAGAGTTTCGATAAATTGTCATTTCAAGAAATACAATTTAATATAAACAAATTTTTTTGATAATTTATTAAAAATATAATAACTTGGACAATTATTACTTTTGAGTATCAATATTTAATTGTTATTTGTATGTTTTTAAATAAATGCTAATTAAAACTTTCAAGAGTTAATAATAACTAATATCAGTACTGATAAATACTTAGTAATATAACTAAATACCTACATCATGTTTAAATTATTCTTTTGAATAATATCATCAAAACTATAATAACAAGTATAATAATTTCTATGAATCATTGAAATATAATTAATAATAATTATATATATATATAAAACAATTTTATCATTTTTATAACTTTTAAGTTTTTATTGTGTTATAATTTAAATTTATTTAATATAATAATAATCATTTACTATTAGATATTAAATTATATATATGAATATGATATATTGTATCTAATTCAATTTTTTAATCATTATTATTTTAAATTTGATGTACATTAATAAATATTATTTAATATATTGAATTGAAGAATTTAATATTTTAATAAAACTCGTTATGAAAATAAAGGTAAACAATTTTTTTAAATATGTATAGCAAAAAAATAATGAAAATTACGAATATATATATATTTTTTTAAACAAATGGATTAATTTAAATTTTTTATTGATAATGAGTGTAGTATAATAATTAATAATCTACACAGTAAATTATTAAAAACTTCTAACAATGTACTATATAGTATTTACATAACATGAATACAAAAAACAGAAACTGATAAACAATAAAAAAATCAATGTTTTCATATAGCTAGATATGGTTAAAAAATGTATCAATAATTACAAAAAAATTATAAAATACAGATTTTAGTCAACTTCATACTTTTAGTCTATGTTTATAGATACGGTGTAATATAATATTATCTACTATTTAATATAAAATAAATATAATACATATATTTAAATATAGCCATTTCATAAATAAACATTATTTTGTATAATACATCAATATGTATATAAATAATAAAGTAAAAAAGTAAATCTTATTTTTGGAATCAGTTAACAGTAATATTATTATATATGATATGATCCAGTCTTCTGAAATTCCAATAAGATATATATCAACAAATTGTATGATTCATTATTATGTGATACGAATATACGATTCAGTAATAGTAATAGTAAGTAATGGTAATAACAGAGATAATACAGTTTAAATATAAATATTTCCAGTTATCAACTATAAATAAAATAAAGTTTTTGTAGGTATTTGCTTACTAAGTTTAACTTATGGGCTATGTTTAATAAATACAGACTATGATTTGTGTGACATAAAATTTAAAAATAAATTATTTAGTAGGTATTTTAGTAGGTACCTATATTAAAAAGTATTTATTCAATTGTATTTACAAAAAACAAAATCAATAATACTAATTATAGGCATATGCATATATTTCTGTAATTAAGATGTAGTAGTTCAACGTCCAATTGTCGCAAAAATTATTTAATTTTATATATTACTCTAAAATATAAATATCCACAATGAATCTAAAACAAATGCTTTCAAAATATCAAATGGTTAAGGTTTTTGTATCATTTCCTTTTTTTTAAGTACGTTAAAACAACTTTCCTAATGGATTTTTTTAATACTACATATTTCATTAAAAACTTAACCATTATTCTAACATTTTTATATTTATGTTATCATAAAACTTATTAATTTCTATAATCCTTAGTTAAATTTGGTGATTCGTCTTAACTAACAACAGCAAAAAGATATATTTATGACAGAATTTCAAAAAAGAAATGAACAAATCTAGTTTTAAATTTTATATTAGAAGTTAAATTATCAATAACCAAATAAGCATGGCAATGGCCAATCATTTTTAATTCATCCTAAATTATATTATTTACTTAAAATTTTGTAATTTTAAATAAAATTATTTTATCCTATAGCATCGTATAAACTTTATGTACCTTCTACAGTGTAACAAAATATTTTCAATTTGATCGAAAAAATATATAAAATCTATATTATAGTTATATATTAAAGTACAATATACAAATACAATGTATAACCATTTCGCACTTGCAAGTATTATAGATAGAGTTCACGAAATAAAATAAATTGATACTAAATAAGTATACTAAATATTGAACATATTATATACATATATACGTAAATGCAATCAAATAAAAACAATTAAAAAACTCAAAGTTTGCTAAATATTTAAATAGAAACTTGGTAAACGACAAAAAATAATAAATATACACAAGACACGATGTGTGTGTCGTATACGAGTTATTATTATTATTATTATTATTGTTATTTGGTATGGGGCTGTGTTAGCAACGCATAACTGTGGGAGAGTGACGCTGTTGAGGAAGTGACCGACGGGTGGAGCCGGCGGAGGGGGGTGAACAAGTCAAGCATGTGCATGTGTGTGCGTGCGATAACTCCTCTGTGGTCGGGCTCAACACTCAACAGTGTCGGCCAGAGTCTGTCTGGCCCGTCGTCCGGGGCAGCAGGAGATTGTATTATTAAAAAGGAAAATAATCAACAAAAAGCCGCCGAATGTTAATAGCAAAATTATACACAGAAATTACGTTATCAAATGAATGACATTAATATGTTAGATGATACGAGAGCAAAAAACGACTGAACAATAAGTTTAACATTTTAATGTTTAATAATATCGTTATCGTTGACTGAATGATATGATAACAAGAACGCCAAGAACAATTAATAATGGCAAATACTCGAATGTGGCATTACCTATAGGTAAATAGAAATTATAGTTATAAATAAGTTCAATATTTAAGCGTAATAATACATAATAGCATAATAGCACGCGTATCGTTTGTGTAGACGTCCGTTGCATATAATACGTATAATAATAATAATTCATTTATTCAGTAAGCTGTATATATATACATTAATATATATTATATATACATAATAATATTATACACTATATTATAGTGTTGTCGCAGTCAGTGCATCACGACGCGCAATAACGCAGTCTATACCGCACGGCGTACGCGGGTATAAACCGCGACGGAATAAAAAAAAAAAAAACGTAGCCACTCGTAGGCAGGTATATAATATTATAGGTATACGTTTTTAAACACATTTACATAACACATTTTCGTATGCATTACCCGTGCGTGCACGTGCCCGCCCGCAAACGAGATAAATTACACCGGGAGTTTTCCGCGTAGGTACCTAAACTGTTTTCGAAGGCACGCGCGAGACATCGGAGGGATTTCAATCCGCGATGGACCCGATCCTCGTACAACTCGCTCTAATTGCAATTTAAAACGAGCAAGTACATAGATATATGAATTTCGTTAACAAATGCCGAGAAAAAGATCAAAAAAAAAAAAAAAAAACCAGATACAATTTGAGACGAAAACAAATATTCCACATCCATACACGGAACCTCGTAAAATGGGCGGATTTTGGGGTGGCCCGTGAGGGGGGGTCGTGTTTTCTCCCTTCTCAATAGCGCGCTTACGCGTTGTTGGTCGGCTATATACTTTCGAAAAACTACGGTCGCGACTGCAGCAGTCTTGTCTACAACGGTTTTCTTTTCTCAACTACTTTAAAAAACTAGTATTCACGTAATCAACGCCAGTAGTGTTGTTGGCACACGCGCACTGTATATAATATGTATGTACGACCAATGACCATAGGTATATAATATGACCTAATAATAACACTTTATACAGTATATCATATACACCTCAGCCCGTAGTACGAAACACGTCGTTCAACTAATAGCGCGCGTACGCGACAATAATAATAATAATAATAACGACAACGTTTTGAGTCGTCGAAAAAAAATATGTAATAGTATAGTAATATAAATCTCCAAAAATACCACAAAAGAAGAACGCCATGTCCGCGTGTCTCTGATGCCACCACCGGTGCGCGTGAAAACGAAATTCGGGTTCGGGTTCTGATTTTAGTTTTGCTTATATTATTATTATATATACCCTAAAGCCGGACGACGGGTTTCTCAGAGTTTAATGTTTCATTATTTTCGTAGTTCTATACGCGTTTTTCGAAACGCACTCGCCATCGATTCGGATCATAACTACGAAATTTCAGCTGGACACACGTTCGACTCGATGACAATCGACCGGAGCCACCGTACGATGAACGTTGGACAGCGAACGGACAAAGAACGCAAAAGCGACACTACGCGACACAACAAATAACATAAGCGCACAGACGACTGTTAAGTACTGACGGCGATGACGGTACTGCGGTAGAGCAGCGGCGGGTCGGCGGGCGACGCGTGCCGAACCTCGCCGACGGCTCACGATCGTTCGACTGACGGGCGTGTCGGGCGCCGCCCCGAGAAGGCGTGTTCCGAACTTACCATTCGTTGGCCGCATCGATCGCGCCGGTCGCTCGACCGCGCCCGCTACTCGATACCCCGATCGCGGACACATTTAGCGGTAGCAGCGGCGGGTATCGTCTTATAACGGTGAGAATTTGGAATGAAAAAATCCACACAAAAACGCGTTACTAATGCGCGAGCGGCGGTTAGTGTTTGAGCGGATTCGATTTATGTCGGACGTGATGACATCGCACCCCTATTTTTTCTCTGAATACGAAAACACGGTTTTGCGATACCGATATATAGATACCTAGCTAGTACCTATAACTAATACTCGTCCATATTCATCGATAAAATATCTTCTATATTATTTATATATAAGTGCATATATTGTGTGTGTGTATATATATATATATATACAGTGCAGGTCAAATTGTATATATTATATTAATATAATTTAGTGTCGAATTTTTAATTGAAAGCCCTCTAATGAAATATAATGAAGTCTCTTTGAACGTGTAATGCACCCACCAACACTTATTCTATGTAGTTGAGGCACTCACCTGCAGCCTATATATCTCAAAAACTCAAGTCACTTATTATGTTGTTATAGGTACCGATCATAATACGAATTTGCTTCGTAAATATTATATATTTATTATATTTATATAGGATAGTTTTAGGTACAGGATTTAATTGTTTCGATAAGTGTTTACAACTTTACAGGTTTACCCATAGCTTAGGTAGAATTTTTAAAATATAATAATATTATAAATTATAATATAAACACGTGGTAAAAACGCCTTAACACATATTAACATATATTAAACATAGTCTTTATTATTTATTTATCTGTACCCTTGTATAAGTTGTATCTAATGCACTTTCAATCCCTGATAAATTTTATACGAGTACCTATATTGTAACTACCTGCTTATAATATTACGTTTGTATATACCTAATATTTATATACAAGACATAAACTATATAAGGTACTTTACCTATTTATTGTTGAAAATTCTATTGTCAACGTTAACATGATGGATTGTTAAAATGCATTACATGCAGTGTTTAATAATGTTTATACACTTTTAGTGTTTTTACGTGACGCGTGTAATTTACGTACTATACGTACTAACTGTATGTAGCATATAGGTATACTACCTGTACATAATATATATAATTATTCCATATTTATGAAGAAATATTTTAGTATTTATAATTTTTATATTATACTTGTAGCTATATATATATTATTTATTTATTCCTAGTATCAATAAAATATATATTTAGCATATGGTATATATACAATGCGTATTGCGTGATAGTATATATATATATGAATGTGTTTAAAAAGGCTAGCTAGGATGGTTAGGTATAGATATAGTTGAATAATTAAGTAGTATTTTTTATGATAATCGTTTGACATTTATATTGTATCTATATAATAGTAAAATATTTACACTTTATATAGGTATATCTGCAGTTAAAATAGTGCATACGCAGATATGAATATGTAAGGTATATATAATAATAGGTACATTACGCAATAATAATCTTCAATCAAATAAGTTTTAAACGCAAATAAATTGTTATTTTATACAATTTATAACAATATTGTTTTGTTTCAATTGCGTTTAATTTAGATTAATTATATAGGTATTAAATCAAATATTTGGTTAAAATTTAGAATATTACATATAAAAAACTTAATTTAATGTAAATATATTAAATAACATTATCTATAAGGTATATCTATATTATTAGCTTTAATATTATGTATATATATATATATAAAAGTACAATTATATAAGTATATATGCTTATACTTATGTCTTATATGCATATATATATTAATTTAAAAGCATTTAGGATAAAGTTTCATAATAATATGTATTTTATGTATATAATAAATTAAATTACATCCTTATTCAAATTTATACAAATAGGTACAATATACTTAATACCTATGGCACAGTATATATATATATATATATAGGTATCATGATAATAGTTATAATTTATAGCATAAATATATTATAATTCAAATGTATCAACTTATAGTATAACACACGGACAGATTGGTATTAACTATAAAAATTATTTTCCTCATATTATTTTTATATTATATATATATATGTGTGTGTGTGTGTGTGTGTGTGTGTGTGCTATTTATAGCCTTATAGGTATAATATAAGTATAGTATAGATAGGTACATTCAATTAATTTATTGATATAAACACCTTTTTTATAATATACAATAGTAATAATTTTTACGCAAGTACCTATATTATTTTAAAAATGTTAAGACCTTTAGAATTAGAATACATTTTATTACGTAGTTGTACATTGCAAATTGATAAAAAAAATTATATAGTATATTTATCTTTATATAGGTGCAATATAAATATAATCGTCTATGAGGTGTACAATTAATTATTCAGTATACTCAGTAACTATATATGAACATCAAAATAATATTAAAACACATTTGAATATATTTTTTTTACATATAAATATAAATGGGAATTTTATGCTAATATATACGCGTATAGCTATTTATTAGGTATATATTTGCAATCTGCACTGCAGGCACGTGTGTATCAATATGACGTATTGCATATTATAATAATAATTATACATTAATTATTTTTATATAAATACTATACCTATATTGGTACCTACTATTACACTTAAGTATATAGTATTAGGTATAACTAAATAAAATAGGTTTACTATTACCAGTGGCGCCAAACTCAGTTTTTTCAATCACCCACCTACCAATTGTATATGCAATATATAGCAATTTATATAATAAATCCATTTGAAAATTGAAGCGATCGCTTCATGTGACATATGACTATTACTTTATATACTCATATATATATTATAATATACTGATATACACTGATATTTTAATAATTTAGAATATACATAATTGGTAAGTACTATATGCGATTATATAGGTACCTATAATATGGCAATATAATATATTTACTTATAGGTATTATAGGTCTATACAATATTGACTAAAATTAAATGTTGAAAACGTAATTTCTAATATTATAGCGCATTTATATTATGTGATATAGTCGAGAAAAAAGTATAAAAATACCTCATACCCGTACACTATAGGCATAATCGTATATTTATATACTATATATGTATACATGTATATAAAGTATAAATCTATTATTATATTCTTAAGTCCTTAATAACACATTGCTGGTACTTGGTCACACATCTTTTGTGTTTTGTTAAAATAATAATTATATTTTAAATGTATAAATATTATACATATATCATATCTAGTATCTACTATTTATAAATTAAAATTCATCCATTATACAACTTATTTTTATCTGTTATAATCAAGTGCGCTAATTAGCATAACAAGTTTAAAGTACCTATGAATGGTTAATTTTAATTTTACATTTAAATATTGTTTCTGATAAATGATATAAATTAAAATATAATACTTTTAACATATATTTATAAATACAATAATGTATTTATATAATAATCTATAAACTAGATACTCGCACACATATAATATCATCAAAAGCTTCGTTATATAAAAACACTGCTATGATCATTACTAATTACTATAAATATCAATACATTCTTGTACCTTAATACTTATGTTTAATAATGTAGAATATATATAGTATATACTTAGTCTCCTAGCTACTCTACATTTAAAATACACTAAGGCATATATTATGTATTTATTCTTTTCTTGATTTACTATGTACAAGAACAATAAGTTGAGTTTACAAATACCTTATATACTTAATTAACTAAATTAATGAATTATTTAATGATTATTATATTATTTAAGTATAATAGTATATATCTTTTATAAATTTCTGTATACTTACATAAAAATATACGTAAAACTCCTGTTGTCAACAGACTTTTATTTAATTATAATAATTAATAATATATGAACTTATAATACATTATTATAGCCTATAGCTGATAGATATATAGTTAAAATTACATTATTTATAATATTATATGTTTATTGTATTAATATTTGTTATTGTCTGTTTTTCAAGATCTATATGTATAAATATAATATTTTAATATTAAAAAATACATTTGTTGGATAAGACTTCGTTAGCTCTTTTCGAGCATGCACTGCAGTGATGAGGCCCATTATTCTGTAGAAATAAACAAATCAAATATAATAGGTAATCGCGGTTAATTAAATACACAGTGTTACTATAGTACTATACCTATTATTACCTATACTTATATATATATATAATCAAATTAATGTGAGAATTTCATCCATGACATCTTATGTTTTACATACGTTAAAGAAAATATGAAGTATAGTTGTGTAACCTAATATTGAGAAGTTTACAATCCAATTTAGCCAATAAAATAAAAAAAAACTAATGCTACAGATATTATATATTTAAATTAATTAAATGTATATCATTAGGTTTACTTTTAAACGATAATATAATAAATATTAAGCAATCAAAATTACTAAATAACAATAATACACAATAATTATTATTGGAATTATACATAAAATGTAGCAATATATTATTAATTAATTTAATATGTCATAAAGAACATTCAAGATATCAAATATGAGGAGTGTAGTCGTGTAGATCAAAAATATTACAGATACCTACGTGTTTTATAAACTTACTATAATTGTATTACATTTTTATGTAAATCATGTATAATTTTAAGGTTTTCGTGGGAAAGAAGTTGTATAACAAATATGTTTTACCTATTATATAGAGAACACTAAAGTCTTAAAAATATATTATATTTATATTATAAAACTGATTAACTCAATTAGAAAAAAAATTCAAAAGATAATATCTATTTTTTCTTAAAATATATACTATAAAAACAAAAAGTATATTTGATCTCTCTAGTTAAACAATTTTAGATTAGAAATTAAATTGTAAGTATTTTAACATTAGCATAACGAGTTTCTATACGTACGTCATAGGTACCTACATCCAATTTATAACATATAAAGAGGGTAACATTCTATTATGACAAAAACATTTAACGTTAAAATTACTTTATTATAATTATTATAAAGTATACTTTAAAAGTATTTATTTATTTCTTATATTAGTTATTAGTTAATACAGTGATTTATATATCATATGCACATACCTATAGATGTATAAAATGTCACCGCTTATGCTTTAAACGGGTTTTTAATTTCTGAACAAAAAGCGGCTTGGAAGAATAATTATCAATGTAAACATTATAATAGTATAATACTATATATTATGTACAAATAATATTCTAATTTTATACAACAAAAACGTATACAATTTTATCTTTTTTTTTCATTTTTATTATCATTATTATTAACTATAATTTCTAATAATTATAGCATGTACGGAAAATAGAAAAAGATAACCGCAATGATTATTTGGTGTATCTATATCAAGTATGTATTTATTCAAATAAAACTATATAGTATCTAAAAACTTTCGGTTTTTTAAAAAATTATTATTGTAAAATAAATATATTTATTATACATATTCCTACAGTTTTACAATTGTATAATTTTTTTTTTTTATTGAGAAAAGCACTCGACATTATATATTGTGTGTACACAGATTTACTTATAATTAATTTATATAAGATTAGAGGTGGTGATAAATTCAATGACGTTGGTGATTAATTGAAGGTAGTTATCGTACATTAAAATATTATTTAATATTAAAAATTGTTTATTAATGAATCAGTATTATTGTTATACCTACTGTTATTGTCAATCAATGGACAATAACGATTAAATGTAACTTGAATTTATTGTCGATCAATAATTGAAATAATTTTAATATGTCCTGTATATTATGTTTAGATTATCCAAATGATTGAACAACAAAAGTATTTTTTTTATTTTATGTGATATACTCGTATCATTTACTTACAATATCATAATGATTATCATATACTGTCAAGTCTAAAATAAATATATAAATATTAACCTCAACGATGTATATAGTAGTAAGAAAGTAGGTATAAATCTATTTCATTAAAAATGATTTACAAATAGTTAGATAGTTTACAATAGTTGAAACAGTAAGGGGTGTAAAAAGTTATTACTAAGCCATGTAAAATGATAAGAAATCGAAAAACAACAAATACCTATTATTTATTCAAGGCAAACATATATATGTATGTAACTAACATTGCATCTGTAGTTTACAGTAATTCGTGTTGTTTTCCTTTAATAGGTAGGTATACCATAAATTGTTTGGTTGTTGTTAAAGTTATTAAATTATAAATTACGCATACCTACAAATTTCCCACTTAATAGTGTATAAATGTATAAATATATTAATAATAGGTATAATATTATGTATATATATATATATATATATATATTAATTGTGAATTAATGCAATAATGCAATAATGCAATAAGCAAAAATGAATAAATAAATATTAAAAATACCAAATCATTAATTTTAATATTTTTTTAATATTTTTTTTTAAGTAATAAGATCCAAAATTGTCAGCACTTGTCTCTGTAAAATAAAATTAAAAATAATAATAATTGCATATATACATTTATAGATCATATAATATTTAAGTAAATTTTAAACATAAATATTATTAATAAACAATTTTTAAATATTAACATTTATATTTACCCATGTAGGTATCTATATATAGACACGCAATGTATAGTGGATACCCATTTATATAATTAAAAACACTCACCTATATAAAAACCGTTAAGTACTTATTTTGTACAATAAACTGCAGCATGCATCCTTAATGTAAATATATATATATAGGTACAATGTTTAACGATAAACATAACACGAAATATATTGACCCTGAATTACTTTCAGGTTTTTTTTACTATATAAAAAAACTTAATATTATTATACACGTTGATCCATGTTATTTTGTATGAATTTTTTTTTTTTGAAAACTTAGGTGTGGTGTCGTAATTACTAAATCACACAAAACCTTATAAAATCGCAGATAAGCTGATAAAAAATACATTAAATATAACATGCATATTCAAACTTTAACTTACTTTCAATACGTCAAATTTTAAGATAAAAAAAAAAAATTATAAGTCAAAGTTTTTTAGAAAAAAATATTTAATTCAAAAAATTAGAACTCAAAGGAGGCTTACAACATTTTGGTTTGCTGCATATACATAAAACATTTTCTGTAAATGTCAAATTTTCTGAAGTAAATTTAATACTTATTAAATCTTTTATGCAGTAAAAAAACCCAAATGAAAATCAGGGTCATACATTTGAAATATTTTGTGTTACCTTTATCGTTGAACACACAGTAATACAGTATATAATACTAATTTATTGAAACTTGAATGGATAAATAAACAAAAAAAATACATAGACTGTATTATATTGCATTAATACCAGATTATAGATCATTTAAAAGATCTAAGCTCGTGCATTTAAGTTCTTATATAATTGGCCTCACATTTGTCAAGACTAAATGCTATAGCAGTAAAATACGAAAATATGAACTTATAATTCACAAGTGTCTGTATATTTTTATAATACTATGACATTTTTGTTTTTAATGATATAATTATATAAGTTTCAGCAGGATTTGTCTTTGGGCGTATAGGCATATTAAAATATAATATATTTATACACCTGTATAGAATATGTGTAAATAAATAATATATATATATTATGTGTGTATGTATAATGAAAATTATTTTAATGTGCTATATATTTGAGTAAGAGTAATATGAATACAGGTAGTATTGTTGGTTTGTTTTGTTTGCTATTAGTTAAAAAATATCCATTTTTTAAGCAAACACCTTGAGAAAACATATTATCTTTAAACTGATAAGACGTCTGAGTCATGTATAGAAATATATTTTGAAGCACAAGTGTCCCTGTTTAAAACAATGTGTTTTTAATTTTTAGGACGATATATTATGTGTATATAACTATAATTTCAAATTCATACGTTCAATTTATCAACTGTAATTTATAAGTCATAACTACATAATAAGTATCCATTAGAATATGAATTTAAAATGCGATATTATATTAAGTAAATTATAAACTTATATTTTATAACGTATCACGTATAGGTATACTGAATTTAATTTTTTAATAAATTATCAATTTACCTAATATAGATACATTTAAATATACATACATATATATTCTTTTAAAAAATGTTGTACCTATAGTAAATGTTAATAGTTATTTAATAATATTTTAGAACACTGATACGAATATAAATTTATATATATATATATATATATATATATATATATGTATAATATTATTATCATCGAGTATATTGTTTATATTTTTTATTACTGAATTAAATTATATATATATCATTAGATTGAGAAGTATGTCTATATATAAGTAGATTTTTTTACAAAATATTCACTATAAAAATGTGACATTAAATTATTTTTAATTATTCGAAATTGTTTTCACAATAATTATATATTGACATTAATTAAATATTATACATTTTATTTATAACAAATTAACATAACATAGTTTCAACTTTCAATATTTATAGTCAAGGTTGAAATGTATCATATTATGTTATCATAATATTTTAAACCATAATAATATACATACTTGTATAATATACATCATGATACATAATATATGATATAAAAACGATTTTTATAATAACAATATTTTCACCTATCGTTTCTCAAATGGTCTCCCCTATAATAGAAAATGTGCAACGTGCATATGTTTATTATGTTTATTAAATGTATATAATACAATTATATAGAGGGTTAATTTAATATAGATACATGTTGCCCTCTATAATTTCATTGTATTCATTTGGCTGAAATTGAAATTGGGGTCATCAATGAAGTGTGTATAATAAGTATATCATATGAATTAAAAGCCACCAGGGTGAAATAGATTTTTAATGTTCTAATTAGATAAAAAAAAAAAACAATTTTTTTAATGAAATGAAAGTGTAATTTCCGTTGCTTTGTTTATTTGTATTAGCTTTCTTGTCATATATTATATTAAATATTATGAAAATACGTAGTAAATAAAATAATATGTATAATATTATTTGATACAAAGTAACTTTATTTATTACTAGTATTTTTTTTTTGTTTTTAGTGAGCCCCAACACAAAGTATGTAATCCAAAGATAAAGGTGTATAGGTACTGTATAGATTTTGAGAAGTGTGTACCTATAGTTACACATATATAGGTACCTATATATCTACTAATAAATATAAGAATACTTAAAAATTAGATACAATAAAGATCATCCTTTTGCTTAACAAAAGTATTAACAAACGTATTTCGTAAAATTTTCTTTAAGGGCCGTTACACACGAACGATATTTCATCGTACGATATTTTTATCGTCTGGAATATTAAAGTGCATCCGACAGTTTTCGAGGCGACGTACGATTATCTTATCGTACGACATTTTATCGTGATCGTGTGAACAGCTCTATTTATAAACATGTAAATTCAAATATCGTGCGATAATATTTTCGTGCGATAAATTAATCGTACGATGAAATATCGTTCGTGTGTAACGGCCCTAATGCAAGTCCGAGCAAATAGGATAATGCAAAGAATCAATAATTAATATATATATATATATATATATATACTATATAGGTAGGTACTTTTAAATAAAATATCATATACGTGATGAAAATAATTTATTAATTGTTTTATTTTTTATAAGTATATCTTTTAAATTAGTATACCTAATATGAATAAATTAACTACCTGCAACGACTACAACTACCAATCGTCAATTTGACAAAAGTATAAGATTTTAATAGGTTGCTACAAACAAATTGTAGGTAATTTTATCTCATTAATGATTTGCATGTAGTATCAAAAACGTATGTCTAGTCCTAGTCTTACACGTATATATCTATAGGTATAAAATATAAATGTATAATCTCAATTCTTGATATATAGGTACCTACAAAAATATAAATTTAAACTATAAGTATTTAATATGAATTTTTATTTTAAAAATAAGGATTATTGTCTATTGATTATTATAAATCTACTGTAGAATTAAAATATAATTATAAAGCGATTAATGTATTGATCTTACAATAGTGTGATTTTTATTCTGTTTGTCATCTCCTTTTTGAAATATGTAAATACTTTCACTTTTAATTTTTGAGGAAAGAAATAGTTTCTGATAGCAAATTGGATTTAGTTGGTATTAGGGGGGGGGGGGTCAAAAAAAAAATATTTCAAGCACTTTTCAAAATAAACGGATAATACCCAAAGTAATCGACAAAATTAATTTGGTTTTTTATATTGTGACTTTAATAACTACATTATCAAAAATTTAAATATAGTTAGTGGTGATATACTTGTATAGCCTGCAAACATATCTGATTATGTTTTCACTCAAAGTGGTTTTTTGTATATACAATGATAAATCATTAAATTCAAATTTAACACATCCATATTACAGTAAAACACTCGACACTTAATGGAGGTAAAGTATAGTATACCCCCTTGCTTACCTTTTTTTTTAGTAAAATTTAGCTAAAGACCTAAAAAACCTACAATAAAATAAATACAAATGTATTATAAGTTGTAACGTATATATAATTTATGATATTTTAGGAACTATACATTTTTATGTATATAAATAATAAATATATAGTATAATATATAATATATAGATATATCGAAAAAATACATATCTATACCTAAAGCGGCTATAGCATTACTAAATGTCCTTCATTTTTTTTTTTATGCATAAGTAACATATTTCATATTTACACGTATTATATGATTGTTGGTTGTTACAACCTTAAATAAACAGTATACATATTATGCTTAGTAAATCACCATTTATATTGATTTTATAAAACACATAACGTACAAATGTACAATAATTATACTATATACTATAATACATATACTTGTATTAGTTGTAGATACCTACATATAAAATCAGCACTGCCCATAATATGTATATTAGTAATATTAGCTTATTTCTGAAATGAGGGAGCATTTTGTTATACTTGTCCAGGGCTTAAATGCTTAATTCATTTCAAACAAACGTTTTATCAAACATTTTAATCCACTTCAAACTTTAAACCAAAATAAATTATTTTTTAATGGTTGATATAATAATCCTCTATAAGTTATATAGTTAGTGCTTTAATCAGCAGTTAGCTAGAGTACGTACTATGTATACATACGTATTTTAAATTCTTAACTAATATAACTAGAGTACAAAAATAATTATAAGTTATAATATAATAGGTATGAGGTATAGTTTAACTAATTTTTTTTTTATTCGAGATTATTTTTAATAATGTTTACTGTATTATAATAATAAAATATAATAAATTAACGTGCATCTATATTGCACATGCTAATGTGTGTTTAAAATGTATAGATTTTGAAATTTGTAAGTTTCTATTCATAAGTATTAGTAGATTACGCTTTTTTATAGACCATTATATGGCTCAGTGTGTGGTAGCAATAAGTAACGCGGCGTGGGTTGTGGAGCTATCTACGCACGCGCACGTAATGTAGTCAACGTTACGGCAAGACAGAAAAATTACAAGCCTAATTTTTTGCTCAAAACACAGTTTACATGAAAAATAATCACGCTTCGTAGATTTATCTGATTTCAATAATTTTTTTTTTTTCTTATGAGAAAGAGAACAATTTTTTAAAGGGTGCATTGAACTTCGATTTTTGATTATGTTGCTAAAAACAAAAATAATATAAAAATTAAAAATATGTAAACATTTGTAAAATTCAAATTCTTATAATAGGATTTATAAATAGAATATTGAAAATTGAAGTCCAACGCGCTCTGTAATAAGTTTTCTTCTTCCTAACAAAAATAAAATGATCGAAATCTGATCACTCTACGAGGCGTGAGAGATTTTCCTGTAAGGTATGTTTAGAAGCAAAAAAAAGGTCACGCGTAGGCCCTTTAAAAGTTGCTTGTTAACTACTTACAAAGTTTTAAAGTTTTAAAGTTTTTAATTTTTTTTAAATTATTCACTAAACTTATATGTTAATTTTATAATTGAGTTAATAACAGAAGTAATTAAAATACCTGTTATAATAGTTTAAGCTTGCTTGGTTCTTATTTAAAAAAATAGGTAATACTGATTAAAAACACGTTTGATACATATCTATGTACAATGTACCTATAACTAGTATAACTGTATTTAAAACTAATTAATTAATTATTTTTTTAACACGCTGTACACACAATGATTTTAAATGAAAATAAAAAAATACATTTTGTGTAATTAAATGACTAATATTAGTATTGATATAAGCGTATAATTCTTCAAATCACTTGTATATATAGTGCAAATAAGAAGCAATATAATATGTATATGAAGAAATTATATACATTAAAACACATTTAACAATTTTTAACAAAATGCTTAGAAATCAATTAAAATACTTAAAATAGTTACTCAGTTATTATTTGGGATCCAGATGGTTAAAAATTAAATTACTTCTTTTTAACTGAGTTAAGTTCATATATTTTGTCTACAGCATATTGACATTTAACTTTTAGAGTTAAAATATTGAATAATGTATAATTTGATCATTTTTCTTATTCTTTATATTGTCCTAACTCTAGTTAATTCTTTTTATTAACTTTTAATAATTTATAATCAAAGAGAAACGAATAATACTATACATATACTATATTACATAATAATATAATATTATATGTATTCGTAATATATTCAGTTTTCTGTAATATTGTAATTTCACATGTTCGTGAAATGTATACGAGTAAATAAACCTTTACAAATAAATAAGAATCATTATACCAAAAGTATAGAACTAATTACATTATTACATTTAACCGAATATATATTTTATAAATTATAATATAAGTAATAACCAATAGATGCACTACCTACAATCTATATGCGTCGCGTGAATCATGAATCATGATACATATAGATACAATATTTTTGGTCATAGTCAATATACATACTAATCAATCACTTCCTCTTTATGACTTATCATATTAAGTGTATTTTTTATCTTTTAATAAAAATTTAAGAAGAAGTCAGGCATCAGTGGACAGTGGCATTATATTTTATTTCTTCTCTTTATACTAGCACAATATTGCAATTCGAGTTCAGCTTTAATATAGAAGTTAAAAAAGTATAGGAATATTATAATCTAGGGAAACTCTTACTTTTATTGATATTTTTATTTAAAGCGAGTTGCAACATAAATTCTATCAAGAGAGAGAGTATACTGCACAAATTCTACAGATATTATCCATGTGACACCCTGCAGAAATCGATACCGGTTTCACTATGACACGGTATATTGTGTAGGGATGTACAGAACAACTGATTTTCGTAGGGCCGAGACGTGTTCTCTCACTAGATGAGTATTAAATATATTACAATTTTAAAGCGACGGTAATTGGCTTTAAAATTAAGATAGCAATAAAAACCTAGGAGATGAACTAGATAATATTCTTATTTTTAAATTTTAGAGGTCAATTTATACTATAACAAAAAAATAATATAAAAACTAAAAAAGCACAAAATTGGTTCTTCTGAACGCAATTTTGCTATTTTGTGTTGAGACAGAGAGAAAATAAATAGTGAGCTCAGCGCTGACATCCTGATTTACACGAATATCATGCCATCTTCGTCATTATAGTACTTACAATCTACATGTTATTATAATATGATCATACGGAAATATATTTAATTATTTTAATTTGGTTATTCCATCAACGAATATATTAAAATAGCCATCCATACGCATTAAAATGACACATCGAAAATGGATAATATATTAATATATACCTATATTTATGTTTTTACCCATACATATAGGATTAAAGATATAACCATTTGATTATTAGAATAATATAACTTTATTTAAATGATAAAATTATTAAATAATCAGACTATAATTTATTTATACCTGTTAACCCCCCCCCCCCCTCGTAATAAAATACCGAGATAAAATACAATGAAACATGTCTGTGAAAGGTTAAGAAGAATAAATCAAAATTTTAATGATATAATTTTTATGAGCCTATTTTAAAGTGATTGAATATGCAATATTCAATTACTGTAATAATGCAATTGTATAAAGTGAGTATAAAATAAATATAACCACTATACAATTATTATGTAGGTAATATTAATTTTTTTAATTCTAATTAAAATAAATATTATTCATTAGTATTACAATATTATTGGACATATATTTTCTTAATAAATATAAAACTAAATGAGTAAAACACATTTAAGTAGCAAAATAAGTAAGTGACAAGAGTACCTATTTATAATTTTAAGTGATATACCTATAGGTACTGGATTATTTAATTATCTAGTATAAATAATACATTTATGTTTATCATGGTTTATCTAAGTACTAAGGTAACCTACATTTGTAAAGACTGCTACTATATACAATGATTTCAATATTAGTTTATTTTACTACATTCAAATTTTTAAAATAGTTTTTGTGTATTTAAATATGAATTGGAAAAATATTTTGATATTAGCATGATAATATTATGTCGATATACCAACCATTTTGAAAATCCTTTGGAATGCAAAATTTTATATTACCTCTGTTCCTATACACATTTTACAGTATTATATCAAATTATTATATAATTTGAGTAACTTTTCATGTATTGTGAACGCGTGTTTCAACTCTGACAATATTAACCACATCTCGGATCGAAATCAGAAGGAAATTATTATTAAAAAATTTGACGTTCAGTCGATATAATTTCTAAACCCCGTGCTTTATAGTTTTTAATGTTTCTATATGATCGGTAAATACATAATAATGAATATAACACGACGTTTTTACTAGGTACCTAGTACCCACCTACATAAATAATTTACATTAACTTCAAATAATTAATAGAAACACGATAATATTAGTTAATTATTTGTATTTAATATCGCGTTTACCTATATATATATGATATACTATATATTATGTACCTACGTCGTACATATAAGTCTATAACATATATGATGGTAACAACTAATAAATAATATTATGTTTAATGTGATGAGTAATCCTAACACCCAGCATTTTGTTTGTTGCACCCTTGATCTTATAAAATCTGTGTCACGCTGCAACGACAGTAATTTAAATTTCAAAATTATATTCCTGTATAAATTCTACGCAGAGTCGGATAAGCGATATTAAATGTATATTAGTTTATTAGTTTATTACATATTACAAAATATAGCAAACGCGTTATATCTTGTACATATGTAATAATAATAACCATGCCTATTACAATTGCGCAATGAAAAATAATAACAGTCGTCCGGTTATTATGAATCGTGAAACTGTGAAAGTAGATAGGTAGGTATAGGCAAATTTGCGTTGTCACGTAAATACTAAATAGTAATATAATCGTAATAACTAATAACAATATCTCGGAACAACGCAATAATTTAGCGCGGGTGTCGAGGTCGCACTGAGACTACGCGTCGCGTTCGTAGTGAAAGGCGAGCTCATCGGACGACGAGTTCACGGCGAGCTCGAAAAAACGGCGTCGCCGGCCGCCAACGACCACGACCGAATGGCAGTATCGTGTCGTATCGCCGCCACCTCGCTCTATCCACGGCTTCTCGTTGTCAATCGGTACCGTCGTGCGACCGCCGTTTTCGTCGGCCGACTACCGCGAAAACACGACGGAATCGGAACGGATCGCCACCATTACCATCGAGACGTGAGTACGATTTACGGCCATTCCATTGTAGAACGGGCCATATTGTTGAAATAGTAAAATAAACGAGACGTTGTAATTTTTACGTTCATGGTAGTCGACGACGTGTCGACCGTTTATGAAACGGTGCGCACCGGTCGTCCGGTGTGATATCGCTGAATTAAAATGATAACCACAGGTTTACTTTTCGTGTGATAAGAGATAGCAGCGATGTGGTGTGAAATCGCGTTCCGGAGTGAACAGCTGATAATCGGTCGCCGACACGCTGTGTGTTGCAGTGTCTCCGCCTTGTGACCCGCCGATTTTACGAATTTATAATGTTTGTTTAATACACCTATTAAATACAAAGTCGCTATATTTTTCTCCCTCTATCTCTATACTTAACGTTATAATATTTCCACGTTTTTTGATCGTATTACAATATTTTAACGCATCATCGTTTGTACAATATTTTTCGGTCAGCTTTGTAGTCTTTGTACAGGTATATTTCGAAAATATTTGGTCTAGACGATATACGTCGTATAATACATGAAGGTAGCAGGTATACGTATACACCACCATACGCGTGATAGTAACTATGGGTTGTGTTTAACGTAAGTGTCGTAAGTCGTGAGGTATACGTTCAACGTCCCATTTTAACATATAGGTAATAATGTTTGTCATATCTTTATTCACATCATTTACACTTCATTACCGACAGCGATAATAATATTATAATGTTACATCGTCGTGATCAGTACGGCGATAGTTTTTGAAGTCTTGTATATGTAAATATCTCACTTTGCGATAACCTACATAATACGCAATTATTATTTCTCTCCGGGTGTTTAATTATTTTTTTCAAATGGTTGTTTCATTTTTAAAGAGGACGTTACACCCGCCTGTGTTGTGTACCGTCCACCTATCTCCGTCTTCTTTAATGAATAACATTTAAATAACAACAATAATAATAACAATTTAAACGTTCAATAGAGTCCGTTTTACTATTTTATTTTTAAAACGAAAATTCTGCGCAATATTTATATTCTTTTTTGGACCCATGTGTTAGTTACAGAAATAAAACGCATTCATGTAAAATTGTTTCTATGATTTTTAAGTAATCTTAAAAAAAATCACCTACTTCAAAAACTAAAGAGAAAATCATTTTTTTTTTGAAAACAATCAAAATTATTATTCTCTAAATATTTTGTACTGAGTGGTTATATTTTAAGATTACTATTAAAGATATAAAATAAAAAAATTACACGAATATGTTTTGTCTATGTTGCGCGTGGACCAGAAGAAGAAACAAATAATGCGCTAGTACCTTACTCTTACTCTATATTATAATATTAGAGTGAATTGATCTACATCATTAAATTCAAAGGTTTGATTATTGAACCCATATAAATTATAATTATTAATTATTATCAGGGTTGGGATTTTATAGCACTTAAAATTGCATAAATATGCACTAAAAACATACAAAAAAAGAAAATCTTACAGTAGAAATCGACAAAAATAACCCAAAAATATAAGCAGAAAACAAAAATTAGAACCAAATACCTAATTTGAAATCATCGTAATAGTATATTATACCTATAATCTATATGATATTATCGATGTAATTGTATGGCGTTGTATTAGTGTAATCGGCCTATTAACTTAATCTATACATTTACAATTTACTTAATAATTCGATTGACAAAAATCTAAAACCACGTTTTAGTAAAATATAATTTCATAAAATAAGACTGATTTTGATTCAAAAGATAGGTAAAAAAGCAAAAGTCCAAAAAAGCACTAAAAATTGAAAAATCATAAAATATGTAAAAAAAAAAGCAAAATAAAATTTTTAATTTGAGTTCTCTGTATCATGAAATACGTTTTTAGCCTACTCTGCTATTTTTTAAGCATTTCATAAGAAATATGCAAATGCTGTAAAATCCCAACCCTGATTATTATATTAGTAGACACTTCATATTTTAAGGCTTCTGCTTATTGGTACTGTAATAAATATAAATATATATTATAGTAATCATTTAAAAATGTTTATGCATTTTATTGTTATGTAATAATATTTCAATTAAAAAAAAAAAATGAAATAATGTAACAGTGTTAATTTATTAATTATTTATAATGACAATACGATGATTTATATAAGATTAAAATAAAACAATTTATTAATTATTTAATAATCAATTTAAATACGCAATTTTTTGTATAACAATTATTAATGGAGGCACTATAAGTTATAATTAATTATAACGTACATCATGTATGATTTTAAACTATATTTTTGTATAAATTCTACGCAATTTATAACTAATAAAAACCACTATGTAATGTTTACTCTTGCCCAATAAAAAATATAGATTAATTGGGGCAGTACCTCATAAAATCTCTATTTGCTTTTAAATATTTTGCTATTCTAAACTTAAATACTTTAAATTAATTAAGTAGGTTCATATAGATACATCATATATGACAATTTTTAAAAATATATTTTGATAAAAGAATGCAATTTTCAGTAATCATTCAAATAAAGTAATATATTTAAAAATTAAGAAATAAATACTTGTATTATAAATATTATATTGTAATGACTTCTAATATAGCAAAAAAAATATTTACTAAACATATATTTACTGAGAAAATAACTATTCCGTTATAAAAAAATATATACACATAATATGCGTCTTGTAAATGTCTGTTAGTGTATGTGTGCATGTGTCAGCCTATTGACTGTTGTATAAAATAAAATTGCATTATCATTTCGACACAGATGACTGCAGCGGCTGCAGAGGCATCGGCAGCGACAGTTGCAAATATGAGGTCGACAACTGCGGATAATGATAGCGGCTGTAGCGTGAAAGCGACAGACCTATGGGTGGATGTTAACGGTGTGGCCACTCGAGTGCTTTGTTGGGGCCAACCGATCGACGAGGACAATAAACATGAATTAAAGCAAGTAGTACTGTGCGTGTGCGGTAACCCAGGAATAACAGAATTCTATGAAAAATTTCTGCAGGAAGTCTATCGAACCCTCAATGTTACTGTCTGGGTATTATCACATGCAGGTAAAAATTTAATGTTATTATTATTTTTTACGTTTTCACTATTTTCATCTATCTAATGAGTATTTCTGAAATTAAATTTTTTAGTTTAGCAGTGTATAGTTATTAACTATTATAATATAACTAATTATTATTATTATCATTTAAACGGAAGTCTATCTATTCAAATATACTTCGGAAATGTTTATGAAATTTTTTTTCAAATCAACGAATAAAAAAAATTTAAAATTATTATAATTGTTTACTGCGTAGGTGCCTAATTGTGGTTTCCTTTAAACATACTGTCATTCATCAAACAATAATTAATTATAAGATTATTATTAATTTTGATTCAATTATATACCTAACTATATGAAAAAGGTATTTGTGTTAGGTGTTTTAATAGGTATTTGTAATTTATTAACTGCTGTACTTATATTTGTAACTTATCAAATACATAAAGTGCAGTTGTAAAAAAAGTTTTCATCAGTAGAGTGCTTAAAATGAACTTTTATTTGCATTAGTTATTTTAAAATTTAAGGGCTATGAATACTTAAATTCCAAATATATTAAAACATTTTCGCTAGAATTCTATGGAAAATCTTTACATTGTCATTAATTTATAAATCTTTTATTAAGAACATACCTATATAAGAATTTATATTCTTTATTAAGCAATTATATTAAAACAAATATATAACCCGTTTTACTTTACCATATTTTCGTTTTCACATGTATACACACACACACACACACACACACACACATATATAGTATATACTAAAAGTATATTTTATTATATATCGTATATGTACATGCATGTTTTTAGTATAACTATATGGTTTAAAATTTTTATTGCACTTTTCACCTAAATTTAATTAACTAATAATTTTTCGATTAGCTTAAGAAATAGGTAGTAGGTACTTAAATTGTATTATTTTTATTTATTTTTTTATTATATAATTTGTTCAATACCTTAAACATTTATTTATTATTATAAAGTAAACAAATAAAAATCCTAATTTGATTAATCTATAAATTTCCTATGTAATAAAATACAACGATAAAAATAACTGATAATTATTTATTATTGTATTAGTAATTGAATAATAAGACTTTTTGTAGCACAATGACTTTTAAAATAATTAAATATGTTAACTAAACACATTTATAATGTTTGATGTAAAGTATAAACTAGTAGACACATATATATACATAAAAAATATTTGATTATACTTATGTATGCTTATACTAATACAATTTCTCTCTTCTTTTGTATTACATTGTTAAATGTTAAAAAAATAATACATTTTAATAAGCTTCATATACTTATTTATAAATTAATGTTATTCAAAGTTCAGAGACTTTAACTTTTAAGATAACATAACTGTAGTTAATAAAAATTCAATCAAATTAAAAAAGTTCATTAATCATTATATTTCCTTCTCAGATTATCATAACGATATAATTATTATAAATCAAAATAATTCTTAGTGAATTATATTTTTTATTGAAAATATTTAGCGTGTAAATAAATTAGTGTTAACATTTGTTTTCAAAGTTTAAGTAGTAGAAAAGCATAGTTTGTAAATACTAACTGTAATTAACTACTATTTTTACGTATACTTAAATTCTGTAATAAAGTACCTTGATAAAATATATTTTTTTATTAGATATTTGATTAGATTTGTCTGCGTATTATGTTATTATAGTTTAAAAACATACAATATACATTATAATAATATTAATTTGTTACTATATTATTGTCATTGGACGGAATTCATATAGGATTATCAGTTATTATACAATATGTATGCTAGCTAGATAACTATTGCTATCAAATTTTTAATTCTGTAGTTATTAGTAAAATAATGATTTTATAACATAAATACGTCAAAGTATTATTAATTTCCGGTTTTGCGTATTGTATAGACGTATAGTACTATAGTCGTAAAATGTATAATACCAACTTTGTTATTTTCAGTTAAATCTGTTCCATTATTAAGTTAGCGCGTGATAATTTATCCAAATACTCTTATAGATTTGTTCATTGATTTATTAAGTATATTATTATAGAAGTTTTCTTAAGTTTTGAATGAATTATTAGTTTGTAATTAACGTATATTTAAAAGAATCGTAGTTTAATAATTTGTATAATTCTAATTTATTCAGTCAAACACCTCTCAAAGTTGATTATATTGCATTATTATTTATAAAATACAAGATGGTCTGTTGTTTTTTTATTTTACTATATTAACCTTATAACCCAACTTTTGTGTTCATGAGTAAAATTTATTTTAATAAATAATAATAATTTATTTTTTAAAATTTTTTATTACATTACAAAATTTGTATTATGTTATGATAAGTGTAAATGAAATTCGATGGCGTGACCCGTTGAAAAAGCATTCATTGATGGAACTTTGGGCAGTAGGAAGTTAAGTTTTAGTTAACTATAATAAGTCACGGCACTAATTGCATTATAAATGTTTTAGAGGGATGTTTTACCTAGGATAGTGGCAGAATTTTAATAAATATGAAAATTAATATTTTTATTTAAGTTCGTTATTAAAATTATATATTTTTAATTTTAGGCCATGAAGTTCCGCCGTCAAATTTGGAACTTACAATCCCTGACCCTAAAAAGTATCCTGATCTATACACGCTAAAGGGACAAGTAGAACATAAATTACGATTTATAGAAAAGTATGTGCCAAATAATTGTGATCTATATTTAGTGGGTCATTCAATCGGGTCGAAAATTATATCAGAATTGCTAAAGGACAGTGCAATGGCCCAGAGATTGTCTGTTAAACGTTCAATATTCCTGTTTCCCACTCTACAAAAAATGCGTGAGACGCCAAATGGACGTAAACTTATATTTACTACATCCAATTTTCTATCCATCACAATATTTTTATCTTGGGTAAGACATAATAAAAACAATCACTTTATTTTACTTATGTAGCTATAGTACGTTTAATTTTAGTGTTATTCATAATATCTTAATAAAATAAAATTATTAATATATCATAATTTATGCATTATATTATATTTACTATTATACTAATATGCATTTCTTAGTTTAGGATTGGTTAACATATAATGATAAATTTTAATATTAATTGTATTCCTAATTGCAGAATTAATAAAAAGTAGAATAAATTATAGATTTTAATTTTGTATAATCATTTCCATATTATGTGTTATAGGATGATGATTCATAATAATTAATAACAATAGGTATATTAATTAATTCTTTCAATACATTTTTGTTGTTTCGGTTATTAATATACATATAAATATAATCAATAATCTAATAGAAAAATATGTTAAACATGAATAATACATGCAAAATGCAATATATATTATAAGCTATAAAATATTTACTTTGTTGAAGTATATGTACGTTTATTAAACTCGTTCATATAGAGATTGTAATTTTGTAATATTTGGGTAGGTTTACAACCAAAGGGTCATAACACGTGGCCCTGGTATACTGGTTTTAGATTCCTAATATGGATTCTAGAATATTATTGTTCGCATGAATTACTTTAAGCCCCTCGAATAGCATTTAAAAATTCCTCGTCAGAAGAAGCCGGTAAAATCGGTTTTGGTGTCTGTGGCACGTTCGTATACAGAATTATTTTCATAAGATGCCACCTGGCGTTTAAAACTTGAACATCATATGGAATAAATTATTTTTTAATAGGGTTCATATTTTTTAAGTACTTTTATTCTTCAATAAAATTCCAGAAAATTAAAAAATATACAGTAGCAAAAGAACCCAAATTGTTTTACTCACTTTATAAGGGTTCATAACTATTGACTATATTATAATGTTTTTGAATAATATATGGTTTATATAAAAAAATCATAGGAAGAATTTTTATACTGAAGTCAGGGATATATTTTTAACATTTTTGAAACACACGATTTTTATATACCAATAATATACTGGTGTATAAACAACAATGATTTGATTTAGTAGGTTAATTCTCGTTTGATAACTGATAATAAACATTTTTTCTGTGCAGTATTAAATTAATTATATTTTATAAGTTAAAATATAATTTAATTTATTTTATAAATAGCACAGAATATTTAATAATGGACAATATATTAATTTATTATGATAATATGATTTTATAATATAAATTAAATTGTATTATTGTATAAATTCCTATAGTAGTCTTATTATACGTTGCATTATTGAAAACCGTAATATTATTATAATTTTTTTTTTAAATAGTTGCCTTTATTTATTCTTATTATTGATCGATATATGAATATATTATATATGTAATATATATACAAGGTGATTCTTTAATCAACAACACTCATTATTTCAAAATTTATTAATGTTCTTGTAAATATTTTTCTTATATAATTTCCAGTTGAAATAAAAGAAAATTTTTAATATATATATATTGTCGTTATAATTTTTTAAGATTTTTTACCTTTTTTTAATGACAACATACATTTTTAAATTCATATTCTGAGTATTTCGATACATAAAAATCGAAATTAGGACGAATAGTTTTTAAGTTGTAAGTATTTAAAGTTTAAATTAGTGGATAGTGTGATTATATTGTGGTACAGGGATACCATGCAAAATGTTGGTTTCTACTCCGCTTACCTAAACTTTAAATACTTATAACAGTTATAACTCAAAAACTATTATTTATAGAATATCGAATTTTAGACATTAAAATACTCCGAAAAATACAGTACTTCAGAATATAAATTTTAAATGTACGTTGTCATTTAATAAAGTAAAAAACTTAAAAAATACTGTTTTATTTTGACTAGAAATTATGTAAAATAAATACTTTCTACAACGTTAATAGATTTTGAAACAATGAGTGTTGTTCAATATAAGAATCATTCAGTATGTAAATTATTACATATTATATTTTATTATTTTATTATACATTAGTATAGCTTTTAAATGAAGTATAGGTATGTATTAAAAATAAAAATTCTATAATAATTAATTGGATTAGTAGAATATGGGTTAAAGTGTTATAATTAATGAGAAATAAAAGTACACGTCGGTAAGTAATATATTATAACGAGTAAGCAATAGGTATTAATTATTATATTTACATTCTCAACTACTTATCTTATGATGTTGTTAATATTAGAGATACAGGAAACAATTAATTGTTTTTATAGTACCTTTCGTAAAAATAACTCATGTATCATTTAGATTTAAAACGCTAATAACATTTTATTGTTTGAAATATAACCTAATGATAGTTTAAATATTTAGTTGTTTATAGTAAAAGAATCTAAATATATTATAAAGCTTAAAATAATTTAAAAAATATTAATTTATTTAGATATTTACTACATTTCCGGCTTTCATTCAAAAATTTTTGGTAAATATAACACTTATAATCATGGAAAGAGGACATGTCGAAGACCATGTTATCAGGTCAGCCGTACGTTTGGTTCATCCAATGGTGTTACGCAATGTATTTTCAATGGCAGTAGACGAAATGGATAAAGTATACGATTTGGATTCCAAGGTTTGTTGTAAAACATTTGCTTATTTACGTATTTGGCAGATTATATAGGAATTATAGATCTTGCCAAATTAAACATTTTGAATTTTCAATCAAGTTTAGTTGTATTTTCTATCAATTGACAAATAGAATAAAAAATTGAACTACATTGTATAAATTCTTTAAATGTGTTTTTGGCGTAGATAAAATGTACAATATCGTAAATCCGCATATTGAATATTATAAATATATAAAGCTTATTTCACTATTTAACAATAACTTAAAAATTGTTCACCTTCAAAAAATTGTATGCTTTATTAATACACCGAGTTAAAAACGTAGACAATAAAAAGTGCCTAATAGGATTTCTGAGAATTCTATGAAGAATCTCGATTGTGTACTTCGCCATCTTCATTTTTTTTTTGACATGTTGAAAAGAACCATTACAATAGATAGTTGATGATGAATAGAAAAACTCGAAATGATTATTAGTTTACGGTTGAACAAAATCATTTATATAGACTATAAGTAGTAGCTGAATAACCACTATACTTTATTCAAACCTATACTAAAAAATAGGCGAAGTAATATTTTATAATTTTTTATTTATATACTAAAGGTAGCCAAAAAGGTTTATATCTCGAGTTTAACAGTTTAGGCATATGTACCTACAATACTTTACCGACGTTTTAAAAAGTAATGGATCTTAGGGATATTTACAATATATATATACTTAGTAGTAATGAAGTAATACTAACTTAACTTCCCTCTTATGTGGAGGTTTAAATAATAATAAAAAAGAATATAATCATATAATAATAAACATATTTTTAAATTGTAATTAAAATACGTATTATATATTCATTTTTTTATAATGTGAATTTATGCATCCAAATTGTACATATTTATTATTATAATAATAAACAGAGCAGTAATTTAAATTTATAATAATGTTTTATTAATCACAAACTTATTGTAATATTGTATTATAATAAGTAATAACCATGTAGTATGAACTAACAAATTAGTTTAATAATTTTTTTAAATTCGTATTTAAGTCGTAATTACCTTGTAATTTATGTACCTATATAAAAACTGACAGCTTACAAATATACTTTACAAATTAATAAAATAATAAGTTTATTGTTAATTGACACTTCTAGTTCTTGTGTTACTGTGCGGGGTAATTACTTAAAAATTGATTATGGTTATAATAGATTTACAAGAAATATATATAATTCACTTTGTCATGTATTATATATTTATGGCATTTTTTGTTCATAAATTAATCAAAAACTTTAAATATACTGTGGATCGGGAAACTTATAAATTATCAAAAGCCAATATTATGTTCAATAAACCCTGCTCTTCAATGGAAATAACCAATGATAATAACCTTACACCTATATAACATATATTCATTAACTCGTAGAAAGTTGAAATCCTAGAACACCTATTTCTAAAATAATGTTTTTTATCATTATTGTAATTTGCCCTACGTATAAAGTGTAAGCAACACGAATTTTTACCGAAGTGAACATCCTGAAATTATATAGGTATTTTAATATTATTGACATGATTTTATGCCTTTACAGCCGTTGAAGGACAACGCTAAGAGATTACACATGTACTTCGGCAAAACCGACGGTTGGTGTCCGACTTCGTTTTACGACGACATCAGCAAGTGCGTGCCTGAAGCAGATGCTGTACTTTGCGATAAAGGCTACCAACACGCGTACGTAATCGGTTATTCCGATGAGATGGCCGGAATCGTATGCGACTGGCTCCAACCCGACCTAGGAAACGCTAAATCACAGTGATATAGGATGTCATTCGCATCGCGTGTGTCTTTCGCGTTTTAAAACGTTTTTTTTTTTATAAATTATGGTTTTTTTTTATCGACTATCGTTTTACCAACACCTTTTATACTCACCAGCGATATCCTTCAAGTTCGAAACGTCTCTCTTCATCACGAAACCAACAAATAAAATTGCAAGTCATTATAATATATATATATATATAGGATATGTGTATAATAAACTCGAGTATATATTGTTCGTATTACATTATATAAATATAATGTATAGTTTAAAATAATAACTGTATAATGTAATATATGACTGCAAAAATGACGTTGTCTGCAGTGCAGTTGTCAATTGGTATGCCTTTATTTATTGTATAATTCCCTCAGTTCCTATATTATATTCTGTGCAGTACTTACCTATATAATATTGTATATAGGTATTGACATTTTCCGTACAACATGATATAAGTGCGTATGACGTATTCCGCATTTCATAATGTATAGACAGTAAGCAGTAGGCAAAATATAATATTATTATAATACTACGACTGCCGAGTGAATCCAAAAAAGTGCCTTATAATTTATAAACTTATGACCGTTTGACAGATGGATAATGCATATACGTACACGTAAATATAGTGTGTACTGCAGTGTACCTATGTATGTGTGTGGACATGGTGGCGCGTATTTTTAAAAACAAGGTCATGGAAAATAGGAATAATCGATTCCATTGCACACGCTTTTACGTGCACGCATCCCCCATCATTTCCTCATCGCCGGGTTCAACGTTTCGGCGGTGGTGGCTTTTATTGCACGTATTTTTTTTTCTGTTACGTGTCCGCGTGGCGTGGCGCCGCCGTTGGCAGCAAAAGCCGTTTTAGAGTTTAGTTTCGCAACCACGTCCGGTCATTAAACAATTCGTTTCCGCGCGCGCACATCGCGGTCCGATTTGTATTATTATTTTAAAAGATATTGATTGATGTGTTTTGTAATATCAAATAAACACAATATCTATTATAATGGATAATTAAATGTCTGTGTGCATCACGATCATGGCCAGCGCCTTGGAAATCTAACGTCTATGAGACGACCACGACCACAGTCTTTTCGACGTCGTATTTATTGCAAATAGCAAATGTGTTGACGATCCTCGTTCAAGTGAGTGTATAAAATGTATGTATAAATATATCGGTATATACGACAGTTTGTTGGGTAACTTTAGTTATTTTTATTTTTAAAGGCAGGGGCAGATTATTTTAATATTACATGCATAATTGTATGTATGTATATTGGTACATATTTTAGCGCGAATTTTAAAATGTCCTTTTCAGTTATCTGCAGTTATTATAAATTGATAAATGGGAAAATTTATCATTATCTAATATTGTAATCCTAATATTACAATTTTGTCTTTACATTTTAAATTTTTATTTAGTTTTACAATAAAAAGAAAAACATTAATATTTAATTTCGTAGTCCTCGGATTAGCTATTGGATTGTTTTGAAGTAATAACAGACCTATAATTAATATTGGTAACTAACATTTAATAAATATATTTTTTTATTATACTCGTACATTACCAAATTAAACATATAGATACAACACTGCTCGAGTGTTAAAAATATTCAAATCTATAACTTAAGATTTAATATTAATGTTTATTATAGTAAATGTAAGTTACAAAACAGGTTGAATTCAATGAGTGTTCAATACTACCACTACTACATATGCAGTTAAAAATCATACTACATTATTGTACATATATCCTGCAGACTAAAAGTATAGGTAATTAATACAATTTTAGGTTTGTTTATAATAGTGTATAGTACACTAAACTTCCTGTTCAACGTTAAAAAAAATAAAATTTATAATTATTAATTACATGGCACACACATGTTTTAATTAACACACAAAATATTTAATAAATTTTAAATTTACTCCCATATTTATATTTATCCTTTTTTGAAAATGATAGACCAGTTTCTAATTTTTATTGTGAAATTAGCAATTCAGTAATCAGTATAAGTACTTACTTATAAATCACAATAGAAAATATTAGGTACTCGACAATGTAGAAAGCGAATACATATAGACATTAGGCACCTACTCGATTCTTACTCTTATTTATTTTTATTAATAATTTATATTTTAAGTCTATTTTGTTATTTGTATAGGTTTTAATGGTTGTTCTTCCAACTTTAATTAAATATAGTGTATATTGTATATAATATATTCAGTCGATTCGCGATAATTCGAAGTTGAAGAGAGATAAAAATACACTACAAGATATGTCTTATTCGAGATATCTAACTCGAATTTATATTAATTTATTTGTCTAGGGGAATACATTTGAGCTGTCGAATTTTTGAATTATCACGACTTGACTGTATATTATATAATATTATATATATTTATATCTTTTTCATATAATACGTCAATTCGTTATCAATCAATTATTTTTCTACTAGGTAATTACTCCCTACTTAAAATAAAATGTTCGACTGGTTTTTTTGTATTTACCATATATTTATAAAATACTTTTTTCCAGATTCTTTAAAGTTTAGAGTGATAAGTCGACAAATATTCTCAATTCAAATTGTTTAATGAGTTAACCGTAATCGAGTTAAATTAAAACTTTAAAGTTTTAAGTAGGTATTTTATTTTATCAATCTTTTATTCAACATTTAATGTTGTCTAAAATGTATGTGCTTTATGTGCTTAAAATAATAATGTAAATCCTAATACCTATTATTAGTTTTGTATTGAAAATTTTATTAATTTGTGAGTTGCCAATTTTTCTGCTTGAAAGTACAATATTTTTCTGATTAATACCACATAAAATAAAATGTTTAAGACATCTAAATTTATAAATTGTTTTATTGAATATAAGTTTAACAACATATATAGCATTTTAGAGCACAGATCTAACTGATACTACATTTAAGCTCATGCCTATTGGCTTTATTATTAAATAAATACAAATACAAATAAAAAAAAAAAAAAATACTATGGAGATCAAAATTTAACATATTATTTTGATAGTAATAAATTTACAATTTTATTTTTTGAATTTTGTCACTATACTCACTATTCTTTTAAACAAGCAGTTCAAATTTCATTTACTAAATCCAATTATTAAAATTAATTAGGTAATTATTTTATTTTAATCAATCATAGTAAAAAAGTATTTATACAATAAAAAAAAACGCAATTTAGTGAAATGAAATGTCGAGTATACATAATTACATAATCTGCTGTATGATCATAAAACGTAAATGTGATTTAAATTTTTAAGAAAAAATAACACAATTTTTAATATCTCACTTGAATAATAGGTATGTGTCATGAGCGTATTAAAAGATAATTAGTTTGATAATATATAATAGTATCATATTTAATCTATATATCTATGCATTGTATATTATTCTGTGGGGTGAAAATCCAAAACGTATTATTGTTAAAATACTAATTTTTAGAGAAATACGATTTTCTGTATTTCATTTTCGATAACCAATATGAGTTAATTGAAGTCTAAAAAAATTATATTTTTATTTTTTTAAGTATTAATCCTATATTTTTGGCATTTTAAAATGTATAATTATCCAAAGAATATTATTTCTATTAATTTAAAACGTTTTGGATTAACTTTTTTATACAACTTAACATACTATACAGCCCACATCAGCCAACCCCCTGGCAACGACACTGATGTAGTTAATGATTGGTACTTATTTTTTTAACATGGACAATAGTACGTTTTGTGTAAAACTAGAAAAAGTAAGTTTTAATTTTTTTCAATACCACTTTATTTATTTACGGAAAAATCAAAAGGTTCATTTTGGACTAAACAGTCATTTAAAAAAAAAAACGGATTTTACCGAAATTATTTCCTCAAGAAACAATTTATAACTAGATTTTGTAAATTGTGGCAAAAATACGTTTTAGATTTCTATCTCTCAAATATTTTCTGATAAAATATGAAAAATTTTGACAAAATTATGTACCTAATATATGTATTATGTATTTCCATATCGACTATATCACTTTGTATTACATAGTATTTAGCACCCAGAATTAATCTACTTTGTGTCCTAGGTTGATAGGTATACTAAACATTGCAATAAGCATTAATATGTTTAAATTTTTTTGTGTAATACAATTAAGTTAACATATTTGAATTTTCATTATTGTTTAAAATTATAATAATATACATCAACTACCTTAAAATTACAAATAAAAAAATAATATTTCGTTTTAATTGACTATAAAAATGATCGGAAGTCTATAATAATGATATGCTAAATGTTCATAAAGCCATATTAATAAATTATAATTTATAATATAACTGAATAAAGCAATTTATTTCCCCTTAAGGGTATTTATATTAATACTGTTATTTATTTATTCGTTTTATTGTTGGTCCTGGCAGTCCTATACAATTGTAAATTATGAAATAGTGTATATTGCAGATTATAAGTACAGGTAACTTACCCTATTTTTACAATATTAATATATTAATGACTATCAGTTACCAATTATAATTAATAATCAATTAATTATTAGATAAAATATTTTGAAAAATGTTTACTATAGTAATTAATTAATTGAATACATTTAAAAACGCCTTTTATTATATAGTAGGTTTCGAATAATAATAACTCATAAGTGTCTCGTCATTGTGCCATTGCTTGACCATTCTAATGTAGTTATGCTTTAAATAATTTAACTTAAACATTAAAATTGAATTTATATAAAAACGTTGTATATGATATACGAAAAACGATTCTGAGCGAAGGAGACGGATGGATTAGCATCGATCAAATTGTGGAGAGACGCAGGAGAACGGAGCTCCTTTACAATTTTTTTATATTTTGAAAGCACTTCTTCTAATTAGTATTATTAGAACGGGGGGATGGAACGTTTTATTTTTTATTTTTTTAAATAGGTATTGTAATTTTGTAATTTTTATCTCGTAAAGTTTCATCTATTCTGTAAAATATTAAAATTTAATTTAATGATTTCTTTTTATGATAAATTATAATTGATAACACGGTAAAAACACAGACTTATTATGCATAGTAGGTATAATATTTCTTAGTCAATAGTAAAAAGTCTTTTCAGAACTACTAATTTAAAGATAAATACACTCAGTTGCTTAAACATTTTTATGTATTAGATCAAAACAATAAGCCTGAAAAATGTAATATTCAATATAGTGTACTAGTGTTAGTGTTGTTTAGACTCTAGATGTCCAGTGATTTGTAAAAACATTTCAAGTTGATGAAAAGTCAACAATAACATGTGGTTTAAAGATAATTTAAAAATACTAAAAACAAACTTTACATACAGGATTTGTACCCTCTATTGAACGCAATTAAGATAATTGCAATATCTTTAAGTGAATATTAACGTGTTTTTAGTTCTATGCACAATTTAGTAGTTGCCAAAAAAATGCATTAAGTTTTATTCATAATTCTCCCTTAATGTTTATAAATTGTGTTGGACCTCTTGTTAATAAAAATTAAACCAGAATCGTATATATTTTCTTGGGTATGCAAAGGAAAGAGATTTGTTGTAGAAGAATTTTGTCCTAAAAGAAAGATTGCTGAAATAATAAATCACAATTACTAACAGTTATAAACATTAATTTAAATGTTTTTAATGAATTACCTTATAATTTGTTAGACATGTTAATAAAGTTAATCATTCATTTTTAACTTAATGAATTAGAAGTAAAATAATATTTATTGTAATTGTTGGTAAATTTTACTTGTAATAGTGTATTAGATTTTAACAACTACCTATTGTTGAAGGTGGATACCGAATGACTAGGGGTGTAGGGGCAAAGCAAAGGTTAGGCTAAAATTAATCATTGTAAGAAACACTAATTTTTTTTTAAGTCTAGGAATCCTCTTTCTTTGATTTTGTCCAATTCGAGTACATTTTTTCATTAATTAGCAACTTTTATTATTAACAATTAATTAAGTTACTCTATAATATAAATTATATTTATACTATTATTATGTAATGTTTTATTAGTATATAACTACATTATATTGAGTAAATTGTATGCCAAAAACATTGCATAATATAACAAGCATATACAAGTCAACCCCAATGTATTTTAAAATGGCGTGAATAATAAATTCTAGGTATAAGCTAAAAGTTTAGCTTCTAGGTTTTAGCTTAGGCAGCATCGTGGAAGTATTGCGGAAGTATCGTGAAAGTAGTTCCACAACCTCGTCGTTTCAAAACGGAAAAAATGTATAGTTTAGCTTAAATTTAGTCTAAATATTTTTAAAATTTAATATATATAAAAGATTTAAGTATAATTATATAATATAATTAATAGTAGAATATTTGAAGTTTCTATTGCGGTTAATTTTATATTATCCTGAGTTATATATATATATATGTGTGTGTGTGTATAAATAAGTTAATACTTATAATATATAAGTTAAATATAATTTATTTGATGATTAGAAATACAGGTAATTTCTCCTATTATTTGAAGAATAAAATAGATATTCAACTCATGTTTAGAGAATATAGTTATAATGAATATTAAATCTGAATAAAATGTTTAGTTTTTGAACAAAGTAGAAATAATATTTTTTATTTCAAATTATTTTTTTTTTATTATTAAAATAAATTGACAATCTATATATTTTACATGTTATCACAAAATGAGATAATATATAACTAAACATAGCTACACATAAATTTAATGGAACGTGAGTAGATAAACCGTTCAATAACTGTCCCTCATGTTTTCAATTATCTGTATTTTGTCTAAAATGATTTTTTTCGATTATTTTTAAACCATTTTATTTACTTGTTTTTTGTTATAGCCTACATAGATTTCTGTACGTTAACATAAAATATACGTCTAATGATTACCTGTATACTGTAATAATTATAACAATTTATTATTATAGCTATTATAGTTTACTAATAGATACAATCCTTGAAGAAATGTATCTACGTACTATGTATGGAATAGCCAAAACGCCAACTATAATAATCCATATTATTTCCTTGCGTCCTGCTGACGCACGTTTTATTTTAACAACTTACCACGTGTCCTTTCATTAAAAATCACTGTTTACCGTAGTAAGTATATCATGTTACTTCCTTTATCATTGAAAATGGATAAAAAAATCATTGCAAAATACAGTAATATTTTACGTAGTATGTTAATATTGTTAATATACGTTACATAAATATTATGAATACATTCAAAGTTTGTTTGTGTCATACATTAATCAAGTGTTACGTAAATATAATGTATAATTTTCGGTATTACGCTGTATATTTTTATAGTCGTTACTTTTAATGTCGTAAGAACTAGATGCATTAACCAACTTCATTCGAAGTATAAATTGGCATTTTTAAGAAAATCGTACATCGCCGTAAAAACCAAAGAAATACGAATGTAATCTTATTTTACGGCTTAATTTTCAGGAGGCAATAGATGAATAGGTTGAGTATATTGAAATAAAAATATCGAGAAAAGATAAAAGATGGTTGTGATTGATAAAAACTTGTGTTGCGATCCATTTGATTTTGGTCCATACTGATTATCAGTGACCATTGATATTTACTATACGTAACCTATGTCCTTTGAAAAATGATTTACAATAATTATACATAATAAAGTTCAATGTATAATTTAAAATCAATATAATAGTTTTGGTGATTAAATTATAAGTATAAGATAATATATATTGTACTATAAATTTATAAAGTAAAGATTTGTATGGCAATCAATAATAATAATAATAAGTAACGAGTATCTAAAGTTTGTTGTTAGGTGCTTAAGCTTAAAATCACTTGCTTTATGTTTAAATCGTTGACAGAAGAATATATATAAAACGTTTATTATTGTTTAACTTGTATATCAAATCACTAAAAAACGTTATTTTTTGTTTGTTATTTTAGACGAACTTGGTCGCTGTTAATTGGTATGTCCTCAGATAATGAACCTACTTGGAGAATATGCAGAAAAGCAGTGTGGATGTTGATACAAAATGTTAATAACTTAGCTGATGCCGAAGCTTTACTAAACCAACAAGAGAATGACCTTCATATTGCAAGCGGCAAATGTTTCATTTTATTACTGGTCAATAAATTTTGGAATTCCTTATCATATTACAGTACTGAAAAAAAATAGCAATGATTACCAAAATATGATTGTTACTACCAACGTTTTTGGTTGCACCCGTGAGAACAATAGGCTTAGTTAAAAATTAAAATTACAAGTTACATTTGATAAACTAAGTTTTATAGCAGTCACGGCTAACTTAAGCTATAAAATCTATTATCTATATAGTAAAAATAGATATTAAAAATATAGTGAATACCAAACATATATTTACCATAGCTATGTGTTTTTATAGACCTTATGTATTTATATGCTTCGTTGTAAACACCTACGTTGGTTAATACAAATATTTAATTATAAATTCAACAATATAAGTGCAGACAAGTGTTTATTATATTTCAGTCTTTAGCTATTACAATAATATTATTACGCATACAAATGTGGTGCGTACATATATTATTATATTATATACCTCTAAAATATATAGATGGATGTATAAATATTATATAGTGCATACTTAATTAAATCGTATTATTAATTATAACATTTTGACTTTATTTCGAATAAAAATGTTCGTAAAATCCACTAAAATCGAGTATGAAAACATATTTTAGCTTTTTTATTTTTTCCAAAGTTCACATTTCAAATAACTGATAAAACAAATCTATGAAGCACAAAATTAGTAAAAAATTTAAATATATAAATATTATATAATTTGAATTAAAATTAAAATTAAAAATCTAATTTAATTTTTTTTTAATAGAATAGGTATGGTACAATTGGTACGCACAAACTTTTTTGACCATTGATCTATATTTCATATGATATGTATAATACGTATTATTTATTATTTTATTTAAATATTGTATTGATTTTATAACTAAGTCAAAATACCTATGTTACTTCTATGGTACCAACCATGTGTTTAGAACTATCAGTTTTCCATTTTCATTATTTAATTAATTTTACAATGAATTAAAGAAATACTATATTTGTTTTATTATAATATTATACTATTTTAAAACGAAGAAATCTGTTAGAAATTAGGTGGTTGAACATAATAATTAATGCTTTTAATGACATTATAGTTTTGATAAATTTAATAAATTTATGTCTATAAATAATTTACAGTTGTAGCTAGCCGTTCTATATGATTTTATATGTGGGCATTTATATGCGTTTTATTAAAATTTAAACGTCTCCCTAAACCGCAAATGCACCCTATTAAGAATTAACTACATGCTATCGTTAAAGTTTTATGAATTTAACGCACGTAATTTCAAGTGTACAAATTTAAAAAATTGTATAGTATACCTATCTACCTACCTCCCTTAGTAGTCAATAGGCAATAGTTAAAAATATGCATACGTTAAAGTAGCTGTAAGTAAACTTAAATAAAGATATAGAATAATTTTTCTAACACCCTCAAACTTCTACAAGCGTGTATAAACCAATCGATACTTAACGTACTTATCACATATATTATTAACTATTCGAACAAATTTTCAATAAAAGTGTACACTATTCTTTGTAGTTTATAACAATTAAAAAGACAATATTTAACATACCAAATGGTTTTTGAATTTTAGTGTACGATTTATTTCAATTATAATTACAAAGAAATAGAAAAATTATTATTCGTATTTCAAAATGCCAGGTTTAATATATTTTTTCTTGTTTTCATATAGTAAAAACAAACTTTATGTTTGAAACTTGATAAGTAAATAATTGTTTTAATCAATCAACGAAAATCTAAATACTTAAATTTTAAACGAATTTTATATTGATAAGTATAACTACATGATTACCTAAATCTGGAAAAAAAATCGTTTAACATACTCTCTTAAAAAGTAGATAACAAAAATTTAGTGCCGCATCTACTGAGTGTGCAAGGTGTACAATGCACATGGGCTTTCAGCTATAAGGACTCTAAAATTAAAATCTAAAATTGAAAACGATCTGTTTCAATAAACCTTTAATCCACAAAAATGTTTGCTGCACATGTTTAATTTAGAGATAACATTATTAAAATTAATTTTGGTACAAAGTTTCATATTAATAATATAATAAGTAGTAACCTTAATATATATTTAATTATAAGGTAAACTAGAAGTCTAATTATTATAATGTAGGTATAAGATCAGAAATGATTCCATACAAGTTAAAATACTAATAAAATACTGATCTATTGCTGTAATAATATACAAATATCAGGTAAAAAATAATAATAATAATTTGGGGCTTCCAAATAAATTTTGCATACCGGCCTCAGAGTTAATAGTTGCGGCACTGAAACTGAACAAAATCCTTGAAAGTCAAAACACACACCTATAGCAGCTTCTGCGGATATACCTTTAATATATCGTATATATTATAATATCATTAAAATAAAATAACGTAGTAATTAACCTGGGCACATTCACGTTGCTCGAAGGACGTACAATGTTTATATGTTTCTCTTATATCGTAATATTATCTGGGTTTCCCGTAGACGGCAATTCAAACGCCGGAAAAGTCGCGACTGGAATCCGTGCAGGCCGAGTTCAAGCGATTCGAGGCGCGGTGCGGCGCAATGTTGGACGGCGGCGGTTGGTTGGGGTTGGTCAGGCGAAAGTTGCAATTCTCGTCGGGCGCCGCCGCGAGCGTGGACCACTACGACGGACAGATCGCGCTGGCCGACGTCACCCTATGCATAGTCGGACTGATGATCGTCAAGGTCATGAACGGGTATAACGTGGGCCACATAGCTACCGCCAAGGCGATTTACACGTTGCGGCGTGCCTGGAAAATGTATCAACAGTGTTATGCCTCCGTGCTGGACGTCTACCGCACCGTATACGACCTAGACCCCGGTCAGCAAGTTAACCACGATTTTTTAACCTCGATATATCTATACCACGGTTATTTTTAGATTACATAGTATACCTCGATACGTGATAACCGTGACTTATACCTGTAATACCCATTGAGGAAGCCTCATTCACAAGTATTTGTTTTACTTTGTTGTGTATATCAGACGAAAACACTCCCCAGTGGCCGCCGGTTTTGAAACGCAGACAATCCACGTCCGCCACCTCGTTGGCTTCGACGTCGAACGTAGGAAGTCGTATGTATCGCTCAGCTACCACATCGTTTGAAACGTTTCGTCAAGATAGGTACGTGTACATAATACATTTGAATTATTCAACAGCGATTATCGTGAACCAGGCCAAAATTATGTATAAATAAAACAGTGTAGGTAGTTTTCTTAAACAATTAAGAATTCCTTAACTGCTTCTCGAGATAATTTATATTGCTCGGTTTGCGAAAATAGAAATCTTTCTCCATACCTATTCTATATACTATGGTGTCTAAAAAATCGACCGTTTACTCCACTACTCTACCATATAGCATATAGGTCTATTAGTAGTGTTACTATCCACTAGTATATAGATATACTAAATACTTACTATTTACTACCTATGTAGTAACTAGTTAAACTAACTAGTATCGTCGTAAAAAAAAATATAATTCGACTAGTCGATTATATAAATTTGATATAAAGTTTATTCTTAAAGTAATCATAATAATGTTATTATTGGTGATACGTGTTAAATATTGTTGTTTTTCGTACAGTGTGTCAAACGGGTTGTCTAAAGACGTGGTTAGATTGATGGCAGCGGTCAGTGTTGGGTATGGCGCTTTTAATTTGATCTTATCATTAGTTTCACCTATGATGGTCCCTCTAATTGGAATGTTGGGTTTTCGTGGAAATCGCCAAACCGGTTTAGACGCTCTAACGTTTGCCAAAAATGGACCTGACGTACACGCACCTTTGGCATGGTAACTATAACGATGATATTATTATTTTTTTATTTTTAAATAAATAAAATTACTAGGTACTCGGGACGTTCAGTATACACACACACGGTAATAATTAGATGCCCTATTGTTAATTGCTTTACAATGATACGTGTGTGTTATATAAATACTTTTCATTTTTACTCTTAAATATAGAAAATTTGGTTTAATCTTCAATGTTGATGATAATTTCTGGTGACTAATTTGATATTTAGTTAATTATACTTTTGAAAATCAAAAGTAGAAAAATCCCAGTACTCCGAGGTCTGGTTATTAAATAACGAGACTGCCCCCCTAGAGGGTGCCCTAGACGAGTGCGGAAAAAAACGAGTAATGCGTTGGGTATCTAGATATCTATGCACGTAACAAAACACGTTTTCGTCACTATTATAGTATTTGTACAGTATACTTTAGCCGCCCCTCTATTATACGCAATTCCAAATAGATTTTTTTTTTATTGTAATTTAGTAAAAACCCTTCTATTAGTTCAATTTACCCACCCTATTATAATTAGATTAATAAATAATAACAATATAAATGTAAGTAATACATAACATAAACAATATCATTAGAAATAGTCGAAATAGATCACGTTTCCTTTGCTCAGAATCATTTTATATGTACAGTTAATTATTAATTTCTAATTAAATACATTTATTATCACAGTGACCAATAAACAATTGATCTTACAATTTATTATAAAATCAATGCTACAACTCAATAAGATAGCATACTTGAAACATACTATATATATTATATACAGCAAATTGAGATTCCAATAATAATACATTCAAATGTATGTAGATATAGAATGATTTTTAAAACTTAAAATCAATAGATGCAACCAAGGTTTAAAATGCACTTATTGTAGTTGTCCACTGCGTGATGCGTATATCTACGTTCTTTCTATTATACATATAAGTAATGGTTTGTAAAATCCAAATACAATCTTGATAAAATATAGTCACATTTAAAAAAGTCTTTAAATTATGTATACATTTTTTTGAAAGGATTTTAGATTTAGCTATTTAAAGTATAATAAAAAAATCCAAAAAAAATGAATATAAACTTATAATTTAAGGTAACAATAAGTTGAGTGCTAAAAACTTATTCTGTATAAGTATTAATTATGGTTACTATAAATACTTGTTTAAAGGGTTCCAGAATTGACAATAACCCTAGATGGCCAGCTTTTATATAAGTATATTATTTAGGTACTTAATCTATATTTTTTAATATTTTGTAACCAATTATATGTTAATTTATTATAATTTTATCGGAATTTTTTTTTTAATTTTGTTACTATGAACAATATACACCAATCTGTACAGACGAGTTAAAGAACTCTGCAGTATGCATCCTGAAAGATGTTCTAATAATATTCTTTAGTAATAAATTATGTTAATTTTTTTTAGTTGCATTTATTTTTTCTACTTAATTAAACCACGTGATATTGAATAAAAATAATTTTTCAAACATTTATAATGATGTTAGGGGAGAAAACAATTAAACACCAGAATACTAAACTCTGAATACGTTTCTATTGGTTATTTAAGCAACTCGATGATTGTGTAAGTATTTATAGGTTGATCCTGTCGTGGTATCACATGATGGGAAACACAGATTACTTGTTTGACGGTCCCCAGTCACGAGAAAATGAAACCTATGTTAAGGAATCAGAACAGTTAGTTTGTAATCCGCCCGAAGAATTTCAAAACTCGACATCTCTGCAATATTTTATCGGGCGATCGCTTTATCTCAAGGTTTGTAGATATGTGTAAACTTAAACAGAAGTTATTGACTTTAATTTGTCTTTCGTGACTGTTCATAACTATATTTAATTAATTTATGTTTAAATAAATTTTGACTGTATCAGTAAATTTATATACTCGTAGGGTGATTTAGAACGATCGATACGAGCGTATGAAATTGGATCAACAGTTTTAGTTGATAATTCTTTTGTAAGTATGAAAACAATGTGTTTACATGAGTTAGGATTCATGTATGCAATTAAATTGGATTGGATTGCTGCGTATAAAAAATTCGCAAGTGTAGCAGAAGTGTGGATGAAGCAGTATCATTACTTCATGGCTACAGGTAAAAATAATTCTTTACATTTATAAACAATTTATTATTATTTCTCGTAAATTCTTACTGTACTAAGATTTTAGAAACATACTTATTTTCTTGGAAAACTAATTTTTTTTTTTTTTAATATGATATTGTACATTTGTACCTAAAATATACGAACTTTAATACAGTGATAAGAGATTTATTTTAAATTACTATTTTCGATATAGTATTTTTTTTTCATATTTTCAACAATTTATTTATGTATATTTTTAATTCATTAAAAGTTGTCCGAAAAATAGTTAATAGTATTTAAACTATGATTTTTAATTATAGTATGTAATATTATAATTATGTGATGATATCCATTTAAGATACTTTGCAATATAAAACATAACAATTTAATTCGATTATTAAAACAGAAAAAAATTTTACTTTAAAATTTATCTTTTTGCAGTTTGTACTTTAGTGAATACTACTGTATATAGTACCTATATATGTTCTTCGAAGTATAAATATGTATCCTAAAGATACTATAATATATTATACAATATCTGAGTATTTAGGTTCCTTAGAAAATGGTTTATAGGGAAACCACTATAGTATCATATATATTATAGTTATTCGTAAAATATTATGATTTATTGTTGTGTGATTATGTAGTTAAAAATTTAGAATATACAGAAAATGCAATGCATATCGAAATGAGCAACCGAGAGATATTCCCATTTATGGTTTTCATTATATAATAATATATTATACAAACTTTTAAATTTTCAAATCGATTTGCATAATGGGATGCAGTTTCATGTTCTCCGTTTTTTGTTTTCTAATTTTTATAGTATGAAGGTGGGCTTAAAGAGTTGGCGTTCGAGTCAGGGAAACAAAGACAGCTGGTAAAATTCTAATCGGGGCTTTAAAGTTTTCAAATATTAAAGGATTTGTTCACAGCATATTTACTGAGAAAATAATATATTCGTTTTGAGGATAAAACAAAAAAGTATATTGTTCATCAACATTAATAGTATTGAGACAGTTGACTTCTTGATCTATTATAATTAAAAATATTTGGGTCTACTAATATTATAATCATTTTATGTTAATATTTTACGTAAAAATATAAATAAACATTAAAATTCAGCATATATTTCTAACAATTTTTTTTTCAAAACTAAAATATTTTGTCTAATATTTGCATATGATTTTAAAAATGTATTATCTATACCAGATGTATACGTGGTATATTAGATATTTTACGAATAATTTGTAAAATATAGGCTCGTAATATTTTATTTTAATGAAGTTGAAATTCAACCAAAACTCATAAAGTTTTCAAAGTTCTTAATTTGATAAAACGTAAAATTTAAATGAATAATTTGAAAACTTGTGCGTTAATTACGTTCCCTGGAGTTACGCGTCCTACCATCGTATACCCGTCTGAATAGTTAATATATGGTATGGTAATAAAATTATAAAATGAACTGTTATAAATTTACGTTGAAAATAAAATTATTTTAAGCATTTAATTTAAGATTACCTATCTGTAACTAATAACTACTATAGTAATCATTAATCAGGCAGGGGGTCGAGGGATATTATTATTGTAACGAAAAAATAAGGTTCAAATGACCGATTGATCAATTAAACAATTTACGTTAAATTTGTAAATTTCATATATTTAAATAAAAGTTATTCGAATTAAAATTTTATTTTTGTCTGAAGTTCTTATTTTATATAATAAAATTGATTTCATAGTTTTAGAACGATGTGTGTATTTTATAATTTAATTTGTACATCGTGTCACCTTTAGAAGCAATAAAGTAATTTTAAAGTCTGAAGACAGTTTTATTATGGTAACAAATTGAATTTAGTTAGTATACTGTGAGTGTAATTAAAATTTCTAAGTAAACAAATGCCTAATAATTTGTAAAAATAAATTAGGCGAAAAACAAAAAAAAATATAGGGGAATACAAGAATTCACTTAAAATAAATTTTTGATAAAATCGATTTCGTTGTTTTATTTTGATTGAAAAATGAATAACTGTAAAGACTTGAAATTTTTGATAACCAATAGGTTTTATTTACCCCTATTTGCGTGGTTAGTAGGTAAAGAAATTACTGCAGAATCAATGTTCTCCGCTTCAAGCGCAGATCCAGGGATGGTAAACGCGACCCCCCCACATTAGTAGACTACTGAATTGTCTGTTTTCAGTAACAAAATGAATATCGTGAAACCTTCCTTATAACTAGCTACAGCTCTAAATAGCAAACATTTTTTTCGGAAATGGAAACATTTTAACTACTTATTTTTAAATACGGGATACTCTAAATAACGGACACGACTAAAATTAAATGTTTAATGACATTTAGTATTAATAATTTTTATCGTAGAATTGTCTAATAGTATATTTTATTATAATTTACATTTTACACATTATTATTCTATTATAGTTTATCTTATTCGTCGTAGGAAATGGCCGTCTAATTCGGTAACTTACTTTGTTTTAAATAATATTGCGTACAAGTTTATTCATATATACAAATAAAATAAATAATAAATAAATATATATATATATGTATCATTATTTTGATATATTTTTATATTGTTTATTTTTTAATTTATAGCAGATAAAATTTCAGCGACCGAAGGTGTCAGATATTTAGAGGTTTTGTTAACATGAAAAATAATAAAACGCATTATCTTGCAGCGATTGTATTTCAATCATGTCCATTTTTATTGGTCACCATCAAAATGTTAATCTTATCGAATACTTTTTTGAAACAATAAAATATTGCATTGATTTATATTAAATTATTTATTAATTAAAATAATTTTATTTGTAAAAATATAAATTTTATTTTTTCCGATACGATACACATACGGTCGCTGTGACCATCAATCATCAACGTCAAACATGTGTGGTTGTTTTATTTGAAAAATTAAAAATATGAAACAATTTTGTTGAATTTAATCTATGATCATTTTTTTTATAAATAAAATGTTTTTTATTTTATTATTAATTATTATATATAGTGTCGAAATAATTTAAATTAATTAAACCATTTATTTTACTAATCTAACTGTACTAATAAAGTGACAAATTAGGATTTGAATAATAGTATTTACATGTATTTTTATCAGATTTTGTTTGAAATTTTATCCAAGATCAATTTGGGCAATACATGAATCCCTCTTATTTAGAAAAAATATTATTGCTATAGATTAATAATAATTCCTATGGGTGGATCTGATACATGGGAAAATTCGACTGGGTAATCTCTGTAACTACTGACATGATTTCGACAAACTTTATGTCGATGAATTAGTGTTGATCTCCTAATCGGCATAAGCTATAATAAACGACTAAAAAATTTTTTGCCCCGAAATACTATACAGTGAAATAAGATTATACTCGTGGCGCCATCTGTCTAATCTTTTCCAGAGATATAGAAAATTGTATACGTTATACGGAACCTTTTCATTTAAAAGATGAAGTATATGCTGTTTACTTTTATTCATATTTTTCCGGGGGAATCATATCAACAGCTTGTATAATATATACATAATATAATATCGGTATTATTCTAAAATCTAATGTGTCATGATCAAGAACAAAATCGTAAGAACTAATAATAATGCGTCACTTGTGTGTATATATAAATTTTATAGTGTGCGCAGGCGCAGCGGGTGATACAACTACGGCTGAGCTTATGAGACGGCGGGCTGATGAGGTGGTCGACGGCTGCAGGTTAGACGCATGTCCGGGAACGATGTGCAGCTTCATGGAGAGCAAAGATAACAAAGTAGCCGAAGCACTGCGGTGGACGTCAGCGGTCTCGAGCGAAGACAGCGTCGACCGCAAACACAGCCACCTCCACTGCGACGGCCAGCGTTACTGCCGTCTGATCGCTTACGAGGTGCTGTACGTCAAGTACGGCGTGGCCAAGTGGCCGGTAGACGCGCTGCAAGCCGTCTTATCGGGTAAGCACGTCGTTTTTCATCTGCTGGAATTTAATATATATTATGACTTATGATTTTCCACATCCGAACGAATATACATTATGTGGATATCAGTGTTTTTGATATGACGTATACTCAATACAAATATTCTTCAACATATTTTTGTAAGATTATTATTTTATATTATTCTGCAGGGGAGTTACAAATTGTTGTATCCTTTCATTATTTATTTTTACCATGTCCATTATTGTATTAAATTTGCTAAATAAAATTATTATTTTTATTTGCTAATCATAAAAATTTAGAAACATAACACAATAATGGAGTACACGTTTCCTAGTCGTATAATCAGCAGTAATTCTCAGGCTTTCTTAAAGTGACGATTTCCCAAATTAGATTTTTTATTTCTTCGCATATACTTAAAAGTATTACTGTTTTTATACATATTATAAGTTACATTATCATATGTAGGCAATCCTTAATAATTAGTTGGTGACCATTGTGTCAAAAATCGCTAGATTATAATGATTAATATGGTATTATAAGTGAACGTCATGTGGGAATGTGAGTTACAATTATAAATATTGACAATACCTTATTGGTACAGTGTCCAAGTTTTAGTATACAATTAATACTAAAGATGAAACAGGATGCAGGTCCTGTAAGATATCAAATGTATATACGTCCTTAAGTATTCGGTCATCGGAATCGAATAATGGATAGACTATAGAATTATTCAGTAAGTCACGGATTTCTATAGTAGTGCAAACTGCAATCGTTATTAAAATAAACTTTCGAAGATAATAAATATAATCTGCATTTAGTTAAATAATGCATTTGTTGGTTAATGATTTAAAATGATACTGAAACACAATAAATAAAATACATAGCATTAATAAATATTCTTCAAATCTTAACTTGTAGAAGAAAAAAAAACAATCAAGTACTTATAATATATTATCTTTGATATGATATTTTAATTTAATTATAACAATTATAAAATTACTTTTTTTACTGTTTATACTTCTGTTGTTAAAATATTTACTAAAACGTAAAGCAAACATTTATTTTAAATGTGTTTTTATTATTTAAGTGTAATGTCTACTTCGAAATAAAACTTGATAATAAAATAGGTACACACTATTAACCAATACGCTCTAATACTTTTTAATCTAAGTAATTTTACAACGCGTTAAAGCACTTTACTTATTTGATCAACTTTCAAAGCTATATGAAGCGCTTTTGGCTTTTCTGTGATAAATGATGATTAATTACAGTTCAATATGAGGCTATTATTCATTGAGTTGGGCCATTAATCATGATTTGTAATTAATTTTTGGTTTTTCTATCTACCTGAATATTAAATTAAAATGAACATGTTGATATAAAGAGACTCATAAACTAAAAATGTATTTGTTCATTTTTAATTATTCATAAATTATTAACAAATATCAAAATGTTAGTTGGTGGCATTCACTGGTGACACTACGTTGTTAAAACTTCATTGTTAATTAATACAATGTTTACGCTTTTTTGGAATCCCGTAGTTAAGTATATATTCTTGAAATTTTTAGACATGTGTGATCTCAATGAAAAGTAGTATTATAAAAACATTGAATCGCAGAAATTAATCAAAATTGGTTGAATAGAATTAGCTAACTATATATGAATAATATCGTTAGATAAAAATTAAAACTAGAAACTGTCAATTTTAAATGTATGTTATTAAATATTACTATATTGACGTTTAAGAACTATGTTTATGAATATATCATGACCTAACAATTGATAGAAGTTGTATGTTGAATTCTTATCTACACGTTTTTATTACAATTTAAGATTTTTGCCTCTTTAAAAAGTAGTGTCCATAGTTTTTGATATTATTCAATACATTTTAAAAACTAAATTATATACTATACTCGTATAGTAATTTTATTTTAATAAAAAATATTAAAATTAATTTGTGAAATAAAAAATATATAAAATTATTATTATATTGCCATATGTATAATTATTGTTAATCCCGACGGTGCAAGATCGTGCACTTGCAGTCTGAAATTTTCGAAGTGACTCACGGCACGGTTTTAGAATCCATTATTCAGCTAGTTATTCAATGTCTGCAGTATAGTTCTTTTCTTAGTTTTAAATTAATTTAAATAACGTATTTTGAGCAAGAAGAAAAATCTGAGATTTTATATTTGCCTACATAATACCATTTTTACATACATCGTAACCTACGTATAGAATTTTTAGGATTAGTGAATATTGTATTATTTGTTAGGTATTATAATTATTTTTTATTTTTATTGTCAGATTGCCAAGAAGCTGAAGACGATGACAACACGATGTGGTACACAAAACAACTGCTGGCGGTCGTCTGTCGGAAAGTTTTGGGTTTCGGCAACGACCATCGGCAATCTCTGATTGACATTGTCGAAAATATGGACCGAAATCAGCGACGTGATCACTTATACGTATACGGAGTTTATGAACTGACCACCGAGCAGATAAGACACACAGAAGTAAGCATAGTTTTATTAATTATAAAAAAATATTTTAATCTTCATGCATACGCGTTATATTTTTATTAATTGTAAGTTTGTAACTAGGAAATTATTAACGTAAGATTATTATCCCTATTATATTTTTAAAAAATCCACCTAAAATTTTATTTATATTTAATATTGTACCTATAACAATTTTAATATATTATATGAATTTTTATTTTGCTTTTGTTGTTTTTTATCATTCTGTTTTATTTGCATGTTAATGCTTTTTTTAATATATATTTAATTGTATATAACTACAATTTCCAAACGCTATTATTATAACAGTTTTGTTCCCGTAATTTATTACTACATAAAAAACAAGATCTTAATCTACGATTATCCACTACTGTTAAACTATTAACTTTATAGTGTTCTGTCATTTTAAGTACAATTCATAGACAATAAATGGCTTAATGTAATTCTTTATGTATTTATTTTTTGAAACCAAGACTGTTGGTTATAATATTTGTTTAAATTATATACCTGCATCCATTTAATTTTTTTTACGATTAAATTATTTTGTTTATTAAATTTCATATAATATATAAAAATTTAAGATTACATGAATATTTTTGATATTTTTGAATAATTATTAATTATTTATAGATAATACAATATTGAATAATTTTTTAGATTTCAAATTTGATCGCCAGTTGTAAACCTAATAAATAAGTGTATATATTATTCCTACCATCTTTCTCAATACTTATGCAATATAAATTATATTATGATATTTTAGTAATAAAAATAAATCAAAGTTTTAAAATTTAGGTGCATGTACTAGTACTATTATATACTATATTTTTTGACTATTTGTAAATTATATTTAATCTAAATTATCCATTTATGAGTGGGTTTGAACACACTTGATCATTCTGTGGGCTTGTAATTTATGTATATTATTATTTTTTTGTTTACTGTTTTATTCTAGTTTAGTTTTTTTTTCTACTATTATTTTTATCTTAGATAATGAAAATTAATTTTGAAGTATAATAGTTAACACCCAAGAATAAAAAATATAACTCAACTTTTTAAATCTCAATAGTTATTACTATAACATTATATCTCAGAATCAAAGAAAATATACACAATTTTGGTTATACTTAGGAGTTCATAGCTTTGCTGAAATGCATCTTTTATATAAAAATGAAACATAAATTGAAAAAAGGGTGTGTAAGTGGGTATCGTTCTACTGTATAGAAGAGATGAAGAGTGACATCACTATAATGGATGTGTTAAATTTGAATGCAATGACAAGTATCATTGTACACGAAAAACGATTTTGAACGGAGATAATTTGTCAATTTAGAATTATTAGTAGGATATATTATATTATTACTTACATTGTAATGTATCGTTATTTCACGCGATTTCGTAAAAAATTAAATTTCATACGTTCATAAATTTTTTTCTATATATTGATTTTTTTTACTACGATAAGTACAACTTATAATAAACCTTGTATTCAATTTTAAAGATTTTTTGGACTGCAAAATTTTTTTATAGGCATTTCAAAAAAACTTAGGAAATTCGAAAATTTTAATTTTCTATAAATAGCTTAAAAAATCTCAAAATATTTTTAAAATTTAATCGTAAAAAGATAACGTTAATATAAACATTTGGTGAAAATTACAAGTATTTACAACGATTCGTTTTTGAGTTACAAAATAAAAAAATCGATTTTGTCAAAAACTGGTTATGCGTAAAAGTTTGCGTTTTTCCGTTACTTTTTTAGGATTTTTCTTGACGCTTTTGAAAATTACTGAATATTTTTTTCTGTTGACTCCCCAAAGTACCAACTAGATTCATTTTCATTTTCAAAGAGGGGCTAAAGTTAAAAATCAAAGCACTATTACTAACCCCAAAACGTGATGACTAACACAAAAAAAAAAAAATTAAAAAAAACACATATCATTGTAAAATCAATACATTCATCACTCCATTCAGAATCTTAAAATCAGATACAAAATAATATAATAAATAACAATATTATAATGTTAATTTGTGTAACCCGTCATATAATAACTATTATTACAACTATTATGACTGTAGGTAATATAGGTATCTATTCTAAAAATTAAACTCATTCTTTTTTTTCTAAACAGACTATAGATGAGGGCAAACGAACAGTTCAAAAACTCAAGGATATAAAACGAAATTACCATTTTCAGTACTTCTATGAAATGCGATGTGTCTCGTTGCAAGCTTACGTACAAAAATTAAACGTCAGATGACGATGAACGCCGAACAGCTACTACAGGATGGATTGTGAAATTAAAATATTTTCGCGAACTTATTGTTGTAAATCACTAATCAGACTTTTATTACTCAAGCACATACATATTATTATTGTTTTCATCAAAATCATATACTAAAATGCAATATTAGAAACGTATTTTGTTATATTAAATGGACGAAATAGGGCTATAGAAACTAAGCCGTCCAGAAAATAGGTATAGAAAATTGGTGTCTTGCATGTATCGAGTAAGAATAACAATAAGTCATTAAAGTAAGTATCATTATCTTTACATACAATATTAAATAAAGTAAATAACAACAAAATATATTTAATTATTTATAATTATAGATGGATTTATTATTTATAGGTTATTATTTAAATGTATAATAATTAGGTAACAGTATTTCAAAACAATGTGATGTTTTTTACAATACATGAATATAGGATAAAATATTATTGAATTTATTTAGTCAATTTAAAATTATGTCAAGCCATTAAGTCAAAATTAAGTACCGTTTATGAAAAATTATTCTTAGTTTATTTTTTTCATAAGAAATATTAATGTATCGCTATAAGTCCTCACCTATAAATGTAAAAGTATGTAAAATATTTAACTATTAACTGAGATTTTAAACAATATTTTTTTTTAATTTTATAATTTAAATCAAAACAATTTTGGTAAAAATCATACGAGTTTCTATCTTCTTATGGACAAGAAATGCTATTCTTTTTATACTATAACATTTTCTACAATTCAACATTGTTTTTTCCTGAATCATTTGTGTAAACTGTAATATTTCTGTAACAAAATCTTATTTCATTTCATAAGGTTAAATATGTTCTATTTGAGATAAAATATGTATAATTTTAAACCAGATTATCGACTTACAAACTAAATTTTTATAAATTATAGAATTGTTCTAACATATTAGTGTAAACAAGGTTACCTAATTTATTCTATTATCACTATATATTATGATCTAAAAATTATAAATAAATTGAATTTTACAAATATGCGCAGATGTGTGCCAGGGAATGTAACAAAGGGGGGGGGGGAGATTTACTCACATTAAAAATATTTTCATACCATCAAAATTGATTTTAATCCATCTTTTAAATTTATTTATTAAAATATAATGTAATAAAATAATAGACAATTACTGCAATTTTAAAATGATCATAACTTGCTTTTAAATTAAAATATTAAAAACAAATTCTACCTGGGGATTAAGACTCGATATAATAATGTTAAAAATAACAGGATAAAATTATTACAAAATCAGAATAATTATTTATAAAATTTGCTTTATTATATATTATATAATATAATTAACATTTTATTACTTATTTAGGTCCTAAAATATTAAGTATATATTATCAGATACAAGTGTTGTTATATAAAGATACTTTTAGCAACTATTATTATTCGAGTGAGTAAGTACTTAATAATCAAACAAAACATTTTTTAAGTTCTGCTTTATGCTTACCTAATAAATAGGTTGTCGTTTATATTACATATACATTATACATTTGCTGTAGTTTTTTTGTTATATGGAACATGTTTATAAGTATAATCTTTTTGTTATTGAAGTGAACTTTACTTGTACGTGGAGACCAAATAAAAAAAGTAATGAATTAATATTGAACTGTCCCTCCATTAACAAATTGTTGTGTACTCAACTGCATGTATATGCTATTTAAATTCAGTTATTAAACATTTATTCTAATTTCTTTATACATTTCCTATTAGTTTGTTAAATTAACATTTGCTTTCGTTTGTAGCTACAATAATAATATTATTATTTATTGTTAATAATTCAAATTCACCCAACACCATCTAATAACATAAATATTTCTATTTATCTTTAAATAGTTATTATTTGTATAATATATTTTAAATTATTTAAATAAACAGCATGTTTAGTATGATATATATCTCTGTAAAATTAAATTATTTTATAATAGTAAGCTATACACAGCTTTACATAAAGCTTTGGATGGCATGTGTTTGTAATTTGTATAACAGGGTGACGATGATTAATTAGGAAAAATACAAACGGGCGCATGAAGCTTTACCTCAAACAACCCTCGTCATTTGTTACAAGTTTTCAGTCATTTTCAACAGCCTCTTGGTGGTGTTTTGAAATTTTAGTAACTATTCAGTGCTGTCTTGAAAAAAAAAATATACTCTAGTAAGTATTTCAATGAAAAGAAGTATTATTTTTACAGTCACTAAAATGTATTCAAGTTTCTAAGTTATTAAAAATACTTTAATTATTTCGAGTTATTATTATTTTATTTTTTTAATCATTCAAAATACTCAACTTGTCGTACAACTGTCAGTTGAGCTGGTATAGTACATTTCCGACAAATCATGAAATCCTGCGAATACTATTGGCTAATTCATTAGAATAATAATTAAATTATCATCACATAATGTAACTACTCATGTCAAATAATAATACGAGTAAATTAATCCTATTAGATATTTAAGTTGGTTAAAGAATAAAATAATTTCTGAGTGTTCGACTAAAGTTTTTTTATTAAACGTTCGACACATTTTAATTTCTGTATTGGAAAATATTTTGGGTAATTTATAACATAATGTGTAAACTTAATTTTGTCTACTATAGCTATAATGTATAGTTGTTAATAATTGTATAGTGTATACGTATAGTGTACAAATGTATTTAATAGTTATATTATTCTATTTATTATATTGTGAGTATTGATAATACATTATACATCATGCATGTTATTATTACAATATGATTATGAGTTCTATACTAAATATTATGTAAATAAAAAATAGATACTTTGAAAGACAAAACTAAATAATAATAAAAATAATAATACATTTTTGAGCAGTATATATTAGACGATATTTTTTGAACAAATTTCGTTCACATTTTAAAATAGTTACTGAAATCATCTTAACAATATCTAATATTGTATTAGCCACTGAGCACAAGACTTATGTAATATTGTTTGCTAATGCGTAAATGAAATGATCAGTAATATATTATATAATACATCATTCACCTTCTAACTTCAAAGGTCTTTCTGTAAACGCCGTTTTCAATTAACGTTTGGAAATCAGTGAATGCGCAAAATAACACGTGAAACGTTTACGCCAACTATATACCCTTATACTACATAATATAATGTAGTTATATAGTATACTATATGTATAGACCATCAGAGCTAGTTATATAATATAATAATAAATTAATTGCCGTCTAGACGTACCAATTTATCCGCCATCTAACGAAAATTCCAATTTGATATCTAATATTATTTTTACTATACATTTGAAGTTATAATGATATATTTTATCCAACGATTTTTTTTTATTCGACACATTTTACTTTTATACAAAAACAATCAAATAAAATATTATAGTATATTATACTAAACGACTATTAACGAAAATTTGTAATCGGCTTTATAGAGTTATTTATCTTGTGCTATCAGCACAGCACCTCCAATTCAAAATATATTACTATTATAAAAATTATATAGGTAGCCATTGTGGTGATGTATAAGTAATGATTTCTTGTATTATTTGGAATTTATAATTTACATCTACCCATCAAATTATTAATGATATTTTGTATTTAGGATGTTGGACCAATGTACTTTAATTCTCCTGATTGGCCGTCTCTATATGACTAATGCATAAGATACAGGTATATAATATGTACAATTTTGGGTACTTATGTAACAAAAAAATAGTTTTGATAATAACCTATAAATTAATAATTTTTATATCATAATAATAATTTATTACATAATTTTATTATAATATGTGATAAATGATAAAATTTAAAATTTAAAAATTAAATCTAAGATTTCTTTAATAAGTTATAGCAATTTAAAAATACCATTAGTTTGAAGTACTGCAGACAGGGTTACCAATTTTATTTATAAATATTTTTAAAAAAGAACGATTTTTCATCAAACGCTATATAAAATTACGCTGTTTTAATTTAAAAAATATTATTCGTAGTTTAAATTTTCCACCGTTAATTAAACTATCATTTTCAATACATATACACGATGGCGTTTCTGTTGTTTACTGAAATTCTGAATACATTAATTATATATCTTTACACCTACGCTGCAGGCCATGTTTATCGCGTGCGTATTTCCTATAATTCACAGGAAACTCGCGATTTTCATTGCTGCTTTCGTCGTATGAATATTATTATTTTATTGTCTTGGTGTGAAGTCGACTTAACACGAGTGCCTTGTACACACTGAATTACGAATTTTTTGGCCCTAAAGTGAACATTATATTACCACCGATTCTAAACGTCGACAACTTAACTCCTCCTACCTTTTAATATATTATATATAAAGTACCCAATATGTACCCCGAGACCCGAAGCATACGTGCGATGTTTACAGTGAAGTAGATGCCCGCCCGTCGATAACGTTTTCCGTGTTCCCTAAAGCCTCACGAGTCACGACGCGTCCAAAAACGATACTTTTGAATGTTCAACAATTTAACATACTATTATTTTTTTATATAAATATATTAAGTATTCATATATTTTCATATTTATATCACGGTTTTATTGTCGTTACTATGAGGTATTCACAACAAGTACGTACACCGAAAATGAGGTTTAAAACTACTTATATTGAACGTATGTAATATTTACACAATTATAAAAGTTACGATATAAATCGACTTTAACCAATACGCAGCGAACTCTATCGGAAAATATCAAATATTACGTGTAATTTTTTTTTGTAAATTGTATATATAATATTAGGTATATTGTATCGTTTGATTTTATTGCGATACACAGACGTGTCGTATTATACTATCGCTGTTCGTTTTGTAATAATTATTTATCATAATTATCGAGTCTTACTAACTCTTTAGTCTTTTTACACTTATTAGAAATTACCAATAATAGTTACCTATAATACATAGTTATATAGTTTCTTAAATTATATACACACACCTACATTAATATTTTATAACTAAATATATACACGTTTCTTATCATTCGAATGCATCTTCAAACTCGATGCGCAATACTCGACGAGATAAGATTTTAATATATTCTGAAATTATTAGCCAGGAATCAATCGTGTATCTTGGTTTTTTCCAACATCAAAATAAAACTCCTGATCGCACCTCCGCGTATGCTACAAGTTACGTACGTTTCTTATAGTATTTCTCTAATTAATATGTTGTTATATTTTGTTCGTGCGACCGTGCAGTGTAATATAATAACGATGGTGATACTTAACATACGTTTAAAATGTTGCGAACCAATACAACATAAAACAGCTCCGAACTCACATACAATTAATTTTACGAATACGAAATACACGGTCGCCGAGCAACAGGTCAATAACTATACTATCGTATGGTTTTTTTCATAAATCTTTTTAACTACAATTGATTCGACAACGTTTGAATTTGAATTTCGATATGATGTAATAAGGTACATAATAAATATTATAATACGTTTTTCATATAATCGAAATACTATATATCACATATTGCAGTACTGGACTTTGGCACGATGCATATATTATGCAGTGCAAACATTACGAAACGACAGTAATTCAACAAAATCGAGCTATTTATTAAATATTTATAGTCATTATAGGCACGTAATAAAGTGTAATTTATTATGTTTAAATAAATTTTACTATTTTACTATTTGTCTATTTGTTAAAATCCATTCATAATATAGCCAATAATAATATATAACCATTATATGAACTTCAAGTTTTAATAAAACCTTAAATATACTAATATTACAAACAAAAGAAAAAATTACAATCGATAAGTTACAATCGTAACTACATGTTTATATTCTGTAACACTAAAAAAAATATGAGAGGCGACAGAATAAACGAATTATAAAAGTTTATTGTCGAATTAGAAAGCGAAAGTGTCAACCACAGGGTTTGAAAATAGGACATTATAATCAAACTGTTAACACAAAGCTTTAAAGAAACTATCGTATATGCTATTCAATATATATATTTATAATATGTGTCATATTTCTTAAGATATTTAATACACTAGTAGAATTATATTTAAAAATTAAAAACCTGTAGATAGGTAGGTAGATATAACTTATATAAACTGCGTTTTATAATTTCATTTTTGAATTATTTTTATTTTATTTTAAACTATTATTATTTTTTTTAATAAGACTCAATTGATTTAAAACATTTACAGACTGTTTTTTGCAATGTCCTTGTTTTAAAATATGTCATTTATTTTTTCAATTATTTTTCTATGTATAAGTGTATTGTACATGGCAGCTATGGAGTAAGTAACCTTCAACTTTCGAGTTTCAATTAGAATTTAATAACATCCGTAGGCATTTCATTTAATGAGGTCAGACTTTTACTTAAAGTGACATGATAAAATTGTGACTTATTTTAATGATTATATTTTGTTGTATACGTACTAAGATATTTATTAATAACTTGTCCAATCTTACTAAAACACTATGACGTACTAAAAATTGGTACACTTTATACATCATAATCATACCTACTATTATTATTATTATACTTTTCCCGAAATGACGTATTCAACAAAAACTGCAACCATAGTTGTACTTATCATACTATACAACACGCGCGAATTTTTTTAATGGTTTTTCTAATATTTAAATATCAAATAATTTAGTTTTCGAAGCATATCGTCATATTGATGTATTATAAGTGAAACAAGTAGGTACTGTATAATAGAATTATTTTTTTTTTTTTTGCTAATTCTTCAATGGCTGCAGAAACTCCAAGTGTTCGTGTTTGCTGATGAATGATGATATTAAATTATTGTTAATAGATTCTACAATCAACACTATAATAATTAAATATGCCTGCAAATTACATAATAATTATATGGTATGGTAATAATAATATTATTTTCTATCTTTATAAACAATAGAATAAAATAAATATTAATATATTATAAATAATTAAAATAATTAACCACCTCCTTACAACGATTAAAAGTCATCAAAAACCCTTTGTATTTCATGTAATTGGAATTCCAGGTTGTTTGTTCAAAAGGTAATTTGTACAAGTACATATATTATACACAAATTATGCATTATACCTATTTTAATTAGATTAACTATATTAAAGGATAGTCTTTCAGGTGCATACAGTGACAAAGAAAGATAGTTTTAATTACTTCTTCAACATTTACAGATTCAACCACTATCCGCGTATCTACGAATAATAATTTTTAACCTGCTATAATAGGTGGTGTCAGCAGCAGCTTGTAAATTATTTCGAAGGAACGCACATTCATACTGTACGCTTAAAACATCATAATATAATGTATGTATATTGGGCATATAATTAAAATTACCATTTTTCATATCAATATTCTCGACTAAGAGGACGTTATACCCGCGTGTGTTGTCTTACTGCCAGTTATTTTTATTTTTATATTTTATGCCAGTTGCCTTGGTGTATGTTCGAGTAAAAAATTAAATATTTTTTCAGTAAAATTGAAAAAGAGAACACAGTAATGTATACTATAAGCTTACTATATGAAATATGCAACAGTTTCATAAAAATAAAAATCTTAAAAGTTTCATAAAAATACACCAATATTAACATATTATGATTAATAATAAAATAATAAAAAAAATAAGAAAATATTTTTTTATTGGGTTAAGAGACCAACATCTAAGGTCATTAGCCTGTAATAGTTACATATTAAAAAAATGATCAAGTATTTTTTACGATATATTTTTGCTAGTTTTTCATAATTATGTTATAATTATAGGGGTTATTACGATCTATAATTTGAACATTTTATCAAAACAAATTCCTAGTCAACATATTACAGAGACCTAATTGAAGTCACCTCTTGCTTCGTCCATTACGACACAAGTTAATAACAAACCGAATTACAGAGTGATTCTTTTAACAGTTTACACCCATTATCTTGACAAATAATTAACGGTATGGATTTTTTTTATTTTCCACATAATTTGAAATCATAAAAAAACCACATTTTTGAAAAAAAATATTATATATTTTTCACTCTTTTTTTATTTTTATTTTTAAATTTAAATTTTATAATTGATAAATTATTTTATTTATCATCTACTATTTTTATGGACATAGTTTTTTCAATTTATACTTTTTTCAATGATAGCATTTCTCTGCAAAGTTTAGATATAATATAAAAATTGAATTTCAATAGATTAGTTAATTATTTATTGTATAGTGGAGTGTTTTCATTATATATACATATAAATACATATAAATTATAACAATACAATACATCACATAAGGTACTTGTTAAAGCCAAACATTAGCATACTGGCCGTATATGCAAACACACGCGTTGACCGCAATTACTGCAAATCGACAGTTTGGTACCTACATTTTGAGATAATTTAATATGTTATAAAATAATATGTATCATAATTCATAATAACATATACAGTTATATAGGTCATCGAAATGCACTACAGGTGTACCGTGTACGATAAATATTGCACATGGAGTGCGGTGTAATCGCGTAGGTCTACCTACTATACAGCTAGGTTAGGCACGAACTACATAAGGTACCTTATTATAATAATACTACGCAGACCACATAACATTTCATGTACTATATCTTTCCGGAAATCCGGTCGAACGGTTCGATTATTTTATTATTGTTGCCCATGTATAATATAGGAACGGATCAATACTGTTTATATAATTTATTATATACTGTACTGTTGTAGTAGGTATGCTCATAATTTATTATAGTCTCGACAGACACGACAGTCATACATATAAATATATATGTATTTTTTTAAATTATTTTAAAAATAATTCACGTTGATAGCACGCAGTAACCACATAGGTGAGATTTACTTGTTATATATTATTTATTTGTAAATGGATTACATACAAATGATTACATGGTTAATAAATAAGTACACATATGACAATACTATAAACAGTATAAACGGCTAAATAATTGAGAGGACTGCATCTGAATTGGTTCCCGACATACCAAGCAACACATTTCCGAATTGGTTCCCAATATTCTAGGTAAGCGGCAAACATTGGAATTGGTTCCGGATAAAAACTTTCGAAAAAGGCGAAAGTATAATCTAATAATATTTATAATAATAATAGCAAGTTCAACAGTTACTTATATTCCGCACATCTTTCAATTCATAGAAACATATGTAAAATTGCAAAGTACAGAAAAACTACAAAATCTTAAATCTAAAAATAAGGAAATATATTATATAAAAACAGAAATGGACGAATTAAAAAAATATCATGTTTATTATTATTTATTTTATATTTTTAATTAAAAAAAAAACAACATTATTATTAATATTACATATTATCTATCATGACACAAAAAATAAAAAAATTTCATTATAAAAATAAAAGTGGCAAAAAATTATAATTTTTAACCTGCGTAATATTATGTGGACAGTCCTAAGTCTGTATAAAACGGAAAGGAAAACTGAAAATGCTTTGACCCGGGAACTCAGGAACCAACTCGGATATACCCTCCGTTACAAATCAGGAACCAATTTGGATACAGCGATTAAGAGATATTGAAGTTTGTTTAGAACATTTCCGGCGAAGACGAATTAAATAGAGTCTAAGTAACTCTCAAATGCCCGATTAAACGTGAAAATAACATGTTTATGTATTGCATATACGGAGTGCTTAATTTTATGCAACACTAATTATTATAAAAAAAAAAATTTATTATAAGTCGATAGAAAGCAATATTTTCGGGGAAAAAAGATTTACAATATATTATCGATAAAATTTTTTTAAGTTTTTACTATTTTGAATGGCAATATACATTTTGACATATTACTAGGGGCAACCTATGTACTGCAATGAAAAATTGGTCATGGTAACTTAGTTATATTATGTATAGGTACTGGACATTTACCATGGTTACTATAAAGTATAAAGTATAAGACAATCTATATAGGTATTTTAATGTTAGATTACAATGTATAAAGCATGATTATAATAATTATTATTATAATCGTGGTATAAAGTCATATCTTATAAATTATATAAGTGTTATAAGTTTATAAAATCAGTTTCATCTGTGTTATTATTTACTTACCATGGCAACCACGTGTAACAGTCGGAAAAATATTCTGTTAAAAATAAATATTTTATCTAATCCAAAAACATACAAATATTAACTTAAAATTAAATTTCGTACAAGTTTTTTATTTATAACTTATAAGTAATTGAAGTTTAGACGAACGGAGTAGTGGACCATCATTTTAAGGGATACCCATGTACTGGCTATACCATTCCATCCCTTTAAAATTAAATTATATCGAAGAGCTATAAAAAATATACGTTGAAATAGCTAAGGAAATAAAAATGCATATAATTATTGTCATTAAAAAATTGTGAAAAATGTTGTTTTAAACAACTTAAAATTAAGCAGAAAATGTTTTGGAAGACATTAATAGTTTTCGAAAAAATTAGTATCTCACGTTAAATGGATCACTCGACTCATTTGCCACTAATAATTTTCTGCGGTAAAATTGTATTATAGGGAATAGGACGTAACTAATACACTAATACACGCAACTGTTAAATAAAATAAACGTGAGAACTGAGGAACGACCTTTCCAATGATTTTCAAAGTACGTTTTAATACTCGATTCGTAGTACACAATATATTAAGCTGTTATTAAATTATGACTTAAATTAGCAGAGTGTGCAATGACGTATAATCATATTCATATAAATATGCAATTCAAAACGAAAACGCGATTAGTATATTTTCAGCTGTGGGAAAATTGAAAACACGTGTCGACTTATAGTCTTATATAGTAGGCAATTATATCATATAGATAATATTTCCTAATCGATCTGCTGCGTAATTGTCTTTTTGTCTCTATAATAAGAACGGATGTCGTGGGTTGCAGCGATAACCTTATAATACAAATAATATTTATAATATTATGTGTATAGTGTAATAGTATAATGTTATAATGTTCATTAATGAGAACTTGCGAAGAATTACAATAAAAATACAAGTTGGCGTTTTTCAATATGCACCGAGAAAAAAAACCACCACCACTTCCCACGAATAAATAAAAAATTTACATGTCTGTAAAATCGCACATAAAAACATAGTACACATATTATAGAGGGTGATTTCCAAAACATGTTTACCGTAATTTTTTGTTTTAATTATTAATTTATTCAAGTTATTGTATTCGATTATTCGAACCTCATATACTTTCGATTATTTATATTTGTATACCATTTAAGGAGTGTCCTGGTGTCCTGCGTGCAGCTTGTAATAACTTACTTTTTTCATATGAGAATCGTCCTTTCTCCTCTAAATTGGTAAAACGATAACTTTAAAAATATGCGGTACTTAAATAAACATAAAAATTCCACGGTTAAGAATTCGAATAAATTCATTATTTAAAGAAAAAATGGCGATAAACATGCTTCTCGCTTTGTATATTGTCGACAAATACTATATATAAAAAAAATTCTATACAAGACTACAATTGCAGTTTTAATATATTGCAGTACCTAAGATGTGCAGTATAATAGTTATAAATCCGTTGAAATTATATATTATTATTATTAATCTCAGCACAAATGCAGTTTAATGATATAATAACCCGAACACGTTTTATGCGTAGACTTTAACGATGTCGATGAAATGGCCAATTTGAAAAAAAAATATAAAAACTTAACTCAATTTAATAATACTACATGCGAGTGTGCTTGTGATTATTTTTAACCACCAGACGTCATTGGTGTTGTAGGAATATTTAACTTTAGTTGATTATTAAGGTGTCAAAATTATTGCGCTACGATAAAATATGCGTGTAAATGTGTATTAGACCATCGATGGCGGCAACGGTGTAGCAAAAGTAATACTGTAAATCCTCGAGGATTGAAGCACAACTCGGCGCACGAATTGCAGGTCGTTCACATGTTATTATTGTTGCTTATTAATCACGTAAAACTACTGTTTTCGAAATTTCGTGTTTTTGTTTTTACCTTCTATAACTGACGGGAGTTCTATTGATCGAACTGTTATTTTTTGGGATGTGCGCTTGATGGGTACGAAAAGTTATACAATATTCGTGTATCTATACAGTGGACAGCGGTATAATCAGTTTAACCGCAGCACAGAAACAAATGGTGGACAGTTGACTGTCAAACTTTAAAGGATATTTCGGAATTATATTTATTATTATTATTATTAAATCAAATGTATAAACATACATATTTTAATGTAACTCCGATCTTCAGACTTTAGTGTCAATGACAATAAATAATAACTTTTTCTAATAGAGTAGTAATTATTTATTGCAGTTAACATTGGTTACACAATTATATCCTGGAAAATGTCCTCCTTATATTAATACAATGTAAAAATATTGTGGATATATTATGTACATAATAAAATGTCTTTATTTATTATACTAATTACTAGATGAATAAATATTGTGAAGGTGCTTACGTATACAATAAAAAAATATATGTATTTAACAATAAAATTAGATATAAAAGTCACACGTAGCGTTAGTGATTGGTTTTCGTAATACATATAACTCCTTTTAATTAACTTAGAATTTTATTTAAATCAAAATAGGTAATCACATATTGTCTTCAGATAACGTATACCCAAAAGCTGATTAACTAATAGTTTTTGGTGCACAGGGGGAAACGTCCTTCTCTGCAGAGGGGTGTATTTATTTGTTTTATTTTATTTCTCAAAAAAGATTACTAGGCCACACTGAGTCTCTACAGCGTGGGGCCCAGGATAATGTTGTACGTCTTAAACCTTACATTATACATTACAGGACGAAAAACACTAGCTGTCTATATAATAATAGAATGGAAAAAAAACATGGTGTGATGAGGGACAATCCCCATTTCCCTATACCCAAGAGGACTTCTGTGGCGCAGGCGATATCCTCTGCTTAGCCAAATGCAATTTCCCGCGACTGCTTGCATAATGTATTATATACAACATCACCGCGTCGCGGATATTGCGTTTGTATATAATATACTATATTCAGTGCACACCCGACAAAATGTATACTGCAGCGGACCGGAACGGCGAAGCCACGATAAACGCCCTCTACGCAACGGGATTCAATATATGCGCGAGCGCAGAGTGATACGGCAAATGGCGATGATCGGATGTCCGGTCGACCCTACGGCCGCGCTGCCCGATACGTATGTACCAAATATACATATTATACAAAAGCTATGGCTACAAACGTATTGGCAAAACGACCAAAACGTACATGCGTCGGATGCAAAGGTATAACTCTCGCTTTATTTATTACCCTCGTTTAATGGCACCGCCGTCGGATTGTCCGCGAAATCGAAAGATTTAATAATAATGTGGTGATATAGTCTGTTATCTGTACTAACGTTTGATTTCCTTGACATCATCTCTCCTCGTTTCGACGACACGAAAATCGTTTAAATCTCGAGATACAAAAATTAAATACGTCATGTCATCATCATTTCCACACGCACGTGTATATATAATATAAATTAAAAAAACAAACAAAGGACAGCACAAGTTTATAAATATGAAGAGTGATGATTCACCAAGCATGTTCAACCCCATTTTTATCATTTAATAATAAATTTATTCAAATTCTTACTTTTGGAATGTTTTATTAATATGGTCCAAGATTGTATTTCAAAATTATATTTTAATTTTAACAAAATTCATAAAAACTGTGAAAAATTACAAACTATTTTAGAGTTTAAAATTCAAAATAACTTTTCTTTTTGTACCTATATTTTGAAAATTTAATACGAGAGTCTTCATAAGTAGTTTATACTCAAACCATGAATTCTGAAAGATATATAAAAACAATTATTTTTTATAGACGTTTTAAGTTCCGATTTGAAAAAAATTACTTATTTAAACGATAATTAACGATATAATAATTATTTTGTTATAATTTAAAAACTTCTATCTATTTTATATTATTATGAATTACATTATAGCTTAATAAAAAAAAATATATCATTTGATGCTTTGTATAGGCTGATTTCCGCTCAGGAGCGTTTTTCGTATACAATGATGTTGATGTCATTGAATTCAAATTTAACACACTTTACACACTTACATATATTATAACGGTTATTCGCTCGACAACTAATGTACCTACAGCAGAGCAGTACCCATTTACCTACCTTTTTTCATTTGGTTTTTTGCTTTACAGTTATACCTATAATTTAATCGACATATTAGAAAAGGAATAATTTTATTCGAGGAACATTTTTAGTTATTTTAAAAATGTACTAAATATAGGGTGTGTTTTAATATTTGAAAATGTTGAGCGCATAAATTTAATAATTTTTAATAGCTATAAGTTATCTATGCCCTGGCGATGAACTTTTATGTCCTTTTCATTGTTTGATCATCTACACGTTCCGTATTGTTCCCACAGCGTTGATCCACGGACTGCACTGCTTGTGTCGGGATGAGGAGTACAGAGGACTTATGCGTTAGATCTATTATTTCACAACGCGGAATGCGCTTTAATTACATCAGCTGTATATTATAATAATACTTGCAAACGTATATATATTATTTTAATACGTGTGTGTGTGTGTGTGGTTCACAGATGTTACCACCAACGAATATCATTTTTCTTTTCCTCCGACCGCATTACGCACGTATAATATATATCATGTTATTTACAACGACAATTAATGTCGTATTTGTAATTTATAACGTATACACACTTGTACGGTACACGGTACAGCCATACCATATGCAGTGCACTATACTGTCTATATACTCGTAAGTTGTTGCTGCCGTTGTAATATTATAATCATTGTGTACTCCGCGGATTTCTTAGTGCATAATATATGCTGTCACGCTCCTGGAACTTAGTTGCGGAAGTCTATTTACACATTTTTAACCGTGTTCGGTTTCACGAATCGCGGTTTGATGCCGTTAGTATAACAATATCCGTATAGTAGGTATGGCGGCAAATGATCCAACGATGATGAAAACGTCGAAGCTGTCTTGATTATTTGATTATTGTTTCAGGAAAACTATATTGAACATCCGCCTTAGAATAGGTATATCTGTATCTTATTGCCGCGTTCCGCAACAGTGTGCTGTTTAAAATCAAATAAGCAAATGTAAGCAAGTTTGTGAAAACAATTTATTCGAGGAAGTCTAATGAGTAACTTAAGTTAACTTTAATAATGCTCAGTAACAATATATTAGTTAAACAAATAGTATTATATTTAACTTTAAAAGTTCAAAGTTAATATTATATGATTTATACGAAGAACAATATTTTAACTTAAATCAGTTACAAAGAAAATAATCAATTGTTTTTTTTTTCACTTCCATACGTATATTTTGTTAATAATGGACGCTATTAATCCCTATTGTGTACGTTCGCAGCTGTAGTTATTTATATATAGTATATAATATATCAAAAAACATATTAAGTGTCAACTAAGCTAAATTATTGAATCAAGGAATATCTTTTTATTTTTATTTCAAATAATTAAAAGCTCAATTACACAAAAAAATAATTAATTAATAATCTTATGACTACATAAAGTTATATTATATGTTTTTGCGTGTGTATAAACTTTATTTTAATTTAGAATATTCTTCAGACTAACTGAAAAAAGCTAAGTTATTATAATAGATAATTTAATTAACTAAGCTATTAAGTAACTATATTAGAGAATTACTTAAAGCCCACCTTTGCAAATAATTTCAGAAAATTCATGGGTTTTTGTATTTTGATAACCTTCCTATGGTATATTTCATTCACATAGGATCTCGAACAAAAGCAAATAAAAATAAGTCTGATCATTATGTTCAGGTCATCGGAGCTAATAATACAGAAAATAAAAATATGATATAACATCTAATATCAAAATAACTATTTGATATATTAATTATATTATGCCCTACGTATCACCATTTAATATCGATAAAAATAAATTAATCGAACCTCGATTAACAGGAAAAGTAGTAGTAACTAAAAAACGAATGACCAATTAATATCATGTATTTATCAGAGTATCAGACACTTTATAGTCTACACATACGTACCCTAGTTGAAATTTTAAAATTTTCTTTAGTAAAATATTTAGCATGTGAATATAGTATGTATTAGCGCAGCCGGTACACAGATAAATTATACCTCCGGCTAAGTGCGGCGGGTTGTAAGGCACACATATTATTTCCGCCCTCGCCCACAACTTAATTGTTGGTATCACGCCTAAATATAAATCATGTAAATCACAAAAATTATGCAAATATGTAATCTAAATATTTGATAAAAAAAATTGTTGAATGGGAGGTTGGGGATCCAAATATTTAGAAGTTCGTTGGCTCTAGTTAATCGACGAAATCCAAATTGTTTTACACCGGTTTAATTGAAAATTCATGGATATATAGGTTTGCTCTTCGATAAATAATTATAATTTACAATAGTAATTAACTTAATAACAAATAAAAAGAGGGTGAAGTAAGTTATAAAGTGAGGATTAATCGTGATCAGAATTTTTCAACTACCTTGTTATCGTTGCCGAAAAAAAGTAAACCAGTGTTTATCATTTATAAATTGGTTAAGAACAGCTAACTTCTTAAAACGAAAATTTACTTTTTAAGGGGAATTCTATACCGGTTTGTGTTGTCGAATTTCTTGAATCAAGACGTACGTTTATTGAATAGTTTACGCAAAAAAACGTTAAAAGTTCTTTGAACTCACGTCCGCGTCGATCATTGTCGGATGAGGCGAGTTGACTCGACAACAACATTATACATAACTATGGAGATATATCTGTACGATTTACAGAGACAAAATATTAAAATGGATTAATATTGGACGTATTATTATTATGTGTTTCGAATTCCAATAATTTGTGATTATAATATTTAAAATTATTTGTGTGCACAACTATATGGATTATGCGTAATGCATAATAATATTACTCGTACGAAAAAATGGGAAAAATCAATAACAAACTAGCTAGATAGTTGTCACCTTATTCGTGTTTGGCTGTGAAACTTTGAAAGGCGCCGTTACATTTCAGCCGTGACGGCGTTGTAGTAATAAATTATCTACAATGAAAGAAGAAAAAATTACCTTTAGTTATGAAAAATTTAAAATTATGCAATTAATTATTGTTCGAACGTGAAGAATATTGAAATGAAAAATGTATTTAGATGTATGTGAATGTATTTAATATGTATTTAGATGTTTATATTTTTTTTTCTTACCTCTGATTACTATATAATGTAAAGAAGTAAAACTACCTATGGACTTGCCTCACCCGGTGAGTACTGAATTATATAACATTTTTGATGCTTTTGACAAGTCAGCGGTATCTTTTTATCCTCACGTGTTTAATTATAATACATATATATATATAACATCACGCCACATGTGCTCGAGGTTGGTTTTTTACCACGTGGAGAATCAAACCTTGCCATTGCGTTGTAGGTTTCTACAGTATATATCCTTTCTACGAGCTACGCCTACTTCTCGAAAATATCAAATCGTTTTATACGTCATTAGTCGCTACAGTTCCTTGTATTTAAGTATCGATATAATTATGATCGTTGCAGCAGCAGTTATCATGATAAAACGATAGGCTTAAACAGATTTATACCCTCTATAAATACTCAAATTATTTACGAGTTAATGCTTTTAAAACACAAAACCATTTTCATAACGTAAGCAAATACGAAATACGGCGTACAATTATTATTAATAAATAATAACTAATTAAATAAATAATAATTGTATTATTGTGATATTTTATTCGTATCGATTGTGACGAATTAAAACGTCACATCGTATCGGAATTACATTTAGTATTTTAATTGAATGTTACCCATCGTCCTCTGGTTAAAGTATTAATATTTTATCTTTAATGGAAGCTGCGAACTTGTAAAATATTCTCTGTTGATAGACGTTAAATGGCGTTTAGAAAGGATGAAGTTTTTTCCCGGCAACAATTTAATAACAGACAAAAGTATATTATTATTATTATTTATTATTAAAGCTATACTATAGTATAATTGCATTATACTCAAAATATTCGGTATCACCAGCAAACAACACCTTAAAATACATATTACATGGTAAAACATCACTAATATTTTATTTTTTTTTTCGTTATTGATGCAATGATACGTGCAACTCGTAATCTTTTGTGTGTGTTTAAACAATTAAACATAATACAAGAGATAATGTATGTACGACGCCGTTTGTTTTTTATTTGTTCAGTGCACAACGTTATAACTTGAGTATTCATAGGAAAAAAATACTGATAAGTGATAATGCACTTTTAAATAATTGCCACTCGTATCAACAAGAATACAATAATAGGTTAATAATAAGTTTGAAAAAACCTTAGTAGCACGTATTATGCTTATAATTGTTCATTATACTTTTCTTTGTTTTGCTATATTACGGTCTACAGATTATCAAACTACAGTCGTATTATTGTCTTTTACAATAAGAGTTACATTTTACGTGACTACCACCGCCTGTTTTCAAACAAATTGTTATACCGTTTAACCAACACAATTTTTAATGTTTAGTTAAAATTTGAGTTCAATAAGTATACGAACATCCGTCATATTTAGTAAAAATGGTTTTGAAACAACAAATTTTCATACTTTCAAATGTATATTACTATAGTCGATACAACGGGTGTACTTGCCCAAAAAATAAAAACTGTTCGGATGTAGCTATAATTAGCCCAATCTGCCACACCTCTGACAAGACCTAATAAAAAAAAAAAAAAACTATTCTCTAGCCAACAATGTCCAATATACATAATATTATGGCTAGGGTTGCCATATCTTATTTTACTTAAACCGGGACAAACGTTTTTCGTTTAATTTTTATGGGAAAAATATTACCGCTGTTCCACGGTCAACTACCAATTTTAAGTTTTAACATTACTTATATATATATTTCGTAACTGGAATACCACACACAATGGTTAGCACTCTAAAACACGTTTACGAGGAAAAAACTAACTCAATAGTAGGTACGAATCGAAATTAGAAACCAACAAAATTATTAATTAACTACAATTTAATAACAACAATTGTCGTGAAGGAAAGAAAAACAATAAGACCGTATTCGTCATAATAACTATTGTTGTTATACCAAACTGGGAATATAATTTTAAATAGATTTTATCAGTCAACCAAATAATGAATTTGATTATTATAAAACAATATTAATTTAACATAAGTGATTGAAGTTATAATTCCGGGACAATTAGCCACCCCAAAACACATTATATCATTGGGAGATGGTAAATTGCGACAAAATTACACCTTTTTAAAAGTCAATATGTAAACTGCACCAAAAAAAATTAACATTATACAATCTGCGACAAAAACGATTAAGGTACATTATACAAACTGCATAAATTTATTTTATGTATATAATATATATATTTAGATACTATCTACATAACCGATACGATAACACACATGTGCTAATCATTTAATTAAATATCTATGTTATGATATTGTTATAGCTATAGATTATGTACCAAAAATGATTTTTCTTGTGGAGTAATATGTTCGTTGTTTAAGACCAATTTGGCTTTGCATGTTTTCTTTGAGTAAATTCATGTCGAATAACCGCTTGTTTTTGAATTATATTTAAATTTAAATTTAAAATTGTTTAGCACCAATAATTGTTTGCCGTTTTGGCTAAATATTTGTGTAAGTTCCATTTTAAATACAATATTACACGACACAGCATATACTAACCTAATCTGTGATAATCTTGTACTTGTGAAGTAGCCGATATTTAGTTTATTGCGTTAAAACTTAAAAATAAATTTGGATTTTCCTTACAAATTTATCTCCAACATTACATATTAATTAAATGACATAATATGTATATAATAACACATAGGTATATATGATGCATTTATATACCTATATATGTTATTGTATCGGTATGTACATAGTATCTATTTACATTATATATTTATACATATATAAATTAAATTGTCGCAGTTTGTACAATGTATCTTATTGGTTTTGTCGCGGTTTACATACAGCCATATCATTACACCGCCGGGACGTTGTACTCATAATCTGCAGTGTACAGTCCTAATAACTAACCGGGATGAACGGAAACCCTAGACTGTGTTTATCGTGAGATGAAATTTTTTTTCCGTTGCCGTCTTCGTCATTGTTTTTAACTGTTGAACAGTTGAACATTCGAATAATTATTATTATTTGGAAATGGCTTTTAAACTTTGTATTTATGAGCGGAGTTTCTGTGTCGTCGTCTCGTATTACTAGTGCGGATTGCATTTTTATACTTAATAAACATGACACGGGTCCTCCTCCAGTACGGAATATTACAGTAGGTATACAACATTATACCGAATTCAGTATGGGTGGCGCAACTTGCACATTATAATATCCTCCGTGGATCGGCGCAGTGAACCGTTCAGTCGGAACGTTTTAAGCGGATCAGCCCCAGCCGGAACAGGCGACACTTATAAGCTTTATAATGTGTATTATATTTGTACACAATATGACGTATATAGGAAGCGCGTAAAAGGCGCGTTTGACAAATTAGCGCGTGAAAAGTGAAATTCGTAATAATATATTTATTATTTGTTGTATAGTGTTTTATGTTATACCTATTTCTGTTTATATGCAATATGCACACGATTTAAAATCTTCCTCCGATTAGAATTTGTTTTCGCACTATCTTGTAGCAAAATCACAGTAAACAAGCGGCCTATACAGTATAATATTATAGTTTACGTTCGCATTTTCTTATTTGTAAATAAAATATTATGTTTCACATTATATTATTATATATAAAGTAGGTATATATGTATATTATAATGTGATAAACGTTTTCTATAGAAATTTATTTTTTATTTTTTTCCGTCGACTCGAATTTTTCTTAAAGATATCCAGTTAAAGTATAAAAACAAATGTCATTTAGTGTCAGCGATGAATGATCATGATTAAAAATGAACGAGAGGTGAAACTCTTAGATAAAATATTTTTTTTTTAAAACGTGTCGTGTGTATAATTACAAATTATATATTATGCACATTTTATTTTATTACTATCATTATTTGTTTTAATATAATATCACTTCACAGAATATAATATTATGTATACATACCAAAGTGAATTATAAATGTAGGTATACGTGTATGATTGATTTAGTTCTTCGTACGATATTTATGTTGCATACAAAAAACAATTTATAAATACGAGTAAGAAGTATAAACTCACAAGAAAGTCGTGAAATGTTTCTCACGAATTCAAAGAATAAAAAAATATGAGATCCATTAAACGCATCGGAAAATAAACTATGTACATTAAAAAGTCAATTAAGCGGATAAAAGCTACATTTCGCGTGTGTTCCATTTAATGTAAAAGAAAAAAAATCGAGACTTTATAATTTTCAGAAAAAAACCGTTCGTTAAAACCAGTTTGGAAAATATGATCATTAAGTTATTATATATTTATATAAAATATTTGTAACAAGTTGTTTGACCAATACAGGTAAATAATTGCAACAAACGTACGAGTATAAATCATTTTCTAAAATTCCATTAAATATCGTAAAATAACGGATCGAATATAATCCAGAATTTACAAAGTACCTATATGAGATCGAATTTTTATAAAAATGTAAAATTTGTTCAACATTTGCGTTTATTGCACATTTTTTTTACTTGGAAATATAATGATTTTAGATCGTGTATGCTCGATTATTTTTGTTACCAAGTGCACGAGACATGCTGTAGAATGCTTATAAATTTTAAAACGTGTATATTATATCATTTTGTGTAATTTCTAACTGACATGGCGCCCATTTTAAAATGCACTGTAGCGAGTATAATTACGTAGGTATATTAGATTGACATTTCGGAAGGATGTCCATTAATTTATCTTGTATTTAACGTTTCGCTAATGATTCGATATAGGTATACTAATTAGTAATTTAAAAAAAATGTATATACACCCAAATGGTGAAATGAACTGGAAGAATTTGTACCGTCATGATTATGAATTAAATTAAATCCGACGTCCGGTTCAAATACAATTAATTTCTGAAAACTATAGACATCGTGCGTTATAAAAATCATAATTATACACCTACTAAATTATCATCATTATTATCTTAGTCATCTCAATATGCATTAAAGCACTTAGAAATGTATTAAACAATTATTTTATAAATACAAATATATCTTATTATAATATGCAAACATAACAAAAAACTTATGAAGTGAGGAAATAAAAATATGACAGCAATAAAGCGGGAGTGGCATAATAAATGTGTAATTGAGAATTTGTTGTAGGAGAGATTATATTATAATTTATCTCTGTATAGGCAAAAAGCAGAGCCATTTCTAAAGTAAAATTACCAATTTCACAAAAACAAAACTATAATATTTCCAAAATAAATTTTATGTACTCATTTATTCTAAAAATTGTCACCAACACTGATTGAACATATTACGTCAAAACTTTATCATATCCTTATAATATAAATATTATAGGTACTAAAATAACATGATTAAATTTCTCGTCTACATGGAATTGCTATTCTTGATTAATTAATTAAATTTAAAATAGTTAGTGCTGTAGTAAATTTTACTGATTTTTGGTATTTAAAAAAATATTATTATAGGACTATAGTTTAAAACACTTGCGTGTTTAATTTGCAATTTATAGTATGCGATGGGCTTTAAGAATATTTACAACTTTACAAGCATTATAATTTATATATTTTATATTACATAACAATAATATATTCTGAATGTATACAATTGTATTTAATATTTCATGTTTTCTTTTATTAGTATATTACTATTAAATCTTATTTTTCAGTGAGTAAAATGAGTTACTTTAATGTTTCTGACGCGAACTACGTGCGGCATTACCAGCTAGGTATATTATGTTTAACTGGCCTGGAATTATTATGATTAAAACTGAATATCACAGTTTGAGAACCTCTGGGATGGATTATTGATTTATTAATTTTGTTTCATATAACAATGTTATAAGTTATTTACGATGTACAGAAAAGAAAAGCGACGGAAATATTATTACATCGTTTGATACCTATTGTGTGTAATTACAAACTTTAGCTCGAAGAGTAAATATACAGTTGCCGTCTTTCTTCCAAACACACTATTAACAATGGTTATTGTTCATAAGTTATTTGTTTAATAACTATACTATACTAGAATATAACACATTATATTGGGTCATCGGGACTGTGGCTCGGCGTTCACCAAAATATAAGACTTATACTTAGTATAATATGGAAATAGTTTTCACTATATTATGTAGGTATATTGGTTACCAATAATATTAAACTGTATAACAACATAAAAATGATTAAACAACCTATGTACATTAAAGGTTAAACATAATAAGATATCCGGATAATTCCCCACACTATAATAACTAATAAATGCTAGAGAATATTATAAATTATATAATAAATGAGACACAACGTAATTCACATCCTATTTATTACATTATCTTATCTTATCACTTATCGCCTTTATCCAGATGTTAGGACGGTCTATTCGAAAACTGAACAAATACTCTGTACCTACACTAAAATTAAATATTTAAAAATGTACATAAGACTTACCTATATAGGCCTATAGACCATTACCTATTATATTATAGATAATGTCGCAGTAGGAATGAATGTGTATAATAATGCGAAAGTCGAAAGAAAATAGAAATCACCGAGTATTGCTCATTGAAAGAGCTCAGTTGTCGTCGTATTCTGTATAGTTGGTACCCATTAGACCCATAGGGTCTGGTTTTTGGTTCTTTGCGGCGTGGCTGGTGAGCATGCGCACTGGAGACAGAACGATACGATCACGCTGGCCCGAAGCGTGGTAGGTGGCTTAAACAAAGGATTCTGCTATTCCAAGAACTATATTATCCTTCTCTCCGAGACGTTAAATCCCTTTTCCGGCCACCCGTTCACTCCGGCGACATTTATGAAGGTCACGCGCTATTATAATACGAATACGAGTTGCACTCATGTTGAGTGACCTGCGAGGTAACCGCCTTTCGTTAGTGTTATATATATTATTTTGTATTATTGGGTCTATGGATGATCATTTCTGCACAAATGATCGATATTTATTATATGTATTTAAATTAACTTATAATATAATTATGTGTGACTGTGCGAGTATCAATGTATTATAAATTATGATTTTATGTACCTACATATTATAATTAATTAGTCACATTTATTTAAAACAACAAATACTTAATTGATTTGAAGTTTTACCTATGTTATAGTTATAAGTCTATAACCCTTTATAAAATATTTTTATATAAAAAAAAATTCCCTGGAAATTAGAATGGACTTATACGTCGTCCTTGCGGTTGTATTACTGTTTTACGGACATCAAGCATTTAAGTATTTTATTTTTGAAAAAAAAATATTCACATATTATTACTACTCAATGCATTATATTTTAAACTTCATAATTGATTCAATATAATATTGATGGATATAATATATTATAGTATAGCAAAATATTATGCATATTCTCAATAACATGAACGCAAATTAAAATTCTAATAAATATACCTATCATCAATCGCTACTGATCATATTTGTATATTGTGGAAGAAAGTTGAGATTTATTTTTGTTAGCACAAATCGGCTATAAATGGAATTATCGACATAAAATTTGCATTTGTATTAATAACTAATGCTGACTGACAATGCATTGAAAAATAAGGCACGAATGACGCAAATGAAGCAATTTTTGATATATTTTATGTATATTTGATGGGTTCTATCACTAGATAGCCTCCCTCTTCGTGTATTTATTTTTTAATTTACTTATTAAGCCTTGAAACATAAATTGTAAGTATTCTTTTAATAAAAAAAATATATATAAATATTTTAAAATAATTTAGTGTTTAATAATAAATTAATATTTAGGAAATTTTCTTTTACATTGGATAAGTCAAAAACCTGTCTTAAAAGAAAATGTTAGATTGTCCTGTTAGATTAAATTCCGCATACAGCACTACGTTTCTCGGTTTTTGATAATAATTGTTTCCAATTATTGTAATTGTTCGACGAAGCGACGATGAAACTGAAAACCTATTTAACTCGATAATTTGCCGTTTAAACGAATAATGTTTTAATTAAGTATATATGTGTTACCGTGTTGAAATTACAGACATCACATTTTAATTTTATAGTTATAGGTTACATAGTATGTTATCTAAAGTGCTGGAGTTCGTTCAGCCGCCGCCCGACGTCAAACAATCATACAATATAAAATATTATATATGTACAATAACGCATGGGTAATGCGTGTATATTATATTATTATACTATTACATAGAGTTAAATATATACGGCCTTCGAAGCAAATTTAATGAAAAAAGAAACGAATTCACTGGAATCATCCTTTATATTATTACGAAGTCCACAATGCTCTGCAGTATACAATATGCGACAATAATAAGATACCTATACAACCATTGGTTTCGAGAATACATTTCAACCATTTATACAGAATAGTATTGTTTGGTCGTTAAAAACTACTAGGTATGTAACTCGACTACTTTTAGCACAGAATAAAATATACAGCTGTGTGCCTTCCTAGACTCGAATAATCAATCATAGTCTTATGTCAAAGAAAATAATATATTATGTTGAAAATGAAATCGCAGTTTTCTGTGAAAAAGTCATAATATTTTTATATGTAGTATGCACCTATATCTTCATTTCAAATCAAATCCGCCCATCAACATTACTATACTAAACGCATTCTTGAAAAATGGCTTTAAATGGAATTTTGATAACGAAACGTACGGTCGCCCACCTTACTATACACTATACAGCTACAGCTCCTTTAAACTTGGTAGCATCAGCCGCCACTCTCGTTATACACTTACCACACACCACTGGCTGAATCATATAAAGTGTAAATAATAATAATAGGTCTGCAATTTGTATATTTGTCGAAAAAAATCTTTTGTCCTTATAACGCGACGTGGGTAGAAGTTGAAATAATATTATTATGTACTTCACTATAATATATACGACGTCGTATACGAAACCTGCGCACGATGAATGACGATAAAGTTGCTGATAGGGCGAGGATACTCGACAGCGTTGACTACAGACAATACCGATATTAACACACCCCCATGTGTCCTACCCTTTTATTATTATATGTGATGTGTGTGTGTGTATAGTGTATGTAAGTAAAGAACGTTCGCACAAGACAAACACACTTATCGACCAACATTTTTTGAGTTTTTATAATGTTATAAAAAAAAATGTCAACGCGTTATATTTAATTTTGCGGTCATATTTGATATTGATCAGAAGACAGTAAGCAACAGGTATGTGATACTGCGTACAAATAAAACGTTTTGATATTTTACAAAATATGTTTAAAACAATTTTAAGACATTTTTGTTTTCATATATTACAGTTTTAATGAACGAAAATAATATTGGTTAATACGTAGGTACTATATTTAAGTTACAACTGCCATACAACCGATTTGGTTTGTAATTTTTTAATTTCTATATTATAGTATACAATCGTGAGAAATAATTGTGTTATCATATAGCAATATAATAAATAAGTTTAGGATTATTGCCATTATTTCGAGGTAAACTATATTATCACTAATATACTATGTATTAGTAGATTATTACCAAAAAAAAAAATAATACAATTGTTTTCTTTCCTATTCAATTTTAACTATTTTTCAAAATTGATTAGGTCAAATTAGTTATAAAATTGTTGAATTTTTACTACATTCCTTGCTATTATTATAAAATATGTATAACATACTTTTAAATCTGTATTTGATTAGTTTTAATAATTTACTTGAATTTTCATTTGATAAAAATTTTGAAATTTAAAATTATTAAAATATAATATTACCAATCAAGATAAATAAATAATATTTCAAATTTAATTTGACAAAGTTTATGTATATTTGGTTAAAATATAACCATCATCGTGTTACGTTAGACTTTTTCAATAAATCTGTTGAAGACCAAGGAAGGTTAAATAGATTTTTATTATCTAGAGGTAATCAGTATAATCTTTTTCAGATTGTAATGAAATAAACGAAAAAAACAAAATCTAGTGTCTTACAGCTTATATTTTTTATTATAGTATACGATTTTCTTAAAACCGACATCAGTCTTCACTTGAATATTATATAATTTATATATTTTTAATCTTCCGATAATATTTAGGTAATATGTAATGTATATTTTAGCCAGATTGCCAAATTGCATAATACAAATCCTAATAAGTACAAAAGGTTGATCTGTAGGTAACATAAATCACACAAGCTAAAGTAAATAATAATTTGTATTTAAATAATATATAATAATTATTAACTATGTGATGAGGTGTAAAATGTTTAGATCATAAATTCATGAATTAGTAGAAATAATATATTTTTCATACTACATGTATAAAGTATAATTATTACATTATTATTTGGAAAAAATGATAAATAATGCATCATTCCGACAGATGAAAAAACAAAGTGATTGCATGACAGAAGACGTACGACTTGCAGCGCATATAGAATAATAAAGGGCTTACATGACATCAAGAGGTTATAATCTTGTTTTTACTGTACATTAATTAAAAATATTCTTTTATATGCTGTATACGTTTTATTTTTAACAAGAAATTAGCGACAGATGGAATAAAGTTGAAAGTACTCCAAAAATAAGAATAACATAAAATTAGTGATGTTGAAAGGACGGTGCGTTTTTATTTTTATTCCGAAAATGAAACATAACGTGATATATAGTGTATTTTAATCGTCAAACTTGTGAAAATCGAAAATGTCTAGTTTTAATCGAAAAACGTGCACGTATATATACAAAAATTGGATTGAACGTCATAAATAATAATAAATATCAATTATCTTTAACCAAGTCGTTAATTGAATGCGTCCGCCTACTAATTATTACTACATGCCCGAATACAAAGACTTCCATCATAATATCGAAACGGTGTGAAAGTGAGATAAATCGAGTACGATCAATAACCGTGTGAGCGTGGAGCGTGTGTTGAAAAATCTTCACACTACGAAATGAAAAAATAACATTTTTTAAGCACTTGTTTGCGTAGCCGGAAACGATATTACAATATACGGCGGCGTCTTTATGATGTTTGGTCTAACTAGGGACGGCGGTAGCAGCAGCAGCAGCTGAGAGCCGTTTTGTAGATTACGGTTGAAATAATTACGTTTTACGAAATCGGTCGATTGGTAAACAACAATATAAACGCGGAGTAAAATAAGTAGGCGCGGTACAAAAAAACATCTCATAGAAAATAAAAACACAGCCATTTGATGTATATAATATAATATTATGTTACTCGAACAGATGCGGTCGCAGGTTTGGGGCTAGAAAACCAGGGGCGCGGTGGCGTTTATACACACAAATTGAAAAAATGTTTAAAAAAATAAATAAATAAGTATGTACACTACAATAATATTATTTTTATGTATATTATATTATTATACGCTGGGCGCGATGTGGTGATAATATCCACCTGTAGCGGCGTCGGCTCTGGGCGAACAGTGTACACCCGGTGTGCCGCCCGAGAATATGATCGTTATTATTGAGATGACATGGTTCGTCCAGTCTAACACGGACGGATTTTACTCGGTCGTTTTAAATATTATACAGTGAATCGGATGTCAAATTTTAAGGTCCCGGGCCCCGTGATCAGTGTACGCTTTTAATTTATGTTTTCGTCTCGAATCGAGTCATAGTAGCATTTTGAAATGCGCGAAAAAATGTAGAATTTTGTCCGCGGCACACGCGGCAGGTGTATATTCCACCGCTCCACACGCTTACCGCGGAACTGGAAGACTGGCCGAGGGTGATGCGCGTGCGAGTGTCCGTCCGCCGTCGTCTTCTTCCACCACTACTCCAACGGTCGGCCGTGGCCGGTTTCTGCGTCTCCACCGCCGCCGCGCCGTGCACAGAAAAACTCGTCACTGTACGGCCGCTCGGGGGACCGGGGGGGAGGAAACGCGTGCGTGTGACCGTGTGCGACGGCGGTTGGTGCGTGCGCGTGCGCACCCGACCCGAACGACGACGACGAGACCGCCGAATTCCGATCTCGTCCGCACCGCGTCACACGTATCGCGCCGGCCGGTCGACCACGACCGTGCAACCACACAGTCCGTCAACGCGTATGCCGCCGCCGTGTACTCCGCGAGTGTTAGCCGTCCGGTGTCCGACAACGGTATCATCATAAATGATAATCAATCGTGTTATCCGTCACATCGGTCGTCAGTGATATTTTTCCGTTTCCTTTCTCCGTCGGGTTTTTTGTTCGTTTTTCCTTCGCCGTTTACCGGTTTCCAGCAGTCCCGAAACCGTTTCTCAAACGCTCGGCCTTTGACCACCGTTCGGCCCGCGCTGGTATGACAATAATTATTGACGACGACGAGGTAGTCGCGACGCGGGACACGACACAACTCTAGTCAGGTAAGTCTTCAATGCCATGACATTGTCGGCTGCAATAATAACAACAATAACGTCTTAGTGTTGAATTATAATATATACCCATTCACTACTGTGTCGTCTCAGCCACCGTCGGTGAAACGGATCGACGTGATCGCTAGTCGATTGCTTTTGAGTTCAAGAACTATGTAGTTTATTTTGTGTTGGTAACGGATATCTATCACGACGACGAACAAAGCTATTTTTCATTATTGCGCACCTACGCTGCTCATTGTCGTAATTTGTGCATGTAACGATTTATGCCCCGGCGGCGAGTGCACAACGCTAGATTTGACCCACGAGCAAAATACCTATTCGAAAACCGCCAAGGTCAAGATTCGTTTTTAATTCGTCGGCTCACGTGATTAGGTATATCAAATATTGCGTTTTATGGCTTTGACGACGGTTCGCCTTTTCGAAAATGAAAGATTAAAACTATTGTATCCCCCCTGTTTTACACACTTGTTGCTTTTTTCGAGACCCCCGAAAACTAACTTCTTAATAGGCTCTACCGCTGCTTATAGATTGCGGCCATATTGATTATCATAGGAAGGTATCATCAATCATTTTTCCGATTACGAAACGAATGCTTCTCAGCATTCGAGTACGACCGACGAACCAGTTAAACGTTGTTGCTCTACACTAACTCTACGTGCGCAATAACATCGTGTACAGCTCCACTAGCGTTCATAACATACTTTTCGTCCTTAGAATTCATTGTATCGTCGTCTCAGTATGCAGAGAACGTCGTTCGGGTGTCCCTAAAGATATAATAACGGACTCGGTTGCTGTTATGATATTATTATGTGTGTGACTGTTTTTAGTAAATAATATCATCATGTACGTTATTATTATTAAAGTGTTATAAGATGTATGAATAATTCATTTGCTGTTCTGCCTAAATTCGTATTCACAGACATTTAAAACCGTCGTCGTTACATGTGTTCAATACATCATCACCTTGGCGTATATTACAAATGCTGAATAAACGCTCTTTACGAGCGAGCACACCCAATGCGGGTGTAATGATTTAAATTAAATTATAATACTATGTATATGAGTTTTGTACATTTTATTATCAGAATGTCATGTGCCTCAAATAATTCATAAGCTTACCTACTCAAAATGATTCCCATTTATGTTTGACTATGGTCAAATACTATATAGTATAATAATCCAACAGCATGCATTATTTGAATCATTTTGTTATTATTTTAAGGTTATTCATAAATTGAATTCCAATTTCATCTATTTATCTCTTGGAAATACAAAATTATATCTTAGGTACCTAATTAAAGATAATTATCAATTAGGATTTTTCATTTTTTTTCTGTTATTTTAAAAATATTCATATGTTTGATAATAATTACAAAACTTTGATTTATGTATTATACATATTATCATGAATTATTGCTTATTGCATAGTATTTGTGATTGAGAATAAAAACATTTATAGTTGGATAGGGGATTAAATGAATTTGGTTACTTTTTTAATAACCGTAAGCTATTTCTAAGATTTGTCAAACCTTTAAGGATTTACTCGATTAAATACGATATGATACAATTTTAATATAACTATTATGATTTATAACTACTATTTAAATGTAATAATTAGCATATTGATCTACACTCTTTAATGTATGTTATATAATTACTAACTGATCCGTCAAACTTTGTTTTAAAAGTGGTTCAGAGTATCGTTATCATCTACTTGTATGCTAAATTTCATTAAATATACACGAATGATAGTCGCGAATTAAATACAAAAATCCGATAAAAAAAGCACTTAGTTTTTCACGAATTTTTCAAATTTCTAGACAATTATTCCAATTTTTCTTTCCGTTTTAACTTAACTTGGATTATAACAAATATTAATAAAAAAGCGCAAATCGGTTCTTCCGTTTTCAAGTAGTTATGCGCTTGTCAACGAACTTACAACTTAAGCTCTGTTAGAATATAATATTATTGACTGCTGTGTCGTATTGTATTGCCAGAGCTTAGAGGACGGAATTATGGAGAAAAGTATTACATTTGAAGATATATTGAAATTAAACGTTTTCAACAACTGTACGTGGTTACAAACTCATAAAAATAATATTGCAATGACGTACGTGTGATTTACAATTTATAATATATATTGGATATATTGTGCTATAAATTATTGTACTAATTGTTCAATACAAAACTATTGACATGCGTAGGCTCGTATTAGGTATACGGACTTGGGAATGATTTTAAACTCTGACCTTTCTCATAAATGTTCCAACATAACAACTAATCTACAGTTTCTTATCATTGTTTTATATGATTGGAATAACGGCTATTATTATGAAAGATGAAACAGTGAATGTACATATTTTTTGGGTTAACTGCATGACGTCTCATGAATTCCATTAGATAAAGGCGAGTTATAAATATTACGTTATTTTTCGTTTATGTTCTACAATAATATAAAAATCGATGAAATGGCCACCCAGGAGAAGTATTCATTTTTTCAAACATGTTTGGAGACAAGGGTGGCTTTCTGCGTGGACTTGGCGTGGTGGTCCATTTCTCTTGCACCCACCCTACTGTAGACAATGTTGTATAATATAATGTTAAGTATTTTTACAGTGCTTTTATTGTTTTTTACATTTTTTCAAACATTTAACGTGTTGTCATCGGGAACTAGTAACAGCCGTGATAAATTGTATAAACGTCTTCAGTTTTTTGTCGCGTTTCATAGTTCAGTCATTTCGAATTAAATAAGCATCCGAGATAAATGAACTGCCTATTTGCTCGTTTTAAAATACCCCGTAAGATACAATTGTGTTTTACAACCAACCTCCCTGTCGGTGTCGCATCAATCGGAATTGTGTGATGAGGTGGTTTATAGAGTATATTGGCCCTTTGCCCCTCTATGATGGCTGTTTATATATTATATATATTAGTAAGATGGGGAATGAAGTCGTTTTGGTTTTTATTTTATTTTTTGCCCTCTGTAACCGACAACGTTGTCGTCATACTTATGGGGTCTAATCCACCTTCACCGAGGAATCGAATTTTTTACTTCATGCTTATAGGGTCGTTTGTGTGTGCGTGTATGTGATTATACGTTTTTTTTTCACAAAAGACTCGCACAGACATTTTTCACGCGCATTAAATATTTTTTGGGACTGCATACAAAAGGCCTTTTGTGTATGAGTTTGTGTGTGCTGCCTACATCGTGCGTGTTAACGTGTATTGTTATGCCTATATGTATACCTATAATACGACGAAAACGTCTCGCGGAGGAGAGTTGACCGGAATAAACGAACAAAAAGAAATCGCAGTTTGTCGGTGCAAAGGAACCGTGTCTTCTGCGTGCGCATGTTTACCCCGCATACGGGGTTTTAAAATACGGCGGGACACCTTTCCAGATGTTTTGGCACAAGGATTTCGGTGAGCATTTACCAAAATTCTTTTGTGAACCAATGACACGGCGATAACTACTACCAAATAACACGTGATCGTCGAAGCCCGTGATTTTATTTCATATGCTGGGACTTGTGTACGTTTTATTCGTCATTTTATTATTCGTTTGTACGTGTTATTATTATTATTTTTACGATGGACGAATCGCCGCGTATACACATTATATTATTATGTACCTATTATACAATGTTTGAAACAATCATTAGCCATGTCGAATTTCGTATTATATTGACGAATATTATTGTGTATAGTCGTTATAGAAGTTGCTATTAGCTGCTGTTGCTGATGTTGTTGCGATCGAACCGAATCGCGTTAAAAAGGATTGACGCCAACACGACACGCAACCGTGTCGGCGGCGGCGGTTTCCCTTTGAAATCTATCGAATTGTCTAATGTGTGCCCCCCATACGCATATAAAGATATGTGTACATATATTTTATACGCGAGCATATTATAATATGTAAATGCGTAGTATATACGTTACATTCTCTATCAAACAAAACACCTCGTATATATATGACAAACATTATGATGTACTAAAATGTACATCCGATTAATAACATTATTTTAAGCGAATGATTGTCGGTTACAAAATTGTAATGGGAAAATAAACGTTGTGTTGTTTGAATTAAAAAAAAAAAAAATCATACATTTTTTTTGACGTTTTGTTTTAATGGCAGTGTTAATAGTTTTTCATCAAACCGTGTGAACAAATTATTGACTATAATTACTTCCATGCTCTTATTTCTTTTTAAAATAATAATTATTATACTTCATTTAATTAATGAGATACCCAAATACTACTATTTATAATGCTAAAGAATTTATACGTTTATTATATAGATAGCGACTGTTTAGTGTTAGCAAGTGAATCGATCGGTGTACAGATATATAATTAATATTAGTCATTGTTCATGCACAATACCTACGTATTACTTTACGTGTATGATTCGTTTGTTGTAGTTTGCTCGGAAGCGAAAATCGTGTCTAATCAGTGTTGAAGTCCGGCACTCATAACTCATCTTATATTAAATAATGACTTTGTAAAGAGAGAAAAGAAATTTTTGTTTAGATTCTTAATATTTCTGTGTTTATTTTAATAAGTGTAGCTAACGATATAGAATGCGTGTATAATATTGTGATAAAAAATGGCTACTAAGATTGGAATCATTGCACACAAAAATATGAAACTATATGTATAAAATAATCATTTAAAAATATTATTTCGAACCCTGGCATTGAAATAAATGTTATTATAAATTAATCATTATACAATCCATTGGCTACTATTTTATTTATTCTTCAAGAAAAACAAACTCAGCTGCACATTAAATGATTTTAATATTCTAATAAACCATGTGTAGGTAAAAGTTTTTAGTAGTAAAATTATTTATTTTTTAGCGTGAATACCACCGCTAAGATATTTAAATAAAATTTGTGTTTACGTTTTAAACATTAAATAGATTTAAAAGATTTGTTTTGTTTCAAAATAATGTCTTGTTTTCATTTAATTCATTGTAAACTTTGTTTGTACTGACCAATTGACGTTAGCAGCTAAAATATTGTGTAGGATTGGTTTGAGAAACGTCGGAACTACATAATTTTTTTAACGATCAATGATAACTAAAGGTACCTATATATTATATCATATGTGTTTATCTTTCAATGTCATAGGTTATCTGCAACTGGTGAACTCCTACACACAATCGCAGTGAACTCCTGAATAACCATTTTTCTTTATCTAAGAACCGTATATAGTATAGGTAGTAAAACGTTGAATAACTCGATACTCAGCAGTTTGTGTATTGTAAATAGTTTTTACGTTCGAACTTCAGACAGAGATGCAGCTGCGGTTCGTTTCGGAACCGTAGAGGTTCTAACAATATTAATAATGGATTTCGTGCGCTGCAATAATAATTATTATTGAGCCTATATAGACCGGCTGTGTAGGTCGTCGTTGTGCGTACCGAGCCGTACAACAGAAGAATCCCGTTTTACTCCGGGTTTGTTTTCGAAAATTCTTCTATCGATTTCACATTGTTTACTTTTCAAAACGGTCCAAATAATACAATTATCGCCGGGAGCACGATTTACAATACTTTCTTTCGTAAAGTGTGCGTATTATTTTACTATTGTAAATGTCTCGTCGTTGCACGTATTACACACACAATAATACAAAAACATCGCTCTTTCGCTAAACTCGATGTTGTCTTCGATGCTTACACATACTATGCGGTGCACCGTATAGGCAATAACATACAAGACGATTACCATATTATTATTATAATCCGCCCGCGGCGCTTTTTAACGGTCCGTGGCGGCATCGATAAAACGATCGTCGTTGTCGTCTTTAAATTTTTTTTTTACTTTTCATCACAATCGATTTGAATAATGTTCGTGTGTTGCTCTGCGGTAGATAAAATACACGAAAACAAGATCGACGGAGTCAACGTAGGTATATAATATAATCTACTTGCAAGTCGTAGTTATTATAATATATCGGTATAGTAGTTGTAATACTGGTCTCGCCGCGGAGTAAATCAGAGTATGATTTTTACGCCGCTCGAGTGCGTATATTGTGGAAGAAAAACCGAAACGAAAAAAAATCCATACGCATATTATTATTGCTGGTACACACACACACACATGGATTGTTTGCATTGGACGCTCGTTAGCCGGTCCTTGTTCTTCCCATAATATTACAACTGCCGCCGCCGTCCGTCGCCCACTCCTCATCTCCGGGTCCGACGGCTGTGGCTACGGCGGTCGTCTCTCATGTGCGCTCGTGTAGTCTAGTTAAGGGAACATGTGAGGATTGATAAATTATAGGTCTGCTCCTCGATCCGGACAACCGGTTTCTTTTTTTCGGCTCTCCGGGCACTTTCCGATGCGTACCTTATAATATTATAGGTATGTATAATATGGTGTTGGTGCGGTGGTAGTGGTACTATACAACAGTGTCAAGCAGTAGGCATCGGTTGCACAGGACTAGTTTCGGTTGTTGTTGTTATTATTGTTGTTGTGCTTGTGCATATGTGCATCATATGGCGATGTTGTCGTCGACCGTCGTCAAGGAATAGAAACGGAAAACGAATCCTTAACCGATCGGAAGTTAATTATCATCACGTTTCTCATTGCATATTTTGTACCTATTTACTGCAATTAATTTCTTTGTAAATAACAAGACTGCTGTAGTCTTTCGGATGTTAATATTTAATGTTTCATAGTTTTTCTCTCCTAATGAAACTAGAGAGTTCTTCGTCGTCTACCGCCTCCTGTATGTTGTTTATACGTTCGCTCTGTATAAATCATCTTGTACATTCGATATTTTAAATTATATGAACGTCTCGAGGTACTCATATAATATAATTTTATATTGTTCGATATTATGCTGTTTAGTATTATGGTAAGTGGTGCGCACATCGTATATTATGACGACGATCATTTGACGAGAATAACTAGAAGAAATTTTTCTCTACGCTGGCAGGCGGTTTTCGACGGCAATTAATAATAACGCGTTATTGTTGATAATCATCTTGTAGTGATCGCCGAAAAAATAAACTTACATCATAAAGTATAGGTACACCTACGTGTGCACAGACAAATCGGACGTGAGTAGTCGTTGTTAGACTATTGTTCTACACTGCGTTAAGTATACGCGGTATATTTATTTTAATATCCGTTTCTTCAGTACATTTTTATATTACCTATCTGTCCAAAGTGCAAATTTATAGATTTTAATATGTATTTATTTTGGTTTATGCAGCTCAGTGGAGGTAATGTAGACGATTTGTTGATTACAGAATATCCAGAAACATTTTATTTTGCATGTCTGAGAAAATGTTTGGTTTAGAGAACATTCAGTTTATTTTTCATATTTTAGAATTATTTTATTCGTCTGTAAAAAAAAAATCATAGTTGTTTATTTCTCGAGTGGGGATTTATTTACACTTAAAACTTGAATGAAATGGTTCAATAACTTGTTTAAAACATCGAGTATTAATACATTGTGTGTCTATCTTGATGGTTTATAATTAAATTGCTAATCTTGGTAACTTTGATTTTTTTGGATAATTAGGTTAAATTATATACACGATTCCATCAAATCGTTTTATAATATAGTACTTATATTATTTGCTTGAATATAATTAAATAATTGTAGTGACTCTTCAATAAAAAAAAAATAAAAAATATTTAAAATATTATAGCATTATGTTTTAAGCTTTTAAGTATATCTAACTACCACTTTACGACTATATCCTATTTATTTAATATTATTTTAATATGTTGTTTGTTCAGGAATTATTCCTATAAAAAACATATTATTAAAGTAAATATTATTCGTAAATTGCTGCTGTGCATATTGTGTTGTAACGTTTTATTATTTAGTTAAAAATTGTTTTAATAAATGTTTGGAATAACATTTAATATTTTTACGGCTTGAATACTGTTCTCTACATTTTATTCGTCTATTCATAGTTTATTTTGTCTATTTGGCAATCGCGGAACTGACCAAAATGTGTTATGGTATGGTCTGGACGTCTGGTGTTATTATACAACATTTAGAAAATTATATTTTTATAATATTTGCGTCATAAGAATGTTTATAAAATAATTTAAAAATATTTCCAAATGCTTTCTGGTTCTTGAGGGAGAAAAATATACTTTTCGGAAGCTGATTTATTTATTTTAAAGCGTTTTAGCATCTGTTACATCAATCAATGGCTCTTTTTTTATATTCAAAAGTGGAAATTATTAACAATATTTAAATCGCTACGGTAGTCATTTATGTTTCTTATATAGCTATCCGTGATAATATTAATTTTTTTTTTTATTTACGTGACGAAAGCATGTTTTTAATTTACTATTATTGTATACACTTTCGTCGAATGTGCGAATACAACTATTTTAATGAAAATAAATTTCTTTTTATAGGTACTTACGCGAGTGCCTAAAAGACCATAATATGACTTGGGTATATTATATAATATAATACACATTAAATTAACAATAATTTCACTATTATATTACTATTACAGACGTAATGTTTAATTAAAAACTGCAGATTTCGAGCAGTATTTATAGGCGTACGCGGTGTGTGCAACTGGGCGTGTGTCAAAAATTCTCATTGACACTCCCAAGTCCTTTTTTATACTGACAACTGACTAGTAATATATTTCTTAGTCTACTGCTATATTTCTGGAACACGAACACATGTTGCCGAGTACAAAATATGTTCAGCGACCGCACTTGCTGATCGCCTTAATGGTGATATTTAAAAATCAAAATCGATGTAAACCTAACTGAAACATTGCTATCGTGGATTTGAATAATAATTAATAAATTATTTTCTTAGTGATAGAGTTAGGTGAGAAAAGCAACAGTAAGTAGGCGGAGAACACGTTGCCCTTGTAATTCGTGGTCCTGGAAATTGATTTATTTGTTTTTGGATGGTCCACATCCGCCAATATGGGTTAGGTAGACGATAAACTCTGATCTAAATATTTCTGTACCCACTATATATAAGTTCTGTATAATATATGATTTCAGCTTCGGGTTTTTTGTCGCACGTACCTTCGTTATACTTATCGGATGTTTATTGTAGCTAGCTACATGTTTAGTGTTTATGAAATATCGTTATTAGTAATTTGTTAAAGATGGACAGGATGACTGTCTCTATAAATTACCAGTGTTAAGTACTATTTGGATTCTTTTTTTCTAGTAAGACAATTTACTCTGACATCGGTTGGACAATAAATGATAATTTTTAATGAATACTATCGAAGGATAGTATGCCAACAAGGTTACCAACATGATAGGTTATTACATAAGTCAGCTCAGTATATAGACTTGTTCCAGAATGAATGTGGTCTATGTGTGCTCCCGTATCATAATTCGATCAATTATTAAGGTATTATAAATAGATATAATGGTATACAAATAAGAATCCCACATTTAATAGAATACTTCGATCGACGCTATTCTGATGTACCTAATTTAAAATATTTATTATTATAACTCGATTCAGTCGATTTATATGTAGTAACTATAAACTGAATGTGCATTATGTGCAATAATAAATAGTGAATATAAAAATTTTATAGCTAGTCATCTGTTTGAATTTTATTGTGTTATAATTAATTATTCATTTATTATACTAACGAATAAAACATGTGCATCGTTGGTTTGATTTAACGAAGTTGTGCGTGTATGGTGTATTACTGGCACAAAAACATATATACAGTTTTAAATTAAATTTATGATAAAATATTCATTTATTATTGCTACCCCATTTTCGCAATCTTTTACTTACTATATGAACTCTGACTTGGTAATATCTCAAAACAAATAAATTGCCCATTAATCTACTTTATAACTTAAAAAAAAAACAATATTATAAAGTATAAAGATATAAGTAATTATTATATTCTTGGATAGTTTCAGGCGTACAGTCTTTGGAGATAAAAAAGTACAACGTTGCATCTGTGCTCGGTTAGGTTATTGAAATCTAGTAAATTCACTAATTAAACCAAATTATTAATTAATTCTATATAATTCTATTCTAATAATAGAATATAATACAATTCATAAATCCTATATCAATTTTTTTTCAGAAAAAAATTAGCGTATAGTTAAAAATGTATAGTACCTATATATAAAAATACTGTTTATTGCAAATCACTTAAAAAATATAGTATGGTGGAATTTAGGGACTCTGCAGTATATAAACTAAGACACACATTTCATCTATGCAAGACACAAAAATTTTAACTTTAAGTACCTATTTTACTTTATTATATTAAAAATGTATAAGTTGTTGAAATAAGGAGTGTGTATTTTTATTTTATATTTTTAAAAAGCATCCTGTTTATTATACATTATATAATAATCTAATTGTAAGATATAAATGTTATTGATTTCAAGATAATAATCGTTAATAATTGTGTTTATCTATAAAATGTAATACTATTTTTATTAAATGTATTATATATTTTTGGCATTTTTCGGAGGAAATTCCCTTGAACCATTCTTTCACATTATTGATTTTGATTCTTTTTATTTTTTTTCCAGTGGCCTTTTTTCCATCTACTGTTTACTGGAGAATATAAAAGAGAATGGGGAATTGGGGAACCCAAAATATTGTTCATAGAACATTTTTTTTTGTCATTTAGAAAATACACGCGTTTCAAGTAGCTGGTTTTCAAATGTTCATACAAGTCGATGATCAATATCAAATTAAAATAATTTAATGCTCGAAAATCCAATGTTAAAACTTAAAACATAGAATATTTCAAATATTTATACACTATAATATATTACATACAACTACCTAACCTAACCTACAGTCAAACTAGCCATTAGTAGTGAGTCTATATAATTTTCGCACTGTCATGTCACTGGAAAGCCAAAAAATAGAAAGTTGCGGATTTTGTGTTATAAATGTTAATGAGTTATAACTATGTATAAAGAATATAATAAAAACTGCACTAGATGAATGTATAGGTACTCAATCGTAATTTATATGGACATTATATTTTGTTTTATTAAAAAATATTTAATCTCTCGGTTGATGGTTTGTGTGTATAACGTTATGAAATCGCCACAATTTTAAGGTAACTGTAGGGTCTCTAGATATACTATACTCTACTGACAGCGCCATCTACGCATTACATTACCTCCTATTGAGTGGAATAGAATTTGTTCTACCAGAAAATGAACCGTCCGCGAAACGTATTTGATTATTAATCATAATAATTGCTTATGCGTTTTTCCACTATTAGAGGAGAGGAAGAGTACTATTTGTAAAAACGTAAAAAATATATACTTGAAAAATAATCATCGATAATAATTTTGCGCACAGTAATAATACGATGAAATGATAATGATGACAATTTGATTTTTCAGCAGACATGCGAATGACGACGTACGGCAACGGCGACGGTCGACCAGCGGCGACATGTTGATGCACCATGTCAAGGCATGGACGCTCTAAACAATACGGTCCGGAACCGCCGCCGGCGGCCGTCTACACCAAGCCGCCGCCGCCGGTGCACGGCAACAACACGTACAACGGCCGCGCGCATCACCATTACCAGCAGCAGTCACAACAGCACCAGCAACTGCTGTTGCAACAGCAATTTTACGGCACGCAGCAACAGCAGCAGCAGCAGCAGCAGTCAAACGCAGTGGTCGGATCTAGGCCCCCTTCGAGCAGTCATCACCATCACTCTTTGCCCAGGTAAAATTATCTTATATTGGTGATTTACTGCGAGTGTTATTGTATGATGCGGTGAGCTGCTGCAGGTTTTTTGGTTTCGCCTTTGCCGACGTTTTAAAATTAAAATATATTTTTTTATTATTTTTCGTTAGTGTATGCGATTTATGTTAAAATGTCAAATTAGTGACTGTCGCATGGACTTGCCCAATATAATATATGCCCATTGCGCAGATTGAACGGCAAGATGGTTAGTATTATAATATTCTTTACTAAACTAAATATTAAAAAAAAGTGACCATGTATAGCTAAACATACAAGCTGAATTTTAAAATGTATAGGTACAACAAATTTTCCTCGGTGAAATGAGGTAAAATTAAAAATAAAAGGAAATTACTAGCAACCGGTGTCAACTGTCTCTATGAATAGATAAAAATTAATTTTAAAAATGTTTTTTTTTCGTACGTTAAGAACAAAGTCCTCACGAAAATTTAAGCCTAAATTTGAAATTCGCAAGACACTGCTTTCTCTTTAAATTTAAAAATCATAATACCACGAAGCGGCTAGGTCTATATATTTTCAGTTCTATCACAGTGAAAATTATGATTTTCAAAATATTTTGATTACGAATGTAATGCACGCAATATTTATGAACATGCAATCTTCGACTTGAAATTCGCACTACAATTTTTCTCAGTAAAATTTACGCAAAATGATATATACAAGGAAACAACCAGCAACAGGTCTCTTTAACCCTCTCATCTTTATTTTGTGAATATAAATGTATGCCTTTTCCGTTAACATGCAAGCCTATTTTTAAATTCACAACACACGCCTTTCCCTTCAAAATTAATATTGCATGGCCAGCAATATGTATTCCCATGCCCTGTTTTAGAAATAATTAATTTTTTATGCATTTTTATTACGAATTTAGTGTACGCCATGCCTTACTAATTACTATATAATGTTATGTTCCGTGATATTATATTAATTTAGTATTAACTATACAGAGTGCGTACAAAAACCTTTTAAAATGTGATAGGTACTTTAATTACTTTGACACGGTGTCTAGTGTGTTATCGTCGCGGTCAGAAACTTTAAACATGGTATGCGTTTAGACTGTGGCTGTCTGACGCTGCATTGATAACATACTTTACGCTTATATTTAGTTATAGGTACAGCATAGACAGTCATTTAAAATTTACCCATCTACTTACAATTTATACAGTTTTAATGGTACTTATTTATTTTGTATGCGATTGGTAGTAAATTTACGCGATCAATATACTCGTGTTCGGAAGGTTATTTAGTTTTAGAATAAATTGCAGACGGGGTTATTGGTGGACTTCCGGGGACGAAGTAATTTGTGTGTCGACGACAAATCCATTTTTCATCTTAAACCCTAAGGAAATCTATGTAGTTGACGAATATACCGTGGTATTCGTTTGTATGAAAATATTCCGATTCCGCTGTGTCTTTAAATATTATTAATGTAGTGGTAATCTGCCAAAAACACTGGCTCTGCAAAAATTGTATAGTATTTATCGATTATCTTAGTAAATTTACTTTAGCAATATGGTCTATGTGAGCGAGTGGTACTTCTTATGATTGAGACGAGAAACGTCTGTGGCGTGTTTTTATACAATTTACTCTTTGCAGGAGATACAGGAGAGAGAGGAAGTGGTGTAGTATTATATACGTCCCCCCTTAAGCCATTTGGAGGTTTGTCCGGTGTATAATAGAACTGTACAATATTATTTTAACGATTTTCAAAGGTTTTTCTTTTCATACAAACATATACTATTTATGAATTACTTACCCTGTGGCCGTTCTCATCAAAACTGCGGCAAAAAATCATCACGTACTATAATATAATGATAATAATAGTAAAATCGATGGGAATAATGAACATAACTATATTATATATACTAGTCATGTTGGACTGACGGACTATCTTTGTATCAGCGAACAAAGGGAAGAATTTTTCATTGTTTTCGTCCATCCGTCTCACTGCAGCTAAAGTTTTTTAGTTTTTATTTATTATTATACATTCCAAAAATAATGTGCGATAATATTATTTTCTAATGCACAGTGCGGAATTTTTGAACTTATACTAGCCAGACGATCTAGAGGGTCGCACGGAATTCAACGAAACGATATGTATATTATATTATAAAACTACGCTGAGGAGGCAATACGGCTCCTCGCCAAATGCATTTTTTAAACGGAAATATTGCTCTACGACTAATGTAATACTGTATTACCAACAATTTTAATAACGATTAATCAGAGACGTATTTAGTGCTGGTTATGGAGGGTTTGCTTTTTTATGAACTTTTGGCCTTATAATTATTATAACTTGGTGCCAATACGAGAAAGAGGCTTATAGGGGGCTGTAGTTCTTTTTTATATTTTTGAAAAATGTATGACTGCTTTCAGTGTTCTGTGAACGTATAAGACATTATATAATGTGTTTATATTTTTATATATAAAACGATGTACCTATTCAAATTATTTCTAAATTATTATTTGTACGAAGTTAACTGTAAAATTTTAAAATGTTTTATATTCCAGCAATTTAGCATAACTATATTAAACTTATTAGAGATCTTAGTTTAATCTCGCTCATAAAACGAATAATTAGTTCCCTCTCCCCTAAAAAAAAAATAAAATTCTGGGCATTGTTACCATTTAAACTCTTAAGGCGCATTTACATTCGTATATTCGTTTCGTCCATAATTTTTATCACGCCGTGTTAAAATTCCAGTGCAGTTTTAATCAGTAGAACACTGCAAGCTGTCTTTTTGATATATGCATCAATTAAACTACTGATTATAAGTGTTTAAAATATGAAAGGTTATACACTGGAAAACCTTTATCCGGGTTTTAAATATGTCTACCAAGTCAATGTGATCGTATAAAACATCTAAAATAATTATTACTACAAATGTGAACTTATTACGATGCCTATATATAGTGTAAAAGCACTGTTATACAATAATAATTTTACTACGTTTTGAAAATCAGCGTTTGATTATGTTCTCCATAATTATAATATACTTTCTAAGTCATCTATCGATTTGCATTGTTTATTAATATTCAGAAAATAGTAGCTACTTGATTGTCTTGATTATAACGATGTATATAATATTCATTTGTTTGACAATACGAATTATAATGATTGAAATACGCGAATCGTAATTGGCGAAAACGTTATTGATTACGAACATTTTTAATTATACGTTTCTGCAAAGTGTAATGACAACGTCGTCGTCGACGACCGAATCATAACAATAATATATCAATCGTTATGAATAACCATTTATCATGTTCGGACAGAAATGCCTGGAGCGCGGACAGACACTCTCCGGCGGCCGGCGGATCCTCGTCGAACAGCTCGAACGACCGGGCGTACGCGGCCACCCGCCGGGCGAAGCACCACCGGGTGTACAACAGCCACCGGCAGACGTCTCGTGGCCACCACAAGAGCGGCGGCGGCGGCGGCGGCGGCGGTGGTGCCACCACGGACCCGGACGCCTTGTCGTCGGTGACCACGGCTGGCATCAAGTACAACCCGCTGCAGCAACCTCCGCCGCAACAGTTGAACCACCAATCGCTGCACCAGCTGCACCACCAGCAGCAAATGCACCACCACCACCGGCCGCAGATGGCACCTGCTTGGCCACCGACTGAACCGCCGCCGCCGCCGACGTCGGCCGTTCACCATCACCAGCAGCAGCAGCAGCCGGCCACCGCCGCACAATACTTGCCGCAGCCGCCGCCGCCACAGTTACCGCCACAGAACACCGCGGCCGCGGTTTTGAGGCACCACCACCAGCCACCGGCGGCGGTGCCACTGTTGCTGCCCTCGTGCGACGTGGCCGTCGACGCCTGCGGCGGCCACTGTCCGAGGTTCGAAAACTTTTGCCATTTCTGCTTGCTGGTGAGTCACCGCGATATCATATCCATCGCAACAGAATATTTTAATATTTTATAATTGTTTTGACACACTCTGTTATAATTTTATGTATATGAGATGCACCGCGGAGTCTAAGCCCGAGTCGTTCTCAAACCGTTTTGATTTGCACCCTAGGGGCTTAGCTCGGCTTCATCTGAACGATACCAAATTAATTAAAAAACATTTTTAGTCGCGTTGTAACATCGATTTTTTTTTTATCAACTCCCCTCAAACGGTGAACCCCATACTATGCGAACAATAAAAAATTGAATATTATAGTGCCAGACGAATATTTTTACACGATAATACATAATATCATGTAAATGTGTAGTGTCGTGTATTTCGGTAATCGTAATAGTTATAAAATATTTTATGGCTATTAAACAGTGTTTTATAATAGCGACAACAGTCTGTCCACACATAATACGAGTCCTATTCGAACGCGCCAAAGTTAATATTTTATACGGTTTTTATTAATTAAATGCTAATCGATTTTTATGAATCAACGTGGGACCGAAAAAGGTCGTTTTCGAGCGACGTCAAAAATTAAACTTTCGGCGCAGACACGACAAAATACATATTTTTTATGACGGTTATAACCGCGGGGTATAAACTCTGGGATTTTCACGAGATATAATATTCTGTCTTACGATTTAATATGACGTTCAAACACGCACGATGGCTCGATATTTTACTGTTAGTTATATTATTGTTATCATTACTATTCTCAGCTTTGAAAATTAATATTACTATGTTATCGTTTATGAATCGTCTGCGCTTCACAGGTGTTTTATTTCGCGGGCATCACGGTGGGCTTCCTGTTGATCATGGCGGCCGTCGTGTCCACCCGGGACCCGCGTTTCCTCTACATCGGCGGCCTGGTGCTGCCGGTCAGCGCGTTCCTGATGGCCGTCCAGTGCCGGGTGCGGCAGGACGCCGACCGCCGGAAGCGGCACAGGCAGCTGAACGGCCGGCACCACCACCGGTCGAACGCGGGCGCGCTGATGGTGATCAACAACAGCAGCGGCGGCGGCGGCGGCAACCAACACAACGGCGGCGGCGGCGGCGTCGTCGTCGGACAACCGTCGGCCGCCGGCGCCGAGACCATACCGCTGCAGAACATCGCGATGGCGCCGGCCGGCGGTGCCGACAACGGCGGCACGCTTCGCCGGCAGTTCCAGGGCAACGTCTACCAGTACGTCGGCCAGAGGGACGGCGGCAGCGAGGCCAACTACAACGCGGCCAACGGCCATCACTACGAGACGACGTCCGAAATACAGCAGTGAGTGTTGCGCGCGTTGACTGCATATCGCGGTGTCGCCTTGTATGTGCGTCGTGCGTCGTCTATCATAGATGAACAAATATATCAATACTCCTTTTGTCCTGGCTAGATAAGAATAGTTTAAAGGGCCGTTCTATATCCACCCGCTTGCAGGAAGCTGGGTCCATAGGATAGGCGAGGGGGGCCGGTGCGAAAATAATCGTAAAGTCCGACGTAAATCTCTGTTTACAAATGTCCACATATTTTTTCGCTTTGCTTTCCTTCGATGCCTTTAGAAGCAGACAAAAACGTAGACGTAGTCGTTGAATTGCCTATACATAAAAAAACACAGTCAACTAACCTGGTCACAGCTAGTGCGGACGATGATCTCCGTTATAGAAGTCACCTGCTATAATATGTGACCAGTGCTCGGGACAAACAAAAAGAGTTCTGGTTTTCTGAAATCATTACTACCTTACACTTTAGGTTTTGTTCTTCTATATATATATATATATATACATATTATGTTCCATATCGTCAAGCGTTTGACTTAAATAGTATACTATTTATATATTTACTTATCATCTATTATATATATATATTATATTTTTAATGACTTACATCGCTACGAGCGACGTTATTTTATTTCTAAGAACTTCCCCTGTACGAAACAACATTTTACGTAATACCTATAATAGTATATAATTTTGGAAACCGATTTCTCTTCTTTTTTTTTTTTATTTCGAACGCGTGACCCCAACTATTAGCAATAAGCGTTTACCGCCATCGTTCCCTATAAAGACGGCCTCGGGAAATTCGCATAATTTATGGGCACTCGCTCTGGCGCTGCACATCGATTGAAATAATATGTAATGTCAAAACTGCGTGTGCGAGACGAGTGTGCAAAAACTGTTTTTTTTTTGATTTTTTTAATTTGTTTTGTGTCCGTTTCAGAATCGAAGGAGTGCCGTGGTGGAGACGAGAAGACAACCGACCGTATCACAACCGCGCCCCTCATCCGTAACCAACCGACATTACACACACACGCACACACTGTTATCAGCTGGTCGTAATTATTATTATTTTGTTTTTCTATAGCTCCCCATTGAGTTTGTGTGTGTGTGCGTGTAGGTTAAATATTATTATATTATATACGATTTGTAACTACATTAATTATTATTATTATTATTATTATTTTTTGAAACTAAGTTTTTGTTCTCGCCCCGGTGCTTTGGCGCGACGTTTGTACACATTTACATATGCATACATTATATTATTAAACAATATTACGTGTTTCGTTTGAAATATGTCTCCGCTGTGCCAATAACTAAACCTCCGATAACGGCAGTTGTGGGTCACAACATTATACACTGGTGCGTTTTGGATAGGTTTCAGGCGTACACCCGATTATCTGAATATAATATCTTAGCGTATACTCTCTAAGTTCACAACGACACGTTAGTGTTATGCCTATTCGAAATTTCAACGACGCGAACAAAATTCTCTACAATTATTTGCAATTTTCAACTTTCAAATGGCAGTTATACGTATAGTAGGGTTAGGTCAAGCGATTATCAAAAAATATTTTAAAGTTTCATAACCTTGATAGATGGATACTAAATATTAATTTGTATCCTTCAAACAAATAAACGTAACACGACTAACAAGATTACCTACTTATATTATAATTTTGGGAACAGATGTGTGAAAATGTAAAATGTTCATGGTTTCTCGTTTTAGTAAGAATACTTCAATAATTATTCATCCAATACCTTCACGAGTATTCTGTACCTGCTTCTAATTTGCGCAATATAAGGGCTTTGAGACTTTATTATTTGATGAAGTTTTTGCCGTTGTTACGTACGGTTCTACATTCGCGATAAAGGGTGTGCACCCACGAATTTGCTTAGCAATGCGTCATCGCCGAGTACCTTACCTACCTATTCAACGACCTTCCGATCGGAAAAAAAAGGGAAGGTACCCACTGCCGGCCGCGCTCAATAACGATCTCTCGTGTACCTACGACCAAACGCTATAAATACAGTACCGTAGCGGATAATAATGCGTATAAAACTCGGATGTCATGATATGTTACAGTCGATTGACGGGTCATATGGGTACGTTATCCTATACACTCGATACGGCATTACATATTATTATTATTACCATGTACGACGGACGTTTATACATCGGAACGGTTTCACGGGAGAAAAGGACGCAGAGTCCTTGAAACCGAAAACCTTGTTATAACCACAAATACCATTAAAAAAAAATACATATTTTTTAATAATAATACCGAACAGATATCGTCTTTGGACTATTGAAAAAATAATGATAATAATGATGGTCATAAAATCGTAATCGACGACAACCTTGCGCTCGAGTTATTGTGGCGTGGCATAAAAATATCGGTGAAAATACAATAGGTGGTAGGCACTTCAGTACTTGTAGTGTTTGTCCTTTAAGTAAAAAATATAATACCCAACACTCGATAAAGGAGAACTGATCTTAAAATCAAAACGACGCAAAAGTACTCTCTTGTAGACAAATTCTACAAACATTATTGATGCGGGCAATAGTAAAATCGCGCACAGAAGAAAACTAAACAACGATTAAGATATTTAACCGTAGTGTGAACATTACTACAATACTATTATACTAACTATCGTCGTTTAATAGTTTGATAATTTGTTTGGTCTGTAGATAAAGTGGTAGTTGGTGTTACGGTATTTTGTTTGCGTGGTTTAGTACTGCAAATTTAACACATTTCAAAGTGTTGAGTATTAACACAAATTACTATCGGTAAACTAATGTCTATAGTATACAATTATATATGCTTAGTAATATTATGTTTTTATACATTTCTAGAAATTTTGTTTTCCAACAAGTTACGCAGAACTTAAAGTATTGTTTGACTTTATGACGTATGCTTGCTTGGATCACATCATAAAATAGTTTCTACCTACTGTTTAATAAATATAAAAAAAAAGAAACAAAATATTATCAGGTGTTAACACCTAAATCATATATTATATTAGAATTAATAAAGAATTCTTCGTTTTTAAACATAATAATAAAATGACTTAATGTCTAATCACAAAAATGGACTTTGTCAAATGCAATAATACAAAAAAATGGTAAGTATACAAAAGTACATATTAATAAGGTTAATCACATCTATTGTTGTTACAGCACATCTTATACAATATTTTATAATAATACATTATAATATAATGACAACAAAATAGTATTGTCTTAAAATAAATGCTGTTGTTGAACACTCGTATTATTAATACTATATTTAATATTATATTATAATAACTTCAAATTTGTTATAAACATTATTTTATTCGTTAATTATTATTAAATTTACATTTTGAAGTTGCAAAATATTAACAATAATAAAAGGTTTTACTTATAGGCATAATAGAAACTTTACAATTTACTCACGTATACATAATCAAATATTAAAAAAATAATAGAAAAAGGTAAGGTTACAAAAATTATATATATAAAAAAAATTTAGTACCAATGGTCACTGAAGAAAATAGTAAAAAAATGATAATTGTACAGAAAAGTTGTAAAAAAAAAATACATTTATTTTTAATTCATTGGACAATTTAAAATAATCAATGAAATAATAAACTGTTAAATTGTTGTTATTTTACCTGGTCCATACTATAAACTGATGAACTTATGGATGGTGTCAAGTCGTCGTGTAATGCAAGTGGTGCAGTCCAGTTGCCATGTAGTTGTGCTTTGTTGTGGACAGGTGTTTGTGGAGAATAGAAGTGATTGTGAGGTGTGGGATTGTCGTATCTACTGAGAACAATAACCAAGTATTTGTGTGTGTTAAACGAGTAGTTTTAGGTAAGAAATAAAATTATGTTATGATATGATGGCATCCTCACTTGTGATAATAGTCATTGATGCCCGATAAAGAATCAGTGAAATTCGCCTCAAGTCAAGCATCTTCACCGGAAAGCGGCGAGACTCCGCCTGGTACATGCGTACGAAGCGCCGCTACCGGCGGGTTGCTTGTTACTAACATGTGGTCCCTTTCATCATTGCTGCACACACAATACAGTAAAAAAGAATATATAAAAAAAATTGATAAGAAATAAAAGAAAACACCCTATTAATCATAACATTTTATATGTCATTTATTATAAATAAAAAAAAAAAACATTAATTCTTATTAACTATGGCACTAATTATCAATGGCATCGTCAATTAGGATTTAAAACAATAATAAACTAACATATACATAAAGCAACAAATTTTTAAACAACAAAAACAATTCAATTAATTTATGTCAATATATATATACATAAAGCAAAGCATATCATTGATTAATTTTTTTATATTTTTCACTTTCCTACAATGTGTTTACAAGAATAAAAAAATACAAGATGTCCTTCAAAGTGTATAAGAATGAGTCATATTCATTAATGACACAAAAGTATAAATAATTTATAATACTACTCTATGATTAATGATTAATAATTAAAGCTAATAATAAATATCATTATGTATTTTACATTTTTGACCGATTTTGGATTTAATGAACATTTAATCTTTGTTAATGAAGTAGTCACTGAATAACATTTAATTCATGAGGCACGCTGATGCTCAACACTTACCAATCTTTGTTATCGTTTCCCATTAATTTTCTAGTTTCATCCTCTTCGATAATTGTAGGAGGAGCTTCTGATACTGGTCCATACTGTGCAGATGCCATCAGGAGGTCTGTAGATGGATTCAATGTGAGTACCTGTAAGAATAAGTATAACGTTTATTATTTCATATGAAAAACCATATTTCTGTAGTTGATACATACTTGTCCATTTGAAGACTGAGATTCCATTTGTCGTGCTTTGCTGTTGAAACAAGGGCAACTCTCCTTGTCCTTGATGTATCGGAAATAACCTATTAATAGGACAACACCAAATACAAAACAAAAAGAACCAATAACCAAGAACGCTATGTCTTCCGTATAATTGTCCTTTATGTCATCTGAGTTCACAAAGTTTGTGGTAATAGACAGGAACAAGAATATACCAATGGCAATCAGTATCCAACTGATCAAAATAAATGACCAGTGGAACCACCTTGGGTTACGGATATGATTCAGGGTACGATTGATTAAGCCATTTGATGGCTGAGACCATTCACTTTGTTGTTCATAACTGACTGTGGTTGGCTGGTATACTGGACCGGATGTTGGCATTTTGATAATTTAATAACTAATTAACACCTGCAAAAATCAATATTATGTAGGTACATCAAAAGGATAAGCTGGCGTTTTAATTACTGATTTCTTACGAACAATGACAAGTATTTTGTGCGCGTGTCAAAGATGATACTTTGTGGCATATTTCATAATTGATTAGATTAATGATTGCTTTAACTAATTATAAATAATTATATTTTTTATCTTATTCTGGTCAGAAAACAATTATTGCTAATAAGGAACAGATTATACAGTCATTTAGAAGTGCATACCAATGTAGATAACATTTTTATTTTTTCTACTTAAAAAAACATTAAAGCTAGGTGGCAAATTTAGCAGAACAGATAATTTAATTATACAATAAAATGCATATTGAATGATGATAGTAATCAAACAATATTGGGTGAACATATTAATGGAAACCGTTTGAGGACGGGTAACCCATGTTATAGCAGAGCACTAGGACATAACATGTTCGACGTACCGGAAAGCTGTAAATCGAGCTTTACTACACGATATACCTGAGCTGTGCCTGTTCGCACGACAGATGTTGACAGTCGATAGTAATGAGCCGGCCAAAGGCGTTCGGGTATGGATTGACATCAAGACAGGGATTTATTTAGTTAGGTAATGTGTGCACTTACTACACTAGTCGAGAGCTGCAAACGGAGATTTCCCTGCGGATATACTGTTCTCTCCTTCCGTCGTCGTCGTTATGTGTTTATCATACTATCAATCGAAAACCAGTCATATAGAACACTTACTAACGAGCGGTTTTCAGTAACAAAAACACGAGTAGTAAGTACTATTTTATGTCAGCAGTAGTAGTAAGCAATATTAGAAAAAATTTAATAGTCGTAGCGCAATAGATAGTTAGTCTGCTATGAACTTCAGGGGGGGGTTGTGTAGCGTTTGAAAATTTCCTTTCACTCTATTTCCGTTTTTTTGTAATCGTTTGCGATAAAAAAAAAAAATGTAAAATATCAAAAATCAGACTGTGCGCGCGGCAATCGGCGGCGGCTAACTGGTGGCGGTCTAGCGACGGACGCAAAGCGAAAAACTGTCGTAAGGCAGCGGCGGCGGCAGCTAATGGAGATAGGCGATAATAGTGCGAGAATCCGTAAGTGGGTGTGCGAACGCTGAGTAATATTCTTTTTGTGTCTGTTACTCTGATAAAACTCGACGGACCACGACTCGGGTCGACACGACGTCCCCTCCACCGCCGGCCGACGGACGGCCAGTGTGGCCAACAGACAGCCACCACCCAGTTTCCCATTGTTTGCGACCGGTCGTAGTCGTCGCGCACGGCAGTCACGCTTGTCACGGCACGGTAGTACCGTGCGTTGCGAGGGAGCGTTCGCGCTCGAACGGCGACGGATCGCGCGAGATCGATACGCACGTGTCGGCGGTAAGCGCTCGTGCCGGGCGAACGCCACCTCGTCCGCGTCTTCCGTCTGTCGCGTCGTTCGAAATTCGGTGCGATCGGAATAACAATACGATATAATTATTATACACGTAGGAAACGTCTGGACGAACGCCTCGTCATCGTCGTCGTCAGCGGGCGGCAGATGATGACCTTGTACGGGCGAATAACAAAACCGAGATGGCCAGATAACATTATACCAAATCGCGATCCGACGGCTGCGACTGGTCCGCCGGTCGGTTACCGCGTTGTTTTGTTCATCCCGACTCGCCGCGGCCCGCGTCTTCTTCGATAACGTTTTTAAGTACACTTGTTGCGCTCGCTCTCGCGGGGGGTGGGCGCAGTGGCGGATCGGGTCTTCGAAACTCGAGTAGCGAATTTCAAAACAGCCCACCGACTAAATTTACTGGCACCGATGTAACGATCTTGGGTTCCCTTTTGGTTAAATTTTTCATTGGCTTTTACAATTTATGATACGGGTACACTTGTTTTTTACATGAACGATCAATCTTCTGTCGTATGAATTGTGATTGAACCTGTTGGATTTAGAACATTTTTTTTTCCCCATTTCCGGGACAGGAGCAGTCGCTCCTATAGTATTCTTACAATGAGCCGCCAGCTGTGTACCTCAGCATTTTGCGTAAAAGTCATCGAAAATTCGTCAGACGAATTCAAGAGGCTGCGTTAGTGCACTGAATATATATTATTTTCTCTCTCTCTCTCTCGTCCACGCGCAACGTGAACAAAGTGGGTAAAAACTCGCTCACGCAAAGTACGTTTTTTACGGGCCTTATTGTCGTATAACCTCAAATAGAGTACAAATTTAAAATCACTCATCACGTTGAGAACAATTTTCAGTTATAATAATACGAATTAATCAAATATCGTTTAATAAAATTTCATTAAAACGTACAGTGTTTACTTCTGGTCATTGACGAATGTAAAAAACTTTTATTAGATACATAGATAGCAATACTATTGGCATTCAGTGTATACCTATACGCCATGATGATCATAATCAATTATTAAAGAATTATCGGCATTCGGCGAATAAATTCCGTAAAATATATTCAATAATTGTTTGTTAAAGGTAGGTGGTGGTACGCAACTGACAATTTAAGAATAAAAGATCACTTTATTGACTCTAACTTATAACTACCACTAAAAAAAAACTATGTATAATAAGGCAACCTCTGCGAAATATTTATAAAATTTGATAGCTCTCCCCAACTGTGACTGACTGCTGTGCAATTAAAATTAAATGGTAGATCTCCTGTTCACCTGTCGGCTGCCACACTTATCAAAATATAGTTGTGAGGTAAATCGCTTGCTACACGAATCGCTTTTTATGTAACGTGTGATTTTATTTGAAAAAACCTACGAGAACATGGTTTTGAGTGAATTCGTTTCGTCTATACACGTTGCACGTGGGCCAGAGAGAGAAAGAAATCAGTGCACTGACATGCTCTTAATAGATTCCTCAGCTCGTCGATCATGAACAGAAAATATGAAAAATCACTTCTCTTGGCTCTCGACACGGAATTTCGCTCCGCTGCCGGCAAGCTCTCCACTGCCTGCCCACTTAGCCATCGACAGCACAGCCATCCCTTCTACCGCTCTCACGCCCGCGCGTATTTGTAATTATGATAATACGGTTTGGTGTGATTTATTATACTCAAATATTTATTATATTATATGAGTGCACAACGCAATACGATTTACAGCACCTAATACAGGATTCATTATTTACAACTCGCGGTGTGCATATGGCGCGCGCGAGATAGGTTCCTACGTGCGATGATAACATATACAGTGACCACTCGGTACTCCGTACACACACGTAGATACACACCTATAACGCGAGTGTAATATTCATTCCGGTTTTGTCATCCGAAAACGTGTGTGTGGTGTAAACGATTGAATTGCAGATTTATAATGATATTGTGATAGTGTTGACGCGTTTAATAATGATCACACATACACAGTATACGATTAATCACAACGGTGACGATCCGCAGTCTACCTATATAGATAGGTATCATAATGTGTAATATGAGATATATTATATTTGTGTATAGTACACTGCTTATACGTTTTGGCGTACGGCATACGCATAATCATATACACATATAAATGTATATATGGTAATCGCGGTCTATGACGATGATGATGGATTTCACCTCGGAGATCGGAGACCGCGCGGACTGTTATAGATAATATTTGTTTGTGTCGAAGTGTGCGTTATATATACTCGTAGGATGACTGTTAAATATAATATACTCACCTAGCTATTATATCGCTATTATTTAAACAACGACGTTTACGCGTGCAAGACCGCGTCACAAACTCGCACCGTGCGATTATGGTGTTGTTACTTTTGCGTTTCTTTTAAATCGGCTGTGTGTTAAATACGACCACTACGGCGGTGTGATTATGCGCATAAATATATAATATATATATATCATTATTACGATTACGCGTAATATTATATAAATGCGTTTGTTCGTCGTCGGCCGAACACGGTGATAATATAATATGTATATGAACACGTGGGTTTTAAAAAAGTAAATAAATACGCTCTGCGGGAACGCTATATAGTTTACTGAGCATAGCGAGATTACTAAATATATAGATGCGTATAATTGCCATTAACGTACACGAAAACGAAAAAATCAAAGTTGTTAGGTGTATAGCAGCGAGTGCAATAACAAAATACCACATTTCCGATTTACATAGGAAATCGACAAATAATATAGAGAAAGTTTGAAAATATTCACATATTTAAGAAGTGTTTATATTCTTTACTTTGTACCATGATAAGCGTGGACGAAAGGATTAAAAACTAATTAAAACCTTTTATCCAGATAAAATATAATTTATCAAAAAAGGGGCCTTTTCGCTTTAAAAAATATTAGTCCACACATATTATATCAGAATAGATCTTCTGAGATAAGTATATTAGATAAGGATTGTAGTTTTTGAGATTTAATGCAAGTACGTTGCAGGAGAATAAGTAGAAAAGCTATCAGAAATGTACCAGAGTGTAGATCTCTATATTTAGAAAAATATCAAAAAATTAAATTAATGGATGGGAATTTTACTGAGACATGATGGTTGCTACTTGCTTGGATTATCGTACGAAAAAAATAAAAGGGAGACGAGTGTCAGAGAAGGGTGGACAATAATTGCGCTGCAGTATAGACCGATCTTATAAGATTAAAAAATGAATAAAAATAATATCTAAAAATGCAATACTTTTCCGACTGTTGTTTAACAATAGGTTTATCTGTCCGTATTTCCTAACACCGTATTGGACTAATTAATAGCTTTCTCTCAATGCAGTGACATTTCGTCGGCTGACGAAAATATACAGTAAAATATGTTGTTTTTAATATCAACAACATATACGTATAATAATAGTGCAACGGTGCGTGTACTACCGCGTACGCGTATTATACTTAAATTATAATAAATCTGTCACGTCTTGGCCAGTGAATAGACACAAGTCTAAATAAGTCAATATAATATCATCCGTTCGAGAAAACCGATTACCATATTAGGTACTTGCGGTTCACTCGCGCGTCATGTCTCGTTTGAATATATATATGTTTTTCAAATATAAGTCGATTCGACGACTACCGGAAAAAAATGTACAAGCAGTAAAAATGTAAAACACAAATTACGCTAAAGAATAATTGTATGGTTTGTTCAAACGAATCTATTAAACATACAATACAATATTATAGTGTGTATTGTTGTGTATATATTATTTATATATTATTATGCTCCCCGCGAATACACGGTGTACCCGAGTGAAACATAAGTCTTCAAAAATTCATTATTCTTATACCTATTTAGCCTTTGGGCTACGAGCGAGTACGATTTGCAGTCTTTTCAATTTGAATTCATTTCTACTGCGCCGAGGAAAATAATAATAAATAGCTATTCAGTTTTCTCGTTTTCCGCACGTACAATAATATTATTGTCATGCAGTCTGCAGGGAAACTGAAAAATCGCGATAAAAACCTGTGATTGTTTTTCGCGAGCTGTTGTCGCGATATGTCTTAACCGGTGGCTTTTATTTTACGTAGTTTGTTCTTGGCCAGAGTATATTATAATATTTGTTTAACGCCTTTGGCGGCATAAAAACCACGCGATGTACGCAGTAACACACACACACACACACACATTGAGATTTTTAAAATATTGATTTTATACTTATTAAAGATTAAGTACTAGAAGAGTGTTTAAAGAGGGTTGGTTAAGGTTGACACAATGACACTAAATTTGAACTCACTCGACTATAATTTAATTTTCTGCGGGCGCGTCGTTTCGGGGGGACGTATTTAACACTTATAAATACATAACACATCGAATGAATGTAAACATAAAAAACATAGGATGCGTATAAAAGTATTTATAGCAATTAATTAACATTGAATATTGCGTATGGGAAGTCTGGTTCAAATTTAGAGGTTCATAATGTGCGTTATTGAAAACGATTGTTCATTAATATAATATTATATAATAATATAATGAGCATCGAACGAGAATTCGGTTACTATAACATATATTGTTTTATTTGTTACACAGGCGTCACACGTTGTTATTTCGTTTCAGTCAATTGATATTTTTTTAACGAGAACAAAATATTTCTTTGTCTCACGTTTATAAAAAATTATAAACCACACTGAACTGATGTAATAATATGTACAAAAAAAAAAAAAATAACCATACCATATCATTCAAAACTATAATTGTTTAATTCGTAGATAAAGCTATAATAATACATTTTTTGGTGAATATTATTTTCAATTTATTAAATACTAAATTCTGTTTAGTAAAACATATTTAATTTAATTTATACAGTATCTCCATAAATATTACATATTATTACATATTAACACATATTTTCGATTTCATAAATATAATTATCAATAAGGATATTATCTGAAAAGTTTGATGCACATATAATGTATAATTGTATAATCTGTATAATGATAATGTAATTGTAATATATGTGTTCCTAATAATTATTAAATATCGAATAATGAACCAACCATAATATGCCATTTATGATTTACAAGTATTTTGAGTTTTGTAGTAAATAAATTAATTGATTTTTAACCTCTTGCAATCATTGTCCCGAAAAAATGATTGCCATAAAAAGTTAATATAATAAAAATTTAAAAGGATTAATTTAAATGTACGGACAAAGAATATTTTAATGTATTTGCGGTAGTGTTGGTTTCTGGATAAAGGCAATTATGTGGTCAAAAAGTCAATCACGATATTGTTTTAAATTCGCGTTTGGGTTTTGTGACGCTTGGTTTATCCTTGACATTTATTATATGCCTTATGCAAAATAAATAATATTATTCTAATGGGTTCGCGATAATACAATAATAAAAAAAAATAATAATATTATTTATATTTTTATCAGCTTGCACGTGGTGCAACGCCAACGCATCACACGAACACTGTACGTCTATACGATATGATTTTTTCGAGCTAAAATTTACGGTCTGCGTATTACACCATATGTGTGTAACCATAATAATATTATGCATGTTATATAATAAATGTTTGTTTTCAGACTTTATTTCGAATAGTATGTATGTATATATTGTAATTTCGGTGCTCGTGCCATCGTCATCATAATTGTAAACGTGATACATAGACGCAGGCGTAGGTGTGGTAAGTGTATCACATACATCATATACATATTATAGTACATTTTTTTAAAGGTTTTGTTTGGTTTATAATTTATATGATAAATATTATGCATTTATATATACATACTCGCACATTTTTACAAGTCAAATATTGTACATACGCGCGACCTGTTGCAGTAGAGTAATATATTATAATATACAATGTTTACTCATACTGTTTTCTCGAACGAAACTGCCTGTCCTATACTACTCATCCGCGGTAGATAGTTTCACCGAGTTTTGAATTAGCTGCAGTGTATCAATTCGTGATCGATAAATGACGAAGGTGACCAGGTTATAAAGTATAGCCAGGTTAACATAATTTTCTTTGGTTAAACAGAGCGATTTGTCAAGTGAATTTCGACCATTTTGACATTTGCGAGCGACTCGTCTATAATGGAGTAATAATAGTATATAATAAACTTGTTAATGCCAAATCCATCACAATCCTACCAGCACTAGCTATATTGTTAATACACACCGGACGATTATTATATTATTCATATGCCAAAAGTGCAGCTCGTGGTTACATCAGATTCAAGCAAATGCTCGAAGAGACCCCCTCTGCAGTCACCTGCGGGGTCAATGACCGTCAACCGCGGTAACCTGCAGATATCGCAACGATTCGAGCACATATTTTTCTAAAAAAAAATGATGTGATGACTATACATACGGTTTTACGGGCTGAGCTTATATCTGTATAGCTGTGCGGTATATCTATGTATTTTGTATAGAGTTATAATATTATGCGGACTTTTAAAGTTTTTCCCGTTAAATTTGTTCAGCCCACACCCGCTCTGCATCACCGAATGGTTCAACTAAATTTTAGAAACGCCTTTACATAAATACATGTAATCATTATTAATTGCCGTATCTCCATATAGATTTCGTTGCATTTCGGAACGCCGCTTGAATTTAAATTGCGTTCAGACACATAGCCACATATATGTTGTACCTGCATGCGCGCGCGCGCGTGCTCATACACACACATACATAGACGAAATAAGTATGCGAGTACACGAACTTCCGGAAACTCATATGTAATTACACCGCGGTGTATAAGGATAATGGAGATATATGTATTATAGTACCCGCTGCAGTATAATAGACGACCCGAGTCCGAGGGTATACATATATATATTTATAGACATATCGTATAAAGTATAATATATTATGGTCACAAGTGTTAGACGATTATTCGGTGATAATTAATAATAATTATGAAAATACGCTCGCTCGTTTATATTCGCGCGGTACGATTAAATGAGCGCCCAGAGCTCCTCATACGCATAACACAATAATATATATAGATATGCACACGACGTAGGTATATCCATAAAATAATATACTATAAAATAGCGGCATACGCATACAGACACGACGTTTAATCGAAATCATGCAACCCTTCGATAATCACACGGCAATGAGTTTGCAGAGTCTTATACCGTACGTATATTGTATACAATAATAATATGTATGTGTCTATTATGTATACATGTCGTTTTATATCACGTTTTATCCCGAATAAAATAATATATTTAAAACATCTGTATTGATCAAAAGAGACGATTTAATATATATTATGTACACACGCATATACTGTGATCAATTCATATTTCATAACGAGCTGGGCATATTTATTCAGTCAATTTTTACGATTTAAAATAAAAAAAACTGTCCAATAAATTACAAGTTTAAATTATTTTTCCACGACAGCCAAGTGCTATTCTCTTCCCCCGCACCAACGGGAGCCCGTGTTAGTGTAGAACTTTCAGAGTTGAGGGATATTCAAGTATTATATTATTACGAGTCGTTCAGGCGTTGGCGGTAACCCGCGCTGTAGTGTGTAGAAGATGCGAATTTCGATGCTATATAATATGTCGATGTTTTATTGTATTTTATTACACTATTCGCGCTTTGCAATACATCACCTTCAGTGGCGGTTACATATTTGTCGTCACGATGAAATCGATCGTTTTCTCCCCGACGTACGCGCTAACGGCCATGAAATCACGAAAATCACACTTTACTGTGGTTTAATGTAAGCGTAAGTAAACAGTGTATATTAAACGCGCTCAGAACGTAAACCTGAAGTATATATATATAATAATAAATTATATACAATAATGGGCAGCCGGAAGAAAATAATTAACAGGAAGTCTAAAAGAAATGAAAAATATCTAGCAGCGATGGTATCTATTTATGTATACGTATATGTTATGTATTCAATTATACAGGGTGCGGGATACTCTGGATTTTCCGCTTTCCCGTGCACAAACAGTTGACGTAGCAAAACAGGAACGGACGACGGCTCGCGGCGTACCCTGTATACGTGTATATATAATAATATTATAATGACGTACACTGCACAGCAGTGTAATGATCATCAGACGTAACGATAATATATAGCACTATGTACAATAATAATAAACTGACAGTTTTTCCGAAGAAAGCGAGAAACTCCTTGATAACCGTTGATAATTTTCAATCGTGCGTACGAAATTGGTGCGCTGGCGATATAGTACGCACTAAACATAATTAAATTATTGCAGAAAATATTTTCATTGCTATAATAGTTATTACTGCGATGGTATGGATCAATGGTTCTGAAGCTACGTTATATACGCGTATAACTAAGTGGACTTAGAGGGACTAAGCCCCCCAAATTTGATTTTAGCCCCCTGTCATAATTCTTAGTCCTATCGACGATAGTTAATTTTTAAAGTTAAAATACTGTTTAATTTTTGTAAATTTCCAAATTTAAATAAAATGTACCTTTAGCACTTTCCATTCCAATAAGTTGGCGATAGAACATTTAATAAATACTTACATAAGGTTAACTGCTGTGATACTAAATTGTTTCTCCAAGTTGTCTATAATAACTATTGAAAGAGATTTATCAAAAATCAAATGTTATAAGTAAAGAAGACATTTTAAATAAATTCTCTAATACTGAGCGTAGGCTAGACTGAAACTATAATGACTGGTGTATTTATTATTATGTAACCTATAAAAATCCTTTAAATATTACGAATATAACTTATATTTTAAGAAAATTAACCCTGAATTTGTATCCAAAGTAACTCTTAATAATATTTTAATAATTTAATTAATTAACATACTACCACTTTTTTATTATTCGTTTTACATACAGAACAAAATAATATTATGTCACATTTACTATAATAATTGAATGGTATTATAATTTTAACGTCTTATTTAACATGAATTGCGACGATGGGGCCACATTTTTACTTTTTAAAAAAATGCTAAGGCTAAAGCCTCTTTAATGTTCTATTTTTAGTTATAAGTGGCATATTACTAATTCATAATACACATTATAGTGGACAGAAGTATACGAAAATAAAAGTTTGAGAACTTCTGTTATAGATTATATCTTAATGTTCACAAATACCTTTAATATTAAAAATAAAATAAAATATGAAAACATATTTCCAGAGATAAATAGAAAAACATATCGTACATTCTTACAGTTTATTTTCAATAATAATTGTTGTACTTATTTATATACTATATAAATATATGCCGTGTATATTATGTTATAGTATGTATATATGAGATGGACTTGCAGCGTGTGCAGATTTCAGTTCTTTAGATATATTGAATAATTGTATTCCCCATTAAACTTTGAAATGAAGTACTCTGTAAGTTTAGGAGAGGCGCAAGTGTAACAAAAAGGCTAAACACTGAGGACTTAATGTTAATATAAATCATATATTATAGTATTAATTATTTAATGTTACAGTTATAATTTAAATTAATTAAATTTGTTTATTGTTCTGTATTTTATTTTTAAAAATTCTAAAATTTACGTTTTTTATCAAATGTATCTACTATAGTACCTTTTTTTTCGTAAAAAATAAAACAAGGAACGGGTGGGAACTATTTACCACAATACTGCCACCCAGTCCTGTAACGTTTATTCACCAACAATTAAAAGGAAAAAAAAGAAATAGAAATACATACGTAGATGGGGGCCTCTAACCACCCTGAAAAGTTGGCCTTCGGCCCACAGAATAAACTATAATCAATATATCCGTCTTCCTTTTGTTTGCTTGACGCGCTCTGCAACCTTCTTCCGCCCGAGTATCGTCTCCACCATCCTGCCAAACATCAGCCTCAATCTTTCCGCCGACGCTTCGATCCGTCGTCTACTATGTACCTATTATGTATATGTAAATAATTTTTGTAATATTAAGATAATAACATGGTTAGGTGAGTCCCTCAAATGATTATGATCAGCGTGCTAAAAATCCTTTTGAAATAAATAAAAATATAAAATTAACATAAACCCAAGTATAGCCCTAGTTAGGCGTGTATTACGTATAATAATTGTAGTTTGTATACTCGACTTTGCTATGTAATCGCGTGTTCCAGGAACAATTAAATAAAAAACAAAACAATGATAGGCAATCAAAACGTGCAGTCTTAGCATGCTGTTTTTTTTTTGTAAAACGAATTTAATAATTATATTATTAACTTTGGGGAGGTATAACTGAATAAATGCATAAATTATTATATTATATTTATTTAATTTAATTTTTGTACGGTATACCGCTAAGTTATAATGTTTCTCGACTCTTGTATGTTATATTCGACGAAACTGCAACACCAACAATTTTGCGTTTATGTATATGATGCGACGTGATAGGTGTACAATGAGCCAATATTGGTCAGTGGTCTGCAGATACCATTTCTTCATAAGAATAACTTGTGGTAAGTATTATATGTTTTGTATTTTTAACCAAGTTATCGAGTTACAAGACATACCGTCTTTTTCTTGACCATAATATACTGGAATATGTGACTCGTCGTATATTAGTAATCTCAGATTTCTAAAAATAAAAATCCGTGTAAACAAACATTTTTTTATTTATAATTTTAGTTCAGAGAAATTGAATCATATACTATATTACCTATAATACAATCGTAGCTTTTCTGTAATAATTTATGCTTATTAAAGTCAAATACTGTCGCTAAACAAATTATAATATATGTCACGATAAGTCGGATTTAATTATTATAAGCTTATTCACTCTTGATTTTTTTTATAATGAAAACAAAAAATTTACATATTTTTAACGTTAAAACACACCTTTATATAAATTATACGAACGGCGTTGAGAAAAATGAGAAATACAATTTATCATTTTTATATTATTTTTGAATTAAATTTTGTGCTTGTACATTGTAGGTACAGTGTACTGTGTACGTGCATAACAAAGATTATTTTTCAGTTGCAGAGCCTTCCTCGGACATATCGTAAATGAAAATTAGATAGGTACGATAAGTAGAACAATAAATTACTCTGTAGTACAATACCAATTATTTTTTCGCTATAAATTATTATAGTAATGTATTTTGTACAACTCTATACTCTTTAGGTAATAGGTATATATTAGTTAATAATTTATGTTCAATAGGTATTGATGAGTTAAATTATATTATTAATATTAATATTTTATACAAATGCAATATAATTTTATTACTTGGTCCAATTGCTTAATTACATTTATTCTGTGCGCTTTTTTGAAAAATAAATTTGCTTTAGTAAATATATATACAGCATATATTTTTTTTTATGTAACTCATTATTTCAAAACATATTAAATGTTTTTTAAAATATAAAAACACAATTTTTATTATTATTCTTGAAGTTCTTGGATGACTATACTTGAAGTTGAATATTTTTCCGTGGTTGGATGTATAAAAATCAAATTTCAAACGTTAATTATTAGTTTCAAAAGTATATTTAAAATGTTGATTAGCGGAGTAGCGGACAAACGTTTCGCGGGGTCTTAAGTTAATAATAATTATTAAATTTCAATTAACGATAAATATTATCAAATATATTATATATAGTAATATGTTACAATAATAATATTTGATGTGTTTAATTAAATAAAAGCATCGGTGCTTAAAGTCCTCTTAGCCCATCACACACACACACACACACACACACACACACACACACACACACACACACACATATATATATATGCATTTATTTAATCGCACCTGGTCGGTAGTCGAACACTCATAAGAACGCAACTCCGTCATCGCAAAATGTCCGTCTCTCCGCTACAACTGTCGGCGTGTTTAATTTCTGCGGCGTTATTTTTTACGTGTAGTGTGTGCAAAACGAACGTAATATGTAGCCAATAAAGGTACGAAATGTACTATGTATATATATATATATATGTACTATTTGTACGTATATCGATAGTTCGCGTAATGCTGTAACCGCGGGCATTGCGCGGCCGTGGCGTAGTTCACCTAAATATTACACGTGTTAACCTCACGTCGACATGTCATGCTGTGTATAATAATATGTGTCGTCTACTCGTCTCGCGTGTGTACACTTCACACAAACACTGTTAGCACGCATACTTCGCGCGCGAATTGTATAATATATTTTCGCCCGGGCTGCCAAAATATGTTTTTTTTTTTTTTTTAACGCGCGACCTTGACTTACATACCTGTTATTATAATTTTTTACACGATTCGTTTTCAAATGTCACGCGTTACTTTTTTCGTCAATATGTAGGTAGGCATTATAAGTAAAAAGTATACGTACCATGTACGATGTACGTACTCTACGACATTATGCTTTCGTATAACACGGTCGACGGGACGACTGATTGCGATAAATTCAATAACGTTAACGCGGCGACTTCAGATAGGGAACCTATTTTACAGACTCTCAGATTCTCTAACGGCGACTATATAATAATATAAACGTATAGGTACGTCATATTATTATATTATGTACGATACTTACCGCCGTCAGTGACCGTATTTCGGTATTACCACTCTGTTGGCTTGCGAATTATCTTATTATGTAAGTAACTCACGCGTATCGACCTGTATATATAAATATACATATATATATATAATATAATATACTATAATATACTATATATATATAGTACAGTCTGGCGCAGATAAATTCAATATTCATATATTAGTATTATGTGCGAAAAGAGATATACCTGTGCATATCGTATATAATTTATATAACATACACCGTACACGGTTTGTCCAACAAGGATTTATGCGGTGGGAGTGATGTGAATGTATACACTCGTATATGTAGTCGAAAGATTTACTTAATGTTTAGACAGCATATAGAGTGATTTTTTAAAAGCGAACATCATTCATTAATCTTGAAAGTTTCTGCGTTTTTGCGGATATTTTTTATTTTTTTTTTTGAACGTAATATGAATTAAGATAAATTATAATGCAACAGTGCAGCTTCAGCCTCATTTTTGAGGATATTCATTTATTTACCGTAATAGACACAATTAAATATTAATTTTTTAATTAATTTTACCAGATAGTAATATAGTATGCTATATAAATTTTTTTTTATAAAAAAAAACGTGGTATATTTGTATGTGATCTTAGGCAATTTTTTTAAGAAAATACTTTAAAAAGCCGACGACACTAGAATTGAGGTATTTTTTATCGCCTCTTTAATAACAATATTTGTAGATAATATTAAATAGTTGTCAGAGTGTATTGCATATTTATTATATACGTCGAACACTATCTGACCACTAAAGAAATATTCAATTGTTATATTGGTTTTTATCACAAGAATAAATTTAATACAGCAATTTACATTTGCTAGAAAAAAAAATGCTTTAAAAACGTGGGAAAATGCCCTATAAAATAAAAAAAAAAAATGCTAATAAATGCGAGATAAAAATATTATTAATTTACTCATATAATCTGTAACACGTATATCTTTGGCTATAATGTATTTTTCACTTACACGTATTAGAAACACCATAAAAAAATGACATAACATTACTATTCTATAACTAATGATAATAAACACCAGAATAAATCACAGTCATCATTTTTAATCTAATGAATTCATCATTGCTCCACTTAAAAATTTAAAATCGTATTTTAAATGATTATAGTTGGTTAGTTATACAATATAAGTATTTGAAATTTAGATGAGGAAGCCAATATTTTTCAAGACGTTTTTGTGCTACCTGCGTATTTATGATTTAAAATGGTACTTCACCTAAGAATTATTATTCATTGAAACTCACAGAAAAATATTCTATTTCTGAATATAAACTAAAGAAATATTGTCTGTTATTTGCTATAAAAAAAATTAAAACGATACAAAATAATAAGAAAATCACTTTTTCGAAGACGCTGTTTACGTATTATTATTGTATATATTATATTTATACACTGTACTTTATAATGATTTTATTAGGTCTAATGCTCTATTGGATTATATCTTGTATAATATTATAATTTAATACAATTTTCTTAAATTTATAATCTACGATTTTTGAGTTATTATATTTAATCCGGACTTTCATTAATTCAGACAACATATAGTGTCTCAATTAGTCCGGATAACTGAGGTTCTACTGTATTATTAAATGGTTTAAATATTTATTAGATGATAAACATACGTTTGCTCGTAACGTTTTTATACGGGTTTTATACACCTAAAAGGTATTTATTAATAATAATTTGTCTATATTTTTTTATCTAGGGGATGTAAAATCACAACATTTGTACAGGCATAGAGATGATTATTTTTTTCAAAATCGCATACAGTGAAAAACGCATTTTTGAAAAATTGATGCACTCAAGCCTTTTGAACGAGCGCCCATCGTGTGATAAGACGTGCACTATGCAGTAAATGCGTTTGTAATACATTTAAATGTATATATATTTATATATATGTATACACGTATAAAATAAATAATTTATAAATTATAAGATGTTTACGACCACCCTACAGCAGCAGCTAGGAGGCGTTAAGCGTGTAAAACGCGTCCGGCGACTCTCTCCTCGAATATAAAATTCTAGCCATCACTGCACTGTATGTGTCGATTCACAAGTAACAGCCGTTTTGGGTTAGATTAGATTGATGTCCAGCAGTACGCCTAGTCTGTTGATGCGTTAACGGTATAAATGTGTATAATTATTATAAAACGCGAGCGAAAGTCTACTACGGCGTAATACAATATTATATGTTGCATTAAATACATCAGACCTACTCATATGTACAGCTTTGTAACTGTATACATGTTATACTGCGATTGCATGTTATATCTCATACTCGTTTTTGTCGATAATATTATTATTTGCAGCGCAATATACACTACACATACTGAATACATTAATTCTGTAGGTATACTATCGTATGATAATTATGACGTATGTAAGTGATTACCTACATTTTTTAATATAAGGAAATAATGTTTAATTTTATTATCGTCCGCAATAGTTTTAATTTTTAACATAATTTATGTATACAACGAACAAGCAATATTTTACGAATATACAATATATAATATCTATATATATATATATATATAATTTTTTTTAGCTTTTATGCATACTAATTATAATTATGTACATTTTTTTTTTTTGATCACAGATTACGTTGCTTGTACAATTACATTTTATACATAGAAATGGTCAAAGTTTAGCTGTTTAGCACAAGTATAGGGACGATTTAAAATATTTGTATATTTAGTGTATATATAATTATTATATAATGTAGTAGGGCATTAGGGTGGATTACTTTGGCAGGTAAGTTTGATTAGCGATAAAACCCAATGGAAACCAAATTGTAATGATTATTTGAATTGTATCATATCGATTTTCACTTAACTTAGATCAGTTAGATCGCTTTAATAGGATTTAATTTCACCAGAATGCTTAAAATTGACTTTCAGCTACTTCTGGCGTATAAATAGAAAACGATAACATAATATTTTAGTCTTTGGCTGGACACATCCATTGTCGAGTTGTTTTTGTTTCTTTTAAGCACGGTTTCTATACAGGCATAGCTTCTATAGGAACGTCAACCATGTGAACAATTAGGCGATTCGCATATAATAATAATCACCATTGAAATTGTTAAGGAGTAATTTTTATAGTTATCCGCATTGCACAGTCAGCCGTTCAATGCGGCTCTATCATCACAGTAACCTAAAAATGTGTTAAAAAAACAACGTTTATGGTTGGTTGACTGAATCAAATCTACTGTATACGTAACAATGTAGCGTATAATAATAATAATAATAATATATACTTAAGTAGTAAGTAAAATATACCAATATCGTTCATAGAGCACACTAGCTTTACAATAATATTATTACAAACTATGAAATGTACATTTGTTTTAATTGGTGTCGTCGTGTTTTTCAGGTTTTTGGCTGAAGTTGAATTAAGGCGTATGCGCCACGTAAGTCGTCTCCGTCGATTTCGATAAACCAAGCAAAAGCTACGGGCTTCTATTGCGTATCAACTCCGTTGTTTGCTCCATCATATCTGCTGTCGTAAAATCACGTTATGAATTTATTTCATAGATACCTTTACACAACACAATAGCCGCGAGAAATTAACGGTATTTTTCGCACTGGCGTCATAGCGTCCAACCATAGCACATGAGAGCTAAGTTACACAGGCTGCCGTTGTCGTGGTGAAGATTGTAGCGACATATCAGGTTTGTGGTTGTTTTTGTTGTTTTTGAACTATAGATGACTAAGGATGGTCTATAACGGTTCAAGGAAATTGCCACACAATTACACCACAAGGGGTTACAACTTTAGGAGGTCATAGAAATAAAATAATAAGCATACGAATGGCTTATATGATATATTATACATTTTACTAGTTAACAACCACGGATTTTTATAACTCGGTAAAAATTATAAAAATACCTGACTATATTTGATTTTTTATAATAATTAAATATTAAAACTGTCTTAATTAATAAATAACCATATGTTTAACCGGATGTGTAGTATTATGAATAACTGTAGTTTCTATTTTCGTTTTAAAACACGACAACTGGCGGACCGGTGGAGTATATACGTTTTTGGTTTTCATTGTTCGATTTAGATCTCTGACGTAATATTATAATGTATTAATGTCTCAAAAGTCAAAGGTAGGTATTATCATTCATATCATATTCACCATTAATCGTAGGTATATGTATACACAGATGTAATGCATTTATGTAATCCAGCTATATATACACACCGCCGCCGCCGCCGTCGGAATACTGGTTTCTCTTCGGGCATCATCGAAATAATATATCGTATCGCAGTCGTTTTTACAGTCCGTATTATATCGTTTTAGGTATGCCTCTAAAAAGTGCAAACATATTATACGTATGGTCGTATTATTTAGGTTACGGCGGACTACTGTTCAAAATGTGTTTTTCTGTTCGCGCTTTCAAACCGATTCCATTGTCATTATAATGATCAGTTCGAGCTATTGCCTTAACATACGATATTGTATCTGCAATTTTCTGGTCTCTCGCGCATTTGTAAATCGTCATTGTGTAATAACTAATGAGTGTACTCGCGGGAAAATAAAATTTCTTTATGATGTCGTATACGAAGCAGATAGGAGACCAGGAATATCGGGAAATTCGTACGAAATATAAAGTAGATTTACTCCCGCGACATTCCCATTGACGGAATAGTAATATTATATACATGACAATAATTTATCTGTAAGAATGTTCATTGTTCGTGTGTTTTCTTTTTATTGTTATTTTAACGACAATCGTTTCTTTGTTTCTACCGATGAGACTCGCACACGTACAATAGCAAACGAATTCAACAGCTTAAAATTTATTTTAAATTCTGAATGATCCAATATATTGGTTTTAAAATAATTTGTATATTTTTATGTATTTTGTTTGCATTTTTCATCATGTTTTGGTTAAAAATTTGATATAATCGTCGACTTAGAGGGTTTAGTTAATACAACATATATGAATTGTCGATAAAACGAATAATTAGTATTGGTGACGAGAAGTATTTTCACTATAATAATATTATTTTGTTATATTAATAAAATCCATTGTTGACTTTACATAACCTTGTTGTTAAAATGATAATACGTATAATCAAAATGATAGTTGATTTTGTACTATTGGTCACACTAATATAACTTTTTATTGTTTTATTAATCTAACAAGGTAATAACTTGTAGGCTTTATATCAACAAGAAATTTATCGACTTAAAATGGTACTTTATTTCTATGAATGTTATTTTTTTTTTATGCGTTTTCAATAACTCATCTGTGTATAGTTGGTGAATCTCAGATCTTAGTATTATTCTTAAGGAATTACTGCAGCGACTCAAAATTTTCCCCAAATCTTTCTATTGAGATTTTCTAGGCATCATAATATTTAAAAAATATTTTTATTAATCTTAAATTATTAATACCACAAATCGATTATACTATTCTCTATTTCGTCATTACTTACTTATAAAGTTACAATTTATAAGTTGTTTATAATATTTTCTGGTAAAAATTAATTATTAGCAAATTGCTATTCCAAAATTTTAAAAAAGAAGCTGTATAGAATTATACGTCCGTGTATTATTAATTGTATTAATAAATTTGGTAAATGGTCATTTGCATTTTATAAAATTGAGTATTTTATTAAAAATTTAATATTTTACGAGATATAATTGAAAAAAAAACAATATATTTTAGATATCAAGTACCAATTTAAAAAAATTATGAGTATATACAACACGAAATAATTTTTATTTTTTTTTAATTACAATTTAATGAACATAAAAATGTACAAATTCAAAATACTAAAAAGCATTTTTAAATGAAAAAACATAACAAAGCAGTTAGGCAGATATAAGTAGGTATATCGTGTGACCACACACAATTCAATTTTCATGTTTTATTTAAACTTAAGTAATAATAAAAATTGATTTATATGTCATATTAACTTTGAAAATATATTATATAATATTGTAACTAAAAATATAACTGTAATTTGTGTTTATTTTAATCATTTTAAGTTTTGATTGTTTTTAAATAAAACTTACACAGTAACATCACTAACATCAAACATTAGGTTCTATATTATTGTCTTATTTTATCCTTTATCAATTTTTCAGTGTTATTTCGTTTATATTCTACTAATAGAATAAATGATTAGAAAAATGTTACGTTGTATAATACTGTATTATATATATTACAATCTTTTGTCATTCAATTGGTTGAAGTTCATTGTCGTCAATTATAGTATTTTTTTTCATTGAAGTTTTTAATCAATACGAAAATCAGAGTAGGTATATCATTACAAGGTGATAATTTAAAATGTAAAATTATTTTTATCAGTTAATTAAAACATTTAGGCATAAATTGCACTATATTGTATTATTGTGAAGTTATGAATTATTTTTTTTTACTAACCAAATTAATTTCACCTTCCTTAGATTGTAAGGAGTAACGAGTATAGATTATACATTTATAATTATGATTATTAAACTTTGAAATTTAATTTTTAAATGTTAGTAATTGAATACTTGGATGAAATACTAAAATATTTTAATAAAGGTTACTTAAAAGTAGTGAAGTTACCTGGGGTCACAACAATAAACTCTATCCCACTAATAGAATCACCTAATTTTATGTCACAATTATTTACATTCTAAAGTACTTAATTTTTTTGTTTTATCTAGCAACAGGTTGAATATAGATTGCTGATTAAATTTGCATATTATTGGAATGAGTCATAATCAAGTACATAATGACGTGCTGTTTTATATACTTATATATTCTAAAGTGGTATAAAATGATGGAAAAAAATGTATGAATCATAATAATTTTTATCTGATATTTAAATATTTAAAACGAAAATTAATGTTGAAAATCTTTACTGTAATTTATTCTAAAAATATTCTAAGTATGGACCGTTATTGATAAGAAATTGAATTTATTTTTAAAATAAAAAAGATGTAACTAATTTATTTACAAAAATCAGAAAGTACATTTGTTGTACATTTGAAAATAAAGATTTTAAAATGTGGTTTACAGGTATAAAATGTTGAAAGCCTTTAAAATTTGAGTTTTAAGTAAAAAAAACAGTTAATAATAAAACAGTTATTGACATTAATGTTATAGGTACATATCTATTAAAAGGTTAAATCAATCGAAACTTTTTTAAATTTTGTTCATTAAAAAGGGTAAGATATTATACAAAATATATCTAATTACTTCAACAAATTGGTGCTTTGAACAAATACTATAATATATATTTATTATTATAATTCGTCCGTTAGTATTTGAAATTTTTAAAAGTTTTAAGAATTAATAGCTGTTGATTTTGAATTATAACAAAAAACAAAAATCTTTGAGATAAATAGTTTTATACTGAAAACATTCAATGTCGTAAATATTCGAAATCAAATAGCCAACAAAATTAATGTGATTTTCCAGTAAATATTATGTAAGGTATACAAGTACAAAAACTGAAAATGAATCTTACATTAAATTTTAACAAATCTAAGACATAAAAAGACAGTTTTTGTAGATTTCTAATTACAGAATAATTTGTAATTTGTATATTATTATGTTATTTATGTAACATGCTAGTACATTCGATTTATCTGTTACTGATTTAATTTTTATTAATTATAGGAATTCACCAATTTATTGCTTTATATACTACCAATTATTATAAGTTTTTCACTAATGTTTCAGGAAATGTGTAAAAACTATTAAAATAAAGAATAACTATTATTTATAAATTTGTGCACAAACGATTCGTAAAATTGTGTGCAAAACATATTGTTTTTTAGGTAAATGTGAGAAAAGTGGTTTTAATTGTGTGGTTTTAGAACATAAAGATTAAAGGATAATTTATGGCCTTAGAATATAAAGAATAAAGGATAATTTTTAAATTTACTGATATCACGTTAATTGATAGTTTACTAATATGATATCGCGGTATCTGTGGTTGATATAAAATTGTTTGTAAGATGTCAACTAAACATTGTTTTAAAGGAAATTATGTATAATTTTATTATTCTATAAGTACACAAAGATAAATTATTATTATTATAAATAGTATATACGTATATAAATCGAAAGTATAGAAATTCTATATAATATTTATCTCGTTTCGTAGCAGATTAAAGTAATAAACAAATGAAATGATTATCACGGTAACTATTGGATTTTTTTGAGTAAAACCTATTTATACAAACTTAAAATTGTAAAACTGAAATTATTACGTATATATCATATTATAGAGCCGTTGTTTTAGTACGCATAGTTAGGTACTATGTGTTTTGAGATTATCATAAACATTGTGGTTGAGCACAAAATATCTCGAGGTTAGGTTAGGTACTAAATAGTTTATCTATACCAACATTTCATAATCTGTTGTATGTAAAAGAAATCTCGGTTTAAAAAAAAAAAATTAGAGTTAAACATTGGCGTTATCCAAACCAAGTCTACAATAAATATTTATAATCTCTAGCTTGTGTGTTTTGATATATCTCTACAAAAAAATACATTTTCCTACTTTTATACACAAAAAATAAACATAGAAATAAATTGGAACGTAGAAAAAACGAATGAAGTCTTGAGTTACTGACGTGCGGAGATCGATATTTAAGTCTTCTTTATTCAAAACATCATCAATCGTCTAATTAAAAACTTTAAGCCATAATTATAATAGTTGATCGTACATATTTGAAATTTTTCTTTTGCGCATATTAAACGCTTACATTTTCTTAATTAGGTACGCAATTTTCTCACATTTTTACGAATGGCTCTGTATAAGTGTAAAATAACAAATACATTTTTTAACAAATAAAATGAAAAAAAGAAAATGTAATTAGACCGATTGATACAAGGACATTTTCAAAAATTGTGTTGGCGGTACTCGACTATAAAAACGTATATAATATATATCGCATGTTATCGCAGTCGCGATCAACAACCCCGTGTCCGGCCACACTGTATGTCGGTGTACTCAGCTGTCACGACCCCCTCGCTACGGGATTCCGCTCCCCTTACGGCGGGGTATATAATATATAAGCGTCGATATCGACGTGTTTCTCCGCGTATAAAGTATAGGAGTAGTCGGCGGCGTGGAGTCGTCAAGGCGCATGTTCGGGCGACAAAAAACACGAATTACACCATATGTACCCATCACGCTCTTTCTGTAATCAAATCTGGACGAGCAGTCGTATGGCGGGGTGGACTAATATGGATCGAAAATAAAAATAAAAAATAACTTCCAAATACGGTCGACGGAAAATAAAATTAAGATCTAATTGACTCACGCCGTCGTCATAGTCCGAGTGGATATAAGTACCGTGAACGTCGGGGGTGTCGCGTGCACACCATTTGCTCCGGTCGTGTTTGTACGTATAATGTCATACATCGTGTCTTGTACACACGAACACGCCTAAAAGCGGACACACGCACGCACGCTGGCGCTTTCTATGCGCGAGGGAGGCTCTCGCACGTGCGCGTTGACGAAAACCCCCTTAGGAGGTTTGGTCGGGCGATTGGTGGGGGCAAATCTCGGCTAGGGACATTGCGCAGGAATGCGTTGAATTATGAACCGCTACACGCAAAAAAAAAACACATCGAGACGACTCCGAAGAGAAGGAGTAAAAATCGTTTACGATTATCGTAGTAAAACGCGAGTAAAAGGATTAAGGATTTAATATGTTTTGATAAATTTTTTTCGTTAACGGATATTGTATACGTAATACATAGTATTATTCGTTTTATTTGTTATATTGATTTGTCGCCGTACGTTATTCTGTACGATAAATTTTCTGTTTTATATTAAATTGCGTGGTCCTTTGGAAATTCTAACGTTTCGTATTTACACCACTATTCATTGCTTACATTTACGTCTAAGAGCGTATTATTGTTTCACTTTTTTTTTTATCACTTTATTCACGTGACAATGAGCCGTTCGAGTAACGTAATCATTTTACGAACCTCGTGTCTATTAACATAATTTATTTTATTATATACACACACACATACACTCGTGAACTGAACTTTGTCAATGGAAGGTGAGTCGAATGACCTACTAACAAAAAGCTTAGAGTACCGTAGCTGTTGTTTTGGTAGATTTAGAATATGTTGAGGCATACGGAGTCTTAGACGACGATAAATTTGTGATTAAAAAATAACCTAACCATTTATCAGTAGTATTAGTAGTATTATAGTATTATAGTAGTAGGTCATTCGTTAATGTTGACCTTCGAATGGGTATTTTCATCTCGCCCTTCATACTGTGTGTATACGAAATCTGAAACTTCCGCGTACGCGGTCAACTATTTATATTATTATAACCCATACGTAAAATATATAATTTTCCTTGTATTTATCATATATATATCAAGTACCATATATGTTTACAAATTAGACTAAAACCACAATAAATTATTGGCTATTGTATTGCGATTGCATTAGAACTATCTCGGCTGTTATTTGGTCAACAGGGTTCAATCGGGTCATGTAATAAAAGTCACATAATTCAAAAATTCAAACAATATATATTATTCATATAATTTGTACTAATCCACTCTTATCGATGTCTACTGAAATAAATGCGTACATCTATTTCATGCGTCAGGGGTTGCAAATCTATGTAAATATTTATTTTATGTGCACACGTATTTGAATTAACTTTAAAGTTGATATCAATACATCTATTATATTTAAAAATTACAATAAAATTTACTAGTATACGTACTTGCATAAAAATGATAATTTTATATCATCGCTGATCGTCGATTTTCTTTATCTCTAAAATGGTAAGGGTGTTTATATGTTTTCAACCTTGGTTGTTCGGCGAGTTGTACAATTTTCCTCATGAATATATCACTAGAGTGCGTTGGTATTACGTAGTATTTCCTTCCGCTGGAAACTATATTGTATCAATGTAACACAAATACACAATAGTTTTAACGTTTTTCGTAAAACTAACAACCTTTAATTTAAACATAGTGGAAGAATATAGACATAGAAGACCTCGTGCTTGGCACTTGTATAGTTTTACTTGCTTTTAATCAGTAGTCAGTACCTGTAGCGTCGAGTTTTTATAAACCATGATATTAAATTAGAATACAATAATAAGATAACATTCAAAAGACGATGTTTCAACATTATTTGATTATACAATACATTTTATTAAATAAAATCAATAAATGTACTTATACAAAAACGATGCTTAAAAGTTTTAAATAACATTTTATTTGAAAGTACACAATTTATGATAAACATATAAACGCAATAGTGATGGCAATAGGTAAATAGATATACATTATGTATTCTTTAGCAATTGAATTGTATCTATGGATAGAATAAATATGTTATACTTATTGAATAAAGTAAACGTTCTAAACAAATATTAATATCGGATATTTATAAATTTATGATGTACCTTCATAGGTGCAAACATCTATGAACGGATTTGGATTATTGATTAGATACAACACACTACACACATAATTTACATCATGCAATATTTTTAATCATAATTAATAATAATATATTGTTTTATTTTTTGTGTCACAGGAAAATATTTATATTATCATGTATGATTGTAGTCTTAAAATAGTATATTTATAATTTAAAAATTAGTGCATAATAATTGAGGGCTTTACAACTGATTAGTATAATATAGCGCTTTTAAAATAATAAGATGATTTTTAGAACAATATGATATGCCTAAATTAATGTTTTAATTGTTCATAAGAAATTTCCTTGATAAAATTATTTTTTATTATAAAAATAAAAAAAATGAAATTGAATAAATTCTAAAAGGAGATAAAATGATGCGATCAAGTTTAATTTTAATTGAAGAAATGACATCTTATATTATAAATCATGTACTTCATTCAGTTTTTTTTTTTTTTATGAAAATTTAAGAAGACTAAAAATGAATGAAGAAAGTTAAATCATTTCATTTAATTAGATCAAGTTTATTAAATTAATGTATAGTTAAAAAATTCGATTTTATTTTTAGCATCTTATTCCTTAATTTTAATTTTAGTTAAAGTAATTACCTATGGGAAAACGTTTTTAAGCATCTGATTAAATTTGTGAGACTAATATTATAAAATCTTAGTCATTCAAGTTGAACTTATTTCTTTATAAGAGTGTTGTATAATACTAATAATACGAATTATTATAATTTAAATTCGAAACAATAAAAATTCTTAGGTGTCATGTCAAATGTTTAAATTATGATGTAGTATAATTTTGTTTTACAATAATATATCAATGTCCAATAACGTTAACACAATAATACGTAATTATATAATTATTTCTTAGTCAATGAATTATGTTTTGAAAAATTTAAGATAATATACCATATTAAGATTTTATTACATATAGATTAAAGTAAATAATATGATTCTATGGCATTTTAATTATAATAGGTTTATTTTTATTGTGTTATAAACTTATAAACATATTTATCTACAAGGTCTTCCAAATTGTGACTCTGTAACATTTTTTAGCATTATAATATTATGGTTCTTATTTATATCTATAAAAATGTGTAATTAAAAATAAAAAATGTTTTTCCATAGGGTCAAAGTACTCAGAAATGTCTATGTTACATTGTTACAGCATTACATTGAAAATTGTTAGCATTATTCATCGTACTAATAAATGTTTTATTTTTTTCATAAATATTAAGTTTATAATTTTTTAGTCATAATAAGTTTTACTCCGTAGTAATAAAGCTATGACTGCGGTATTTTTATATCTAATTCTATCTATTTAGAATTTTTTCTTAATATTATTTTTATAATTTATTTTTTATTTAAAAACAAATTATTTTTTTTTTGTAAAATAACTTTGAAATTCAAATAGCTAACTTTTTTTTAGAATGCAATAGTAATAATTTCAAGTTATATACTTAACTCAAGTTTTCGACTATTATGCAGCATATTTTAATGAACACTAATATAATAGCAGTTTTCCGACGTAATATGCAAAAGTTTAGCTTTTTATTAAAATTGTTATGAATATAACAAAAGTATTTTTTAAATGTACATCCACGATGTCATTTAGTAACTACTTGTTACTACTTAAATATAAGCATAAATATTAAACTTGTATAGTTATTTTCGTTTTCCATTGGCGATAGGTTTTCTACAAAATACTTAGTAGTACTTTAAAATGTATGTGATGATAAAATGCTTTTAAAATCGTTTGTAACTGTTTAAATATTGTATAAAATAAACTGCCAAAATCAACAATCTTTTGAAGAAATTCGGGGAATATAATATTTCATAATACTTGTTTTATGTAACTAACGTTAATTGGTATCTAATGCCAAGATTTACGGAAAAACAACATTGCTTTAACAACGCTATGAAATAAAATATCTATTTTTCGAAACGCTTTTATAATGCTCGTGCGAAGAAATGTTTTACAATTTATTTTTAAATGATTGATAATAAAATATGTTATGTATACCTTATTAAATAAATAATTTATACGTAATTTATTACGTATAATATTAAATAACAACAATACGCAAGAATTTTAAGTTCTTGGGCGTAAAGGATTTTATTGGTAAAATGAATAAGTTATGAGTAGCTAAATTTATATCGAATGAGGTAGATTTGAATGTTTTAGTTGATCATAATATAAATATATAATTCAATACTAAATCCGAACCGATAGATATATATTTTTTATCGTTATAGGAATTATATAATATATAATATATGCACATATATTTATATATTATGTGTATACTGAGTGTATAGTATACACATTATACACTGTATAACGACCAACTAAAAATTGAGTTTTACGAAAGAAAAATATAAAACGTTTTTATATAATTTATAAAAACCCCATAAATTGAAGAAATATTAACCTGATTGTTTGCAATTCAAATGTAATCTACTTAATAGGTTCGACACGGTACATTAATCTTTTTTTCTCAGATTCTTGAATAATATTAATTATATTTATTATATATAATGGTGTAGTAATTCTTTAATATATTTTTAAATTTTATTGAATAAGCTATTTAATTGATTAATTTTTACGCACTAAAGGAATTTTTAATTACAGACCCGGATTCCATGACGAATTCTTTTCAGTCTTATTATTTGTCTTTATTTTGTCTTGGCAAATAGATTATTTCTTATAAAAAATACAACGTCTAACCGTATAATTGGTTCATTGAGACGTTATTTTCGAATTATTATTGAACATTTTTTTAAGGTTATATTTTTATTTAATTGTTTATATATTTTATTAAGATACCATAACCACTGTATACTCTATATTTTATACACATAATTTAATACTTAAATAAAGTACAACGTTTTTTTTCTCATATTTTTTTCATTAATATTTTAAATAATTGAATAGGTTTTGGATTTTAAGTACCCATGCAGAGCGTTTTCATAGAACATTTGTTAATTTTGTAAATTATAAGACATTAAGAATTGACTCAATAAAATCGTTACATCGCAAATAAAGTGCTTACTCCTCTATTTACTATAGGACAGGTATACATTTGTTTGGTATATTGAATAAATATTTTATTATTATATAAATATGTATTTAACTGTATTGGTTCACACAATATTTTTCATATATAATTATAAAATTACAGTAAATAGGGTCTTTTAATTTACCTTTTGAATGTATTAAAAAAATGTGAATTGTTCTTAAGGAAATTTGTTAAAGTTTCTTTTTTGTAATCATATTTTGTAGTAGAAATATGACGCTCTCTGACGTATAAAAAAAGTAAACAATAAATGAAACCGGAGTTCCACTCAACATAATTTCTTTTAGTAACGATTTATCATTACTTTGACATTTATAATAATAATATGACATTGTCTCACACCAAGAAGAACGAAATAAAAAATTTAATTAGCAAATATTTAGTGTCGGAAACTTTAATATGTATAGCATCTTATAACTGGCCAAAAAAAAAGCTATGCTGTGAGATACAAAGTTGTGCCAACATGATAAGTGGATTTATTTAAATTTGTCAACACTGTAATCAATGCAGAAAAAATTTGTGACCAGAGTTCTTAATGTTTCTATTCCAAGCATTTAACTTATTTTATAGTCAATATTTTCTGTATATTATAATAGTATAATTTATATAAGTAATACTGTGTTTTAATATTTTAATTGTACATAATCGTCAAGTTATTCAAAACACCTCACTATACAATATTAAATAAGTAATATCTAAATTCTTATTGTTTAACCAATGCACTATATCTAGTTCAGAATCTAAAATGTAATTATAAAAATTGTATATTATTATAATGAATGTCTACAAATAATAATTTAAAGTTAAAAAAACATATATAATATTTACTGATTTTAAGTCTATTTTGAACATAATATATATGGGCGTGTGTGAATGAAATTCTTTATTCGTTCAGGAAAAATGATATTTATTTTTAACTTACTATACAGTATAACTTAGGGTATATTATTTTAACAGACGAGTAGACGACCTTAATAAACCGTTAGAGAAAAAAAAATGAAAAACCACTAATACTTGGCAATATTCGTTGCACACGTACCGGTACTTATGAAGACCATCATCGTTGTCCCAGTTTGCTTATATAAAAAGCGACGAGTTTATGGTATTATTTCGTATCGTCTCTTTCTTCACAGTACCCTATCTGTAAAAATATCCAACATTTTTACCATTTTATATTTTTGTTTTTGAAAACGTGTTGACATCGCACAGTACTAAAATGAACTATAGAATATCCATACGTGTTCATGTCCACATGTAGTGGTGTACTGGTGTATATGTGTATGTGTAAAATTTGACCTATATATAAATGAAAACAGTTTTTAGCGTTCCCAAGGGATCTACGCGATGTATCTCCGGAACACCCTTCCTCCTCGTTCTTCTATTCATCCCCGTCATCATCATCCTATCAAAATCGCTATTTTCAAATCAAGCGATTTGCTGATGCGTGTTCTATGTACAGAGTGATTTATAAAGTGTATTCACTCCATAATATGAATATGTAAAATATTACAATTAAAAAATGATCATATCTAACTTGAAAATTGAAATTTTATGAAAAAACAACACAAAACATGGATAATATTTCTAACTTAAGTTTGATAATAAGAGTTATTTCATTCTAATACTAAAAAATCGGTTGTGAGTTATTAATATTTATTAATTAAAGATTATAGTCCATGGTAAATAGTAATAAATTTAGATAGATGTTATACATTATGATAATATAATGATTAGTTAATTGTATTAATTTATTTATAAGTTAACATTAAATTTTATAATTTGTAAAGATTTTCCAAGTATAATAAGTTCTTAACTAAATATTATTACATCTATTTTATATTTGATATAAAATCATTATTAATGAATTTTATCTTTAGTAAGTAAATAAGAACTCAGAAACTTCAAATCACTTGTTCAAATGTTTTAAAAGGAAAAAGTATATACCACTATAGAATCCTCTTTTAACGTTAAAAAAAAATAAGTATTTGAAAATATGATCTTTCAGTATTTTTAAAAAATCTGGAAACAAGAATTAAAAACACTTCATTATAGTTGGATTATGAGTGTGCTCGAGGAATCACTCTGTATGCAGTATTGCTATATATATAAAAATAAATTATAAAAACCTAAGTCAACGAATATCGTGCAACACGCGAATTCGGAAGACTGTTGTCCACCGATATAGTAGTAGTAATAATAATGATAATAATAATAAAAAATGTCTCTTGGGGATAGTTGTCGCCAGTGGTCAATGTTGATTGTCCGATCTGATCCGTTCAATTTCGAGATATATTAATTATTTTCAATCGGCGGTTATCTCAATAACGAACAAATGCTGTTTGCAAAAAGTTTATTAATTCTGTTCCAGTCTTTTACGAATAAGAGAGGTAGATAGATATAGTATGAGTAAAGCAAAGTACAACGAAAGAATGAAACAGTCTTTCTGGTTAATGACTGACAAAACATTTTTATGCTCTTCGAAGTCACTTCAAATCTTTCTATCATTTTTATTACAGTTTCCTATGTAAGTTTTTCGGACTATTAATATTTTAGATTATTACTTAATCAATTTTATATTTTATTTTACGTTTATATTCATGGAATAAAACTAGGAGTATAGTGAATAATAATAATAATAAAAAAAAAATAGTAAATTATTGTTTATTTAGTTCTTAGACATTTTTTTATATTCCATATACTTTTTAAATTACAATATTTGACAATCATAATAATATTGCGCAATAATTTATTTTTATTGTTTTTAATGTGTGTTTTATAAAGCACACAAACAATAAATATTTATTTGTAATTTAAGACACGAGTGTTGTGTATGCTTATATTAAAGGTGTAGATATTATTATTAACGTTTATTTCAAGGTTTTTCCTCTAATATCACGTATAGTGTGTACGGTCTAATATCGTCCACTCAATACGTAAGAAAACACCATTTTTCTGTAAGTACTAAATTTCTATGTCCGTGAAAGTATATAGTGTGATATATAACGTCAATAATTGGTTTTTAGATTTTTTTTTTTTTATGGATTCAAAACAATTATTTTTATTTTGTCTAACACGTTTGTTATACAAGAATTTATATGTGTTGTATTTTTATTGTTAGATTGATCTAGTGAAGTAACAAGAATTTTAAAATCAAATTTGAATTTACTGTCATATTTACCTAAAATAAACTTTCTCACTTTTTCAATCCTAAATAAGTAAGAATTATAAATAATTTTTAAAATGTCAGCAGAAAAAAATTTAAAAAAATAGAAATTCGGTTTCAAGTATAGATCACGATAAATTTAAATCGTGTTTTCATAATTTTTACAGTTTTACTAGATCAATTAGTACGTTAAAGATATACCTCATCTAATCCTTTTGTTATATATATTTTAAAAATGCAGAAAATCACTGCTTGTATAAATCACTTAAATTTAAAATATCGTTTGACAATATAAATTTTTTTTGGATACTTCTTGAACTTTTTAATCTTACGTAAATATAATTTTTAGAAGTTTAAAAAGGTTGGTTCATACCCGGGAAATGTATCAATATCATCAAACTAAAATTAACGCAAATAACAGCCGTTTATTTGCAGTATATATCATATTAGTATAAATTTGCTTACGCCATTAATATATTAAACGTTATTTTATTATTAATACAATATTCCAATATAATATAAATTACACTAAGTTACTAACTGATGTTCTTTAATCAGGAGCTTGTATACAAATGTAATAAATAATACAAGTACACTGTACATTTATATGTATATATATAATGTAATAATTATTAACTAGCCCCTAGATGATATTGCCTATTACTATAATTCGTATTTGATTTTATAGTCATAATATACAATATGGATTGTAATTAATAGAATCATTCGATTGTATTCAAAATCTATTTGAGAGTGTTAAATATAGAAATAAATAATTAGTGATAGTTTAGAATCGCATACAATATGATTGTACTTGAAAACGTATTTAAACAAAAACTCTTCATAAAAATTTAATTCTTTCTGTTTTGTGTTTTAAAATAACCGCAGATAGCTTATATTCATACATACTATTTACTAAAATAGTTGGGTGGGTGATTAGTACTTCCTCTAATAATTGCGTTTTCTATACAACTATACAATGAGGCGTTTGTAATCTAAGCACGGGTACATACTTGAAGTTCTTTCTAGATTTTATTTAACATAGTATTTACATATTTATTTTATTTTAAACTAAATACTTATTTATCAGACTCTTTAAAAAGCTCTAAATTATTAAAAAAAAATAATAATAAATAAATAATAATGATAATAAATAATAAAATTAAAAATATTATAATTTATGTGAATTGTTTGATATTTAAAAATGATATCTAGTTTTGAATAGGCTAGGGATTTTAATTTTAAATTTTAGAATGATCAAATAACTTTCATGATTTACTAATATCAAAATGTATATACAAACTCAATACACAGAGTTTTGTAATAGAATTTTATTTATCCAAGAATAATCGTATCTACATATTTATGTATTTATGTATAGTTCTATAAAATATATTACATATATTGATTAGTAATATTTGTTTTTTAATGGATTTATCATTCAATAGCTCTCAATAAAAACTGATTATTTAAGCGTTTATTTAATTATTTCGATTTAAACATAATTTGTACTGTAGAATAAATGTATCTAAATGTCTAGTGTAGTTTCTACATCCTTCTAATATGTGTATTGAATATCACCATAAATACATCGACTGTGGACTAAATGGTATTTAAAATAATATAGATAATATTATATAAAAAAAAAAAAAAAAAAAATAAACAAACAAATAGATACACGTATAATAAGATACTTCAAAAGTATTCATGATAAAATATAAAAGCAAATACCATAATAATAATTCCTGTGCCTACAAAATAATAAAAAAAATAAATGGCAATGGAAATAACAATAAAAATAATAATAACTTATAATTTTAAAAGAATGAACAAAGGAAAAATCAAAAATTATGTTATAGTTATATACACAAGAGGCAAGAGCTAAGTGAAGTTCGCAATGGCCATTTATAACACAATTTTGTGATAATATTCAGTAAAAATGTAAAATAAATTGTTTCTTAAATAATTATAATTTAAATTACACTTTTTCTATTAAAAATAAAACTGTTGTAATTATATTTAATTCTCGAGAACCTAAAATTAGATTACGTTAGATTATATATTTATGATGAAAACTTATTTTGCCTAACGTATGTTTACTTATTTATATCATAATTTGATGAAATTTCACAAACCTATTACCAATACTGAGAAAACGTAATGACAGGAGACGGTAATGTACATAAAAAGCCTATCTATAACGCCGTATAACCGTTTTTTTATTTTACTGAAATACATTTATTTTATATTATTTTAAAAATACTTAAAAAGTTATAAATTATTATCAAATAATAATATAAGTGGTGTACTTAGATTACCTATAATTGCTATAATGTAATAAGATTTGTATAAAAATATTATGTCAACATAATAATCGTATAAATTATAATTAATAGTACTATATTACTATTAATTTTATAATTTTAAGTTTTATGTGTCCACAGAATAAATCAAAATGTTGTTGGTATATTAATACGGAAAATGGTAAAATAGAATATGATAAATTACTAAATAGCGATTGTTGGGCACTTGGACTTTACAATCCATTTAGTCATATATAAATAAAAGTCTGTTGTGGTGGTCATCTTGCTTGACCCTCCCTCCGCTTACGTCTTGTTTGCCACAAATTTGCATATAATCTTTCATCTGTGCCCATAAATAAGCTTTTTAAAGTCACTGTCATGCTTTATCGTCGTTATTATTATAGTCGATAGGGGAAGAAAATAATTTAACGTAATATAATATAAATAAAAAATAAAATTAAATACTAAACATTCTGAATATTATGTTTGCATAGCACACAGTACATAAAAAATATATTCTACGCTAACGAGGATATAACACGGTTGTCACTTTTCCGTCATATTTTATCATCAAGAAGTTTTATGAGAAGGTCATTTAAAATAAGAATTTGCGGTCAATAAACATTAAACTATAAAGGAATCAAAATAAAAAAAAATAAATTATTATTATTTCTGTTCGTGGAGCAAGAGTGAGTTGTTCAAATGTTATTTAAATGATCGACGATTCTCATCTTTATACTGTAACCAAAAGATACGAGGTATTTAATGATTGAACCATTATATTGATTTTTAAATATATATATATATATATATATATATAAGTGTGTGTATAAAATAATGTTTAAATGTTTAAATATTCTTCATAATTTATTTTTGAATATTCAAAGTTTTTAATTGGAGACTATTTCATTGTCTCTTTGTCTTTTTTTTTATTATTAAAACTTTATGTTCGACATGAATTATTGTTTTAGTTTCACAATGTCTTATCTGTGAGGGATTGGGGTAGGAATCGTGTGAAACAAACACCTGTTCACGAAACTCCGAATTGTATTTTTTGAACGTACCTAAATAAAGGTATACCGTTATTAAATATTACACTGAATAAAAATATAAATAGAGTGTAGTATGTATAGTTAGTAACTGCTATATTTTATATAGCCAGTAGGTTATATTTATTATTTATTAAGAATCCATAGTAACCGATGCTTAACCAAAGAAATTGTATTCATCAAAGGAATAATAAATATTACGGACACGTTGACTATAATTCAACTGTCGCAAGTTGTACAGGTGGAATTAATTCGTCCAAATAAAAATAAAACATTAACCGAAAACAGTGTAATAGAAATTTTGTGCGTAAATCACAATTAAAATCCTATGTATATTAGTTAATAGTCTCTATGTCTCCTTCACCATCCCAATTAAAAAATAACATACATTTATAGAACGCGAGTTGACCTATATAATATTTTTAATTCGTAATTATTTTTAATCAAATGCAAAAAAAGAAAAAAAAATCGCTTATTAATCCGATCTTTGATCTAGATTTTCAGTAAATAATATTTATATTTTTATTATACCATTTTATTAAAATAGAACGGTGTAGCTAGATGATAAAATTGACAATAGATAACTACTGCGATTGCAGCATTTTATTTTCCCGGTTGTAAACTGCAGTAAGCAATAGAAGCTAGGCAGAAAGTGTTTTTCCTTATTTATCGTCGTCTCCAATTAAATGAATTTGTATACTTCATTCAATATATTTCACACATGCATTTATGCATTTTGTACTTTTTTTATTGATTAATAAATAATTTGTATATCATTAACTACATAGGTGCATTTCAACATCGTTTAAGACAGTTTTACACTGAAATTTACGATAGAAATTAAGTAAAATTATTGAAGGTGTAGATAAAGAGAGGGTTAACATTTTAAAATACCTAAATATTCAAATTAAATCCAGTTCTCGATTTGTTCGAACAAACATTATTACAATTCCACGATAGAAAATATTACAAAATTCTTTATATTTTTTTATTTGGTGAATAGATATTCAACGTTTTGAAATTATTTTGTGCTTCAAAATTTGTAAAATATTTAAATTAAATACTTAAGAAATGTATGTTTTGGTATAATTAATGTCTACATTGAATAAACAAAAAGTTCAACCACTTCGATAGGTAGTCTGGTTGTAACAGCTACGGTGTTAAAAGGTCAAATATCTTACGTATTTCAATTTATTTTTAAAGTATGCTACGGCTGGTGGTTTTGTTATTGTTCACACAATATTCACACAAGCTGTTTGTGGAAATTAAGACATTTTTTTTTCGTCAAAATATTTACTTAAACATTAAAATATTCAGTAATATTATTTTTGTTATAAATTTATTTACCACTTTTTCTATGGATAAGATTCGTAAATAAAATCTAAATTATTTAAATTATTTTTTCAGTCATTCTTAAGAGCAATAAAAAAAACTTTTTTTTCGGGAGGAGGAGTCTAAACCTTCCTCCTATTTCGGCCAATGTGTTGTATACCTCTGCAAGCCGTAGTCACCTATTTTAATGTAGCTGTGTATAGTATATATTGTATTTAAGCTGCACATCTATATTTAGGAGTGAGGGGCTGGTATATTCGGTAATTAGTCTTTAAAGTCGTAAAAAATAAAAAATAAAATACTGAAATTAAATCCCCAATTTTATACACACGCGAATTCAGAGCAGTGGGATATAAAAGGTTGTATATTATAGTATTGTACGTGTACCTATCTACATAAATATCCATTCATATAGATAATTGTGGATTATAAATTATTTACGTGGGCGTAACACGAAACTAAATACCACCTAGAGTGGTAAAACAGGAATATAATAACACTGATGAATGCGATAGAAAATTAATTCAGAAAATGCGTATGGGTCAGAAACAACCGGTGAATCGACAAAGACAGCTTTAGTAAAGTTAGTGAAAGTTGGTAAAAATAATATTTGAATGCTTAATTTTGACATAAAACTATGTTGAATAAAAAATGTAAAAAAAGTTATTTATGATAATTATAATGTGGTATTATTATTATATTGAAAATGTGAAAATGTGATTTAGACGAAATTTTCCATCCAAGAGGTCACTAAACAAATGTTTATAAATCACTATTATATTATGGTTGTACTACAGTGGACGCATACGACATCCGTAAAATTTCCATACACGCGGTACTACCTAATCTAAATAAAACGAATACAAAATAATTAAAGATCACCGTTCAGTGTTCACCGGAATGTTTTGGGTTGGAAAAATATCCACGGATTCAAAAACTGTAAGCTATATTTGGTAAAATATCGAAATATCCAAGGTATACACATACTCGTTATATTATATTATGTAAATGTCCGTTTCAACTCGACAACCGAAAAAACAGTGAATCGATATTTATTCGACGACACAAGTTGCTTATCAAATGTGATATAGAAAAAAGTCTGTAAACGTATGATGATGATGTATAGTTATCAAACTGCAAGTACAATAGTATGTTGCACGATGTCAAAACTATAGGTATACATTGCTCGGTTATCCCGAGAATCTAGATAAAACGCGAAAGAAAGACGTCGGGACTTTGAGTATTCCGTATAACGTGATGTATACGCGAAAGCATGTACGTATTACATATACACGCGCAGAACCGACGACATCGTCGACACTCGTGTGGATTACCGTGACACAAGAAAAACCGATACGACACACGGCTCCCGGCGGCGGCAGGATCGTTCACCACTGTAATTTATGGAATCACTTAATCCGCGACGTTAATGGACTGGCGCGACGACGTGCGCGTTCGATACAGCGTCCATTAATTCGATTAGAACGCGTCGACATCGTATTAGCAATACACACACCCACTGCATATATATATATATATATATATATATATATTATACATTATACACTAAAGCGCGCGCCAAATAGTCGAATTCGATGTGTGTCCTTTTAAAACGTTTTCGTTTTCACGACAAGCTTAGCGTCGCGCGTATACATTATATTATATTATATTATATGGTTTGTAGCGTTCTGTGATCACGCGTTTTACTGTGGGACGCGTAACGTATGTCGAAAGAACGACGGTCTTTGCGATTTATATACATTACACACATATGTGTGTGTGTGTGTGTGCGCGCGTGGTTTACGTCGCGCAAATAGGCTTTTCTCGACGCCACCGTACGTGGATTAAACGGAAACGAGTTTTCCATCGCCGCGAAAAATACAATCGATTCGCTAACTGCTGCGGCTTTCTTTGAAATTATATGTATGAAAAAAAAGCAATCCAATATCGTTAATTCGTTTTTCGAGTACGAGAGTTAGTCTCGTCGTTTATGCGCTACACTAATATACATTATGTATTATGCACACGATTGCCCGCGATGTATATGGACCATTGGTTTTATAATATATTATAAAATCAGTTGGTACGGACGGACAGATGAAGACTGTGGTTCATCAATTTCCTCTCGCATTTTGAGTAAAAAAAAATGAATAGTACATGCTATTAGTATAAACGATGAGCGTGCGCATAGTTACGTGACGACGACGATGACGGGGTGGCATTTCCCGAAAGTAAAAAAAAAATTAAAAACGAAAAAAATAAAGTAGAACGACCGCTGTGGACTACGCCCCGAAACAGCACTCATATAATAATAATAATAATAATAATAATAGTATCCGTTGCCCGCTATGTTCGTAAATAAGTTTGGAGGTACCTGTGGTAACTACACGTGTTGCAGTGAATGTCTGAAATCGCCGTTTGGACTTTCGCACACGTGGTGTGAATTTTCCCTCGGGTTTTGACGGCGTCGGTTCGTATTGTTGTACGCCGGTTATGATATATTATTATTATTTTTTTTTTATAATTTCGCATTAATCTTTCGGAGGCGTTTATCGAGTATCGATCGATTTCCCGTCACGTACGAACGACAACGATTCCTGCATGGTATTCTATTAATATTATATGTTTATCGCAAATAGCCTATACACCGATACAATATATTTATTTATTATAACCTTATAATAATATATTATGAACGTACGTTTCTATGATGCTATGGTGAAAACAAATTTGTTGACCCTGCGCCGAGGCCAATTTAATGGGTAGAAAAAACTGCGTACGATTACGTATCTACGGCTGCGTACTGTGTTTAACGACGCTACCTTTTTCATAAAACTATTTGGTATCGTTATTTTCGTGTGACGTTGGCACGCCGGAAAATCAAGAATGAATATACTGTTTATATGTTGAATATAGATGAAAATGGAAACATTAGATAAATATAATTGTATAATAAAAGGTCTCACTGCTTATCACTAATATAGATTTTAATAGCTGATCGTTGTGTAAAATATAAAAAAATTTAATCGAAATAATTGTGGTGTCAGAGTGTGGTAAAGACTTGGAATTAGTTAAGTAAATATTGATTTATAATCTAGAGAAAAAACTGAAAAAATTAATAGATATAAGTTCACAAATTATACTTATATTATGCCATTTTATTCACTAACGGTGATTGTTTTAAATTAATTAAATTTTGGGTGATCATAATCATATATGATACATGCAAATTAACTTAAAGTATATGACTTAATTTTAATAACAAGCCATAAAATAAATTAGAACCGAGCATAATCAGTTACAATGATGGCAATTATTGCGAATGGATACGAAAATCCATTCCATAAAAATGAAAAATAATTATTTTAGTATTGTAATCCTTTCCCCCAAAATTGGCTTTCTTCTTTCCGCCCAATTATGAATGAATATTTTTCTCTTTTTGATTAATAATATTATTATTATCATTATTTTCACTTAAAGTTTTACGTTCAACATTTCGAGAGAAATATAAATCAAAATAATTAATTTTAGATATTTGCTTATTATTTATATTTTATTAATTTTTTTTTTTTCATGTTGATGCAAACTATTTTAAGAAATAAAAAAAAAAAACGATTAAGTTTTAACTAAAAAAATAATTATTACGAGTAACAGTGTTTTTAGATAGTGACAACATTATTTGTATATAAAATAGTAACAACTAATGAGCGTGAGTCATTTCACACGTACTTTAATTAAAGTTTTTATTGTAATTTTTTACCTTTATATGTACGTGGTTTGCTGTAATTGAAGAAGTCCAAATTGTTGTTTATATTAAATTAAATAAGATCTAATTATATCACTCGCCTTAAGATAGGAAAAGAGATAGGAAAATTTAAAATAGAAGAACGTTAATTAAATTCTGACGATATAATCGAATAATATAATAAAGGAGAGTTAACTCAATATAAGCTTATTAATTGTATGGCATTTAACTACACAAGTACCTATAATTAATTTTTTTTAACAGCCTCATGACAAATGAAAAATACTTATCTATACAATATTATAATAGCTATTTTAATGAACACAAACATCATAACTTTTTTGATAATAGCATAGAAGCCGCCTCTTTATGATACTCTAAGTTCTCCGAGTAATTAAATAAATAGTTATATTCAACTAATTTGCTGGATGGTAAAAAAATAAAATACCTAAATAGTGTGATAACTAATTAGAAAATTAAAAAAAAATGATTATTTTTATATATGTTTCCCAAAATATTGAACGTAAAACTATAGAAAAAAATAATATAATTATTATTATTGGATAAAAAAAGAAAAATATTTCATCACATTTAGGCAAAAAGAGGAAAGTCATATTTAGACGATAGAAATTATACCTATTACACAATATACGACGAATTGTATTTCCAAAAAGGAAAATTGTACTCGATCGTAAGTTTCACCTAATTTAATTGTTTTCTACTGCGTAGATAATATAGTACAGCATAATATAGTAATACATATATAGTATCAATCTACAGTATGGTATATCTATATGTGTATTATGTACTGTCTATATCGTACATTTTATACGATTATTATCGATCTCGTACATTACACAAATAGAAGTTGCACACACTGCACTGCTGCAGCGGTTCATATACATATTGTACGTCGACTAATAATATAATATATATATATATATACATATTATATTTCAATTACCATCTACATAATTTTCATACGCACGTGTATTGGTAATAATAGTATTACTGAGCGTTGTTTGCGCGGTGTCTGTGTATGATGAAATCAACCGAATGCGTCGACGGAAATGTATACCAGAAGAGGGGGAGAAGAGTAACGAACAAATTACACGTGCTTTACACAAAAGCTGTCACCTCCATTGTACGGTGGTTCATAGTATAAGTGTCATATACACATAGAAAACGTACATACGACTATACGCAAGCATATACAAAACCTTTGGTCTCAATGAGACACCGTGTTGATCAGTCGTCACATAAATGAGTCGAAGGGCGTGATTGGACGACTGGGACTTGTATATTACAAAGACGACACGAAATATCCGTAGTGTTCCAGACGATTTACAATAAGAATAGTGTGTTGATTTCATATCGAGTTTGGCGTGCATCAGCATCGCACGATAACATATAACCACGCGGTATCGGGTACAGCAGTGCTTCAAATAAAAACCCACTTCTTTCGGTTAATATTTCCATATTATTATTATTCACTCTTATGCTTTCGAAATCTCGTCACAAAACGTCTAGACTTATCGCTACCGTCTCTCCTCTGCGGCCGCCTTACGACGACGACGACGACGACGTATAGACAGTAGTAGATTTGCGTCGGGAGGAGGTGTGCGTGTGCGTGTGTGTGTGTGGGGGGGGGAGTGGGTTTTTCTTAATAATTCTAGGTCGGGATACGACCGGTGAACAACAACGTGGCGAGGCTTATAACAAAATACGTCGTCATCGGTCGAAAAAAGAAAACTAAAAACTCATCGAATCCGCGGGACAGGGCAGCGACACGAACGAACGAAAACACATATACCTTGTGTATACAACCGAAGTACCGAACGCAAGGCGCGTGCTCGGATCACCACACCTCGGCGGCGGCAGCGGCGGCGACAGCGATACGCCGACGTATCCACCACACGCGCAGTCGGTGCGCATCGCCAGCGGTAGAAACCCTCGGGCCGCACTCGTCTTCGAGTACCGCGGCGCGCAACACGCGTTCACAGGTGTATAGCTTCTGCTCGGCGCGCGTACGTCCGCGATTACCGCCGCCACGGTCAGTCCACCCACTCGCGCGACATAATAACAATAACATAAACACGCGCGATACTCGACGATCGGCGAAAAATATCGTTACAAATCGGACAATAATTGTCGTGTCCATCGCGGGCGATACGCGTATAAATCGTTTTCGCCGACGTTATTATAACTGTTGCTCGCCGGTGCTCGAAACTACCTGTTGGACATACGCCGCCGTCGTCGCCGCAGTCTTCCACCGGTTTTCCGCGCGATTCGTATAATTTTCGTATTATCATGATTATGCGTATTATGTAAATCGGCGATCCCGCGATGACGCGAACTCCGATTTCCGGTCATTCACGTCGCCGTCGGCCGTACGTATTGCCGTACAGCATAATAATAATATGATATTATTATTATTATTATTTTTGTACTAAATAATAATAATAATAATATTATTATAATGTCGTCGTACGTCACGTCGTTGATCGTAACGAGTCATAACACAATTGAGTTACGACGCCGTTTTTTTATTTTTCTACCTCCCCAGAGAAATTGTCGAGTTTCGGGGGTTTTTTTTTTTTTTTGTTATGTTTTTGGTCCGACAAAAAGCTCCGTAGTCTGACGTTTTGCCGCAGCCCGCGCGTGTATATTAGCAGGTCATATACTATATATGTACGTACGTGTTCGGTGTAAACATATTATATTAATATTATATATATATACATACATGACGGTGGGGTTCGGGCAAAAACACACAAAGCGCAGTGCGAGCCCCACCAAACAAAATACAAAAAAACACGCAATGTTGTTATAGTATTACGATCGTCTCGCTCTCTGCCGCCGCCGCAAATGCCGCCAGAAACGTTTCCCTTACTAAACACACGTCTTATATCTATATACATGTATGATTTATCTGCGCCTGACATACCACGTATAGAGAGGTACATATATATTTATATAAATATATACTTAGTTGTTATGTCCGGTCGTGTTTTTGACGGGAAAACGTTTAGACTGTGTATATGTATATATGTATGCACTGTGCGTGTGTCCGCGACAACATACGTATTAATGTATTATATTATTGTTGTCGGCTTTGTCGCGCGTCCGAAGAAGGGAGTGCGAACGACGTCTGCCACCGATATATTTGACGGACCAGCTCCCTGATGTACGTCGAAAGCCAAGTGAGTAATATTCTATACGTACTTATGGAAAATAAATATTAATAAAACACTCTACGGAACAATACTCTCGAATACAATACGTATCGATAGGTCGTCTTTATAAATATATTATGTACGCCATAATTTAGTCGTTCGATCGTATCGTAAACAGTAGTTTATAATATATGGTCCGCACTATTATATTACATACAAAGGACCATAGTAATAATATTATTGGGGAACCTCAAATCGGGGAATCAGAAATCGAAAAGCTGTTTGGGTTCATCAAAATTTAATTTAAACGTTTATCCAAAAAAAGTAAAGTCAATATGAAAAAATAAAAATAAGATTAGGAACCAGATGAGATTCGTCCGCAGCCCACCATTTGGTAACCCTTACATAGGGTTCGTTCCAGGCATATAAAAAATTGAACCGTACACTACACTATTCACACGCATCCGACACGTACATGTGTACACACGGCAGCCGGTGTAATATAATATTATTGTTTCAACACTGCGCCGCCACCACACGTATATATAATAATATTACGTGCATCTATTATACTTACATAAATTTCTATTTTTTATCCGTGACAATTTTATGCTGTTGAATTAAATATGGAATTTTTTAGTGCGAAACGCACAGAAACATATATTAAAGGCGCCGACGATTTTATTACTGCATATATACGCGGCGCCGGTAATACAGTCATATGTATATGTGAGGATATAAAACATACACTGAAGATAATCAATGTATGCAAATTATTATTGCGAATCGAGATGATTTTTTCGAACAGTAATACATACCCGACAACCGAAATTGATTACTTTAATGTACCTATATCGCGACATTTGAATATATATAAATAATAGTAACGAGTCATCGCAGCTTAGAATGTTTCTGATAAGTCATGAGTTATAACAAACGTTTCACGTATCCAGGTGTATGGATAATTAATTTATATGAAAATGAAAATCAATTTTTTATGTAAAACTGACATTTTTTTTCAATATAATTTCATATAGTGCTTAAGGTAAAAATATTATAGATATATTTTTATCTAGGAGAAATTTCTTTTTGATAATACCCAATTATTATTAAAATATAATTTGTAAGAATGTGCAAATGTATTCGAATATTTTTATTGATAATTTAAACAACTGTTCATTAAACCGAAAAATTAAGTTTCACATTAGTGTCAAATATAATAGATTATTGATTTGATGTTAATTTAATTTATTATGTTGTATACAACTATAATTTTATTTCATTATATTTTTTAACGAATTATGTCGATTTAGAATTCTTCAGTACGCCAAAGTGTTTTTGTCGAATGTGACAGTTCAATTTCATTTTTACAGATCTATAGTGTAAATGTATTATTTTTTTTTTATTTGCGAAAAATAATATATAGTATATAAATACTCATTATATGGCTCAATAGCCAAATAGTTTGTACACTTTGTAGAAAATGGATACGAAATAATGAATTTACTAATTGATAACATGATGCACTTAAAAATGCTTTTTATTATTATTGTGAAAGTACACACAATTTATTTTATTTACTGTATAAACCAATTAAATATTTGAAATCATTAATATTTTTTTCAGAAATGTTATTTTAAATAACAAAAAAAAATCCATTATTGTAAGTCTGATTGATTATATAGAATGTTTTTGACATAGATAATAGCATGTTTTATTCATAATAAAACCAAATTAATTATATATTTTGTACAATTATTATTATTATTATCATAGGGTACTTTTCCAAACTTTGAGTAATTAAAAAGGTGACAGGTAAAAAATAATATGTCAATGTTTAATGAACATCGTGTGTGTGAAATAATTGAATAAAGTGATTTTATTGTATCAAATAGGTCGGGAAAATTGAAATAATTTATTATTGGGTTGTAGACTCTTGCCGGTAAAACAGTTTAGGAAATCGAAACATTGAAAAGTATGTTATGGAATCGTCCGACGTTTTTATTAATCCCAATTAAACTTGTACTCGTTTTTATCATAACCAATAATCAAGCGTACATATAACGGATATACGGTACAATATCATAATTGATTATTTAGTCAGTTAATTAAGACAGATCTATTAGAATATCTTTTAATCACCATCTGATATGCAATAAAATAAAATTATTACCACGACATATTATAGATTATTTGTTCGATAAATGAAACAAAATAGAGTTAAACCACAACGGAATACAATGTTGTAATATTGTTTCATTTATTTAGAATACCAAGGAAGACTTATCGGTGACACATGACAGCCCCATTCAATGTATAATAAAATACGAGTATATGAATAAGTATTATTACAAACGTATACATTATAATTACCCATTACTTTTATCAATACATTGTGCTTATACTTTTTTGACATACATTTATTTGCTATATATTATATTATGGACGATTGAAAAATTCCATCGATAGTTTTTTGACCAATCTAATTTTTGATTTTTTGACACAACTAAATTTTATTATTAACAATGAAACATTTTATTTCCGAATTTCATGCTAAAATCAATTATACAACGAGTTGAGTGTCATAAGCTATTATTTTTATTTGTTAGAAATATGGTTTTTTTATTATTATTATCATGTAAATGGTGCGTTAGTATACATTTATAAAGTTGATATTATTTTCTGATAAAGAGTATTACTACGTTTTTCCAGCTATACATAACCATAGTTGGAAAAATTAGTTTAAATTAATTTAATTTAATTTATGTATATATATGTGTGTATTATACATTTAAATTTTAATGTATAATTATGTTTACAAATTTAGATTTTATTTTATTTTTTTATAACATCAGTGAAATTTACATTGATTTAATATCGATGAAAATTACATGTTATAAATTTGATCCAAATTACTATTACACCTAATATTTGGCCAATAATATAATTAATGAAAATAAAGTTCTTATATACTTACATGAAATTTGTTCTGATAGATTCTGAGTACTCCGATAAATGTATTGATGTGTTTTTTTTTGTTTATAAGTACAGGATAAGTTGTTGATAAAATGCTTCGATTTTCAAAAATGAAGTGTGGTTTTCGATACTAAATTAAATCTAGTTTATATTTTAAATAGGATACATTTAAAAATGTCAGTTCTAATTTTAATAATTGAGAAAAACAAACAAAAATTAAGGAAAAATGGTAATTTTTATGCAAACCCAATTTTTCGATAAAATCTTGTTTTACATTAATATCGATAAACACTTTAGATCTTCACAAAATGTTTATACTATTGTTTAAAATATACTTATGAATCATGATAACATTTTCAAGATATTTTGAGTTATTTATAGACATAAGATAATTTCAAGGTTTTTTTTTCTAATAGACAATTAAAAATTATTTACAGGGTACAAATTCTTTAGAATCAAATACAAAGTTGCTTATAAGTTGTTTATTTCTCAATTATAAAATATAGAAAATCTACAATCATAGTAATTTTATAAACAATTAAACTTAAAAATTTGAAAATGTCCATTCAAATCATAAAAATGAATAAATTATTTTGTAGTTAGAAATTTAAAAATATGTTGTGTTTATAAAATTTCATACAAGACTCCTCATGAGTAAATTCATATTGAAATTATAAAATCTATCTAAAAAACATATAATGACAATTATTTTTTATAGACATTTTAAGTTTCACTTTGGACGAAATTACTTATTTAAACGATAAATAACAATATGTTAATTATTTTGCTATAAAATTAAAATCTTTATTCATAAAGCTTTAGATTTTATGTATTTTATATTATTATGATATTTATTATACACGAATACATTTTTTATTTATTTTAAAGTATTATCTATTTATACTTTATAGGTACTATGAATCTATTTTTACTGTTTTATAGTATTTATAGATAGATATTATAAAATATCGAGAATTATATTTAAGCTAATATAATATGGTATAAATATATTTTATTATAATAATTAAATACTATTCAATAAATTTTATATCGAGAAACATTGTCACTTTGTGATATAGGCTAATAAACCGTTTACGCTCAGAATCGTTTTCGTATACAATGACATATCGTTGAATTTAAATTCAATAAACCTATAATAATGGCACACCTACACCTAGTATACAGCAGAGTGGTACTCACTTATCTTTTTTATAATTATTTCTATACTTTTCTATGTGTGTATGTATTATGGTAAGATTATTTAATTAATTACGTGACTTGGTGCAAAAACCATGGTAATGATTTTGCTAAATATTTGAGAAATTTAACCGTTCTTATAGTAAATTATATAGCCAACAACTGCTTATATCAATTTTATTTAATGGAAATTTTATTATTTACTTTTCTAAAGTAACATCGGATAAGTTTAACATTGGATTATACTGCGGCCCACGCAGAACGATGATACTCAACAAGCTCCCTCACCATTCTCTACGCCCTCCGCAATATATAAGTAAAAATAAAACCCTTAACACAAGTGCACACTAGCGTCTGCGAGAGTTTCGTTTATTTAAAATAATTGTTTAACGATTTTTATTTTATTTTAAAACGGTGCTCCAAAAACTATATTATATTGAAAAAATTATCATAATCTCACTCTCTATCCTTGCGAGGTTATAATAATTTTGTCGATATACAACAGTTAATTGTTTTTTTTTTATAAAAATCTTAACGGTTATCTAAACTAAAAGGGTTATATCAGTAATGGGAAAGCGTTTATTTGCCATACACATTTCCATTCACCGCACGGTGTTAAAGACTTGTTCGTTAGCTCGCATTTAAACCATAAAACATTATTCTCTGACGACTTCCGCTAAATTATATTTAATGTTTTCGTGTTTTGCAGGAGTGTAACGGAAGTTTTCGCGGCGAAAAACGGAAGCAGAGGTGGTGGCGGTGGCGGCGACGGCGACGGCGTCGGCGGCGTCGTCGTTCACGCAGCGGATCTCGCACGCGGCCAGCGTGATCACCGCGCCCATCGCATCGGGAAGCGTACGCCGCCGGCGACACCAGCATCATGTACGCGGCGGCCGGTGGCGCGTCGCTGGCCAGCAGGCGGCACAAGCCCAAGCACCGGAACACGGCGGACGCGGACGCGCTGATTCACCAACAGTTCCAGCGCCGGTTCCAGCAGCACCAGCAGCAATACGCGCCCGCGTCCGTGGAACACCAGCTGCGCGCCTCGTCGTCGCTGACGCCGTCCACGCCAATATCGCCGTTTGGTCAAGTCCGGTTGCCGGGCCCGTTCGATCCGGCAGAGGTACATAGACAGAAGGCGGCTGCTCCGCCCGTGACCCGGCCTAATCCCCGGCACAGTCCTCTGTGCCCACCCCCTCCACATCCCCCGAAAATTATATTGCGAAACGGTACGGTTGTCAGTACCGCCCCCTATGTATAGCTGTATATACGTATGTGTATATACTTATACGTATTACGGTACCGTTTAAAGCTGTGTCTCGATAGATGTGGCCGAGTGAGACCCGGGCTCTGGATTTGGGGCTTTTTACTCCGGCCACGGAGTCTCGTTTTGGAAAAGGAAAACTAAACTTGGTTTAAAAAATGTGATTTATTTGATTGTGTCGTAAAACATGTGTTGTAGTTAAGCATAATATTTTGATAACGAAGCATGCGCGGTAGGGCAAAACCTATGGGTCGATGCGTAGTAGTAGGTACATTCAGAAAATCCTATGGAGCCTTTTTTGTTTTATATTGGTTATATATAGATAGGCTTGATTGGCTTCTCGACGGGGATATTAGTTATTACGGTATATCACACCACACTAGTTGGCTATGATACTTTTAGTGTAATTCGAGATTATTTTTTTCTGCTTTTGTCGAAATGATTGTCAATTGTTTTGAACAATAAATCAATAGGAATAGTAAGAAAGTACTACGGTATTTTAAAGATATTTGTATAAGTATAAATTTGTATTACGTTTCATAATAATTATTTTCACACCGAATCTTGCAAATTACAATATTTTGGTTCAGTTTTTAGCAAATATACATCATATCAACAATAATAATAATTAGGGTTTGGTTATATATGTGTTATAAAACAGTGAAATATGCATTTTATTTTGTTAGAATACATACTTAAAATTAAAATATGCAATAAACATACAATAAAATATTATTCAATGAATTTTTCAATAATTTCCAAACATTAAGTGAAAATGAAAGCACAAAATAATTTCAAAATAAATTGAATAAACTTTTTATTTATAGCATATTATAATCATTTTTGTTGGTTTTACTTTTAAATAAATCCATAACATTTTCAATACACTTCTATATTTTTAAATCATTTTAGATTTAATAAAATTGAAATTAGTGACGCAATATATTATGACATTTATATTTTTACACTAGTTTCATTTAAATATACCATAAAGCCTGCATTTATCGTATTTACAGTTAAAATACAAATTATATACAAAAATTTCCTAAATGAAAAATGTATCATTTCTATCAATATTAGATGATTCGTAGACATTACTAACCAATTTTTAGTTAATTGAAAAAATAAAGCATACCAACCTATTTGAATTCTAGCACCCTATGCATATTTTATTTATAAATGAAAAATGCATAGGACACGTGCCTATATTATCTGTATTTACTGTATACTACTGTATACTACACATGCCATTACAGAGGCTATGTGATTGATATGGTGATCAACAGAGGTGAATTATCAATTTAAATGCTATAGACTTATTGTACTGAATCGATAACTGTTATCCTCTACTTGACTACGCATGTATTGACTTAAAAATAAGTAAATGGAGATTAATTATATCGAGAATGCTCGGTTAATTACAAGTCAGTATTAAATACACGGTACGCCGATAGTCGTGGGTTCAAATTTCATGTCATGCATTAATTTCTCACCGTATTCGTGATGCGTTTCCTTTGACCGTACACCTCCATTTCTGAACGTTTAGAAAAATTCCAATATCCATTAGACAGGCCACTATATCTTCATGTTATTAGTATAAAATGTACCGCAATCAGTAATTTCGGTTAAATCCACCCTCCCCAAAAATAAGAAAAGTTGAAGTTTATATCCTGTACATTAATTTATTGACCTATCACGTGTTTACGATTTATTCGTTATTAAAACCTATGTTATCGTAAATGGTGGTGAATTAGGAGGAAAAAATATTATGCCAAGTAATAATAATTTATAATAATAACATTATTGTATTCTCTCATTCATTTATTCGGACACACATGTTCGAACGTCGTTATTATTATAATATAATATACAATTTGTTTAACAAAATATTTATTCTCACGATATTGTATTGGACGATAAAGTAGACTAAAAAAAAATAACTGACCTTTATTATAACAATAATACAATAATAAAATTATTAACATAATATAATTATTATTATAAGTGTGGGTTTTTAGTCGGCACTAAGTATAGGCAATATAAGTACATTACTATGAAGGAGAACATTTTAAAAACGTTCGATATTGATGATGATGAGTGGATGACTAATGACGTATGGGTATGACGCCACGTGATGACTTCATATTTTTGTATTATTATGATTGTTGACAAAGAAATACAATTATTATTATAATATTGGTTGATCATTTCACTATTAATGGTAGTTACGTTTATAATGAGAAAAACGATTACACGCGTATTTGCTAGGCCCTCATTCACGAAACGTTATTCACATTATAATATTTTAAAGTATTTTTTTCCGGTAATTTTGCGATGCGTAAAAAATGCTTTTACACTTCATCTGATGGCTAAAACATCTATCCGATTTATGTGATTGAACAAGCCTTACCCGGTATTATCAAAATTCATGAAGTGGAAGTCTTTTTCGGGAATAGAACGATTTCTTGAAATAAATGCAACATGATATTATATTATTATCCTTCTAATATAAATAATATATTTTAATGTTGCGTACGGCCACATATTATGACTGAGTTGGATTTTTTACATATTTATATGAGGGGTGCGCCTACGTTTATTTTACTTTACCGCTATATTCTGTATATTTTTATTATTAAACTTATAATTATTATGATTGGTGGTTAAAATGCAAGTATAAAATACAATGTGAGTACAGGATAGTATACATATAGTGTTTTTTTTTATTTATTGGACTATAGTATTTTTATTCAAAATGCATTTTTTACATTTTAAAGTTTTTGCACAAATAATAAACAATGAACGTAAAATGATTTACAACAACTTAATAAGTCCTATATTTAAATAAAAAAAAATAAAAAAAAAATGAAACGGAATTAAATTCTTTAGTACACAAAGAATAATTACTAATATTATAATAGTTGTCTAAGTTTTTAGATACATTGACATTTTTAAATATTCTTTCTAAAATTTTCGCTTTCGACTTTAGTAAATTATATCAAATTCTGTGCAAAATGTTAAGCTTAACGGTAAAACCACGTTTCCACACATGAATGCACCCAAGTTTATATTGAACGAACATAATATATAGTATAGTTTAGTTTACTTAACTACAATCGTTGTGAGTTTGTTTATATTGTGTATTGTATATCGAGATGTGAGAAGAGTGGATATGTCATTTTGTGGAATTGTATCTCATCGCCCCTTCAAACTTTAAACAGCTATAGTTAACTCTATTCACTTAATGCGATTGAATCGATAAATTTGAATAATATATACGTCTCAATGTAATAAATATTATTATATAATATAATAATAAGTATTATTTTTTGATATGTTTACTTTAATTAAAATGAAGACTATATATTATACCAAATAAAAACACGGTATTTATAATATTTGATTTAAGGATAATTTTGTTCGATAAAACCATTAAAAAAAAAATAAAATTAAAAAGAATTAAGAAAATAAAACATTAGAAATAATAAAAAGTAAAAAGTCCAAATCGATTAAAATTATATATTATATTAAAGACTTCGAATCCATTTTAATTTATATGTATTTTTGATTTTATTAAAATAACCATCCATTTTAAATTTTAAAAGGGGCGACAAGTTTTTCTATATGTAATAAAAATAAAGTAAGTCAATGTCACTGCGTTCACCGGGTTGCTCAAAATAAAATAATATGTTTTCGCTGGGATGTGGTGTATTTTTTCATCGCGTAATCCAACGAGGTTGGTAACACGAAATAGGAGGAGGTGTCGACCAAGCACGTCGAAATGAATTCTAAGAAAATTGTGTTTTATTCTACCTCTGAAGCGTAAAAATCCAAATTTCCGTTCCATTATGTTATAGTTTTAGAAATATATTTTTTTTCTATAGTTTTTATATAAAATAATATTCTGAGCGAATACAAAACCCGTCTCAGCGACATTCGTTTAAGATCTGAATATTATCCACTATTGAGTGACACTATAATACTAGGTGTAATGTGTAGAGCAGGTAGAGTGGGTACTCGTATAAATTATATTATTTAAACACACAAATTTTATAATTAACAATAAATTAATGTTAACGAGGTTTCTAATAAAGTATATTTTTTGTGATTATTTAATTTTAAATTAATTTTACTTTATCGTGTTCAGTTTTTGATCATTTAAACATTTATAAGAAAATCATTATGCAGATATTGAATATAAAAATATAAAAACGCATTATATCTATTCAAAAAGAGTTATTATTAATTTTGAATTATATCATGATCGCTATATTTCCTTATACGTTTTATAAATTGTATACTTAAATGATATTTATTCCGTGTTTATAGTTAGGTATGGTACTTTTATATATATTGTGAATAAAATATATGATTGTTTCCCTTTAAATTACACTTACTGAATACTATAGGACAATTCAATCATTTTGAAAGTCTTATTTGATTTATTAAATAAATATTAAATAAAAATGATATGATACCGTATGATACTATCGTATACTTGTGTGACTGTAGTCGATTATGATTGCTATTGAGTTTTAAAAAAAAACAAACCGTGCCAGTAGATTCGTTTTTGAAATTGTAATAAAAATGCTGTTTTCATTCACATCCTAGATATTTTTTTATCTTGTCAAATAATAATGGGTATCATAAAAAAAAACTACATTATGTAAATCGGCAATAACATAATAAACGGTATTTTTATTAGACCTCAAACATGTAAGCATACACACGTCATCAAATATGCATTATGTCTGCGTATATAATATAGGTAAATATGTATATTATATATTCCATCTATAGTGAAATATTACATTTCCAAGAAGTGTAGGTAGGCTGTGACCTGTGGTTTGGATTATCATGTCGAAATCCTGTCGCATTTTAAAAAGACTGTCATTAAAAAGCCACAAAATCTGTTTCGAGCTGGGTTGTCATGAAAATAATAACACACACGGTTAATGCACACCGCTTGTCATCGCTGTGTATATGTATTATGAACTATACGTAGTACGTATATATTATTTCGTGTCCTTACTTTTTGAAGTAAGTAGAATATAATCATTTAAAAACAATTTGTTTGACAATATTGTTCAAAATTTGATATCCGACCGAACGAATTAACATTTTATATTATATTAACGCGTTATTGTTACTCGTTATTTAAAACTACAATATAATGACAGTAGAAAATATGAAATGCCATCAAATGTTTAATGACGAAAATATCAACGTCATAATCTACAAATCGAAAAGTTGATTGCAAACTTCCCTTATATTAGTGGTAATCTTTTTTTAAAAAGTTTATTTTTATATTATATCACTGGAAAAATAAATAAATGTCATCATCGACTTTTAATTTAATTTTTTTTTCAAACAATTTCTCTGTTTAACATTTTCACATTTAATAATATATATGTTTTAATTAATTATATGTAATGTATACATTGTTTATTTAGGGTATAATATTTATAAGATAAAAATTCAAACGTTTAATTTTTTTTTTTAAATTAATTATTTTACAAGCTTTTTTTATTTATATTAAGACTATTTTTTACATAGCGGACGAATGTGGAAAATATATACCAACCGATCATTTTTATTAATAGTCAGTTATCTTCGTCATATTTTATGTAACATATAGTATGGGAAAATGCAGTTTGTCCAGAATTATTAATTTTAAATACACCGTAAAATTAAAATCATATTTTAATGATATAAAAATGTATTTAGCAAAAGTGTAGGAAATAAGTGTAGAATCAGTGTGTTTAGTGATTTTCTAACTAGGTGTTTAATATTATTAGAATTAATAATAAATATATTAAAGTAACTACATATTACTTTACATAATAATTAATACGTTAACAACAAACAACTACGTGTTTCAACGCATAGTAACAGATTGTAATATAAACACATATTTGATTTCCATAGGGATTATCTTATTATAATATTATACTACGCCGTTCGGATATGATGATAGTATAATATTATGTAATAATAATAATAATAATAATAACTATTACATATTATTATATTTTCTTCAATTATTTATATTATATAATGAGCGAACGACAAAATATATAAATAATAATCACGCTTCCTGGGGCTGGAGAAATGTCAAATTAGAAACTAGAACGCGGACATAATAATACACTCTTTATATCATTATGTACGAGTAGGTGCATAGATGTGTATTCGGAGACGAAATAATTAATTAAAACCGTTATTGTAAGCCCCGTGGTTCCGCTGAGTGGATGCCGTGAAAAAAAAGGTGCTCGTGGTGCGGTAGTGTACTGGTAGTATACGATGTATATAACATTACACAAGCACCGAACGGTCAATTAACCGAAGGGTTATAATTACTTTCGTAACAGAAAAAATACAACGCGGTCGAATTCGATCAATCGCCCGCCCGCAGACGCAATATAGTATACATTCTACCTATGTATAGTGAACTTTTTTCATTTTTTTTTTTTTTGTTCGTCGTAAGTATATGTATTATATTGTTTATTATAGCTGTCATTTATTCGACGTTAAGCCGTGACATCGAATTAACCTTTTGATTTCGCAGTGCGTTGCTAAATTACCGCACTCTTTTTCATTCACCCTGCAACACTCTGACATTCTGTCTCTCTCATCACTCTTTCGTTCCTCACTTATTTAATGTTTTATACAGGGTGTTTGACGTTCTGAGAATTGTTTCAAGAAAGTTATGAATGGAACTGAAATTATATTTTCCATTTTGAAAATATGTGATTTTTAAGAATACAATACGTGGAATACAGCCATTATGTCGTGTGATCTTAGTATGGTTATTTTATATATTTAATACATATTTTCAACATTTTTATTTGGAAGAAGGGGGATCTTAATTTTCTATCATGTGTAAATTTGTGTACTTGATAAGATATAGGTTGCCATTTGAAAATCAAAAGTTTATAGTCATTTCACCATTAAATTTAAGGGTGAAAAAAAATTAAAATATTTTAGAAATTTAGAAAAAGCATGAAACAAAAAATTTTTGAAAAAAGTCAACACTAAAATAATGAGAGTTCAATAATAAAAGAATCACCCTGGATATAAATTTTTATCGTATTCGATGAATAAGTTAATTGCATAAAATTATAATTTGGCTATTCTTGTAAAAAACATGACATTTATCGAACAAAATTCTTTGACTTCTTATCTACTGGGCTACATGAAAATGACTAAATTATATCGCATAATATATAATAACAATTAAATAGTGGATACATTAGATATTAGATATATATTAATTATTAAAAAGGATTTATCAATATTAATTTTTCATTAATTAGCGTATTCATTGATGCATCTACTTCACTTATAATTTAAACCTATGTTATTAAAAATGTAAAAATTAATCCAATCCAATTCAAGTGACGACATTATCAATAAAAAATAAAATGTCTATGTTTTATGATTTTGTAAATTTGTTTTTAATTAATAATATTGAAAATAAAAAAGATGCAGTAGGTAATGTTATATAGGTTAAAGAAAAACTGATGTACTAAATCCTTTTGAGTTCTCGGATAAAATATTTATTAAAAACTATATGCTAACCAAAGAACTTGCGCAATATTTAATTAAAATTTTAACATCATAGTCAACGGAAAAAATCGTTTTTTAACAGTCTGTGTAAAATATAAGGCAAGTATAATATAATTAAAAACTGTAGCTGATATAATAATATATAAGGAACTGTATTACGAGTACATTTGTGTATTAATATAAATGTATAATAAATTCAATGGTGTTATACAGAAAGCAATCATTCCACGTATGTTATATTTGGATATAATTGAAGTTTAAAAAAAATATTTTTTTTAAATTTGTTTACAGCTTATATGACTTAAAATCAAAATATCTTATTAATTGTACTTATATATTTTAATGACATACTAATATTATTGATAATATACAAATAACAACCGGCCCCCTTACTCATCCGCACAATATTTTATTCTCGATAATATATATTATATAATATACTATAGGTAATATATATTACCTTATAGTTGGTACGACATTAATTTATCATAATTTTTTCACTCCCGTAAATCCGCCATTGATTCCTCATATTGATAATATATACACGTACGTAAATATATATATATATATATATATATAGGACAATCGCAACGACGTCCCATATAGCCGATGGTTCGTTTGTATGCAATGTGTACACAGCGCACGCGCGTTATTCGTCGGCAAAACGTCGGGGTCGGTGTAATGAAGTTTTTTGCGTTCCGAAAACAAAATCGCTTTTTATACAAACAGGTGCCGACGTCCTTCGTCGCGGCGGTGTTAGAGTCGTTTTGGTCGCCGTCGCTGCTCTCCCTGCGCCGCCGTGGAAGCGTCTTAACCGGGTCGGACGACCATCTCACCGCGGCGTGCCGGAAACGACTGCAGTCGGACGCGAGTGCACGGTAAACGGATGGACATTGGATCGGCGGCCGTGGTGGCGGCGGCGGCGACCGCGCCGGAAACGACGACGAAGACGACCACGCACCGATCGCGGCCGGAAGCGTTCCCGAGCCGCGGTGAGCACCAGTGATGGCCAGCTCAGGTATGCACGCAGCACTGTACATACGAGAGAGGCAAAAGATCCGCGTGAAGAGGATCCGTAGAGATAGGTTCCAATTGCCCAGTCACGTGGCCACCAAGAACATCGCCCCGTTTCCGGAGTTCCCACCTACGACGTGGGTACGTATACGCATGATGACGTAATAATTTTGACGCGAGTGCAGCCATTTAGGGCGATGTCGGATGATGTCGGCCCCCCCCCCCCGTCGTGATTTCGTGCACGGAGAATACAATATAATAACGACATTGGTCATCACTGGCCAAGTTTTGTCACATATTATTTATCTGCAGTATCGCCTATAGTGCATAATACTATTCTAAAAGGCGTGTTATAATATAGAGGGAAATGTGTACGGCAACATTGTGAATGTGTAGATATGGTTGTATATATTTTGAAACGGTTTGTAAAAAATTAGTTAATATAGACGTTGCGGCTAAATTGAAAAAAAATACGCACAGACTATAGTTTTTAGTTTAACAATATTATTAGCGTTCCAAAACACTCGAATGTAAAAGTGACGAATACAAATTAGGTAATAATTATTTTTATTTGACTTTCCTACACGTTTTACCAGCATACAGTTCAAATACAAGTGTGAAAATCTACATGTATAGAAAGTTAAATATGGATAGTTAAAATAATCAATTATATCCTAGTAAAATTTGGTAATATATAGAACATAATAATATAAAAAAATATTCATTTTAAATGTTTTTATATTTTCACCGTTTCGAGATAAATGATATAAGAGGGTATATATGAAAAAATAAAGAGTATCTCTCCCCTCATCGCCCCCACTTTTAGCACTGAGTATAGTCTGTTATAATTATTAACCGATCAAAATTCGTGTCTTATCTTATCCTATTTAAAAATATGCCTCGACTGTCGATATACTACAGTGTTTGCTGTTTGTTAGTGGCATTAAGTGATGAATTAATTAATTTACATTTTTTAAATCATCTATGTTGTAAAAGTAGTATTCAGTAATATGAATAGTAATATGTATCATGTAGATAAAAAAATTAGTAGGATGATGATATAGTACGTATACCTACGGTTTTTTGCGATGACCAATAATTCGTTTACTCAACCATACGTCTTACTCAGTGACGTAATCAAAAAGGATTATAGGATGCATTCACATCCTGGATCGGACGCTAAGGACGAGGGTACAGAATATGTTTTTCTTTTAATATTGTGTATACCTACTATGTTTTTAAATTTTTTTTAACAATTCAAAACAAACTTGGATTTAATCATCATCATTATTCATTTTATAAATATGTTATCTACAATAATTGTCTACGAGTATATTATAGCTCGTGTAAGTGCATGATTAAATATAATACCTAAAATAGATATTTACTATCAACGCAGTCTTCGTGTATTTAGTAATTAGTTAGTAAATGATGTACAACTTATAATTATTGAAAATCCAAAATTTTTACCAAAAACTTGAAATTCATAATGCGTGTTCTGCGAATAGCATTAAAAGGGAGGGCACGTTTAAAATCCGTGGTTCCGTGACCGTTTCACTCAAAATACTATATATTATATGCTATATTATGTATACTATCCACTCGGTGGTCTGCATAAAACGATTTATTTAATAAAACGTGTAATAATATTTGAAAATTGTATAAAATAATTTCAGCAAGGGGATTAATCGAATATAATATAATAATATCGGATATTTCGAATACTTGTTTAAGGGAGATGGGCTATTATTTTTCTCGCGGGTCCAAATTTTAAATTACGATATTACCTCTCCCTTAGCCACCACCACCACTTATTGTCCATGTCTGTTTATTTTTACTACTTTCTGTAGCCTAGTCCATCCCCTATAATCTACACCAACAAAATATTGGAATACTTGTGATATTTGTAATACAATAAGTACCTATAATTGATTGACTCAGAAGTGAATTTCCTTAAACGCTCTAAAAGTATGAAGTTCTTAGAAAAATCAATTTAATACTTTATACATGCCCATCACAAAATATCTTAACAATTTTTTTTACGAAATATTTTTTTTTTTTTAATATAAGTATATTATAAATTATTGTAATATTTAAAATATTTTCTTAAGATGATAATTGTGAATTTCAAATTAAAAAATAATTTCACATTTAATGATCAATAACCAACGCACTGGCTGTCAATAAAATGCATATCTTTTTTCGGTGGTTTTTTCTATACATTAATTAAGATAGCGGTAAGTAGTCAATCGTATGGATGAATTTTGGATTTTAGTTTATAAACATATATTGTAACATATGAACAATATTTAAAATCGTATAAAATTAACTTAATTATGAAAATTACAAAAACTCAATAATATAAAAATAAATATTTCATTATTAAATTCTATGATTTACCTTTGTAACAAAGTTTGTATTTGGAAATCAATGTTTCTGAGTGTTTGGGAAAAAATTGATTTTGCATTAAATCCACTCACTGGTATTATATACATATAGAAGGCTTTAGCTGTTTTAGGTATACTAGTTGAAAGGTTTATAAGATAAAAGATATTTTACACGACAAAATTAATATTTTATTGGTGAAATACATTGGTTAAGTATCAACTACATTGATTTATTTTATTAATATTTTATTTTTACAATGCTGTTATATATTTGTTAATTTATATAAATATACTTGTTTACCAACATACTCTGTAGTTCAGGCGTTGAGCCTGTTTAATATATGTATTGTACTGTTAAATGCAAATGTATTCGAAATAGTATAATATATTTATTGTCCATGTGGTATATAGTCAACAAGTATCTATCAATTCTATCAATTTTTATTGATGAAAAAACGTATTAAGAATTTAAGTGAATATTAAATAAATAAGATAATAAAAACAATAATTTGCATAGCGGTGATCTTTGATTTGGTTTTTACTTTTTTAAATGACTACCATCGTTTTTAATACAATTTTAAGGATATAATCAAATATTATATTTAAAATATAGCCATATAATAGGTACTATATACATTATAATTTACATGGGTATTGTTTATAAGTACGATGAGCCAATACTCATTAGTCATTATAGCACCAAAAAACAAAAAATAAACTTAAGACAGTCAAAAACAATTGTATTTAAAAATGAGTGTCATAAATATGACGAATTATATGTCAAAAAAAAAAAAAAAAATCGTCACACTACAGTAAGTGTATCTCAGAGTAATTTTTTTTTTTGTCGTGTCTATTTATATTTTATATCGGGACTGAAGTTTTAAAAACGACGTGCGATGATGCTATATGCACACATTTCGTTTACACGACCGCCCAGAAAAGTGGGATGGTTTGTTTATTTTGTAATTTTCCCATTTTTTTTTTTTATTTATATACTTATATTATAATATATGTATCCAATACGAAGAGTGAAAAATTCAATTGCCCCGAGGCGTTGACAACACTCTCCGCTCGCTCTGGCACAAATCGAACGACCGCTTTTATGTCACTATATACAGAAGACACGACGTATATACAAATACACACACACACACATCTATATATATTCACTATTATAACTAACATATTAAACAAGAAACATCGTGTATAGTAGGACTGGTGTGTTTGTGTGTTATTTTTTTCGAAAAGAGACCGAAAATACTATACTAGTTCGGACCGTTTTAAGAGTTTTCACAATAAATTGGCCAGGACAAACACTATTATTACACTTGCACACTTGGTCTACCGGGTCGGACTACCCCTCTCACCACTACCCATCCCGTGGTGGAATTAAATTCGATTAAGACACGACGCCGCGGCACTATATACTAATAATAATACGCGCGCAATTCGGTGTGCGGTCTGCAATCCGTTTCGTTGAATAGGCGACAGTGGCTAATTCGAGTCGTTTCCGTCGTAAAACTTTCAAATGTATTGGTGCGAGCGCACAACAGTGGCCGTAACTGTGTTTACCTACTACGCTACGACATTATTATAAAATATTATACAAATGTAATACGGCGCTAGACGATTAGACGTTTTTGGATAACACTTCGCGTAGGAGTGTAGGACGGATAAGACCTATACATATAATATTATACACATGCGTGTATGCACGCCCGTCAAACGTTGTATTTTTATTTTATATATATTATGATATCCGAAAAGTTCATAGGTCTCAAACCGTGTACACGAGCAGCAACGCTCCTGTACGGTATGCAATTTTATTGAAAGCAAAAACTTTCCCCTACGAGCTAAGTTTTTCCTTAATTTTACATTATGCGCGTAAACGTGATTCCCTTCAGAGAAATGCCACGCTTACACATTTTAATATATATATATATATATCTACAGTAAAATACTGCAGTATGTGAGTTTTTATTTTAATTTTATAGTCCAGTAAATATTTAGAAAAATTATCATTTACGAATTAAACAAGAAAGTTGATTGTAATCATCATATTATTTGTTATAGTATTACGTTTACTGTGGAAAATAAAAGGACATAATTATTAGTAATAAATAATACATATTATTGCAGTTATACATCATTCTTTTTTTTCATTTTTCATTTTAAACTACAACAATATTTTATAAATTTTTAACATTTTAATGTTGTCTTAAAATATTATTCGTTAACAAGTCAATTAGTTCTTAGGAATACTTTTAAAATACGTATATAATATTATTATTTTTTAGTCTTTATAATATAGACCAAGTCATTTTTTTTTGCAGTTTCTTTTTGATAAATACATAATTTAATATTTAAAAGGCACAATCTATTTTTTAAGATTTAACTATAATATTATCAAATACGCCTATTGAATTTAATTACTGCAACTATGAAAAATACCATATTATAATGGTAGAACATTTTTAAAAATCATTATTGATATAATGTGTTTAATTGAATACTGAATGCGAGAAACATTTTAAATTTCATTAATTTTGTCAGAATCTCGGTGTAAAATAAATTACTGAATTTGACACCAATTCACTTTGTGAGTTGTATTTTAACTGCACTGTGTTTTTGTAGTTGTTGTAAAAGTATAGGTACCTAATTTATAAAGGAATACCCTGGAGCAACGATATGCTTATCTCAAAATTACCATAGTTCTTTGTTTAAATCACGAATGTCACATAAAATGTATATTGTTAAGAAACACGAATTTGGATTTATTTTAATAGTGTTTAACTCCCGTGACATTTCGTGTCAGCCTTACAAAAAATTTCTTTTCAAACGCTTCAAAATTAAGAAAATCCTATTGCAATGTTCGAGGAAACGGCCATTTAAATAACCATCACCTTACAGTAGTATATTTATTTACTTTAATTAAAAGATAAAAAAAAATGTTTTTAATAGACAAGACAAAAATACAATACAAATACTTCACAGAATGTATTGTATAAAATATAGTAACTATTAAGCACTTGAGCAGTTATTTAAGTACTTGTTTGATTTTTAATATTTTTAAAAATTTAAATAAATGATATCAAAAATCAAATCGATCAAAATTTTATTTAATAATAATAATTATTTAATTATTTTTTATCACTGTTTAACTGCTTTCTTTTTTAATAGTTAATACTTAAATATCATAATTTACTGTAAAGACTATTTTATATACGCCTTGTTCTCCCTTAAAATTCAAAACATCTTATTTAATGGAATGATATTTTATAACTCTGAAAAGTATTTCAATTTCAATATAATAATCTAAAAGTATTACAAAATAAAATTGAATTTTGGATAGATAAGATAAATAGTTTTATGAAAATTGCTTAAATATTATTAAATAATATAAATACATAAAAGTCAAAAACGATAATACATTCGATTTGAATATTTTTCCCCGTACACAATGCGGATTGCGGATGAATTGTTTTCAAAGTCAATGTATAAACTATACAATATATACATGTATAACGGCATTATTGTCATTGGGTGTATTATAAATATTTCAGAATAAGACAGCAGCTTCGGTAGCTTGGCCTGGACCAGTTGGTCCATCTCCAGACAGCGATGGCACGGCACCAGGTGGTTCCATACTCATACACCTGCCGGCTGACCCACATAGGAAATGGACGAAAAAAAATAAGGCAAGTGTCTATTATAATACTCGTTATTTATTATTATCTATATACAACGCATGACGTATATATAGTACACACACTGACACGTGACTAGTAAAATAAATAAATAAAATCGCTTTTTCGCCTAAACAAAAAAAAAAAAAAAATAAATAAATATAAGTCTAAAAAGGACGTGCCCCGTTCAACGAAAATATCCTGTTACTTTTTTTATTCGCATAACAGCCATAACACAAACCGTTACTCCGATTTCACAACAATCCAATGAAAACGCAGACCATTATAATCTTATATCATTCTTCTCTGTAAGATTCGTATATGGTTCACGAGAGAATTATCACGGTCGTGTATATTCCCTTAATACATACCTGTCCGGGGCAAGTTTCCTGTACATTAGTCAGTTGAATCTTGAATACCAACACATCAATATTAATAAAAGTTATAACATTTATATTGGATACAATAATGTACGAGGGCCATTTCAAAATCAACCTTCGACGTTCTTAAATTCATTACATACACAAGCAATTCGTTCACGTGTTGCTACATTTTGCACTATCCCAGTAAACTTATTATCTTATAATATGCCGAATTTTGTTTTGTATTATTCTAATATTTTCAGTGACAACATAGAGAGTACAATTTTATCTACCACTTCCTACAAGGTGTTTTGGGACCCAACGGGCACAGAACTTGTAGTAACCCAAATTTTTAGACATGATTCTGTGTAGAGTACTGCGAGAAATTTCGGAAAATCTTATTGAAAGATCTGAAATCGATAAACGCCTGTTTTCTCAAACAAATTGGTCAACTTTCAGGTGAACCACATCTTCGGTCGTGATCGATTTGCGTCCTTGGACCCCTTCATATTATGCATATTTGTGCATCCGTTTTTAAATATCTACACCAATTTAGTATCATCCCTCATCTCTGTATTGTTGTATACAGCACATTGCCGACGATAAATTTGAGCTACGCTATTTCCTTCGGCTTCCAAAAAAACGAATTACACTTCGCACCTCGCATACAGTGGAAGATAAAATTGTACTCTCCGTGTGGTTACGGAAAATATATAAGAGTAATGATGAAAGAAAGTAGTCGAAATTTGACATACAAATGAAGTGCCGAATGTAATGAATTATTACACATCCGAAATCGTAGGTTGATTTTGAAATAGCTTTCGTAACATCATCTGTCCATTCACAATCGTAAAATTATCCATTATCACACGTAACATCGAAATTATGTGATTTAAATCGTCCCATGTGTAATCAATTCAATACATTAGTGACTATGTTTAAAATTATTTAACCGGAGATCATACAAGATTGATATTCTTGTACAATATTACGCTTGTAAAAAAAATTACAAGTTACCAAAATAAAGAAAATAGTATCTATATTAATAACTAAATGATAAAATAATTGTATGAATTAAATATTCAACTATTTTATATATTTTACAATGATATAAACTATTAAAAAATAAAAATTTGATTTTGGGTCGATTGACATATTGTGTATTTATTACATAGTATAAATATTAAATATATATATATATATATATTATAATATTCGCAGAGGTTTAAGTGGTAGGGGAAAACACAAAGAGGCTCAGTTTTTATATCAAAGTAAACAAAGGCCGTATTTAAAAAGTGTCACATTTAATATTTTTTTCCAAAAGGTATTTACTAGTACGTTCAAGCTTTTTTATGTTGAATCAATATAATTTCGTTACTAGTTTATAAAATTATTTTATTATATAGTTTATATTATTTTTTATAAAAGTAGTATTATACGCAGTACAATGTTAAATTTATTTAATTATTTAATTATTCCGTGTGTTTGATTGTATACTAATTATATTATAATCGGAAATAAAATATGTAGGTACACATTTTATTTTATTATTTTATGTTTAAACGAATAAAATAAATATACGTAGGTAATGCACATTCTAAAGAAAATATAATTAATATTTCTATTAGGTATGTGTTTTACAATTATACATTATTTATTTCAAAAATATCATATATTTTTTACTTATGATTAAATATTTTGTTGTATAAAAATTAGGTACAGTTTATATTCTGGGTAAATAGGTACTATGTCAGATTAAAACGAAAAATGTACATGTTAAATTAATAACATATAGTGATTGTAATATTTAGAGATTTACTTGCTAATGAACACAATGGCCATTTTAAGAAATATTGTTTGCAACAATATAATAAAATTTTAATTTTTAAGTAATAAGAATTATTCAAGTATATACGCACGGAACATTCAAAAAAATTATAGAGATCATACTAATACTCTTTGCCGTTTCGTGCCACTTTAAGTTCTGGGTATTTGTGCCGTGTAAAACTTTACTTATTATATTGTGTTATAACTACGTGTATTGTGCACCTATTGCGTCGTTTATGAGTTTATGTCGTGTACACGATCACTGCTGCTTTAAAATCGATACCTTCGTCCTAAAACCCACCCGTATTATGCGTTGGTAAATTTCATTAAAAATGACATTACACCGCCGAAACACGCAATTATAGTCACGTGTATAATTATTATGATGCCACGCGTACAGAAAACCCATACACAAGTATTCAGGTACATTTTATATTAACTACGAGCGATAGTTCCAATGCGAAACTACGTGTCTAGTCAATAATACGCGTTAGCAGCTAATAATAGTAATGTTAATCTCGGCGTTAATGAGTACGCGTAATCGATATCCGTAACAAAATTGATAATAATTATTATTATTATTAATTTAAATTCAACGGGTGAATGGAATCTTAATTTATGAGCAGATATATATGTACAAAAGAGTAGTGTAGTATAAATGAAAAAGAAAACAATTACAAAAAGATAATTAGTAATAATAGATAACAAAAAAATTATTAATTAATTATATAGACAATAAAATAAAATAGAGAGTATCAGAACTTAAATCAAAGCTTACGTAGTTCTTATATTATTTAAAATGAGACTGAGAAAAAAAAATCAAATCCAGCATAGTTATTGGGAACAAAGCTCTAGATAGGAATATTTTAGAAAATTGGTAGATAATGAGATGAGATATAGAAATTGTAGGAAATCCTTGATGAAGAGAAATTTTAAACTGGATGTGATATAATAGATACCAAGCATTAATGTAGCTATTGATAGGGTTGTAAACGAATGATATATCAGCCGCTTTGCGTAGTCTCGTCGCCAAAACGAGAAACTTGAGTTGTATGTGAATTGAGCCGTAGTCATGGGGTTTCTAAAGGGAGATTTAGTTTAAAGGCCACGAATTTCAAGGAGGTGTTTTAAACTCATTTAATATACACGTATTACGAATTACGATTAACAGTATTATAGGTGTTATCCGTTAAGTGTATATAATTACAACAACTTCTATCTGTTACAATTTATTATTGCATAATCTCCATTTCGCAGAGCGTAAAGAAACAAAAAGTATACTCATCATGCATTACCCACATAAATTCTAGTCCAAATCACGCGGACAAAAATAGTTAACAATTGAAATTTATCAAAAACACGTGTAGTTATATGTCATGTACGTAGTAAAAAAAAATTCTAGTCAAATTTATGGGCACACGTTCGAAATAATTCATCTTACCTTTTTTTTAAAACGAACACACGTTATATAGCTGTTATTTAAATTGCAAGGTCAATTATGGTGGCATTCAGAGCGTTAGTAAAAAATGCATCGATTTCCTGTGTTGTAAATTGATATGGAATTTGTCATAACTACACAGGTATAGAGGAACATGCACGTAATTTATCTACTCGAAAGAACCTTGTATAGAGCCTACAACTAGGATCATTTCAGACGCAAATGTACAGAGTTTGTGTAAAACATCTTTCACATCAGATTTAATTTCGTAAAACACTTGGAATATTTTTAAATTATTAATCAAAAAGCATAGTATAAGAATTTTTTGTAAATTATTTCAACTTTAATGTGAAGTCTCGTCGACCATTCCGACAATTGTTGATATTGGCCCGCAACATATCATATATACCTACCCATAAAAGAATTCGGAATCGTAAAATAAACGCACAACCGCTATTTTCGTAGCCCTTATAACAATATCTGTACGATACAAGAACAATAATATAATGTTATATATTATAATGGCCATTATATCTCCAAGTGCGAGAACAAACAAAAATGTTATTGTATACACTAAAAACTACACACCGCGCGCGCTTTTGCACCGGTGCTATTGTTATATCCACGATAATATTATGGTTTTAAGTTTTTTTTTCACGCTCAACAACTATTGAATTTCCATTTATTTTATATTATATTTTTCGTTTCGTTTTACTTAATTCCTTTGATGTCACGAATAAATTATAAAATAAATAAATTCCCCGTTTCAAGTTTGATATCGATTTTAAAGGTTGTGTATTTGTATACACGTATATATGAATATTTTTTAAGCCTGTGACTCAAGACATATAATATATGAATAATAACGTCACTAAATCGTGGGTTTGCGCAGCATCAATAATAACGGATGTTACCATTATTTTGTTTTTTTTTTTATTATTATTTTATTGCGTTTCATTACATATAATTTATATATAAAAGCCTATAACCAATTGTATCTAATTATTATATCATATTTATGCACGTATGTTATGATACCAAACCATAAATTGTGTAAATATTGTAATATGATATATTATTATATTGAATATTTATGATGAAGTTAATTTAAAAGTATAATATATTTTCATGACCTTTTCGTCGGGGATGATATTATAAATGCATTGAATTACACATATAATATTAATCATTTGGTTACAATCTAAAAAGTATAATACGTAATAAGTTTTTCTATTATTGAAAATAACATTTGCTAAAATATGTTAAATAAAATTTGATTTGTTTGGTATCCTGCTCTCCTCGAATTTGATTGTTAAAGTATAAAAACCTATAGAGATGATATATTTTTTTATCAGAAGATCCAATAAATCTAACATACTTATACAAGATAACAAATATAAGTATTTATTTAATAATACTATTGAACTATACAATTTAATAATTAAAATGTGTCCGTTTCGTTATAAATAAAAATTCAGATCCATAATATATCATTTTGTATCTACTGATTTATATGCCTATTTTAGTAGCAGTAACTAGGCTATAAAATAACGATCATTAACATATCAAATTATGGAAAGAAAAACGCTATAATATTTATGTTAGTATGTGTAAAGTCGGTTAATGGCATACTGAGAACTTCGTAATAATATATTGTTGTTATAATACGTTTCTATAGGTAAGTATATAATGGTATATATAGCTGTGTTGTATATGTACCACATTATATAAATATAATATAATTATATTCTATATCTATATATGTCTTCTGGCTAATGAAATATGCATCAGTTTTAAAATAAACTGTTTACTTAGGGAACTTTTGTGTTTTTTTCCTATCCCTTTAAATTATATTCATAAATTACAAATTAACGTGTAGATAATCAAATAATAATTGAAAACTTAAATAATAATGTTCAACATATGCAACATCGCGTTATTATATAATATAGTAGTCTATTAAAAAAAATCATTTTGTTTTTATTCATTATACTTATAACTACCTGTATAGTATTTACTTATATAAATACGTAATAAAAATTATTATTAATAAATTATAAGCTTGGAACGGTTATACAATTCATAGTATTACATAATTTCATAACGTTTATAGAGAAAACTTTGATCAAATAAAGTGTTAGACAAAAACACGTAATATTATTATAATTATAAAAAGCGTATATTTAGTTTATAGTTCCATAAGTTTTTGCATGTTATATAAATTTTTTCTTAAACTTTTTTACTTTGCTACATTTAACTATATAAATTGAAAAATTAAAACGTATCATACGATAATATATTACGTGTGTGTACTGTATGTAATGGGTGTGAAACACGTGGACAATATACTATAAGTTATAACGTATAATATATAATAATAATATATATTTATAGGTACCCCTATTATACATCATACAATCAGATGTTCGCCATAAAGGCGTAATTTTAATTAAATACTCAAAGAGCTTTTTCTAGAGTTTAATAAGTGATTTTAATTTATCGGGCTTATTGCAGCACTATTGCTGGTGAAAAAATTTCATTAAAAATTATCTAACCGTATCTCCGGACATGACATTAAAATGCGATAAAATATTTAATAAAAACCCATACGAACAACTCGAACGGCGTTGTTGAATATTTCAATCGCGCAGTATATTATCATACTATATTTATATTCTAGTATATATATTTATATATATATGTGTATATGAACATTTTATATATTAAATAGTATATAGGTATAGAAAAACGGAACTTGCGCACCGCATACCACTTGTTTACAAATATTTTAGTCAATATTACACCTTTTTTTTAACCCGTTATGTGACTCAAAATATACATATTACTCATAAATCATAATATATTCATACACACCACCATTCTAGATGCAAATGATAATATCCGCTACTCGGTTATATAAGTAGTTTTAAAATTATAACTGTAGATAATATAGATTTTTATATTTTAAATTGCTTAACAATAAAGTGATTCGTTCATTTAAAAATTACGTTAAATTAAATTCTGTTATTGCTTTTCTCTTAATTGTTAATTATTATCGGAGATAGGATTTTGTATAAAACTCTTAAAATCAACTTTAAAAAAGTCACTTGTATCGTGCATTTTATTCTACGCGTATTATAAATTACATTTTGCTCCGACATACCATTTTAGCTTTGTATCAAACCGATAGGGGGAAAAAAAATCAAATATCTACAAAAACTGAACTCAACTTCTTAGTAGTTATTAGTACCTTTAGGCTTAAAAAAATCTACACTATATTAAATAATATATAAAGATTAAGGCAATGGTGGTAGTAGCACATGATTCGTCATCATCTCATATATATTGCCCACTTTTCCCAAATGAAAGTACTGCACGTAGAAAACATTTCGAGTTATCAATACCAGTAACGTATTTGAGACTATAAAGTATTTTTAAAAGAGAGCAACAGTGTTCATAAGCCCATTATAGTGTTAATCCCACACTCCTCCTTCTCCAAAAGCATACACATTAAAAAAATGGCAATTAACCAATTGAATACAGTTATAACATGTAGTTTAGGTGTACTCAAATCGGTAGGGTCAAAAAGAAAAAGTAAGGCTAATCCGCAGTGACTTGATTTCAATATTTTTTTTTAATAGAGGTGCAACAATTAAGCAGGTCAATATGTTTTCATCATACAAAAATATGGTGTATACCAATCATATACCTACATCTAGATAGTTAATAATAAATATGCATTGCCTCGATACATATTAATACATTATTTACGTATTTAAGTTTTTATAATATATTTTAACTCTTATGCATCGACCATCGGCGCGTTTATACATTCTATGACAGGCAAATAAGATGCATAAAATTATAGGGATGTCAAAGTATACTCTGAAATCCCCAAATAGCTTCCCTCGTAATCCAAGTACCATCTTACCGATAGTGATCACGCGTGTAGTGAGAATAGAATAAAATAAGAATTTGTTCCTGCACATTATATAGCCAAATATAACCTACATATATATAATATAATATTATAATATATGAGCGTTATTCGGACGCATAGTGTCAAACGTATAACCATTATAAAATACAACCATACATGATAAAATATGTATTTCACTTTGTGTTTTTTTTTAACACAATATCACATAATTTTCCCGTAAGTACATATGTGTATTTATTATAAATATAACATATATACATACACTGTATCAGGTATCAGAAGTAATAAAAGAAATTAAAAAAAAATAGTAGCGATTTCGTATAAGATTTCATACATTATTATACTATTTATACTACTTGCAGATATATATCATAAATTATTTACATACGTGTTTATTCTTTGTACGTATTAAATCCCGAAGGTATTCCCCTGAGACACATAATACTATATACCTATACATATTATGCTATTTCACAATATATAATATGTATATAAATATGCTATCTCAAGTAGCCGTCCTCGCACGTTTGCCAATTTATCTCCGATTATATGCATTTCAAATTCAAAAGTTTTGACTACTCGTCTATTGAATTCATCTTAAGAGAAGTTCATGGTCGTATTCGACATAACATTTTTGGGATTCATTCTGCAAAACCGCTAGAACTTTTATCACCACAGTAGCCTACATTTTTCGAATACAAAATCACACTGCTTTTTTTAAACAAATAGTTTTTTTAATTTACTGTATAATATTTTGAGCGTTAGCAAAAAGCTACTCAAAAATAAAGAAAAAAATTATGACTATTATATTAAAACTGTAAATTAAAATTTACTGCGCGTTTTTTTACAAAATCGATTATGTCAGTTATTTTTTAAAAGTAATAACGACCGTAGAGACTAGAAATTTTAATTTAATAATATTATATAATATAATAACGATAAAATATTGAGTAGGAAAAAATAATTTTTAAAGCAATTATGTGATCGCATTTTATTTTTACAAGGAATATTAAAGCTTACATTTTTAAAATGTCCTATAAAAACTGCAATAAACTAAACTCCGCATAGAATCATCCTTAAATTTGATACCTACAAAATTAATAACAGAAGTACGATTACCGCTAATATCTCCTGCAGCTCGGCTTTTGTAAAAATATATGTATATACTATGTATAGTTTATTGCACGATGTACTTTATAAGTCAATATAAGTACATTATTGTTAATTAAAAAACTTTTGAACATATTTGTAGGAAAAAACATGTACCTAACAGTGTTCTGTTGAAAGTTTTGGATCTCGATTCAAGTGTTTCTATGAAACTGTTTAAGGGTACAATAGTCAACCACTTATAATAGTTAATATTTTAAGGAAAGATCATACCCAAAAGAACTTAAATATATTTTTGTGAAATTTTTCCCACCACAACCTTTGCTTATTAGTGGTTAAAAAACCTTTTCTAGGAAATTACTATAAAAATCTATATTTTGTTTAGTTACAAAAACCGTAATAAAAATAACAATAAGAGAATACAAATATAATATTATTTAAACAACCACATAATCCGCGCTTGTCGTGTGTGCCCGCATCCACCAAACAGATCCACGATGCCCTGTCTTTCGGCGGCGGGGACGGCGCCGACCGGCGACTGTACGAGCTACAGCAGGGTGCGGCGGCCAACACGTTGCTGTACGTGGGACTATGCTCGGTGGCGCTGGGCCTGATTATCGCGTTCGTGGGCACCGGCGAGAAGGGCTTCAAGACGGTCCAGCTCCGGTTCATCGGGCCCGGCATGATCGCCATCGGCGTGTGCTGCTGCGCCGTCCGCATCATGTTGTGCTTCTGTCCGCCGACGTTCTGCTTCAAGCGCCGCCGTCACAAGGGCAGCGGCGGTGCTTCCGACAAGATGGCCGAGTTCTACAAGTACATGCCGTTCCGAAACCATCCGTTGAACGCCAACGCCAGCGCAGCAGCCGCCGCGGAACCGCTTACCGGTGTGGCGGTCGAGGCCGTACCGATGACGGTGCTCAAGCCGGCGCTGAAACGAGTGTCCATGGCGGCCGACCAGCAACCGCAAATCGTCTGTCAACAAGTAAGTAGTGTGCCGTTTTATTTTTTTATTATAATATATTTTGTGCAACGTACGTGTGTACTATTACACGTTATTTAATATAATAAGGATTAGATGATATACGGCGTGAGGGGGGGGGGGGGCGAAAGAAGAGAAAACGTGTGCGTTGCACAAGCCCAGTATCCCATCATTTGGATTTCAGTCCCACGCCAAGAAATAAACCGTTTTATATCGTACCGTGTGGTTTTTTATTTTAACGCCTTAAAATGCATCACCTGAAACGTTAAGAAAACATGAAATTCAAATCAAAGTCAACACAAATACATAAATCGGATTTGCATAACAAAACGAACATTAAAACAAACAATGCGTTAAAATTCCAGCCCTAGCTACAGGCCCGGAGTGGGTCGGCGAGCTGCCAAGAAACTCTCTGCAAATCACTCAAATTGTGAGCACTGGTTATGAGAGCGTTTGGTCGTAATTTAATTTTTTATGATAGCAATGAATCGGAACAAGCTATATAGTAGAAAATATCATTGTATGGAATTAATAATACCTAACCGCCGTACAGTAGCTACATGTGGCCGTAATAACACGTTGGAAATCTTAAGATTCAGTACGCCGTCGCCAATACATTATTACCTATCAGGCGCCGAGTCCTATGGTTACATTATTGTATAATCCATAAATAAATTAAAAGTCCCTCCCTTCCTCGCAATTAAAATGTTTTACTGTGCGTCACGTCGCAGTCACTGCTTATATACCTATAACACAATATAAAGGGAAACTGTATTAATTGTGTCTTTTCAAATTTATATTTACTTCAACGCGTTTATCGGAGGAAGTATGCAAAAACTAATTTACTGAAATTTCCACGCCCGTGTTAGACTTTCATCAAATCTAAAACGTCAATAAGAGATTTACTCAGTGCGGAAGTGTATATTAGACACGAAAAGAACGGCATCGGTTTTTTATATATATATCCTTCTATTTAAAAACGTGTACACGAAAGAGAAACGTTCATTATTATTTGTATTGTTCGTTCAACCGAAACCGTAATGCGATCGATCTCGTGTAGGCGTACAAGTATAACAAGTAAGCATTTAGACAATTTTCAAAATAAAAATATATTTTGTACACAACAAATACAAGCTATCGAGTGCAATTATTATTCTCCGAATAAAACAAAATAATGTCTGTTCGGAACAAAAATCGCAGACCTTTAGACCTAATAATACCGTATGTTCGTGAATATTATAATAATATTTTTGTCGTCGATAAATTAAAATTTGTGTCGTAAAACGTACCAGACAATCGACTGTACTATATGTACATTATACTGTAGAGACGAATGAAATAATGCACAAAGTCTAAAACGCATGATCATAGAAGTACAATGAAATATGCAAGTCTCGGTTTGGAATTCTAACCGTAATCGACTAGACCATTAGATTATTATTATTATACAATATGTACTTATTTGCAATCAACTACGTTATCATATATTTAAAAGTTTATGAATAGTATGTCCAGTAAAGAATTATTGATTTAACATATATTTTGAAACGAAAACTCATCTGACGTATTTTACTTTTTAATTGTTCGGTCGAACCAAAATATTATTATTTTAATGACTAATAGGTAATATTCATAAATGCTTAAACGGCGTATTCCGAAATGTTGGTTTTTCGTTGATTATACATTTGTGTTATAATAGTACTTATTATTATATAAATTATCTTATAAACTCTTTATTAAACACAAGATACAAAGTTATATTATTATTCATTGATAATATTAAAAACATTAGAGAAATACCCTAAATAAATTGTAAGATAATACCAACAATAAAGTGGCTTTAGAAAAAGAAGATCAATCAAATACAGGTCATATTTTTGTAGTCAGACAATAAATGGGAAAACACTATGAATACGCAATGGAAATACGAATGGTGTTTGTGGATTATAAGCAGACTTATAATAGCCTGGACAGCGAAATACTGTAGGAAGAGCTCAGAAAATTTGACATTCCTATAAAAATTATTAAAATGATATAACTATGAAACAGTACGACGTATACACTTATAGTAGAGTAAACCGTGTAATGTAAATGAATTATGGAATGTTATAGCCAAATAAGTTGGAACAAATTCGCAAAATATAACGCTATAATAGAAAGAAATGGAAACAAATAGTTTTGATAGTGAAGATCTTCAATAGATAGTAAAGCCGGAAAAATAATTAAATTATATAATTTACCTGTATTTATTTTAGTATTGCTACGTTTTTATATCATACTTGGCCGGAAACATGATAACAGTAACAATTAATTAATACTCATAAATAGGTTAAAAGTTTAAAGCCGTCATCTCGTTAACAGTTTTTACAAAACTTCGAGGGAAGGGGGTGAAAGCACGAAATAAAAAATTGTTTCCATCTACTCGTCAAAGACTATCCTACTTATGTTATATTCTTTAACTTTTATTATACTTTGTTACTGCAGTGTAGTTAATCAATACGATGCATTTTTAATGTTCACATATTAAAAGGAATAAGCCAAATCCTAAACGTCGTCCATCTAAACCTTACACTAGAATCAGTGGTATACTTCGTGCAAAGTCAACACGAGTCAAATAAATTACATAAATTATACCGTTTTTAATTTCACGCCATAAGGTTATTTTTCTTAATATAATGTATATACAGGTACCTACTAACAAGCGCATATTTAATTCTTTAGATATACCCTACAATATATAACTACAGGGTGCGGTTTTTGGTACCGGAAGAAATCATCGTATTTTTTTCTGCATACAACGACGGATTTTTCGATATTAAAATGCGCTAATAAGCCATTATATTCTATAGATAAAAATAAATCATTATTTCGTATACAATATAAATTTTAATTTATTATTTGTACATGTCTTATGTAACTATAAGTCTAACAATTTTATGACGGAAAGAATTGGGTGTGTAGTGTGTACTAAACGTGAGTTATTATATACACAGAATATTTTATAAATGTTATACCCAGGCCATAAAATGTCCAGTACATAAAATTTTTAACGGTACCGTTACCAGTATTCAGTCTAATATATACAGATAACGGTTCTTCAAAAGTTTTATTTGATTCGTCATTATGTATACCATATAAACTAGTGGTGCCCATCCCTTTTTTCTTCAACGGCCACTTTAGTCAATAATCATCTTCCACCGAATATAAATAAATACTAGTGATCACAATTACCTCTAATCGGAAAATCGTATTGAACTTGTTTTTCTTATCTTTTATTGACTATTTAGATTATTCTTACAGATCGGGTATACACTACACTTTGATAGAAAAATAAGATTCAAAATATTGTATAGAAAATACTGATTTAAGCATTTGTTGAAAATTAAAATTATGCGAAAAAAACAGATGTTTTAAACACATTCCCATTTTTCTATTAGCTGTTCTTATTCATACTAAGAAAAGAACTGAGAATCTTCAGCTCCAAAACGTGGTTACACACAAAAAAAGAACAGTTTTAAACCAATACTTATATTTGTATTTTGGCTGAAAATCTCCATTTCAAATTGTCGCAAGACGTCTTTTTTTATTAATTGAGGATGTTATAAGTTGCTGTGTTGACATAATTCGTTACTACAATTAATGCGTAAATAAAACTTATAAAATTAAATAATTTTAATTATATTCTTGTTATTCAAAATACATGTTCCGCATGATCCATTGTCATTCCAATCTAGAGAAAAGTTTTACTTACTTTTTATGTCAATAGTGAGTAAAATTCTCAGTACTTTTCCTAAAAACTTTAAAAACCAACAAAAAACAGTGCTAAATCGTAAACTAAAAAAAATATTGTTGAATTTGGCATTAGTTAGTAGAAATGGGTTTTGAGTGAGGGTGCGATCTATCTGTCTGCCACCTCCCCCATCACACTCCCGGCACAAACTGCTACAGTTATTAATTAATATTTGCCAAAAAACTAATTTTAAAAATGTAGCGATAATTAATAATTTAATATTAATAAGTAATAACATTATTCTCCATTGATAATTTAATAGATTATTACAGTTAATAAAATCGGTACCAAAGAAATTTCCAACAAAAAAATATGAAATGCATCACGATTTTACTTGTCATTCTTACTCAGAAGCCATGCTAATCTTCTCTGTATCGTTACAATATTAGTATACGTACTGCCAAAGTGCCGAACCGAGTATATTAATAAATGTAAAGCCGTACGCCGTGTATACTGTATATAGGAGTATAAGACGCGATGTTATTCGAACATCGTGTGTGAGAACATGCAGGTATGGCTCGTTCTGAATATAATTATTGTAAGTTATGATTCATAACGTAGTGTCTGGCGTTTGCAATAGTCAGAGCAAGCTATATCTGGAACCGACGTGAGCGCATAAAAAGTTGGGAAAATAAATTATTTTATTTTATTATTATTTTAAACTATAGTATTATGTTTGCTAAGCTCATTGGCATCATATTACTGAAATGATACCTCAATTAATTAAATAAAATATCTACTCGGATAAAAAATAATAACTATGATACTTTAAAATATCAAAACTGAAGGTATTTTAAAATGTCCTAGATATTTGTGTATCATTTTATTTTTTTACATACAAATTAAATTTAAAAAGGAATGAAATAATAATATTATTAGTTTCTGGCATCCATATTTTAATTTAAAATATTATATTAAAATCACTGTTATACTTGATTTTTTTATGCCTTATAGTAAAATCATAAAATATGAGGTATTATATTTTTTCTCGTCCATAGTTAATATGATAATATGAGCATATTAAATTTTAAATAATTTACCTATTACCTACTTAAACGTCTTAAACTCATATCGAAGTTCCAAAGTCTTATTCACCCATCTGTAATCAACCCAACACCTATCGTACAACATTAATTACACTTACTTTTATCTACACTTACAAATAATTAACGTAATAAAACATTATAGTTAAAAACAAATTATGAATTTAGAATTATCTTGTGCTAATAATATTAGGAATTAAACATTATGTATAACAGTTTAAAATTGCAATTTATTAATAAAATAATTATTTCCCACTATTTTAAAATTTAAATCTTTGTTTATAGATATAGATATAGATATATATATATTAGTAAAATACTAAATGACGGGTCGCAAAATTGTATCATATAATAATTGACCAATTAATATTTTGTTAAAAATCGTACAACATAAAAACAACTGTGACATGAAAAAAAACAATGGTCAATTTAACATTTGTATGTAATGATGATATTTTTAAAGGGGGAGGGGGTGTTTTTCATTTAACTGTGCGCATCACACCTTGTGAGAATAATTGTTTTGGTTTGAGAAAAAAATCATTTTTATAATAAATTATACCTGCAGTATAATATATTATAAAATTATTCCAACGGTGTCAACCTTCAATACAATATAATTTCTATAGCCTATTATTGCACAATAATGCACAATTATTGATTACACTTTACTGTTGTAGACGAAAAGGATGCCTAAGGCCACTCCGGAAGCCAGTTTGGACAGCAGCATGGAACATCTGATCGAACAGGACGACCATCTGTACACAAAAGACGAGGTGAGCTCGAACAAAAATCTTTCCAACCTCAAGTCAACGTTGACATTCGAGGACTCGTTGAACGTGGCCACCAAAATGATGGTTAAATCGTTCGAGGAGCTGAACAACACGTCTTCCACGCCCGGCGCTGACTCAGGTGACCAGCACCAACATCAGGAGCTGGTGCTGAGCGCCGTGAACCTGACAAAGTAGATTTGCGCGTCGGTCCGCACAATACAATATATTATACCCACATACATACCATAACATAAAATATTATAAATTATTGTTGTATTCAGACGAATTTGGCTGTGACGAATAACCCCAATACATATACCTATATATTATATATATTATATTATTAACGATTAACTACATATATTAGGGTAGGATCATAGAGGCGACGTTTGAATCTTGGCACCGGGATACCTCCTCGGTATTCGAGGGGACAAAACAATAAAAGTTTTAATTTTTAACCCTCCAAATGCCATAAAACAGGGTGTGAAGTGGCACATTACCTAAGGTCGATCCAATATTATTTTATTTTATCGATGTCAGTTTTTTTCGATTTGCATTTCTATATACCCTATTTTTAAAACATTTAATTTCTGCACTCCCTACAGTAAGTTTGAAATGTGCCACCTACGAGTAGGGATAGTATATTAGAGTTCGTACTTTGAATATTGATGTATAAATGCAATTTGTACGTTACCTACGAAATATATAATAATAAGATAATAAGAAAAACCCGACGACACATAATATACATAATATTATAATTACGAGTTAGAAAGAGAGAGCAATTATTTTAGTTTAATCGATTGTCTTATTGTGTACATACCTAGGTGTACCCATTTATTTTATACATATATATATATATATACTATATTGGTAAATGTAGTGGCAAAGGTGTAGAACCGTAGAGATAAACAACTCCATAATATTATTATAATGTAATAAACGTACCCGTTTTGGCGATGAAATAAAATATACATATGTTATAGCTATATTGGTACACGCCAGTTTATAGAAGATATTATATAAATATATATATATATACAGTGTAAATATTTACAATAATTCCCATTTAATATATATATTGCTATGCAGTATAGGTACCTAATAATGCTTGGTGTTTGTACAACATTCGACTAGAATATCGCATTATACATCTCACTCTATAAATAAAACTGCCGAATATTTACCTGATATTATAATTATTTATGCGTGTATTGTGTGTAATATAATGTAGTGACGCGTGTTAGTATACTAAAATCATGTTAAATAATATTATATTATTATATAATACCTACGGTATACCTACCCCCACAGGCGTATACCTACCCCCACCATAACGCGGACACTTGTTTAATGCTATTATTGTTACAATATTTTATTATTTAGGTGATATATTATACCCATTTTCGTTTATATTTGATGAAAATTATTTAAAAATTGTTCATGTTAAAATATTATATAAGTGCATGCATATAACGTGTTGTTAACAACTAATGATAAAAAAATTATTCAAATATATCTAAAAAAATGTTCGTAAATAATACGTCCTTTAAAAGAAAATTGTTTTATTTCGTACACTTTTTATAGTTGTGCAACGTCGTATTATATATGTTAAGCTTTTACCCGGACATACGTATAATACATAACAATACTTCGATAACCTAATTTTATAATATTCGTCGTGTGTGTATATATATTATACAGCTTATATACGCATAAATATATATGCTCGAGTAATATGTATATTGTATATAATACATTATATGTTATTTGTTGCGTAATATTTCGTGCCGGTTATATATTAGGTATTAACATTGAACAAGGGAAAAACACATTATACCTACAAAGCAGTAATTTTACATGGTCTATCTCTAAATAGCTAGCATTAAAGCAACTTTAAATAATATCCCCCAATACCCATATATTATACTTAAAGTTTACCTATACACAACGGTTAAGTCGTGGGGGCTGCAGGTCTCCCCGACATTTTAAGAAGAATTAAAAATACTTTATTCAGTGTATGTTGTGCGAAAATACTACGCGTTTACGTATCCAGGATAAAATATATATTATAACCGATAACCGTATGCATGACGGTTGCTATAAACATCCAAAACTTTATATTATATTTACGGCATCATTATGCCAAACTTATGAGAGATCCTATAGTTGACTAGGTCCCATATAACAAATTCAGCCTAGCCCTCCATAAAAAGAACGAAATCCCACGCTGCCTGTACGGTCGGTAACCTACAATAGTTATGTATACGGAACCTGCCGTGGCAGTGGTAACCAATTCCGTGCAGGAATATTATGTTCATTGTGGGCCAATCAAATGTTTAAAGTGGCCCGGGAGTTATAATTATCCGTGACATAATACAGTGGTTCCCAATCTTTTCTATCCCGCTTGTAAATTTTCAAAATCTCACGTTTTCTTCTTAAATAATAAGAGTATAGAATATAGACGACTGTTTTTTTTTTTAATGAGCCGTACTAATACATTTTACAAAACAACTATAATTTATAGAACAAATGATTTATTTCTATATTTCACCGTTTTAAAAGTAAAATATAAATCAACCGAATAATATCAATAATATTATTTTTATATTTTTAAATACAGTAATACATTTTATAAATGTTTTTTCTAAATATTATGAGTAAAATTAATTTTATGAACAATTTGAGATTATTCTTTTCTCACAGTCCTTAATCCGCGACGATATTTTTGATAACACACAACACATATTATCATTTTCCACATCCAATCGATTTCTTAATTTGGTTTTTATTTGTAAAAGTGAATAGAAAAGTCTGACTTACATCATAAAATAATCGGATAATAATTGTTATCGATGAGCGACCGTTCGAAAATATATTTGTTGTTTTCGATTTTACTGAATTTAAAATGGCATAATATTATTTTAACAAAAAAACTTTTCGTTATTTCACTATATTCACCCTTGGTGTCGGTCGCCATTGTAATTACAAAATAACTAAGGGCTGGTCGCTGATGTAACTACTGTGACTCGATTTCGGGTTTTACGTATCTACAAACCCGTCAGAAATACAACAATAAAACACGTATATATTATACATACATAACAAATCTATTCTAAATCGTTTAAAATTATTTTCCGTTCCAAATTTAAAAATCAAAAAGTACGATCATAATTCATAGTAAATGATTTCCATTTAAAATGTTTAGCCTGTAGTATTGAATGTACCTATTAATCTTACAATTATTACCAGTGTTTTGTTTTATTTGTTTGTTGTCACTGCCTTTTGAAACAGTAAAAATGCTTAGACTTTCAACTTCAATATTTTTTTCTGGTAGAAAAATAAATCTATAGATACCAGACGGGACCTTTTTTCGGTGGGTAGGTGATCAAAAGAAAAAAATGTTAAGCTGTTAAGTGTCATTGCTCTAAGTGCCAAATCTAAAGTATAATAACTTGTCAAAAAGCTTGAATATATTCAAAACCTTACCCTAACTCGCGATTTTTTAAGCTTGTTACAAAAAAATCGAAAGTACCTATAATACTATTATAAAGACAAAGTCAACATTTTTACAAACGTGTGTTGGCTTTGTTTAATAATAATACATCGAATAAAATATAAAAACTAATTAAATATAATATAGCAAAAACATGTATATTTTTCAAAAACAATATAATATTTTCAATAGCCATACCATGGTGGGCTACAACAAAACAACCTACGGGCGAATTTTTCGGTGCGTTTCCACCACGTATACACGGCGCCCACGTCGAGTCGTAGTTACCGTAAACTCTATATATTCCACCCTCGCTGCTGGCTATTGAACCCAAAAAAGTTTGCACATCAGCCGGTTTTTGTTAATCCGTTTTTAACTTCGGCCGAAGCTTGCACAGGAATGCACTGAAATCCGGTCGCTTCGGTTGCGCTAAATGTCACGTAAATGTTAGGCGTCGAACTACACGATTTCCTCGGCGGACCCACAGAAATAATTGGCCACGTTGATATCGAAGACGGCGATTGCATCTCAATTGCAGCATCGCCTGCGCTATACATCACTGCAGCAATGTTGGGCGTTGAACAATATCTCACCGACCATTCGCGGTTGGTTCAGCTGAAACCGGCAGCATCGCCTGACGCTCGGCCGGGGAGCAGACGACGATCGGGTCTCGCCGTCGGATGTAATGATATTATTTTACACGACAACGCAGTATAATATTCGTTGATATGGTTGTAAGAATAAACGTGTGTTTAATACTTTTAAGAGGGACAGAATGCGTTAGACGACGTATGCTTTGTAACAATAACGCTACAGTAATGAACTGCATGTGCGACCGAAACAGATATTATGGGTTGCAATTGATGTTTATGGTTTTCGTATCCGCGAAATACATTTTAATTCTAATACAATAAAACTTCGATTAATTATGCGTCAATGTCTGCAGGACCGGAGCCTTGACGGATAATCGAAAAGACGGTTTAACGAGGAACGAACATTTTTTCTTAAACGTACGACATACATGTATTATTTATTCTTTTTTTCGATAATCATGACTGACATTTCAGAACAAAGATATCCGCAATCGCAATACACTGTTCCCATCTCATGGTTCGGTGGAATTGATTATGACGTGTCTACTGTCTACTGTGTCAGCCATCGGAGTATGCTGGAAGCAAATAATTTACCGACTATATAATAGACGAAGGAAAAATTTAATTTATTTCATACTTTTAACCGTACTATAAAAATATAATAATACTTACGGATATTTATTACAGCCACGAATTTGAAATACACATAATACTTATCAGTTACCAGCAATAAATGTTTTATAGGTACCTACTGGCTACTATACGGAACAGTAAACAGAGCTGATTCGAATTATTATTCTACATATATCGTATTATTAGTTATATGTTATCGAAGTCCGAATAATATTTTTAATTACTATTCACTGTTCAGTAAATTTTTTTTTATATATTTTAATAATGGTTAATATATTTCCAAAAGTGTCGTGCCCAAAAGGATTAATCTGTAGTTTACATAATACAAAACAGAATACGTGATGAACTGCCCTCTCCCGTTAACCAAAACATAATAAACGTCACTGATAAAACCCACGTGATGTTTTGTGTTTTTAATTAGTAGTTTTTGCAGTTTGTGTAGGTGTATAATATAATGAATGGTACCTATTACATAATGAGACCAAACATTTATAAATTATAATTAATAACTTCGATAGTTTTCGACACTTAGAAAGACTGTGGAAAAATACACTGAATATAAATTTGTGTACAATTTAATATCTATATTAGCCATGTAGGACCTATCTATCTTTAAATATCGCAGGCTCTAAACTGGACGATTAATTATGTATTAGCTTTAGACTTTTACAGTGATGTGTATTTTAATTTAGTTTTTGCTTATTATTTGATGTCTGTCATAACCTTTTGTAACAAATGCTAATATTAGTAATAATAATATATCAAAAGTTAAAATACAATTATACATAAATAAAGTAATTTTTTTCTCTTAACTGTAAATCTAAGTACGTAATATTACTATTATTTTTTTTTCACTAGACATGTTTCATATTATACATACGTGTACAGTGTACACACAATATTATGACGTACTAAAAGATCTAAAATCAAAAAATGAATTATGATATTGCGAAAAAATAATGTTAAATTTGCCATTCGTGGATAGAAAATAATTTTTTTTTTTTTGAGGAGAAGAAGGTAAGATTTATCTGTAAGCCAACTAAGCCGACTTCTCTAATAAACACCCGGCATAAATCGCTCCTGCAAAAATTAATATTAAATATTAATATTAAACACGAATGATACGGTAAACTAATTTTTAAAATAAAATTATTTATTAATGGTCAAAAACAACATTTCGGAAAACTGCACGTTTTCAACCCAACTCAAAAAACTTTGTAAAAGCCACCAGTAATCATAACGCTCGCGCCGAACATATTTCGGTTATTTTGTGTCACAATTAATTTTTAATCTAAACTATCACCAATCAGTCCACTAATTACATGCATTCTTTAGTTTTTAATGATTTCATCATAACCAAGAACTCCATATTGTTATCTTTAATTATTTTCGTTCAACTTGTTCTCGTATACCTAATCTTATCTACTCTCAAAGACGCATACAGTGAAACTTCTAAATATCGGACACCCTCGGTCTCTGAAATTTTGTCCGCTATTTGGAGGTGTCAGATATTTATTGGGAATATAATATTAGAGAAATAAAAAATTGAAATTATAATTAAAATATTGATTTATTTATTTAAAGTTATTTATACATAATATACATAGGTATATAATAAATTTAATTTATTTATTATTTAATTATTTTTAGGTATTTTTATAAATGCGAAAGTAAAAAGATAAAAAAAATTGATAATATAAAAATTAAGACTAACATATATTAAAAAAATTAGTAACTTAAGATTGTTTCGTATTTTGACGCGAAGTCATTTCGTATGTTAATGCATTTTTTAATTTCACAAAGTCACGATAGAAATGATTAAAATCAAAAGTTAAAATGCCATAAAAATGTTCGTTATTTAGAGATTTTCCTGTAGAAAAGTAGTGCAAATGTCCCCGTTCCCCAAAAAATGTCCGCTACTTAGAGGTGTCCGTCGAGGGAGGTTTCACTGTATGGGATTTTCTCGAGGAAGAGGATATGAATTTTTTTAATGCTGTTTTTTGTAACTCCAGTTACTCCGTGTAATTTTGATATTTTTATTTGTATTTATTAATAAATTTATAAAATAAATTCTATTTTTCTATTTTCCGTTCACAACTCATTAATTACTCCGCTTGTTTAATTTCGACTACTCCGTGCGGCCAAACAGTGTAAGGCCAACACACTAATAATCATTAAGCACGCGCATTTTTGAATTGTGTTTCATTTACAACTTTTATAATTAATGGCCATAATTCTATAATCATAATAATATCGTGTAATTTATTTGTAATTAACACATTTTGTACATTATTAGGTCGCTATTGTCGAGCCATCTCGGTTTATACGAGAAGAGCTATTGTTTTGGTGGAAATAAATAAAAAAAATGAATTCGTAACCGCAGAGAATCAAACAAACGTCCGACAAAAAAATGTGGAACGCTTCACGATTTTGCGTGTCATCCTTGCGCAGGGGCCATGCTAATCTTCTCTGTATCGTTCCAATTTTAGTATATGTACTGCCGAAGCAAGTACACTGAAGGGTGGACCGAATACTGTATATATAGAGTGCGATCTGATACTAACGTCATACGCGAGAACGGGAATCAGTAGTTCTGAATATAACGATCGTGATGCGTTGCCGGTAGATGGGGCGAGCGGCGTTCCGAACAGACGGGCGCGCACATGACGTCGGAGAGTCGTCCGTCCGGGACCGCGTAGTGTGCCCAGTAATTTATCCTGTTCGAAACGCGCGTCGTATTAATTAACTGATGTTGTACCGATGGCCGTTCGTTGTTGTCGTTTGATAAAATTCATAATTAATTAACACGTTGTGAAATAATTACAACTGAATACACTCATTTTGAAAATCAATCTTTATCTACAAAAGTTGTCCGGCGTGACTACCGTTGAGGTGTTAACTCCGGTGCACTTTTCCACACGACGATTGACTATTAAACTCTAGTTTTTTCCAATACATCTGGTACTTGACGAACGATATCTGCTGCATTGTCGTTCCGAAAACTGGGATGGCAGTATAATTACACGAATGGTTATAGTCACTTTTACATTATCTTATCCACGGCGCCGCGTATAAAAGTAACCGTATTTTAAGACTATTATGATACAGTCGGGGGCGGCGTCGTTAACGTGTACGAAGACGTTTTCGACTGTTTCTCGAGACGCGTTATAAAATACGATTAATACGTATTTAATAGGTGTTCATGGCGTCGTATGCAGGTCGACACGTCAACGACGTACGTTGAATATCTTCATCCACATGCGGTTAAACGATTTTGCAAAAACGGTAACAAATCAGCAACGGTACGGGTTGTCAGTGCATCATCTACATACATCACTAAACGATTATATCTGTATTGTGTGTTACCTGTGTATTGCTATTTTATAGTCGTCTCGAGTGAATAGGTTTGTCGTATAAATGGACAACACCTCGAAATTGACGATGTCATACCCACACGTGCCGTTTCCGTCTCATTTAATGTACAACGCGACAAGTTTGCGTTCTGTATAATCCCGTTTGAAAAATCAGTGCACTCATTGCTCGGTGTCTAAATCTCACTCAAACCTCATCAACTAATAAACAGAGAATAACGTCTAAAAATGCTAATCAATTTTAACTTTTTTCAAATAGTAAATTTATTACAAAATCGGTATTCATATTACATTCAATACATTTCCCCGGCGGTAGTTAATACTGGTTGTGTAAAATTAATTTCTTACAAACCAACATTTAATGCCCGTCCCAACACACACATGCAAAACTGGTGTATCATACTCTCATTCGCCTTGTACACAAAGGCCAAAACTATGAACTATTGATATCCATAAATTGATAAATCTGAATATGTGTATTTTCACACCTCTGTACTAAAATAATTAATTTTACAATCGAATATTATGTCAGGTTATTATACATAAAAATCAAGAATTTACATGTTTAAAGCTGTTTGTATTTGTAACATAATAAATGTTTTATTTATTATTACACAGATAAGATCAACTTAGTTAACTTAGTTAAGTTGGTAAAAATAAAGGCAAATAAATATTTTTAAACACATTTTATATTATCACAATAGTTTTTAATCCATGCTCTTGATTAAATTTAGGTATAGACAGACAATATGTACGACAGAAATAACATAACCAATACTATTGTACACATAATAGACTAAAATAATAATAATAATAAAAAAAAAATCACATTTTGAACTAGAGAGTACAATAAAAAAAATGTAAGAAGTAAGACCTTTGGAAAATTTAACATACAGTTTGCTCGTGCTTGTTATAATATCGATAAGTAGATACAATAGATACATAGGTACTTTAAACCTTACATATATTAAAATCTAAATGGTTTACTTAATAGCAAACGAATACAAATTAACTTACAATTTATATATCGATAAAATAAAGTAATAATATTAATACTTAGATTGAATATTATATAGTCGAACAAAAAATGTATTAATAATATATATTGTAATTTTAAAATACTGACTTATAAAAAAAAAAATGTGTAAAAATATAATAAATCTGATGTAGTCTAAAAATATTAAACAATTCAAAATTTTTTTACCTATTCTATAATATATATATATGGATATTTTAAAGTATTAATGTAAACATATGAATCATATATTTTATTACCCATTACTTTTTGTATCGTGTTACAAAAATAATGATCAAACAAACCACATTCAGTTTTAAAACGTTCAACTTATTGTTATTCAAAAAAATATTTTAAATGGAAATAGTACCATTTCCATCAAGTCCTCATATAATTCATGTCCGTTTTATTATAAACAATTTAATATAAAACTTAACAAGTGTTTTATTTTTACACACAAAAAATTAAAATAAGGTATTATAATTTTAATTAATGTGCATTATTTTTTTTAAGGTACTACATCATATTATTAATTATACATAAATGGCTACAAATAAGTTAAACGAACAATTTTTTTTTTTTTTTTTAGTTTAAAATATAATTAGAATAATAATAACCATAAATAGTTCATAATATTCTAATACAGGAAATTACTATTGATAATTTTTGAAAGGTTAAGAAGTTATTAAGATTAAATATTTATAAAATTATGTATACTTTATTTAATAACATTTATAATAAGTTTGGCTTACAAAGTGCAATAATAATTTACCCATTCATTTTCCATTACAAATGCTTCGACTGCTTCTTTTAAAGCCAAATTTGGAATGAGTTGATCAACGGTTAAATGCTGGCGTGAAACTGGATCAAAATGTCCAACTTTCTGGTAATGATAAAATTTAAAATATTGTTATTTATTAGTTAACTAAATATAATTATATTATAAAGGAAGAATTTAGCTCATACACCATAATATTAAATTGTTTAATAATTTATAATATAATATATAATTTGCTGCATCCATTTCATTAAAATTATCCATATTTGTGAATAATATATTTTTTAAACAAATGATTATGTAAATATTTAGTGTGGAATAAGAATTCATCTAGTTAGCAGGTGGCAGATCAGTTCTATACCGTAACCTTTCATAGCTGGGAACGTTTTTATACTGACGTTCTTGTACAATTGTTACAACTTTATAAGCCATCCACTTTTTAAAAACAATCACTATTCACTACCTACCAAATCTTAATCGCCCTAAAGTACCTTATTTATATAGGTTATTATTATTTACAAAACACAATATATTATGTTTGAAACCTTGAAGAACCCATTAGGAGTAACACTTTCAAATGTCCATAAATTAAGTTCCAGTTAGTTTTTTTAAATATACTAAACAAAAAAAATAATACTCTATAGTGGTTAAATATATGTAGTTATTGTATTCTTCCAGAAAGCTGAATAGATTTACATAATAATATGAACATTCAAATTGTGAAAAAATGAAAAAATCCATATCATAAAAATTTTATCTATCTATGAATGAAAATAATGTATATTAATTTAAATTTAATAGATAAAAATTATAATTTGCGTCTTGTGAAAATTTATAATTCATAAATAGAATGATTTCAATAAAGGCAACATATCCAAATTGTATAGGCATTTTTTTATAAATAATGTCTAAAACTGTTTTGGAGCAAAATAAAAATGAGTCATAATATTTTAATATCTTATTAGATCTATAATAAAAGTCATATAACTCTTAAACCAGAGTAAGCATTTATGAAAACATTTCCTACAAATAGTTTCAGTTCATTATAATAAACATATTCAATAAAATATTTTTTATTTACCATTAAGTGTTCTTCAAGATCTTTGCGGTCATAAGTTATACCACTTGGAGTGATGACAGGATCTCGTAAAATATCATAACTTATGTTACCACACAAATAATCTGGTACTTCACGTTTCTAATAAAGAAATATTTAATTTAATTTAATTATATTACATCATGCATACAATTTAAATTACCTTCCGTCTGTCATCATTCTTGGAAAATATGGTATGCAGTTCAGCAGCATATCTCTCCTAAAAATGAAATACAATATAACAAATACAATTTATTTTTAAGTTTAACTTACACTTTGGTTTTTAATTTCCATAACACCATTATCATAATCTTCAATTTCGGTTTCATTATCCGATGGTTTTTTTATTTCATTGACTTTACGAGCCAAATCATCATCCATTAGTTTTGTCAGGTATGACTAATTTAATAAATTATGATTAATAAATGTTAAACAATACATTTATAAGTTGATTTTATTTACCAAAAGTTCTATTTCTTGATTCTGTCTCACTTCTTCTTGTTTCTCCCATTTCAGTCTACGAGCTCTTCTAAGTTGGCTTGTTATATCATCACCATAGTTGACTTTTTTTTCTTTTGTTAAATTATGTGCTAACAATTAACAGTGCGTGCATTAATTAAAATTACTAACTACTATCTACTATTAAAATTTATTAATATGCATTTGTCTTACCTCTTTGTAATTGCTTTATTGCTTCATCATAACTTCCCAACTCGATAAGCGCAATACCCAAAAAAAAACAACCTTTTATGAAACTGAAGTCCATTTCTAAAGCACGTCGACAATCTGTGCATGCTTTGTCCCATTGTTTTAATTTTAAGAAACATAAAGCTCTATTTGTAAAGTATATAGGAACAACAGGGTTTTTAATCTGTACAGGAAAAAATTGTTATTTCCAGTTGTATAATAGATATTAATCAAAAGACAAAAAATTGATAAAGTATTGATTTTACTTACAATTGCTTTATTGTAACATTCAATGGCCTTTTCATACTGTTTGTAACTGAATAAGCGATTACCTTCTTCCTTAAGATCCTTATCAGTTTGGCTGTTAGTAGCATGTTTGTTAGACGTATTGAATTTAAACATTTTAGAAAGGAAACTGGATACTACAATAATAACTGAAAATAATTTTAATTATTATTACGCAAGTATTTTATGTTAGAATAAATAGCATATTGTTTTACAAGATTTAATATTAAAACACCTCAACTAACAGATATAATATTTAAATATATGTACAACTAATAATTAAAAACTGTATAGTAATAGTTTATTTAATTTGGATCATATGTGAGCATAGAAATAATAACTATCAATAGAAAAGCCTACACGTAACGGAACTAACATTTACATCATATTTCAAATGACAAAATATTAATTTAGTATTACTAACAACCAACTTAAATTAAAAATGTACATGATAATGATCCTGGGTTACTTACATGATGTTCAAGCGATAAGTAGACTCTGTAGATGGTCTATTAATGGTCTAATTTGGTGATGAAACGTCATATGACTAAAAACATTGTGAAAAAAAACGATTTTAATTTCTTTGTACTAAATAAAAATAAGAATCAATCATATTTGTTTGACATTAAAAGCTTTGATTTAGACTAAAACCGTACGGATTCTATAAAATAGAGAACTGAATATTATTATCTATTATTCATTAGCACCACAAATTATGATTATAGAAACATAAAGAATTAAAACACAAAATGTTAAATCAAAGAGTAATCAGTAAAATCGTTTGATAGTTGATATTGTGTAGCTATGCTATCAGCAGTGGACTATAGCCTGTACGCACAGAACAAGAATTATATACTATAGGAATTAATGTAATAACTATTGCTATCATGAACTACTATACATAATATTGTACCTGTTAAAAAGTAAAATCGTATACTTGTATAACTAGTTGTATACTGCACAGGTTGACTTGACCCTCCGACTGGGGGTTGGTAGGAAGTCCACTGTACTTGAGGTAATGCAACGCTATCTTTGTTTAAAAACCAACACTACTATTTATTAATTTTTTTAAATTTCAATAAAATAACAATAGACACGAAGTGGATAAATCCAGTTCTGTATTTCTGTCTACTTATAGTACTATCAAATTATCGAATACCAATTTATCGTGACAAAATAAACATAATAATTTGATTATTTTCATGTGATATAATACAAAAAGTATGATTAATTAAAGTTTATTATATCATTATTATTTTGTCAATACATTTTGTGAACTCTATACAGAGAACGTTCTTTGTTTATCATAATTTATGTATTGTAAACCCTGAAATCTATACAGACGTTCAGTATAGATTTATAATGGTAATATATAATTCTATTATATGTATATTATTCACAGACATGTCCAGTCAGCGATTAATGATTGGTTACCAATATTATCTAAAATGATCAAGACATTACGGAGGTCCCTCACCTATAGGCTAAAGACTAATAAATTTGGTTATAAAAGTTATTATACCAGTATAATAAATGTAGGTAGTTTTATAGTTATTACTTTATTAGTTAATAGGTTAATGCATTTGACCTCGTATGTTCTGCGGAATTCAATATTTTAAGAATTCTGATCGAGATAAAGAATATTAAGAAAAATATTTTAATTTTAAAAATAATTGCCTTGACGTTTACAATTTGTACATCTGAAATGAAAAATTAGGGCATAAATTGTAATATAACACCAACCTAGTTGTAGTTGCTTCTATGTACAATGCCCAAGTATGAATTCCTGATTCTATAATAGGTACTTTGTAATTTTACTAAAAACACAAAAAGTAATAAAAATTTAACTCTGAAAATTGTGTAGATTATGCAGTTATATAGATATTAATTATTAATAAGTACTTTTTAATAGGTATTAAACTGAATTTAAAATATCTGAAGTATAATATAAATTATGTACATGTATTTATTAAAATAATACAAAATTAAAACATTTTTTATAACTGTTTCATCACTGATAAAGTGATAATTAATTAGTAACTTTAAAAGTAATACATATTATAATAAAGTCCATGTTTGAAATTGTAAACATACCTATATAGTTCATACCACATAAAGACGTATTAAGTACAGAATGTGGTCATTCTATATTATAATCATACAAAATATATACTATGTTTATGCATATCTTTTTCAGCGGTTGTATATTGATTGATAATACTTATCACAAGAGAGATAATTTCTTATCTATAATCACGTCACACAACATGCTTTTATTATTTTGCTCAATTAATATTATTTTTAAATTTTAACATTAAACAGTAAACAGCTAAAAAATAAAATTTTAATTATTATTAGCTGTCTGCGTGAAGTACAAATTACAATTTTCGCTACAATGGATCCTGACAAGTAAATTAAAACCCAAAATACTTAAATGTAGTTTACTGAAACAAATTAAAATTCGAAAAATTTCCTGTGAATGGGCATCCCATCACTTCTTCCAGTTTTTTTTAATGTAACCCCTCACCAAATTTACTAATGATTTTTAATTTTACTGATTGTAAATGTTCTTATTTATTTAATTATTAAAAAAAAAAAAAACTTATAAATACTTTTCATTGATGATCTAGATTTATTCAACAATTTTTTGTGTAAAGTTAAAATATTTTGTTTAATTAATTATTGTTTTGTTATTTAAATAGGTTATATATAGAGCCACAACACAAACTTATTATTGAAAGCAGCTTAAAGTGTAATGTGGAGGATGTCAACCAACTACTATCTGCTAAAAAACGTTTATTAGAACAACCACGTATTGAAAAATGGTACCTTTAAACAAAATTTAAATGCAATAGAGTGTTTGTTATCCACACTTGTTGGGAATAAGGGCATGTAATTAATCAAATGATTATTAAAAATAAGTATATACTTGTTTCATCAGCTATGGAAATGTTGTTTCTTATAAATCCTCTTCTAGTATCATATTCAAACATATTTCTTAAATTTTACTGCAATTTTAGAATTACATGATAATATTTCTCCTCTATTAAAATTTATCTATTGAAGATATTTTTTATAATATTTTTAATTGTTGTCATTTATATTTTGCATAATATTGAAAAAATTTTCTACTGTTATAAATTATAATTATATTTTAAATTTGTAGATTTCAAGTAGGTACTCATGCATAATGTATATAACACATTCAAAATGAAGGGGGCTTAAACCATTTATCCTACTGGATATGCGTTTGAATGCTAATAAGCTTTATAAATTATTTTATTTGATAATAATTATTAGTTATTATAAAATTATATTTATGTAATGTATTACCTATCAGCTATCTTGTCATTGTGTTAATATATTGTATTTTTGTATTTATAGTACATCACTAGCTGAAGCTGAATGGGATGATGATTTGAAATTAGCAAAATTAACAAAAGTAACAAAAAATCTTACCAAAAATTTTTCACATTCTTTGAATAAGTCATTGTATTTATACCCAGAAGAATGTTTGTGTTTGCTAGAAATGGTAATTGTTTATTTTAAGTTTATTAAATAACTAGATTTTAATTAAAATACTCATCATTTTAATTAATTAATATTTTGTTACTATATTTTATATTTTGCTATTTTTTTTAAATTTAGTCTTTTGCACTATAAATTATTTTATTATATATTAATAAATTAATAATCAATACATATAATGGTTTGTCATGCATGTGCTATTTTTACTTATACCAAGGGAAGTGTATGAACTATTATAATTAATCTACTAATTACAAACTTAAGAGTTTATTTTTAAAATGATATAAAATAAATCATCTATACAAACTCAAAAGTATCTTAATTATATTTTGAACTCATGTTGTTGTATTTATTACATTTTTAAAATTCAATTTTTTTTTTCAGAAATGTTTGATACTAAAATGGAATGAAAGAAAACTGTCAATTAAAAATGCATTTTCCTTATTATTGGCTGAAGGAACTGGTTGTACATTTGAACAATGTAGAACCTATGGTTATTTGGTTAAATTGGGATTTCGAGTATTTAAACATAACAACAAGCTAATAAACAATATATATGAATCTAAAGATGTACCCAAACTTCCAGATGTATCAAACAACAGAAAAAAACGTAATGCAAATTGCAGGTCTATACAGTCTGAAAATATTCCTAAATTTTTCAAAAAAATTCCTTCTCCCAAACTTAAAACTTATTTTGAGTTAGTGTATACTCCACCAGCACACTATTTGCCACAAAACTTAAAACCTGTTTATGATGTTTACTCATATGAGCTGGCTGTGATTTCTGGCAGTATTAAAATTATCGATTATAGATATTTTGAAGAACAAAATAATCTAGAAAATTTGGAAAAAGAAAGCATAGTGTATGAATCACAATCTACTGGAGTGTATCCTGTATATGAAAAAAATATTCCTCAAAACATAAAATCAAATGACGAAAATATTTATGAGCCTAGTGTTAAGAAATTAAAACTTACAGAAACTATAAATGTCCGATCACATAATACTTTTAATTTGACAGCTACTACAAATAATGATAATGACTTAAGTACATTGGGTGCTACAGCAAATTTTATCACCATTCAAGAGTGTGAAGATTTAAAAAATAATAAAATTATGGAAATTAATTTGCCAGTTAGCTTGGATACTGGAAGTAATTTAAATGCATTTAACAATAAATTTAGTTCTACTAATAAATTGCTCGATGATGAAAACAATAAAGAAAAAAATGAGTCTGACAGCAAGTTATCAAATGGTACACTGTCCGATACTATTCCTGAAAAAGAACTGGTTAATATGCATTTAAATGTGCCAAGTAATGTTATTTAATTATTAAATCTATAATATTATCTAGAAATTTTTAATAGGTGTTGAAATGTTAAGAGGGCTTTTGTTATCTCTTTTGGTTCCAACTTATAAACATACCTTAGAGCAAAATGAAAAATTTATTTTTAGTTCGATTTAATATTACTGTAAATACAAAGTTGATTTATAATCAAATTTTAAGATACAGATATTATCTGTATTCTTGTCAGTTTTTATATCATATTTTATGTTTAAAGCGATTTATAAGTATATAAATTATTAAAATTAAAATATGCTCATAACTTTCTTTAAAATTAAAATTACGAAAACTAACAAGAGAACATAATATACAATATTCCTATCTTTAAATTCAATAAGAAGTAAATTTACCATTGAATTATATATTTGTATAACATACAACACATGTAGGTATTTATTATTATTGATTATCACCCTCTTAACTCTAAAAATTTTTTTGATATTTAAGTATTACAATAAAGTTCTATATTACTTTGTAAATATTTATATTATTTTAAAATATGTCTTGTCCTTCAATTTAGTTCACATTAGGCAGAAACTCTTGGCAATAAAACCATCAAATTTTCACGAGGAATCTATGAATAATACTAATAATAAGCACTGTGTGAATTATGATGTTTATTATCCAGACAATGATGTTCCAAAAACATCGAGACCTGCACCAGACTTCAGAGTTATTATTTTTGAGTATGATAATACATTATTGTTAAATTACATTTTATGTTTTCTACGGTATTTTTATTAATGGTCATATTTATAAAATTATTTTAGAGATGATTTAGAACACTTTCCAAATATATACAACATCAATAGATCAAATCCTCATGACAATATACCTACATTATGGGCCATTGTAAATTCAAGTTCAGTTTCATTTTTCAGTGTGGATAGTATAATCCTACCAAAAACTACAGACTGGGATAAAAAAGTCAATTGATTTGAATTAAGTTGTTCCATAAATTTATAGTTTTATTGTTTCATTGATATTTGTTAATCATGAATAATATTATTTTATATTCAACTGTGTGATTGCATCATTTTTTGGTATAAATGAGTTGGTAATTTTACAGTTATTTGTTGTGTTATGAATTATGATATTTTATATTTTTAATTATTTATTCTCTTGCACTTGTGTTTAACACTAAAAAATATTTTATTATGTATATTATAATTAAATGATATAATACTAAATGTGATTAAATTTTTATTTATCATTTTCTAGTGTAACATCTATTAGTCGTTGCCACTCGCATATCCTGGATATTAAATAGTCTAAAACTGACTAAATCAGTCTGTAGTGATTACACTGATCGCGGAATGACTGGTTTAGTGTTATGATTTGTGTATTAGTGTTTTATTATTTATTTAATATCTTCAGCAAAATTGGAATCATGACCTGAAATAACTCCAACTCTCTAGCCAGTAAGTGTTGCCGCTGGGTGATTACTTCATCATGTCAACCATGCCAATATATGTAAATCCTCAAACATGCTTATTGTAAAATTTATTTATAAATTGTATGTATTAAAAAATAAGTTAAAAAAAAATTTAATATCTTCAGTAAAATGAAGATATAATTAAAGACCAATATTTTAGATAAATAAATTTGGCAAAACATTAGAACAAAAAATGGATATATATTTATAGTTAAAAAGAAGATAAATATTATAACATATATTATGTACAAATTCTGAATGTACTATACTAGAGGTGGCCAACGTGTGGCTCTTGTCATTGTCAAATGTGGCTCACCTCTTATTTATAAAATTAAAATTTGCTTATTATACTATTATTATTATTTTAATTTAAATAATGTTGAAAAAAAACCGAATTATTTTCACAGATAATAATTATTTACAGTTCACAGCCTACAGCCACTACCTAGCAGCTGGGATAAGACAAGTAAATGAATTGAGAACTGTTCGAATTAAACACTGTTGGCGGGAAAATGCACTGGGATCATTATTATTGTCTAATCCATGATCAGCACTGATAAGCCCACGTTACTTACTGTTAAACCGCGAGCCGGACTACCGCCGAAGAGTAAGACGATAACGAATCTCATATTTTTAAAATTAGTGTTTAGTGTTTATTTTTATTTATGAAGTTTTGAGCTTTTGAACGATTTGGGCTATTAATTAATTAAGCTGTTTGTCAGCGATACTTGTCCGTGCACACACTAAAAATGAGTAAAACTATAGTTTATGACACTTTGGTAAGTAGGACTTACATAAATGTATAGGTACTCAATATTTATGTATTATCCTGGATAATTTTGTTACTTGTCACAACAAATCTCAACTGGTAGAAAATGTCTACAAGTATTTGTTTTTAACACTAGGTTCATTCATTTTATACGTTCTTATCCTTTAATCCAGAAATGTTGTGTTTTTTTACAGTCCATTCCTGATCCATCATTTATTGATGATGAAGTTAGGATGCTGGGTTCATGGTATGGAATGAGTAACATTTGTGTATTTCCAACTAAAATGTCTACGCCGTTTGATAATCAAAACTCATCCGGTGATGATAAAACTGAAACAAACATTATTCATTTGAAACATAAAACAATGCTATTCGATCCTAAAGTAAGACAACTGGTGAATGAGTCTAGTGGAGTGTTTCAAGAATTACAAACCAATGTGGACGACCCAACCAAATCAACCGATGCCTTGTACTACAGTAGAAAATACAGGTGATTTGATAAAATTCTATTAATTTGTTAAATAATACCAAATTAAAGTTAATACTTATAAATTGATTGTTGTCGCCAATAATGTACACTACTTTACTGAATAAACGTCAAAATCAAATATTCCATACATTTGGTTAATAAAATAATTAATTAGGTTATAATATTAATTTAAAGTCTGTATGGTACATCTATAAATGTTACTAGTTAATTGAGAAAATATGTTTAAGTTATTCAATTGTCATTGAGATATAATGATTTAATTATTTGAATTTACAGATATTTAATCAAGAATTAATTTAATAATACTTTAATCATAGCATGATTTTTGATTCTTATAATAAATTTATAGGGCAATCTTGTCAGCTTGTATCTTAGCAATTGACCGAAGCAATTCGGACAAATCCAATGAGATATATAACCAATACAAAATGTTGCTGCACAATCTTCAACTCATATGGCATCTGTGCGAAGTACTTTACCTAGTGACTGTACCTGGTAATATTACTAATATTTTTACATTTTTTTTTTTTTTTTTTTGAATTCTTAATACTTACTACTTATATTCTTTAAGTTTTATATCTATAATATTTCTAATTGCATATTATTGTAATATTTTATATTGTAAATGGATAATTAATATGGTTTTTATTATTTAAGGTGGTACTATTTTGAACAATCTGTTAGATTGGATTAAGATTCATTATGAAAATGCAGAAAACCAAGCATCAGTGATTACAGAGAATAAAATTGCATATTTAACTGATGAAAATATTGAAGAAAAGTTTACTTTTTATTGGGATACGGTTATTGGACTAATATTACAAGGAAACATTGACACGGCTAGAATGTTATTGTCCAACCACTCTCAAAGTGACACTGAACCATTTATTCATGCAATAAAAATATTAAAGTCTATGCCTACTTATAGTGTAAGTTTTACATTTTAAACATCATAATCACATTTAATTTTAAAGTCAGTATGTTTATTAGTTGAGTAGTAAATTCAGATTGTTATGTACTTAATTTTTTTATCGTTTTATTTATAAATTAAAAACAAATATTTTCAAACTTTATGAATAATAAATTAAACTTACTTTATAGCAAATAGTTAGAATAATATTATTAACAACGATAATAACATATTTTAATATTAATAATATTCTTATATACTTAGTCATTTTTGAACAAATTTAAGCCTTTGAGGTTGTTATAACTAGGGCCCCGGATTTAAATGCACTTAAAACTATACAAATATGCTCTAAAAATTCTGTATATTTTTTTTATTTAATTTATAATTTAAAAATAAGCTATAATTATTGTATATTATTTTATTAAAATAAAACTGAAAATTTGAAATAATGACTTGCTGCTGACATGTATATATTTTGGCCGTTTTGGGGAATTATTATTCATTCTAAACATACCAAAGTATTTATTTTTAGAAAATATTTTGAATAGGCTAAATTTTATCGTATATTGAAAAAATATGCATTAAAAACCAATAAAATGACCCAATAATGTTAAAAATGAAAAACGTTGAAATATGCAAAATACAATTTGTACCTTTGAAACCCTTCTTACACGAAACAAATTTTGTACTTAGAAAGCATTGTGTAATATCATCCAAAATAATATGCACTCTGCATTGAAATCTAGGCCTTAATTATAACTTTAATATACAAATGTATTTCAATGCCCAAGATATGTATAGTTAGTCAATAAATTAAATAATTTTTATTCTTAGCTCTTAAGTGATGGATCTTTAATTTGTAAGTCAATGGTATCACATTAATTTTTTCCATTAGAATTATATTAATAATTAAATATTTATTTTTAGATATATGGTGGTCTGCCAGTAGCAGAATATACATCAAGATTCAAGGGCTGGCAATCAAGTGCAAAAGCCAAATTAGAATGCGGCATTTTCTTATCAGATTCCAATCTCAATGATGTTATGAAGGTATTGAGTTCAACTTTATACATATTAATATTTTTATGATAATTTTACATCATTTAAAATTAATATTCAGATTATTTGCGGAGACCCAGATGCTACGAGTTTGATTCGCAGTCACTGTTCAACTTGGTTTCAATTTCTTGTTGCTCAACTAATATATACAGATCCAACTGTAAAAAAACATAGTTTAAGCTTGTATGCTCATCGAAGTGTTGCTAAATATTATGATGAATCAGAGTATAATCACATGGATACACTTGCCTTAGATTTATTTGATGGAGATTTAGAAGCGGTATGAAATTTGGTTAAATTGCTAAGCTTAATATGTGATTAGTATTAGATTTTTTTATTAATAAATTTAAAATAATTTTAGGCATTTACTAGTATCTATTTAGAAATTTGAAATTCTGCATAATATTGACATTGTTTATAAATGTACTAGAATTGAACTGAAATGTGGCACATATCTATCATAGTTTATTCAAAATGAAATCAGTACAGGACGGCGACCAGTTTTTGTCGGTGGCGCACAGATGAGATGGTCCCCCCAAGTTAACTACTGGCTGATTTATTCACAGTGTCCCGCAGAACAAAACCACACCCACGTGCATTAGCTGCTTGTACTGATTTCATGTTGAATACACTATATTATTTCACTTAAATATAGAGTAAAAGAAAATATTACTTGAATGACTAAAATTTGAAGTTTTAAGGTAATTTGTTCTTTTTAATCTAATATAAAGCGATTTCAGCAATAAATTCAAGTCACTCTCTCGTATTATATAAAATAAAATATTTAATACACAATATTTTTTTTTACTTTTTTACAATGCCATATGGTATCTACAAAAATGACTACTTGTGTTGTATTCTATCTATGTGAAAAAATGTATTTTTAATTCACCTAAACATTATTATTGGAGCTTGTATTTTTACAGTTGTCATTGAAATTATAATCGTCTTGTACAAATGTGTCTTTTTATGACTTTAAAAACTTTCAGACATTGATCAGATAGACTGAACGCCACCATTCTTCTTATAATTGCCTTACGAGTAGGTTTGTTGCTTCACTTGATCTTTATTACATTTTACTTTTATGTTTTTACAAAAGCACTCAATTGTTTGTGATCGAGCACTTGTATATAGATTTATAAAGTTCTTGTTATTATGGTGAACAATTTAGTGAAGAAAATTCTGATTTTTAAAGTGTTGTATGCTCACCACTAATCTGTATGAACTGTTAATCCTAATTCTATTTCTTGAATTATTATTGTTAATAATGTTTTTTGATCTCTCTTATTGACCTAATAGGAAATTGTATGATGACCTCTACCAGTTATATTTTTGGTTTGTGCTACTTTCCATTATTTTACATAAACTCAAACCGCTTTTATTTTTTCTATTTTTATCCATGTAGATGAAAAATAGATTTTGGGTATGTATGATTACCATTTTTGACAGCCTCGTTTTTGGCATTGCATTTTTTAACTAATTGACCTGTTGAATCTGGTTTTCGACTATTTTTGAAAGTTTCTTTCATGTTACCACCATAAACCTCACTTTCAGCATTTAATTTAGTACATACATTTAAATTTGGTAATAACCCATATCCTTTTAAAAATTTGACATAAAATTCATCATTTAAAATAATGTTTATTTATAAATCACAATTACTCATTTTGATAAAAACTCAAATAAATACTAAAATACAAATACATACACACATATCATGTACCAAACACATACTAGACGACAAAGCATATATGAATACAATTGTAATAAGTTGTTAATGCATTAAAAATAGGATGGGGAAATGTATAGATTACTTTATTAATGTAGTTAGCATATGATACTAATAAATCAACTGTAGATAGCATATGACTCATGTACCCTTTTTTGGATTATGATTGTTTCTTACAACATTTGTTCAGGGAGTAAGAAATTTATTAGCTTAATAGTGATGTATAGGATTTTTTTGTCCATCATCACATTTTCAGCAGAATATTTAATTCAACCTTTATTACCTTTATTTAACATTTATCTTAATGAATGATTTTTGGTATTATATTTCCAGTACCTTTCTCATTAATTAGAAAAAACTAACTAATCATGAACATGGGAATATTTATAAAACACCAATTTTTTTATAGTAGAATTAAATATTTTTAAAAAGTTTAAAAAACATTATTTTAGAGTTATTGCCATGTTCATATTTTTAAGTGACTAATTTGTCTTTTAAATTCACACATATTATACATACTTTTAATACTTGTCTACATTGTAATTCTAATTAACAAACAACAATGTTTGTAAAACTATAATATTAAGAAATTACAAAAAAAAAAACAAAACAAAAATGCATTTTATATGTATATAATTAATTAATTTCTAAAATAGTGTGTTCTTATTTTAATGATTAATTATTTTTTCTTTTTATTGCAGTTTGTTAAGAAATTGAAATCCTATCCTGATTCTGGATGGTCATCTACTCATTTGACTAATTTGTTACATCTGTGTGATAAAATTGAACCAGAGTTTAACACGTCTGAAGAAGTGTAAGTTAAAAAATAACTCGATATCCAAATAAATGAATTAATAATAAACCAACGTTATACATTTTTAGGGAAAATAAAAATCCTAACGAACAATATCTTCTTGATTATGGAGTATTTCTCATGACTCATCATTCATTGTGGCAAGCTGGTGTCATTTACTTAGATCACTGCTCAGCTGTGGGCAAAGGATATCTATCAGTGTTATTGTCAAAGTTAGAAATAACATCAGATTTGAGAGTTTCAAAAATTTTACATTATGCTACTGCCAGGCGCCTACACAATGTTGGTGAGTAAATTAAAGAAAAAAAAAACTATTTTAATTGATTAAAATGTATTGCATATTAATGCAATTCATGGCGGATATATCTTGCTTATTAACTAAAAATATTGTCATCAATAGTTTCTAGTGTTTGTAAAGTGAAAGGTATGCTATGCTTACAAAAATCAAGAATTGGCGAGGCTCTGTGTTGGGCAATAAGAGGACAAGACAGTGCTTTTGCTACGCATTTAGGTGATCTATACTTGAAAAGTTATGTTCAATCTGGATACTTTGCTAATTCAGATATACTGGAGAATTTAGGATCAATTGTTGTCACCTGTGATCGTTTCATGTTTATTGGTAAATATTATTATTATTAATTTTATTATTATTTGTATCTTCAAATATAATATATTATTCTGACAACAATAGATAAAGGTATAAATTATATGTTTTGTATGTATTCTTTTCTATACTATATATTTATTTATTTTTAGGAAAATATATAGAATTCCTTAAAAAACTCACTTCAGGCAATGAATTCAACGAGGCCGCATTGTTGTACATAGAACTTTTAAGATCTAATATTTGTCCAGAATAGTAAGAATTAATTTTAGATAGTATTTACTTTCAATAACTATGATGAAAATGTCTTAATAACTGCAAATGGTTTTTAGTTTTAGACTAACATTAATGATGGACGTTCAGTTGTTCATTAGTGACAGTAAAGAGTGTTACTTTAATATCGACGACATATCTCTCATAACAATGCGCTTGGATGATGTCATTATGGCAAGTAATGAAGAGTGTAAAACTGCCGATGAGTATTTTTTAAACAAAGTGAAGGATGTTCGGCATGCTATTGTTCAATTACTGTCAATCAGTTTATTAAAAAAAAAGATTGTGTAACAAAATACTTTTGTATTAAGTTTTTTTATATATGTATATATTATATTTTTCAATATTATAATAATAATGAAACAATTATTTCTTTTTTAAATAAAAATTCAAACATGTTTTAACATATAAGAAGTATGAAAATAAATCACAAACTTGTTTATTTTATTTTCAAATTATATAATATTATATACACATAAGATAAAATATTTACAGAATGATTGACATAATATAACATAATATCAAAAATTATAAATAAATAATTATATTATAATATTTAATTGAAAAATAATTATAAATACTACTTTACATTACAAAATAAAAATAATTCAATTTTACATTATTATGTGTAGGTGACGGGATTTGGAATGAATAACACGTCACGTTTAAATTATACAGTACTTTATTATAATCATAATAGTAATAAGTAGGTACGGTGACCGTGGATCTTTTACAACTGCTGCATGACCCGGTCACGTCGTCATGCTCTCACGACTTAGTTAATCAGTCGCGGTCATTGCAATAACGACTGGAACATATGCTTACATAATATAATATATCAATAAGTTTTTTTTTTTTATGTACAGCTAAATAAATATATTAACAATAAAATAAATACAAAATTTATTTCACAAACAATTACTCTATAATAATAAAAAAAAATATATATATTCAATTATGTTAAGTCAATTTCAATTTAAGTGTTATACTTTTTTTTTCTATGTATAACCACAAAGAAATAAGTTTCACAATTAATTGTTTAACCTTTTACAATTCAAGTAGTCAAGTGGCTTAATATTTGTACCTACAACTCATACTGGGTAAACATTTAATATGTAACTCAAAAACATTTGATTTCTTCTAAGTAGTGCTTAAATAATATTTGTGATAATATAAATTCAACAAAAATTAACTCTAAATAAGTATAAAACTTTTAACTTACAAAGACACCATACCCATGTGCATTAATTCCGTTATACTAACACATAACATAAAAAGTTATGTTCTGAAAAATGCATTCGACTCCTTTATGTTTAATGTTTTAATTTTAAATTGAGTAATAAACATCTTAAAATATTTATTTGTGTATGTTAGTATTGTGTCGAGCTAATGAACGAGATTGTAGATATGACTTAGTACATAATTTGCATTTGTATGGTCTTTCACCAGTATGCTGTCTTCTATGAGTTGTTAGAATAATTTGACTTGTAAAAGACTTTGCACAAATTTCACACTTGTACAGTCCTTTAACATGATGAGTTAAATCATGTTTTCTCAAAAATGCGAATTTGCTAAATGCTTTGTCACATACTTTGCATACATAATGTTTCCGCGTAGATTCTTCATGGGAAGTCTTGTGAACCTTGAGTTCTTCAAGGTTAATGTAAAATTTATTACAAATATTACATGTATGACATACTTTTTTGTGTCTATTTAGAGATGCAACTGATGCATATGATTTCCCGCATTCACACTGACATAGCCTGACACCTGTGTGTTGACTTAAATGACAAGTAAAATTACGATGAGAAACAAAACTCTTTTTACATATGTTACAAACATATGATTTAATATCTTTATGAATTTTTTCATGTGCATATAAACTATATTGTTTTGCAAATTTTTTATTACATATTTTACATGTATGTTCTTTAATCCTTTTGTTGTGTGTTTCTAAATGTACTATGAGACTGGGTTTACTGACAAACTTTTTATGGCATTTGTTGCATTCAAAATTGTTATTATCATGATATGTTTTTATGTGTTTTATCCAATCAAATAATTGAGTAAAATCATCTCCACAAATATCACACTTGTAAGGCTTTTCTCCATTATATACTCTTTTATGACACTTAAGTTCAAAATAAGTTCTAAAACTTTTATCACAGAGAGTACATTTGTATGGTTTCAAACCATTGTGCTTTTTCAAATACTGTGTAAAAGATATAAGATTTGAAAATAATTCGCCACATATATGTGCTTTGTATTTAAAATGGACATCCTGATGTATTTGCAATGAATTCAACGATTCAAATTTTTTACCACATATGTTGCATTTATGTTTAAAAGAGTTATGAGACTTTATATGAATTTTGAAATAATTTAATTCAAAGAACATTTTTGAGCACAAAGAGCACTTAAATCTCTCAATATTTTTATGTGAATACAAGTGAGCTTTTAAGTTAAATCTGGCATGAAAAAGTTTATTACAAAAATTACACTGGTATGGTCTCTCACCTTTATGCAACCGTTGATGAGCAGCAAAATGATAAAAATTTATATGTGTTTTTAGACAAATATCACACTTGTATAGTCTGTCTTTTTTTTTTTTACTTTGTGAAATTATACATTTATCAAAGCTTCTGAGTGTATAAAACCCATTGTAACATTCATCACATTCAAAAAATACTGGTGATCCCGGTTTAAAGCTAACAGGATATTTCAGAGAAGACAAAATACCAATGTACTTACAACAGTTGGTACAATGATCTGTTTTAAGTTTGAGATGATCTATAATACTTGAACGGTTATAAAATAATGAACTGCATTTTGAGCATTCATAAACTTTATCATTTTTATATTCTTTTGAATTACCTGAACTTGTATTAGATGATTCAGCCACATTAACAGATTCGTGATGTACTAGAGCAACAGAATTAACTGCATTTACAACATTTAAATCTGAATCAACACTATTTTTTGAATCAATACTACAAACTTTGGTTGATAAAATATTTTCAATATTTGGTTGTTCAATTTCTACTGAAAATCCCAATATAATTTTGTTAATTATTCTGTTTTGAATAAGAACTCCACTCTCGTGATAACTTTTCTTTAATTCTTCAAGTGTTGTAATATTATTACTAAAAAAAAAAAAAAAAAACTGTAAACAGTGAAAAAATTAAGATTATTATTTTGCATACCATAAATTACTGTTACATTCATCAACATCAATTCTATTACATTCTTGTTGAACAAATTGATTTTCAATCAATTGTATATTATGGTCTATATGAGATATCAAATGACTTTTAAGATCACTTAAGCCCAAAAATTGCTCATTACAAGTAGTACACTTAAATTTCTTGATATTTTCATGAAATGATTTGTGAATTTCTAAATTGTATGTGTCATGAAGTTGTTTATTACAAGTATTATACTGGTATTGATGTTTTTCATTGTGTAATTGTTTGCTAACAGTAAAACAATCGTCATTAACAGTAGAACAATCACCATTATTAATAGGACAATCGTCATTAACAGAAGAACAATCATCACTAACAGTAGACCAATCACCATTATTAATAGGAGAATCATCATTAACAGAAGAACAATTATCATTAACAGTAGAACAATCACCATTATTAATAGGACAATCGTCATTAACAGAAGAACAATCATCATTAACAGTAGAACAATCACCATTATTAATAGGACAATCGTCATTAACAGAAGAACAATCATCATTAACAGTAGAACAATCACCATTATTAATAGGACAATCGTCATTAACAGAAGAACAATCATCATTATTAATAGGACAATCGTCATTAACAGAAGAACAATTATCATTAACAGTAGAACAATCACCATTATTAATAGGACAATCGTCATTAACAGAAGAACAATCATCACTAACAGTAGAACAATCACCATTATTAATAGGACAATTGTCATTAACAGAAGAACAATTATCATTAACAGAAGAACAATCATCATTATTAATAGGACAATCGTCATTAACAGAAGAACAATTATCATTAACAGTAGAACAATCACCATTATTAATAGGACAATCGTCATTAACAGAAGAACAATCATCATTAACAGTAGAACAATCACCATTATTAATAGGACAATCGTCATTAACAGAAGAACAATCATCACTAACAGTAGAACAATCACCATTATTAATAGGACAATTGTCATTAACAGAAGAACAATCATCACTAACAGTAGAACAATCACCATTATTAATATGACAATCGTCATTAACAGTAGAACTATTATAATTAATAATAGAACTATCATTAATAGTAGAACAATCATTAACATTTGCTATTACTTGGTCATGATATTCAACATATATACTTGGCATTTCAATTTCTATTTCACTTTCAAACGCATAACCGTTAAGTTCATCACTTTCAATTTTAATTATACTTGTGCACTGGTTAACATGTTTTGTTACTTCATCAGCTAAACTGAAAAATTAATTGTGATAAGTTAACTATAAAATCATGAAAAATAATTAATAAATTAGTTAATAAATTATTTACCAACAATTACTGTTGTTATGTTTATATATATCAATATTGTATTTAAAATCAGTACATTCTTCTTGTATACATGTATTGTTGATTTCCGCCTCTTTTTTAACATGAACATCATTACTTATTAATTGTTGATTGTTTTCGGTTTCAATGAAAATATTTTCATTTTTAGGTGTTAAACCATCAGATTGCTCTAAATTTATTTGTGTATGTTTCTCCATTATAATTTGATACTGAAACATATATAATATGGTATTAAATTATAGGAACCTAATATGGTATATATTAATTATTCTTGGTGATGAGTATTGTTATTTTTTGAGTGAACCAAACATTAACAAACTAGACCAGCGGTTTCCAACCTTTGGGCCTTGGATGACATGGGGCTGGGCAGTGAGTCATAATATAATATTACACAATTAACGCAATAATAATAATATTGAGTGTTAATTTACATATTGACTCTCTCATCGGTGACAAGCAATGCTAAAAATCTCATTAAATTATTTAACTTGTAATTAAGTTCAATAAAATTTTTTTCAGGGCTTTGCACCTGAAACTAATACAACACGAATGATTTTTTTTTTCAAAACACTCGAATAAAACATTTTGGTTAACTTGAATCTCAAATAATTTTGTTTTTTTAGTATCTCCATGTGATATCAATTTGTATGTATTTTTTGTGATTAGTTTGATTTTGTAGTTGGTTTAACATTAATAATATTAACTATTTACAGGAAAAATATTGCAATCAACTATAGGTAAATTTAATAAATACTTTCTTGAAACTAAAATCCAAAAAATAAACCAAATTTGATCTAAAACAAATATTGTACATTTGTGTTATATTTTATTATAAATAATATAAATCATTAAAATTTTTTTATTTTACACTAGAATTTTTTTGGGAAGAATGGGGGGTCAGCCTTCAAAATAAGTTGTGGTTTTCTAGATCTAGACTACTAAACACCCATATTAATCAATATTATACGGAGTCGGGAGTATAGTTATCTTAAATTTCTATTGTCTAGGAACTTAGCAAGATTTTTATAACAATATATTTTTACAATACAATAAGACTAGTCAAATCAGTAGAGACCAAGTCCAACATTTTAGTTATGACATTATACACCTATACATTAAATTTTGACACCTACCTTGGTTAGATTAATGTACATTTGTAGATTTAATAACAAAGGTGATCCTCTACCTATTAAATTCTTTATCTAGTAAATACCTATATATTTTGGCGCCACTGAGTCAAATGTTGTGATAAAAAAATTAATTAACCAAAAATGTACAAGAATGTAAAACAGTTGACTAAAAATAAAATAATGCTTCAGCTTAAAAACTAATACTCAGTTTACTTGGTGATGGTTTTAATTAAGCTTGTGGTAGAATTGGGTTTATTTGTTAGTATTAGTGTGATTAACAATAACTTATTGTACTTATAGATTATAATTTATGTTTAAGTAAATATACTTACTTGATTTCTGGATTTTATTTTAACGAAATTTCGGCGTCCCTTGGCGGTTCAAAACCACATTGCGATACAAAATCACATTGCGCCGATTGCGGGTAAAAGAGTGAGTGGCTTGTGTATATTTGATAGTATATATAAATGTCTTGCATATTGGCGCCATTATTTTACGTTCCTATCGCTGTTGCACTGCTGTAGCGTTGGCAGCATTTAGCGCTATCGGTAGTCAGCTACCGTGATGAGACCACACAATAGATATAGATAATAAACTTATTAAATCTATTATTAATTTAATTTAAAATTTAGTAAAAGAAATAATATTTGTAAAATTGTATTTTCTTTATAATAAATATGCATAATAGGTATATAATATTATGATAGTTTATTACAAACAACAAAACCTGATAAAAACCCAATAGTTTACTTAGGAAAATTAATATTTAGTCGAACAAGGTAGTCTTTGTCAATAAAATGGGCATTACAAATTTTATGATACCTACTTGGAAGGAGTAAAATTTTCTCTGCAAAAAGCAACTAACCACTGTTTTAACGAAACATTGAGGAAATCTATAATAAATTATTAAATTACATATTTTAAGTATTCATAATTATTTATTATAACTTATACGATCTACTATATCTTATACCTATGGCTACATATTTGATCGAATCCCGGTAAAATAAACCCCCGACGAAGAACCTAGGAAAAAAATACCTACAATTCAATTTTTTAAATGCGTATTACAAAATTATTTATAATTAATTAAATAATAATTTATTTTTTATACAAAATCAAAATAGGTTTATCATTTATAAATACAATGCTACAAATTTACAATACATATTCTAAAAATTAAAATTTATCATATACAAAATATAAAATATGTTTTGAATGATCGAAACGTCAAATTATAATAATAATAATAAATTCAATAATTATAATTGTTAATAAAAATATTTTATAGACTTCAATATTATTCAAAATCATATGAAATTTATTGAATAAATAATTTTTTAACACCAATTACAAAATTATTTATAATTAATTAAAAACATACAGATTTTAATAAAACAAAATATATGATTTATAAACACAATATCTGATGTCATAATACATATTCTAAAAATTAAAATTTATCAATTTGAGGTTTATTATCTTATACACTACCTATTTCTATTACCATTTGATCAAATAAGTAGATACTAAAAATTGCAGTTTATCTCGTCCACCTCTATTGGAACAACCAAAAACATAGCATGAAACAGGCATTATACATTTTTGAAGTATTTAAAATTTAAATCTGCAAAAAACGGTATTTTTTTCTATAATATAATATTATTGGTGCCCTTTTTAAAGATGGTGGCCTGATTAGTATTTGACTTCACTTTTTTAGAAAGTTAAAATTTGGAATCCAGATAAGTAGTTGGGTGAATACAAATTAATAAATCAAAAACTCGTAAATTTTTATCGTTTTATCATAGTTTTTTAATTAATTGATTTTATTATAATTTTTCAATAAATCGATCTAGATATTCTATTTAATTTTTCAATTAATTAATTATATTAGGAACACTTAAATTACTTATAGTGCCTGTAATTTAATGTGAGAATCTAAAGGATTAGCAATCAAAATTATATGTTGAATTGTCGACTTATATAGCTCCGCCAGTGGCGTAATTTCAATTTTTTTTTTAATACACATGGCGTATAAAGCAGGCTACTTTAAGCGCAAGCAACTATCAATTTTTCAGGCCAATCCGTTTATAAAGTGGGCCAAATTACTGTAACATTGGATTTTAAATACGCAAATGTATACCTTGCGCAGTTCAAATGACGCCACTGAGCTCCGCTATTATTATCAGAACCTTTCCCGTATCGCTGCGCCATAAATAAGTAGAATCTCGGTAATCCGACAGATATCAGACCACATTACTGCCGGATTAACAAAAACGGCGGATTAATGAGGGTTCACATAAAAACGCATTTTTACTTATTGAAAAATTAAAAAAAATATTTATTAATCATTAAAAGATGAATAACCTTATTGTACTTCAACGTTAACTGAATAAAAATAAAACATCTAATAGGTTTAATCGGATTTAATCTGTCATTACTTAGTTTTATCGTTTACGACAGTAACTTTATATACAAATACATATCGGTACGTATAGGTTAATATATAGCCGGATTACTGGACTTCCGGATTACCGAGATTCTAGTGATTCTACCGTACGTCCCCTGTCGAATATGTGCCGGCATTGGCGACCCGCGCGCAGCAACATACTTTTTTGTCTATGCATGTACATGATTTTTAAAAAAATTACAATTAAATAATTTATTTTACAATTATGAATTGTCCACCCACCAGTAGAAATAATTGTAAATAAAATGATAATTAAAAAAATATTCAAAAAGTGATAAAATAATTTTATATTTTTCTTATCACTCGGTATTAACTGAATTATTTTAATATAATATTATAGTAATAAACTTTATTCATAGATATATGGTATAATATTGTTATCGACGATGGACAACGAAGTCGTTTCAGAGGAAAAATAAACAAAAATAAAAACCAATTATATTGTTAGATTCTAGAGATGTAACAATATCCTACAATTTGTTCAAAAACCACGGACCAAGTATGAAATAAGAATAAATAGATCTGCCCGGCCGTATGGAGATCGAGATAATTTAAAAATCTCTTTTCTACGATCGAGAACTCGAATAATATCGTACCACAGTCGAGGTTAACACCAGTGGCGGTCTATCCCAAAGACGGGCCCGTGTGCAAGACTAAAAAAAGGCCCCCTCCCACAACTGTTTATTCTAAATAATATAGGTATATCTATACATAAATTCGAATTTAAAGTAGCTATTGCACGCATGGCACACGGGTATGACACGCCACTGGTTAACACCCCGGGCAACTTTACTGCCGTCCATCATGCCCGTTTTTTGTGTGACCACCAACGGCTTTCGACAGAATTTAAATCTAAAGCCGAGGTGACCGCTATGACCATTACTCGACCACGGTGGCTGAAAATCAAAACAATAATAATAATACCGCAGAACAATGATAACACGGTTATTGTGTTATCACCAAACAATGATTTATCAACGCTCGGTTTTCTTTTTCTTTTTGCTATATCTTATTTTACATTTAATATTTATTGTTTTTTAAATTTTTAACTTTTTTTTGACCAACGCTTTTTTGTTTCCCCGTACGCGTAAATAAATTAATATCACGTCAATATAGTATTTTAAACGTTCGTTTATGTCTTATCAGTCCATACTGAATACTGATCGAGTTTCGCGTTTTACTTGTAGCCGTCGGGTGCTCGAGGTGTGATTTTCAAGAATGCTGTGAATCTCGTGTAGCAGTTATTTTACACAACTTATTGTATTATTTCAAACCGCCGAGGAAAAACGTCTTGAGATAAAACACTGATATTATAATGTGGGAAATTTTGATATATGCGTTTTCTATGTTCATGACCGGAGCATTGTTATTCCTCATGGTTTACTCTGTATCCTTTTATCACCGACCGTATTATTATTGACTTCTGCTTTGCGTGTCTAACAGTATATTTTAATGTCTGTTGGTTACATAAAATAAAACACTTGTTCAGTATGCTACTAATATATAACTTTATATCTACCAGTAGGTATGTTGTAGTTTATGCCCTAATAAGATGTATATTAATCTACTAGTAATTACATTAGTTAAAATTAGGACTGAACACTAAGTATTAATAATCCGGGAAGTATATTAATCGTATTCACTCAATATGGTGTGGAACAATCCGTAAATTAATGTAACATAGTTATTTTACTAAACGCATCAGCGATCATCTTAGTCGTTTGCCATGATCTATCATATAAAACTGTAATTCAAGTTTGTTATTTCTGTGATCAAACTATCAATTTGATTGAATGATATTTTACAGTATACACTTCATTGTCAGTATGCGTTTTGTTTGTTTTGTGACTATTAAAAATCTAAATTTACTCGTCAATGAGATATTTATAATGTTGCATAATTTATAACGAATACACCTACTAGACATATTTAAATGAAAGTAAACTGTTACCAACAATGGGTATTTGCGACAAAAATTAAATGATATGCTAAGGCCTGTTAAAATAATATTCCAAAAATAAGGAATTTTAACTAAAATGACTCAAGTAGGTACCTAAATTATTATATAATTAGTTACACCTAATTCTAAAAGTTCACAACAAAACAGACTTAAAAAAATTAATTTATAATTCTTGTTATAGGCAGTATTTTCAGTGTAGGTCTGAGCCCGTCTTGACACTCAGCAATAGTTCCAATAAAAAAAAAAAAAATTGGAACGGTTGACAAGTGATGAGATGAACTAAACTGGTTATAGCATACTTAACTAATACCACAAATAATTAATGTTACAATGGTCATCTATTGACTTTAACAATATTATATTAAAATGGCTTGAGTAATTTTTATTTAATTTTAAGTTTTTTTATTATACCGTTGAATGATAATTGAATATGATAAAGGACATGGTTCATACAGTGAAGAAGCCTCCATTGAATGAACTCCCGTAATATATCTAAAAATGTTTTATTATTTTATGTTGTTATTAATGATTGTAAGCAATTAGGTATGTTAACTTTATTATATTTGTATAAATGTATAGTTTGTATCCTATTATTATTTTCCTTAGCAATTATTTTATAAAGATTATTACACTGTCAGATCTCGAATGTGATTATTTAAATGCTCAAGAATGTTGTAACAGGCTGAATTTTGTAAGTATACATAGTAACTGTTCAGTTTTAAGTGTTTAAAAAGAAATAATGAAAACATGAGATAAAAATCTTACCTATAGAATGGAAGATGTTTCGAGCCTATTTTTACTAAATATTTAAATTAATATTGTATTGTTTAATACTTTTTTTTTTATAGTTTAACTTTTCTGTGTCTAATAACTTATTATTAAATATTAATAGAAGTCAGTTTTTCATTGATGAAGTATTTATTTTTATCTACATAAAAGTATTAAAATAATTAGTTTTTGAGATATGAAATCTTTATATAATTCTGCAAGGTTTTTGTAAAAGTTTTTATCATTTCTTTTTCTTTTTTTTTAATATAAAAATGAATATACAAATTGTTTATAAAATTAAGCAGTCTTATATTTTTAGTTTCAAGGATTTTATAATTAATTTTTTTAATTAATACTTTTATTGTAATACATACTTTTTTTTTTCAGTGGGTACGACCAAAAATTGTTGCACAAACCATAATAGTTGTAGGATTTTTGACTGATAGCAATTTGTGGATGGCCCTTGTAAATATTCCAGCTGCTGCATGGGTCATTTATGAGTAAGTATTTGATACATATTAAACGTTAAAATGCCTCTTTATTTTAAAGAATTATTCTGTAATAATATTTATAGGTTTGTCACTATACCTAGAGGAAATACAGGTTTATTTGACCCAACCGAGATTCACCACCGTGGTCAATTAAAGAAGCATATGCGTAATTTTGTAATATTTACCGGATGGTATCTTATTACGTTTTTCTTCTATTTATACTTGTAAGTAAAAATGATTTATACCGTTTATACAGAATCATATTCTAATTCAAAAGTCTTAAAATAACGTATATATTTATATGGTTTTCTATATTTTGACATATTAATATGTTAATTGCTATGTGACCATACAACACCATATAACTGCTGGTGACTTTAAATTAATATAGCTTTAAATTATTAACTTTTCTACAGTGTTACTACAATAATGTATCTACTAAAAAAAGAGTAGTGTCATAGTGTAAATAATTACAATTCATTTAATGTAATAAAAATTATTATTATTTTTAAGTATTATAGTATAATGACCCAAAACAAGTAGTTAATTATAGAGGAATATCCTTACTGGATGTAGGATACAAAGTTCTGTCGTCTTTCTTACTAGGAAGGTTACAAAAGTATGCAGAAGAAATTATTGGCAGCTACTAGTATGGTTTTAGGAAGGGAAAATCAACCACAGACCATATTTTTGCTATAAGACAGATCCTAGAAAAACATCATGAGTATAACAAAGATATTCATTTAGTATTCATGGACTTTAAACAAGCTTACGATAGTATAAACTGTAGCAAATTGTGGACTGCTTTAAAGAAATTTGGAATCCCTGAAAAACTCGTAAGATTAATTAAAATGTGCAATAATAATACCCAAAATGTTGTTTGGATACTGGGAGAAATTTCAGAACCTTTTATAGTTAAAAATGGCCTTAGACAAGGAGACGCCCTCTCGCTGGTATTGTTCAACCTTGCTCTGGAAGAAATCATAAGGAGTGTAACTAGAGGACAAAGAATGGAAGTGAATGAGGGGTATACATGCCTAGCTTATGCAGATGACCTGGTTCTTCTTGGAGATACTAGACAAGATGTAATTCAGACACTAATTGATCTAATGAAGGCTAGTAAGCAGATGGGTCTGTCAATTAACCAAGAAAAAACCAAATACATGTTTCTATCAAGGAAGACGAAAAGCGAAGAGGACTTGAAAGATTTGGAAGTGGATGGTCTCACCTTTCAACAAGTTAGCTCTTTTAAATATCTAGGCGTTATGTAAATAATACAAATGACATGCACGAGGAAATCAAACTACGCCTACAGTCTGCTAACAAAGCATTCTTTGCTATGTTGTCATTGTTTAAATCTAGGTTACTGTCTAGAAAGACCAAAGAGAAACTGTACACAATATATCTAAGACCAATTGCTACTTATGGTTGTAATACATGGGCCACAACTGGAGGGGACTACAAAAAGCTCCTCGTCTTTGAGAGAAAAATTCTGAGAAAAATTTATGAATCTGTTTTTGATGACATTGAGCAAAAATGGCTAAGGAGGTCAAATGAGGATCTGAAGAATCTATATTCAAAAGAGGACATAGTACAGTTTGTAAGGAGTTCAAGACTTGCTTGGGCTGGGCATGGGTGAAGAGCTGATGGGTCCCTCATAAAAATGGTTATGGTGAATCAAATAGATCTGAAAAGACCTAGGGGACGCCTAAGGCAAAGATGGCTAGATGCAGTTAAAAGAGATATAGAGGAGTTGAAGCCGGACTGGAATGGAAACTTAGATTTAGCCTATGCAAGAGATGTATGGGGAGAACTGGTTTTAGAAGCAAAGAGCCTAAATGGCTCGTAAAAGCTAAAAAAAAAAAATTATTATAGTATAATCATTGATTAAATCAATGGTATATTAAATTAAGAATAATATGGAAAGATATGTTTGGTATGCTGATAAATTATATTGCATGACCGCTGATGATATATGACGGTGAACATTAAATTGTAAGGATTAAAAATCTTGTTATAATAATTGTATTTATTATCGTAATTTATAATAGAGTATTCACTATGAGTATATTAAACTATACATTTTGATGAGATGTTTTGAAATATATATCGATTAATATTTATAACCCATTAACTTTTAAAAAGCAATGTGTAATATTGTTAAATCAGAAACTTAGAAACATAAATACATATTTATTTTAATTTATCAATTTTTACTAATATTATTTAAAACATTAAAATTTATTTAAATTAATATAATCATTGAATATTTTTAATATGTTTATATGTTTAATCAATACCATCTAAATGGTTTTATTAATAAATAATTTTGTTTGTTTTAGCATGATATTGGCTATACTAAAAGGCAATCCCTTGGAGACTGAAGCGCCTCAGCACGTCAACAAATTCTAGTCTTTATTTTGCACATCCTAACATTTAATATAAGTTTTTTTTTATGTGTTATTTATGTTTATATGTAAACATTTGTTTGATATTTTTAATAATATGCTTACTACATTGTAACATCGTTGATTTTATTATATACAGATGTAAGTTATACCACTTTATAAAAATGAGCCAACTGGTTTATTTCTAGCAATAATTGGTGTGTATCCTATAATACCTATAATATAGATAGAGAAAAATGTATATTATCGTACAGTGTTATACAATGACCGGGGAGTTCTGATTTTAAATTGGGGTTTTTCTGTTTATTATAAAATCAATAGTTTTGCTAACTCTAAAACCATTAATTTATATTTATATTTTTTTGTTTTAAGAATAGTGATTATGTTAATTAGATAAACATTGTATACAGTGTATATGATTCACCACATTTAAATATTCGCTCCAGCAAGATGATATACTGATTCTGTGCATTCTCACTTGACACCCTACCATTGAGACTAGTTCTTCTATGCAAAGGTATCACATAGTGATGCACAGTAGAACTAAAATTAAGGCTACGGTGTGTCCTCTTGCTGGGCAGGGTATAGTTGTCAATTTTTATCATTTTGATGTATTACCATATTATTTCATAACTTATTGCTACGAGTTAATAAGTATAATATTTAATTAGGATTAAGAATATATTTATAATAATAATTAAAAAATAATTGAATAATATTTTAATTTCAAGACTATAAAGTATTGATGTTAATTGAATATTTTAAATTTAAATAATGAAGAATTTAACAAAATAAAAGATTCAATATTATATTTTTGTACTTTTATAACATTTGAAAAAGTAGAATAGAATATAACAAAGAAGAGTTTTTAATCTGTTCCTAATTTAATACAAATGGAGCTCAGGGGCTGTCAATTTAATGTGATGAATACTATTGTATGAACTATGAATTACAAGTTGGCAAATATTTTAGTTTAAATTGTTATTATTGTTAAAAATAATAATTGAGTTATTAAAAGTATTATTTTTTTTTATTTCTTTATAATACTCAAAAGTAGTATGAAATAAATTTTATTTGTATTTTCATTAATTGGCCATAACAATCTAGAAAATAATATTTAGATTATTCACTATTGTTAAATTGTGAAAAAAAAATATTTGAAGAAAATATGCAGAATTAATTTGTATGTAATATGTGACAGTTTAATACTAATCTTAACTAGTTTTATTTCAATTTTTTTCAAATTTACAAAAAATATGCAATTGTTGAAATACTCATTAAATTAAATTCATAGCCTTGACTAAAAATATATATTAATACAAATAATAAATTTCCAAAAATTAATCAACAAAGTTTTGAATTAAAATTATAAAATATTTATTCTTATCAAGTCTTCTAGGCAATATTATATCTATTTAAAAGTAGTATCTAAGATTTTAACTTAAATGTAACTAATTATATTTGAGTAATATAGTTACCGATACTTAAATACTACTTGACTCAATCGAGTCTTTTTCTCTTTCTAATAAGTTGAATTTTTCTTTAACATACATGACAATAGTGAATAGTCATACGTGTAGGTCATTGTAATAGGTAAGAGGAAGGCGGATAGATTGATAATGGTTTATTCTGTGGACCGAAGGCCAGCTTTTCAGGGTGGTTAGAGGCCCCCATCTATGTATGTATTTCTATTTACTTTATTATTTTCTTTAATTGATGGGGAATAAACGTTACGGGACCGGGTGGCAGTATTGTGGTAAACAGTTCCCACCCGATCCTTGTTTTTTTTTTTGGCTGAAAAAAAAAGTCATTGTAATAGGTATCATCGATGATCGACACCTTTTTTGATCCTGTGTAAGTTCTAAAGACAGTTACGATTTTTTAACTTATATTAATAAACAACAGTTTTCCAATATTATATTTTGACCAATTCAATTTTTATGTATCTATAGGGGTACCCCAAATGTATATTATTATTTATTTATTTATTAAATTTATTTAGGTACCTATCACCAATAATTGTTGCGGGGTTGCATTAAAAATCTCTAAATATATATTATTTAGGACGTCGTATAGGCATGTAATGAATCGATAGTAAGATAATGGTCTCTATTAAACATGATTTAATGGCCCGTGATTGGTCCATTACATTTTAGTGAACCATTAAATTAATTAATTTTACGTAATCCGGTATAATTCAAACTTACTGTACATCTATGTATGTATGATATATGTATTTTACAATCGGACTAGTCGGAGAGAAATCAATAAAAATACAATTAAAGCATAATAATTATTTTCGTATTTTTGTTGCTTACCTATACTAGTTGACCCAATTACGATTACCTGTGTTAGGTATGATCAAATCAGAACTAGACGGCGACTGTTTATTACTGTATTTTATTTCGTTTAAAATGTCGTAAAAGTACATTACATTTTTTTTTTGTCGTTTCTGATGATAAAATTCCGGAATAAATACCCTCGAATACCCATAATAAAAAGCCCACTGATCTAAAAAAATGAACAAATTAATAAATTATAATAACACGATAAAATAATAATTTGTTTTTTTTTACATTATTATTTTAACAAGTTTCACAAAAATCAAGATTTTTTCAATTTACGTACTCAATACAAATAATCTATTATAATTTATATTAAAATTACTAACCTTTTCAACGACTACGAGGTACATTATAGATAGGTACCTGATATTATTGCTATACAGGTTTTTTTTTTTATTTATTTAGCAACTATTATAGATAAATGTATAGATATGTAAGTAGAAATGCCTTACCCAACAAAATAATATTATTACCTAAACTGCAGGTTCTTTGCTAAAACCATTGATTATGGAATATACTAAATTGTCTTAATAGCAAATTGAACTTATACATTTTTATTTTTCGAATAATTCTCGACGTCTATTATTTAAATTTGAATTACGCATTTTTGCATATATATCTATATATAATACTGTAGTCGCTGTAAAACATAAAATAATTGAAATATAGTATGACTTAGAGAGAAAAACATGCTATTCAGTTAGGAATGGAATGATTCACAATCAGTTGCACGCATTGTAGAATGCGTAGAAATTCTGTCCGAGTAGATAGTGGAAAATGGAAATAAACTAAGTTAGGTACCTAACTTAAGACCTAACTATAACTTTGCACGAATTGCCAAATTATAGAGTTCAAAAAAAAGTTTAAGTTATGCACAGAAGTGCACGATAAATATACTTGTGGGTCAACCAGCACATGTAATTCGGACAGACCCCTCTATGAAGTGACATACGATTTGGGCTTTTTTTTTAGCATGCAATTCGGATGCAGTCCAAAACCCAACAGCCAGAACGATTAGGATTTCTATAAGAAGTACTTTATAATATATTTTCTTTGTGTTCTTCTAAAAGTACAAATTGTGAAGTAACCAATGGAGATGAAAATCCTACAATATTTGACCCGGTAAGATCCCGATATAAAATAAATTCTAACAGTTTATAACATTTTCGTCTTATTCTGACACAGAATATCGCATGGTATATTTCTAATTTATCTTTGTGTTCTATATCCACCGAGGAGGATTCTGTTAATAATGAAAATATAAATAATTATGTTACATAAGAGGACTGTTCTGTTTCATACTTCACAGGACGTTTAGGTTATAAATATACGAAAAAAATAACTGTGACCATTACCGAAAATAATTATTTAATAAGATCTTAAGCGATAAATGCAATTGCATAGGTATCTATTTAATAACAATTATACTTTGATTGAAAATGAAAGTGGACTTGAAACACCGTAAAATAGTTTAAATAATGTAGTAAATTTAATTTTAAATATTTTTGAAAATAATTATAATAACTATTTGCATAAAAAGAAAATCAAATTTCAATTAACTGAGCGAGTAAAAAATAATAACATAATTAAAAAATTGCTTGATGACTCGTCGACAAATTGTATACAGCTTAAAATGTATATATTTGAACAAGTTTTAATGTGCAAAGTATTTAATAGAATACGATTATTTTAAACTAGGTACTTACTTATCTTAAAATAATTAGCAAAACTAAAATTGGAAACATTAAGCAATACCAATATTTAAATAATATAATAATTAAATTTTCATAGCTTATAAATAGTTTTTCCTGTTTGTACCTATTGACATAGAACTATATATAAGCGATATTAATTGTCCTTTTCAGGATTATTATATTAGAATTATTTACGTAGGTTTCATTAAACAGTCCTTTTCAGAACCAATAAACATCACAATTTACAACTATTTTTGAAATTAAGCTTCAATATAAATGACATAATTATCCTTATAGTATATAAACTAGTATTTTATGATTTTAATAATAAAGAAAATATTCTTATTCAAATTTTAATTTGTTTGTACTTTAAACCTAATATGTACTTTATTGCAGATCCAATTACCTATTTCATAAATTTAAGATTCTGAGTGAAGCAAAAAATACAAAAATTTGTTAGTATTACCTTATTAGCTAATGTAACGTTGATCTGTCTTCACTCAGAATCGTTTTTCATCATATTATACAAAGATTTATCGCTGGTTTCTAGTTTAACACATCACGTACTCAATAACAAAACACAACTGTATTATCTTACTCATAAATAATAACTTAATTAAGTTTATTATTTATACTATTATTAATCTTTTGTTAACTGGAACACAAGATTATTTATTTATTTATTTTTTAATTTTAAATTTCTATCATTTTTATTTTATAAAAAACACCGATGAGTATTAAAATAAAATAAAAATAAAACTTTACAATATTTTTGCTCTATCATCTATTTATTGTTAAAATTTTGATAGGTACAACATACATAACATATACTATCAATTAGTTTATTATATTTACATGTTATAAAAAGTGCGTTAAAAATGTATAATATAACCTATATATGTGTATTTTTTTAATATTGTAAGGTGTACTATATATAAATTTTGGGGTCTCTATAATAAGAAAAAAAATGAATACAATTTATGTAGATACACGAATAAAGTATTCGCGCACAAACCTTTTGCCTAATTCTGTGACTACAGATAGTTGGCAACGAAAATAAAAAATGAAAAACTGTACGACTGAAAACTCAAAAAAATAAATGTACAACTTTTATACAAATAATAATATCGCTTTTCTCTCTCTCTCGAAATCAGGAGTTATAATAAGAACAATGTTATAAGTATAAATTGCAATATACTTAGGCAGTGACGGTAGTCGGCGAATGTCACACAGTCGAATACACATACACTTTATGTCTATACACATATATATCCGAACTTAAACGGACGTAGACTGAAGAACTGAAGAAATATTGTCAAAATAATCTTACAACTTTTCGCGTAACGAATTTCCAACAACTCACAATCCATTATGCCACGGCTTGTAAAGACTTTCAAAAGTTCATACACACAACGATAATGTTTACGCATTACGCGTATAACACCGCATTGTATATAAATATATAATAATAATAATATTAGCGTATAATAATGACATTTTTTTTGTATTTAAATATATATAATACCATACCATATTATCATTTGAGTATAAATTAGCTGATGAACAATGGACATACCTGTATTATTATTTCCGCGAACCTTTTGATACTTATAATATGATGTAATATCTTTACAGCATCTTAAAACGTGTAGGTAGAAAACCAACAGCATTAATACAGTTACAGATCTGATACGGCCAAAATCGAATGGTTTGTAGAAGTTTTGATTATATAATTGTACAGTATAACCTATTTCGATGACAGCAGTAGACTGTAGAGTACAGATAACTACTGATATATTATACCCATCATAATAGTATGAATTATGACCATATAATATTATGTAAAGGCGAAGGTGCATTATACATAGTCACACATTGGTGTTTTAATACTTGTACGTCATATATTTTATTATGTCAGATTTAACAGACTGAATGAAATATAGGAAGGAGATACGTGTCTATATGATGCGAATGCGCATACCAATATTTTTTTTATTTTTCACGCTTTCGTGCAACAATTATTATTTTATATTTTTTACATAGGTAAGTATAACAAGTCCGTAACAGTAGATAATACGTAGACTTGTAACAACAGCACGCAATTTTAGTGTTAATAATGTACTACGTATACTTAATACGATCTACCTATTAATTTATATTTTCTATTAGACTTTAAATTGTAATGCTATTTCAAATTTGTCGTAATCGTGACGAGTTTATTATAGTTTATATTAAAATTTATATATTACCTAATAAATATTTATTTAGTAATACAGACAAAGTCATTTCAACATCAATATAAATCAAAATATCCATTTGGATTTAGATTTAGTTGGTTGTTATCGAGAATTCGAGACTCACTATTAGGTATTAGACACCAACAGAAAAATGATATAGTAAGTCTGTGGGATTGAAAAGATAAACTTCGCTTCGTGGAACGTCCAGAGAAGAGTCTCGCGATTATTATTTCGTCGTCATCGTCGCATCGATTGCTACCATTTAATCCGCGAGTGATGTAAGTACGCTTACAAGTTTTTTTTTAAAATTATATGCAATTTATTATTAACTATGAATTATTTTACATATAGTTTATAGTTTTTTAAAATTATATGTTCGTACATAATAATTATGTGTATGTATAATATCTAATAAGCTTTACATACACAATACACTTTATTATATGTCATCAACAATTTATTATTAGGTAAATTGTATTATTGTGTAGATGATAAAATTAAAAATCTGTTATCACTGTCAGACACTGTATCTTAAAGATACGAGCAGATAAATGCATTTAAAAAATTTAAAATTGTATCTAATTAACTATAACTTTACCATCTTGTAGTAGAAGCCAAGACTCTGCGCGTCTGCTATAAATTTTATTACGAAAAACCTGAGGAAATCTTCATCAGAGCTTATTAACATATTAAATATTGCCTAACATAATAGATACAGAAATGGCCGTGTTCTGCGGTATAATATTATTATTATATCCATTATAATTATATTTGATGTACCTGATCACTCTCATCACCACTACCACTGCAACTGCTCTGTAAATATTATTGGTTTTTAAATTATTTCAGTATGTTTTTACGTTAAACATATTTATTAGAATAATATGTTTCAACCCACCGCTGAATATGGCTTAGACCTCGAGATAAATCGAGTTTGAGTAAACGTGCTCGGTAATAGTTGTGAACGACTGTAATCCGTCAATGAAACTAACGATTCTCCAAAATCATTTACGTGTTTTTCCCGGTTGATTTCTTCTATGTCTGATTTATTATGTAAAATTAAAACAAAGAAAATTATAATAACAGTGGCTTACTTATGATCATGGTAAAAAAGAGGGGAACGTTTATTTAAATTAACTATAGTATTTTTACATATAACTACGCTTACGCCTAAAACTTAGCATTTTTACAAATAGTAAGTATTGTTATTGTTGTTTATTTCTTTGAAAAGATATTAGGTCAACAGGGTCGTTTGGGGACCCACAAGTTTACAATTTACAATATTATAATTATTATTTACAATTTACATCCATATTAATACAATTCACTTTATAATGGTTTTATAGTTTTAGACTTATAATACGGAGCAAACTAATTAAAAACTTATAATAAAGAAATAATAATTAATAAAGGAGATTTATTGTAGAATAGGTATATTATAAAATATAAAAGTATAATATGCAAGCAACTTGGGAAAAAGGTAAAAAATATTTAAAGTTTTAAATTTTGTTCAATCCGTAGCCAATAATCAGTTATTTTTTTTTAAAGAATTTTAAGGGATTAATTTAATTATTGTTTTGTGTTATAAGTATTACTTTGAACTATGTCCAATCCTACTACAGGTGTTATGTTATTTTTAATTATATAAATTACTACTGATGTTTTATAAAATTGTTTTATTGGCAGTACGTTTAATTCATTAGATAGATATTCTGTGTAAATAAAATTGTTATAATATCAAAGATTCTTTTTTTTAAATAATGTTTTATATTTTATTTTGAATTATTTTCAATGGATTCGTTGTCGAATCGTAGGCATCTGTCTAAATAGTAATACTGTAGTAAAGTATAGTATATCATATAAGTAGTTATACAAATAACAAGTTTTAATAAAATATATTTTTAAAATCGTATCTGTATGCACTATATACACCTAATACCTGTAATATACAGCAATCATTACTAATGTGACCAAACAATTAAATTAATATTTTAAAATATAATTTGTATATTGTCTTTAGTCTATATCTACCTATTTATAATTTATCACACATAATTATATACCTATTATGATTTTTGCCTTTTTCGTAGTATTCGTTCGGATAAATTAATTATAGGTGCATCATCTTTAGGTATGGCATTTATTAATTTATAATTTTATACAATTATAGCATGGGCACACTTAAAAAGGGGATCCAGGAAGAATTACAACTTTATAAGGACACGTTATGGGCACACACGATGTTATATTATGTCCCGGTGATCCTATAATTATAGCATTCCAGGTCAGTACTTCGTGATTATTTTAGCGTCCCTTTACTTAAAAATAAAAAAGTGCGCCGTTTGAAGTATTAAAACTTTAAACTCTCTACTCACCTGAAAGATTATTGTAATAATCATCACGGATGTAAGCGTTTTTATGATATTCCTTTGCCATCATAGTCATTGTGTTAGATACTTTAATTAAGATTTTTGGTTTACGTTTTGTCTCTTGAACATTAATCTATAAAATATGTATAATCACGATGTTTATAAATACGAATTAATTATCTTCTACCGAAGTACATTGTATCGGTACAAATAATGTTTTATTGTACTTTATTGAAGATTGTAAACATTGGAAATCGTAAATTCAATGGTTACTCGCATTGTAGTATGAAATGATAACTTAGTACACTTAAATACAACACCAGAATCACAGCGTTTAGAGGGGTACTTTACTTTATAATCTATAGAAATTATATTTATTAATTATATTAAATTACAGTACTAAATATTTTGAAAATAAATCGTTCAACGTCAAAATTCATGACTTATGAGTTATATAATATTGTTTACGTTTAGACTTATATATACACAGAGGAAATTTGGTGAAGTTGAAGAAGTTGGTTTGTATGGTTATTGAAGTCGTTGATTTTCTTATTAACTTTGTTAAGTATAGTCACATCGTAGATGTTATTGGTTATACTGTTTTTTTGTTCTACTCGTAAATCTGCATTTCGGTGCCAGTTGTGGGTAACTATTATGTAATAGTAAAAATTTGTATATTTGTATGAGTTGTTAACAATAATTATCCGCATTTTAGGCTTTTATTAGTGATTAAAAAAAAAATTAATATTCGCATAATAATACATTTTTAAAATATTTAATTATTTTACAAATTTTAAGATCATGTTATCACGACCATTACTTAGGTACAAGGTACTGTTATGTTTAAGTTCTAAAGTATGTATACTAAATATATTATTAAATACATAAAACCTGGATATAATATTCTTATAATTTACAGATAGGTGTATCGTCATAATATTATAAATTTATGCGATTTAAAAATTACCATTTTTTTATCGTAACTGATAACTATAGGTTTTTTTTCATTGTAATTTGTTCGTGCTTCAATGGCCTGAGCCGACCCTAAAAACGGAGTTGTCTGAAGGTGTTTAGTTTCCTCTGTATACGGCAATTCCGATGGGAATATTTCGTTCCAATATTGATCTTTTATCATCTTCGGATACTCTTGATGCATTTCGTCTACAATTACATACGATACCTAAATACATATAAGAATATGTTTTATATAATTTGTTAAATTGTCTATAATATTTAACAAAGTAGGTAGGTATGTGATTTTTTTAAATTTATGAAAATTATCTGTATAGGTTATATAGCTTATACCATATTATATACTATGATGTAGGGACCTATTATTTTGACAGAGCTCAACCTAGAAAATATGGGCCCTGGGCAATATAATTTTAGCCGCCTTTAATATTTTTTAAATATAATTTAAAAAATACAGTGAACATTAAAATAATATAATAACAATAAAATTGTTATTCACTGAACAAAAATTAATTTTTAATACTTATATAATATTTAACTATAGTTAGTCATAATAATATCAGTACAAATGAAAAATATTAATTAATGTTTACTGATATATATCAGATAAATGTCTAACAAAAACAATAATATCATAAAATTGCACTATACCACTTTAATATTTAATCATCAATAAGGGCACGTGGCCCCAAATAATATCGGAGTCAAGGTCTGTAGCCCCTCTTAGCTCCCCCCCCCTATAAGTTGTGTTTTGTATTTTGAAATGTTTTTTTTTTAGGTGATTGTCTTGTAAAATTTTACAAACTGACACGTTTATTAGAAAAAAAATTAATTATGAACTGTATAATATAAAGTGTAAAAAGTCCATATAATTAATTATTCACAACTGTAATAATAGTTAGTATGATGGATGTACTCTAGATATTTTCAAACTAATATTATTAGTGAAAAGGTACTAAGGTGATAATTTATATTTAAACAATAAAAATTAATAATTAATAACTTTTATTTATAAGTGAACTTTATTTTTAATTTTTATTCGTTATTTTTTAAATAGTTATTAATTATTGATATATGTTAAAATCTATCGTTGAATCGATAGTAGTTATATTATGAATGAACTTTAATCCTTTTTCTGATCAAATAAACTATTTTTTCTTTCAAGTTGTTTTGGAGTTTGATGTGATGAAAAATGACGGCACAGAGTTCGACTAAAACTTTTTTATTTATATTACATAAATGACATTTTATAAAAATTTTGAAACTGTGATTTTTGAAATATTAACTATATTTAGTATAAAAATATAAAAATAATACTAGCATAAGCATAATATAATGTCATTCATTTTTCCTATCATAATTTACCTAGTGACTACACATTTTCTGTTGATGATGTCGAAGTTGGACGCACCATTTAAAAAAAAGTTAAATCTACTAGACCTGATGGTTTATCTGGTACTTTTTTGTTCCAACGTTAGGTCGACCCGTATGATTGCCCTTTATGATTGTTATTTAGGTGTTCTATGGATTTGGGTGTATTTCCGGAGATTGAGCTATTAGTGTGGGCGAAATATTCAACTATGGGTTAACAATATAATGATTGATGAACTGCAGTATGGCTTCAGACCTGCCTGCTTAGTTGTGTCAAACTTAATTGCACTTAACAACTACATCCTCAAAGCTTCCGATGAGCACTCTTAGGTTGATGTCACATTCACAAAATTTGTTAAAGCTTTTGGCGGAGTTGAACATAATATTCTCATGAATATTCTTTATAAGTCAGGATTTGGTAAGCTTATTCTTTCTTGGCTTAAATCGTACTTAACGGGCAGATTTCAATGGGTCAAAGTTTTTGGACATATATTCAATGTGATCGAAATTCCCTCGGGTGTTCCTCAAGGAGGACACCTGTCTGCTGTTATTTTTTCACTATTTATTAATGGAATAAAAAATGTGATTTCCTCCACTAAGTTCCTCGTGTTCGCACATGACTTAAAATCTTTAGTCGAGTCGATACATTAATTGACTATTATTTTTTACTAAAATGAGCTTAACTCCATAGTTGATTGATTTAATTCTATTGGATTGCAATTCAATACTGATAAATGCCACTCTACGTCATTCTCTAGTTACGTTATGTTAGATTCATTAAAAATAATAGGTATAATGAACATTTATAATTTTCATTTTAGATAATAATATGTTTAAGATAAATTCAGTTTCTAAATTAACATAATTTTAAGTAAAATAACGTCATACAACTACAATATATTTTGAATAATATATGAAATGTATAATTTTTTTTATACAAATCATTTAGTTATTATTAAATATTTTTAGTAGCTGAGAGAAGCTATTTAACAGTATATGTTGAGAGACACTGTTCAATTAAAATTGAGGTAATTGATATTTCGTTTAGATTTTCGACGAAATGGCGAGTTTTAATTTACACTTAACGAAACTCATGACTAAAAGTACCAATGAGATATAAGATAGAGAGATACTTCAATGTTTTGAAGCACTCTATCTGTCCGAGAGTAGATAAAAAAAAATCATCGTACATTTCTCATTTATTTTAGAACCGGAAAGTTTTATAATCTAAGTCCTAACCATAGTTGCTAAAACAAAATAATATTACACATATACTATACTTAAATCGAGTCCCTAATTTATAGTGATAATAAATACTTAATTACTGTACATTTTGTTTACCAGTAAGTTTCTATCGACGAGCCAATTCACATCAAAATCGTCGTCGTCTTCGCCAAATGGGTTCACCAAAGTTTCCGCTACCATTAACCAGCCCATGTAGAAGAAAAACTGAAAATTATATGTTTACAATGTTTTTGAAATACTTAACCACTCCATTTGCATACTTGCAAAAACGTGAATATTGGAACGACCAAATCAATTGGATGTGTCGGATACCCTTTGCGTGGATCCAGATACTGATTTCCCATTAATGAACCAACAAAGTAAACATAAACGGCTAATGTCGTTACCTGTAAAATTAGGTATAATAGTACTGTATCGTCTTCGGAGGTTTTAGTGTCAATTAATTTAAAATTGGGGTATAAGATTCAACTAATAAAGAGTACGATGATAACCAAAACTGCAAATAGTCTAATTTTTTTGGTAACCCAAAAGTTCAATATTGATTTGCGCTTTTATACCTTAGTATTTAGTAGTAAGATAAAAACATAAAATTGTATTAACTTTTTAATATAATCTATATTGTACCCGTTGCACTATTATTAGTTTTAGTTTAACATTTGACGGTCATTCATCATGTTTACTTCCTAATGATAATGTATTTTTCTGTTTCATAAACATCAGTGATCGACTTCAGTTGAATTGATATAGGTTTCATACAATATATATCATGAATACAAATACCTAATACTATTTTAAGCAACCGTGAATTTCTTGTTTGCACCGTTCATTTTGAACAACTGTATTATAATTAGTGTTTTAAATAAATCAATGTATTTACGTCCAAGTAATATGTTGTCTGTTAACATACAGAATAATAGACTAAACACTGGACGAAATGCAGGTCGACAGTTATTATCAATATTAAAATATGGAAAATGTACTTAGAAAAAAAAGATCTATACGGGATAATTTAAAAACTGTGCTTCAAATTTAATTTTAAGTGCATAAACCGTAAAATCTCAATCAATAATGATTCTGATTATCATAAAATAGACTTTATTTTTTAAAAATGTATTTGCGCACAAAGGGGAGAGGGATCCTACATTTTTTAAATAAAGCTTACATTTAAATAGAAAAATAAAATTGTGTAACTAATTCATTTACCTATTGAATATTGATGTTTTAAATATTTGTTTTAATTACAGCCATTAATCAAATTAAATATTTCTATATAACTGTAAAATAATAAAAATTTGTTTAACATTTTATTGAATAGGTACCTTTAATCAAAAGAAAAAGGTTCAAGGAATATCAGTATAACACATAGCCAACTCGGGTCGGGCCAAGGATAAAATGTATGGACTCTAACTTACGTATTACAGACAAATTATACTATAATAATAAAATATAATTTTAAAAATAAATAACACCAAATCTTTCCAGTAATTCAAGATTTATAATTGTAAAGCTAATTTTAATTTAATATTATATTTTATTCAATGGTGTAAAGCGTGTATACGATTAAAACATTTAAACTAATAATTAGGTGTTTTAAAAAGTAAGATCGTTAATGATTTTATAACGCCATAATTACACGTATAAAATATAATCTTGTATACAACTCTGATTATTCTATTATATGTATCTAAGTATAACAATTTTTACCTATATGAACTTATAAGGCGTGTTAAGTTTCCAGAGTCCCCAGAGGAAAACTATAATTTTACATAAGAAACTCAAATATCGTATTGAACTGTTATTACTAGCAAGAACACAATACATAGTAGAACAATAGCAAGCACAATGCATAATACATGACGGATCACGATGACATTAATATTATACAATACATATAAACACATAACGCATAAAATATAAATTAGAATATTATGTGCAGTAAGTATATATTCGAACAGTTTTATTCGTCAATTGATTGCGATCAGATAAATTTGTCTAACACTATATTCAATTTATTTATGGATTAAAAAAACAAAACAAAATATCGTATTTCAATTTCAGTATAAAATTTATTTTAATGTTCTTCTGTGTACAAAATATACTGCTTTATGTGGTACGTGTTTCATTTCGCAGTTTTATGGTAGAGTTGTACGTAAACCATAGCTCGTTGTTTTCAAAATTATATCTACGCGCGTCGCTGTCGCATACATTATTTACCGAATGTTGGTATAAAGTTTTAACACAAATATTTTCGATAAATTTTATTATTTATTATTTTTTTTTTTTTATAGTTATAGTGTAGAAAATTCCGATTCCTCAGATTCGATCAAACGACCTCTCTTACTGCTAACAACATATTTATTTAATTACCCTGTCGTCTCTTTTCAGCTGAAAATATAATTAATACAACAGTCAAAAGACAAAAGTGTTGCCATAGTGACGCTTTCCATCTTTGAAATGCAATCTAATACGAGAACGTTATACAATACGCCATACAGTATCAATAATAATGTTTAATACCTAACAAAAGCTAAATAAATTAAAAATCTGTAGGAATTTCCTACAATTTCTTAATTTCCTTATCCATTATGCATCATAACAAATTTAGATCGTTTTTCCATTGGAATTTTATCGATCACCTGCAGATTTTTTTTTTTTTACGAATATTTCTATAAAATAATTGTATATTAGTTAGCTTATAGATATAGAGAGTAGCTATGATAGTTACCTTGTTATTATCTACTATGTTATATTTATATAGGTATTTAAAAAAGAAAATTCCGACGAATAAAAAAAAACAATATTATTATGATTTCAACCTACTTAATTTCCATTTTGTTTTATCAAATGTATATCTTATCGAGGAATATGATATTTTATTTAGGTATACTATACTTAGATGGAATTATGAAATAAATAAATAAGTCTATAATCCATGTATGTATATATATTTTTTTTTTTGACGAAATATAATATAATATATTATTATGATGTTAATCTTAATACTATAGAGTTTGTATAATTTTATTTTTTTTAGAGTGTATTTTTTTTCGAAATATATTTTAATATAAAATCAGCTACCTAATTAATTTCTATACATTTTTTGCTGAACAGTGATACACTTTTTTATTTTTATTCAATATTAGTTATGACTTTTTAAGTAGTTATTTTATTTAAATGTTTTCTTACAGTAGCATGGTCATCATGTATTATTAACAATAGTCGCTTCAACTTAATATTACTATCTTTTTAAAATGTTTCGTTTTTAAAAAGTGCATTAAGTAATAAGTAATAAGTAGTTTATAAATAACACATTTAAAGTATAATTATCCGGGAAAAAATTTAAGATAAATTAGATTTATTTTGTTTAATGTTACGCAATCGTGGTTGTATAGCTAAAAGATGAAGGAGAGCGTGATTATATACATTTTTTATTAATTAACTTAAAATTATAATTGTATATAAATTAACTGGAAAATAAACTTTTTCATAAAACGAAAATTAATACTTTGAAGTATAGATTACATTTCAGTAAAAACTGAAATATAGGTATAATGCTTAACGTTTTTGGTATTATTCCATTTTTGTTTTACTTTGTGATGTTTGAAAAGATAAATTATGTAGCCTGTAGGTATTCGTAAATTCATTTTAATTTAATAATATGATTTAAAATGGGTATAGTGAGGTATCTACACTATAAGTAAAATCGTAAAGTAAATAAAATATAAATTATTTTCATCATATATTAAATGTTATTAAATGTATATTAAATGTTTGTATAAATAATTATACGTCCAATATAAGACATCCATGAGCAGCCGTTAAAAAATAATTTTGAATCACACGTTTCGGTAAAAAAAAAAAAACAATGAGAGTTACTTTAAACTCTGAAGTTAATATTCTTTTAGCAATATAGTTTACGTAGCTAACTGTCTATATGAATTAGGTAGCAACGAATAATAATTTTGAATTACAATAAAATAGTTAAATTCTTTATTCTTTGATTAAAAAGAATCAAATTTCGTAAAAATTTGAACTTAAAATGTCTATAAAAAGACTAGTATTATTATTATATTATATACTTTTTAGATTTATTTTTACTATATGAAATACATCTGATAAACCATGTATTATATTTTCAAGCCTTAGTTAAAAATTTTTAACTTTAAAATAATTTTTGAATTTTTACAATATTGATAAATTCAGAAACACAAAATAAAAATATAGCGCTTCTTGATTCTTGAATTATTTTAAAAAGCTATAATAATAAATAAAAATGTATAAACAACTTTGTATTAAAATTTTAAAATTTTAAAACTTTTGAACGAGTGATGAATTGTTAATCAAATTATGGAAAAATATATTTGATAATTTAAAATTTTTATAAATAGTCCAAAAGGAATCAAAATATTTTGAAAATTATTTCAAATTATAACCTAACCTAACCTTAATATTAAGATATTACACTTAGGTATTAATATATTCTATTATTATTACTTGTGTGTAGACTAGTGGCACACTAATCCAATCGTAGCTTAGCAGGCTGCCACAATTTGATTTGATTTTGTTTATCTCATCAACTAATGTTACTATTGAATGTTCATTTGTGATATATCCCTCGTTTTTGGCTTGTGATACGATTGTAGCGGCCCATACTAGTGGCATCCAATAATTCGGGTGACTAGTTTTGCTATTCATTGACTCGAGTATAGCCTTTTCGTCTGGCATTAAGAAACCCGACTCCACCAAATGATCCATTGTCGGGAATCTCTTTTTTACAGTCGGACATATCATTGTCAACGTCATAAGTATAGACAGGTTGGCATATCTCATTATTGTCCTTCTTATTAGCCGAGAGCGATCGTTCTATTATTAAATTGTTATTTTCCTCAAATATCGAATAGAATATTATTATTATTTATTTATATTTACGTCGTATATGGATTATATTATTATAAAGTAAAATTTAACAGTATTTTTAATTGTAGTCATTATTATTATGTATAATAAGATTTTAAACGTATTAGATTATTTAAATGCTAAACAATATTGTTTTTATTACAATAATATCTCAGAAAATATAAAAATACAAATACTACAGAGATGAAAAGTATTTATGATTGTTTTACAATCTACTTTACTTTTAAAGCATGAAGTGCTTTGTACCAGGTACTGCAGACATACAGTTAATAAATTTTATTTATTCAATTAGTGAATGTTTATTATATTATTATTATTTTTTTTTTATGTCTATTAATAGAAAATCTTATAAAAATTGTAAGACAAGTCATGACAAATAGTTACTTGTACAAATACAAATTAACAAGTTTTTTGAAATGCCGTATCCATTTAAAAATATTTATTCATAAATTCAAACAATGATAAGTGTATTATTTTTACAATACTGTTTTAGGTTTAAATTGAACACAAATTTATTAGGAGTTTAGTATATATACGATTTTATACATTTATCATATATTCATATTATTATACATTAGGTATACATTTATTGCGGTACACGCATGTTGTCATCGTCAGTGCATTGTGAACATTTAATCCTCGTTTACATAATATAATACAGTTCCATTATTTAATGACGTCACATGTCATACAAGTAATTAGAATTTTTGATGTATGTCATTTATAATAATTTAATGAAATAGTTTTTTGTTTTTAATTTTATACGGTGGTTATACAATATTCTAGGTTTGAAAATAAAATAAGTCTTGCCGTTTTTAAATATATCAGTTGAATTGTGTACAACATACTGAATATACTTCCAAACTATACGATTTTTATGATTTAAATTTGATTAGAAAAACAAATTAGAATTAAGTTAATACATTTATTTTAATTTAAATATTTAGAATGGTATAATAAGTTTGTAATAATTATAATTATGTTTTAATTAATATATATTTCATAACCTCGATCTTTCTCGAAAGTGCATAACATCATTCTCCCGCCTCCGGTTTGGATATACACGACTTCCTTCTCATTCCTTTAAACTGTCACTGAACGACTCCCCTCTCTGCACACTACACAATTACCCAATGGTCTGTGATATTAACCATCTACTCTTCATCTGTCCCAGCTTATCTACACATCGTGACCACCTATTATCTATTTTTAATACCCCCAATATCTCTTTCAATTCTATAAGTATACTTTCAAACCAACAAAAAATACATCATAATAAATATATTATCTTTCTTTAACCATTCAGGCTTTAAATTAAATACTAATAAAGCAATAAATAAATTTATTGGTAGTACATTATTGTACGAGTACCTATGTCAGGTATAAAGTGCACATTTTTTTCAATGTCTGCAGAAAATGTATTTTATTATTTTAGATATCTACAATAATATGATACGCGCGAAGTGTAAGCTAATCAGGTAGATACATACTTGCCCAATGATTAACGTACTGACGTACAAAGCCAACGAATCCGGATAAGGTATGCTTAAGTACTGATTCCACCATCGCCCAACGACAACTGCGACGTAAAATCCCAATACAAACGACACAGGTATTAGATTGGTGTACATTTGACAGTGCAGCGATATTTTTTCAAAAAGACTAAATTAAGTTTTAAAAATGGAAAAGGTTGAGCTGATGTTATAACAATAAAATATAAATGATATGGTTGTTTCTTACTCTCTCTGCGATTTTGTTAGCACTATTCTGTATGTAAAACTTAACGTAAAATAACATATCGTGAACAATATCAGATTGGGCCACAACAGCTTGTAAATGCTACCTTTCCAACTGAAATGAAAGTATACTAGTGCCGTGTACAACATAATACATAAAGTATACAGGTGGTGATAAAATGTATTTGAAATTAAATACATTTATATATTATAGTTTAATAATTGAATAGATAATGATATTATATTCCATTTAATAGGTAATAGTTATGTTATTTCCGATAAACTAAAACGCACGCACAAGTCCAGGTAAAAGTATCGTGACGATATTGAAGTTTACTAACTTCGTCGTAATACGCAGATAATACCAAACGAAATTACCGAAAAAGTAATTTCCAAAAACATCCCAGACCACGGCACGTGGCGACCTGGTCGGTGTACGTGATGGTCATTTTGCAAACATCCAAAATAAATTTGAAAAGTTTTTGAGATGAGACCTTTTTCCGAGTGTGTAGAAAAACAGTTTATGTATTTTTTGTTATTGTTTTGTATTTCACAGCGCGTAACCATGCTTAAACGTTTCCATTACAACAGTAACGTCCCGATGAATTAATTTTAGTAATTGTTTGGCGGAATCCTATCTGCTCAAATTAAACACCGGATCAAGGTAATATTTTACTACATCCTGGACTTGATTAAGGAACTGCTTTGTTTTAATACATTGATACGTAATGGCATTCGTCCTGTATATAATGGTGGAATTAAAAACGTTGACATCAAAATAAATATAAACTCCAAAGACATCGCAATACTAAGTGTAATAAATATAAATAAATGGGGAAAATAGTAGAGTATCAATGAAAACGAATAACGCGGAAAATATCCATCTCAGGTCTGAGCTTTCATTAACGCACCAGGTGTTAGTGAAGTATATTCTTGCTCTGTGATGATTATGGATTATGGCCGTATAATATATTATATAGTTTACGTTTACCTGTAACTTATTCACATACATTTATTAATATATTCGTACAGTTTAAGCCGCATTACTAATGAATATAATTTATTGATAAATATATAATTATATTAAAATTTCTGATATTTAGAAAATGGAAGAAAATAAGACGATAGAATATTAATTAGTATGCAACAACAACTCCAACAACAACACTAATAATAATAATAATAATAATAATAATAATAATAATAATAAAATAGTTTAGTATATTTGGATGGAGGATTATTTTATATACTCAGATCAAGGTTTCGCATTAACTTGATGGCGTTTGTAGTCTCATCAACAAAGTTTACACGCACTGGTGTGTTTATTTCGCGTAGAGCTGATATAATTTTATACTTGGTGTATACTATATTATATTGTGTTACGAAATTATAAGATAGTAAATATAATAATAGAATTTATAATTTTAAACATGTCTCGTATTATACTATTAGCTTCATATATAACATTTTTTTTCTGACAGTCAAATATGTTACCACTGTTATATTTTGTTGATATTTTTCGAATGACCTATATTTTATTTAAATACTTTTTATACTGATTCATACCAATGTTAGGTCTTATCGAGTATATAATATTATTTTACTTTCTACATTTTTAAAAAATTAAATCTCATATTTCAATTTTATAAAAACTTGTACATTAAGTAAACGTGAGAAATTACGGTTTATAAACGTTTGAGAAATTCAAAAATTTCTCAGTAAAGTAAAGAACCAATCAGAATTCTACGAGTAAAAGTGAAATAAAGGTTTATTTTATTAGAGGGGTAATTTTCTGTACAGAGTTAACCCTAGTAATTGGTTCTAGAAAATTGAAAGAAAACAATAAGAAAGTAATATACTGTGTTAGAAAATAACATAATAAATCGATTTTTTGCCGAAATGAAATGGATTGAAGACATGGTTATCCAGGACGTTATTATCTGATTATAATTTAATTACGTATAAATCTGTTTCCACTTACCACGGTTGTTTAAAATATTTTACGTGGTATTTCAAAACCATATGATTCTACCAGCTATATCTACTACAAGTATACATTGTCGTTCAAAACATGTGCGTATTATCATAAACTCTCCCGAGAAAACCCTGTATTTGGGATATCCGTTTCGTTTTTAGTGTATATGATAGCGGGTCATACGGATTCAATCGGCAGACGCACATAGTATATAGTACAAATGGGCGGCAACAATGCGATCCGGCTGCGATGGATTAAATACACGGTTATCTGCATGACGTATACGTTTGATATTTTTATAGAACATAATATTATAATCGTATGAAAAAGAATCTAATATAAACTTGATTTACTTATATAAACTCCACTATTTTTCTTTAGACTATAGAGTTATCTTACTTTTTGTTTTATAGATGTCTTAATAATTATTATGGATCACCTTAGATCGGAGTTTCTGGCATTGTTATAATAATTCATCACATTATACATATTTTCTTAATATTATGAAGTTATATTTGATTTATTTTTCATGTCTAGGTATCAGCCTTTTCACCTCTATTGGGAGGGGATGTCTGCTACGACTGATTTAGTTAAACACATTATATTATTATTCTGGTAAATAACACTCAGATGAATTCATGATCTCGATACACATAAATAGCCTACCCAAAACGCCGTGTTATTAAATTGTTTAAGATAATGAAACACCACTATAATATAGTGGTATGGCCAAACTTTATGTTTAGTTATCAGTTATTATTGTTTCGGAATTATTTAAAAGTTTTTGAATTATTATTCAAGTTGGAATAACTAACTCAGCTATTAGTTATGTTAAATGTAACTAAATCGTGCAGTACCTTTAGGGTAATAATTTTGTATATTATAGTACAGTCATTGGCGTGCCCGAGAATTTTAAAACGTAAAATAATAATGTATAATATTCAAAAAATCTGTTTCAGTCGAACGTACTGAAAAGGTAAACGGACTCTTATGAGTATAAGACTGAAACACCGAATGTATTTCACACCGAAAATATATTGCTAAAATGGTCGATTACTATAATAAGATGGGGAATTATAGTACAATATACTTTCGCGGTAAACCTGCGTATGAAAATCAAAGTTTTCGTGTAAATTTATCTGTAAAAAGATTTAACCATAATGGTAGACCGTAATAAATAATAATATAAGCGCATGGTATTTTTATAAGTAGATCAAAACACTCAAAAGGTAGTTGCTCTAAGTAAGTCTTGGAGAACAATGGTTTTCAATACCACATAATAAATAGTCGTCGGGAAACGAAAAAAAAAACTAATGCAAATATTATGTTATATGGGTGGCAACTGCTCAGATTTCGGTAATAACCAATAAATCGAGCACGTTGTCCAAATATTCTATAGTAATAGTTGTTGAGTGTTGATATGCTGTTTGTAGTTCATATATTGGGTAATCGGCTTTACGAGGTTCGTTATTTAGAAATCGTGCAAATTCACAAAATCAGCTAGTAAGGAAAATTCGTGAAAAAGTTGTTCGTCATTTATGGTTAACCTTTAAATGAATCATTATCGTTTAGATCAAAGAGCACACAACTTGGATAATGAGCAACTGTGTGTATGAGTATCCAATAAACGTATATTATATATGGTTTTACGCTATTTCATCGTTTGACTACATTATACTTGTCGTACTCGTGTTTTCATTAATTTTCGAAATCCTAAGCAAATAGTAATTTGGGTATGCATCTGTGGGAGAATCCCAAATATTTAAGATGTGTCCTGGCAGGTATTTATTTATTAGAATTTCGCTTGTGCATTAAAAGTAAGTGCAAGTATAGATACATCGGTTAAATCTTGAACTTCTCGAATTAGCTATATCCTATACTAATATATACTTATTAGTTATTACTATAACCTTCCTTTTTCATATAAAAATATAATATAATATAATAATTTATAAACTAATTAAATTTAAATATATATTCATTTTAATAATCATGGGAAGTTTATAAAAATTAAAGTTCGTTTAAAGATCTATAATTAAATACACAATTTGTCAAAATTATAATTGGTAAAATAAAATGTATTTTTAGTTTGGTTAAAAATATACCACATTGAGTAGAAAAAAATATATCATATAATTTTATTCGAAATTAAAGAATTTTATTAGTTAGGAATAATTTACGAATTAGTTTTTAATGAAATGTTTTTACCAACATCCATTAGGTAATATAATAATATTATCATTGGTTTAATTATAAGATAAAATACAAAAGGACATTAATGAAACTTTTTATCAAGAGAAAATTAAATTAATTATATATAGAGTGATCCACCAAACATGCTCACCCTCTTACCATTTGATAATGAATATACTCAATTACTGATTAATGAACATTTTAAATATATTTAAAGACAATGTTTTCAAATTCTTAAAATTTTATTGTACTACTTATGAAGTGTACAAACTTATATTTTAAATGGAAATTCCCTTTTTATTGTAAATTATTTAGAATTTAACACGGTCTATAAGATCTATTATTTATTATGGATTGTTCTTATAAATTATAAATATATAAATTAATTAATATAAATTATTAAACATTTTCAAATTATTATACCTACCATATTTTTCAAATCAATACATTTGACTTATTACCTTTAGTACACATAGTTAAATAATTCATAAACTATTTATTTGAATTTTGATTTTAAGACGCAATAATTTCAGAAAAATGATCCATTATTTATTATATAATAAGGGAATGTCATTTGTAAAACATAAATTTGTAATTTCACAAAATTCTTTTTAAACATAAAAAGAATTTGAAAACATGGTTTCTAAAAAGTAGCCGTTTATTTAAAATTCCAAAAATTAAATTTTATATAACTTTATTATTGAAGATGATAAAATTGGTTAATTGTTCCGTATAGTGATTAATAGTATATCAAAAAAGAGTATTCTAAAATGTTGATCACACAACAAAATAATATTTTATCATGGAACGTATCTATATATTAAAGTCACATTGTTTTTTTATTTTTTTACAACAAAATTCAATGTTCTAACTTTAATAAATTATTTAATATTTGGAAAGCAAAATAAGAATTAATTTCCAAAATTTATTTTCGAATAGTTGATTTTTGTTAATATTTAAAATTAAAAATATTAATGAAGGTAGAACATTGTACCACTCTCCACATTCGAATAATTGATGGCAACCGAGTTCAGATATTGTATGGGCAACGCGTAATATAGTTAGGCGTAGAGCCACAGAAGTATCGCTTAAATAATGAAAGTAATGTAACGTTTACTGACACCATAGATATAATATTTTACGCTTCACAACAATATTTTCATTCAAATATTATGAACAATGGAGAATAGGAATTACATAATATATTGAATTTTGAATGGATATAATAGTTTAGGGTTGTTGACATAAGGGTAGCTATCGTCAGTTTCTAAGAACCGTACTTTCACAGCTAACACGGAGTCTGATATTATAATATTGTAACATAGTCCTTCAAAATATAATATAATATGATAATGGAATAGTAATAATAATAATACAATGCTTTGACTAGTTTTCTGTACATGAATAATACAGTACTATCGGGAGTTAATGGAGGAGAGGGGAAAACTAAGATATATTTATTTAAAACAAAAAAAAACCACTATTGATTTCTTATAATAATTATTAATGATAAGTTCGATGTATTTTTTAAAAATCATTTCATAATAATTACTGTTTAGTCTTCGAATTGTATGTTTATATTCGCATTATTTCAGCTTGGTCGATAGCATATTTTTTTTAGAAGGGTGCAATGTTAAGTCGGTGATCATGTATTAGTACTTATGTAGATATCATATTATCATTCATAATATAGTTTAAAACACTCGAATCACTTAAAACGAACTCTTGCGAACGTAGTACACGTGCCTAATTTACTAGCTAGTAGAATTGTTTCATTTATATTACACAAATCGATGAAAATTGATGGATTTTAACAAATGTAAATTACGAATTTCCAACCGCGAATACATGCAAGTAGTGTGTTGGTAGAACTCTCGAGCTACACTTACGTTACAGTAAACCAGATGAGGTGTACGCCTGGGACGCAGGTTGGTTTAATCTCATACGCCGAGCAAACGGAATTGTTAATAATTACAGACCGTATGCGAATGCCGTTAGAAAAGCTTGGCAACTTTACGTCGTCACAGGCGCAATATATTTTCATCAAGCCATAAACTATACCGTTGTTTTGGTGAAATTCAGCAGACAGCTTATATTTTTGTCTAAAAAACAAAACAACTTTGAGGTAATTTACTGCTGTTCGCACGTTTTGTGCGGAAACACTACTTCGTGTGGTGAACTGTATTGTAATAGAGTTTATATTATATTTAACTAACTATTTTGTTTTGGACGCGGTGGAAAGAGAACCGTCTCGGCGAGGTCGGGCGACGAAGAGTGAGTTGTTGTGGAAGTGATGTAATGGAAAAAAACACGATAATACACTTGTTGGAAGTAGGTAGGTACATATTTGAAACGGAAATCGAGATAGAATGTCTGTAGAACAACAAAAGCGATATATTATTGCCGATAATATTATTCTCGAATAGTTTATATATACTGCAATACGTAAACAGAATACAGATTAGATATAATATATAATATTAATATGATTTAATTATTGAAAAAAATAATCTTAACCGGCTGCATTAATCATCAGTAGTACATAATGTAGATAGTATTTTATCAATATTTATCAGTAGTTTGGTTAAACAATACCGAATAAAGATGAATTCTATAAAACAATTTTTTAAAAAAAAAGAGAGCTCTACAACAACAAATTATCTATACGTACGGGCTAAAAACAAAATGCGTGTTAATTGATTCACTGTATCCAATGGATACACTGTTTGTGTGTTATGTTTGAAACACACAGGCGCCTGTTATAATTATTTAATAGTATAACATTAATGGTTAATAATTTGTTGCTGATAAATAAACTATGATACTGTTTCGTTCGTGTTTAGGTTGCGCTATATTTACCCTTCATTTGTTTTGTACAATTGGTCATCCAATTGACGAAATATCATTCAAGTACGTATTAATATTATTATTATTTTTTATATATAAATCAATGGTGATATTTTACTAGAACACGACGGAATGATAAATACATTCGCTGAGTATTAATTGTTGTTCAAATATTATATTTTAGCCTATTAACTATGAACAATTTCAGATTGGAATCGAATAATAATCAGTTATTTAATAAAAAAACATCTTATCAAGAACATGATGTTTCTTCCGGATATGTGGATAAAGTATTAGAAGCAGTATCAAGGGATGTTTCCGCTGATCGTGAGAATTGCTCCATGTTGGACAATCCGTTGTGCCGGATAAATAATATTTATATGGTAATTGGTAATTTCAATGAGTCAGTAGTAAAAGTGGGTGAATCGTCATACAGAAATGATTCCAAAACCGATAAAAATAAGAAGTCACAGTGTAAAACAAGTAAAGCAAGTGAATGTAATACTTCTGAAGCCAATCCCACTAAAATTAGAATGGCAGAATATTTCGACAAAGCTGGAAACACGGGGAAATCAACATTTAATTTAAACTTTTCTACAAAACAGATGCAACCTACTGAAAATAATTTGGAAATTACTTATCATTATCCTTCTAAAACTAAAGTATAATCGATTATATTTTAATATATTTTATAAAAAAAATACAAAGAAGTAACATTAGTTATAATAATACTATTTTCATTGGACATATTTGACATTGGTACACTTACGTCATATAAAAAAAAAATTTATTTGTTTATACTTCGAACAATTTTTCAAATAGTTGAAAAACAGTCTTGTCTTTGATTTTAAAATTATTTACGTAGGTATCTATTAATTACGCATTTTTAAAAAACTCAAATGGAATAAAACATAAAAATTAAATAAAAAATAACTGACACAAACACTGTTAATTTGAAATTATAAACAATTTAAAAATATTATCAAAAATAATTAATCATAGAAAATATTTTAATAATTTTTGTTTATAGTATTTACATTTTGATAGAAATGGATGTAATTTCAAATTTATAAAGCTATAAATATCCATCTAGAGTATTCTAAAATGATTTAATGGAATACACAGTATTACAAGTAAATTCAAACATGCTTAAAAAAATAAGAACGTTTAAATCTTTAAAATAAATTTAACCAATATTTTTATCACAATTAATTTTAAACAAAGAATTTTAAACTGTTATTTTATAATATAGGCAATATAGTATAATATTTTTGATGATTTCAAGTTTTGTAAAGCTATTGAGTTTGATAGTCTTATTACTTATAATTTACATATTATTTACATACCTGGTTATGTTTTTATATAACATGGCTGAGTAAATAGAGGATTTTACTAATACCTTGTTTCTGAAAGGGTTGTAGAAATGTCAAGTATTGCTAAAGTTTTACAATTTATTTTTTCAATTAAATGTTATACTGCTATACATTTTATTAAATTAATGCATTGAAATTACTATAGATGCAAATAATTTTGTAATGGATGATCCGTCTTGATCATAAATGTATTAAAATCAACAATGTCGTATGCTAAATTTAAAACGGAAAAGGAGTAGCAAGGATGGTAAACGGGTTAAAACCGAAATTAAATTTGTGTCAATATCTAAAATGACAAATATATGATTAAGTTGACAAATGAAACGTATATTTAATTCTGAAATTGTACAAATAAAATCTATTGGCGATAAGTAAATATTTTTCATGACACTCATACTAAATCACTAAGTTACATAACAAATAGTAGTTTTTTCGAAGATTGTAATATTTATAAAACTGAAGTTTGTTATTTTATTGTTTTAAATTTTTGAATTATAGAATTAATTAATGATTTCAATACTACAAATTATGAGCTAATATACAATTCGTATCTGTGCGAGTAATGAAACGAATTTGTTTGTATATTTTTTAATACAATTATAAGACACATTTAATTTCAGTGGTTGGGTTGAATTTAATGCACTATAATATTATGTGGTATAATATAAATAAAATCATAATTCTATGACAGCAAAATGTATTTATTTTTGTGTTATCATATTATATGAAAAAACTTTTTCTTATAAACATTTTGAGTAGGTATATAAAATACATACTTACTTATTTTGCAATTTCATGTTGTGTGCAATGTTACCCTAGTAAAATAATAAAATAATTTTGTTTTAGATGTACTGATATAAGTTATTTCAAAAATAATTTAGATTCTTTTTCGCCAACTTGATTAATAATAAACGGAGTACATAATTGTTTTAACTACGAAAAATCGTTGTTTTGTAAACTATTAAAATTTTAGACATTTTTGGCAAACTTAAGAATTGTGTGTCACTAACACTTTTTTAATATTCTTATTTCGTTAACTCTTATGTTTGTTAGGCTCTCACCTATACTAAAAATGAAATAAATTCATAGGACATGTCTTGAATTTTCCAAAAATGTTTGTTAATATTTATGTTATTATTTCCATATACCTTATTGTTATAGGTAATATTATTTATACAATTTTAAAACAACTCCGAATGACTCGTGTATTATATATGTATTGAAAACTGATAGTAAAATCGCAAATTAATTAAACGAAATTAAACATAAACGGAATTTTCCTAATTATTACTACTTGTAACCGGAAATTTAAATCCCTCTCTTTGTATATATATATGTATAAATGAATGTTTCTTTCTTTCTTTGTCTTCTACAGATTCAAAAACTTTACTGGACCGTTTTAAATAAAAGTTATATCCAATATAGATTTCTTGAGACTAGGGAAGGGTTTTTTTCATCATTTCTAACTTTCCATTTAAATCGGTATGGCTCACTCATAAATTCGGTCTCGACTCGCGAAAATCGAATATTTTTTTGTTTTTATATAATATTATAAAGTTGTTAACGATCACAGCCGATAATAAATTAGTTATTGCGATTTATTTGACCATTTACGGTACGCAAAAATTCAGTAACGGTTATGACGTGTAAGAGGAGCGAATCGTGTGTAATCGAGGTCTATGCTTTAAACAGAAAAAATACCCTCTACCGCATAGAGTCCATCTGGCGAGTTGTATTCATCTCCGGGTGATACAGCATGTGTTGAAAAAATAAAAATAAAAAACAGTTGCTGTTCGGTATTTATATTTTCCGTTGTTTCGGCTCGGATTCGAAGTGATGCCGCAAGTGCAGAGTTATTATAATATAATAACATATATTATTATAATTTCGTCCGGTGGGTGCGATATTTTTCGTCGCGTATACAACGATAGCGCAACATCGTCATACGCCACATTATTATGTTATTAAATAAATCGGTGCATTTCACCGGGCGTCGCGCATAGTTCGGGCCCAAAAAGTGCAAATTCGCTTTTCGCGCACGTGTACACGGGGTACGCGCGACGGTGATTAACCGCCGACGTCACGGGCGGCGACGGCGTGTATAAGGGCGCGCCTAGCAGCCAAAGTCCATCGGTTTACTCGCTCTCGACCGACGTGCGACGACCGCGCGGCAGTCACGCATTGTTGCGCCTTGCGTTGCTGTCCACCGTTCGCGCGATCGCGGTCGTCGTAGCAAATCGTTTTCGTTTTTAAAAAAAATTTTTATTTTTTTTTTTTATTTCCCTCCCGCGGTCGGCAAATCGACGGTCAGCGATAGTCGTCTGCCGTTCGAGATAGGCACCGTTCGATTTTAGACGAAAGGTAATAAATTCACGTTTATTTTACCGGCGTTGTGTCGTCTATAATATCATCGCTATATATAGGTATAGGATCGTAAGAATATTATTATAATTCGTCGCGGTTGTTATACAGCGGTGACGACGTACGATGTAGAATTGGAGTGCCGGTTGATAATTCGATTGTACTACATGCTATACTGAATATCACGCATACCGGCTCTACCTGTACTTATTACTATATATTGCTGTAATTTACTGTGCAATTTTATAAATACTTACGTCATACACGTTCGTACCTGTTGATTAAATATTTAACGTAGATACATAAAAATAATAATTTAAAAAATTAAATACCTAAGTAGTTTTCAATTTATTTTATTAAATAAGTTTCTTAGTAAGCCCGAGAACACAGTCAAGTATTTCTATATGTCAAGATTTAATATGTATTACAATGGTATTAATTAAATATAGGAACTGTTATATTATATTATAAAAATAATTTTACTACTATTTATAAAATTGATATCGAACATGGTATTTCAATTTATTTCAAGCTATTCAATTTCTAACTTAAAATGTGATCTTAGTAAAATAGTTATTATTTATTAGTAAGTAAAATAAAATATCCCAAATAGTCTTTAAAATCATTTATTGTTATATCATTTTTCCAAACTAGCAGTTATTGATTTAGTGATTTAACACCTTAAATGTATTTGATTTATATATTATGAATTACAAAAAAAATGTTTTTATTGTAACTACTAGTTTTTAATGTAAAAAAAAATTAATGGAAAACTAAAAAAATAAAATAATAGAATATTAGTACCTTAATTTAATAAAGAAAAGATAAATAAAGAAGTCAACATTTTCCACACTAAACTGGCTACTTGCCACACTAAGTGACTTGTTACTGCGACACACTGTAACAAGTCACTTCCTGAACTTTGAAAAATAAAATGGACCAAATTACTAAAATGTATCAATTTTTTCAGTAATAAAACTATAATTCATTCGTCAGATGCAAGAAGGTTGTTCTTGCATAAATATATATAGATAAGAAAAAGAAAGCATGGGCAAAAGGAACTCAAAACTGAAGCAAGATACAATCGACAAATTAATAGAAGACACGTATTGTAAGTTTTTACAAAATTTTATATGTTATTATATACAATTTTAGACTCAAAAGTTTATTAACTAGCTATAGCTAAATTAAAAATTAAATAAATAAACTTTCTTATGTAACTAGTTATTTTAAAACGAAAAATGTAGGTACATTTTAATAATAATAAAAAAATAAACATTTAAATTATTTTTTACTAAGACGAGTTTGTTAAATTTGGCTAAATAGAATGTTTAAAGTTGAATAACATTTTTTCTTAATTTTATTAGCTTAATGTTTATTATATAATTCTATATAACTTAACGTTATAAACTAATACATGTGTATTCTTTTTCATTATTCACCAACTAGCACATATTACGAATTTTAGTTATTATTATTTAAATATACTCAATTGATCAGATTAAACATTGTAACATAGCTATTAAAATTTGATTTTTTTTACAATCTATACAATATTTGTTTTTCTTTATGGGCAATTTGGGCTTTTTGTAGGTTCTACAAAATATCTCCAGCTATTCTTTTTAAATTTTTATCGGACTCGTGTAATTAATCATTAGATTATTTTAGTGTGTTAAATGCATTATAATTTATAAACAGAAGATATTTTAAATGGTTGAAATATTTCAACATGAATAGTTCATAAATTATAAGCTCATTTCTACAAATTATTAGATATTTATGTATCTTCTCAATGTAGGTATCCAATGTACACTTAGGTATACGAGCTGTGCACGAGATATTTTCCATGTATCTTATTACTGATTTAGATATATGAGAAACTAACTACTTATAAATTATAACGTTCGGATTTTGTCTAATCATACGTACTGTAGCTAACCTCGTATTTCGCATGTTATGTAATATATTCATAGGACGGCCACTTGTTCATTCATAAATAACAGCTGATGCGAATGAAGTCTGTTCAAAATGTTTTAGTGAAGGGTTTAGAAACTGATTTGAGAAAATACGATCATATTAAGGTCGAGTTTTATTAGGATATTTTTATAAGACTCTATTAGCTGTAGTCTTGGAAAATAACATTTACACGATAAAAAAACAAAATATGTGTACCTAATAAAACAATAAACTATGAAAATATTAGTTGATACATTAAAGGCAGTATTATGATAGGGTGTAAAGGAATAAATTATGAATCTGTACTTCCATAATATTACAATCCTTTTGTTTTGTATTTATTCAACTAACAAATAATTATAAGTTTAAATATCACAATCTGATCATTTTGAAATAATAGACTTGTCACAATGAAACAATACTTAATAATATAATAAATTCATTATCAATAATAGCGCTGTTTTTAATGCACAAATAAATCTCAACAAAACCGTAGATTTTATCTACTAACAGTTTTTTGTTTATTTTTCATACTTCAAAGGTATTGTTAATAATTAATTAATAATACTTACAACAATTTGTTGTATTTTTTAAGGAAATTAAAATTTATTGAATATTTCATTGGTAATATTTTAAAGGAAAACTAGTCACTTACGGTTTTACCTATTATCTCTAATTATTAACGCTCCAAGTTATCTTAGTATATAATAATTTATAGACGAAAATAGTCATTAGATTCAATGATAAGTTTATATTGGCTGTAAACTTATTTTAAAACGATTCTTAAAACTTTATTGATTATAATACGAATCTAACTATTATGTTTTATTGTTGACTTTTAAGAACCGTTTAATCTTCATTGAAATCTAACAGCTAGTATTACTGTAGAAGAGTTTAAATTATCTTTTATAGATCAAAGATATAAATATTTAAGCATGGATTAAACATCACAGAGATTTAAGATTTGTTGGACCATAAAGTATGTATTAAATATAACTGCATATTTAACAACACGGACGCATTCATTAAAAAAAAAAAAGTATCTCTTTACGTGAGAGATTTTTTTAAATTTAAAGATTTCACTATTAAATTATCTGTCAGTGACGATTTAATTAAAATCCGTATGATAATGAAAATTTATGAAATACATTAAAAGTATAGTGCAGGTTATTGTCAGAAAATATTTGAATATATAGTATATGAGACTTTGCAGAATGACATTTGTATCCAATCAGTAATTAATTAATTAAAAAAAGTCAATTACCTTGTATCAATATAATAAATCGATTGCTGTTATAAAGTTATCTTAAACATAACTATACGCTTTATTTTACGTGATTTCAGTGGGTATTTATTGGTAATAAGTTCATATGAATGAATTGAGTGTACCTGCTATATATTAATTTTACCCATACAGAATGGTTATTGTTATTGATCGTTGAAGTTGTGGAGGACTTGCTTGCATGACACAATAATATCAATGTGCGCCAACATTTTACAAAAATTTTACCTTTTTAAATATTATAAATTATTGCCGTGAATTATTTAATGTAGAAATACACATGTATGATAATATTATTATCTTGTTTATAATTTCGTGTATCCGATTGCGCGTTTATAATATACAAAACGAGATCTCTTATTATGGTTAGTTTATTGGCAAAAAAAAAAAAAAAAATGACGTGAGTTGGTTTGAGTGCGTATGTATGCACGACTATGCGCGTAATAATATTATGAGGTCGGTGTTGAATTTGATTTCGTATCTGCAACTGCCTCAGGAGAGTTTATTTTTGTCACCAAGAACCGTGAAGAGTTTTCCGTATAATAAATTTTCGTCACTGTCTTGATGACATGAGAAAGTTAAATCAATTTATACTTTTTTCTAACCACTATTGTATTTTGCTCGGATAACTCGATGATGAAAACTTTTATTGTTTTATCGAATGATGAGGTGATTTTATCTTTGATTTTGATTATTCTTTACAGATTGCGTTCAGTAAATCAATAACTGAATTTTAGATAGGTATACGTTCTTTATAAGTTGGTAAAATTGTATACCTATCTTTCATCTGTAAACTAATATACTGTACAGAATTAAATTGAATAATCATAATAAAATGTTTATCTAAGTTTCAGATTTCATGAGGTGATGATTGTGTAAAAAATGTTAACAATGACATTATTTTCAACAATAATGACACTTATATACAGTGTTATTTATGAGTGTATAAAGTGGAAAAATTGATATGAGATTTAACCAATTTTTTTTCTTCAGCTGATTTTTCATGAATAATGGCGTTTACTTAGTATAAGGTTCATAGATATTGTTAATTTTTATCCTTAACCTTCGATACGTCTGATACACAACCCACAAACAATAAATAATTGTAAATTTAAACATTTAAAGTTTAGATAAAAGTGGTCGAGTACCTGCGAATACCTTTGAGGTTTTGATATTGTTGCTCCATCATTCCGCTCATACTAATTTTGAATACTTATAAATACGCAATGAGCGTATATATATTATAGGTATTCGTACAATTTTAAATATTTAAATACCAACCTTTTCAGACAAATAAATTCTGATTCAGAACGAGACATTCTAAAAAATATTGGCGTTTTAAAAAAAAAAAAATTAGCGATGCATTTAAATAATATTGCGGTTTTTGCAAAGTTTCTCTGTCCAAACGTATCGACCGAGAAAACTATATAGGGTTAATTTTCGACGATAAACTGACGACTGTAGTCGAGATCATGCAACGAAAAAAAATATCCAGACCGCGTCGGAAAAAATGTTTAATATTGTTTTATCAAAACGGGACGTCGAATATATTTTAATGACGCGCGTCGTTTACATTGGTGCGGGCACTGTTATTAGAAGGACATTATAATACGATCAGTCCGTCAGAAAATCATGTAGACAATATAATGATGTTTGGCGCGAAAATATTGTGCTGGCCGCAGTAGCCGTTTACCGATCGACGCGCGCGCTGCGAACCATATAATAATAGTACGCGTACAGACAGATACAACGACGACAGTCGTACGGCTGTATAATAACAATATGATTAGTAGGTAAGGTAGCTCTGCTTGACGGGCACAACAATCGTTTTGTACAATGGCAATGCGCCGCCGTCGACGACGACGAGACGGCTCGGCGATATAAAAATATTATTACGTTCCTACCTGCAGCCGACCAATAGTGGCAGTGGATAGCGTGCGCGTGTGTTTCCGCCGTTTCATCCATTATGCGACGTATATGCGTATCACAATTTATAATATCAACGCTCGTTATAGACGGCGCTGACCTATATATTATTATCAAGGGCCGGACGATTTCTGGGATACGCACGTGTGACGGCCCCCGTTGGGGGGGGTGATGGTGGGAGGGGCTCGCGATGGAATTTAGTTTCTAATATTATAATATTGTACGAACGCGATACGAACCTTTATTAAGGTACATAATACGTATTATTATTATTATTATTATTATTATTATTATTATACATATTATAATGTATAAAGCGCTATTATATAATGGCGGCTATTAATCTTTAACAGTATAAACGTATTAGTTCGACTTTAATTTCGAAAACGCGTCGTAGGTATATCCAACTCGCAAGGGTGTTATCGAAAATAACGAGATAAACGTAAGTAATAATAATGTACATGTATAGGTACTACTGAAATAGAAATAATTAAAAACATGACGTAGATCAACTGTTGTTCTTGATTTTGTTTTAATCAATTTAATATAATAATAATATATAATTGTTTTTTTTTTTTAATTAAATTTAAATAAATGAAATGATATAAAAGATTAAGTATGATATGGTTGTGCATATTTTTTACACAATATCTGGTTTATTACATATTTTAACAGTTTTTTTTATTATACTGCAATTCACATGTAAAATTTATAATATCATCCATACTACATTATCATGGTTTGATACCGCGGTCACCTTAATCATTCACTGTTTTTGGTTCCTCAGTATTACAATAATTTTTATTAGTTACGTATGTATTTGTATATTGTTGCTACTATTGTCTATTATATTATATTTGCATAAAATGTTTGTATGATAAAAACTATTACGGACAATAATTTAATTATATTAAGGTTAAACTATACCTCTGTATTAAAATTAATTAATAATTCTTCATTAATATCATTCTATTTTAAGAAGTGCTAGGTACTAAAATATATTCATGCAAATATTAAGTTTAATTTTTTCTATTTTTAATATGTAATTTTAGTACAGTTTTTTTTTTAATGTATATTTATATTATAAATTTAATAAATCGGGTAGACTAGTTTATAATTTATGCAAAATGAGCTAAGTTGCAGTTAAAATTTTTAAAAAGTTTTTTCCCCATAAACATAAAATGATTTTAGAACTTCCTTAAAGCTTTATAGATATACCTAACTGACATCAGATGAAAAACTTTTTTATTCTTAAAATATGAATTAGACTTTCACTAATTTAAACTTTTCAATGACTTCATAGAGACGAAAACTTCTGTTTTAACAAATCCAATTACCAAATTATGTTTCATGTTTTATCATATTATATTTTAATCACTAACTGTTATTTATGGTATTTGTTATGATTATGGTGTGAAATTTCGTTAAGTTTAGAGGATTAAATGTTTAAAGCAATTAATATTACAGTGATGAATACTTGAATAATATAATAATATAATTAATATAATCTGTCTTTATATGATTAATATTTGTAATATAAAATTCATTTTGTGTTTTCAAACGTTTTTATTAAGACAACTCAATATAATAATACATTTGCTATATATACTTGATAAAGGAATCGATTTATTATATTTTAATTATTATGAATTTAATTTAGCTATAATATTTAAAAATATATTAAAAAATTGAGTAAATATTTATAGTTAAATGTTTTTTTACATTTTTTTATGAATTGCCAATAGTTGCAATTAGCAAACATTTCATTATTAATTTTGTATGATTATTATTTCAAAGAAATATTTTTGACTGTCGAATATAATAAATTATTTAACTGATATTAACAAAAAATAACGTTCATTTTCATACTAATTTTGTAACAAGTACTTCAGAATTTTCCATTAACTAATTAATATCTCAAGTTCCAAAATAATATATTTCTGATTTTATTTCAGATTTCATAACATGCACTTATATACATTTTTTTTTAAAATCTAAACTTGTTTAAGGTTATCAATATTAATTACAGGAATAAACAATTAAAAATCATCACAAATAACCGTATTAATATATACGTTAATTATTTATTATGGATTTTTTTTAAAAAAGTTTAATAATTGATGAGATTGACTGATGCGTAACAATTTATCATTTCTTTCTAATATTCGGTGAAATAAAATAAAATAGTGTTGCAAAAAAGTAAACACCACATTTATTTTAACAATTTAAAAAAAATAATTAAAAGCTAGTTATAAAGGAACGATGGTATTGAAAAAAAGGATTGACGTAAAAAATATCGATATATCAATCAGAGATGGAAACTATCGGCAAATTAGTACTCATCATTTAAATTTTGAAAGCAATAAGTCAAGCACATAGTTACTATAATTTGATTAAGTGCTGCAATCGATCACAATTATATTAACTATTCAAGTTCAACTTAATCTATTTTTTACTTTATAATATTTATATAAACAAATAAATTATAAAATTGAACGAGTAATATAATAAGCCAAATATTTTGTTTTATACACTATTATTTTTCCAGATAAAATTGAATAGTTGAAATACATTTGGGAATTCAAAAAAGCATATTACATTTACTGTAGGTATAAATATTTTTAAAACATTAATAACCTAAAATTTTGAACATTAGAAAACAGAAGGTTAATTTATATTGATATTTAGAATAAATCGAATTACTCATAATTTGAAATTTAAAAACATGAAAATATTATGTTATAATCATTGGATTTGCAGATTTTTAAATTTTCAAGTAAATTCAATTTTTTCTAGATTTTTATTATATAAAAGATCATGTTGTGTTTTAAAAACCGATAATTTTATTTTTTAATCTGTAAGTAATCATATTATTACGTAGAACAGTTTCAAAAAAATATTAAATTTTAAATACATATTATATGATATTTAATATTCATTAATATATATTTGGAAATATAATATGTCTCAATATTAAATTATATTTACGTCTTGCAGATGTTTGAAACCATTTTTTAGCTGATGTTTTAATGTTAAATCGATAACTTGAGTTGATGATAGCATAAGTGATTTTACATAGCTGATGTTTGTTTTTTTGTATTTGTTTTTTATTTTATTACCAATGATTATGTCAAAACCATAGAATTTAGAACGACGACGGTCGAATCGTATGAAACTGAAGATAATACCCATACTGGTGTTAATTGATTTATATTTTCAACGTACCTCTGCACAATGATGAGTCTTATTATAATATTTATGAATATCAAGTCAGTCATTACCAGCAATCGTATAAAATGTTATTGTTGTTTGGTGATTATTATTCATAAAGTTTTAATTTCAAAAGTGTTTTATGGGTTTGTCGTGGGTTTGTAACATTTCATGAAATATCGCAATGTCATTGAATTATCAAAATCCCATAACAAATCCACGTACACACGTAGATATTCTACTTGTTAATATTATAACATAAAATGTTTTTGACACATTCTATTTTATAAAACCTTATATCGACTACAAAATGGGTACTTTTGAACTTTTCACATAATATAACTTTTAGGCCGCAGGTAATACGCACGTATTTCCACAACAAAATTACCATCACAAGTATTGGACTCATATTTTGTAGTGGTTCAAAAAGACGACTTAACAGTTTGAATTTTATTACTAGGTACGTTAGTGACAAATTTTACATAATATTTGCATTTTAAATATCCCCATGGTTACAAATAGAGTGTTAATAAGATAAATATTTTTATAATTTTTTGTATAAAACTGCATAGGTGTTAAAAGAAATGTAGGTATTTTTCTTGAATTCTTAAATACTCTGTATTCTCTAAACATGACTGTAACATTTATTAGACATACCACTAGTGCATACAAAATAATATCTAAAAATAATAATATACAGAGTAATTCTTTTAACAGGTAACACTGATTATTTTTAAATGTATGAATGTTTTGGTAGATTGATTTTTTTACATTATTATTTTTACGTTTTTAAACATTTTAAAATAAATATTTTATGTTTATTGTAATAATTTTTTATGTTTTAAATATTTTTAATGAAATGATACATTTTTAATTTTATAATCTGAAACAGAATATGTTTCCCAGAATTTTAATTATTAAAATCGAATTTCTAATGAGTTTAAACAAATTAACTACGACATTTATATTATTTTAATTTAATATATTTTTTTTCCAAAAATACTTATATATAATTCTAAATTTTTCAGGAAAGGAGACATTTTTATTTTTAGTTTGTGTTTATTCATTTAGAAAATAATAATTAAGTTCCTAAGCTTTAGTATATTTAAATTTTAGGCTACGTAATAGTGAAATAATAGATATAATAATGCTAAGTGGAAGTAACTTTTATAAAACTGCAACCCATCGTTTTATTTATATTATATCTACATATTATAGTATATATATTGTAATGTTTTGAAAACTGAAAACCAAACATTCTGTGACTTTCTGATGAATAAATTTTTTATGTACATAAAAGTGTTATGTATATTTTATTTCAAAAACAAAAAATATAGGTGAATATTTTTAAAATTCAATTTATATTTCGAAGATTCATTTTTGAGATGATATCACATGATTTCATTGGAGTTGTTTATTTTAACACATATGGATTGTAATCCATGGAAAACAATATACTATATAGATACTACTTTTTTTATTATTTTTATATTTCAATAACATTTTTATCTATAGAGATACAAAAAAATCAATACAGCGACAACACCGTACCAGATGTCAAATTATACAGTTCAGTAAAAATAATTTTCTTAACTACATAGTTTGTTTCCATTTTTTCATCAATTGAGCATTGATGTATGTGCGTACATTTTACGACCACTGTCCAAAAGGCATTAAGATACTCCCATAGGATATTTAAAAATAAATATGTCCTTAGGACAACATTTTTTTAAATAGAATTTTGATTCTTATCAAATATTTTTAGTATTTCATACATAATATAATACAATATATAAAAAAGGACTTTTATTTTAAATTTTAAATTTACCATACATAATATTATTATGGTTAAGCGTGTGATACGTACGAGATATATCATACGATAAAAGATAACAAAAGCTTTGTTTAGATATAAGTTATTATAAGTTATTTATATTTGTCAGTTTATAAATGAGTAATGACTAAAAATAATTTTAGAAAAATAAAGTTTATGATTTAATAATATCGTTTATTATTATGTACAATAATTTAAAATATATTTATATGCAACACGAGTAACTTATATTTTTTTTCAATTTCACATGACTTGACATAAAAGTGCTTTATATTGTGATATTTAATAATTTCTTTATGCCTTGTAAATAATATTAAATTGAGTCACCCTACTTAAAAATGGTAAAGCGATAACATAAAAAACAGTTTTCTTCTTCAAAATATTAAATTATAAAAGGATTTTCTCAAGTAGAATAATTGTGTCAAAAATAAAATGTCACCATTGATTACGACTTAGGATACTGTGCTTGTTAAAAATTCAGGCTGTTTTGGTTGAAATTTTCAAAATTTTCAAATAAAGTAAACCCGTTTTTACGAATAAAGACGTTTGTTCGTTTTATAGTATTTTATTATCCTTACTATTATATTAAGTTTTGAAACTTAATAGCATATAAATATAATATATATAATCTATAATAATATTACCTCAACCAAGAATAAAAATCTATTAAAATAACTTGTATAAAACATCATACAAATGATGGTTTATTTCATACAGAAAAGTGTCGTAACTTTCATGTCTATGAATAATTTGCAATTCGACGACATATTATAATGAATGTTACATTTTCGGCAATCGGCAATGCACTCTAAATTTATCTCAGTTCAGTAAATGTGTCCATGTACAAAAATTTGCATGATTTTAAACATTAATTTTTTAAAAATATTTGACGAAATATCGTTTTAAGTTGTATTGTGGTGTTTTTCAATAGTAAAATATATTAGACTTTACAGCGTGTGTGAACAACTGGCTTCTTGAGTGATTTTAAACTTATGTCTTTGAGAAGAATGCCGTTTTATATACACTGAACTGAGAAATATATTATGTAACTTATCATTGAGCCGTTGAACAGTAAAGCTATACAATTAAATGCTAGTCCGAATGATGCACACTCATCACTTACCCATTGTTAAATTATACACAGGTATTTACACGTACTGTACACAAACAACTTCAAGATTGTTGATATACATCCAATGTTGTTTTCGTTCATAATTAACCGTTCGAATTTAACAAAAAATAATACAATTTATTTTTATTTTGCATACTATACGAATTTCATTATAATTTTTTTAACTTTCATATTGTTATGAATAGTTTGCTTTAAATATAAACGCAACAAAGATGATATTTTACGTAATTTACATTAATTTGGACTTATTCACCAAAAAGTTTTGATCAAGTTTATTTAAAATATTATGAACGTATAATATATTTATTATTATTACCTTTTTCGAACAAACATTATTTTATCAATAGAAATAATGATAGACCAGATCATATTAGAACATATGGTTTTTTTATTCTAAAAATAATAAAAAATACAATATGTATCTCATGGCTAGCAATAACTTTGAAATAATATATCCACTGGCACTATGATAAATGATAATAATATAGCGTGTAATATATTGTACTAAATCTACAGTTTATTGGTTTCAGCACTTATGAACAAGAAATAGATATTATTCGCTTATTATTTTCAATAAGTATACCAAGGCTGCGGCTAGTTGTCCGTATAAAATTCGATTGTATTTTATTACTATTAATAGGTATATTGTTTGTTTTAATTCGTGTACATATTATATTATTATAGTATATTATGTAAATGTGGGGACGGTGAGACATCCCACGAGGATTTATTAATTCAAAAGAGGTATTGTGTAGATTCAATTATCTACTCCGCCATTTTATAAATTAATTAATCTTAGTGAAACATCCTGTAAATATATGATTAAGCACAGCGTTTAAAAATTATTAACTACTCATATATTTAATATGTATAATAGCAGTAGATATTTTAGATGATATATAATATAAATGATCCAAGAGCAGTTTAGGTATAATATAATGTACTATACTTATATTTTAGAATACTATACATAATATTTTATACTTGAGAATATAAATAAGGATTTTATTAGACTGACAGTTACAATTCAAATTGTATGACATTTTAGGAAGATCTAAATAGTTTATTGCTATCTAATTTAGAACTAAAATTACAAATTAAAAAGTATTCTCCATTTGCTGGGGAATCATTAGTAGCTAGTACGGTTTCACTAACGGCTTTGTTTAAAATGGTTAAACAATTCTTTGTTTCCGGGGCTTACGTCGTTAGGCAATTTGTTCCTCAGTAGTACAAATTAGTAGAAGTAGTTAACTTAACCTGACCTGAGCTCTTAAGATTGACCAGAAAGCTTTATAATGCTTGAGTTTAAACTTGTACTGAAATATTTGTTGGTGAATACTCGTATCTATATATACTATACTTGCTGGTGAACATGGAAGAGACCAGAAAACTTCAAGTTCAAGTTATTGTTGATCCTAAAACGTGTCTTTATAATAATTATAACTTTTGAACTATCGCGTTGTCTATATAGTCACCAAACCACTACGTTTTCGATAATAAAGTTATAAAATACTAAACAATATTTACTTATCGACATTTTAAAAAATATTACTGTATAAAGTGAAAAAATACTGCATTCATAAATATTTGATTATATATTTAAACCTATTTATTTTGAGATTTTCTTGAAATAATGGGAATTTTACTATACAATCTACTCGTTTATTCAATTTTTGATCAGTTTGATAATAGCTACGTATAAAAGAAATTGAAAGCATTTACTACACTAAAAGCGTTTAAGATGACGTGTAGAAAAAAAAATAGAAAAAATAACAAATGCATTTTTACACATTACGTATGATTATATGAATAATATGAACGATATATTATATCAAGTACGTAAATAAAAAAAACAGTTAAACAATATCATTGGAAATGATTCATATTACGTATAATTATTAAGTTATTATTTAGTGATATTTATTAACGGGTGTTAATAGGTTCTTGTTTTGAATAACTATAACTAGAGTTGAGGACTTTAAAACTCTACAAATCTTAAAATATGTGTATATTTACAGATTTACGACGTGTTTAAAAAATAATAAATATACATTTAAATCAATTATTTTTCTCTAAGAGATTAATTTTATAATAATAATTGTAATAAAATTATGGCAAATGATAATAATTAAATAAAAATATATGATGTTTTGAGAAAGTTTATTGAGTAATAAAAATCTACATCATAATGCATGTACATAAAACGAAAGTACTGCATAGGTGAGACTGAAAAAAAATAGCTTATTAGTGCTTATCATATCGGTTTGGTACGATTTTGCAATAGTGAAATAATTAATTAAAATATTTACATCAATGATTTTCCAAACTCATCTGACACTAACTTCGCTTTATTGAAAAATTGAGTATCTTTTTAATTTTTCTTATATTATGGTAAATTATGCATTTTTATATATATAAATACAAAACATGCAGGGATACACAAAATAAATATTTGGCATTTTTAAATATTGCTTTCTAGTGTTATGAAACATTAAACATTAATCACATTTTTCTACTACAACTTTTCTAAACACATAAATATAAAAAATTGGAATTCCTCGGGCCGAGTTATAACTAAAGATACATGTTATGTCATTAGACGTTTTTAATTAACCCATTTTGTTTTAAACACGCCTAGTATTTGACTATTTAAATAGTAATTATATCTATAACTACCTTTGGGTTATTTAAATAATAACGCTTTAGGGAATTAAATAATAATGATAATAATGATTTATCTAGCTAGTTCGTTAGGTTTTGTTCATTTGTTTATTTTACTATTATGTAAACTTTTTAAATTTAGTTGTTTTAAAGATAGAAGTTTTTCTAATAATCTGTTTTCATTTTCCAACCCTCTCTAATATTTATTGTATGGTTGCATACTACTAAGTGATTTTTAATTGAATTTTTTTAATATTATTTATTTTATTTATTTCTAAAAGTTAGAAATTATCTTCTAATTAACTTTAAAAATTGCTTATATATTTTTATTGTATAACATTCGCATCCCTCCCTAGGATAAAATGTAATTTTTTTTATTTTTCGAAAACTACGGATTTTCACATTAAAATTATGTTTGTACATTCAAAAATTTAATGCAGTATATCTTCATGTAAAAACTTTTAATAGAAGAAGATAAAAGAGAATTCTAGTTGAAATACAAACAACGTAAAAAAAAGAAAATATTTTTTTTGGACAGTATTTTCATATTCCATTTGAATAAAACGCGAGAGATTCGTCTCATATATTATTATCAATCGTTGTGGACTTATGGTGTATTCATAATTTTAATTTTTTCATCGTTTTTGTTATTTAATTTAACATAAAAATTCATACTTTAGGTATTTAGTTTTTGTTTGATGTTAAAATTACATGGTGAAATCAGTGTTGTTAAATTCTGAAATGTATATTGGCTGTCCAGTGGTTAGTCATTCAGAAAGAAAACATTCTCTAGTCAAATCTAGGTGTCGATAATAATGTGATTATGATATTACAAATTTAAATTAATTTTAGTCACTGGAAATTGTTTTATTAATAATTATTTTTAATTTATAAATTATAAATAAATCAGATTCAAAAGTTGGTATTAACAATAATAACTAATTTTTATAGTTACTAATATTCAGTTACTTGAAAATGGTTATAGTCTTGTAGAAGAAACAAAGCATTCACGAATTTGGTGTAGCTGAATTGTCTATTTGAAACGCCGTTTGAACATTACACTATAATTAAAAATGCCGAATAAATTATGAGGTGTAAAAAATTAGGCCCAATAGTAGTACCCTATATCGAGACGAAAAGTTGTATCCAAAGCAGGTACTTAATATAACCATAAGTAAGGTAAACTATATTAATAAATAATAGAGTCATGATATAAACGGGTGATTATATTTTGCAAAATTAAATCCTAAATTTTTTATTTTATATTTAGATAAATGCTAATATTCACTCTTTTTTATGCAAAAATATTTAAAAATTAAAACTTATAAATAAAAATCTTATTTTCATTATGAAATAGTTACATTAATTGTTTAGTAGTAACTGGAACACAAACACATATTATACAAATTTCAACTACTACATAATAATGATTACTTTCTAAAAATGACATGGTTTATTTTATTAATTAAATTTAGTACCGATATAAAAAAAATCTCATTAATTTCTTTGAAAACATATTAATTACCTGATAAATATTTGAAATTTAATTTCAAAATGATTTATATTACTTTAGAAAAACAGAATATATTGGTTATAGGTACCTGCATTTACTTATTACTAAGGTAGCAAAAATATTTTTTTAGGTTGCAAATAAATTTTGCTTAAAAAGATTGAAAATTTAAAAATATTATTTCGGATTATATCATGCATACCTATTAGATTATTCATATCTGTATAATATATAATAATATGTTACATTGTAAAGTTCTATTTATATAATTAATAATCGGCTTATATAATAAATCTTGACAAATTGTCTCTAAGTCTGTATGAATAATATGTACTCTATTTATTTTTTTATCTCAAAGATATTAAATTATTTGCACATGAAGTATTCGAGTGTAGATATTTTGTTTTAAGGAACAATAATATTTTATTTTATTTTTATTATCACATATTTTGATAAAATATAATCAAACCTAAAATCGTTACATATTATTTATGCTATCTATGGTAATAGAGTTTATTGAACTTACAATAATCATTGTTTTTAGTTCTTCGTAAATTTTACATGTCATTAATCATATTTTAAAATTGTAAGTTTATTTTTAGATTTCCATGTTGTTTTACATTTTAAATTATAAAAAATAACAACTATAATAAAATGTTTTCGTCGTAAAACCAATTGTAGATATTTTTTATCTCAATCTCATTCTCAAACTAAAACAATACTTGTCAAACACGAATATTATATTTTATTCTATTACTATTTCTCTGAGCTGTTTACTCTTTCATGTTTGTTCTGAAACAAATTCTAAAAAATATTAAATTCGTCATGTGTTCAATTCCTGAATGTTGTTTTTATTTTATTATTAATTTTTTTTGAATGTTTTTTGATGTTATGTAAAGTTTTAAATTTACTTTTGATAATTATAGAGTAGTTAATAAATGAAATAAGAAATCATAAAATATATAAAATATATATAATTGTTATTCGTATTTTTTTGTAAAAATATGATGATAAAATTATTGTAACAATCGTTATTATTTCGATTCTGAAGTATATTCCGATTATTAATTTTAACATGTTTTGATAAATACTAAACATAACATATAACACATGATTTGTTTATTGAAAAATATGCATTTTACAAGTATTATATAATTTTTTTTTTTGTATTTTGATTGTTTGGAATTTTGATCTTAAGGATTTTAAAACTGAGCACAAAATCAATCTTAAACATTGTTTTATGAATAATGCGATGAACGTCGACTTTGTTTTTGTATACACTTAAATTTCAAATTTGTATATTAAAATATTGATTCACTGTAATTGTTACCATCATTATTTATTAATGATATATTTTAAAGGAATGTTGTTAAAACGATAAAATAAATTATCGATTAAACCAGAAGAATATAAAGTAATAATTCTTTAAACATTTGAACGGCTATTTTTATAAGTATTATAGTATTGAAGTATTGAAATACGAGTGGGAGTGTGCCAACTGCAAAGTTTTCAAGTATTGATGGGTGGAGGATGCACCTAAAATTCCGCCCTTTTGGGGTGGCTCTGATAACATTGTTCCACACTAAAGTGTGGAAATAAGTTATGAACCTTCGAATGACAGGTAAGGTAATTAGGAAATGTTTTAAAGCTCATGAGTTATTAAGATACGGAAAGTGACGACACATTATGCAAGTACTATATATTTAAAGGCATACGTACTATTGAATTCTCAAATATATTCATATTTTGTTTTATCTCGTTTAATATTTAGTTACATCAAGTTTAATTTAATACCACAGAGTGATTGATATCAAAATGTCAAAGCATTTTGTTATTTATTTATTGTTTACGTTATCCATGTACCTGTGAGTTCAAAATGTCTATTCAATCGGGTAAAATATAAGATCGGGTCTTATATAACTAAATCATTGAATATTTTCACTATTAAAATTATACTAATATTGACAAATATAATTTTAAGAAAAGATAAAGAGTAATTTTATCGGATTCTATTAATTTATCATTTTTTATATAATTTCTCGGTAAATGTAAATTAAATTTTGATCAATATTTTCCAAGTAATTTTTTAATTAATGAAATTGTATTACAAAATAATATATTGTTTAAAAAACAGTAATTATAATTTACTCCACTAGTAGTTTATAATAAAGTGTAGATATTTTATATCAATATAAATAACAATTTGTTTTATTTGAAATTTTCGTAATAAACATTTCATTAAAATTAAAAACTTTGTTAAATACAATTGAGAAGTTTTGAAAAGATAAAGAGACCACTGTGTATTGTAGTGTTTTAAACTCTGACATTTGATATTTATTTATCAGAAGAAGAATTTTAACTTACTACTTAAGTTGTAGTTTCTATCTAGATTATTAGTTACCACTTAGTTGATAATAAAATAATAATAATAGATAATAAAAATCACAAATATTTGCAATATAGGTTGCTTGTATAGAAATTTTCGTTGCAGACGGTCGCTTTTAATACAAACCAAACATATTTAGACATAATTATAGGCGAATTGCTTAATAAACTGCCATTTTATAATATGTATAACAGCATTTTTAACTCATACTAAACTATATTGTTTAGGGTAAAACTGTAGGTATACGTTATAATTAGGGAGCTGATTTACATGGAATAAAAATACAAAAATATGCACATTACCATAGCCGTTTAATTTATAAAATATTTACAAAAATACCAGTATATAAATATCTGGGAAATGATTTTATTTTAGTGTTATCATCAATAAGACATCGACGGTAAAATCATTGAATATAATTATAAAAATAGAAATATAAATAAAAATAAAAATTATATGACCAGAAAATATTAATTTTGGGTAATTTTAAGTATTTTGGTTCTTAAGTAACATTTAATTATAAGTTCTTTCTTCTAACTTTTAAGTTTAATTTTCTAATGTTAAATGTTGCATTTTAAGCCTCAAAATATTTTTAAAACGACAAAGAAAATTATAAATGATAATTGACAAATTAACTATTGTAATTGGTTTATAGTAAATTTTTACTTATTGTTTTTCGTGATATTGAGGGCTATCATTCCAAAATTTGTAAAGAAATAAGGTAAGATTTTAATCAATAACAATATAATATTTTAATTATGTAAGGCTTTGGTATAAAATTTAATTTTACATAATTATTTTGTGCTCTTAATAATGTTGTAATTTTATACGTATAAACAATTAAATGCAGAAAAATGTTTCAAATTATTAAAATTATTTACAAGTTAGTGAAATATGTAGATAAAATTTCATAATATTAATAAGAATGATTTAATGTTTAAACATTTATAAACATACTTTAAATATCATATTCTGATAAAAATATGCATTTACTTAACATAAATCTGTCCTCTAGGAATCTTTGGAAACCAATAAAATATATTATGTATGTAAAGAACCGTCGTGGACAGTAAAAGAACATAAAATACTAAGTACATATATAGATTATAATGGCATAAGGCATAAATTTAAGACATGAAATCTTTGAACTCCGGATGTTTCAACTATATATTATATTATTATATCAAACAAATCTACTTCAATGACAATATGGCAATACGATTTACCGTTATTATTATATATTTATTATGAAGTGGGCATATGTAAATTATATTATTGTCGTGGTATTTTATTAAAGATTTTTAATATATTATTATAAATATAGTATAATTTTAAATATTTTTTAGTACTTACTTCTATTATAACTATCATTAATTAGTAAAAATAAATTATTGGTTGTTCATTGTTTAAATACAATACTATAAAAAAATAAGCAAAAATAAAATGATGTATCGTGATATTTACTTTAATAAAATCAAATTAGTTTTCAACTTTATTCTTTTAAATTGAATGGTATTATGCCATAGTAGAAAAGCAATGAATAAATTTAAACTTTCTTTCTTACAGTTTCGGAATAATATTAGTTTTATCACACCTAAAATATTTTGAATTTTATTGATAAAAAAAAAATATATATATATTTTTTGTAAATGAACTTAATTAATTACAGTAAATTATAATACTGTGAATGATACAAATATTTGATTTATAGGTAGGAACTAATTTATTATTTTTGGCAATATTAATGTATTACATTATACGAACATCTTTGGATTAATTTTTGTGTCAAACAAATGTCAAGTATAATATTGTTCAATATCTCAGTTTAAATGCATTATAATTATCGGAATATAAATCCAAACGTGGTGTTCTACGTCAATGTGTTGGTTATTTATTTTTCTATATTATAATATAATGACAATACAGTTTTAATAAACTAATAAATAAGGTGTATCAGTTCTATATAGTAATTTATATTATATTTAATGCAACGATGTATAAAGGTTTATTATCCGTACAAAAAGTCATAATATATTTAACATCTCGTTTAACACCAAATAACCTAAATTGTACGTGATTGGTCGATTAAATTTGAATCGATTTAAAACTTTCAGGTTTGTGTATAAAATTCAACAATTAAAACATACTTTTAAAATGTCTATAATACTAGAAAAAAAATATTTGAAAATTATAAATTATCCCTGAGATTTAAAAATGTTATTTTTATTTATTTCCAATACAATGTATATTTTTGTTTTTCTTTGTTATACCTATATTATTAATATATTATTATATTTTGTTTATGTGTTGTGCTGCTTAGTTTCGGAAAAAGAAATCAGACAATGGTGAGTACATTTTTTGCATTTATTATTTTATTTTTATTACCTATATATTGGCTAAAATATAAATCTTTCTATAATTGAAAATAAATGCAGAAATACTATGAATATTGAAAGGAACAAATAAATATACATAAAAAAAAAATATTGAAATTATAAAATACATTTTCTTTGAAATTAATTTCGCTCAAGATGTTACCTACTAAAGGCTTTGTGAAGACCAAACACGCAATCGATTTAAAATGACAAAATACTACGATGGATTTAGTATAGAAAATTGAGCCTTTTTCAAGTAGACTCTCAATGACTGGTCACTTTGTTGTTATTTATTTTATATTTACCACAGTCGTCTATGTCTTTTCGTAGAAAAATAAATTCATATATTTGGACAGTAAAAATAATGTTAGGTGCGACATTAAGTATAAAAGAATAGTGACGTATAATGGAATAGGCGATTGTGTAATGTATCCGTTGTGCTTAGCTATACACTTTTGGAAAATTTAATGGAGGTGGATATTTTTTTATGTATCATATATTTTGATTACATTTTCTGGTTTCCATTAACAAAAACAAATTAATAGACATACTTATTTAAAACCACATTTTTTTTAGATTTTCTTGAAATATTTGTTAATGAAATATTATAATAATCACCTAATATTTTGAGTTTTATATCATAAGGTTGACGTGAAAAAATTAAAAATATGCCATTATGTAAAAAAATCTATAAGTATCGCTTTTTTTCTAATCACGAGTATTATTCTGTTAAATGATCAATAATTTGTGTTTAAATTGAAAAAAATCAAGTGTAAGAGATATTAATACAACACATATGTTATAGTTAAAGTCATAAAAATCAAAAGATTTCTTCGAATTCCGACGATCAACAATTAATATTGAACACGAAAATTTCACCGTTGCACTATTTATCGTGAACGATTAACCTCCACACAAAATATTAATAACACCAATAACATACCTATCATTAATATACAATAATACTTTAAGATAATGAAATTATTTTAAACCTAACCACTTGTCATTTTGTATGTGTTCCTCTCTATTTAACACACTTTGCATTTTGAAACATCAATTTTGATTTGTTTCGCAATTCAAATCAGGTACTCTTTATCACCCCCTCTCCCATTTTGAAATATACTGCTTTAATTTCCGATTGTGCATAAATATGCAGCTCATAGACGTGCGGAAAGGGTATGCAACTATGCACTTTCATATTTTTGGAACAGACGGTGATTTTAGAGGGTATAATATGAATAAAGTCCCTCAAAACAACACTTCTAAAAAAAGATTTTATTAACTTAATTTAATTAATTGTTTAAGTACAAACTACGTTCACGGCTTAATATTACATGACAAGAATTATGAAATTGATATGCTCTTCAATAAACACGTCTTTACAAAAATATATTTTTAATTTTCAACACATAAACAATTTTTTAAACCCATATTATTTTTTAGGTAATAAAAAGCAGTGATAATACAAATGGTTATTATAAATATTTTAAGACAATACTATAAACATTGTAATTAGAGGCATTAATTATATTTTCGGAGTGCACATATTATTTTTATTAGCTACATGCCCTGCGACCAAGGTCTACACACGTTTATAATACAACTACATTGTAGGATTATCTCTTATATAAGTTTTTAGAATAGTAGCCCATCCCTTGTTGGTAATTTATAATTGCATAATATATAAATGTGCCTACATGAATGATAAATGTATTATAGTCTGATCGTTTAATGTAATTATTGTATTATTAATTTGTAACATTTAGCTTAATTACTTTGTTAGGCTCGTCATAATTTTTTTATAGCCTCCTCCGCAGTCCCCACATTCAAATGTTTGTGTGTCCAAATAAAAAATTAAATTTTTTTTAATATTTATTACGTACCTACTTATTACATATAAGAAAAGGTAGTATTAACTATTAAATCATTGTGGCTAAAAAAACATTATTTCAAATAAAAATTTTATAATTTATTGGAAAACTTTTCTAAGAGTTGAGCTGACCATAAATTATATGCTACAAAGACAAAATATAAAATTCAGCATTAACATATTAGAAAAAACTAGGTCAGAATTAATGCCTACTCCGGAATTCTATAAAATTGTCATTGTTAAACCATTGATAAATACATAATTAATTATTAATCAATTTAGATTAATATTATATTGAATTGGATTATTTAAAAGTTTAAACTATTTGTAGTGCAGTCGCTACGATTTCATTATAGCGTGTCAAATAAAAGACAAATACGATAATAAAATATTATATTGTCTTATACTCTTAACTAAAATTTTTGTTCATACTATTGATATTAACACGGTTAATTAAAATATATCGATCACTTAAATCTGAAAATGTCGAAAATACATTCATCGTATTCATAATAATAATGTAATCGTTATCGTGTGCTGTATTATTTTCCATTGCGCAACCAATGGACGTTATTGTAACGTCATTTTAAATATTTTAGGTACATATTTAATTACGGAAAACATAATTTGAAATATTTTAATTATCATCAAATAGGTTGTAAGTAGCAACAAATGACAATTTTCGCTGAGCTAACTGTATACTTATGTAGTATTTCGCTACATTTTGTGAATTATTTTAGTGATTCTGTATGACGTATAATGCTAATCGATACAAATAAAGTATCATGGAACTGGAGTGTCGCTAAAATTAGCACGATACTCCTGAACACTGTTTCAAACTAAATTTAATGTAACTTTGATGAAGTCTTACGAGTTTTAGTGGAACGCATATATTTTGTAATAATTTATTAATAACCTTAATTAAAAATAAATCATAATCTAATATAAAAAAACATCTTTGTTTTAATTAAAAGTTGATGTAATATAATAATATTACATAATGTTTTACATGCCGTATCGATAGGCATATGCAGTATGTACACTGTGGAATTGAATCAACACTGCTACAATGAATGATCGCCACGAATACTTCCACCTCAAACTATTAAGCAACTATTTATTATGTATATCGTGTTGAACATTATTGTTTTAATATTAGTACTGCGCGTACCCGGAAAGCCAAGATCTTTTGAAGTCGATATTATAAGAGTTACAATCAGCCAACTTTTATTTAAGTAGGCTGTCAACAAAATTATCTTTATTTCAGCGGTTTCCGAGTTATTTCATTTTGCGGAAAACTAATTTATCCTATTGAAAATTTATAGCGCACTGAAAAAGCATTGTTATTTATTTTATAATTATACAGTCCTTTCGTGGATAATATAAACATGATGATGATTTAATTTTGTGGTTTTAATTTTATTTTTCGTCCATATTTTACAATAAGTATATTTATAAATTTTAATATGTTTTTTATTCAATACAAATTATATTAAATAAATATTATCTCTGTAGTTTTAAGTTTATAAGAACAATATAAATACATACTAGTAGATTATCGCACTATTCATATATGAATCATCAACAAAATAATTTATTTTATGATTAATTTTTAATAAATATATATAATTTTAAGGTATTTGATTAACTGCTATTAATTATATGTTGACGCGTTATATTTTAAAATAACTTTACATACTTGGAATTATCAAACAGATTTTTTTTGAAATTTTTCCCGATAATTTAATATTTAACGCTTGGCAACTATTGTTTTGACCATCAAAAAATCACAATAAACTATCACAAATTGAAATCGTATTAGGTAACTAATAATGATTTAGCTTTAGAAAAATTAAATATATTGGTTTTAGGTTTATTACTACTTATATAATATTAATTTAGGAAAAAACTGTAGTTATACTGCGTTCGTGGCCTTTCAAATTTTACGTTATACGATAATATTTTTTTTTAAACAAAACATGTATATGTGTCAGTATAATGCAATTACTCTCTAGAAAACTTAAGAAACGTGTCTGGAATAGTGTGTACGCAAAACACTACTACGCTTAGAATAATGTGTTTCCGGGATCACGATTAAGTGGATATTTCCAATCCAGAGTTCTTGAAATTTTCCTGGATCACTTGGGAATTGGGAATATATTGGCTTATTTTGTTAATTTAATATTTTGAGGTTAACTACTTACTAAGTTCTTAATCTAACTGCATTATTGCGAAACTTGTTTAATATTTTCGTTATTTAGTTTATCATTCATAAACTTTGTAGTGTTTAGTTTTAGGTTTTAGAAAATAATGTGCAATTTTGTTGTAGATAGGTATACACATACAAACAATTTTTTGTTTATGATGTACCTACAAATCAGCATATTTAATTATAATTTTAAATAGATTAAAACAGTTATTTAAAAACAGATATTTAATAACTATTATAGTTAGTTAATTCCCAAGTTGATCAAAATTATATGAATAATTATTTGAATAAAATAAAACTTTAAAAATTATTTTTTATTAAATTATTCATTGAATTATGTATCAGTAGAATATTTATTTGTTATTCATGATTATTTTTTTAATCGTAATAGTTGTATTCATCAGACCTGGTTTAATTTGTATTCATGATTGAATGTATTAATTATGTTTTGTTATTTATGTTAAACAGTTTATTTTTAATAAATATAATTAACTTTCTATGTAAATAAAAATATTGAGATGCATTAAGAAAGTAATTGGTTTTTTAGTTATATTTTTATATTTTTAAAATTTGGTAAAGCACGATTCACGGACTCATTATATCATAAATATGTAATTATTATGAAATTATACCGATTTATTGACAGTCTTGAATTTCTGGACAGAGATTTTCAATATTTTTTATTCAGGTTTCAATTTCAGATTTGTAGAAAAATTCAAATAATTAAAAAATAATAATAATAATAATAATAATAATAATAATTAGGATTCAATTCATAATTATTTTTTTGTAAACAAAATATTGGTTCTGATAAAATTCAATTATTCTTATCAAATAATTATTTATGATAAAATAAAATTTATACTTTAGATTATTCGTGAATTTAATAATTATCTTTTCAATCATAAATATTTTAAATTAAAAAAAACCAGTTCTGATAATACTTATGTGTTATGATATATATATATATATATACATATATAGTTAATAGCAGTTGTTATCCGCTTGGTAATTTTCAATTCAAAGTTCAACTGGTCATCAGTTACTTTTATTGTTTTACTCAGTTTAGAATACATATTGTGAACATACATTTTACTAGTAACACATTATTTGAATAAAGTTAACAATAGTAAGTAAGTCAGATCATTATGTTTTATTTCAAACTCAACTGTATCTTTATTTAGTTGTAATAATGTACCCTTTGCAAATAATGCATTGATCCAACACATTAATTCAAATTCCAATGTACATTGCTGGAAACCTTTTTAGATTAGATTAATGCACTTGTAAACCTCATTATGGGTCATTGGCTATTAAATTAACTCTTTATTATATTGGAACACTTTTAAGTATATTAATATGTTTTATTTTAATATAAAATAATTTAATTCATTAGTGTAAACTAGTTTTAGAATTTAATCAAATACATATTATGTTTCAAAACTTGCTAGTAAATAGTACAAAGAAATGAGAATATTTTATATGGTTAAATTTATTATAATAATAAAATATCTCCAAGTTAATCACATAATATTATAATATAATCGGAACCTTTCAACTGCAGATTATTCAGAGGTACAACGTAAATTGACATTGTGTGCATCAAAAAAACTTGCATGTGCGTTACAAAATGACCTTTATTGAATTTCCAGAAGACATGGTGTACCTCATAAAGTATAAAGGCGTACTTACAATCTTTAGGTATATTTCTATTCACAAGTTAAAAAGTTCTTTTAGCTTATAGATATATCGACATAATAAGTGTTTAAATTGGTTATGCATTTTCTATTGGGATTATACACATATGAGTTACGACATAATGATATGTTTAAATGATTTAATGATATAACTAAAATGTATTATATTTTATTGAAGTGACAAGTATTACCTTTTAATGAAATAATTGAATCGTCATTAATAATTGTCATCACACTACTGCAACTTATTTTTAAAAAAGGAAAATAAAAACAAGCTGTCACTTTTCAATACATATTTTCTAATATTTTTAAATAGCATAATAATTGATTAATTTAAATCATCAAAAATCGAAACACGAGGTAAAAGCAAATGTTATACTGTTGTATTGAGTGTGTATGATGGAATACAGACTTTATAAATATTACAGAATTATAATATTATAGGTATGGTTAATAATTTGAAATGCAAGATACATCATTATGAACACTCGGTGTTCATACTCGTATATTTGTTGTATGCAATTAATATAAATGGAATATTTAAGTATTATAGCAGCTTGTACGTTATATTGTATACCAATTCATTAGTCATTAAAAATAGCAAATCAATATTGATACACTAACTGATTAAAAATCAAATAGCTATAATTATCAAAAATAATTGATATATATATATGTTATAAAAAAATCGTTTTGATTTATGTATATTAATAAATTTTTTTGTATCTTAATTTACGTAATATAATTTCATCAATAGGTATATTTATGTGTATACTAGTCTTTCAAGTAATAATTCAAATGTCAATTTATATTTGGAAATCAATGGTGATGAGGTTACAAAAATGTATACAATATTATGGTATGTCACGCGAAATAAATATTAGGAATGATATTTTTAAAACTGATAAAATAACAAAAATAATACACTGTTAAGTAAAAAAAGTTTATTTTTAAAATGTTTAATACTTATGATATTTGTATCCTTATTTTACTTTTCTCGTGAGCTAATTGTATAACCAATAACCAGTATTGGTAGTATATAATAAACATTGTACAACAGTAGTTGATTATGGTGTTCGCTGCATGTGGTATAAATTTCAAGTTTACATAATTGTCGTTGATTCCACGGTAGCAATATTATAATATGAATTATTGTAGGTAATTTTCCGTAGTTATTATATAACATGATAGATTGATGACATACATAGAATCTTTAATGGTTACTGATTAGTAAGACAAAAAACAACAAAACTATAAGTAGCCATATCCAGTTTGTAATGTTACAGATTGATTTATTATAATATGAACTATCTGTATTTTTTTACCAATCATTCATAAACAATTTATGAAATTGTATAAATAAATAAATGTAATATAATACTATCTAATATGAGCATAATATACATATTATGTGGTGTGTACTCAATATATTTGTTTGATATGTTTTAGGCACAAAGGTTTTCTAAAGGATTGCCCAAACGGACTACTGACGGAACAAGTAAGTTATGCATTACAATTAATAATCATGTCAAATAAAAATTCTCATCATTCTTTTTTCTACATTTATTAAATTGGGCATTGCCCTTAAGCTATACACAAAATCAAATACTTATCACTATAAGTCAAGATTAAAATACGTTAAGTTGTATGCAGTATGTTTATTGTTAAATAATAGACACAGACCAATTTAAATTGAAATACAATAATACTTAAAAAAAAGTGCCTATTATTCATAAAAAGAAATACATTTTAAGTGTTTGGCTAACCAACGAAACGATTAAACTTATTTTTTCGGAATTTTCACAGAAAGGTAGGACTTTTCAAAGAGCGACCTAGCAAAAGATATTTTTTATCCAAGAATCCAACCCCTATATTCGTATGGTGGTACACACGTGCACTTTGTCATTAAAAAAACGAAAACAAAATTGTTTTGTATATTTCTGATTGCCATTAGTTACACACAAGAAAAAAACTACATGGTTATTATTATTTAATTTGGTTATCATGGGCAAGATAGTTTTCTTTTAAAAACACCATTGTGTTGATTTATTATTCTTAAATTTACCACCGGCACAATTAGATAGAACCCATCATTTAATTGGATATTTAAAAGCATAAACAACTGAACAATGCCCAAATTAAGAGAACCAACAGACGTAATATAATATGGCCATATATTAATAATGGCGAGCTTAATTACGATTCTAAAATGTATGTTTTAGTTTTTGCGGGCAAAGTCGGGTAATTTATTTATGGATCTAAAATTAATGAATATTTAGAATTTAATGAATTGTACGCTATCTAAACGTAATATAAATATTTTTTTAGTATTAAACTAATAACCTAGGAAAGATCATGCTGCAGAAAGATAAAATTCACATTTTTATTTTTTGTATTTAAATAACATCTACATGTTAAACATATTTTTATATATTTGAATTAAAAGTGTGATTTCAAAACTGTTTTTCTTTAATGTTCATGGATAATAATTTAAAAAATAATAAAATTATTTTATTTTCACAAAATCATTATTTATTTTCAGGGATTTATAAAAATATACAGACAGTTTTTCCCGCAAGGTGATCCAACAAAATTTGCATCACTTGTATTCAGAGTGTTTGACGAAAATAAAGTAAGTTTTTTCTTTAAAACATAAAATTGTAATCATTTTATAACAGATAAGAGAATATTTCAATACATTTATAAAATATGAATTTTAAACATGAATTATATATTTATATCGCTACATCATTTTATAGGTTTTAAAGCATACATTTATTTGTTATATAATCTATGTATAAATTATAATTCAAATACTCAAATTATCATTTTTAATAAGAACGATGCCATGGTTTTTAGGTTGAAAAGCTTTTTCCCTTAAATTAGTATTAGTAATTTATCTATTAGTTGTTCATGAATGATGTTGAATTTGAATATATTTACATTAAATAATATTTTAGATTCTATGCTGAGCGATTAATGTATTGAATTTATAATTGTGTGTTTTTCGCGTGTGGCTATAATTATAAGTTGTCGATTATTTTTTAAATAGAATTTTACACTCAACATTTGAAAATTTAATACAAGGTTTTTTAAAAGTTTTACAACCTATGTACGGTTAGATGTAAAAAACTATTAATTCAATTATTTGTTTTACATTTTTTGATAATATATTATTTATTAGATCTAAGATTTAATATTGATGAGACGAATTTAAATTAATACCTGCTAAAATCATTGTTTTTATGCAATAATATATTTTTGTTTTTAAATGTCACAAGACACAACTTATAACTATCGTGCGTCGAGGTGAGCAATGTAAAACCAGTTTTTAGTTTTTTTTTATTGAATATTTTAAAGATTTTATTCAAACTGCCAATGTTTATTTTACTATATAAATATATATATTTTTAAAATTTACGATGAAATCAATTCATGTATTAAAAATGAATTCTAAATAAATATTTTGAATTTAATTTATGGTTTTAGGTTTATAATTATTGTTAGTAGTTCTATTTTTTGAAATGGAGAAATTTTTATAATTTATAAACTTTTTAGTGTGTTAATAATAATACTATTATATAACACCGTATAGCCATTCAATATCTTTTGTAATCGTTATAGATATATAAAACATTCTAAACTATTATTATTCTCTTTCCATTGGTACGTCGTCTATCGGTTAATATTAATTAATACTTAGGTTACACGTTATAAAGAAGGTTAACTTTTTAAAAAGCATGTATACTTGAATGTTTAAAAATAATCTGAAAGAATTTATTGTCGAACTTAAATATCAATTTAAATTGTTTTTGTTTATTAATGTATATAACATTGAAACAAAAGATTTTTTTCATGATAAATTTCAAATTAATATTTATTCAAAAGTTTTAAAATAATTATTGATGGCGATTTAAATTAAATTCGTTTAATTGCTAGAAATGTTTGTATTTAGAGTTTTATTTACGGATACTTAAATTTTGCATGGAGGGGGGATAAAAGCTGTGGAAAAAATCATATATAATACAAATGTAACAAAAAAAGGCAAACGAACATTTTCTCCAGGGAAATGGTACAATTTCTGATATTATTATTATGATAAATAATAACAATATTTATAATATTATATAACCGTGTCTACATTTGTTTGTTGACTAATAAAGGGAATAGTGTATAATGGATACAATTTGATAATAATGAATTATATTTTATCAGTGGTATTATTTATTGTTCATACTTTATATAATAATTTAAAATTAAACTACATACAACATATCATTATCAACTCGCAATCATATAATGAAGGGTTTTTATAGCTTTATGAGTAACAGATTACAATAAATTCGCGGGAGCTATTTATATATACCTAGTAACTATACATAATGTTGTTCTGGCTCACCTATCTACCCAGCGAATTTCCGGTGCCCTAGGGTATTTCTCAATATTGCGGGTCCTAGCTAAATGTAAAAAATAATATTTAAATAAATTATGTGTTTTTATGAGTTGTGAGTGGGACATTTCAAATTCTTTTCGAACTAACAACAACATCTAGTTTATTTTACAAATTCTCTATAGATACCATCCAAGTACATATTATCCATATTATTTGCACATAATTTAAGTGTGAACGTCGATATTTAATATACAAATAATATCTGGATCCTTTGTTGTGTAAATTTAAAAGAAAAATACATCATTCAACTTATTCAAACAAGGATATGATATTATTAATAATGGTTATTAAAATTCTATTGCAGACTACAATAGGTGATTGTATATTATTGATTTAAAAAACAGTTTTAATCAACAATGCTCACGTCCACGCACGAATTTATAAATAAACCTCACCCATCAGTTAAAACGAACGGCAAAATATCAATTGACGAACAATGTAAATTTAAGAAACCGCGTTACAAATACGCGTGAAAATGAAATTCAAGATCAACGTGACGAACTCTTTCGAGACAGACGCGTCTCAACGAGCCATATACACATACGGAGAACACGAACGATAGCACCTGCAAATATATCGCTACGTGTATAATTTCTACGACAAGCGATCGAATATGAGTTGTACATCATTCGTCACCAAACCGTCTAAAAAACAGAAATCGTTAACAGTGATGTTCAACGCGAACAACGTTAGTTAGACGCGGCCTCTTTGATGACTATACTTTTGTTGTAAATAATGAGAAACTGCTCATTGCCAACCAAAAGAACATATATGACCAAATTAATTTATCGAATGCAGCACAACAAGACCGATTATTTATTTATTTATTTTTTGGACTTAACAGGTGGCTACTCTGGCATACATTTCTCGTCTCATTGATACTTGCGCGCATCCGTTAAAAAAAACATATATTTCGTAATGCGTTGGCAATCACTTTATAAGACATTGCAATGATTTTACTCGATGGTGAACGGACTGAAAATTCAGCATTCGAGTCGCAACTGAAAGTTCGTGTAAAATTTCGACGAAATTTTTCGTTTGAAAATCCAGACGTAATCTATGACATAAATAAGTATTCCGGCGTGGCTAAAGTCTTACAAAAATACTAAATTATCATCCAAGATATATGGCCCATCACAAGTATTCACTCGAAGCTTTCGATAGAACAGTGAAAGACCTCAACTATATAATACCAGTCTTTTCCGTTACGCTCTACTGCTGTTGTTCGGTGATATTTGACAGACATTTCCGATCATTGTATGCGCTACACGATGCGCAGACGAAATTAACGCATGTTTAAAACAATCATACCTACGGCGAAACGTCAATATATTACGCCTAAATTTAAGTACGCGAGTTCAAATGCAAAATGATTCATTGGCACAGTCATTCTACGAACAATCGATTATCATCGATAATGGAAAAATTATATTGTACGGAAATGCACAATACAACAAAGTGCCTGACAATTGATGACAATTTGTTATAATATGATAGACACGAAAGATACTTTGCTCGAAATCGTATTTCCGGATTTGTACGATAATTACGTTTATAATCGTGCGTGGTTACGTGAACGAGTTGTGTTTCCCGGAAAAATATCGATGTTAATGCTATTCATTTCAAAATACAGCAGTAACTGTAAATGAGATGTCGTTTGAATTGATCCATAGTGTAGTCGTTTTCAGCGAAACAATCGACTATTCTGTTAAATAATTAAATTCACTGCGGATTTACTGAGATTGAAAATTAGTTCACCCAGCGTTTTGCTTAGGAATTTAAGTGCACCTAAGCTATGCAATGGCACGCGAGATTTTGTAAGAAATAAACACGAGAAATATTCTTGGCGCTACCGTTTTGAACTGCGAGTTTCAGAGGGAAGTTGTTGTTCTCCTGCCATGGATCCCGACTATCTCTTCAGACGCATCCATTCAATTCAGATGCCTGCAATTTCCAATTCGCTTAGCATTCGTAATTACTATTAATAAGTCACAAGGCCAAACAATGCCATTTGTGGGTTAAATTTAGTAAATCCGTGCTTTTCACATGGCTAATTATATATTGCGTGTTCTCGCGTTGGCAAACCATCAACTTTGTTCATATTATATAAACGCCGGGGGGGGGGGGATTGATGAAAAACATTGTTCATAAAATCGCATTAGGATAAAAACAAAACAAACTTTATTTCTATTATTATTAAGATTCGACAGTTATTTTGAACTTTATTTTTTTAACATTTTTACAAATATGATTGACAAGGAAATAATTTGCGTATTTTCTTTGTTTTCTATTATTTAATTAACGCGAAAATCGTTCAAATTTGCATCATATGTTATTAGTAGTAAAGTATCTAATTTTTTTGAAATGACAAACACAAATATATTGTGTACGAGCAACAGAATACACGAGACAGTTAATTGATAAATAATTATTCATATTAATGTTAACTTATTATAAAATATATTTAAAATTAGAGGTTTAACATAATATTGTCTCATATCAGAATAGTTTTTATAATTCAATGATTTATAATTGAATTAAAATTTAATTTTTTACTGAGATCTATTTTATACTGAAGAGGTATACTCATAGCCTATACTAGCATCAAATCAAGTCTGATCAACTGTGTTTGATAAAAGTTAAAAATATGAATTAAATAAAATAGTAAAACTAAAAAATAAAATATTTTGTGGATAATGTGTTTGACATTCACGACGTTAACTAATTTTTATCACGTGCAAAAACAAATAAAAATTGACTATATTGTTAGTCAGTATTGATATTATCGACATAGACCTCCTAATTTAAAATCTTATCTCGTTTTATCCGGAACACTACGTTTTTCCTCATAGTCAGCTTAAAATCTATTTTTTTCTTCGAAACAAGACCACAACTTGTCTTGAACATCTGTCTCCTCCCATATTTTATAAACCGAATTAGGATAAAAATCAAGAAGTTCAAACAGTTTTCCATAAAAACTCTTGAAACAATTGCAATTATTTAGTAGACTATTGTTTTAAAAGTTATTCTACAAAGTATTATTATATTATAACAATTAATAAAAATTTTGTTTTAATTTATGTAAATAATTTACTTTATATGTAAAAAAATAATAGTTAAAAGAGTCTAAAGAGAATAATAGTCAATAGGAAATTATATTTGTATTATTTTTAGCATATGGAGTATATTATTATTTCTAAAAAATAAAGTTTTAATTTATTATTTTGCCAATTTTTAATTTTTTAAATTATATTGTCTTATTTGAGTTACATCTGATTTAAAAAAACAAAATAGTAATTCGCTGCATTTGTATTTATAGTATTATATTTTATAAATAAAACAGTTAGAAAATAAAACCATATTATTCTAATATAGATTTACAATAAATACATATAGTAAAAGTATGTAATCTTAGTAGTTAATTCTGTATAATAAAGGGATTATATACGATATATTTCATACTCTTATCAAGTTACAGAGATAAATATACATGTAGGATAACTCATTATTTCTATACGTAAATTACATTTTAATAATTAATTTTTATTCGGATTTTTTATCTGTTTCGCTCTTTATACTTTTTTTGTGAACAAAATATAAGCATTATGATCATTTTCATAATTCATATACTGTGTATATATTTTACATTTTTTTTTTATTCATTTGCTGTTTGGATATAATTTAATAGTACTATGTAAACCAAAAAAAAAAAAAAAAAAAGGCGAGCGAATGGAATATTTGAAATATTAACGTCAATACAAAACGGTTTAACACGTGTAATATAATTTTTTGCACTTTATAAAAATATTATTTTTTTTTTACCATGCCACTTAGTACTTATGTTTTCGATTAGTTTGAAGTTAAATTGAACAAAACCATTAAACCAACATAAACGTTGGTTTGAATAAACGATTAAAATATATTTTTTATTTACCTTCGATTAAATCTATACACTTTACACTATTTTTTTTAATTAAAGACAAAAACAATTGTGTGTTAATGTACCTACTTACGTAGTTTTTATAGTATTTTTGTCTATTTCTGATAAATTTACGTAAACACAAAAATGGTAAAAAGTATTAAGATATAATATTAATATTTTATTTTTAAACAATTATACTATACTATTATAGTTATAGTTATTTCTTGGTTTAAGTTACAAGATTATACGTGTGACTAATCTATCTATATATATATATATATATATAATACATATATATTATACTTAAATACGTAGTAGGATCAAAAAGTTCCCGGAATTTCGTTTTATTTTTTTATGTATACAATTTAAATATAAATCTACTTAATTTCCTTCAAAATATCGTCCTTCAGCACAGACACACTTACTCCAACGACTTTATAACTGCTGGAAACATCTTTGGTATCCCTCTAATGAAATGACCCTGAGATTCGCTGTCGCGTTAACTTTAATGTCTTCAATCGTCGAAAAACGTCCAAGCTTTGAGTCCAAGTTTTAGATTTGGAAACAGCCAGAAATCACATGAAGTAATGTCTAGCAAATACGGGGGTTGTGGAATTGTAGACATTTTTTTATCTGTTAAAAATTGCCAAACTGCAGTCAAAATGCGTGGAACAAATTTCGCACAAACACGCCGCATTCCTAAATCATCTTTCAAAATGTTTTAAACTGTACCATACAATATTCCTAATGCATTTTCCATATCTTGAATGCGTAAACGACGATCTGATCGCACCAAATTTTTAACTTTTTCGATTGTTTTATCATTTTTTGAAGTTGACGGCCGACCGTCTCCGCTCTTCGTTTTCGAGTGACTCTTGACCATTTTTGAACCGTTTAAACCAATCATAAACGGTTGTTTTCTTTAATGCTTCATCACTATAAACTGCTTTCAAACATTCAAGCGTTTCTGCAGTAGTTTTTCCAAGTTTAGAACAAAATTTGATGTTAGCGCGTTGTTCAAATTGTGACATTTTAAAAATATGCGTTAACTCCGTTTCGTATGGACACGATTACGGGTCACATGAGACTAATGTAATTTTAACGAAAAAACCTACAGATAGCTAATAATGTCTACTTTTAATTCAAATAATCAGATATTTGATAAAAAAAAAAGTTTTTTTTCTATAAATAAATTCCGGGAACTTTTTGATCCTACTACGTATATAAATAGGTAATATTTTAATAAGTTTGTTTTGAAAGATTAAATCTAGTAAAATTATTTTTAATATCATATAACTATGGAAACTAGTTTTTTTTTTCATTAACTCAAAAAATAATATGTAGTCTACCACAAGTTTATTCCCTAGTTCAGAACTTTAATTAAACTTTGTGCCACAGGCTATATTAAGAGGGTAACTAAGTTTGAGAACCACCGGTAGCTACAGGTTCTTGTTGACACGAAATCCTCGACGTCATGAAATGTAATTCAAATGTAAAGTCTTCCACTCCGATGCAAGCAATTCTAGTATATATTATTTGATGAGCCGTGAACAAACAATATTGTACATTAGTCATAGTTACTATTTATGTGTGTATTTTAAATATTCATCAAAATGATATTATTATTTAATGAACATTATTTATGTATAATAATTTAATCAAATAAATAAACGAAGATACTATAGAAATATTTAATCAAATCCTAAGTAAATACACATTACACACGTTTGATTTTCGATCTATTTATAACTCGAGTTTTCGACTTTGTCACGTTCCTATGATATAATTCAAATGATTCAAATGCACGTTCTACATAGTCGCTTGCCATTTACTAGCCAGTGATGTCATTTTTCACCGGAAAGAAAACGGTCAATGAGAAGTGTGAAAATGCCTTTTCTTTTGTAAAATGGTAACGAGAAATGTTGACGAATTCACCTCATCTTATCCACTTAGGCGAAACCTTAGAAAAAACCAGCCGGTATTCATTTGAAACGACATTTTCTTAAAAAATAAATTGAAAGGAGTAGTTGCTATTTTTAAAGTTTAATTTTTGGTTTCAAAAAAAAAAAAAAAAAAAATATCAAAAGAACACTCTGAACACAAATTTATATAAATTATTACCGCATAGCTTGTAATAATAGAGATTCGCGTATAATAATATTAATATTATAATTATTTATATTTTTCGGAATACCAACGATCGATTTAAACCCCATTAAACTTTATATATATAATCGAGTTATAATACTGAAAATGTTGTTTACAATTTCAAAGTACTATAAAAACTAAAATTTGTTTATATTAAAACAGCTTAATATATAAATCCTTAATAATTAAGAATAACAAATAATTCATATATTATTTTGAAAATGTTTAGATCTGTTTAAATTTATTTTATTTATACATTTTTAATTTTTAATCAGTCTTTAATCGGTTATTATATTGCCAACAAATATTTGAGTGACTACTTACAAAATATATCTTAAGACATAATATTATATAATTGATAAATTATATCTTATAATAATATATTGCACACACTCACGCGCACATATATATATATATATTATATTATATTATAATAAAATAATAAAATAATAGATAATAAATATCACAACATATTATGTTTCGTCATAGAACTAAAATCTATTTACCTAATTAAGTATTAATTGACTTACCTAATTATTTTAGATCATTCGAAAGGTAATAAAATTATTACTTTTATTATAATAGTATAATTCAAATGCTAGCTTCTTAGCTATTAGAAAGAATACTTAAAAAACGTCAAATCAATTTTAGCTGGTATTTTGATGTTTTCGTTTTCCATTTTTTCAGAACTTTTTGTAAGTCAAAGATAAACTAAAAAGAATAAAAAAAAGTTTGGAATAAAAGTATTTTGAACAACTCCAGTCTTATCTCAACACTTTTTAGAATGGTTTTTTAAACAAATACAATGATTTATCTTTGTATTCAAGTCTTATATTCCATCAGAAATTTAACTCCAGTCATAGAACACTCAACTCGTTTTACAATTTTATCTTTAGCTATCTAAATTCATATATAATTATAGTTTGTATTATTTTTATTTCTAATTTTATCGAAAGATTTGTATAGTATAAAAATTATTTGTGGTGAAAAATGTAAAGTTTATTTTTTTTAAATTCTCCTTAGCCATATCCATAAATGATAATATTGTTATTTGGTTATTGGCAGTCAGTGAATACATTTCATGTTCTCAGATAACTTATTGTATTTTAACATTGTTACAACTATTATGGAATAGTAAATTGAAAAGTTGATATTCATTTAAGTAGAGTGCCTTTTACGTGGACCCGCAATTTATCACGATATTGACATACTGAACTCCATTGATGTTTCGACACAGCTTTGCAGGGACATTGGGGAGTTTCAATCAACTAACTTGTAGCGTTAGAAAATATCTGCCTCTAAAAACAATTTTTGTATTCAATTCACTTCAACCCTAAAAATAAACATTAGTCTTTTTTTTGTAATTCAATATACCGTCGTCGTATATAATTTATTTAATAGATATATACTTGTATCGTCTACCATGTACTGACATTTATGTCAAACTATTAATCCGTTGAACAAAATATGAACACATTTACATGCAGTATTTTTCATTTTGTTTCCAGAAACTACTTGTATGATTTGTAACAAAAATGTTTGTTTTAACGTGACAATTAATTATAATATTACTAAGTATTTGCAAGACAACAATGTCGATGACCTGATACAGTGTTACTATAGTCACTATAGGCATACAATGTACTTTATTACTATTGTTGTTATTATCATTGTCAAGTATAACATACAATGAATGTTCACAAAGTTCAACTGTACATTTGTTATAGACAACTTATTATACAATACATTAGGATAAGGCTATGAAAAAATACAAAAATTTAAAAATATAATAAAATATCAAATCAAGTATAATAAATTAATAAAAAGATCAATTATGAACATTTGGTCCTAAAGCTAATAATATTTTCTAAATATTGCTATTGATTTTTGATTTATTATTACCAATATTAATTTAAGACGTAGAAATATGTAACTAGATATCAGTTGATTAGGTTTATTAATTTATTTAGTTTAATAACTAAAAAATTAATATGATTTTAATTATAACATTGCTAATACCATTATATATAATACATTAATTTCACGATGAACACAAGGAAATTAAATTTGTATTAAGTCTGTATTATGTATTTATTATTATTACTATTATTACATTGACCCACTAGGATGTATAAAGAGAAATTCTTGTTGGAGTGTCATCTTGTACCAAACAGCAATGTAGTTAATTGTTAATAGTAGCACTACTCATATTTGCTGTATGCTTGAAAATAATATTAACGGATAAGCATTTCATTACAAAATAGGAAAATAAACAGAACTTACGTTATACAGTGCAATATTTTGTCTGATACAATCGACCGAAACAAAAGATTGCAAATTATAATAACTAGTCACCAAATATTAGAAGAATATCAAAAAAATCGAACAACTTACTTGTAGTGATGGGAGAAACTTTAAAAATCACTTAAATTTAATGTAATAGAATCGTCTATCGGTTAGACTCTAACCAGTAACCTATGGCCAAATAAACTGTCATATTTTAGGGACAAATTTCCTTTCAGATCCATGGCAACACAACTTTATTTAGTGGTTTTTATACTTTGGTTTTGTTGTTTGGTATAACATTATTTTGGATTTACTGACAAATATTTGGCGTACGCATATAATAGAAAAATCGTTTTATACCCATTGTGACGTATATGTCCCGTTGTGTCTCTTCTCTTGTCCATCATTCATGCCTTTCATAGCCTTTGCTATAGTAATAATATTATTATTTTGTATATTATTAAGTATTTTATTTTATAATGATATTTTAGATCTACGAAAAAATAGAGGTGTATCTTATTGTTGTGTTTTATATTGTATTGTAATAGCAAATATTATTTATTATTTGATTGACATCAAATGAGTTAAATCGTTGTTTTTAATACATTTTTGTATGGCCTTCGAGATTTTTAATATTTTATCTAATAGTTCTTAGGATTATTTGTTATATTGTGTATAAACTTGGTATCTTAGTTGATAATTTCACAACTTTCATTAGTTTTGGTCCACACATTTCGATCTAAAATTAATAATTATTTCATTAATTGATTTTAAAAAAATAAGTACAGGATGATATTTATTTAATATTTATTTTATTACTATTTTTATATCCCAGTGTTATATGTTTTTATTTCGATAACATAATAATTATATTTATTTTCGTTAAAAACTTTTATATACATTATTAATGGATATATTATGACAAATAATATTATTAATACTATGTTTAGACTTTTAAAGGTCTCCAATTATTAGATATTATAAAATAAATAGTGAACCATTGATTGATGACAGGGTAATGTAATTTATCAAAAAATAAATTATGGGTTTAAAAACAAAAATTAAATTGTTCATATAACATTTAGCTAGAATAAAAAAAAGTCAAATGTACTTATTTGATAATGTAAGTACAAAAACATGTTTAATATATTTACATACTAAATTGTTTTATTCGGTTACAGTTAAAAGATAATTAAGTCGAATTATAGTATAATACTATATACGATACGATAATAAATAATAATATATTAAATATTTTAAAATGTTTTAAACTTTCTTTTTAAATGGTTTTAAGTTATAAATTGATTAATTTATTATAAACATAATCTATTCACAACATAACTTTAAAATGTTTAGTAGTATTTTACTTTTAAGTTGTAAATGTTATTACTAAATAATTGATTACATGTTTTGAATTATAAAAAAAAAACTGTTTAGTCCATTAGCAAATGTATTAAAATTATATATATAGCAGTTATTATATTTATTGAAAAATTACATAATATAGGTTTATATATATATTAAAAAAATAAATATTTTTTCAATTATGACTAGCTATATTAATTGTTCTTCCTACACTGAACTGTGGTAAGCGTTTTTATATTAATTTATATATTATTATTTCTTTTCGAGTGCATTGCTACATCACAATTTATTTTAAAACGAAATGTATTAAAATAATTATCATATACCAGAAAGCTTTAAACATTAAAAATGACTCACTAGTAATATACACATTCAAATTAATGTTTCAAAAAATAAAAAAAAAACAAAGACATACGAAATATAAATTTGATTATTATTTACTTACTAATAAGGTGTATACTTAACTGATAAATGTATTAAACTTTGTTTACACAATTCCTTATTAACTAAGTGATATTCGCATTTCAATTGTTTTTTTCGCTTTTTCACTGTATCAAAACTTCTAAACACTTATATTTAAAAAAAAAAATCACTACTCCAATGTAAAACTAGCAATCCTCTCGATTCGCTACAAATTTAAAGCATTAATTATTATTGCGTTCATTTTTACCACAAAATAGAATTTAGTAAATATTATTTTCATTCAGTTATGAATTATTTTAATTTATAGTAAACAATATTATTTCATAACCAGTTGTTATATTCGTTAAAAATATACGTTTTGAATTTTGAGTTCCTTATCAAAATGTATTTCTTCATAAAAAATAATTAAGAAAATAAAGATGCTTACATTATAAATGTAAATAATGATAATTAATAAAATAACTATAACAATTAAAATTAATTTAGGTATATGCATTTTATAAAATGTAGTGTTTTAATTAACTCATGGTCACTATATTAAACTAGAGCAATTAATGTGTAAATATAAATGTATATTATATCCAAATATACAATTGTATTTTAGATTCTTATACTGCACGTACAACCGCGTTTAATTAAACAATACTTCATATTTAGGTAGGTAGCTAATGAATATAGTTTAATTTTATGTTTTCAAAAACAGCAATGATAATTTCCTTCGCGCAGAGTTGTAAAAAATATAACAATTATATGAATGGTATAACCATGACAATGCTTATGTCTTTAAATTAAATTATAGACATCTGAATATCGGTAAAAACCATAATATTATTATTCAACAACGTGTAATTATATAATTGCAATGGTGTTATGATGATTCTACGAATAAATATAATATTTCATATTGAGATAAAAGACAAGTAGTTATGAAATTTTGAATAACTCCCTGAAAATGAAATTACGTGAATATTATGGGTATTTTTCATACAATAAAAACTAAATTAAAATAATTTAATCAATATGGGAATGAGAGCTACTACTATTATCGTTGTCTTGTTGACACGTATGGAAAACAATTATATCAAATAATGTTCTTTTCTATAGTCATCGCTTATTATTAGGCACATACGCATGTGTGTGTATTGTATTATCTACCCAATGACAATGTTCAAATACCTTAAGACAAATTCTAAGGTGGTAAAATACAATTTGTTTTATGTTGATTCTAACTAATTTAAAACAACAATTTAAGTTTTTATGTAAATTTAAATGTAATTATTTTTGTTTGCTTAACTTGTTTTTCAACTTCAATTTATATAGAAGAATTGATTTATTTTATCTTAAAATGTTTAATGTTTTTAATTAAATAATTATTATTTATCGTATAAAACTTAACTTTCATAAAGAATTTGAATTTTTATTTTTTTGTTATAAAACAATATTATTATTATTGCTTATAATATTTAATGATATAATAATATAATGAACCTGACTTAATAAAATAAAACAAACAAGGATTTTAAGATATTATAATTATGATTGGAATTCAAAGGTAATTAATTAAATATTTTATAATAACCAAATAAGTAGGCACAATAATAACACATTATTGTGATTTAAATTTTTATTTACAAGGTGGGAAAGTGGGTATTACTCTGTTATACAGTAGGTGTAGAGTGTGTCACTGTATTGGATCTGTTAAATTTGAATTTAATGATATATCATTGAATATGAAAAACAATTCTAAGAGGAGGTGATCTGTCAGCTTATATCATTAAATATGTTTTAGTAAACTCATAATATTTTTATTAAATAAATTTATTTTAAAACTAGTAACATAGTGGGTTGAATTTATTTTTGACGAAAATAAATGTGAAATTAAATTACTTTTGAATAATTTTTAGATTTGTGATAATATAATGCGTTTTGGAGAACACATTGATTTTTGCCAGTCAAAAAATAGATATTTGTATTTTTAAATAATGCCGACACCCACATATAATATATATATATAATAATAATAATAATACAATAGCAAAATAAAACAAAATCAAATAGACTAGAGTAATGTAGTAGTATTGTGACAAATATATAGAGTGAATATTATATATTTTATAATTTACAAGTTCATAAAAATGCCATTTTACAGTGGTAAAATATGGGGTTTATGAACAACGTGTAATAATAAGTAGTTAACCAGCTGATTAATATGCATAATATAGAACGTCCGGTTGTAAAATGATAATGTTTAAATGGAAGATAAATAAAAAAAAAAAACACGACAAAATATATAATAAAACTTATTATTTATTTGTATTAAAAAAAAAAAAAAAAAAAAAAAAAATAGAAAAGAAGGTAATTACTCTACTGTACACTAAAAGTTAAATGTACTTTATCATTGAGTTAACACTATAATGGTTGCGCTTAAATTCAATGTTAGGGTATAGTATACAATAAAAAACGTTTCTGAACTAAGATTGTCTAATAATTATTTTAATAAATATTATTAACATTTTAGCAAATGTTCGTATTATTTTTATATTTTCCCAATTATTTTGAAAAGTACTAAGAATTTTAGATTTTTATTTCACAAAAGCACTAACTAGATACAATTTGCTTTCAGAAATCTTTAGAGTATTCTTTTTTTTCTAGAAAAGTATTTTCAAATACAAAAATAATAAAAATAAAAATAGATATCACTGTAAAATCAATACATGCATTGCTATGATCGGAATCTAAAATAATAGTTTATTATTTTATATTTCTTTCGTATATACTTTACTGTTGTCTAAATCAAAACCAATTATATACAAATATTGAAATACAATTTAATACACAATGAATAAACTGTAATCTTTTAGTTCTTGATGGGGAATAATTTAAAATCGAAATTAAAGGTATTTATTTTTATATTATTGCTATGTGATTATTTTTCTCCTTTAGAATTTTGAAAACTAATATGGACATACTATACATAAATATTCAGATGGATTATATTAATGTTAACGACGTATATATACATACTAAAATACATAATATACTCCTATATGTAAAAGTAAACCTGTGTTTCGGGATTACAAACAAATTACGCTTTTTGTTTTCGGTGCCAGACATAACTCCCGTTCATATATAGGTTGGTGAAAAACTTGACTCGTAAATTATGTCGAGTAGGTATTATTATTATATAATAGTATAATCAAGCAATAATATAGAACACAAACATGCTATAAAAGGAGAAAATATTCAAACAAATACGTATGATTTATTATACTAACAGGCAACAATAATAGTTTAATAGCACCATTAAACGTACAATATACAGTATATTCACACGTGAGTTGTGTAAACTGTCGAATGCTATGATTACGGTGTACAAAATAACATAATACGTTCGATCGCTAAGAAGTCAAAATAATTTGTACGACCATCATTTATTTTGATAAAACCCGTTTCATTTCGTCAATAAGTTAATCACAGTCAATTTGATCATCCTGCTAAATATTATTAGCTTATAACTCGTTGTTTTTATTTCGAGTCTTTTTCGCGGTATTTTTAGCGAATAAATGAACTATGACCTTCAAATTCATCGAATATAAATTAAAAAAAAAATTATAAAAAACATTCACCACAACGTAAATTTAATATATTATAGTACACCAGGGGCGGCCAAACGGCGGATCGTGGACAATTTCAAAGTTGATCATGTTAGAATTTATTTTTAAGGCCACACGAACGAGAATTAATCGAGGATGTAGTGAACAAATGTCGATAAGTTTTATCTGTATAATTTTTATAAATTTTATAAATTTTCTATGGAAGTTGATCCTCAAAGGTGAAGTTTATTTTTAAAAGATCGTGACCAAAAAAAGTTTGGCCACTCCTGTAGTACACAATGAATATAATACTATAAGTGTTATAACAATATAACTTAATATAATAAATCCAGACGAATATAATTAAATTGATATCAGTGCAGCATTTATGTTTTATTTTTATGTTTATAATGAGATATTTTAAATATTACAATTTCGAAGTGGATGATATGTGTTTTTATAAACATTATTTTTTCTGACCTCTCGAAGATATAAAAAATTATTCATTTTTAAGTTGTATGGGTGTATTATAGCAGAGAATTGTACTTAGATGGTACTATTAGATGCACACGATTTATCTAATTGTAATTTTATCAATAGTAAATAATTACCAGTATTTTTTAAAGAACTATGAAAAAAAAAACAAAAAATATGAAAAAACGAACATTTTTTTATAAAAACCTGGGTTTTTCAACGATAGTCTTTCCGATTTCGTTTATTTGTTGTAACAGTATGTCAGGTCGTGTGATAGAGTAAAGTACGGTTGACTTTGCGGGAAAGCAGTAATTATCTAATTTTTTTTTTTTACTATTATTACGTTTTAAACAAAAAACTGTTAAATTCAGCTTTTCCTGTCATATATTGTGTGTTTGTAACGTATGACTTTTGTAGGCATACCGGTACACAGTCGAGAAATATAAAGAAACGTAGAGAGAGAGAGAGAGAGAGAGAATGAGGCGAACGAGAAAAAAATTATTCTCAAAACGAATAAGACCGCCGCGCTTATGTGATGGAACGGATGTAGACTGACGATCTGGAACGAGCTTTAACCCCTCGCCGCCCGTCGGATGATAATAATATAATAAGTGTCAATTGACGAGAGTGCTACAATACTGTATAATAATACTTCACACCGCAGTAAATACCGTCGAATGGCGTGCGTACCTGTATGGGGTGTATAAAACAGCTTCTGCGGCGAGCGGCAGCGGTCGTACGGTATTTACTATATATTATTATCGTGTGAAGTACTTACTACTACTACACACCACACACGCTCTTCTTTTCGTTCGTCGTCATCGTTGTCGTCACCGCTCTCTACAACCGCACAAATAACGTGACGTTCGACACACGTCGTGTGCATGTATTATATTATTAATATTATATTTCGTGACAGTCGATGAGTAGTGTACCTAACGCCTACTAACCTCACGGCCGCAAGCATTCTGCGATATATAACGCGTCCGTACACGAATATTAATACAGTCGAGTCACGATAACTCGAAGTCGTAGAGAGATAAAATTCGCTTCGATTAGATGTATTATTCGAGACGTCTAACTCGTATTTGTATTAGTTTATATATAATTAAATCTTTTCTAGGGGGAATAAAAAAAAAAAAATATTCGAGTTTTTAAGTTTTTTGAGTTATCGCGACTCGATTGTATATATTATATATAAATATGTATTATATCAAAATTTATAATTTGCTATTTTCGCCGCATATTTTATCACACGACGGATTATACGATACGACGGCAATAATGATAATACAATAAACGTATAAATACTCGTATTATACCTATTTAATATCTGTGGGTACTGAGTGATGTGCTCGCGCTCCGGCGGTGCTCGTGTAACCGTCGATGAGTAGAATACTTCGGGGGATTATTTTATTATTTTCGACGCAGTAGAGACGAACCACTCGACGACGCATTTTATACGTCAATACGATGTGTAGGTACGTTTGGGTACGTATATATGGCGTGTGATAATAATATGTCCGTTCCTTTTCCGGTCGCCGTCGTGTCTACGTCCGGGATGTTGAAAACGGTTACCGGTAAACACATTATCCCGTGGGAATAAAATGCCCGTAGCGTAAAATGTAGGTATAGCTCGATGTCAAAACATCCGAAAAATAGTATCCGAAGACAAAAAGCATAAAAAAATAATACGTCTTCGGAATAAAATATAAAGGTGAACGACGACAGCCTGGCATTTCCCATCTCACCACTGCAGCTCATAATATATATTTAACGTCCGCTGATGGCACGACTTTCGAAGCGACAATCATGCAAAAGGCAATAATTGGTCGAAGCCAATTCATATATGTACAGCATTTCTGGAAAACGTATGTCAAAATATTTATAAATTATCATCTTATAGTTAGAACAAAGAATTAAGCTTAAGTATTTTTATAATTTCTACAAAATGTAAATAATTATTTTTTGATTATTTATATTAATAATATAATGGATTTTGTTTAGGTACGCCTGAAATTATTATGAATTAAACACCAACATTAAATTTAAAATCACATAATATTGTTAAACAAAATTTTATGCAACTATACTTTTAAATTTTATTAAAATTCAATTTTATATTAACTGTAAATATCGAGATTATTATTGTTATTACTTTTTAGAGGTATGGTATTTATGTAATTATTATATTATGTATGAGATGAATATTTTATTTTATTTTGTTTTCAAATTTAATTTTTCCGTTTGTTTGAATGTTTTCAGATTTGGATATTCTATTATTTATTCGAAGAATATCTTTCACAAAATGTTTTTTTCCTACATATTTTCTCCAACATATTTTAAAATATATTCAGTGTGGTTTTTCAAGTATAATATACAGTAAAAGTTATATGGAAGGATTTTTTTTTTTTTGTGAAAATGGACTTGGGTAGAAATCAGACAAATAATAATAAATAATATAACTTATAATAAAATACTTATACAATAACAGCTCATATAATATTTTTTAATTTTAGATTCTGAACGGAGCAATGAATTTATCGATTTCACAACGGAGTGTGTGTATTTTTTTTATTACCCGATTTATAGTATAAAAAATGCTTTGACTTTCAATTTCAATATATTTTCTGGTAGAAAAATAAATCTAGTTGATAATTTTAGGAGGTCAAAATTGAAAATTCCCAGTACTTTTCAAAACAATCGATAAAAAATATATACATATAAAACCGTTATGTTATTGTTCAATGCATAATAAAACATTCGTGTTTATTCTATGGCGTTGTCTTATTTTATAAAAAATTCTATTCTCTTTAAAACCACCAATAAGCTATCTTTCTTCAACGGATCGTTGTTTCTTGTCGGATAACGTTGCAAGTGTCACCTTTACTCCGCAAGTAACTCGTTAACGTATACAATATACATTATAATTTATTTATTATTTATATAGTGATATCTATACCATGTCATTTAAACGCATGACTAGATTATTTGAATTTTTTGTACCAGAAACTGCATAAATTAATACAGTTATAATGACTAAAAAAATGGAAAAAACATACTGTTTACTTTGGTTAACTATTATAATTTATAGATGACAAGAAGAAAACTTAATCGAGAATTACTTTCTTCTTTACTTAACAGAGTATAAACTATAAAGATATGTTGTTTTTTTTTCATTAATATTTTTCAACTGTTTTAAATTAAATTAAGAATTTTTGAACAAATATAAATATACTAATTTAAAAAAATTAACATAAAGTCAATTCATTCAATAAGAAAAAATCTCATGATTAATCAAAATTATTCTTAGTAATAATATAATATATTCAAATATCATTATTACAATATATATACATATATATATATATACATATTTAAATTTCAGAAATAGAGTATATATTATTATAATATAATAGTAGCGATAAATACAATTTAATTGTATTTAAGTTTCATTAGTTATAGGTGCATGGGTTGTCAAATAAATTATGGTTACATGGAATTATTTCTTTTTACATTCTATAATTTGTATACTAAAAAAATATTATTAAATTAAAAAATTAGTAAGTTATTCTCAATGTAATTAAAATTCGATCAAATTTTAAGTTTTTATAACTAAGGAGAATATGATACAAGATTTTTCATAGTTTATACTAAAATCATAAATCTAAAACATGTACAAGCACTTTTTTTTATAGGCATTTTAATTTAGAATTTAGATAAATTTTAATATTTAAACAAAGAATAAAAATTTGAGTTACTTTGATAAAATCTAAAAATATTTTTCATGCAGATGTTAAACTTTAAACACAAAATATAATTTATTTTATAGACATATTAATGAAATTTTAAAATGTAATTTTTTGGCCAAAAATGAATACAATCTACCGTACTACTAATAGTAAAATAAACTCAAAAATATTATCATATAATATACATAATAATATAGGAGATAGACCATTTTCGCTCTGCATTGTTTATTGTATGCAATAATTTACAATTGAGTTTAAATTTAACACATACATTACAGTATCTTAATCAATGACAAGGTACTCTCAAGTCCTACTCACTATTCAGCAGCAAAGTGGAAACCTTACTTTCCTTCTTCTTTTTTATTTATAATATATATTTAGTCAAAGTTTTAACAGCCGTTTAAAGTCATTGAATAATAATATGGCTAAACAAATATTATAATTTCGGTTAAACCATTATGCATTACTTTTCTTTTTAATATTTATTTATGGCCCTCAGATCAAATTTACTTACATACCCCAAATTCTAATTGACTAATATTATATATTCATATATACATTAAAAGGTTATAATATGCCAACAAAAATTGAAACAAATATTCAAATATTTGTGAATTAAACTAATATGAAATAACGTATATTTATAATACTATTATTATTGATGTGCAAATTTCAAATATTGACATTATGATTCTGAATTTTGATATTATTTTATCCTACAAACCGTACAGACATCATATACTATATCTAAGAAATTTTAAACTTCGTGATATTATAAATATAGTTATTGTCATACCTAACTTAGTATACGTAACTATTCAAATTAAATATTATGTTTTAAGTTTATTGTTTTGTATAACGGTTATCTGTTATGTGTAGGTACATACTTTTGTATTTAATTTAATCAGGTTTATGAATGTTTTATTTAAATTAATAAAATTACTTTAATATTAAAAGAAAATTATTTCAAGATGTTTCTAATGTGATAATAAAGAAAAATCACCAAACTTGGTAGATTTAATTTATTTTATGTGCTTTTTAGCAATAAAATGTATGAATTAAATAATCATAAAATTAAGCAATAAAGTTTTTAAAGTGACATGGCTTTTTGTTTTTGTATGATAATATAATGTAATAAATGAAGAAGAACTTAATAAATTATAATATTATACCGTTGAATTATGCCATTTTTTTTAGTTGGGATATCTGTTATTAATAAATTATTGAAAAAAAACTTTGTATAAAGCAATATCTGAGATTAAAAACGAGCACACAAGAATTTTTAAATTGATACTATTTATTTTGGATATCGTCTGAACTTTAAAGCATGCAAAATTTAAAGTTGTAAAAGCAAAGAATTCCTCACATAAAATTATTCTTATGATTGTTCTTTAGAAAATATCGCATTTGTTTTTTATATTTAAAAATATTAATAATTGCTCATTTTAAATTCCATTTACTGCACATGCTGGATAATAATATAAAAATATTTATATTACAGTTTATTAGAATTACTGAGAATTGGGATAGGTAGTAGGTTTATATCTTCTTTAGAGTATCCGATATTATTTTATTAAGCCTGTATTCAAATACATAGTGGAATAAATTATGGTATGCAAATTACTTATTTATTTTATCTACATCGTAATATTAAAATTACTCATAAAATACATTATATATTTCAATAATATCAAAGTGATTGATTGATAAAAATGTAAATGTTTTTATTTATTTATTTTTTTAATGTAATATTTTAAATGGCAAATTTATTTTCAATAAATAATACTACAAATAGTCTTAATGGTTTAAAATAATTTAAAATGTAATACGATACTAGTTGTATTTTACCGGAGTATTAACTAATATCTCAAAATAATTGGTGAAAAAAAATAAAAATTACGAATAAAATCGATATTGGTTTTATATTGTAATTATATTATACTTACAAATGAGTATTCTAATACATTTTGACTTAATATTTATAATGGAATTTTTATGACGTGATTATAATATTTTTGTAATACTAAATTATGTTAAGTTTTTAAGCTATTAAGCTATTAATAGACATTTAACATTTTTAGTTTTGTTGATAATTTTTTTTTTTCATAAGTAAATTTTTTGGAAATTTAATACACAGTTTCTCATAAGTACCATGGTTTTTTATAGAAATTTAAAGATGAGGAATGATATAATATATAATCACAATTATTGTTGAACGTACAAAGATCAAATTGTCTTAAAGCATCTTGAACTTTAAAAGAAATTAACGATTTTTCCTCGTACAATATTAAATGATAACATAAAGTCTCCGTTGATTGTCTGTTTTTAAATGCAATTAAATTTTAGCACATATCAAAGTATCACTCGAAACTTACTATACAGCATAGTGACTTTACCTGTTTTTTATTGAGTTAAATATTTTATCTTATAGATACATCACTTATGTAAAATATTTTAATATTTTTTGAATTTTATTGTTATTTAAAAAAAATTCAAAGTGCTTTCTTACTAAACTGGAGTTTAGCATTTTTAATAAAAATAAAATATTACGTACACATTGTTCACACATTATTTAGGTTTAGTATAATGTTATATTATATTTTCATACTAAAACATATTCTATAATATAAAAAATAGTATCTATACGACTGTTAAATTGTATGTTTTTATTTTTATATTAAGTAGATTTTAATAAAATTATATTATTATTTTTCAGGATGGTTCTATAGAGTTTGAAGAATTCATCAAAGCTCTATCAGTAACGTCCAGAGGAAATTTGGACGAGAAACTTCACTGTAAGTAAATAATTAAGTTTTTTTACTTTCTCCTCATTTCCATATTGAAGAATATAACCAAAATACGCGGTGGTGATATTTAGTTGTTGAATACAATTAGTATACTAAATGTGTATGTCTACTTTACGCTTATATATATTTAAAAATGATAAAATAATTTTCCGAAAAGGAAATAAGTTTTAATCTATGTTTTGACGAGATACTCATTATCATTAAATGCAATTTACGCTTTGTTTAATTCGTATTATTTATTACAAAGTTATTTGTTAAATGCATAAACTTTAAAGTTGTTTTTGAATATTCAAATCATCTATTTTCAATGCCAAAAGTAATATATATTATTTGTGTGAACAGAATAAGAATTCTTTTCCATTATAAAATCACGAAACATTTTGTAACGGAGAAGGTTAAGTGCTTGCAGAAACACGTCTTATAATGTTTTATAGTATTTAACGGTATAATTTATACACATTAATAATAATAATATCATTCATCGGCTTTTGTTTTGCAAATGATTGTAAGCGTCGAACTTACGTGGAATCGCGTATTATAATATCGCGCGAACAATAAAATCTGACACATAAAGAGATGACCACCCTGAGAGAAGAAAATGGAAGGTACGTTTTTACTGGTCACGTTCAGTTTTACTTATTACTCGAAATATGAACGACGTGTTTTTTATTCTTTTTGGTAGGATTTTCAGTATACCTACCACACACATCACATTACGAGTGTTAGCTTAGAACTGTTTGTAACGCGGTCGTTATATTCCAATGGGCTCTAATAGGAGTACCGAGCAATTTAATACTGTAGATCAAAACACTACTGAGCTGATGGCTGTACATAAACATTTAACAGTATATCACATTACCCATATATACTCGTACACGCATTGACGCGATATTGTCATTTATTTAGTAATGGGTAACACCTTCATATTATTATTATTATTATAAGTAGGTATACCGCGGCTGTTATCTGAATAAAAAGTATTCCTGTAGAAAATAACATATTATACGAGTGTACGATAAAAAAATATGTCGTTATATGAAGTGTGAGTTCGCTTTATACTTGGAGAAAAGTAATCATTATTTATTATTTTTTTCTCTCTCAAACGTCATACGGTTTTGGATACAGCCTACAGTGCAGTCGTCATTTGTGCCAAAAGGCCATTAATTAGATGTTATACTGCCGCTCAATAGCAAGCCACATTATACAGGAACTATCTGTAATATATTATGTACGAATGACGTTAACTGTTTGTCGAAAATCACCAGAGAATATTTTGAATGCGGTGCGTTGGAAAGGTTAAATAAAATAGTTACATCGATATTTCAACTTTGCCGGTGGTACAATTATTGTCGTACGTAGTAAATAATTTCCGAGTCACTACCTAATGTATATAAGTAGATCATATTATTATAACGGGGTTGGCTGATACACAAAATAAATAAGTATTGCCAATTATTTAAGTTTGATCAGTGAATATTTATAAGGATATGTGTATTTCTTTTTTTTTTTTTTTGATTTATTTACATATACACAGTGCATACTTCATTGACGTAATACTATACGTAGTATAAAAAATAAAATAATATAACTCCAACGAGTATATTATTAAATACGCCATCTCAATAGAAGAAAATTGTATACCTTTCGTCGAATTGTATGCTAAATTACGAAAGTTTAATTTGTGTAAACCGTAATTTTGTAAGTAACAAAATATATACACAGACTCGGTGAAAAGTTTTCGAGTTTGAATACGTGCATTGTGTGCTATACCATTTTTCCATTTCCATTTTGTTTTATTTACATATTAAATAAAATACTATTTTATTTTATTCGCTTTGAATTTTTAAAATGAAAATGTGTTGGTAAATATGAATAAAAGCATTTTAACCATAGAAAATTAAAAATATACAACTGTGTACACCTATTCTTTAATATTTATTTTTTTTTTACCACTATGTATACAATTGTATGAACACGAATAATATAATATTTTTAAGAATACTGAAATCTATTTTAGTTGTACTTTTTTTTCTATACACATAACATACCTGTAATATAATATTACATAAAACAAATATGAAATAACAACGATCTAATTGTAGATATGTAATATAAATTTATCAACGACATTAAATTTGTATACACTTTTAATAGAAAAATATTTGAATTCATAGCATCTTTCAAATGAAAGTTATTGTGTTAATTGTATAGGTAATGATACTTTATTTGTTAATTATATGAACACTTTTAGTCTGTTAAGCAATTTTTATGTTTATTTTAATTTTAATACTAATTTGAAATTTTCCCCTTGGTCATAATTTATATAATAAATATTTAAAAAAAGACAAATAAATAAAATAAAATAATCTATAAAAATGCATTTTAATAATAGAAAAAATAAAAATGTTTAAAATATTTGTTGTAGTTGAAAAAGTTGTAGTACTCATATTTTATAATAATTTAAGATATTGTTGTACAAATATATTTAATGAAAATAACAAAATCTTCCCGGATAATCAGTTTCTTAAATATTGTATAGTTATGTACTTATGTTATTTAATATTAGTTATAATTTATAATAAAAAACCAAATCATTTTGATTAGATTCTGAATTTATTTTACTAAAAATTACTTTAAATGTAACACTATTAAAATAAAAACGTTTAAGTATTTTATGGTGTTTGTTTGTCAATATTAAAACTATTCGTGCTTAACAAGTAACAAAGAAAAAGTATCTCTAGCATTGTGATCGATGTATAGCGGTCTGTTGGACGGTTACAAAATAATTCACTGATTTTTTTTTATGTTTACTGGACTGAAAAAAAAATAACGAAAACAAAAACATTAGCCGTTTCTTTTATTTTTCTTGAAATAAGGAATAAAATTATCATATCGTAAGATAATCCTCTCCCAAGGTCGTTTTAACTCTGAATTTAAATTTGTCTTGATTAAAAACGATTTTTACTGAGTTTGCGTAGGTAATACTAATAATCTAATATTCAAATGCTCGTCAAATGTGTACCTGTTACACTGATATCTTAACATTTTTATATACAAACTACTGTGTAATACAAATAATAAAATTATCCTGAATATCTTTACATTTTTAATACATTTTTAAATGAAAATATAATCGTTACCTATTTATCTACAAGTATTGCAGATGATTTACTAACACCCAAGGATGCCCGCCGAGAAGTAGTTCACTAGAAGCATTTATATTATTTTTAGTATCAATACAAGCTGTGACGGACTTTGGTTTAAGTGTTTAACTTATCTGGTACAATAGTTTATAAAATTATTTTTATTACATTATTTTGGATTAGTTTAAAAAATAAAACTCTTTCTTTAGTTAGTAAATGTTTTTGTTATATTATCATTAATTAAATACATCCATTTATGTGATGTGAATAAAATTGTTATGTGCTTTTAGATAATATTTTATTATGAAATTCATTACTTATGCCTTTGTCTAAACTATTATTTAAGTGCTTTTAAAGTTTAAATTGTCGGTACTATTGTTAAATGATTTGTAAAATGTATCAACAAGTAGTTACTTCCTGTTATTATCATGTCAAACTTAATTTTACAAAATTATCCTTTAAAATAATTCAATTTCCTATAAACTGCTTTCGGACAAATTAGCGTTAGGAAACTAACACATGTTTGTTTGGTTAAAAATTATTTTAAAAAACTATTTATATCTAATAGAATATTACACATTTTTAAAAGTATCTACAGTTATTCGTATTCGAAAAATAAAAAAAATTAAAAATCACGTTGTCAAAAACTAGTTATCCGTGAAAATTCACGGTTTTCATATTTTTTTTTGTTTTTATCGACTATTTTTAAAAGTTTTTGAATTTTGAATTTTTATCTCCTTAAAATTCTAACTAGATTCTCTTTCCTCTAACTCTTCTTTACATGTAAAAAAAAACAACATAATATCAATATAAAATCAATACATTCGTCGCCTCGTTCATAATCTAAAATACGGTAAGACTTATAAAAAAACCAGGTAGTCTGGTTTACTTAACTGGTTTATTAAATGAACTCCTTTAAGAATCCTTGAAACAGTAGAATTAAATTAAATAGGCACGAGAATATCGATCTTCTAATATTCCTATAAATATCTACCTCCTTGTATTGTTTAACACTTTTTAAAAATAGTTTCCGTCTTATTATATAAAAAACGCGTTTATGATATTCAACTCGGTAGAAAAAATATGGTCTAGTTGTATTAAAAAAAAACTGAAAGATTATATATAAATTTGCCAAAAACTTTTGATAGATATATAAATAAATTCTATAAAATCCAAAACGTAAATTATAGATTAATAAAAATCAAATAATAACAACAGGTATTAAATATGCGTAGGTGTAATATTAATATTACGAAAATAGTATCCAATTGCTCGCAATTAATTGACCGTATAATTCGCATAGTAATATTATGTTCTACGTCTTACCGCTGATGTACAAAATATGCAATTTAAATGTCCGCGCGTATCATACGTCGTCCGAGTCGTCAAAATAATAAAGCATAATATATTACAATAATATACAAACCATACACCTCGCCGTGAATCATAATAACCAGCTTTGAAATAAACGAAATTTTCAAACACAGTGCACGATGTCTTACGAAAATTTTATGCGTTCTCCAGTCGTCTATACACGAGTAGACAAAATAATGAAAATAAAATTGTATTAATCGATATTAGTAATATCAACACGTGGGCAATTAGTTCTCTCCTTCGTGCGCCCGTCAACGTTCATCTTTTTTTTTTTATGTATTTAATAATATTATAATAAAGGACGAGTCGTCCTGTGAAACGCTGCGGACGGACGGACTGACGGGCGGACCTTACGCTTTAGCTAACTACGTAATATAATATTTTAAATCCCAACAAAAGGAAAGGCCTATGTGCGACGACTTTCGGGTCGTGTGTGATGTGTGCGCGCGTATCGTTATATTATATTATTATATTAAACGTATATGTGGCTGTGCGGGTTTTTCGTACGAAATCGTCCTAATACACAGCGGCTGTTCTGGCCGGGTAGATCCCTATTCGGCGAATTTGCATATTCAAATTTCGTATAATGTGCAACCCAAGAACGAACTGTGGCGTGTAAAATATATAAGAATGTAATATACTTTGTGCGCCTATGAATGTGAACTAAATCGCTGGGATTACGTCCCATACGGAGTTACTGTACCACGCCGAGGTGGGATACACGACATAATTACATCGAAACAATGAAATGCATATCGATGCACATAATGGGTTCGACCGGGTGGTTTGTTAATATATATTATGGTAAACGGTTTAACGAAAAATAACCTGATATCGCCGACAATATATTAATAATAGTCTGAGTATATAGATGCGCATTTTTCATTTCAATTTTTATATTTTCAACAGATGTGACAGATGTGATGGAATAAAAATATTTAATACGATTAATTATTAAAACCTGCAGTGATACGGTTGAATATTTTCCGTTCGTTTTAACTTATAATAGTATAGTATAGTATAGTATTGTATTTACACAGCAACAAGTTGTCTAGCCTACTTGTAAATTTTAAGACAGTAAGTTATTTGTTTATACAACAACGCCAACAACTAAAAAAAGACAATAAGTATTTCCGATATTTTAAAATTTAAAGCAGTTACGTTTTTTTCTCAATGGTAATTTTATTTTTTGACTATTGTAGATATCTTTTATTTAAACATCTCGGCTAAATATATAACAAATTTTACAGAAAATATATTTTATTTTTAATTCCATTAATATTGCCTATATTTTTCTCCTTAAATTTGACGAAGCTCTACATTAATACTTATACTAGTTTAGGTTACTCCACTAATAATTTCTTCATTTTGATTTCTCACTATCACTTTCAAAAGAGATTCTGAATCCAGTTCCAACGTAGTTTTAAGAAAAATTAAAATATTTTTGAATGCTGACTTAAAAGAACCAACTTCTAGACGTAAAGCCTGTATACAAAAATATAATATGTAACAACATTTTACCATATATCAAATATCCATTTTTTGGTACTTCAAGTATATTTTATGACATTTAATTTTATAAATTCTTATATTTTTTTTTTTTTTTTTTTTTATTAAATAATGTAAATTTTTGTTAAAACAAAATTTTTAAACTTAGCGTACGAGTTTACTCTCAAAGGTTGTTATCTTTAATTTTCATAACATGCATTTTAACACCGTAATTATTTCTCTAAAAGTATGTATATCTGATTTGCGTCAACATGTTTATGTACCGTCATTTTACTGAATTATTAATTACAGTTAATTGAAGTTTATTCATAATCACGATTTACAATATTATCTTTCGTCGTCAGAGAAATATTGAAATTATGGCACTTATTTTTTACTGTTTATGTGTATATATTTTAACCACTCTTAATCGATAGCTGTTTCTTTCTTTCTTTCTTTTTTTTTTTTTTTTGATAATTACCATATATTTCTTATACCTCCTTATTTTTTGTGAACGATATAAATATAATCAGCCACACATTGATTGGTTTATAATGTGCATGGAAATATTATATTCTATAGAGTATTATAATATGTGAATAACCTATAATAATCGAATGAGTTAATTTGGTTTATTTGACATTACAAAAATACGAATTTTACCAAAGCACTATCGGACGGCCCCCTATTACATCGTTTCATCGATTGCATGGCAATATATTTCATAAAACTAAAAGAAATATCACACGATTTTACAGTAGTCTCAAAAGCTTATGTTTTGATAGGTAATATTAAATTATATTTACAAATATATTTTTGTTTTTCAAACAATATCTATGTAGGTATTTGTATTATTATATTTTAAAAATAAGGAATTTAACATTGAATCTATCAACTATGGCACTATGCGAAATAAATCATAAATAAACATCAATAACAATATTGTATTTTAATGATATCGACCAATTCTAATTCTTAACTATAATCTCTTTATAATATTAATTTATTATTATATTAATTTCTTCCATAGCATCAGTTTGAATTTTTTAGTATTTTTTTTTTCGCAATTCCTATTTAATTTCATCAGTACCTAATAAGAAAATGCTATGATTTTAAATTAAGTTTTCGGAGTTTTAACCAAAAAAATTAAAATATTCGTGTTTATTGTACATTATTATGAAAAAAAGACTAAAACTAAAAAAAACATGCAAATTACTTAACAGTAGGTATATTTTTAGATTTATATATTATTTTTTGTAATTAAATTTATCATGGGTCGTTAATATGTCAAGTACCTAAGATTAGGTATAAAGTAAGTTTAATTATTAATACATGTTTTACTTAAAATATATTTCTTATAATTTATAAGATGTCAGTATATTAAGTAGTGAATTTATGAAAACACTAATTTTAGTTACCTACCACGTTACTAAACAAGTAATAACTATAGTGAAAATACTGGAAACATTATACAATAAATTATATTATATTATTTATATTGTAATTGTAAATACCTAATGATAAAAATATTAATAATATCTTTGATTTTTTTAAGCTAATACACATAGATATAAATATACATATTTTAGTATTAATATTTTTCTAGTATAGTTTTTATATTGTAATCGACAAAAAATAATACAGTTTTCTCATTTTTTCTGTCTCGTTCTTCACATTTATACTTAGAGGCGTAATCAAAGTTTGCAAGACCTTAAATAAATCTGTAATTATTCTTCACAATATACAACACGGAAGGATTAATTAAAAATTTAACTGAGAACGATTACCTGTAGAACTCGGAAATTATGTATTTGTTAAAATTTAATTCAACGTGATAATGAATAATCTCGTGATATAAAAACATAAATATAAATAAATACTTACAAAATCTGCTGTGTACAAAAATGTATAATTATTTTTTTATTACTGTAATTTTTTTGGCTATTTTTTATCATTGCATGATATTCAAATGTTTTACATATTACATGTATATAAATAGATGTAATAATACATACTGCCCGTATAAATAATTGTATATGGTATTTTATAATGTATTTAACAGTAACTTATTTGAAGGTGGACTAAGGAGATTAAAATGGCTTAATATATTGACATCTCTAGAATAGTTACTATATATATATATAAATCAAGTCCAACTCGTTTGGCGATTCGGGGGGGAGAGATGAGGGACTGGATCATCTAAACACTCGACTATGGTATTTAAAGAGTAATACAATAACCTAATATTTTATGTTACACATTACAGTGCATATTTTTACGACCCAGTTATATATTTGTCATTTTTTTTTTTTGTGTACTGACCTTCAAAGCAGGTACTTGACCGTGATTATGATGATATCATAAATTACATTGGCAGCGATGCTTATAATATAATATGTGAATCACAAAGTTTGCATTTTCTCTTCTCTGTTGCCCGCAGCGATCGGATTGTATAATATACCGTTTTGCTCAATAGCCGTTGGGTTTTAATAGTTATACATACGAGATTACGCTGTGTATATGCATATTATCATGTCATGCATACGACGCGTCATCGTTTACTTTGCGGAAGTTTAGTCGCGGGTGTATGCCCGTCGTCGAAATAACGACCAGCGTTGCTGCGGCTGATCGAAAATCTATCCCTGAACATTACTCGCTGCGCCTTCGAAAAGGCAAGGGGCGATCGGGGGAGGGGGGTTGTTGCTCGTGGGAGGTACAGCTGCTGGTGTCGGTGTCGGCGTTCGTGGCGGTGGTCACCCTTAATATTATTGTTGCTATTACGATAACCTAACCCAAGCATAATAATATATTATATATTACGCCGTCACCGCCATCTAATGCCGCCGAAATGATTGATTGCTGTTTATGCGCAAATGGAAAATCATATACCTATATGTATATGTAATTATTACTATATATCGCGTACATTATTTTTAATAATACCTAATATGTGTGGTATACGCGTACCGGAGATTTTGCCGAATAATCGATAAAGGTGTTATTACTGGACTGCGTGTACATACGTATGTATTATATAATAATATTACTGTATACATAGAAACATAAAGTGGCGTTGGCACATCGTATTTTATAGGTCTGTGACAGCATTGCACAGCGTACCGATACGAACGACTACGCAGGTGTCAGGGACGGTTATGTGCAGTAGTCAAGAGGTGGTCGATCGTCATGGTTATCGTTCACATGCTGTCGAGTATAGTATTGTTATTATTTTTACGCTATTCGATGGATAACTTACGTATAGTGTTATTGATATTACGCGTACCTACCCGCGACTGCATCAAAAGTGCTTATTGGCCACGAACCTCAGAACAAATTTATAATGTTTGCTGGATGATGTCATGCCAAGTGTACTCTAGTTTATTCGAATATTCGATGATAATCAGCGATTTGAATAAAATTACAATATTTCCATTTATAATATTATCTCTATTAGATTCTGTTCGGAACGACAGATGTATTGATTGTATAATGACACATTTTTTATACTAGAAAACAAGTAGGCAGTATCTGTTTTTTTTGTATATTTTCTGGTAGAAAAGTGAATCTAGTTTGTACTTTGGAGAGGCAAAAGTAAAAAATTCCAAGTACCCTATTCTTAGTAGTTACAGGGGAAAACGGTAAAATCAGTAAGTTTTTGATAAAATAAATTTTCTTTGAATCGCAAAAACAGCCAATTTAGTGGAGTTAATGTAATACGTTTTAAATAGTTATATTCATATTAACTGTAATTTGTATGCAGAAAATTATTGTCTAAGATCATATTTTTTTTAAAAATATCAAAAAAAAAAAAATTCATTAACACGAAAATATGGAACGGGTATATAAAACGCTCTGTATATAATACAATATAACCTCGCTGATAAAATTGTTATTTAAAATAGACTTTTATACGAAAAGGAAAATCGTTAATGTACAGTTATCCGTACCATCATCACTTCCATCACCACAAATTCTACCGGATTTTTAACGTATAAGCTACCTTTTACAGTGCAAACTAAAACCCGTCTATTGATCGTCGTGGTGTATACTATTTTAGACAGCATTCGTCAATTTCCGTCATTTTATTATGTTCCATTATTGTTCGATGAGATGGATTGAAGATGGAAGCGTGACGTAGTTAGTCGTCGGCGTATACCTATAACTCGACTCGGCGAAAAAAGTTTCCTTTTTAACTCCACATTATCGGCCGCCGCCACTGCAGTCTACTATAGCTGTATACATAATACTACATTGGCCGAGAATACAAATTGACGGATTAATTTACGCAACGGGAATTTTATGGCGGTCACGAAACGTTCATTTTTTGCTCCCCTCAATCATAGTTCTATTTTTTATATTATATTTATTTTCTTTCGATTTTTCCGTTCAAACATTATAGGTACATAACTATATATTATTTTTATTTTTATTTTTGTGATTCATCATGTACGAGCTTTCTTCCTGATTGTAGTTACTGCAGAATTTTTTACTGCACTGCGGTGGAGACAAATATGCAATATAATATAATTGTATGATTCGATTATGCATTATTATTGTGTATCATCGTTATGTATAATACATTAATATTGTGTGTCTGACAGTAACAATATAGCTGTGCATTAAACAAAATTTAAATGGTTTACGTTTGTTAATTGTTTTATGTACGTAGATTATTTCAAACGACAATACCATACACGGTTTTAATTTAACAGCGTTTACAATATAAATTAAAATTGTGTTGGACGTATAACTTGTAATAATAGTGACTGATGGACATTGTTTTGTTTTAATTCGAGATGGTTTTTTTGTTTATTTTGCTACACTAGACCTCACACAAGTATAACTATTTATACTGGATATTAAACCTCATTTGTTAGTTGAAATACACGACTTATATTATGTTATAGTTATTAGTGATAATTAAAATAACTATTAATAAAATAATATTAAACTTTGCACATGAATCCATGAATTATTAAATATTGATTTTAGTGTAAATATAATTTATTTTACATTCTCTTAAAAGTTAAAATTGAATCAGATAAAATTAATTAATTTGCTCGATAACTATTTTTAATATATTAATAATATAAAAGAACACATTTAGTTACCTTTGTTTAATATAAACAAAATATGAATAAAATTATAATAGATTTAGAATTGTTGTGATGTTTTTAATTTGCAAAATATTAAACAGCAATGGTGTTCTTAGAATTTTGCAAATCAAAACATTGCACCATAACAAATTTGTTTTGATTATAAATTATTATTGTAATATATTATAATATAATTGTATACGCATACTTAATAATATAGCATATATGCATATTACATGTATATATATAATAAGCATTATTTTCTTACGTTAGTGTGTTAGGTAACAATGTCACAATATAATTATTTTTATACATTATACTACTATAATATAACTTTAATATTTAATCCAACAATCTAGTTAAATTCTTCTGGCAGTATATATAATTTGTTTATAATAAAAATATGATGTATTTATGATAATTGTCTTAACCTAAAACACCTATTATTTCAAAAACAATTTGAGTTTTTTTAAATAAGTAATATTTATTCATTAAAAAATAAAATAAAATTATTCTAAGGTTTTGTGGTTTCTGATAACTGAATCTTTGGAACAGCTTCTAGCTAATTCTTTTGAGAAGTCTAAATTGAAAATTGTCACAATATTTAAAAATAAATAAATAAGCAGAAAAATAAAGAAAATGTTTGCACAAAACCATTTTTCAACAAACTACGAGTACATTATGTGTTTTTGTTATAATTAAAAAACAAACAATAATGATAGAGACTTAAAATATTTACTAAATATTCATATCAGTATATAAAAGATATGATAATATAATTTTGAGAATCGAGTTGTAATAATTATTAAAATCGGTTGTCTATAGGAGCAAAGTAATTTCTCAAACTCGTGTTATGTTACCTGTATACGCTCACTTAGGAGATGCGAGGTAACGCGAGCATAAGAGTGTAGCGTAAAACGACGGATGTGAACCACTCGTCATACGCATCTCACCTCGTGGGCATTCCACTCTATGTCGGTTTTTTAGTCGTTTAATCCTAGTCTTTGAAGTAAATGTTTCGTCTAATTGTAAATAGGTTTGTCGATGGCTTTAGTGAACAATTAAGTAAAATATCCTGTATAACTTGTATACACGTAAAGTTTTAAATACTGAAATGTTGATACATTTTTAAAAATATTTTTCTGTTGTAAGTGGCGGTAGAGTTAAGAAGCTTAAAATTAACAGAAAATAGTATTTAACATAATATAGAATAACCATAGAAAAACTTGATGGCTGATCGCTTTTTTTTTAAATTTAATCCCATCATATTTTTTTAATAACAAACAAGTTAATAAGTATCTTTATTTATTTTAAAATTTCTGCATTTTAGTTGATTTTCTAAAAAGATAAAGCAAGATTTTAGAAACCATGAATTTAATGCATACCGTTTACATTCAGTTTCCAGTATATTATAGATAACCATAAATGTTGCATGTCACATTTTAAGTTTAATAATTGTTAATAATAGTAAAACTAATACAGCTTTTTGGTTAGTACTGAACGAAATAAGTATGTATACATTTATTATATTTCTATTATTTATATAATACATCATACGCACAGGGCTTATACCTTGGTAATAATACACTAATATTTCTTAAAAATAATAATAAAAAAAAGTAGTTTACAAATGATGCATTTTTTAGTTATATTGGTTGGTTGAGCTTATTTATTGGGCTTTAAAAATAATAATGTCACCAGTTTCACAACCACTTTTACCACCACTACCACCACCGCCGCCACAACCATTACCACTACCACTACCACTACCACTACCACTACCACTACCACTACCACCACTACAATAACTTTTGTTCACATACCTAGTAAAACTATATAAACGAGGGTGCTTAATTTTGCATCATAAACATTTATACAATAGAAAATGGTTTTTTTACTTACGCTTGATTGCACTTGAGGTTTTCCTGTTACGCATATTATAAATATTTAAAAGAACGCAAACACTAAAACACTGCAGTAAAATATGCATGCACGCAAACTTCATAAAATATAAATACCTATGTCTTTAATAACTTCTACATTTTTCTCTTTCCCGAAAAAAACACGGCAGTTCCCCATTTTTAGGAAATAAATCACGTTTCCGTCGTCAATTCAATTGTAGGTGACATGCGATTAATCAATTAAAAACAATAAAATTAAAAAACAATTTATCAAAATTATTCCATAATCATTAGTGTTATTACCGCGGAAAAATCATTTCCGGAGACTAAATGAAAGCGAAAACGTGTGAATGATTACGATTATATTACAAAAATTCATTTTTAATAATTCGAAATGTAAACATCATAAAGTTCCCGGTGTTGATATATTTAAAATCGGAGCGTTAACCAAATAGAGTGAAACTAAACTTATAATTCAGCAGGTATACTGATATGCTAATATTAGAAACTCGTAACTCTAATTACAAGGTATCTTATTCTCCGAAGGGGTCGTAACCTTGCATTTAATGAAACTCGAAAACCTAATAAACTTGGTATTCTAATTTCAACTAATATTGTTGTACACGCACGCTAATAAGAATTACCATGAACGAATACCGCGGCGTGTTAAAATATTCCTATAGATCAATATTATTGTGTTTTACTAAATAGCCGCAATAGGCTAGTTATTATATTTTATTCGTGTTCATTAGTATAATATAATATATTTATATGCATGACAAAGTTATTGTAAATTATACAACGTACAACTGCGTAACATGAGTTTCATACTAATATTGGATTATATTATTAAATCTAAATATTAGTGAGTAGTTTCTTAGTTATTAAACTTTATGTACCATACGGATAACATTCCTTTGTTTAATTACTTTACACAAAATGTAAAATAGATGTCGGTCCAGCATTTATTAAACTCGGATAATTATTTTACAAAAAATTAAATACTAATGATTGTATATCTACAATAATATTATTTTTTAGATCAACATAGTCACCGTGTTTTCTAAACCTATTAATAATTGATCTATTAACCTGTTTTTAATTTTTATTATTATTTGAACTGTTCCTTAAAGTGGAATAACTCAGGAAATACTTGTAAATTAATCTATTTATTTAAATCAACATATTCAATAAAAAAAAATTGTAATATTTTATAAAACAAAAAAATTGTTAACATTTGAAAAAAGAATTGTATATTACCACGTGATAAACTTTAAATAATATAAAAAATTCAAGTATTTGAAAATATTATTTTAGTCAAATATTACAAAAATTAGAATCCAAATAAATAAATTATTAAAGAAAAACGTGAGGGTTAGCTTGCTGGTTAACTTGCTAGTTTTATGTAGGTATTAACATTATGTCACAATGTTAGTATGCTTATGTTTTTCGAATATATAAAATATTCGGCCAATGACGTATTTAATATATATAAAAAATAAATAAATAAAAAACACAATTTAAACCAATACGATTTTAGTAATTAAATTAATTAATTACTATAAAGTAATCGATAATCATAAAAAATATAGTTTTTTTTCAATAATTTGGAAGTCAATTATTTTTTAAATACAATAAAACAATGAATTGTTTAAATTGAAGGTAGAATTATTGTTCATATGATGTAACGGTAGATATGCACAATCAAACTGACTGTATTTTTTTGTTTTTAACGGAAATAAATTTATTCAAAGCCGACAGTGGTCGACTTATTATACTTTTGAATATTTACAGTAATATATATATATATATAATATTGAATATAGTATATTCATTCATTTGGCATCAATTTGACATGTTTGTTGATATAATTATACCGTATGTGGTATATTTATTGTTTATCCTAACGGATAATATGTCAATGTAAGTGTATGTAATTCGTAATAAATAAAAAATTTAATTTTCGTTACATATGGAAATTAATTTTGTTAATTTGCTCTACTAATATAATAAAATTAGATAAAATACTATATTTAGTTAACATTAATTATGGTTTGAAGAGTTCAATGTTAGCCCATTAGATAATTTTATTGATTTATAATATTATTATCGTACTAGGTACCTACACTGGGTAAGAAGTAGATATTATATATAGCTAATGTATTTCACGACATGTGGATTTAGTTCTCTTATAAATAACTATGAAAACAATAACCGGTAGAATTTGAATCTACTGAAACGACTAAGTGAAATGTTCATAAAATATATTATGATTGTCGAAAAATCTATAGTTCGATTTAAATTTTTACCTATGGAAATATTAATATATTTTCATCAATAACTTTATATAAGCTATCTGAAACACAAGCTAAAGGGATCGATTTTTATTGCACCGCTGGGTGAAAGTTATTTTGCCAGAGTTGTGCGTCTGTTTTCCTCTCAATTTTTCTCGTTAACGAGAAAACTGAAAAACGATATTTTTTCCTACTTGACAAATGTACAAGTTAATACAAACTTATTTTATTGTTTTTTACTATCAAAATGCGTACTTTATAATTTCATATAATATTCACTGAGCTTAAACGTATGACGTACACATGTTACGTGTACCAGTTATTTTTTTAATCAATAAATTAACAGACAGCATTATATTGTGTAATATTTATCATAATATAGATAATATATATATATGTGTGTATAATAAACGTTAAATTTATTAATTATGAATAGTTTTTTTTTGATCTATCCTTTGGTCGCGTGCATTGGGCGACGAGATTCTAAACTTTCATTTGATACATCTTACAGTTTAATATGAAATCAAATTAAATAAAAGTGAAATACATCATTTGAGTACACTGTAGTATTCTATATATTTTGAATGCATATTCATTCGTATTTTGTGAGATTTATGATTTTTCTTTATGAACGGTTATTTTTTTTTCTAACTAGTGTCTCGTGTAAATGTCCTGAAATATGTCCTATTCGATTACATGGCGTATTTGTTACTGCGTTTTATATTATATTATGGCCTACGTAAAGACATAAACATCTCATGAGACGAGTACCAAAACCGTATATAATACACGCAATGCTTGCACGCATCGTGCTGTTGCATGTTTCTCGTGATTCTAATATATTTCTATTATTTTTTAAATTATGTAATACTGTGACATGCGTTCCCATCGCACTATTAATCTCGCTTGATTTATATCAAATGATTGTCTCTAAGACCATACCGTGGTTCGCAATACGCAATTTGAATTATTTCGTCTATTTTTTTTTCCATAGTTTTGATCTTATTTGATATCGCACTGTACAGCTCAAGTTGATATTGAGATCTACTGCTGCGTGTTCAGTACGGCAAGACAAGTTCCCTACGTCCCAACGTCTCGACACGCTCATTTTATTTGTTGAGTTTATTGTTCGAAGTTGCCGATCCGGAATTTTATTTATTGTGTTGTGTTTGCATTGTTTTGAATGTTAGCCAAAACGCCCTGAATAAATGATTGATATCGGTAGTGTTGCAGTAGGCTGTATTACAAGACCATCGCTACTCCGCGGATTGATTCGACAGGGGAAACTGCATGTTTATAATGAATTGCGCGCAAGTTCAGTAATATGACGTCAGTCGTAATATAAAATATGTAAAAATACTGAAACATACTATTTATAAATTGGATTAGTTATATATATTATGACAAATCTTTCTTACTTACAGAATAATTTATGGTAACTAAACAACTCAAAATATACTTAGCATTGTACTAACTGTCAAAATATTATTGGTATTAACTATAATAATTCACTAATATATTATTAACAAGGTTAAAGCGACGCAATTGAATTGGCTCCCCAATACAGGTATTCAATATTTCACCCTTAATAAGTACTTTTGAATTGGCTCCTAAGAATTTACTATTTAATTGGATTCCTACCTATTTTTTTCAAAAATACATTGGTTATCAAATTATTTTTTAAGTTAGACGTATTTCATAATATAAATCTCATCATAAATAATACAATTTAAACGCTAATTCAAAAATTAATATTATATTATAAAAATAATCATAGCTGAATGTGTCGTTATAAAATATATGTATTATGTGTATATAAATAAAAATGATTAAATTTAGTGAAAATAGTATATTCAACTATTTGTCGTGGCTTATACTTATTGGCTAATATTTGTATGTATTGAAACTTTAAACTTATACCATTGTCATAATTTTATCTTCTAAAAATTTTATTTTATCTCTGATTTCTTTACGGTGTGGATTAAATATATTGGACTTTTTATATAATAACTATTGTAGCAGCTTGAATACTATATTATAATATATTTAAAAAGTTCAATATAATTGGATGTGGTGAATAAAATTGTGAATTAAACTTGGAATGAAAAGATTCGCATGAATTAGTTGTCCGATAAATACTATTGCTTTTTTCGGCCCAAATTTCTAGTGGAAATGTTAAACATTGATAATATCATTTTTTACTTAATAATCATTAAATTTTATATGTTATTCATTCATACGTTTTATTTCAGCTAATTCGTTGGAAAAACAATCCCTATCTGGTTGTGGATCTAGAAATGGAAATCCAATTATATATACGTTAAATATTGACCTATTTCTGTATTTTTCACGTATTCTTTCGCGTATAACATGAGAACCCCTTATTAAATAATAATATTTTACAGTTAATGTAGCCAATTCAAATATACATTTTCCGAGAACAAATTCAAGGGTCGACTTCATATTTACCCAAAATTGGGAGCCAGTTCAATAGTAGCTGGCTAAAGCACACTGTTTACCGAAAACTGTTTTATAGGTACATTTATTTTGGATCGTGGATACGACGAGTCTTTCGTAAACTGTCATTATATTTATTTTAATTAAGTGGTTACCGTCTATATTTCTTAATTTATCCCATATAATTATAGTATGTATATAATATAAATAAATATATATACTTTCTTATTCTTATTTCCATGTTTTTAATTGTTATTACTTAGTTAGGTACTGCGTGTGTATTGTGAGGATATCATACTGAATTTATTTATTTACTATAAATTTAATATTTAAAATGTTATTAATTTATCTATTTTTGATGGCAATTTTAATGATTTTAATATCAAATATATTTTTCTCATAATAATTATATAGATATTATTTAAATAATTGAGGAAAAATATAATACAATGGCGTAACTATTATTTACTACGATAAAAAATATATTAAATATATTTTGTTATTATTTCACATTTTTAAAGAATTTCACAAGTTAAATTAATATATCTTTGTTAAAAAATGTATATCTATGTTTGAAATAGTTCAGTTATAGTAATTTGGTTCTAGAGTGGAGAGGAGGAATTACTTTAAACTTCAATATTCAATGACCAAAAAACAAAGGCCATCAAGTCATTATTAAGAATTATTTTCACAATGCCAATATATTTATCTGGCATTTTTGGATTTTTTTTTAGACAAGAGAACAGAATCCCTTGGCTATAGTCATAGTAGTTATAGTATTAAGTATAAATATTTATATACTATTTTAAACGATTTATTTATTTTATTTTATCATATAATATATATGATGCCAATTGCAAAAAAACTTTTTAATGTGCAGTTAAATTAAAATTATTATTTTTTCTGCGTGCGTATATATATAGAAAAACAATAATAATAGTGTAATAAAAAAAAAAGAGATAAATCAATTATAAATGTATTGTGGTGTTATCAATGGGGTATTGTGTATTTTAATCCACGTCGAATATGTTTAACCTATAAATATGATCAAATTAAACTGAGCTAAAACCTTATACTACATACATTACAGCATATAGCATACAGTCATTTTCATAAATCATACATTACGTCTGTAATGTTATTTACAGTTTATGTATCGATTGGTTTTGTTCTTATACTGAACCTAGATATTATGAAATTATATTGAGAATTATAATAATTCATACATTATATTATTGTAATTTATAATATACGTATTATGACGTACATTATATTGTTATACGAACATATTTAACTGTACGCCGGTAATTGAGTGTAAGACAAACGTTTTGTATTTTCAGCATCGGAGGATTGTCGATACAATATTAAACAATTTGTATTTCACTTAATTGTAACTTTATGATTATACAAATTTTACTGCATTAAAATTGTTTTGTGTTATACAGTTCTATCGTTTTTTGAGTACCTACTTTACTTTTCAAATTTAAATAATTTATGAACTTTCAAACTCGTCACACGTATTGCTAATTGTTAGCTCGTGATAATTATAAGTGTAAACGACTTTAATAAATTAAGAATAACTTACTGCTCTATAAATCTGTCAAATGCATGCAGATACACTTATCGATTTGGTTGTAAAATGTCGTAAATTTATTATTTATATTGTCGTGAACTATTCAAGCAGCCATTTATAAATATTTAACAATACATATTATTATATATGCTCTAGTGGAAATTGGATTTAAGAATAATAAGTAATTAGTATGCTTCAGTACTTAAGTATAGATTAGGTCGATAAAGTGAAAGTGTTGAGTGTTGAGACTAGCGATATATGTTAATGATGATGAGTTGAGAGTGCATAATCAACAATTAATATAAATTATATGACTAGGTATTACATAATTTTAATAATAAATATAATACAAATATTAAAATAATTTGTTATGCTAAAAAAAAATCAGATCATTTCAATAAATGAATAAAAATTTGTTTTATATAATTCTTAAATTATAATTAATAGTAATAACTCTTAACTACCATAATTTAATAAAATAAAGATAAAACATGGACCAATAATAAGAAGTCAAGAGACAAATATGATTGAAATGCAATTATAATATGTTTTGGAGTATATTTTATACCTATTTTATTTTAACCGTATATGGTCATGTATATACTTCTGTGGCAGATTAGAGATATTTTTTGGTCCAGAAAATATAAATCAATGTGGCTTACAATAACTTAATATTTCTTTATTTTTCTAGCAAAGCTATGTTCTATATTACTTATGTTTTATTACTATAAAAATACATTTTTCTATTCTACGTTTTTCCTTGACAACGTAATATTATACTGATAAAACAACTAATATAATAATCTATATCAATATTTAAGCTAGTTAAATATTTAATTTCAAACAATTGAAATAATAATTTAAAAATATTACTCACCTAGGTTGAAAGAATTGTAAGAAGATAATAAGTATCTTTGTTTCTTATATTACCTATATAAATGTTATTATTGATGTATCATATTATTATGTATCACTATAAAACATATATAAAATATACTTTTGTTATTAAAAACATTAAATCAACAACAGGACGGTTATAATAAATTTTATTTTTTCTCAAGAATTTTTAAAATATCTATTAAATATTGACAATATATTTTTGTAGGTTTTCATTTTCATCAAAATTATAATTGTCTTGTATAATATGAATTGGGTAATAGAATATGTTTAATTTTTTTTCCGATTTAAATCAACACTTAATCATTTTGATTGCAAACTATCTATATAGGAATTATTTTTATTATTGTTTTCAAGCTGCATAAAAATAATTTTCCAAAAATGTATTTTTAAAACTATTAAAATTTAAATGAACAGTCGATAAACCATAAACATGCTATATTTAAATAAACATTCTCCCCGTGTTTATACAAGTTGTTATATTAACAACTTTATTCATCACAGTAGGTTTAGGTAGGTTTATATTTATTATTATTATTATTACAGTACATTTTTTAAATTGTATAAATGTATAGTCTTCGGTTAATTTGATTAAATGTAAAGTAAGTATATTTTACTGACATATTTTAAACTGTAATTGCATTTATAAAATGTTGTTTGTTACATAAGAATTGTTTTCTGGTCCATTAGAAAAGCTCCCGAATTTTTCATATGCCAATTCACCCATGTTCAATAATATAGAGTATAGACCTTATTATACTATAGAGCATATTGGATATTATATTTAAGTACATTATTTACATTTTTCATGATTACCTAAACTCATAGTTTATAGTAGAGACATTTAAAAATAGTAAAATATGTTAATATAATTGCAATTGGAAGTGGGCGATAATGACTCACTACACCACAAGGCTCGTGTTTGCGATTTCTATCCCTTTTTTTATTTTCGGTTTGTAATATATTATATTTAATTATATTATTGACATTATTCTACTTAGCTACAAAAATAAAACAAAAAAAAATTTAATAAAAATAAAATTAATATTGCTTAATATCAAATAATTTTAAAACGATATGGGTGTCGGATGTCGTTGGCAATCAGTCGTCACTAATCAATAGTAGATTCAAGTGTTTATACAATATTTCGTGTGTCGAATGTATCATTTTCAAAATAAACTCGTCGATGATAGCTACATTAATAACGATCAATCAATAAAGTTAATTGTTCAAAGTGTCACACATTTTTACATTTTGCATGATTGCACGGACATAATTTTGTTCATGCCACACTACACTATGTAGACATTTCAAAAAAGATATTATTTTTTTTTTAAATGTGAGTTTTTTTTATATTATCACAATACAGAAGATGCAGATCCCTCTTTAATAGTCAAAGTTTTTCAGAATTTTCATTGGGTGACTGAAAACTAATGGGGCGATCACTTCACAAGTATCAAATAATAAAATTCAGACCACATAAGATATTATGTTTTCCCGACTAATGTGTTCGATTTTTCAAAACGTTCACAATAAAAACACAGCATATCAGCAACAATGGCTCATACATATACATTGTCATAAAATAGCAAAGTGCTCAAAAACTATTGCAGTCTTAACAATTTTAGTACTTAATGCGTAACTATATTTTAATGCTATTATTTAGTGTGACATATTTTAAGAGACAAAACAGCATTATTTAGGTCAACAAAACTTTTCAAGACAACGCTAATAAATCTTATTTTATAAATATATAACTACACCATAATAAATTAGTTATATAATAATAAATATTTGACTAATCGAAAAATGTTTAAACTATATTATGTTAAAATATATTAAAATGTATGCAAGTAAACTACATTTTAAATTTATTTAATTCGATTTATTATTAAAACAATTATCATTATATGCACGCTATGTTATGATATGTGAATAATTTACCAGTTTTAATTTAGTTAATTATATGTTATTTATTAATTGTTAATCAATGACTTTATATTCGTTTGATTAATGTCTGAAAAAAAAAAACTATAGCATCTGCTTATATTGTTGTGACTATTTGACTATTTTATGGGTATTATAAAAAATCCTAAATTCATAATATAATAAACACATACACACGTAACGTATTATATTATGCCTATGTTCTATATAGTATATAATGTATGTGTTATGTTGTTTGTCTAAATTTGAAATTTTTCCCTTTTCTCGAAATATCTCAAGAAAATATTGAAAAATATTTTAACTTATTTTAAACGTGTTCGGTTATAGATGATTAGAAATAATATATTGATTACATACAGAAAATATTTATAGTAAATATGCAAAAATATGCACTATACATTTTTGATATTTTTTTCATAGTGTCTGGGAAAAGATTTCTAGTTCACTAAGCAATAAATCCTATAGCCTAAAAAAAAAAACATGCAAATACAACAACTTCCAAGCCCTGGTCCTCATTACTTAAAATTTCCTAGTTGTACCCATACATACAAGTTTTAAGTAATTACAATAATTATGGCGTATAACCGATGTCATTAAAGAGTTTGTATTTATTCCGATTTTCTCGATGAATATCATAACGGGTTTCCAATCCGAAAGACCTGACTTTAAATCAATCCTACTGTAATAGCATACCTACGTTCTATGTATTTATTATTACAATATACGTTTGCGTACACTCGGTGAAAACATATACCCTGTTTGCCATCATTCTCGGATTAAAACACATTTTTATAATATTACGAGTATGTGCAAAGTATAGTACGTATATACAACGCTGTCTCGAAACTGTTTTTATGTCATTTCCGGAAATCTTAAATAAAAATCGACGGTCTTCTGGCGATCGACGGGTAGTATTATTGTTTTTTTCCGCGACGGCACGAAGGGTGGAAGGGGCCCGGATGCCTACAATTCCAGTAAAATCGGCGCCAACTCGTATGGCCGCGAAGTGGGTAGACGCTCATCCTCACACGGTCGTTACGATATATTATCTTACACGTCCTACCAGTATGGTGTATACGCGCGCGTACTTATGTGTATGTTGTATTACTATATTGTTACGATCTCCTTAGGCCCGGCGACGAGACGTCGTGTATCTGGTCGGCGGTTAATCGTTCTTCGGACGGTTTTATCGGACTACTCACTTATTGAGATCGACCCGTCCGTGAAAGTTCCAGCCAATCGTTCCCATACGAATTTTATACGACTTATGATAAATATACGACGACGCTATACGTTTTTATCACGTCGGCTGCAAATGTTATACGATGAAATCGCTACTGTATCGTTATACCGACGCGCTGTCTGCAGAACGCGATCGCATCACGGTTTTGTATTTATCGGGCCGAGGTCAGGTTAAACGATACACATATTCCACTGTGTCATGTATACTCACTCACGAATTCGTTTAAGAAGAAACGTCGTAATCATTATTATTACGTGTTTGTACAATATCACAATAATACCGTCGGCGAGAATTCTCCCTCAAAAATGCGTTTGTCGTCACTGTACTCATCAGTGCGCACGGCATCTCTTATGCGCGTGCCGAAACTATATAATACAATATAATGTTTCATATTCCGAAAATATCGTACCTACACGTAGATGACATGACATTATAATATTGTGATACGTCTCTGGTACCACGACCGACCACATTACTCCCACGATTTTGTATAACATAATAATAATAATAATGCCGTCCGCGCATGAAACGCGGTACTTACCGTTTTGATTATGATCATTATGTTATCCGACTACATTAGTGTACATCGATACAATCTAATAAAATTTGCAGATAACAACCATAATAAGTACAATATAATATTAAACATATCTAACAAGCTCATTGGAATTTTTTTGTACATTTTTAGATTATTCCTAGAACTTGTTGGGCTTTATTTTTGCCGGAAGAGCTTTTTTTAAATTTGTGTTAACAACGCCATAATTTTATGTTAGCAAACTTTTATCAGAATACGAGATGTCGATATAAATTTTTGGACACTATCAAACCACTTCTAAATTTTTTTTGACCCTATTTCCGATACCATAAAGTCGTGCTGTTAGAGTATAATTGACAGTATCTACACATGTTGTGAGAGGTCTTCCGACAAAAATAAAGTCTATCAATGTCTAGGAGTAACCAGTGTCTAATAAATTACCAACAGATTTGTTGGATATATTTCATATGTACTCGTTATGGTGATGCTGCTAACTATTTATGAAGGTTTAGTATACGCGTATGTATGATTATTATAATATGAGTTTGATGTGATAAGGTAAACTGAGTCCAATTATAGTCGTATAGAGTAAACGCGCAATTTCCGTTATTCGTCAAATATTAATTTTATTTAGTGTTATATTGTGTTTGTTTCGTATTTTTAGATACTTAGACATTATAATGTATCTAATCTAATCCTTCGTAATCACGAGGATTGTTTTTCGATTTTTTTTTTATAAAACACAATTTTTTTCCTAAATTTTTCTGATTTATAAGTTACATTAATATTTTGAATTTAACGTCAGTCCATTCTGCTTAATATTGTAGATATACTCGTTATTTCGGAAAACAAATTTGATTGAGAATTTAAACGTAAATTAACATTCCTTAAATAAAATATTAAAATATTTATAAAGTTGAAAATATAAGTCAATATTTATCAAGTCAAAAAGTTATAGTTAACATAAACTATTATCTGGGTTATGACGTATGGTGAAACGAAAAATAAATTTAAATTAAAATATTACCTTAATTAACTGCAAAGAATAGTTATAGTATATCGTTATAATATGGCCCCAGATGCATGACATATGATAAGCTTTATACATATTAAAAAAAAAAACAATATATTATATTGTTATGTTTTAAATAAAAAAAAATTATCATTTTACAAATCGTGTCACGTAATATTCGCACAAATACGCAAAACAAAAAAAAAGGTTCAATACCCAATTTCTAGAAGGTATAATATTATACACATACCATCACACTGAAAAAAAATATTATAACGTTAAAAATCTTTAGCATTATTCTAGTTTTATTATATTATTCTCGAAATTAAATGTTTTGCTGTTTTTGATTCGCTTACAATAATAGTACCGATTTTCGGTGTCACTATTATAGTATAAAACAAATAATTATAAAACGGAAAAACTGGATGATGATATTATGATACAACGTTAACATTCAATAAACTTAGTATACAAGAACATTTTGTTTTATTAATATTTTTATACATTTTGTGAAATATCTAAATATTTTGTCGATATATCATAATGATTAACGCGCCTTTCTGTTGACATATGATTTACTTTCAATACGGCCATACATACACGCGTACTACAGCTGTAATATATTATAAAGTCACTGTAAACTTTTGGAACAATGGTCTTTTTTTTTTAATATAACTAAAAGATGAAATCGAGTTATTCCAAAATTCAAAATGTAACGAAAAAAAAGTGAAAACGACGGTACAAGTCTACTCGATACGAACGCCGACATTTTGTTAAATTGTGTTCACGTCGTTCGCCGTAAATATTAATAATCCTACTGTTGAGATTTTAATTTTTTTTTTCGCATACCTATATACTATACAAAATACTATTATTACGGAATACATATAAAATCTATACAGAATAGATACACAGATTCACGATACGTATGCTGGAAAACGAAATAATTAATATTAATCCACAAATTTGAATGGTTTAATCGTTAAACATTTTATGTGTAACCATTAGTCGTCGAGCCACAGCTCGTTGGTAATTGCTTCATTTAATATTAACGGTTCAGAAGTTGGCTTTATTTATGAACCACGTCAACAGAGGCTACGGATCATAATTGTTGTTTCATCAGTATTTTACTTTATTTTTTGTCCGCCTACCCGCAAAACAACCATTGATTATGTAAACAAACAAGATGGCTTGTGAAAACTCTGTTGTGTATTTTTATTTTCTTTACGCGCACCGACTTTGTCCGAGCAATATCACAGCATGCTTTATTTGCAACATTCTGTACGTATGTATAACTTCCTGAGTTTTTATAAGTAACTCATTGGTACGGCACACCGTGAGATGCTCGAATGCAGCTGCGGTAATTTTGGCTTTAAAATACGGTTTCCGGAAATGTTTGGGAAGGCCGAATTTTGCCTCAACTAGGTCAAAAGGAAATTCTGAAATAAGCCCTAACTTGCTTGACATGGACAATATATATTTAACATGGTGTACGCGGAAATAAAGTTTTCAGGATTTAAGGACTAATTTATGTAGGTACTTGCTTATTATAATCTAATTGTAAACCGTTAATGGTATCAACTGCCATGCACAAGTATTAAATTAAAGTAGGGCAATAATTAGGTATAGCAAATAATAAAGTCACCAAAACACTATAGTACACTCTGTGTTATACCCCAAAATGGCAATCTATAGTTTGACTGCTTACAATTTATAAGTATTTATTTACAATATAAATAATAAAATATTATAAAGAATATTATTTTTTTTCAAAGGCAGATGTATGCTTTCATTTTTTATGTCACTTCCATTTGATTATATTTGCAATAAATATATAATTTGTTACTAATTTATCAAACGTGTTACTTTTTTTTCAGTTTTCAATTTCTTATACTATTGATTTTTTTTTTTAGAAATGTCGATAAAAAAACATTAATCCAATGTATCGTTTACTTGTAAAATGTTAAGTTTTAGATCAAACAATTTTAGAGATACTTCTTATTTCATATAAACTCTAAATGATTCTAAATAATTATTTATTGATTTAATGTCCATTATATATTTTAAAACATTATTTTAGTATATGAAATTGAAAACAAAAGTTGTTTTAAAAAATAAATAAAAAAAATACATAACAATTGATATACATATTTTATATTAAAAAGAATCGATAATATAATTATCTTACCAAATATGTCGCAATATTAGTGGTTAAACCATTAAATAGGTTTTCAATTTATAGAAAGAGAAAAAAGACTTAAAAAATCGATCATTTTTTCTATGATACAATTGCGTTGGAATATAAAATATGTTTAAATTGAATTCAATATTATGTACTCATAAAACGCACTCGTATTTTACACCATCTTCAGTAAGTATCTAAACAGATATATATATATGCGTGAGGAGGTGATGTTCTTCCAGAAATAGGAGGCGCCCCTAAATGTCGTTTACCGATACTCCGTAGTAGACCACACGGATGATGGGTTTTTATATTATCATTATATAGTAAGTTAGTTCAGTGAGTTTTATCTCATTCTGCAGTCTTCGAAATAGTGTACATTATTGTTATTATATGATGTGGTGTGTCATATGTAATGTACCATTCAACGCCTTGCATCGACGAGTACAAAATATAATACTATATTATGCGTGTTTACAATACTCGTATATTATTGCATTATTATTTATTTGAGTGGCATAAAAACGATATACTAGTTGCATCGAACTTGAGGACGTCATCACTAAAGACATCAGATGAAAGTTAAAAAAAAAATTCAATTAGAGTACATTCAAAGGTACTTAGGTGACATTTATTTTAAATTTTATTTTATTTTATTGCTTAGTTAAGTTATGAAGCATTACAATACAACTATGAGCTAGTTTTCTCATAATAACTAATACATGTACTGACCAGACTGAGAATGTCGATATTATACAACCTACAAACTACAAATACTATAAACAGTTCAAACGGTTGCAAACTCATTCAACTTGAAAATAATTAAAACTTCTTTTACCCCAAAACTCGAAGTCCACTGGCGCCTGAAAAAACTTTTAAGTGTTTCAAAAATCAAAATAACTTTAAATCTAAAGAATTCAAAAATGTTTTTGAGCTTTTATCGTTTCAGATATTGACTTCACAAAATTTAAATCATACTTTAATTGTTCAACGTTTTATAGACTAAACAGTGTCGCATAACATTTATGTACTATGTATATATTATAAACGTACCGTGTAGCTAAGTTAATTTTAAAATTATGCCTCTAAACTACTAGTATCTTGTGTATTTGATTGAGTTGTAATATTTATACACATTATGTTCACCATACTACATAATCTACAGCGGAGTACGATTACACGCAGTGCCAGAATAATAAAGAACATGATTTTAACTATTCAAAGGCGTATGATTGCGCGTAAAATTGGGTGAGATGTTGCCAAATTGTTATATTTTAACAAAAGTTTATAAGTTTATAAGTTATATCATAATTATATTTAATAAATATTTAAGTACAGATACAAATACATTCATTCAAAAACTAAGAATAATATAATATTAAAAAATTATGTTAAAAAAATTTAAAAAAATTTTCTGGTGTTATACTATTTACGTAATTTTTGTGTTCAATTTTAAATTTTTAAATTTTCTGTAATTCTTCTTTGGATTTTGATTTGATTATTCTTTTGGAAATGGTTAATAATTTGGTAACTGTTTCTGCTTGAGTTTCCATAAGGGTCGTTACAACAATCAGCGGTGTATATCACAATTAGAACTAAATGATAATATGGAAAATTCTGGATTAACACGTGCAGCACATTCTTTGCAACTAGCTGTTAATAAAACTCTTTAATAAAAATGATTTTAGCCATATTTGCAAATCGTTATTTTTATCGTTGTATACCATTTTATTTTGATTAGTTATTTTTAAAAATATTCTTATATAAGCTTGTCCTAAGTGAAAACGGCATGTTTTAATTTGTACAGCTGGAAAAACTTTTGCTGCTTAAATAGCATCAATTTCAAAATCAATATGTAGTATTTTAATATTAAAAATTAGTGATTGCTTTTCGCATTTCCTAATTAAACATTTCCATACATTTATGTAAGTATTTTTTAATTTATCGTTTAAAAAAAATTATACCAAAGGTAAACGCCATTTTTATACGATTATGGTATTATAGGTACATGTACGTACATGTATGGGAATTTACAATAAAGATAATAATTTTGATCCATTATAAAAATATGATTTAAAATAAAATCAATTACTTCTTAGTGATGGGAAGTTTGTTTGGTATCAGCAATAATAAGTGATAAATAATCTACTATTATAGTATCGTACGGATTTACCATGAACATGGTATGTACATGGCAACGTTGCTTAAAAGTAAAAATAATATAGCGTACGCAATCGCACGCATAAAGATTAAAAAGGTACCGCCGATAAGGACCGCGTGCAATCGTATCGTGCCCATAATCTATAAATATAAATCTATACAGTATAAACATAGTATATTAGGTAACTAAATGTAACAATCTCCAAGTCATGTTTATTTGCTATCGCTATTCGCGCAGTCACTCCGTGTCTTACACAGACAGTACATCGATAGTAGAAATAAAACAAGTGGACGTTTTAGGGACACTATAGTGGATTAACAGTTCGGACGAGCTCTTTGACGTGCACGAACGCACCACGAGTAATATTGTTTACAGTAGTAATAGTATTAACCAATAAATGAGTGACTATAGCTACAACAAACTGCAAAGGCGGATGTAGTTCAACGAGTGACGGCGCTTCTGAATGGTAAACACAGTCAATAATATAATAGCTATATATTCCGTTTTCCGCAATGATTGCATACTATTAAGCTGTACGCCATTCTTGATATATTGCGCAGTGAAGGATGAATAAAATGATCATAAGTCCTACCAAATCTTAAACTACAAAATCAATAATATCTGGTCCAGAAACAGGAGATGCCTACAGCGGGTTATTGTGAACTTAGCACAGTATAGATACCTAGGTAATATAATATGATGAGCGTATTTTGACGTAGAATATTCGTATCAAATGTTAGATTTGTATCTTTGTAATTTTAATAAGACAAACTATGAATAAATTTAATTATAATCTAAAAAAAAAAATCACGAATAATGTACATTGTAATAAATTGTTATGATTAATAAACAATAATTACATTATATTGTGTAGGTCGTATACAATCAAAATATTATTATAATGATTGTATTGTATCAAAAATTAATATTTTTAACGTAAGTTAACCTATGAAAATAATGCTATAGTAGTCGATAAATACAGATGGATATTTAGACTAATTTTAAACAATTTAAATGTTTGTATGGTTCAATTACGTCGTAGGAGTACATTTGAATTACGTTATGGTTTTTTTTTTCCAGTGATATTAGTGATTTAAGGTTAAAAAAAGATTTACTATAGCACGATAAATAATAATAATAGAAAAAGTGTTGATCCCGTGTTATTACACATAGTGGTAAACTTCTTGACAACAAATTCAAATGGGATTTCAAAATCAGAGTTACATTTCTAATAATATTTGACTTTTTGTATTCAGATGATTTCTGGATCTAGATAAGCGAATTTATTTTCTACTTCTAGCGCACATTTTTGTGATTTAAAATGTACCGGGTGATTTGTCATAAACCATAATCTATCTTCGCCGACTGGTTGATACTAAAAAATAAACTGATATAAAAAAAAATATATATATAATATTAAATGAAAAATATATTTGTAATTCCTTGGTGTATAGTACTGTTATTAATATGTACTCGTATCACGATAAAATGAATAAAATGTCAAATATTGCGCAAGCCAATGATTAATGGTAATATAATAAGTATCTACATACAGTTATTTTTTGATAAATAAAGTACATTTTAAATATTGGAACTAATAAATGTAATTAAAGTTTGTTAAAAATAAAATATTTATCAACTTAGGTCTTACGGTTTTAATAAGGACGATGATAATTATACTGGCGCGTGCTATGTAGTTGTATACGTACACCGTGCGCGCCGTGCACACATTTTTATGATATAACGTAGTTGGCCCTTGTGATGCCTATATCGCAATAGAGAACTCAAAACTAAATTTTTTTTTTTTAAATGTATATAATAATAGCTTATATTTTAATAAAAAAATCATATAGTAGGCAATTATAAAAATTAAACAAGTATGAACTGTGTTCAAAAAAAAAAAAATAAAAAAAAAGATACAGATCGTAATAAAAATTAAAAATAACCAATATGGTTAGGTATTGTTATTGTAGTAGTTAAGTAAATACTATAACAACGTTTATAATAAATATTGCATTCTCGATTTTCCTACTGTGCCTACTGTCTACCTATTTTTAATGATATAATATGTTACTTATTAAACGGAATTAATACCTAATAATAACATAAAACCTTTTACAATAGATTAGAGGAATAATTTTCTAATTTTTAATCATTGTAAAAATTGAACATATTGTATTCGTTGTAATAATTAAAATACGTATTGATTTTCATGTGAATTATGTTTACGAGCATTGGTCGGTATAAAGAGTTTTGATCTATCTCGTTATTATGGACTAGATAAATCTACCCAAAGACGTACCTAATTAAGGATTTAAAATAATCCTTCCTGTGGAAGGCAGTACATAATATCATCTTAAAGCTATGGATTTCCTCTAAAAATATATGTATACTATGTATATGTATTCCTATATTTCAGGTATAGTCTATTAACATATCGAATCAATGTAAGCTTTAATAAACAAAATATAATATGATCCCTATCTGAATGCACAAAATATTAGAAACTTATTGAATAACACGGTTTACACAGATAAATATTGTACGCAGTATACACATATCTTAGGGGTACCAGAATATGAGCTACTATTTTTTTTTTTAACGAAATTTAAACACTTTTAAATTAATTGTGCTAGTCAACTAAGCGTATTACGACAAAGTTTTTAAAAATAAAAATCGCAAACGTCATGCAAGTATTCGGCGCTTATTATTTTACGAAACTGAAAACACTAAAATTATTTAAAGCGTCAAATTTGATCCTCCTTGTAAACGGTGAATCCACATAGATTTTATCAAATGCATTTTTGTATAATTCGGTCGGTTAGTGAATGAATAAAATGTAAAACAAACTTATACTTTTTAACGAAAAATAACATCGGTTTGGGAGTCATGATATCGTGTGTGCGCAACTGAGTGTTTATGACTCATACGAAGACACAACATGCAGTTATATAAACGAACCCAAATAAATTTATGTGCATATTTCAATTTGTATGAAGTTTTATTAATTCATCTTTTGACCACGAGTTATGTACATTAGCTTGCAAATAAACTTCGAGCTGTTATTTTTAGAATTAATGAAAAATATCAATAATTGGAATACAATTTTTGGACGACGAAACCGGTATAATAGATATACAATATAGCAGTTATCGCAAACTACGGATTTTCCGTATCGTTTTATAAATCTAAAAATCGTTTGAATTATGTAATTTGTTTCAAGGCCCTTTACCCTGCACACTGGGCCAGTGCATTGCAGTGGTTCTTAACATGGACGGTACTACCCCCTAGGGGGCATTTAGGTCCTTCAGGGGGCGTTAGTTTGAAAGGGCCGTTGAGGGGGGGGAAGGCGGTGAGATCTATAATGTGAAATAATGAAAAAAAAAAAAAACAAAAAAAAACCACCAGTGTCCAGTGACACGTGTTATTGTATTATCGTGAAATAAGAATAGATATAGAAAAGTTTGAATTTAGAATACTGGGTCATATTCGTATGAGCATTTTTTGATTGGTATTTAGTATTGATAGGTGTAAGGGGGGGGGGCGTAAGTCGTCAGTTATTTCGGTGAAGCGGCACTGAACCGAAAATGTTTAAGAATCACTGCGACTAAGTGAATAGTTCGACCGCGGACGTGATTATAATTATTCGCTTAGAATTAAACAGCTTGTATTAAACAAATGACCATTCACAATATGTAAAGCGAGCGGATAAAATCCGCCATTGACCGCGACTGAACACGCATGTTTAATTTAAGGCGAACATTCACACAAGACGGCTAAAACACGTTATTTTGACTTGGTCTATATTCACATTGGACGAATGTTCGCGCGCGTTTCGCAGGAAGTACCTAATGATGATTCGGCGCGAAGTTTAACCGGATAAAATGTAGTGTGTATTTTCTAAATAAAAATGTATTATATGATCGGTCATGTACTCAAAATTTCTTCGTAGTTATTTTATTTTAAGGTTAGGTTATAACTTATAATAATTAAATCGAATATTGGTAAACAAAATAATAATATAGTTCAGTGGTCTTAACCTTTTTGGACCCGCGACCCACTATTTTAGACCTACATTTTACGTGACCCACATGATCTTTGTAGAAAAACAAAAAAAAGCTAAAATTGATTAATGCTTTGTAGTAGTACTAACTTATACTGTGATTTAATATCCTTATATTATAGAATATGAATTATATAAACTGTATTTTCATTAATTTCATCTATTAAGCTAAATTTTTATTTTAAATAGAAGATTTATAGTGACCTAATTTGAAAGCTTACGCGACCAAAAAATAGGTCGTGATCCACCGGTTGAAGATCACTGGTATAGTTATGACATCTTGAAAAACGTCACTTAATCGATTGAGCATTCTTTATTATTATAATTTTTATGTAACATATTGCATATTTAATGATTGCTCATTTAATATATTACATACATATAATATATATTTGAATGGATTGATACGTGAAATACTTGAATATTATTAATTCAAAAACTCTACGCTTCGTAATATATTAAATATTATCTATTTTTCATTATATATGTTTATTATTTTTTTCGATTTTTACTAAAAGTATAATTATTAAATGGCATGTACCTATCAATGATTAAAGACCTAAGTACCTAATAATATGAATAAAGTGGACCCATACTGGTCAATGATCACTGGGTAGTATTAAATAATTTAAGTTTTTATTTAATTTCTGTTATTAAAAATAATATGAGCTTATTATTGTATTTGTAATGTGTGAATAGTTATAAATTTAAATTTATAGGTAAACATAAAATATTTGCTATTTTTACGTTTTTTTTGTGTCAGAAAACTATTTAAAACAATTGATAGACATTAAATGTTAATAAATACTAAAATAATAGAAGATTGTTAAATTAGGTTAGTATCATTGTATATCTACGATAAAAAGAAATCGGAAACAGATATTAGTGTTCTATCAACATCTATTTCTAATGATATTATACTATATATTATTTTATATTGTTAATGTCTGTCGATAAAGTTTTGTTAAATTAAATTCATTTTTACCGTATTACCATACTTAATTATGCGTACCTAATTGCTGTATAATTATAATAGTTATATAATATTCAGTCTCTGCAACTTGAAAATTCGAACATTTTTAATTACCTTCGAATTACTAGTCAAATGTTTCATTTCCCTACAAACCACTATTACGATCTGCAATAATTATAGTAGTTACTAGTAAAACGTGTTATCTACCAATCAATTTTTTTTGTTTTTGTGTATTTTTTTTTTTTTTTTTTTAATAAGAATTTTATAATCTATAAATGTATATGTACAATAAACACGCGTGATGTGGTTTAATAAGCAATGAAATAGTAAAATAAAAGATAAAAATTAAATTAGGCGAATACGGGAGGTACTTGATTAAATATAAACTATTCCAGTGATGGAATTTCATGGGCGAGTATTTTTGTGAGAATTTAGAGAATAGTGGTGACGAGAAGAATATAATAGTAAAATGGATTTAAATTCGTCGAGGACCTTAATAAATGAAATTGCATTGTTATTTATAGTAGTATAATTAGGTTTGAATGATTGGTGGCCCTCTGTTACATTCTCATACGAACGTGGTTTGGTTGCGTTTTCAGTTTTGTTGATTAAGTTGTTCAGGATTGGCGTAGAGTTGGATAGGAATGGTTGTTGACGTTTTTGGTTTGAAAGGTTGTTATATTCACCGGTCAGTTGTTTGTATATCATATATCAATTGAAGTTGGTAGGGTGTGATGGTACTTTGTAGAATATAGATGGCGCATTTGGCTGATAAGTGATCTAGTGATTATATGCAGGAGGTGAACGTGTGATTTTTCAAAATTATAAATAATTTAAGTATATTATTGTTTTTATTTTTATACTTATACAAGTTAATTATCTCTAGAGTCTAAACTCCAAATCATTATTGATAAATTATGATTTATATTTATATAATATATAAATACAGATCATCTATTGAAAGTTGTTTTGTTTTTTAAAGTTAGCAGGAGTTACTTAAACTCTACAACTTGTCAAAATTGAAATCTTATATTGTAGTATGTACATGTATGCATATTATTTATATTTTTATTCATATAATAAAATATTTCTAATCCAGAATACACACTATATGGTTATTAGGTGAGAAAGAGAGATAATTAGAGAAAATTCAATTTTAAAATTTTGTGTATGCTTGGAATAACTCAAAAAACGAATCACAAGCCGAATAATGTTATTCCGTGCATATTAAGGAAGTGCATATTAACTTTCTACGCGTGTGATTTTAAAATTTACTAAACTTTATTTAATTTTTAAATTTCGTCTATACGATGATCAATGGCTATTGTCTATACAATATTATCCTGCACAATATAATCATTAGGTACACCGAGTTATGACTTAATCAAAAATGTTTAATAGTTCAATTAAGTTCTATGAATCTATGGCAACTACTATTACTATATGTGTTCTGTTTTAATAAATATATGAATTGCCTTGAGTTTTATTATAAAATATATACTTAAAAAATTGATTAATACATTAAATTTATCACATTATTTTACAATTTATTCAATTTTTGGTTCAAGGTAAAAATAATTATGATCTTGAATTTATTATATTAATAACTTTGGAATTAATCAAATCGCAACGCCGACGGAAAATGTTATTAGTTTTAACAATCTGACATAATAATATATGTACATTTTTGTCAGTGATCTTTCCCATTATCATTATTTAGAGTTGTCATCTGTTAATAAACACCCGCAATTATACTGCAATGTATGGGTACCTACATAAACAACAAATACGTATATCTATGTTTGCTTTAGAACATAATATTATTTTAATCTTACATAGAAATGTAAACAAGGTTAATTGTAGGTGAAATAATTTAAAATACATATAGTTGATATTATGTAGCGTAATTAAGTGTTTTATTACTACTATTACACGCACGAAAAAATACAAATAATGAATTACTATAATAATTGTTCCCTATTGGTACGTATGAACTCGAACCATATAGCGATGCATGTTATTTCACACGCGGGCACTCAATGAACAATTATTTATGCATTTTGAGTTGGTCTCGTTAGTGTCATTTTATCATTGTAACATGATAAAACTCTGTATGATTATTACGTTCGATGATGTCAATAATGACAAGTAAATCGTTTTTGAATTTGAACACACAATATTAATATTATACGTATATGTACATATCAATAAATTTGTATACACACCAGTTCGCTTTCACATTCAAACTTTTAAGGGTGAAATAAAGTTTTCAATTACGATGTACATATATTATTATACTAAAATACTCTCAAAGTCGTTAATCCATAAAACATGAGCCTAGTGTGTTTGCTTAGTCTTATAATAAACAGAATATAGATTAGGCCGCGAACATTGAATAAGTGTTCGTAACGCATCGTGCGGGTGATATACTCTTACATACATAATATATTATAATACACCTCGATCAACGAAATTACCTTGGCCACAAAAAACTTTTCTCTGTACACGTACATTACTTTATAATATACCTATAATATATTATGTACATTGAGATTACATAAAACACCGTATAAGATATTAGCTAGGTGCTGCGTTACAAATGTCTGTGTACACGAAAGGAGACAAAGATAAATCGGCACACCAATTTTTGCGGTTTAATTATTTTTCGAATTACTGATGTCCTATAAATTTACTTAAAAGTAGGCCGAGATAATAAATTACGCGTTTGTGTGTATGACTCTAGATTTTCGTGATACTACTTTCTCCAGTTTCTTTTTTTACTTAGAAGTTTTATTACGCGAAATCCGAAAACTAGCAACTGAATTAAGAAAGAAAACCATCATTTATATTGTGCACGAAACACCGTATAATTATTATAATTCACCAGTCAACTTAAAAGTTAAGTCGTTACGTAAATGTGTCCACGAAATTAAAGTAAAATGTGGTCAGACAAAGTAGTCGAAGGCTAATGAAGTTGATCATCCTATAATACAATATTTAAAAACCGTGTGATATTAGTAATAAAATATACTATTTATCTCGGTTACTTTTATACTTTGCTAAGTATAAACTTTTAATAATAAAATATAGTTCTATATCCTAAAATATTAATCTCATTATCTTAATTTTTAAATGATTTTAGATGATTTAAATTCATAATATGTGAATTTCATGTTATACCTATTAAAAATGTTTAACACATTTTGCGAGTGTCCTTCATAAAAAAAAATTAAAGAACAATTCGTCCTAGTTTTATATGTGGTTATTAAAATGATCAATTAATTCATTTCATAATAACTATCTAGTATAATATCATAATATATAGAACTTCGCGTAAGCCGCATCGTATCCCTTATTTTTTATGAGATTCGGAGTGGTGCTTAGCACTTAATCGTCTGCTCTGCATATATACGCGAGGGTAATTTGAAGACTGGTATAAGTACAAGATATTGTACATTTTTATATAAGTATTGTACATACTACTCGTACACGATGATATAAATTATTAGCAATACAATATTATGATTACTAAATTACACGTACCATAGATGACCAAACGGCCATATAGTAGTCGTCAATCGTTAACAAATATAGGTACGAAATAATGCATCATGCTAAACTTAATTGATTTGCTGTGATGTATTTGAATACAATTGGTTTTAAAATAACTTTAATAATTTAGTTTAAGAGTTCAGTGTCGGAGTACTCTGCACGTAAAATGCGTTTAGGTATACTACCCTCCTATTATTTAAATTTCGCTTTTTCTAAGGACTTACAGTAACTATTGGTTAAATATTCGATGTTTAAACATCAACAATTCAAAATTATTATATTAATAAATTGAAAATTTATTCGAATCAAAATAATAAATAAATAAAAGTGAAACCATTATGAAAAAAATACTTTTTTTTTGTTAAAAATCATAGCTATTGATTAAAAAAAATATAGTACAATTAAATGAAGAATTATTGTACCACGTGATCGAAATAAAGTATATTATTTCATTTTTTGTTCCCTTCCTTTCTTCCATTACCGTTACACGCAGTGATTTATGAGAGATAATAAAATAAAAATACGAACATTAGGTACCTATTTATATAATATAATATAGTGGGGATGTACTTTATACTGCTATCATATACATTATTATAACAATATACCAAATATTCAATGTGACGGGAGCAATATTTTATTGAAGAGAAAATATTTTCATTTCTTTTTTTTTTTGCATTTTGTTAAAATACAATAATTTAATATGGTAAACCTTCCGTATAAGGTGAAACAACAGTCGACGTAGTCACTAGTCAGTATATAAACACTTTCTAAAAAGCTCTAATAATAACTAAAAACATATTTTATCAACAATATATTATAATTAGATTTATTTTGATAACAAAAAATATAAAAATATCGCTAGGTATTTGTTTTACTTTATAGTTCCTACATTGTTTGGAATTCTAATATTTTTAATTCAGAAATATGGTATTATAATGATTAATCCTACTATAAATTTAAAACACCGTGATTTGTTTCTTTTTCTCAGTTATTATTTATCAAATTTAATGGAGTAGAATATCATTTTTTATAGTTTTAAGTAGATATGATAAGGAAAATAAATATTCGAGTACCGTATTTTTTAGAAACTAGAAAAACGTAGTTTTAAAAATAACTTCAATTTATAGTAAGTACAAAATAAAATGAATATTTTTATTACTCGCCAACTAATAAAACAATAAAATGGATGATCAAAACATTAAAATGTATCCCGATTATAGATTTTGTTTTAATTTTAAGTTAAATTTTAACTGAATTAAGTAACAAGGGAATCGGACTATGCAATTGAAACAATAGATAAAATCAATAATATATGATAATAGCATTATTATAGTTAGTATAGTAAATATCTAACGTTCCAGAATTTAAAATGAATTTAAAATGTGCAAACACTCACACAAAAAAAGACTAAATTGACGGACGTTTTCTTGCACAATTAATATTTTGTAATAATTTAAACTAAATATACACTGTTTAATATAATATCAAACTTATAAACAACGTACCTACCTATTGATAAAACAACCAAGTATATATTTATAAGTATAATTTTAACACTGGTGTATATAATTATAGTCTCTTTGGCAATGAATTTAACGTACTATAAGCTATATTAGATGTGTTTCCAAGGACGGATTTAGGATATGGTTAACAAAGAGCAACCGGTAGGGCGTAGTTTAAATAAGGTGTAACATTATACAAAGATAATATAATATTAAATATAATTTGCATAATTATTTAATTTACACTAAAAAAAAAAACGTTTTAACGTTTTTTAAGTTTTAGAAAAATTAACTTACAATATTTAGTCACGAATCAAAACTTCTATATAGATATTTATAATAATTTCGCTTATTAGTTATCGAAATAAATAACGACTTACTTGCATTAACATAAGTTGAAACGTTCACCTAATTTGCGTTATTTTTAACGCAGTGATATATCAATTAACTATAATTTAATACATCGGTTGTATCACTGTCATATCGTTTCGTTGTTAGTCGCTATTTGTATTTATTTACATACTAGTGATGACAGAAAAACATGTCGTATTATCAATGGAAGTACAATTGAGGAAGTCTAAAAAAATATTTCTTATGATGTTCTAAGAAGCACTTGCTAGAATAATGATCGTTTGAAATTATACGAATGATGATAAAAGCAATATAAGTCTTTTCTTCAATAATGCAATACGGATCGAATAAATTATTAGGGAAAATAGAGTTATAATTAAGTCGGTTAAATAAAATACTTTCACTTGGCGTTTATTTTTTTATATTACATTCTAAGATAATATGTAGTTTTATTAGTGTAAGCTATACCCAAGTACGTTTTTTTTTATTTTAACCTAACTTAATAGTAGCAGGTGTTGTAATTTTTATACAAATTAATAATCGGCTTTTCAATTTATATAAATACTGTATAGTATATTTTAACACAGTGAACACTGAATATATAAATTTTGATCACTAGTTCTGGTATTATTCGTAGCATTTCCCTTGACAAGTTACCATATTAGAATTAAAATAACACGACTCGTCATATCAAATTCTCTCTAATATTGAATTGTCGGAATCCAACTTATCGTACTTGCAAAAGCCATTATAGAAATAAATAAATAAAACATTAAAAAAACCTTTGCATTATTATTTTTTTTTTAATAAAATAAACAATTATTATTAAATAATAAATATTATTACATTTTAGTCGCTAAAATTTTTAAATTCTTTATGATGTATTGTAATGATTTGTAACTACATAATCTATCGTAACTAGTAAATTACATTTAAAAAATCAAAGAAAGAGAACTGTTATAAAATAAAGAAAAATCGATGATTTTGTTTAACACATTGAACGTACCTAAAAAAAATCAACTAGGTAAAATACAAGGTTTTAATTCAAATAATATGTAATAAATATATAATATACCTACATAATAATATCGTTGCAAAATGTAGACTACGGGAAAACGCTTGCGTTTAACACGAATACAACATTTTTCCGTTCCTACTACATATATTATTCTCGTTGTTATTAATATTATATTATTATTATATCGATTGCATAAACCTTTACGGAGTACAATGCAGAACTGCAATAATGCAATACACGCGTTTGCATTTTTAATTATGTAATGACTGCTGCAATAATGCTCTGCTATAATATTATGATTACGATTATTGTACTGTACGCATCAGATGGTTTGTTATGGAAAACGATTGCATTTATAGGATTGTGATAACACGAGAATCGATAACAACACGAGTTTAGTTGAAAACCGCACACTTTTGTCGACAGTTAAAAATCAAGCATTTATTATTAATTGTTATTAAACAAATCGGCGTAAATTTATTCAAAATAATACGAGTTCTTAAAATTGTAATATTAATTAAAAATAATTCAGTACATAATACGATAAAACAAAGGATGTTTAGTAGATTGGAATATATTTACACAATTGCGTTATCAAATATTTTATCACATTAATTTAATTGCTTATGATTTTGTGATTTTGATTAAATATGAATATAATATGATAATCTAGTGTGCTAAACGATAATGTGATTTTGGAAAAATGTGTTCGTTATTGATAAAACATATCAGCGTGTGTGTGTGGCACTAAATGGTTTGATTTTGTGAAAACTGTGTAGAAATTATGTATGAAAGTGTGTGGATTTGAACGATGACGTTTTTTTGAAAGCGTGCGGTTATGGACAACGGTCGTATAACAAATTATGTTATGAGCCCACGAGTATATGTGATAATTTATTACGTATACTAAAATAATTTACAGTTTAACGATTTAAATTTTAAATATTGGTCTTTTCTTTGTGTATTTAAGACATGGTATAATTATAATACAATATTCATGAGTTGGTGATGTTGATATCGTATACTGAACGTTTCTGCCACGGTTAGTGTATAGCAGTATACTTACACGGTAAATCCATGACTAGTACGAACTTTGTACATTATATAATCTCCTTGTATGATTTGTCAACTAAGCAAGACGCATAAAAGGCATATAATATTATATTGTGTTTATTAAACGAATAGTATACCTGATGTGCAGGGCCCTAGACGAGTGATAGTTGAATCGATTTTCGATTAAATCAGTGTTTCTTCTGTGGTGTGTATAGCATAATAATACGATTAAACCACACTCACGAAAATTAAAACGGAACTAATATCACCCCGGGCAACCTGTCTATCGATCTTGCGCGTTACACGATCTATACAACCCATAAATTCAAATATTCTACAGTTATGATTAATAATAATGTGTTATTACATGTAATAATATTACAAACTCGTGAAATCATTTCAAATTATTGTACAAAAATAGCTATAATAAGTATAAAAATATTAAAACGGTGTTTAATTTTTTATTTCAGGGGCTTTTCGTCTGTACGATGTCGACAACGATGGTTTTATAACCCGAGACGAGATGTACAACATCGTAGACGCTATATATCAGATGGTGGTGAGTAGGTACCTAGTAAAAAAATATAGAGAGAACAGATAAGGCGGCAAGTAGAACATATATATATATAAAAGAAAAAAAATATTATATTAAAGCATTTTTATAATGTTCAGACTCGTAAAATATCCAAGTTTTTCAATTTTCGAGTAATGTGTATTATTATTGTACCAACCCTATCTCGATATCACGAACAATGGTGATTTTCTTTATTTTCTTTTTTTTTACCATTGTCCGCATTTTCGAAGTGAATGCTTGTAGAAGTGAGTGTATATGCGAAAAAGTAACAAAAAAAAAAAAAAAAACGTCAGAATCGTTTTCCGCAAAATGTCCCGATTGTTGTTAAAATAAAAAGACAATTTTTGACCGACGGGGAAAATAATACATGAACATCTAATTTCCCATGCGTGTCGTATTTTTGTCCCCCGTCACTCTCCTTGCAAGGCGACAGAAATTCCAAAAAAATAACCACCCACTACTAAATCAACAAATTCACTGACATTATTTACAGCGTCTAAACATCGCAAATGATATAATACACGTGTCCCGGGGGTTTCGCTTTATTCGCTGTATTTAGGCTGTGTTAATATTTAAAATTAACGTGTTATCGGTGTTGGGCACACTCCGTCCACTAAAATAAATGAGCAGCGCCGTCGATATAATATGAGTTATAATAAAATACTCGTTATGAGTCGTGGTGATATCAATGATCACAACATCGCACTAACGTTTATAGTGATCGACATAGTTAACGCAACAGGTTGTGCGGACGCCAAGCACCATCCATCAATCACTTTGAGTAAACTTTCATTTTAGTTTTTTTTTTCCTTTACGGTTATTATTTCGTCACATTCCTACAATATATAACACTAATACACTACAGTAACCGAACAGTATTTTTGTTGTTGTTGTTGCTGCTATTATGATTGATGTTTATTGGTTTTAATGAAGTAAACAAAACCATTATACAATATTCATTAAAAATTACTTACTATTATGCGTTCTATATTTCAATAATTTGATTAATTTTTATATTTTCTTTATAACATTAAACAAAAATGAGTGTTAGACTAGATATTTGTTAAAATGTATAGTCTGTATTACCAGCGACGAGTTAAACATAAAAGTAATCATATTTCAGTATTTTTACTAAAAAGATGTAAAATAATTTTTTCATCTTTCTGAGTAATATTAGAGAAAAACCACCCACTATGAAATTTATAGAGAATAATATTTTTGAGGACATTACATTTATCAATTCATCTAAATATTTTCTTAAAGCAATTTCATATTATACATATTTACATTTTTTTTTACTTTAAGCCAGATAATAATGAAATTAAAAGATTAACGGGTATGCCAGACCCTTAAAAATCTTATTTTTCATAATTTTTGTAATCGGTGATTTACTCAAAAATCATAAAAATAAAGATTTATATGAATGCGTTGTGTCTACGTTGCGTATATAGATCTGAGACTGAGAGAGAAAACAAAATATATTGCTCTGAAATTCTCTTCAATTATAAAAGTAAAAATAATATTTATTAGCTTATGTATTTATACTTAATTAGTTAAGTCCGTAGAATATTTAAAAGAAATGTCAAATACTCAAGTTTCAAAGGAGTTAATTAAAAACCATTGTTTTGAACATTATGGATATTTATTAATTTGTAATAAAATCTACTTATAAATTACTTTATCGTTTATAGAATTTAGTCCTTAATGATAAAATAAGTGTTTTTTTTTATTCTTTTATATAAATTAATTCAAAGAATTTTTATATTTAAATTTAAATTATTTTTATTGAATCGAATAAGATTAGTTTTTTGTTGCAACATAATATTGTCACATTAAATATTATACATAATGGTATTATAGTTTTTTTTTTTTGTTTATAAAATTCTAAATTAAATGATTATTGTTTATTAAAACAAAAATTATAACTATCTAAGATATACTCCATAAATAGGAACTAAGTACTTATAAAATGAAAAAGAGATTATTTAACATATAATATTATTGCTAATGTATATTTATAGGTTAGATATATAGAATATTAATACTTTCGTATCAAAAATAAATTATACATTTTGCTGAGGTACAAAATGTTTCGTCATTGTTGGTAGATATAATAATAACATTGGCGACTCAAATATTTTAATAAATTAATTGTTTAAAACTATATGTATATAATTACGTACAGTTGAGCTTTTCATTTTTGACCAATCAAATCACGTATTAATAATATGTTATTATTATTTGTTACCTTGTGTGGTATTTCTTTATCTTGCGGATGATGACACAACTTGAATACAACTTTTATTACTAATTAAATAATTATTATTATAATAACACGATGAATATAAATAATGATAATTTTATGCTTAAAATAATTTGAATTAATAATAATTTAGTTATTTTAAGTAGGTATTCTATTATTTATTGGTGTTTGACTTTTGTATTGCATTATTTGTTTTCTTTACTGTAGAATGATATTTACGTATTAGAATCTTGTCGGTTAGTAAGGTAAACTAAACAGTCAATTTTCGAATGTTCGTCCGTTTAAGATATTAAAGCAAACAATTATACAAGTGGTGTATCGGTAAAATATTTTGAAGTGTATACATTTATGTATTTGAAGGAGTACCTTTTCAAATTTAAACTAATCAATTTATCATCCCGTTAAATTCTGAGTTGACCAACAAATCTAATATTATTTTACGGAAATTATACTAATATATATATATATATAACTATTAGTATTTAATTATATATTTTGTATACATATAATTAATTTTGTGTTGAAGATTTATACTTTTTTTTTTAATTTCATAATGTTTACAAACTTTTACAACTGTCTACTAAAACCTATAAATATTATGGATATATATAACCTTTACGGGTACATAACGCATGCATTTGTGTTAATTAATAATTTAGTAGTACATCATGTTGCTATTTTAAATGTCACGTTGATATACCTTGAGAATTATAAAACGCAATTAATGTATTTAGATTAATTTATGATAATTAAAAATAACAGTATCCGGCTAAAATAATTAGAACAATGAACGATATATTATTCCTAATGAAACTAATAAAAATAATTGTTGATTATTTTCTATTGATTTATTGTAATAAATTTCAAATTTAGACAATTAACTATTATTGTATAGTTTTCCACTTAATTTTAACAATATTATAAAAAGAAAACAATTAAGTACATTCTATACATAAGTGTTAAATTAAAATTATTGATTTATATTTATTTTAAATATAACAATATGTGTTCAATATATTTGTTTAAGTTTTAAAATACACAATTGTATTGAATTTTTTTCCTAAAAATGTCATAAAAATATATATTAAATATTATTTCCAAGATAATAATATTTTGTTAAAAAGTGCATGTGACTTTTCATTTTATCTTCCGTAAAGTCTTCTTGGCACATTAAATAGTGTTGATAGGATATTATGTTCATGATTGTATATATATACTACGTTAACTTTAAAATAAAATGGCACATACAGTGTGATTCGTCAAATATGCTTATCCTTATATTTTCATTTAATAATGCATTTATTTAAATTCTAATTTTTAAAATTTAAAATTTTTTAAATACTTAAATTTTACATACAATAATAATAAAAAATCCTTTTCAGATGAAAGACACCTTTTTTCATAGTTGTTAGATGATTTTTAAATGTCAAAATGTTCAAATCAACATTTAAACGAGTACGTATTGAATTTATTTGAATTTGTGTTATAAAAATAATAGGTCTATAGTAATGTGTTTAGATGTTTGAGGGTTATAATGATTTGAAAATTAAAATAATTAATATTGATCTTTCGACTTTTATAATATGTAAACATTATCCGAGTATAACAAATATAAAATCCATTAAATTTTATATTACGTATAATTTATATATTTTTAAAACGTTATAAAGGACTTTTATCTTAGATAAATACATTTTAATAAATTCAGAATCCATTCGTTCGAATTTCGATTTGTAAACATCAACGTTTTCGATAACATCTGCTTAATATTTTATAGTAAAAATGTTAGTTCTCATTTAAAAAAATAACAAGTTTATATCACTATATAATAATACTTCTTAAATGGTAAAAATCTAAATAATTGAAAATAATATGGACTTCAAAAATCAGAATTGTAATGACATCTTTATTAACGGAAAAATTAATGTAAAGTTCTTGAATCTCTCTGTATACTATGGTATTTCGAGTATTGTATAGACTCTTTACACACAGAATACTTAATCTACTGCCAGAAATAGCTTTAATAGATTTTGCAGTGTGAGGAATGAATGGTGTTATAGCTGTAATATTTCTGGTTCAGTTGTTAAGGGTTACTTGTATTTCACAAAGACATGTTGTCTATTTGATATTAAATGAAATTCTGTGCAATGAAAAGAAAAAAAAACTTAAATAAAATAAAAATATTTTATTAAATATTATTTTTTTTTTTAATATACCTATTGCTGACAATTGTTGGCGAGGTTTTACGAATTTCAATCTACAGAACACTTTAAAAATTTAATATTTCACAGATAAATGAACAAAGATGTTGCAGAGAATATACCTATCACAAATTTAGAAGGTGAAATCCGTAAATCTTTTAAAGTAGATTTTCATAAGTGGAAACAATTTTTTTCGACTGTTGCTAGTATATAGGAAATGTTTACGACGAGTGTGTATTATAAATTATTGAATGTGAAATTAGGAAATGACCCAGCAAACATATAGGTACATGAGAAATGATACATGAATAAGTCAAGCTTTAAGGGTGTCGGAATCGATCCGTTTTTATTACAAAAACGTATCTTTCGGGAAAAACTTTTACTCCTTATCTAATAGTAAGATTTCGATTTTGAAAACGCTATTTTTAGAAATTTTAATAACTTTCTAAACAATAATAATGTTTATTTTTCTAATTTAATTTTTTTAAAGGTAAATAAAGAATTGGAGTCCAATGCGTTTAAGTAAAGTTTCCTGTTTTAAAAAAATAAGTAATGTAATATTTCGATTTAATGCAGCTTGTATGTCTTACTTTACACATCATAATAATTATAATATACTAAATTTGGTTTTCGCTATCATAATTCTACAGCTCGCCAAATCCATCGCATAACGGATAAAATTTCATCTTCGCTAGAATAAAAACAATATTATACAGTTTTGTTATAGTTTTCTTCGGCGTCCCATAAGCTTTTTCGACCGAATATGGTACGAGATTTCCTTTTTTAAATTATAAAAATATTTTACTACATTCATATTTTTTTTTTAATTTTCAATCGCACTTTGCTGAACGACAATTCGTTGTCCGCCACCATCAAATCTTATCATACATATCCAACATAAACACTGCAGCTCTACATGGAGCGATAGCTGTCCCAATTCTCAATCAACAGTTTTTATTGCCGGCCAACACATCTCCCTAAACACCTTAACCACGGAATACGTCAAAAATAAAACCATTATTTGTATTCACAAACACCCTTTTACGGATTTCAAAAATCTTCAATTCCATCTTGATGAACTCAAATCATGATATAAAAACTAGAAAGTTAAAATTAATGAAAACTAATAATGGCATATCATCTTTAAGCTCAAGTACGGAACACGCAATCCTATAATATTAATTAACATCATAATATAAACTTCGATTACAATAAAATGGCTAAGAGTACGCTTCGACAAAAAGTTGAACTGGTTACACCACATCCACTGTACAAAAATCAAAGTAAACACCCGTCTTCAACTACTCAGACAAATCCTTCATACAAAGATAAAACTTATTTTCTACACGAAAATTAAACCTATACTATACACTTCTTATAAAGCTGATCTGGACTTAAGGACTATGCGTTAGAGGATCTACCAGACAATCTAACATGAAAAAAAGATATAATTATTCCGAAATAATATTATATGTTTAATCACGAACGTCTCATTCTACGTCTCTAATCAAACCTTTCATTCTGACCTACAAATGAAAACGATCAACAAAACATAAATTGCTATACTCGTGACCGTAATTCCTCAAAAAATGATGCAAACATCCTCGTAAAAGATTTATACTTACCTAAATTAGGAAACTCTCTTAAAAAAATGTAAAAGAAAATTGTGTCGCGACCGTATTCCCACTTAATCAAAAACGTGTAATCTAATGCCCTAAATAGTGTCGTCAGTGATGAGCGGTTTTTTCAATTCAAGTTTTTATATGATTGACGTTATTGTGCATCTATTATATATCTTATGCTTATTGTACACACTTTGAATAGATTGTACAATTAAAACAAATATATAAAGTATATATAAGTTATTTTATTATTTATTTTAATATATAGAATGCCATACAAAGTGGTAAAGTAGTTGAATATAATATATTCGCAGAGGGTTGGGTAAAACAGTGTGCAATGGAAAACAGTTGAAACTAGAGTTAACATTTGTTTTAATGGGTTCAATTCTCATATACTTTGGTGAAGTGTAGTCCACGAGTACATGGTGTATACATTATCAAATTACATAAACTATCAACTATACCTAACTAAAAGTCAGTGGAATTTGCTTTATACTCATAGTGTATGAAATTATTTTCATTAAACATGGTAATACTCTGTATTAATGTTGGTGTTTTAAGATGGTTAAGATATGATGGACCATAGTTTTGTTTCTCACAAAATTAAGCATTATTACATATTTTATAAGATATAAATTTAAGATATAAATCATCAACTTTTTATCATATAATTTCGCATATAAATAATATGACTAAATTATTTTTAAACAAAGTTAATGTTATTAAAAAACGTATTGTTAGATTTAGAATTATATACTACAACTAATATGTACCAATTGTACGTTGAACAATTACATCAATAACTGACATAATAGTTTTGTAGTTGTAACTACACAGTACACAACTAACTGCTAATATATAATCGCGATTAAAATATTAATTGCGTTGTTTATTTCGAATTTAAACGAATATACTTAATTAGGTACTTAACGAAACTGAAGTGAATAGTCAACGTTATTCTATGATTGCTTCAATTATTATTCTCAACATTCAACAGAAAAGAAATATTACACCGAAATTCGTTCTCTCGTTACAAATTAATTTGAACAAAACAAATTCCATCTTCTAAAACTAAAATAGAAAACTGGTTTAGTATAATTTTATCGCTATGTCATATTATCTATGTATCAAAGTTAGATATTATGTTGCGATAAGTTTATTTCGCTACAAATAATAATAAAAAAAAAAACGTTATGGACATATATACTATAATGTTGTGTATACGCGCGTTGGACGGTATTACGCGAATACAAACGAATACCTTATAATATAATAAAATATAAATAATAATATTATACAAGGATAAGCACATTGGGAACGAACATATAACCGCTGGATGGTGGGTAGGGGACGAGACAAAAACCAAAAACGAAAACTGGTGGGAGAGTTCAACGACTGAATGCGGTGCGGCTCACGGAACAAACCATACCGGAGCTACGCGCGCTTTCAGTCGCGATGATCCGCTGACCGCCGCGGTTATGGTGTTCAACGTGTTATATTTCATCGCTGCGTTCGAGTTGGTGTTGTATAGTTGTATGGTGGCCAACAGGGACTGGCTCTTCTCTTCGTATACGCGCACTTTATCGGACGAAGCATATTCCGCTGTCGGCGGCAGCGGTGACGGCGATTCGGACTTGGAATATGACTACGGGTCGTTTATCGTTGACTATTGACATTTTAATGCGTGAGTCGCTATTCCACTACAATAACTATCACGATTTCCATAATATAACACGCATGTGTGTTTATTGTGTTTTGCATGTGTAATATATAGAGTGATTAAAAATGTATGTCACAGCTCATTTTATCATATAAACAATCAAAATGGAGAAAAATTAATAATGAGTATTGTTTTTATTTTGAAACACTTGCAGACATTTGCAAATTGTATAATTGTTTACATTATGTCTATTTATTTATTTGTTTTTGGGAGGTGGGGATGGTGCGGATTTTAGAAATTCTAATGTGAACCATTATTTTTTTTTTAAAACAAATTTTTAAAAATTATATTTTGGCCAAATGGTGGCGTGTGAGCAGTAAAATTGATAAAATGGCTGTGTTATAAATTATGAATCATTCGGTATTATATTATCATGTGCTGTTTTAGAATATATTATTTTGTTTATATAAAATTGATTATAAAACCAGTATAGTTAACATAACTAAGTAGTTATAACTTATAACTTAAAAATATTTAAATTTTAAATGAGGAGAGTGAAGTGGAATATAGCCAAACTGTTTAAGGTTCATGCATACCTATGCTCATCTTAACTTATGTTATATATATATATACAAATAACAATATATTGACAGTCGATGTTTGCCAAATCTTCACGTTTTTACTCTAAGTTAAGTTTTTGTTTTCTTATTAATATTATTGACTAATAAGTTATAAATGTATTTCATAACTTTTCAAATAATATATCAAAAGTTTTTAAGACATATTTAATGATAAATAAAATATTTTAAATAGGTAAAGATAATATTATATACATTTAAAAAAATTCACAAATTAAAAATAAACACAGATTTTTAGATTTTAGACTATATAGTTACGTGTTTTGAATTAACAACTAAACTAAAGTAAATTAAAATAAAAACTAAACCTAATTATGTGTCAAAGTTCTTATTTATTTTAGAACAATATGAATCTTTTATATTTTAAATAGGTAGTATAAAAACTAAAAAGTAGAGCATTATAGGTATTTATGTTATATGTAACTCAATGTTAAAACAAATATAACATACATAATATAAATAAATATAATATTGTATTTTTTTTTTGATTTTTAAACGCACAATCATTATACATTTGAAAACTAATATTGTAACATTGGTCATAAAATTAAAAAAGAGATTTTATGTAGTATAGTTCTAATGATTTACTTCTGGTTAGGGTCATTTTTTTTTTTTTTTTTAAGTAACGGTTAACTAATTACAATTATCGTTAACTTTTTAGTACATAAATCTAATGTTTTCTTTCCCGTCACCACAATAATCCTACAGTATTAACTCTCTTTTTTCTCATGTATAATATGCTTCATCAATTCAAACTAAAGTGTCATCTTGTGTATATATACTTCACGTACAGTTAAATTATAATTACTTTATTCGATATAATGTATTAATATAATATATACATTCTAAAAGAGTTTTCTCACGTACCTATACTTTCTATGATCACTTAAAGAACATTATTATAACATCTACAATATAAAGTTAGCCAAGTTTTGTACGAATATCTTCAACTAAATGTAATTGTTTTTATTTTACGTTCAAAATATTATTTGAATACAATTAAAAATATACACTATGGCTCTGTCGGACATTTTAATTTAGCGTTTAAAAGCTGATTACGTTTTTGAAATTGTCTGGGTCCTATAAGTAACGTCATATATGTATTACGTCTATGTTCCGGACTAAGTTTTAATTTTGTTTTTCCTCTGTCGTTAGAAAATCTAACCCTCGGTTTCGTTGGTGACTATTTTAGTTAAGTCAATTTTGATTAAAATACAATCCTATTAATTTTTAACTCATCAAGATAGTTTTGTTTTTTCATTACTAAACCGAGTAATTCTTCAATTAAATAATTCTACGGTCATGTTGATAAAATATATTATTTATATATGTAAATTTTTCTTCTCGATCTATTGTTTTTATCATAAAAATTGTAGCGCTACCAATACACAATTGAGTTTTAATAATATATTGGAAAACTGTTAGGCCGGTGTCCGGCGGTTAACTTGATTAAGTTCTAATTTATTTTCTTTTTTCACTTGTTTGCCTATATAAGTTACCAAAAACCAATAGCCAATCGGTTAAATTTCAATTTACTTTTTCTCCTGTATAAGTATTAAATATAACATGATACAAAATAAAAATAAAAAAGGCTGAACTTTTCCATTGTTGAATTAATAGGATCGAAAGCATACGTTTTAATCATCACGGCATTATGCTAGGTTAACGGCACCACTAAAACCAATATTTGTTGTATTCAAATTTCAGTTAATCACTTGGCAGCGAAATCCGTGTTAACTACATGTTTTCAAACGTATCAAAATTGTTTTAATTTTTAATTATTACAATTACTTATATAATCATACACAGTCCTAATATAACCAACCTTTTTTCATTATGATAAAAGTACAAAAACATTTAATAAAATTAATTTTAAGAACTTTTACTTATTTATCATTTGCACGATGGTCTTGAAATTGCATTTTGTTTAAACTAAAATACGTTCTTGTCGTACTTACTTATTTACCTGAAGTATAAAATATATAAATACATGGTATGTTTTAAATTGATATATTTTATCCCATTTCCCATTAATATCTAAATTAAGAAATATATTTTTAAATTCTTATAATGAGTCTGAATAGATTGTTTTGTTCGATAAAAAAAAAAAAAAAAAATTTATCCCTATATAATATTATATATAGGCATTACTTGTATACTGGTAGTTTAACATGAAAATAACGATTAATATTAAACATTTTAAAACGCCAAAGTCCCCAAATAGAATACGAAAATTTAATCATAATAAGATCGTATTATTCATGATTGTGTACACAAAACATTGTAATAAACAATAAATCGTTAAAAACAGTTTTCTCCAAAAAATTATATGTAATAGGTATTTAAAACTTTTATTTAAATACTACCAAAATTGTTCATTGTTATATATCGTATTATAAACCTATCCTACAATATCATTAACCAAAACTGATTATAAAAGAATGATTTATTGATAATAATTGAAAAAACGCCTGTATTATATTAGAAACCATAGTAATATTTTCAATAAGTTATTGAATTAAATTTATATATTTTTCAAATAAAACATTTGATATTTAGCATTGATTAGCCGTAAATTGATTAAAATATTGTAACTATTTCAGATGATAATAATTGAACATTTATATTTCATTTTCATAATGTCAAATTATCATTACCGTCTTAATTCTACATAATACGTCCAGTTGTACATTATAAAGAGTAAATAATAAATGACGCGAAAAAAAACAGCAAATATCTATATAAATATGATAAATTGAATATTTAAATACTTAGTTGGTAACACACGCTAAAAATATTAAATCTTATTTTGTTATTTTGTACTTACCAAATAATATAAATGTTGAAATTTGTATTCATATTTCTTACGTATAAAATATTATCATATTTAATGATTATATATGAACAAAACCTACGATTTTTACCTTATATTCTTTAATAAGGTATAAGATAAAATATAGGACTATGCTATATCTGTACAATAATATTATATTTTATGGAAGATAATTACGATATATACGCGATAATAACATTATATGCGTATTATATTGGTTATAGAATAACAGCTGTTTCCAGTTTGTGGCTAGGACCATTATGGTATCATTATTATGTATTATCAACTACAAATATAATATTTACAATATTGAGATATATATGCCTATTATTCGGACAATATAGCACATGCATTATAAGTTACATAAGATTGTTTTAAGAATTGACGTCATTTAAGTAATATTTTATTTTAATTTTGTTCGATACAGATCTATAATACAGACATTATCAATACAACGATTTTCTACTACGATATACATAATATAATACTAGTTTATTATACAACGTCAAGTCTTCGATATAATATTTAGTTTAAATAATAACTAGAAATAAAATAATAACTGATTAGGTATACGACAACGTTTGAATCCTTTAAGTATTTACTTTAATTCACACAAATCATTATTTCTCGATCTATGTTATATATAATATTATAGCATTAAATGGTCATTTTTTAATAGTTATTACAATAAAATATTGTTTAGGTTAATATTTATAATTGGATAGGTACCTGTACGTATATTTTATTCAATAATAGCACTTAGAATAGAACCTACGAACACTTAGGTATTACTTTGTATGTGGGTTGACATTGCAGTGAGCTGACGTCACATTGAACGAACTTGACAGCGATTACAATCATATGTTAAAAAATAAACGGTTATTATATGCAGCGAATTTCATTTATTTCAGACTGAAAATAAAAACAATCATAATGTAAATACATTTAAAAATGTCTTAAAATTAATTTTGGTTAAAAATATCATAATAATTATAAAACTTAAAAAATGGAGTATAAATAAATATACTATTCTGAATTATGCATTTTTTCTCTTCACAGCAAAGTCAGTAATTATATTAAGGAATACATGGTATACTATAATTTACGCATACCTATTTCCAATGAATTTCTGCATCTCATGCATAATAAAATATCAAAATGTAAAAAAAAATAAATATGATACTTATACATTAATAAATAAATTCATACTTATAAATCGCATTTTAAATATATTTAATTAACTTTAAATATGCTCATTAGTACGCTTTTAAATACATATTTAGTTTTAAAGTAGTCCAGTCTATTATTAATTTATAAATACAAAATCAATAATATATTATCTATTACAACTGAGCACTAAGTAGGTATTACCACTTGCCAGTGACGTATATTCGTATACATTATAAATACATATTGTTTTAGGGGATCAGTGGAAAAAATCCTAATCTTTGTGTATCTTTATAAGGTATTTATAATAAACAAAAATAGGGCCATGGGTTTAAATAAACAATAAACAAAATTCAATACGATGAAGCACTGCAAATTAAAAGTTTAATTTTTAACTTCTTTGATATAGAAAGGTAATTTCAGATGACAATTAAACTTGTCAAATCAGTAGATCGATTGATCTATTGTATATAATAATATTTTGTAGTCTCATGTATAATATAATTAATATAATTATTATCTACTTTAATTTATAGAGAATAGCCGTCAAACTAGTTACCTATAAATTCGTATATTGAGACTATGTATAATATTATATACAATATTATGTAATATAAATATGTATAATAAAATATCTAATATTTTTTTAATGAATATGAATAACTTCATTATATTTGTAAGATTTTTTTAAAACACATTATATCATAAAATGTTTAAAAAAAGTCACGTGGTCAGATGACGCCCACATATTTCCTTCTTCTATACGCCCCTGGACACTATTGTTAGTTTAATGTGAAGTAATATAGTAACATTTAGATCGTATATAATATATTTTTTACTATAAAATAGAGAAAAAATATATTTTGTAACAATGATACATTTTCATCATGCTTAAAATCAAATAAAAAATGTTGATTTTGCCTAATGCGTATTATTTGTTGGATAGCGTTCAAAACTATAGTGAACTATGAGCTAATAATGACTAAACACATTCTGCACTCCAATAAAACGGTAACTAAAATAATATAGGTGGTCCTCGTACACTAGCTAAATTAATATTTTCTCAGTGAATATTTAAAAACTATTTTATTTTATTTCTTTAGAGTATATCCTTTTACATTTGAAACAAATTAATTAGTACTAAAGTATAGTGAACATACAATAACAATAAAACTAGTAAACAATAACAATAATAATTTAGAGAACAGCTTTGACTTCAGTGAAATAAAACTATGTACAATCATTCATTATAGTTTATAACTTTAGTTATTCAGAATTTATTACAGTAAAAAGCTTAAATCAGAGTTTTTATGCTTAAGTGTACATAGTCAAATAATTATTAAACAGGTGAAACACAATCGATGTATGAAAAAATAATTTATTAATAATCTTTTTGTCAAAGCATTTCATCAACAATAAAAATTTTGTATACTTAATTTAAAATTAAACCATGAGGTTTTTATTTATTGTAGTAAAATAAATATTTATATTTCAGTCAGTATTTTTTTGCTGTTTCTCTTAAATATTGCAGAATTTGTTCTTTTTTTACTTGAGTTGCGTCAACAGTTTGTTTGTTTTCACCTTTAATTATTATTATTATTCTATTTCCAATTTTCATGATAGTTCATTGTAAACTTTTTAAGATCTGCATTTGTATTTTTGTCTTTGATATTAATGATATTACATTCACCGCTAATATTATACATAGTTTTTTGTAAAAAAAAATTAGAATGTAGATGGTCATCAGCCAAAATTCTAGGTTTATTATATGCAATGTTTGTATAGGGTCATTTTTATGTAAAATTAAACAGTACTACAAACATGTGCTCAAGCAATGTATTATGATTACACGAGTATGAAAAATAACTACGCATAATTTATAGGCACTCAAAGAAACATGATCGCGACGATGTACTAATTGAAAGATAAAGAAACTATTATATATTACCATCTATTGAATGCAAATACTAACGTGAAATTTCGAAACAATCTAAAAATAAGTCATTTCTTACCAACTGTTGTTTTTTGATGAACTGTCCGAATCATTTATATAATTATATATATTTCATATGGATTAAGTTATAGAATACCTATATAAAAAATAAATAAATAAACTGACTATTGAAAATTTAAAAGTTTCTATCTATTTATAATCACAATTCAATAAGCCTGCTTAATCGCTATGAATACCTAATACGTACGTAATGACGATTCTTGTAAAATTATTATAATAACAAATATTGCATAGGTTTAAATAACAATTGTTAAACTGCAACGTTATCCAATTTAACAACATATTATTATGTGGTTTGTAGAACGAAGGTAGACAAATAGGTATGGCTGGTAGGAACTTAAAGGTAGACGTATTTACAAGGTCTTTACTGTATAGCGTGTACCTGATGTAGAATCTGTAGTTTGTGTAATAACAGTGCGCGTAATCATAATAGTTTATTATTATGTATGTAGGTACAATAAGATTATGTATTTGTACAGCATTATACATCATACACACAACATATATACTATTGTTTTATATACATAAAAATAATATAAATTATTATAAAGAAACTAATAACTGTATGTACAATTTTGAATTACTAAACAACTATGTAATAATATTTAGAACTTCTTAACTTCTTATAATTCAATCAAGATTGTGTGAAGTTATTAAAACAAAAAAAAAACAAGCCCTAAAATGTAAAATATATTTATAATGGCATTCAAACACGTTTCTTACCAATACGATGGCATTTAAACTAACACATAGTTTAGAATTAAAATTCATAAATATAACTTTTATGAATATATTTTGATTATTTTGTGTACCTACCTTAATGTGACACAATTTATTAAAATGTTCTCATAAATATTAATTTAAAAATATTGTGGGCATATAATTAACACAAATATGTTTCTTTTTATTTTTACTTTCAAATGAGTATTTATTAGATATATATTTTTACAATTGAAATATCATAGCAAATTTATTTTTATTTAATTAATATTTACATATTTTATAGACTAATAGAGTTGATTAAAAAACATTAGATACTTTATCGAATAAAATCCACCTATAAATCAAATGTCACTTTTAACGTTCCAGATTATAAATTATACTTTGTGGCTATTCAAACTTAAAGCCCTGAGCTTTAACCAAATATTGCTATTTGTGACACTTGACGTGTGAACTAAACGATCTTATACGTGACTTGTAAGATGTTATACGACTTGAACAAGAGTTAGAAGTTGATGTGACCCATGTCAAATTTAAACAGGTTCAATATGATGAATAAGTGACTCTACGACAGACTATAGATAATATAAAAACATTAAAATCTGCTGTTGACCAAAAATTAGGAAAACTATTTAATCTTTTGAAGAATGTGAATACATTTGTAATGTTGTTAAAAGCAAATTACGAAAATACATTTATAAAACATATTGTAAGTATAATCACAAAATAATGATCGATTAATTACCTGCTATAATAATAATAATAATAATTTAACATTAACGTTGTCTTTTATGTATCGCCATTAATTTTAGATATTATTATGTAACAGTATATAAAGTCCAAACCCAATAAAAATATATTCATTTAATTCCATGTAAACGGGCTTTGTACAAAAATTTCTTTGCCGTTGTCCATAAAAGCATCATTCATTTTGAGAAATGGACTTAATAATATTATGGATTGTTTGTATCATTATTTATTGCCGGAATGCATAGGCGCAATTTAATTTTTTACTTAGAGAGTGCTGAATAACGTTATGTCAAATAAAAGTGAGCGGGATTCACCCCTACCCTCAATGTCACCATATCATGTCGCTTAAATTAGTTATCTTTTACATATTTTTGTTTTTTTATCTTGCAATATTTTCACATCATATTTTATTGTTACATATTGATTGTATTTAGATTTAGTCTGAGAAGAGATGCAGAGATAGTTACATTACAACATAAAATAAATTACAATACCAGACAAAAAATGATAAGTGAATAACACATAATGTAATGAATGGTACCTGCAGTTTTTAATATAGTACTATATTAATCAATTTCAAACATTATTTTTAATGACATATATAAATAATTCTCAAATAACCAAATTATTAATAAAGATAAAATCCATAAAAATATTATTGACCATTCATTTTTTATGAACGTTTAAACGAACCTTTGAATCTAGTTCGACGTTTATAGTACGGAATATTATGAAAAATTGTATTGATCTAATCATTTTTTCTATGCAATTATAGATGTAAAATAAGTTTACCACAGCAAATAATAAATATAGTTTTGATGCAAAATGAAAAAATAAATAGCTTTATTTCGCTCGAGAAAAGTACACATTACTTTAATGAACGATAAAAACTGATTTATCTACTTCCTCATCCTTGTTAAAAAAAATTAAAATTTACACAATTTCAAACACGAATAGCTATAGAATTATTAAGCTTAACTATTTAAAAAATATATATAATTTACCTTAGTTGATTATGAATATTGATAAAAAAAAATACTGTAATAGCATTGGTAACGTGTACTATTTTCAGACTATACATTTTTAATATTAAAGATTTAGATATTTTACAGCGGTATCTTAGACCGTGTTTAAATCACAAAACCGGACAAATTTAAATAATTAGAATATTAAATATTTTATTATTATTAACATATGACCTTATTGCAACAAATATAGCCTACAGCGGTATTTGCAGTTGAGACTTATTAGTGTTTTTAATTAATTTTTAGACGTTTTGTACATAAAAAAAATGTATAGGTACTGTCAATTTTATTTGATATTTTTTACTATATTTTAGATTCTAAATTCATAATAAAAATAAAAATTTTGGAAACCATAGTTGGGCACTTAAAATACAATTCAAGGAATAAGATAATAATATATAGTTTCAATATTTGTTCATTTTAATTACACTCATAAATTAGATAAGACATTTACGACATGTGGGTTTAATATAGTGAATATCATTAGGGGAAAGGATACAAATAACCAACCGTAGATTTGGAATTTGGGACATACTAAAATACTAAAATAAAATGTTTAACGTATGCGAGTGTGATTATAGTTGCAAAACCAGCAATAACTTACGATATATGTACTTTGGAAGAAAACATTTTTGAATAGGTACTTTGAACATTCACTAAACATAACTTCTGATTTTTATGACATCCAATCTGAAAATTTTTGCTAGATAAATCCAATTTTATCCGCAACGCCAGCAGTTATTTAACTGTCGCTAAGGATGTTGTATTATTTGCAGGGTAGTGCTTTTTGTTTTTATTTTAAAGAATACAATTCTGCTTTTTTTGTTTTGTTTATTTAAGAAAATTCAGAGTAATCATCTAATCATAATAATTACACAAATGTTTTATTCAAATGTCTTATTTTTTTAACAGTAAAACAAATATACAAAACTTTATAAAATGAACGGCGTGAACTGTAAACAATAAAATATATTAAGTAACATAATTACAAAAATATTCAAATAAATAAATCCATTTATTTTTAACCAAAACTTTGATTCGAAATTTGCAAATATTGAAATATTAAACTGTTCTGGAACTTTATTTCGTACTTACCCGAGACCTATCACGATGTATTCACAAAGTTACTGTTAACACTAAGTGTAGTCATGTAGACATTATTTAAGTACTTATAGTGTAATCCTGTAATCCAGGAGATTTACGGCCTTCAAACCAGTTTTGACCGGCCCTCTGAAGGACGATGAAAAATCTATAAATATGTACCTAAAATAATGACCCGTAAATTGTTATAATTTGCACTCCTCATAATAAGTCTCATGTTCGTGTATCAGGTAATACATCCTCTAATCTATACCTAACATATACTATACTATTAAATATAAATATCATAATTCAAAATTATGTTGGCTTCTAATTTTAATTTTCACCCATTAAAAGCTTTTAATTTTTGAGGATACCTAGTCTTCGAATAATAATACTTAACACCTCGTCCCGGCAGTAATCATTCATCGCCTATGTTTCCGACACAATCTGTCTTTATCGTTGCTCAAGATTATCGATTGTTACTCTGATCACATTTATTTAACCAAAGCGTCGCCATGAAAATATGAGAATCTAATATACATGTGTGTATAATATATTTATTTTTTATTACTCTATAGTTTACCGGTAATAAAGCGAGCGAGTTTATTATAATTTACAAACGATGATTTTGCGAAGTTGGATTCAGAGACTAATCCACAACCCGCCACCGTATAATACCTATATATGGATACATGTATACAACGTACCTTCTCTATAACATATAAGATGTATGTACATTACCTGTATATATTTTAATCGCTAAATTGAATAATATATTAAAATATTTAATATTGTAAACTACAGTATATAATATATGTTCGTATAGTAATCATATTATCATAACGACAAACATAATATTCAATATACTTTATGTATATGTTTAAGAAATTTGCGACTGTTCCGATAAGTAATAAATAATTGTATTTATCATCTGTTAAACAATTTTAACGTCCAGTATGATAATGTACTTAATTATTACCATTTACGCGTTTCGTTAATATTTTTTTTTCACTCTTATCAATCATGCGTATTATTGACGTCGTGAAAAAACGTCAATTTGAGAACTACGACCCGTTAGATTTCGTTTTTGATCTGTCAAACATTTTTCATAAAATTTGATTTTAATTGTACGCGTACAGCTTCTATGCGTTTAATATATTATAGTGTCTTAGCTAACGGATAGCCTTCTGTTCTCATGTGCTTTGTAAGGTATTTTATAAAAGTGGTCGTCGACAGACATTGTTCCTGATATACCGAATTCATATGCCAATAAATTACCATAGTTATCATTGTCGAACAAGATTAAATAAAATTAATACCTGTTAGTGGATGGATATACGATTTTATTACATCGTAGTAAATATATAATATGTATATTGTATATGCATAAACGTAAAATTTAAATAGAATGTTGAAAATAACAGTAAATCGAGAAATTTAACTTTTAATTAATAAGTCGATGCCTCATCGGTTTAATTCCGGCTGGTGACGTTAAAATAAATTACAAATTATAAGGGGATTATAAGAATAGTATTTTTACTCGATGTTTTGGACTAATTTTACCATGACCAGATACAATGTTAATATCAGTCATTCATTTGTATTAGTGAACTCAAATCCATTGAATATTTGATAAATATGAATTCCTATTTAAATAATAATGTATTTTATAAATTAATAAAATTGAAAACTTGTACTTGTTTGTTATATATTCTGTATGCTGTCTGTACATAACATTCCGAAGAAAAACGCTTTGTCTTTGACTCAAACTAGTTTACAGTTTACTAGAGGGTAAACTAAATATACATTGAACCGTGTTTTTAGACGAGTTTGGACACGATCGTGAGTGGGACACATTATTATACTGAAATAAATTTTAAAAAAAAAATAATAATAAAATATTTTAAATTTCAATGGCTTTGTTCCTGTACATAAAAAATTGACATAGTATCAATTTTTTTTTTATTGTAAATATAACTTTTTTGTATATATTATAAATAACGCATTATGGTAAGTACAGCAATTAACGAGTCCAGTAGTAGGCGGAAATCCATTAATATAATCCAGAGAGTTCTGTATATCTAATGATCACGTCGACGACCATGAAATCTCAATGTTTTTTGTTTTCACCATCCAGTATATTTTTGGTGTTTTATTTGAAAAAAAATATTAGTGTCTCCCTTTTGGGAAAAACATAAAATCATTAATATTTCTTATAGTAGGTCATAAAACATATCACTACGTTACGTTATGATCTTGAGGTACATTTAATGATATCAACAAGTAATTTTAAGTAAGTGTTTATAATAGGTAAAGTACAGAATATAATATTATTTTAGTACATTTTCAAAATGGACATATTCAAATTCGTATTTAGGAATATGTCAGTCAGTTAGTTTCCAAATCATGAAATAATACGATGCTAAGGAAACTATCCCCAGACATAAGACTTATTAATGCCGACAAATTTTCAAATTGTACCTATGAAATTGTAAGTTGACAAAAATTTAAATTTTGAATTTTTATGTTTCCATGTTTTATTTTTATATTTTAATTAATGTAAGCTAAAAATAGCTCATTTGCTTAATAAAATATAATTAAAAATAATATTTAAATATTTAAATTTAGATATATAAATCACCATATTTTAAAATATTTAGTATAATAACTCTTACAATATAAAGAACACTTTTAAATCACTGGCAGTGTGAGACTCAATTATAAATATGATTTCATATTTTTTTATATTTTGTTGAGACTCAAATTTTGGAGGTAAAACAAGGTAACTATGTTGTTGTAAACTCCTCAACAGTCAACGTGTTAAATACCAAGGAAAGCGACTAAAAAACAAAAAAAAAATTTAAATGGTAAATTAAATAAAAACATGAAAACATTTTAGAAGCTCAGTTGAAATACATATAAGGGCAGGTAGATTGGGTTTACGAAAAATTGTTTACATTTTGAAAGAAGTAAATTAAATTGCTCGGAAAAAAATTATAGGAAAAGTTGGTCCGTTCTTCCTTCGATTATTATATTTATAACTATATCATATTATTAAGCTGAAAAGTACACGATACTAATCTTGATTAATTAATTTAAGTTTGATTTAATAAAAATAATAAAAATTGATTTTTTAATTGATAATTTATACAATTTAAACCATAAATATAAAATATACCTACTCGTATTATTGATTACTAAAGATTATTAGATATTAAAAAATAATTTGTTTTTTCCTGGGATTCAATTTATTTTTTACCTTTTTCCCGGGACCCAATTAACTGAAAAAAGGTCATTCGGGACTCAATCTACCAATTTCAGAAATATTTATAAAGTATAACCTCCAAACCTCTATACTATAGTACAATCGCCGTTCAGACATAAACGGAGCTCATTGAACAAACAAAAAAATAAATAGGTATTGAAAATTTGTCCAATTTGATTCACATTAATGCAGTCTAGTACCTCGTGTTAAAATTAAAAAAAAAACAAAATAATCATATAATATAATTTCATTCAAAAGTCAATTCTAAGTTCACTGAAAATGTTAAAACGTCTTCGACGCTTGGTAACAGTTTTTTCTCAGATATGGTTAGATAAACAAATAATAAAATAAAATAACAGCTTTTAAAAATATGAGTTGATCTCAATTTCCGACACATAATTTGAGTTCATAAAATTTCAGTAATTACATTTTTCTAGGCGGTCTATGGTCAACGTTAATGAATTAAATAGGGGGCTACGCGTACGTTTCGTCGCCTTCAACGTATCGTACTTTTATTAAAATCGTCACTTTGAATTGAAAATTGATTAAAAAATTTTACTACGAACGTTTTTCAATTATCTATTATACTGCACGCATAAAATGAGCTTATAAACACACGAAAAGTCATGATGTTGGTGGGAATTTGTAATTCTATATTACACTAACAACTATAACTTATAAGACATATAACATATAACAGTAATCAGTATAGGTATATAATAAATAATAATATATCGTCAACTCGCTTATTATGTAATGTAATGCAGAGAGTAGCTATAGTTCCTATCGCACAAATCATTAAAAAAAACTTCTGGACCGTACTCGAGCTACGAGTTATAATATTATAAAAGTTTTCTTATAAGTTTAGAGTCTATTATTATAGATATAGCGCATCAAACGTTTTATCCATCGTATAAAACTGATTTTTTTTTTTTTTGATTCCTCGTGATTTCCAGACGTTTTTGAATGACTCGACTGGGCACTGACTTAAACGCGGAATATTGTAAACATAATATATGATAAATACCGTATAACAGGCATATTATATTTCATAATAAAATATTTACCTGTCTGACAAGAGCGAGCGATATAACGAAACACTGCAATAATACACAGTCGAGTATCTATCCCGTCATCGGTAAAAGTCACGTAGCGGCTTTGTTGCTCTAACTCATATTGTCATAATGCATATTATAATATCGTATACCTATTTTCGACACGAAAGCATCTTTTTCGAAACTTGAAGATGTCTGTCGTATTATTCCGCTGAGTGCCGATGTATAGAACGCTTTGACTAATTTGTTTGTTGTGATCGTTTACAGGGTCAACAACCCCAAGCCGAAGACGAAAATACCCCACAGAAACGAGTAGATAAAATATTCGATCAAATGGATAAAAATCATGATGACAAACTTACGCTGGAAGAGTTCAGGGAGGGAAGCAAGGCGGACCCGAGAATCGTGCAAGCACTTTCGCTCGGTGGAGACCACAACAATGCTGCAGCTCCCCAAGCAGCCACCACATAAGTCTGTCGGATAAGAATTTTTTTCTACATATTGACTTTGTTATTTATATTTTTGTGTCTAATTTTTTAATCTCTTTACATTATATTATAATAATAGTACTGTAATTTTTCTCATAACATACTTAAACATTTTTATGAGTTCGTATGTAAATTACTATGCCTACTACTCATATTTTAGTTTTACTTTATAGTTATAAAAATAAGGTTATACTTTATCCACCTTAGTGGTTATACGTACAGTATGATTATATTATGTAGTATTTACGTATATATTATAATAATATAATAGGTATTATCAATGTTATGCTTTTATACCTATATAAATACATATGTAATACATATGGAATATGGATACATATAATTCAATTTTATTAATTTTTGTGTGAAAAATAAATTAATATATTTGTAAGCACTATTATATAGTTATAAATATAAATATATATATATTCTATATATTCTATATATTCAACCGATCTATGCACAATTATTTTAATCCTATTAATCTTTGTAACTTCGTTATATATTCGTTTTAATTCCTAGAAAAATCTGTTTTTTTTTTTTAATAGTTTATATCTTACAGAAGACTTATTTTAAATAATTTGGTAAATACAATTTACGGTTTTCTAGTCGTTAGACTTTTAAGTAGCTTTATTAATAATATGAATTTTACTTAAAACCAATATTTTTATCCGCTCAATGTATCTATGTTTAGTTTTTAGTTAAACTCCCAGAAGTTTCTTTTTCGTGTCTTAAAAAGTAATAATGACGTTTCGCTTGAGAAATATTTTTATAAAAAGTAAATGTTAAAAAACCAATTTCAATTGTAATTCTTACTCATTAGTTTACTCCTAAGTAAACTAGAATAAAATGCTGGAGTTTATATTTTAGGTTTTGAGTGGATATTAATTTATAAATAATCTGTTCATTTTCAAAAACACAATAAACCTCTCTACGTTTATAGCAAATACGGATTGCACTAAGAAAAGTATTTTTTTCAAATCTCAATAACCGTAGATAACTATTAAAATACTGCGATTAAATATAAAAAAACTAAATATTTTCCATTTTTGGGTAAATCATATCCCATCTATAACTATTTTAATTGTTTGTGTCTATTAAATATATTAAATATATTGGTTTTTTTTTTTTTATTAAATAACGATATTAACTATCTGCACATAAAATGAACAATAAGAATATTTGATTTTAACAAGCATGATTGACGTAATTAAAGAAGTCATCCTTTAGTGACACTTCAAACGTCCACCATACTAAACAATTTTTGTATGTGTGTTCAAATAATATTATTACATGACTACTATATTATTAACAATTTGGTAATAAATACCATTAGATAATTGTTATGTACATTACTATTAAATTTGTAAGAATTTTTTTCATCCTTTTAGTATCTATCTATTGATATTATTTTCATATGTTTTTATTGTAAATATTCATTTATTGTTACGCTTTTGGTTCCGAAGATAATGCATTATATACTATATATTATTGTCTTCTACTTTATAATTATCAGCTTAAAAAATAAAATATTGTTTTGTTTGGATTAATATTAAGCGTAATATTTATGTACACAATAATATTTATTATTTCTAATTTAAATCTAAACTAAGACTTAGATATTCCTATTCCTGATAGTTACTACTACAATCGTACATGATAAATAAACAATATTTAAAAACTGTTTAAAATATATTGTTTTTTACTGAGAAAAAATGTAATAGATTCTCTAATTTAAAAAAAAATTTATTGAGTAAAATTACCTAGGTTAGGCGATAAAATAAAAACATAAAATGCATTCTGAAACCTATCAATGTTACTTTACGCCAGTTGAAATAAAGTAAGAGAAAACCTGTTTGCCTTATATCCTTGAAAAACTCTTTGTATCGATCGCTAATCATAACTAACCTCAAGCCGCCGTACAAAATAATTGATTTAAAATAAAAATAAAAATATACTGAATACCATGACTTCAGTAAATATATAAAAATTGTGTAGAATATAGTTGAATATAAATAAATAATTAACAATTAACAGCTTGGCATTTTTTATGTTTCATGAGTGTATCTTATAATTTATAAGTACATATTTATTTCTACAAAACAGTCGCTATGTTCATCACAATGGTTGTAAACATATACATGAGTCTATAACGTAATGCATACATGCCAGTAAGTATAATAAAATAAAAAATAGATTCATAGTTATGTTGAATATTGATGTTTTGTAATTTACCGACCTGTTTTCATGGATATTTAAAAAAAATATTTGTAATTTTTATATATGCATTGGCAAATAAAATGTTTGTTTGCGAACTATATTATATTATTAAATGCACTAGAAACGTACATAACTTTTAAAAATTAAAGTCAGTTAAGCATCTAGTACGAGATGGTCAAATGGTAATATATCCCACAGTCACACATGCAAGATTAAGCATTTTTTCCGGTTTACTGATCGAAGTAATTAGACCGTCATTTTTCCCGTGAAGGCGTAAATAACACGTCGTTTACTTTTCAAATAAAGACGATGTCTGCATATCCAATACTTGTAGGCAAAAGTGAATTTTTAATGTCGTTTAAAATTCTACGAATATGAACAGTGAACACTGTATTAAACCGTGTATAATACATTACGCGTATCAACGTTGTAAGAAAAATGACTTATTTTTTAATATTTATTTTTTCAGGCTTCCGTGTTAAATTATTACACTTCAATATTCTCGGAGGCAAGCGTATAACGATTACATCTTATTTAAACGTGCCTGTGTGATTCCAAGTTGTACCTATAAACACAAATAGCCCAAGTATTAATGGAACATAAATCATAATATATTAGTATAATATCGTTGTTTGTTATTTACAAGCCAATCATGATCGGATAGATATCTGTAATAAAAATTACGTGTATAATTATACTCGTCTACATATTCATAGAGTGTAGGTATGCGTTTAATACGATTTATATATATATATATATATATATACACACGAACTATTGTACTAATATTACGTAAATCCTTCATCAAAAATGCAATAATTAAAAAATACAAATGAAATAAAATTACTTATACTTTCAATGAACCGTACGATTATTAATTTACAATTAAAAAATATAAACCGTTGGATTCGGTTCTAAGCTGTAAGTTTCATGCGAAACACGAATTGATAAACTGTTCCAGTTTAATTGCTTAGGACATTTCGTAAAACTTTGACTGATATTTAATAATTAGTGTATTTAAAAACGCTGGCATACGTTCACTCTTAACAGTGATCGAGACCGGTTGACGTATTACGATGATTTTTGCATATCATTTTTTTTTTTTTTTTGTGCAAAGTTAGAATACACAACTATAGATTTTTTTAGATAACTCAACTTGATAAAAATAAGCGCAGTTCACTGATAAATTTATATAATTATAACTGAAGTATATTTAAATAGATTTAGACTACAATATAAAAGTTAACTATCCATATAATTTATAATTCAATGTTGATCAGACTGTACTGCGTATTGGTTACTTCATCATAAATTAAATTATACGTTATAATTATAAAACGATAATTAAAAATCTACGCATTTTATCTTTTTGTATTTCTGTTGAGATACGTATTTGTATTGTTGATTTTTTAAATCAACAGTGTCCGTCAAAAAACTAGAATTCGGTAATTACAAGAATTAAATAAAGTAATATACAATTTAAATAGTTGTAAAACGTGAAAAAAAAAACAATTATTTTAAATGATGATAATTAAAAATCCTAAAAGGAAACAGAAACCGAAATTCATCATTCCATTTTGCGTTACTATATTGGATAGTGCCATATCATCATATGAAAATACAAAAACACTAAATTAACATTTCATAAAACGATTATCAACGAATCTTGGTTTGAATAGCACTTTCTAAAATTTTTTCAACTTTTTTCAATAATTATGTATGAAGATACGGTTAAGTGGCCTCATCTGATCTTATATTACTATTTATGATTTAAGGCTCTTTATTTTCTTATAATTTAAATTTGTAACAGTAGATATAATAATATATCTTTATTATAATATTTTTACTTGCCATCAATATTGCTTAATTATTATCATAAATAAATATGTTTTCCAATAAAGTATTAAATAGTTGTTGAAACTATTGCTAAAAAATCAACGTCAATCAATAATGTTAAATATACCACGTTATCTAAGTACAATTGAAAAAATGCTATTTGCTGTTTCGAATTTATTTTAACTAAAAGAATGAAGCTTTATCAAATTTAAGCTATCCTCTGGGTTCTGGCCTCTTTTATTTTAATCTTAGGACTCATATACACACATTTTAGAGACACATGTCTCGTGTTTCATTGTTTGTAAAGTAAGAAAGTGGTGAAAAGCTTTAATTGTTTGCAACACGCTAAGGATTACGTTACACATGCAAGATTTTGTGCTTTTTTCGGATATTTAACCGTTTCAGACATCTTTGTTCGAGTAAAAATGTATTCAGATTTCCATCAGTTGCTTACACTAAATATTATACGTAAATTATTGAAATAATACATTACCAATAATGACGTATTTCAAGTAGAATTTAATACTTCTTAAATACAAGGTCAAAAATGAACATCAAAAACTACTATTAATACTACTTACAATAAAATAATAGTGACGTACCTTAATTATATCATATAATTATGCAAATATTTTTAATTATAATTATACACACTTAATTATTATTTTAAATCATATACTTTTTAAAATGTTTTATTACAAAGCGCTTTACTTAATTGTGATTTTTATTATACTATTTAAGTGAACCCTTTTATTTATAATTTTCTTGATTTTAATGTCAAACTCTTAAATGAAAATATTTTTATCATCTAAAACTTATTGAATAGATTTAATTTTTTTTTTTTTTTTGTTATTGTTAAAGTATGTCTTTTTGTTGGTTAAAATTGAACATTTTAAATTTATAATAGCTACTAACCTGAATTTGAATACCCCCGTGACTTTCACTTCACCAATATGCATCACTACTGCATTATATTAATAACATACGAATCAATCAAGAACAATGTCCAAAAATGTACGAATTAGATTTCAACAAATATGTGATCTGCAATAACGTTATAGGTATTTGCCATTAGGTATGCAATATGAACGCTTTGAGTAAACTGCATATTATATATTTTATATTATTCCTCCGTTAGATCTGTTTGATGTGTAATTCGTTTTTTATCCATCGAATAAACTATAGGCATTAGAATCTATTAATAACATACAATTACAACGGTTCTAAACCATTGTTATCGATTGCGGACATAAAATTGGTTACACTCAATACGTACCTAGGTGTAGGTGAAACGTTAACGATTTGTATTAAAATCAATAGGTCCTTAATGTAGTTTTTTCAAACTATAAACAAACCAGAAAACCGGTTAAATGTTTATGTAGAGAAATACGAATACGTTATTTTAGTTATCAATTGGAATGAAAGCGAAAGTGGTCTCGGAGTTTCTGATGAGTAAAATGTTTATATATATTTATAAAAAAAAAGTAGTATATAGTACAAACGTACTACGCCATAGTAAGTTTGCAATTCTATTTACACAGATAATTTATTTAAATGCTAATAATGAATATTTGTATTGAAAATTAGGATGTAAGATAAAGTGTTTTATAATTCCAATAAATTTGTAATATGTATCTTAAAAATTGGCAAATATTCATCATTAGTAATATATTATTTTGAAATTTAGATAATTGAAGTACAAGAAGTATGTCATTCTTTGTCTTGTTTGATATCAATAAATATATTTAAAATCCATTTTTTTTTTTTTTTTGAAAACGTGCTGTGTAAGTTTTTTAATTGTATATGCCTACTTCCTAATTCCGTTTAGACTCCTAATTTTTTTTCCCATAAAATAATCTGAATTTTAATCTGAAAAATCTAGTGATTAATCACCATGATTACGATACAATAAAAAAACCATTTATTTATTTATTTTGACAGACAAGATACCGAATAAAAAATGAATTATAAGTAGTTACGACATACTTATTAGATATTATATAATAATATATACTACATTTTTAAATAAAAATTAACATAAGTTGAATTAGACTATTTAAAATATACATATGATGCATCAAATTACAGTTTCTAGGTTGTTTCTTACATATTTTTTTTTTATTAAATTATTTAAATATGCATTAAACATATCAACAGTTTTACATGAATATAAATCAATATGAAACACATAAACTAATTTCATTAATCCTTTAATATATAAATATATTATAAGCTATACTGAATATAATTACATAGATATGAGTTTACACATCATATCTTGTATATGTATATTATTTAATATGTATGTACATATTTTCTGCTGACAAACTTCTCATCAAAATGATTTTTTCATTATAATATTATACAAGTTTCTTTACACAATCATATAGGAATATAAAATATTTAATGTAGAAATAATTACAAAATAAAATCCTAATATTAATTTTAATTTTAATATTTTAAATGATTTAGAAAATGTTATTCGTAATTTATTGAATAAATCAAGAAATGTATAAATATCATGCAAAAAAGAAAATAGGCATTACCTAAAGATTTTATCGATAAAATATTTGACTTATTTTCTATAAATTATTTTCTTAACTTGATATATAAGAGGTATTTTATTTAAAATTATTAAGTTCGAAATGATTGCACTATAATATTACTGCGTTAAACGTTTACTCACTTAATTAAAAAATGAATAAAATCTTTAGTGTTTGGTAAGAGGTTTCTGATAACACTTCTTAGAGGCTTATAGAGTTATAAAATTGTAGTGTTAGGTATGGTATATTATTTTGATTTTTCTTGGATAATTTATCCAAGAAAAATCAAAATAATATAGTTGTCAATAGTGTCTATTTGAATTTTGAAATGTGTTGATTTGCAATTAAAGCTATCCGGGTTGATGATATTATCTTCTAAGTCGTTTTTATGTAATCAAGGACGCCTTTAGGTGGAGATAAACAATTTTGTTGGAGTATTATTGATAATATTTAGTTACCCCCTAATTGGGATATCGATTTCGTTATTATGGACGAAGGTAGGTTTTTCTGTGATAAGATCAGCAAACCGGATGTACTCGTTAAATATTTCGATCACTTTGGTAATATGTTTATGATAGATAGTAAATATGGTGGAGAAGAGGACGGAGATAACAAAGGAATATATCACGTTTATTATTTTTATTTTGTTTGTTTGTAATGATGACTTACAATTTGTAAGTTAGAAATATTATTTTAAGCGATGCGTGATGATAATGAAATAAAATAAGTAATATTACTTTATTTGCTGAAGTATTTTTCTATAAAAATGGGCAAGTTGAACTTTGATAGAGAGAATAAGTGAGTCTTCGATTAGTTTAAAATTGCACCGATTTGTCGGTTTGGAATAATATATTAGGTACAACTCCCAGGTGGCGTACTAACGGTGGTGGGGCTAATCCTTTTCCACCAATCTGAATTTTTTTAGTTTCTTATTATATGTATAATTTTGGTTATTCAAATTGTTAATTTAAAAATTAACCGCCCCCTCAAAAAAAAAAACAGATCTTAAATAAGCGCTACTGCAACAAAATACCAACTGAAAGCGACAAGAAAACGGTTGCGTACTATTTTTAATTTGCGCAAAACTATATAAAACCTATGATATATAATTTTAAAAACTACCAATGAAATTATTTCACAGAACAGTGTTTATCATCTAAAATCAATTAAAATTGCTTTAAAATATCCAGTCATTGTTGCAACTTCATACTGTGACTGGTTGAACACAAATTGAATGAATGTCATTCTCTATTCAGTTTGTTTCCTGCGTTGAACTTACTATTTTAATCAAATAAATATTTTTATTTTTATTGAAACATTATTAGATACATATATAGTTGAATTATATTCGTATATTAATTTAAGTTAGGTTGTTTAAAATATCGAAACCCAATCATTATTGTTTATAAGCTCACGCATAGTTTAATATACAATTTATTGTATAACATAGTCTATCTTATTGGCCTCGAGTCCAGTGCCGTAACTACAGAATAAGGGACCCGTGTGTGGTAATTAAATTCCCCCCCCCCTAGATTAATTTTTGTTGCAAGTCTTTCAATCTATAAGTATCAACATTTTTAAGTTTTAAAATACGTTAAACATCAATTTGTTTGTATATGTATAATATATACAACTATAAAGGTATTACCTATTACTGTTGTATAATATTACAACACTACATATTTATGAAGTACCTACCTAAGTATTTAGTTTATATTGTATACCTACTCAAGTACTCAATGGACTCATTGTTTAAATAAATATTTTATTACTCCAATATATTATAACCTTAATTGAATTTTAAAAAATGTCTTTTTTTATTATAAGATAGGTATTATAATTATTAAAAACACACAATTTGTTTTTAACAAAATTAAATATTAGATAACATACCTTTTAACTAAATAAAATATAAAATTACAATATCATACAAAATATAAGTTTTAATGTAAAAAATTCATTTTTCAGCTTTTGCGTTTGAAAAAAATATTTATTATATTGTCTACATCTATTTCATCAGTTTGGAGTCTTTCAATATTTAATATAGCCAAGCTTGATAATGTATCCTGCGACATGGTATTAAGTAGATAATTTTTTATTAATTTTAGTTTTGAAAACAACCTTTCAGCAAAAGCAGAAGTGACTAGCGTAGTAATAAATATCATTGTAGCTGTAAATACATCGGGAAAAATAGTTGATAGATTTTCATTTAGAATAATTAATAATAGATCTTTTAAAGTCATTTTTTTAAGATCACTTATACTATCCTTTGAAACAAAAAAATCTCGTAGACTACTATTTGACGCGTCAAGTCACTACTAATATCATCATGATACTTTTCTAGAAAATCATATTATGTTGATTTAATTAAAAGTTCTTTTGTTATTGAAATCATATAACACGGTATTAAAAATCCAAAATAATCACATACAGTATGCAATCTAGCAAATCTAAATTTAAGCTGTGATAATATAGTATCGATAACAGGATAAAAAACGGTTACTTTAAAATGGTACAACCAATATACAATATTACAATATATACATGATCCTACCTAGTGCCTACTATTATATTTTAACACACATACTATTATGTACTATTACTATATTAATATACCTATTATATTAATGTTTCAACTTTTAAAACCATAATATTAAAAAAATTTTGTGAGTAATCTAGTTATGCGTTCGTAGTGTCTGCTCCAGGCTGTGGCCGGGGAGCCCCCCGAATGTATGTAAGCCTTGGGGCCCGTGTGCGCGGCACGCTCTGCACACCCGGTTTTTGCGGCACTGGCCTCGACGTTGTATAAACTGGCTATTATTAAATAATATTATGTAGACTTTTTTTTATAATATAATATTATGATTATAGACTACTTTTCGAATACGATTAAAATTGATAAATATAAAATTACATTATAAATTGTTTTAAATTAATACGAACACACTAATGTACAGTGTTAACATTTACAAATAATATGGTAAATAAATTATCGGTGTTGTTCGTTATCCTGTTATTGATATTTTACATATTAAAAAACCTTTATATAATACACATATTATCTAAGCTTTAAAGTTGATAATAATAGTATATGGAACATCGATTAGTTAAATTAATAATTATACGACCGTCATAATATTTTTGAATTTTAAAAACATATTCAAATAATTATTTGTATGATGATTGCACGTGATTTTTAAGAATATATCATACAAATAATGTAACAATGTATTTAGATGTGATAATACATTTAAATATTGATCTTATATTTTGCTTGATTATAATTTTCCGCAAATATCTAGACGCAAAAATAAGACAAACTACAACAATAACTATTGAATTAAATGCTTCATTTATAGTTATACAATAAATGTATTTTAACGCAATAAAATCACTTTTATCTGGTCAAATTTTAAGATGGACGAGAAGATAATACTACCCACAACGGTTCGTAGTACGTTTACTTACTAGAATTGTTTGATTCTTCAAACGAACTCACGATAGTGGCCATTATAAAATATTATTTATTAACAATAATGATACTCACGAGACCGTGTCGTAAAGAATTCGGAAAGGAACGCATTACGGACGTCTATTAGTAATATTATGACGACCATCGCGCCATCGTAGGTTTGTCTTATACGCAATAATAATGTATGTTATAATTCAACGCACTTGAGATACTACGAAGACAAAATTTGAAAAATAAAAACAACCCTACAGAAAACATAATAAATAATTGAGTTGGTCCTTGTGGTGCGATTTATAGTAGTAATAATGCTGCACCATTTAACACGTCATGTCGTACTTACCGTATTTTGATAATAATTTTATTTTTAGAGTGACGTCTGTCATATTATCCCAAAGGATATATCACTTAAAATGACAAGTAAAACCCGTACAAGCAACATAAAACACGAATTTTCTGTGAAAAAACTACATAATATAGTTATATGTCTACACAATATAATTTATATATGTGTACATATATTTTTTACCTATAATAATAATGATTAACAATGAACAACTGTACAGTGTATATACAATGCACTGGAGAACGATAAGTGATGAGATCTCAACGTATATACATCATAACGATGCAATGAATGAATACATAATGAAGATGGTAGAAGGTAGCTATATGACAGATTTAACTCTATCAAGTATCTATTAAAAAACTAATGAAATAATAATAAGTAATTCAAATACTTTTAGTATATTATATAACCACTATAGGCTCATAACTACAGAATAATTTGTGAATTTTGACGAATTTTATAGGAATTTTAAAAAAAACTAAAAAAATTGAAAATTTAGAATGTCTATATTCAAAAAGTGTTATCATTTTGTGAAAAATATACTTTACATGTAGGTTACGCCAACAAATATGTGGTGAAAATATCAGTGTCTAAGATTATTCGGTTTTAAGTTTTACAATACAGATACACACAAACAAACACAAAAATCGAAAAGTACATGTTTTTCAATTTTTCCTTAATTTTTTTTTTTGTTTTTCTTGATTATTTTAAAAATTACTGAACATTTTTATCTCTCTAAAGTATAAATTACATTCGAATTCCTATTAAAAACTACCCTTAAAGTTGAAAATCAAAATATTTTTTCAACTACTTTATATAATATTATCTTATATACATTAAAAAATTTTCATTCCGCTCTAAATATTAAAGCAAAGAGATGGTTAATAATATCTAGCATTTTTTAGGCAATTTTCCACAGTTATTAGAACTTAGTTTTTTATATCTTTGCTAAGAAAATCTAGGTAAATGATATTGTTATACAAGCCTTATAATTTTATAAATCACTAATATAATTTGTTGGTCAGAGCAAAGCTTAAGTTAAAGATCAATAATCAGAACATTAATAGATTCAGACTGTTTATGGAATTTATTTATATAAATACACATAAACAGTATCATCACTGCGTCATTATAAACGTGTAATATTATGTGTATCAATAATATTGCCATGAAGAAGTTACATAAAATGATTTGACGGCGTTGAAAATATTAATACTATTTAAAAAAATAATGATATACCTTAGTATGATAAGTAGATAAATTGGTAATCACAAATTATTGTGATGTATTCGGGAAGTCCAATCACACAAAACAAATATACAAAACGTTTAAACTACGTCTAAGCACAGCATATTTACCACATACCAGCCAATATAGTATTATCAGATTGGAGCATTATATTATAATAATTATAATTATAATATAATTTATTGATGTACACGTTGTGAGGTAAAATGCCGACCCAGCGAATTAACAAAAATGTTCTTTTTGAGAGATTTTATACGTCTTAAATCTAACTGTATGTCTGTTACGGGAAATTCAGAATACCGGTTAATGTGTACATTGACCCTTGACAATGTGGTTCTGCTCGTCCTAAATGTTCTATTCTAGAGATTTCGTAAGGACATAGGTGATAAATTGAACCGCATAACTGTTACGGGAAATTCAGAATACTAGTCAATGTGTACATTGACCCCTGACAATGTGGTCCTGCTCGTTCAATGTGAACAGGGAATGCAAACAAATAAATTTTTATGCAACATTTCTCATTAAATTTCTTATTACTAATATTTATTTAAAATTTATGGAAATAATATTTCACATATCGATAACAATGACATAATATAATATATGTAGACGGAGGTGATCATTGATTAATCATAATTGTACATACGAGTTATCCAATTAGATTTATGTACAATAAAACGTGTTAATGAAAAAAAAACATTATTTTACGGTTTCTCAAAAGCTGTTCTTACGGCAACCTTAAAATATCAAAAATACATACGCAAATTTTTTTTTTTTTATACACATATCGAGTTCAAATGTTGACAATAATTGGATTTTTTTTAACAAAAATAACTATTATATTTATTTTTTGTAAGTAATTCAAAAAATATTATTCGTAAAAACTTGAAACTTTTCACAATTTCGTTTATTATTTTTTATTATATTAAATGACATTATAAAAATATTATAATGATTTTAAACTTATTACATAACGAACCTGTTGTATTATTCACAACGATCTACGGTATGACAGTATTAACTTATAAGTTAATAATAGTGATTTATATGATAATGAAATAATATTATAGCAATTAAAAAATAATGAATATGACTTTATTTTTAATAAAATACAATATACTTACTGCGTAAATCTAAGAGAAAAAAAATCGGCAATAGAAATGTAGATAATCGTAGTAGCTTCAATAATAATTTCGAAAAACTAATTAAAATATAATTTTATGATTAATTACATTTTTTTGCCCTATAATAAGGTAACGAAAGAACATTTGCTTCTTCCTTTGGGTCATGATTATTTTAATTATTTTTTTTTTTGCATTTCAAAATATTTTTACCTGCAGGCATCCCCTGTACTTTCTCAATTTTTGTTTTCACATTATAATACTATAAAGTTAATTTTTTTTATACAATATTAATATTCATTAATTAATTTTACATATTTATATTAATTATTTTACGTTCTTGAAATGCATTTATATGCGGTCGGTCGCCCTGCTTCTCTCGCAGTTTTAAATTCTGAACCGAGTGAAGAATATATTGATTTTACAATGATATGTGTTTTTTTTATATTTTTGTGACTGTCATCACGTTTTGGAGTAGTAATAGTGCTTTGATTTTTGATTTCAGTCCCTCTTTGAAATGGAAAATGAATCTAGTTGGTGCTTTGGGGAGTCAAAAATAAAATATTTTCAATAGTTTTCAAAAGCGTCAGGAAAAACCCTAAAAAAGTAACGGAAAAACGAGAGTTTCACGCATAACCAGTTTTAATAATAATAATAAATAGATTTTTTTATTTTGCTGTAACGCAAAAACAAATCATCTTAATCATGTTATTAATTCTTTAGCAATACAAATGCACATCAACTACAATCTCCGTTTTCATTACAATATTCTTTTAAAATAGTTAATTTATTCTTACTTTTTTAAGCTATATAGTACATATTATATTTAAGAGAGACCTAGTTTTTTAATCATATTTTATTATTTAAATATTCATTTGTACAATATGCTTATAATTTTTCCAGTAATTAAGTAATACCTAAATAGTTATCAATTAATTCAATAATTAGTTATTAATTTATTGGGTTTATATATTAGAATAGAGCACAATCCCTGAAATCTACTACATCATCATTGGATAATTAAAAATTATTCGTATTGCTTCTTAAAATGCAATTGTTTACAGATGCCCTTAGACACTTTTTCATTTTTTTTTCCTATTACAGTTCTATAATGTATATACACTTCAATTTTAATTGACTCTTGAATATATTTTAAATATATTTTCATTTGTATATTTAATCTTTTTAGTTTATTTTTAATACAATTTTAGTTTTATTTTAGTTTATTTAACTGCAATCTTGGTTTCCGCTACAACATGATGTAAATGGTTAATTTAATTGTATCCGTTTTTTTTTTATTCAGGATTTGCTTATTTTTAATTATGAGCTATTTATAGGTAAATAAAAAAAAATTATTAATTTATTTTATTATTATTGTTTATGCTAATATAGCAGTCGAATAGGTTGTTAAATATTAAAAATATAATATAATTCAGAATTGAGTTTAACTCGCGGCATCTAGTGTCAAACAAGTTCGTATACATACATACACGATCTTAACTTTAATCTCTCCGATAGATTGCATAGCATAATAAAAGTTTGAATTTGTAAATCAAAATGCCTTAGATTAATTATTGTCCATTATCGTCTGGAACATTTTAAATTTTTATTTTTGATTTGTATTATTTACAAGCTGTCCTTGTGCACTTTTTTTGTCTCTTAAAATGACGCCTCTTATGTGATACAAACGTTATTTAATTCTTGTTATTCTCAGACGACACGGCGTTTATTTTTTATCTTTACAACTGTCCGCGCGCATTTCATTGCCCGTAAAAAAATATCAAATCTTTTATAGTATTTTTTTTAATTGTATTTCATCGTTAACTGGCATAGTGGATGTTGTCGGCCCACCGATCTGCCGCGTCGAATCGTTCACTAACGCTTGTTTTCGCTTAGCGTTCTTTCTTACTTTTTGCTTTTTGCTCCTAAAGTTCGTGGCATAATACTAAACACGCAGCGTATAATCTTCCTAAAAAAATCGAACCATCAAATGCAATTTTCAAATCCAACTGGTAGTTCCCGAGATTAACGCGTTAAAACAAAACGAGCAATCTCTTCAGGTAAATTATATTGTTGTAGATCACGGCTTATCTATAATTATTCAGTATTTTACTAATACGATGTGTAGCTACGTTAGATGGAACGTCTGTTTATATCATCGCGAGTATGCGTACCAAGTCATCTGATATTTTACTGGAATTGCTTTCAACGAGAACTCGTTATGTTATTATGAATTAACTACAACGTGTGTTGTGTTTTCATTAATATGAATATAAGACGATAATCCACCAGTCAGGTAATGATAATGTGTAAAATGTTGCCGAATCTTATCGATTTCGAATACAACATATTATAATGAATAAATTATGTACAACTGCACCATTTGTCAAGCATGAAATTAAACCGTTAGTTATACGTCTGCATTTGTATACTATAAAGCGTATTGACGAATAAAGTGCACATAATAATATTTACGCAATGAAATGAAACGTGTGAGAAAATGTAAATGATTTTGATTTACACAAATAATATGTTTTACATTTGCGCCATACAAAAAGGTTTACTTGGGAATGATATTATCAAAAAATATATCTCTATAAAATAATTTCAAAAAAAATATCAAGTGACTAACGCTGTTATTTTATCCGCTTTAAAATTATGCTAAGACGAATAACAATTCGCTAACACGTTAAAATAAGTTCTCGAAAATTGTACATTGAAACTCGTCTATATCGTTATACATGTACTATAATTAGCGAGCGTCATCATCATTGTTGCAGGTCGGCACAACGAGTGTGCAACGTGTAATGTGCATGTTGCACGATACCGGCGATTTTATCACAAAACGCGTGGAAAATAAAAATCAAAAAAATCGCGTTCACAGGTGTCTAATTAATATTTAAAGATTTTGAGTCCAAATCGTACTATTCGTGCTATTATAATATTATAATTGATACCTGCGCACGTATTGGCTAATGTACACACAATATTACTTAGGTACGTATGTTGAATATTTATGATTCTGTTAGTGGTGCATAATATAATTACTATTAGGCAGGCCAGGCACTGGATAACATTATTATCTATCACTAAATTTACAGCCTGCAGCTACAATGTATATTTTAAGGTTATAAATCACTTGACCTATCATTTGTAAGTGCATTAATAGCTATTCAATATTGTTTTAGACGTCATCGTTGTGTCGTAACCGAAAACGTGCGATGTCCAAGCTAATATAAACTATACGATATTTAATGGAGTTGTAGGTACTATTATGAAAGTCGATAATGATGAAAAAAAAAATGAAGATGATTAGAGAATAGCCACCGACAGTATTGACATTTTCCAACAAGTAAACGAAAAACGCGTTTCGTGAATAACAGGAACACGATAACACAGAAATATCGACCTACTGAGGTATCGAAATGATTTTGCATTTGAAATCGTCATCTTCAGTGAGTGATAACAGTGGTGGACCGTAGACGTGTTCATTAATACAGAGACCATATAAAAAGTATTGTTTTGTTTTTAAATTAAAAGTGCTCGTGTAAAAATGTCAACAATTTATTTTTGTGTATGGCTAAAATAAAAGTTTATTTTATGCTTCAAAACAAATAACCCACGACGGTACACCACACAATAAGTACTTAGTCAACAGGACCACGCATTACACCCGTAAATTATGTGCATGAAACCGTTGATCATTTAGATTTTAAAGTAAACAAAAACCGCCCAGAATACAAGCGGACTGATGTCAAATTATACCTCAAAAGCGCACATTCATCATGCAACGTTGAATCTGCCATGATAAATTTACCATTTATTCATACGGGCTTGACCTGTTTTCACCAAAAGTGCGTTTATCGTGTATAATAATATACTAGTGCCTTTTCTGTTAACTAGAATTCACAAACTTTTTACCTGACTTGGGCACGCGGTTTGTGTAGGTATGATATAAAATTCACTCAAAATATCAGAAGTTCTTAATCAAATATACTTACCTACTTATTATAATATTTGAGAAAAATTTTTCTGAATTTTCAACACAATAAATAAAAATACATTTCGGCTATGTGATCAATCGTCTAAAATAATTGTGCACTACCTAAACAACAACAGTTGTAGAAACGATATTGATTGTTTAAATGTCATCAATGACATAATAATTATTGTATTCCATTTAGAAGTGATAGAATTTTTTATATAATAAAATAAAACAATCATAGTTAACTTAAAATTATAATTCATCAGACATTATAGTTTTACATTCAACAGTTAAATTCCTGTATTATTATATTATGTAAAATATACCCAGGTTGATTTTAAAATAATTGATAAAAATTCACTATTGCACAACAAATGCAATAATAGTGTATTCTTTTGAATATAAGAAAATAGAGGTAGAGTACAAAGTACAATGACTGGATTAAAAACTCACATCAAAAATAAAACATATTCTAGTTTTGAATAATAATAAGGAAAAAAATATTTAATTGGATTATGAGAAAATCCTTCATATTGAAAAAATATGCTGTTCATACAGAATAATAGAAAAACAGTTTTACATAGACATCAACATAATATTTGGCCTGCATACTGACTATACGTGCATGTCATTCAGTCATAACAATAATTCAGTGGTGACATTCCAAAACATACTATTGCCAAAAACTTGATTTTCCAGGAAGAGCTGTTTTCTGTTTTCATATTATCTCATGTAATGACTATTGATCTTTTAAAAAGTAGATAAAATTCATCTGAATTGCTTTAGTAAATTCAAATGAAAATTTAATAATTTTTTAAAAAATATAACAGTAAACAAAAAAATAAAATCATAGATTTCATCCAGAACGTGCTATTTCCGTAAATAATGCGTTTTGCTTGGAATTAGGGTAAAAATATATTTGAATATTTTATTTGGCTATTTTTCAAACTGTACTATTTCCATCAATAGTGCGTTTTGCCCTAAAATAAGAAAATTTATATTTGTATTTTTTCAAACATGTTTTTCAATTTTGTAAAAATAAATTAGGTTTATACTATATAATAAAAAACTTATTTTATTAAAAAAAAAAAAAATTAATAACTTTTTTAAATAAAAACAATTAACTGAGTATCATGAATTAAAAATATAACAAAATGTAATCTAGAATATAATATTTACACATCATTTTCAATGTAGTCAATATTACCATTAACATCATACACTGTAGTTGTTTCCTTAAATATATTGGTATAAAACTGCTCAGCTTCATTGGGTACAGTAAAAACTTCATCAATTTCCTTACATAATTTTGTTTTTTTTATGCTTACAATGTTGAAACACAGGTACCTCATTTAACTTTAATAGATCTACGTTTTTTCAATACTTGCTTACGGGTAATATTATTTTCTGTATATGTTGCCGAAACTCCAACAGTTTTCATCCCAGATTTATACGAAAACACTTTTTGTTGGGTGGTTTTGAAAAAAATTGTTTTTATAAGGTCTTTTATAACAATTTTGTAATTAAACAATTTGAAGTTAGAATCATATATATTAAAAGTAGTGAATTTTATAAAATGTTGATAATAAGTGTTTAGAGAAACTATAACTTTTTTTTTTCTTAATGCGACCAAAAACTTGGTCTGGTGGCATATAGCTATGGCCACAGACAGGAAAGTAATGTTTTATTTTTACGGAGTGAATAGTTTTGTAATTAATGTAGTGAAGTAACACTACCATCACATATTGGTTTTTATTTTGTGTTGTGCACGAGTCTGAAAATAAATTTAACTTGGTGGGAGGATTTTCTAAAAACGAAAGTGTGATTTCTAGCTCTGTTAAAAATTGAACTAGTATGGATGTTATTTTATTAGGCCCTCTACCACTATCAGACTACAACCATGTGTACAGAAAACAGTTATCGATAGTTTGATGTTCAGCCTTTTATAAGTCATGATATGTAATTTTATAGATTAAGTAGTGTCAATTGAATATTAGTTGATCCTTTTTCCTCCTCTTTTTTCTTTTGGATTATCATGGTTCTTATTGAAATTAAGTGACAATAAATTTAAACAGCAACGTGAAGTAGAAGTGATGGAAGTAAACAATTTTGAACACTGGAATTATGCCCTCATTAATTGATAGTATAACATATTTGATAACTAACCTATCTTTAGTATTTTTTTAATTTTCCTCTTTCCTTCAATTTTTCCTTCTTGGGACACTTATTGATAAAAAATTAAATAAAAATTTATTCTGAACTACTTTAGTACTTAATTTGCTCAGGTTTTTTTTAAAAATTACAATATCAATATCACTTAGCTCTTTCATTTTACAAAACATATTAATTGAACTTTCCTGATGATTACATTCAATAGACCATCTTTCTTCAATAGAATTATGTTTTAATTTTTTTAGTTTTTTTTTATTTACTTTAAATCTTTTTCTTCTTCTAGTTACTTTGATTATTGTTTTGTTGTACTCAGGATCTGTAGTAACTGAAAGCATAACTGATAAAAATGATTTATTCAAAACATCTTTATTATTATTAATAATAATCAGTTGATCAGTATTATCCAATGGCAAGGCCAGATGTTCAGTAGATTGAAGTTGTAATGGAAAAATGACAACAGGTATAACAACTGATGGGTCTTCACACAAATCTGATAGGATAAAACTAAGATTGTTTATAACCAACAATTCTTCCTGCAAAAGAAACAAAATAAAGTCACTTCAAACATAAGTAATATTATTTCAAAATATATAAATAAATACTCAATCAAGTTAATTGGTTAAAAAATAAATAGATATCTACTAAACATAAATACTTTAAAAATAATTTAGTAAGTTGAGTCATATGTAATGTAGATATACTACATATATGTCGTTAATAATAATTTAAAAATTTTTAAATCAAGTAAAATGTGGTAATAATTTTAATATGACAGTATTTATTTATTTATTTTTGAAACTTATGCTAGACAGGCAATGTTACTTTAATATTTTGAGTAATAAAAGTATATTATATATTTTTTTTTTTATTCTGAAAATCACAAAGTCAAGTGATTGAACATAATTATATATCAAATACTGTTTTTTTTAAATATATTATTTAAATTTAATATTTTATAAAAAAAAAAAGAGTAAAAGAAAGCAAAATAGTTATTTAGTAAATGCAGTATAATATTATAATAACTGATAATTGATTTATGTCTTGTTTGTTGCCATCAGGTGTGAGTTCATAATCATATTTTGAAATTGTACATGTTAACTGGTTTTTACACTGTAAATTAGATAGCTACTGGAATAATTGTAGTCATAAAATATATTATTTTAATTAATTTTTTTTTTTAAAGTAAATCTCACTTGAGTGTTGTTTTATCATCAAAATATTCAAGTTGACGTTTGAATAATTTAACAGGCTTGTCTATACTCTGAGTATTTTGTGAGTAGTTGTGTTGTACATTATCAACCTAAAACATAAATAATATAAACATATATATTATGTGTGTGTGTGTGTATAAAAATATATATAAAAGTATAAGATAAGTTTTAGACATACCTATAATTTATAAATTCTTAAATTTAATTAAACTTATTAACTTTATAGATGAAATACAATAATTATTATTAATACTTCTTTTGTTATAACTAATTTAATCTTTGTACAATTTTTACAGAAAAATGAATTATATTATACACCAACTATATATTTAATGAATTTTTAGGAACATATTATATTATAATATCAATATTCCATAGTTTAATAAAATATATGGCTGAATAATAATTTATTTAAAAGTGCCACATTAATAAAATTACTATAAGAGCATATTGTATTCAACTTCTAAATATTAGAAGACATAATAAGTACTATGAATAACATTATTTTATAAATAAAATCAATATAATATACTTGTATTGTTATAAACATTTCAATGATTTATTAATATTATTGATACCTAGTCTAATTTAAAATTTAACATTATCCTTTATAATTTCTCATAAGTAGGTACTAGAACTTAAAAATTCCTTTCAAATAACATAATAATCAGTATTATTATTTATTATATTAATACTTAGATTTTAAAATAAGCAAGAATAATTTGTATTTTAATTAAATAGAAACATGACTACTTTAACATACCTGTCTAGTGCTGTCAGCAAAGGATTTTTGTAATCATGAATTCAATTTACTCTATAAATTATATAATTATTATAAATCTAAGTTTATTATAAATGTACCTATGATATAATAAAAAAACAAAATAACATTTAGACTTATAGCAGTAAATGTGTTCCTGGAAACCATATTCTGAAGTTCATTTTTTTTACTTCCACCTTAAATTAAAAAATATATATTATACATGATATATAAATGTTAAAATATAAACCATTAATAGAGTATTTTATAGCCTCTGTACAATTTAAGTACAATAAATTGACTTTAAGAACCACAATTATTATTACTAGGTATACTATATAATTAACTATGGTACCATGTAGTATTTTTAAAGTAATAATATGTAGGTACTTGTAATTACCATTAAAGACATAAAAAAAAAAAACATTTTCCTTGCTCTATTCGCTATATTTCTATTATTGATGGTGTATTTTATTATTGTAAACAATTATAGCAATTATTTATTATTAAATATTTGGTAAAATAAAATTCGTTAACTTAATAATTTATATAAACGGTTGAGATCATTACGTCGTCACGATGCACTACACTATCAGTAATGATCAGCGGATAGCTGCAGTATTTTGTTGATAACTTTTTTATTAATAGAAATTGTAAGCTAAGTAATAAATTAATTTTAACTCCACTTACGTAACATCAAATAAAAATGCTCATGTTCATATGTTATTCAAAATTAAATGTATTAAAAGATTTTATGTTATAAATTATTAAAATTAAGTAAAAACGTTACTGGAAATGGTGCGTTATAAAAAAAATTGACCCCTTCACATTAGTCGCTTACATGGTTTTAATATGGGCAATAGTTCGCTTTGGACTAAAAAAAAAATAGTACGTTTTGGGTGAAATTTACTGAGTAAATAGTGCGTTTTGGATGAATTACACATTTATGAACCGATTTTTCTCATGGAACAGATGATTAAAGTTTAATTCTGATGGCGCCAATCGACTTCCCGCCTTTTTTTTCATTAAGATTCGATGAATACCTCGATTTTGTATATTTTGGCAATAGTACGTTTTGGAATGTCACTCCTCAATTGGGACATTGGTAGTTTGAAATGCTTAAATCTATTGCCATAATTTACTTTATTCGGATTCAATGCAAAAACGTGGCACCGTTGACCGTTGACGGTGTCATGCTATTACTTATTAGCGAATCGTGTCACAAATCTCATTCAAAAGAATTTTATTTCTTAGATAGGTATGAATGCCGTAGAGGTATGCTGGTATGAAGAACCTATGAGTAATCTACATAGATGACTGATGTACGTCTTATTCCTTGGCCCATTGCACTAAGTTTGTAATCTTTTATAAACACCAAAGTATAAAATATATCATATATTGACATGGTCTATGAATGATGAAATGAGTTAGTTCATTAAAAATATTTAAAAAAATGTAGTACGCCTTTGATTAGATAGGTGGTGTAGAAGAATCACTTTCGTCGGTTCATGTGTGGTTAAGTTTAAATACTCGTGATTTTTAGAATCGAGTTTGACAATAATATCATTGAGAGCGTTATAAACATTTCTAGGCATAAATCATTTTTATTTTTTTATCGGATAAAGAAAATTTTGATGACGGAAGTTTTTTCATTTAGTATTAGGTTTTGTTGTGTTCGCTTAAAATTTGACTATACATTAAATTGGTGATGCGGTTTTATCTAAGAACAAAAAACAAACTGCATGGTCCTATATAATCAGAGTCCAAAAGTCACCGTATATTTGTATGCGATGCTTCTTTTGAATGATAAATACGATATTGTAATGTTATCTAATATATAGCTTATAATTTAAAAAGAAAAACAACTTTTTAATTAGGTTCTATTCTTTTAGGTTGGGTGATTGATGGCTTGGAAATACTAAGAATTTGTCACTGTTTTAAAAACTTTGACAGATGGTGAAAAGCACGTACCACTACGTTGGTATTAAAACATCTAAGTTAAACATAACTCGAGTGTTAGTAATAGTTATTGTGACTTTTAGTTATTATGACTTTTTATAATATGCAAATAAATAACGTTATATTAAAGTTATCAAAATTCAAGTTCAATGTTAGTGAAATATACATTATGCATTATGCGCTGTCCATTGATTGTAAGTAGGCGTTAAGGGTGTTTATGATATAAAATATAATTTAATAAATGTTTTATTAAAAAATTAAAATGAGTAAATAAGATAAAGAGTATAAAATTTATAATAACAGAGTTATTTTATAATGACATTGAAAAGTAGGTTTTAAAAAAAAATATATATTTGTCATAGTAACATTAAAAACCATAATAAATTACCAATTATAATCAATATATTAGGCAATAATTTAATCGATATTTTGGTATAACACGTCAATTGTATCAATTAAATAATTGTTATTGACTGCCAACAGCACTATGCGTAGTACTATAATAATATAATTATGTAGGAATAATAATTAAGTATATTAAAATATTAAATTAAATAAAAAACTACTAGTGAGTGAATACTACACCAAACAGTATACTGGCTAACTAATAATTATGTAAGATATATAATCAGAATTTTCATACATACTTAAATTATTTTTTTTTAATTTTTCGACACACTTCTAATTATAAATATAGATTTAATATGAAGTAATAATTGATTTCTCATTACTCAAAGTATTATATCGAATCAGAATAAGTGATAAATAATAATTAATTTAAAATATTATAATATTTATAAATTCAAATATGACAATTACAGCAAAAGTTGCCCCCAAAAACCTTATGCAAAATGTTTTTGTCGTCTATTTCAAAAAGGGTTTTGTGCGATTATTTGTAAATTTGTATTTAAGTTTTAATGGATATAGTGTTTATGTGTTTATGTTAGAAAATTAAATACGTGTAACAATTCACGGTGGCTGTGGAGTACAACCACAATGCCTAATTTTAATAAAAAAAAAAATTAAACAAAATATTTTACTCTACCATCTTTATAGCCCACTGTCCGCTTTAATTGTATTACCAGGAGGCGTGAGGGTTTTTTTTTTGAAACCTATCAGACCTAAAAAATTGTTATTTGACACAGTATTGTAATGGTTTTATGACTTAGAATTGTCTGTTAACTTAATTTAAGATTATTGACTTGTTCATAACCGCAGTATTTTATAATATTAAAAACGAATTAGATTAAATTTAATACAATTGGCTGCGCAAATAATTTATGATTAAGTCGTGTCCGAACTTATCGTGCATATTATTATGAGTTTTTCGTTCTAATTGTTCTTATCAATATCGGGAACGCGAGTTTAGTATAATACTATAACGTATAAAATATTATATTGTTTTTCGTTTAATAGGTAAGTCCCTCTGTGACTGATAACAGATAAAACAATTGTTGTTAATACTATATTTTATTTTTTATAATCATCGTTAGAGGAAGTGATCTTGATAAATTACTCTGTACATAAAATACATAACTTAAATATTTAAACTTATTAAACACAATTCACTACAAACGAGTTGAGTTTCCCAACGTCATATCTCAAACAGGGTGACTCTTGACCTAATTCGACTTACTTTTCAATATTTATAAACGAAGAGTGGCTCGGATCTACGTGGGCATGTGAGAAGTGGACACCCACGAACACTTAATAAAAACAGATTGATCTAACACAATGCAAATTCCTACCCTTTGAAGTTTGAAAATATATAATATTATATACTAAACTATACAAAAATATATTAAACAACGTAAATATTTGTCAAATTATTGAAATTTCTAGGGCAGCATGGGACATAGTGTTACGGTCTGTTGCGTATGTAAATTGTTATGATAACAATTTCATTTCATTATACTATCTATCTTGTACAAAATATGATTTCTTTTGGATAATTTTTTGGAAAACATTGCATGTATTATTACCACCAAAATCGTTAAAAATGACCAGTACGGGCCTACTATTACAGGATAAATTTATATAATGTTAAGTAGAATCTAGTACTAATTTAACAATAATATTTAATTTACCTTTAATGAGATGTGGTTAATTATTTTGTACAAATGTGATTTAGTTATAAATAGATATAAAGACCAATTTAATTTTAACTTATACATTTTACGACTTATAACGTAAATAGTACATTAAAAAGTTAAATAAATTTCTAATTTGCTATATAGATTGTTATAAGTTATAATGATAAGTAACTATAAAAGAAAAACATATTTTGGTAATAAGCCTCAATATATTTACGATGAAGCTATAAAATAAGTAATTGATGTCACTGCGAGGTATAGCTGAAATGTAGGTACTCCAAGTGTGTAACATATTGACCCGTCTTGGGGTAATGTGTTGCATTTAAATTTTTTTGTAAAACAAATTTTTCCCTTAAAATATCATATTTTTTAATAGTTATAATTATCACTATAATATGTATTCATATAAAAAATTGTGAATTACTTTACTACATACATTTTGTAGTTTTGTGTAAAATACAAAAATAAACTAAAAATGTAACTTAAAATAATTTAGTGTCAAACTAAAAATTTAAAAATTTTTCTGAAAAGTCACTCTTTTAGTTATCTGATAACAATTTCTTTTGTTAATTTATTATTTTAAAATTGTATGATTTATTTATATTTTTAGAGAATTTAAAAAAAAAACATTTTTTCTGAAATCATTCCAGATTTTAATCACTAGTTTTATTATGTGCACTTTTATTTTCTGATTTGTCCATTTATATTCATTAATTTAAACCACTTTTTTATTGATTATCGGGCTCTGACACTAAAATCAATCACATAACATTTAGGTATATCTAATATGTTTATTTTGACGTGAATGAGTAATATTACAACTACAGTAAAATAATAATTATACCAAAAATAGTGTTATGTTTGGCTACAATGCAATATATTATTATAATGTATATACAGACAGAATATTACTGAATTATACGTATATTACTCGTATTGTGTCTGCATGGGGCGGGTAAGTATTAATAATAATAATATATAGAAGACACTGGCCGATAATGTCGTTACATAATATTTTTATAATTAGGTGTCGAACGATGCCTGCAATTGGTAAAGTGCTATCAGTCTTAATATTGTGTGTGAATCTTTAATTTAATTTCATCCTTGAGACACGGACCAGAACACATTTTGTTCACGATGTAATTATATTATATTATTATCGTTGTACAACAGCGAAAAGCGACTAACATCGGTTAGTTGGAGACGTTACACACACACACACACACACACACACACACATATATATACGTCGTTTGACCAACATCTGTGCGTATGGTCGCCCTGTAATAAAATACTTAAAATTGATATCATCTCGTGGCGACGTTCCATCGTCAGTTAAATGGTCTGTTGTTTTTTTCGATTTTTTCACTCATACTTTGCCTTAGCCACACCCATCCACTCACTTACACATACCCACACTACCGGTGTAAAGTTAATAAAACGCGGAATATTGACCTTTAAATTCCACAAATTATTCTACGCTTGTATAACCTTTTCCGACATAAAATCGTTACCGAAAAACGGTATTCATTTGTGCGAGCGTAAGTCTTGAATGACAACGCCAATACCGACAGTCAACAACAAAAACAACAAAACAGCGAGGATACTGTATACTAATGAACGCAAATTAGTTTGGAAATTATTTTTCATATGTTTTCGAATACGAGCCAAATCCTGATACGTGGGTAAATGTAGTCCAATGTCTGCAAAGGTTTGATACGATAGACGAATTATTATTATTCGAGGATTTCACACGATTAATTTGTAATAAGCAGTTTGATTTTACATGTACGTATGCTTAATCTTATTTATTCCTTTGATAATTCATCCGTATTATCAGTTATTTAGATCTCTTCATAACATAAAAGGAGTATCTTTGGTGATATCAACTTATTTTTTAATTTAAAAATCACCCTTTTTGGTTTAAATTTTTAAGTAGATGTCTTCTTAAAAAAATGTTTATGTATTTAAATTTAAAATCAAACAATAAAGTACTAATGATTAATAGGTCCATGATAATAGGTTTGGAAAATATAATCACTTAAATAGTAATTAATATAAATCTAATACAATTTTATAAATTTTTTGAATTGTCTAAGTATAATAAATACTATATTAAATAGAACAATATAAATTTTATATTTTTGTAAAACTATTTTCAAGGAATTTATAGTATTTTCAAATTAAAAAGTTAGTGCCCGTTCGTTTGAATAATGATTTAGATACAACATTACAACACTACAGCATTAAAAAAAAATCTTCTTTCCAACAATTTGTAGTAAAATAGGTGGGTGTTTTCGTTTCGAAAAAAATAGTTTTTCTACTTTCTATAAATTAATAATATCAAAGTTTAAGTAAAATAGATGATTAGAATACAGACATATTAAAACGATATTATAGTATAAAATTTATACTTCTAAAAACCATCAATACAATATGCAGATAACGTTAAATTATAGATGAAGAATTTTTTTAAAATTATATTTAAAATAAAACCATTGTAATAATCTTTTAATTTAAAATATTCCACAGTTAAAAAGAAATTGGTTTTTATAATGTGTTTTAAATATGTGTTAATATTAATATACAAATAAAATAATAAATATTGAAATGTGGTTTAGCGATTCTTTAAACGTAAATTATATATGTATAGTACAACAATGTATTGTTATGCTTAAATCAACTCAAACCATCATTTCAATAATTAATTCGATATATATTATTAATTTGAACTCTATGAATATTGACGACTCATGAAAATATATAACATATTATATTATTATATGTGTGCAACTACTACCATCACGCCGCGATGTATGCGATAATAATGTCTCTTAACGTCGTACTTACCACAGCGGGTTTGCTTTAATATTTAATTCATATAGTTTGCGGTTGAAAATATTTAATACTTAATAAATTATTTATGTTTATTGTTATTTTAATAACGGGATATTAAAAACGAATACTTTTTGCGATGGTGTGTGGAGGGTATGGGGGTGACAATGTGCAGTGCGCGTGTCCTTACGTAAAGAATGATGACTTATATATAATAACTGTCGTCAAAATGATTCCAAGTGTTTTTAAAATAAATTTCATGCATTATAAGGCTTAGCCAGGTTTGAAATAAAGTTTAATTCACTTTGCGGGGCTGTTGCAATGATAATAGTTTAACGGCGAACACAATATGCTTTCAAAATCGCGCGGTTAGGATCACATTGTTTTTACACGGGCAAACGGTTTGAGGACGAAACAATCGAAGGTATGTATAATAAGTGTACTCCGTGTACGTGACCGTACCCGATGGCGGGTGTATAGGAATGAAAATTACCGCGGGTAGACACGTATCGAATTTGAAAGTCGTAAAAAATAAACATAAATCGAAAATAAACCGAAAATAATAACCGTAATAGACATTCAATACATAATAGGTATGGGTAGGTACTATATCGTATATAACATAGAGACCGAAGCAATACAAATTGTGAAAAAATTAACCATTACAAACAAGAATAGTGTACATTTCGAGTGGTGTTTAAGCGCGAGGAGCTTAGTAGTACCTCCTCACCCACTCGTTTCCGCCCCCGTCCGCGTTGCTGGTATAAAAACGTGCGCGTTTACTCGGTTGTCTGCCTGCAAAACCCCGGTGGATTAAAGTAGGCTCGTAGCGCAGCCCTCGTTGATAAATGTATATTATAGGCGTCACAGCTAGCACATAATAATATATTTTGTGTATACAGCTGCTGCGGCGTGCGTATTATGGTATAATATGTATGTATATAAATATAAATACGATATGACGCGTGATATCCGCGGGGATACAATAATGCGTCGAGACGATATTCAAACGAATAGAAGAATTCTCGATTTAACTATATGCGTATGCGATAAGAATAATCGAATCCGACACTGATTATTCACTTAAACGTTCATCTCTCTCTCTCTCTCTCGAAGAAATACGATTTATTCGCGCGATCGGCGGTGGTGGCTATTGAAACTGCGACGCGCTGTGTTCCCTCGATCGTTGATTGTTTTACGAATGAAAACCATCACATCGTATACTACGGACGATAAAAATATAATAAATTCGTATTGTAAAAGATATACGGTCTGTGAACACTAAAAGCGACGGTCGTCGAGTCTGTTGAAACAGTGACTGCGGCGGCGACATCCCCTACATCGTGTTATTATATGGATATACGCGAGGTATCGGTTTTAACGACCTACGCCTAGTTCAGAAAAACATAAATAACGTTGTATAGGAGGTACTTCGCGATTCAAAAATTTGTATTTCACCCCCACCCTATCATCTGAGCTTTCTCTCATCCGTCGCCGACGGTATACTTCGAAATCGGCTTTTGCGTGTCTTCGTGAATTTTCTCCTTCGGTAGACTTTCCACGTCTGACGTATTGATATTACACACACACACACACACACACACGCGCGCGCGCGCGCGCGCATACGGTCGCTCTCTCGCTCGTACACGAGCACGCGGTCCTTTTTATCATCCCCTGGGGCAGGTCGACCTGAGAATATAATAAGTCTATACAAAACCGTTTTATGAATATTTCATATACTTGGCGTTCCACCTTCGGGCCGGTATGTGTGTGTGTGACAAACCTAGTGCGTGTGTTCGCGCGCATGCGCACGAGGAATTATATAAGGTTATGCGAATCATGCGGGTATGGAGTGTGGTGTGTAGTGTAGTGTGTGCGTGTGCATATATATATATATCTCGCAAGAAGAAACAGACTTCCTCAAAGGATATAAAAATAAAAGAAATAGAAAACGAGGGCGTGATCTACGGGTGAGAGGGTGGCGGCGGCGGTCGAGGGATGAAACGCGATGCAGTAGCGTATACGCGTACATCGTGCACTGTATCGTTATATTATATATTATACATTTGTAAGTACGTAGGTATGTGTGTGTGTGTGTAGTGTATAGTGCGATATAATTTTATTGAGATTTCGGTGTGCGAGGACGACTATCCGCTCGGTATACGCGACGGGCGGACGCGGACGGACGGACAAGAGAACGGATACAATGTAATATAAACTCGCACGTGTGTATAGGTAATATAAATGTATACATGTGTATACTGTAAAAGCTACACGCCGCCGCCGTGTACACAATCGCCTTTACGTGTAAAGCATGATTTCGGAGTTATATGCCCATCGGATTGCACGTCACGTGCCCGTCGTAACTTTTCGAGTAATCGGAACGACATTAATATTCGATGATGACTGGATTCTGCGTATGTGCGCGTTCGAAACCGGTAGTATTTTATCGTCGAGTGTGGCTGGCGGCGTTGTAATACACGAATGGCTACATAGTGCTCTACGTGCAGGGCGAGGGGGCGCAACCGATTAAATTACTACGTCGAGTTTTTTTCGCGTACACTCGTCATCGTGTACGTATATACGTATTATATATAAGTAATGATATTTTGTGGGTCTGTCGCCGGTGTAATTTGTGCGAGTGCGATGAGCGTTTAAAATGTTGCGCGGACACCAGTCGATCTTGCAATATTTCAAAATACCACTTTTTTAGTACCGAGCCTTACTCTTATTTGCGTCCTGACCACGACATACCCGAACTAACCGCGTTGGTCACGATCCGTGGTAGGGGTCGTTATCGTTTCACGGGGTCAATTTCTCCCTCTCACCTCGACCGATAGGCAGTATGATTTTCACGAGTTCACGTCGCTTGAAACACCTGAGGCTCCGGTCACAACATTTGCTGGCTTTTCTTTTAAAATGTTATTTTTTTTTTTAAACCGTACAGCATTTTAACTTTGATGTTATTTTTTGATGCACAAAATATATCACTTGTGTTATCTTCGACGACGATAATTTATTCCATAACAACTGTGTTCTATTTTAAATAAACAATATAACCATCTATTTTTCGCTATCGTACTGGATAATGGGCTAATGAGTAATGACTTTAATGACGTAATTTCGAAGAACCAGTTCATTCACAGTATCGACAACCACACATCCTCCATGGAGATTGAAAATAGCGAACGAACGTTTATTGCAATAACTATTTAAACTAAACTACTAAACATCATATCACATATTAATTGTACGCGTTATGCTACTATAATAAAATAATGCATAATAATATGCAAGTATTATTATAATTATTGTAAATTGTATTAATTTTCTTAAACTTCGAATCAAACCTTTAAATCATAAATCTATCATACTATGGAAAGTTTTTTTTTATTAAAATATAATATGTTATGATTATATCGCAGTTGACGTACTAATCCTATTTTATGTTTAAATGAAAAATTATTAGGAGACAAAAACCCATAAAAAAAAAACAAATTTAAACTGCATCGCATAGAACCATATTGATTGATCTATTTAACGTAAAACTTTAATTAATTCAAAATTATTAACATTTTTATATAATTGTTCTTTGTTAGTCGTTATTAAACATAATTTTTCCAAAAATAATCAATATATTTTCTATTTAGTATTTTTAATCGTATATTTTTTCTAATGATGATGTGTGTTTTTAATACCCTATTCCACCACAGAATGTTTTTTAGAGCACTTTAATATATAAAAATCAAACTTTGGTTGAATAGTACATGGATTATAAGTATTTAAAGTTTAGATGAGCAGAATGAAGTGGCATGTGCTGAATATCCTACAAATTGCTGTTCCACGACCGCTTGTTTAACTTTAAATACTTAAAATAAAAACTACTTAATTATGTTTGAATTTTTTGCAGATAAATAATAAAATTCAAATAATAATGTGCTTTAGAATATAGAACTTAAATTATACGCTATTCTTGAAAAATGAATATTTTTTTTTTTTAAATCTTGTCGCTCATATTCGTTGATTAAATAATATTATTAATATTATTCCATTAGAACTATTATTGTCTGTTTCATTTAATTGTTTTTATACACGTATATAGAATTTAAGAAAACACAATATCGAAAAAATCTTTTTTAAAAACTGGAATTCTAATAACCTATTGTTTATAGCGATGTTCTGAGTAGTGAACAACTCAATCTTGTATACTGAGTGCTTTATGACGAATCCTGGAATAAAGTTTTCGTATCGATACTATGTATAAAAATATCATGATTTTAGCAAATAATAGGATTACATATACTTTATTATAAACTTAATTAAAGTAGTTCTACTGCTAAAATGGTTTTCAAAACTTAAGACGTGTTTTCTGAGTATAAAGTTTCAAATTATCTTCAGTCTTGAGTGTATTGTTTTCAAAGGGCTAACAAAGACGAATCAAAACAAAAGACAAATAATTATAACAATATTATAAATTAAACTGCATAGAATGATAAATCATAATACCATATTAAATAAAATTACATAATGTGAGATTTAAAATTTAATTTTTAACTTGAATTGAATTTCATACGTTAACTGATAAAATTTAACGTTAAAACAGTACAAAATACACAAACAACTTAGACGTGTTGTACGTCACGGATAACACGATACAATACCCAACTACTAGTTTACAAAAAATCTCTAATAGAAATAATATATAGACAATGATATTTTCCAATAACTGTATTTTTGCTAGGATGTTATGTTATAAACATTTAAACCAAATAATATGACCACTTGGTGACCTTACCGTTTCAAATAATGTATAGAATATTATTTGTACTTGTAAAATCACTGTAATAACAGTAATATTTTACATAATATAACACTTATTGATCTATTAATATCACAGGTAAAAAAAAAATAACAATATTCTTTTAAACGAAAATATTTTACTCTTAATAATGAAGTATAAACAATATTTATATCGGTATCTAGAAACCTATTTTTTTTTAAAATTTAACCACGTTTGACTAAAATAATGATTAATCCCTCTAACGCTCATAAAAAAAAAAAATCCCCGAGCCTCGTATAGTATATGTTAAATGTATAATATTACAATATATATATATATATATATATATATATATATATATATATATAGAGCCACTTTTGTATAGTTATTTATAGTATATTGTTATAATATTACACGTGTCATGGAGATTCGCCGATAACGTAATATATTATAAACGATATGTTTTGAATATTGTCTGTTCGATAACGGTATAAGGCCAATAACATCGTCACGCGCATAATATATAGCGTATGGGGGTGTGTGCACTGTGCATATAGCGCGTGTCGATGTTTTGTGCACCGCGATAGAGTGGCGCGTGTGACATCTTCACTGCGGTCCATCGAGTGAACTATACGCGTACCTATACATAGACGTTGACAATAATAGTAATAATAATAACAACGATATGCTCTATTCTAATGTACTTTGCACGACTACTCATCGTATATCATGATAATTATACACTTCTACGTTGTATGTATAATAATTAATAATGCACGGCGAGTAATAATAATAACATTAATATTCGCGCGGTTTAATTATATGGTTATTATGTACACAGCGATTTTGAGGACGTCTAACCTAGATAATGACCGGCGTGTAATAATAACATACAAAAGCTAAACATGATTTGAAAAAAATAAGACCTTCTTGGCTTCCTGCATCCTTAAAAAAAAAAAAAAATAGGTAATAATAATAAAACAATGTAAATAAAACTATATCCGTATAGTTGTTGTAGAATTATAATTATTTCAAAAGGTCGTTTCTTTTTAAATTGAAAATCGTATAGGCTATCAACATTCGTTCTAGAACATTTGATTCGACGCGCGACGCCTTCTCGCTTTTTTCGAGCTGGTCGTCAAAAGACCAAAACACTTTATTTACCTCGAAATCTCATAAAAGTCGAATTTTATTACATTATTATACAAAATAATACTTATATATAATTTATTATATCTGTATAGCTCTGAACTCATTATGATAATATGTCGGCTAAACATATACCACATGACAGGCGTGCAGTCTAAAATCGCGTATCACTGTCACTGCATCGGTGATCATTCAGTCAATACGTGTAAATGATGGAATCATATTAATATTATAGATAAAAGTAATGTGTTTATAAAAAAATGTAATAGTAGACTTACAAATGTGAACACTTCAAAAGCCTACAGCTTTTGCCTTTCATATTTTTTTTTTTTTATTAACTTTCTTTGTGATGTTTAACGCGTATTATTTAAAGTGCACACGATTTCAATTGCGTTTGACGTCTGTTATCGAATAACAGATAGATAATATCAAATTATGATAGACGCATAAAATCAAAAGTGACTATTTGAAATAAGTATTACGACAACTGCCGTTACGTCCTACTATTACACCTGTACGGCTGAGCCACTGTTTTGCACTTGTATCTTTAAAATAGTATTACGTGTAAAACAGACCTCATATAATATATATGATATTTAAATAAAACAAATTTACAGTTAAAAAATTGAATTTGATTAACATTCATTTATTGTAAAACTGTATTATAAGTAAAAAAAAAAAATTACATTAGTTTTAAAATTTTGTTTTTTTATTTACTACTTTAATAAGTAAAATTATTTTCAACACATTTTTATTTTAAAAATAATTCTATCAATTAACATTAATAAGTTTAATATAGCTGTCAATCAGTCATTGGGTTTAAAAATTAAAATTTACTGTAGTCCTTGCCCCTTGGTATACAATATAATTTTATATTTAATTACATTTTTAATCTTTTAACCTTTATAAAATTAATTTTATACATATGACTTCTGACTCTATTTCCGTATTTTTTTTTATACCATATTAATTATCATTAATTTTTTTTAAATAGTTTTTTACTATTTTAATTTATTTTATTTTAATATTTACGATCTCCTGGGATCAGTAATTTTTAACTATGATTGTTGTTTTATTGTATTAAATCATTATATCATTTATTATCATTTTTCGAAATAGACTCTAGTTCTATACTTTCAAATTAAGCATAAATCAATAATTAATTTCATTTTATTCAAATAATTAATTAAAATATAAAAATTTGAGTATAGCAATAATATTGTGTAATTTATCCAACTATGACTCACTACTTGATGAACATTTTTGGAACGTCAATGTATTAAGATTATGCTATTCGGAATCGATAAGGTTTATCGTAAAAATCTTTAATATTCAAAATAATAAAGTATAGTATTTTTTTCGTTTTAAAATAATTTAAAAAAATAATCCATTATTTTAGTTTATTCGACCACGGTTTGCGATATCATAGAGACTACAACGCAGGATCGTTATTCAAAAGTCATTTGATTTGCGATTTTACGGTGGAGTTAGGCTTGGCAGGTAGATGTATATCACCATAGCAATAATAATAATAATAATAATAATAATGATAACACGACATTTGGCGGTGGCGGCAATGACACTTGAATAATTGATTGCGTGAGACCGCCGGACCAGATTGTGTTGGGTTACCTGCACCTGGGTCGTACCATATAAACTGCTTTTTTATTTTGTTTTTTTTAAGCCGAAGTACAGAGAGGCACACGCGAGATTATTATACACACCGGCGGGTAAAAACGACAAATAAGTATATACTATGCATACGAATTGGGAGTAGTATGTAACTCTGATGTACATAATTATTATAGGTGTCAATTGTACCTTGTCATTGAGTAAGTCACTATTATGTATGTGTTAAAGTTGACCTTTAATGATAAACTTATACATATGAAAAAGAAATCTGAACGAAGATGGTCAGTTAGATTCTATATTTTTGTGATTTTAACGAATTTTGACAACATTTGAACTTAAAATGTTCAAAAAAAACGTGCTTAATATATATTTTTAACACTTTTAAATAGTTATAGTACAATTTTATGAGGAACCTTAAAAATTAGTTAAAATATCATACTATATCTACACAATAATTTAAAAATACTCGACTAGTGTACTTATATAATATTACCGAAAAAATACAAAGTTAAATTTATACATCTTTACCAGAGTATCATTAATAAAATTGGTTGTTTCGTATAATAAGTATTATCTTGTGCTGTATTTTTGGTTTATTTTCTACGATGAACTTTCAGAAGACTAAAAACGGGGAACTTGAAATAACAATGCCGAATACGCATTAGGATTAGGTGAACTAAAACTTTATAACGAAAAGTGCGCAGGTGTTCATTTTTGCAGACTAACAAAAACTAATTCTTGAAATTTTAAAGCATTCAAATAATTATGATAATATTAAAAACGTAATTATTTTATTTATCATATATTTTTTACATATCGTATGCGTATCGAACGCCAAGCATGGTAATCAAATTTTAAAGTGGTTAGGTGAAAAGAAAGTAAGATAATGCAATTCAAAAAATCTTCAATGTACGCCTCAATATGACAATATAATGCATTTTTAATATAAAAATTATGTCCATTATGAAAGTTTTTAGGCGCATTGTCTTGTTCTAAGAATTTTTATTTTATTCATTTATACTATCATATTATAAAATAAATAAAAAATTTTCAACGTTCCAAGAACGTTTATTTTTATGAAATGCATTAGTTATTCAATTGTTTTAATGCGATTATGTTGAGCTTTAAACTTTACCACTGCATATTGTTTGCCCAAAAAAACGTTATTATAATATTTAGGTCTTGCAATTTCGGTGGCAACGGCAGTTTAACTATGGACGATTTACTTGCATATTTTTTAAATTTATACAAAAACGCAAATAAAAACAGTAATCAGTTAATTGAGGTCGTATAATATTATATTTATTATGATCATAGTTCCAATATCCACGTTAACGCACCCAAAAATAAAATGCAAACGGAATAAGTGTACCAGGTGTTTTCGAACGCTATTTGTTATTGCAAGTATAAAACGGTAAGTCTTGGTGACTTTTCACCCGTATTTTTTTTTTTTTAGATTCGAGGGGAGTGTAAATATATTAACAATTCATTCTACTACCATACAAATCCGCACTCCAGATGGACCAGATTTATCCGATTTTTCTGACGAAGTGAATAAAAAAATATTAAATATAACATTATATAATGTTTTGAAATTTTTTATCTTTTATTATGGTTTTTTATAATCCTATACTGTATTTTATATGGACTCGTTCAAAACATTTAAAAGTAAGGGAGCTGATGTACTGATTTTTTTGCCTTAGCAATACAAAATATGATTATTTAATAATACATTACACTCATAATATAATAATATTATATAGTTACATATGGATTTATGATAGAACATGATTTAGTTGATCAAAATATACATATATGTCGTTGTGTAAAAGTTAGGGAAACAACATTACATCCTTACAACACAGGTATATACTCTAGTCTGATGTTGTTTTGTATAATATTTCAGCCAATCACTATTTTACATAGGGGAGTGGTCTCGTTAGGCACGCAGATCAGCAAACGTGTTTTCTTTCGAATATAAATCAGTTTTAGCATATATTTTCAAAAAAAGAAAAAAATGTTTTACAACAATGACGTTTTACAATTGACGGGCGTAATATGTTTGTTTCTCATTTGAATTCATGATATTATTAGTGATTTCATAGATATTTTATGAAATATATACATGTAATAGTCTTGCTACGAAATATGTCAATCTATGTGAAAACCTTACGTGCTCTTTATAGGATATAAAATTAAACGAAGACGTATAGTTAGATTACTATCATCCCAATTCAACGTGGCCAGAAATATCATAACTTTTACAGTAGCTATAATTATACATACATTTAAATATACGCTAATGAAAACAAAATTATAATCGTAATATTAATTTATGTTAGTCTGAGGGAATAGTATTTTCTTTGACCTGCTCATTTAAAATTTGATTTTCTCTAATTAGGGTTTCAAATGTTTACCAAAAAAATAAATATCACTCACGTAACACAATGTAATTAAAAATAAATTTTGATAGATGAAGCTAAAGAAGTTAACCTGTTTGAAGTTAAAATTTGGCTGAATATAGGTAAATTATTTTGTAGTTAGAAATTTCTAAAATAACTAAGAATTTAAAATATAATATTATAAGATTCCTTTTAAGGTCATTCTTATACTTCAAATATGAAAAATAAATATCGTGTATGACCTCATTTATTTATTAATTGTTTTAAGTTGACATTTTGATGCAATTTAATATTCAATTGTAAAATAATGATTTTTTCTTAATCGATATTTGTAATTTTATTTAATTCTATAAATATTTATCGTAGAATTTGTAGCAACTTAGGTATTTGTTGAAACAAAAGAAAGATAGATTAATTTTAACCAAGGCGAAGTCTGGTAATACAGTTAGTTATATAAATATATAACAATAAAGTTCTTTTTTTATGTCCGGGATAACTAGAAAACTATCAAACGATTCCGAACGACGTTTTTTTTTCAATTTAAAGAGTACACTATGAAGCAGGTTATGATCACAGTATATACAGAATATTATAGTACCCAATCCCTCAATTCCTGTCCACGGAATATTGAGCAATAAAATAGAAATACAGAAGTGTGGAACCATCTGTCTTGTAAAATAAAATTAGAAACATTTAAAATACATTGTATAGCTTCTTACTAAACAAGTAAAGCTTCATACTAGTTGTAAAATATAAACATTAGAAAACATCATTAAAAAAAAAAAGCTGACTCGCCGCCTTCACTCAGAATATCTTGTGTACAACAATGTATCATTTAATTATTAAAAATTTATCACATCTGTTATAGGAGTCATTTATACGTGAGGTTTTTTTATATTTGATAATGTTATTGCATATAAATCAAAATAGTATCAAATAGTTTTTGAATTTATTCAATAATATTTAAATAATTTTATTGTAGTAATCACAAAATATTAATATCATAATGCATAATTGTATTATTTTAATTTATCATATCTCCATATACTTTAAGTATACCTATTACCTATTATTTTGTTTAATAATTTATAAGTTATTCATCAGAATTTTTTATTTTTCAACATTAATATTAAATATATTTATATATATATATTACATTATTAAACAAAATAATTGTGGTGTTCAGTAAAGCACTCTGTATAATAATACCTAGTAACACATTTAAATTTTGTAGAAAAACTATAAAATAAATGTCAAGTAACCAAGTCATGTGTATTTTGGACTTCGAAGAACATAAAACTGATAGGACTTTTAATGAAATAAAAATAAAAAGTATTCTTCGTAAAAAAAAAAAAAATGAAAAAATATTGACGTTGACATAAGGATTTATGATTTTTTTTTAACATCATAAAATGCATTATATTTTTTATTGTTACATGCTATTCTACGGATTACTTATATAATATAGTATAGCAATATAGTATAGTATAGTTATATATGCATATATAATATTACACATTATGTGAAATATTAATAAGTAACCATTAGTATTAGTATATAATTATTAGTAAATAAGCAATATAAGTACTAATATTATGACAAAAAATAATGCCCTCGTGATAACACTGCATAGCCATAAAGTCACACCCGTCAGCTGTCCATATCGTACACCATAATTAAATCATTCAATACTATTTTTAAGTGCGTGCACTATATACAATTTTTATGAACAAATCCATTGGCTATGATGTTTCTGCTTAACACGAACCACCATATTACGAAAACGACATACATATTTTATATTATTCGTTTTTGCGAAAGGATTACGTATTCGGCGCGTTTTCTCAAGCGATCATAAAATTGCATTTAGACAACGAATACATAATATCGTGATCCGATTGCCGAGTACATGGTAGAAGTTGTGCAATGAAGCGTTATACTCGTATGTTTGCAGGCTGTATAATACGATGTCAGCATAAGGTCTATTCTGCATAAACAGTAAATATTGTATGTATCATGACAAAATACAGAAAGATATGAATGTATGATCACAACTAAACATTTTTTCATTTCGCCTACATCGTGGACCGTATAGTTTCCCACTTATTATGGGCTATCATAACATACATCATGCATACATAACTATCCGGAAAAACAATCCAATAATAAAAATAACGTGTAAGACATATCATATCATATTCACACAATTATTTCGATGGCAGTATTTGATTTAAAAACAAACCAATGGTATACTTAATATTTTTTGTCGTAGTAACAGAGTTTTGCGTTAAATGTCAATACACTTGTGTGTACAACGTGTATATTATGCGCCTCGAATTACGGCTTTTCTCCGGCCTTTGGCACACAAAAGTATCCACGTTTAATAAATTCAGATAAAAATGAACAATTAACGAATGTTTCGGATAAAGCACGAGTACACCATTACGGTACCAAATACACAGCACAAACATAACACATTACAGAATAATACGTCAAAGATAAAGTTAGAAGTACCTTTCTTATACACCGCGTCAAGCTATTATAGTTATTAATTATTGCCGTATTTTAACTTTGAAATATCTATTTGTACGCGACTGGTAAAATACCGGATTCTAAAGAATACATATTATATTTTTTTTAATTATTAAAAATAATGTGACCATTTTCAAAATCATGTATTCGATTATTTTTTCCGTGGATATTTTAAGAAAACATTGATAAATCAAATGCGTAAAACTTCGGCATATTATGCTCAGCGTGGATGAGATGCACTAACTGAACAGTCTTAAGTTTATGTAAGTCATTCTTACAGTTTATTTTGTCGTATCATTTATAGTGTGTATGTAATAACCACACACGTCATGGTGCGTCCGTGCTACTTCGGGCAACAATATAATATGAACGTCAGTGTTTATAGTGATGTTATTGCGTCTGTATTACATTAAAATAAACTCGAATTATTTAAGACGGTTTAATAATATAAGCTTTTGAGGATAGTCGCCCTAAAAAGGCAAGATAATATTTTCCATACATTTTAAAGTCGGTTTCTATAAGCGGCGGAGGCTGTGTTTATAAGTTAAAATATAATGTTTATTGCGGTAACGCGTGGTGTACCCGATTCGGCTTTCATGTTCAATAAACATATATGATTTAGCTGCAACGCAATGATTGCAATTGTGTTACCGTCATGATCGCTACACCTCATCTTTATAACGAATATTATATTTAGCACTAAGGACAAACAATTTCGTTGAGTACTATAGGCATTATTGTATAATTCGGGCACAGAGTGACCGCTGCAATATACTTAACGAAACAGTATATAAACAATCATTCGGCCGAACGTCACTCGATCACGAACAATTAAATCTGCTGTTATCACTTTATATGTATTCTTATCTCCGTTGTATGGATATATCGTATCGAGCGTAATATAATATATTTTAAACAGTATAAAATTATTAACTGTCACAATGTCTGTTGTGGATAGAATTTATCAGCTGTCACCGTGGCAATAATTGTATTAAACTTCAATATTTACATCAGTGTTAACGACAGATTACAAAACGATCGTCTGTAAATGTGGAAAAAATCGATAATAATTTTGGAAAGTAGCTGTCTTAGAATATACGTAGATTACGATACTACAACAATACCATTACAATAATATTATGTATTAAATGTATTGTGTATATTGTGTTTATATATACACGCACGTAATATAACACACACGACCCCGATTGTATATCATTAATATGGAGGGCGCGATTTAGGTGTTCTTCACTTTTTATGGTGACGTGTCAGTCCCGTTATTGAAGTCTCACATATATTCAAACAGTGAGCGCGATGGTTGATGGCGGGAAAAAGGTAGTTTTCAGTTAACGATAACACGCTAAAAACAATAATTCGCATTTTCACCACGCACATGTACTATAACGATCGTTCGAGACCATCTGGTTAGGTCCGAAGAGCACAGCGGGACGAAAAAAAATAACTTTAATTTAAAAATTATTATATATGTGCGAAATAAAACCGTTTTTGGCAAGTAGTTCGACGACCGCACCAGCGGGCGTTCAATGTGTGAAGATGTGGAATTTTGAAAATGCGATGTTTGTATTTGTATAGTTTTGCAATTTTAATTTCGAAGACCGTACGATTCCGACGTAGGTTAATTGTATGCATTCCGACTATAATTGTTTTATCATAACGACATAACGGTAGAGAAACTTTTCGACCTACTTCATGAGAAAAAAGTAATTTTTCACATTGAACCGGTGCCCATACGAATTCCAATTATGATGGCCATGCAGTATTTTATAACCGTATCTAATATAATATAATATAAATTATACATAATATGTAAAATATTTGAAACAGAAAAATTTAACAATTCTTTTGGGTCGAGTCAAGAAAATGCATACATTCTTTACAACGCAGGATGTCGTTCTGCACCCTATATTATATGCTACATGTGGAGTTAACCTACAGAATATGCACACGTTTTTACTGTGTACGTTTCGAGAATAAATATTAAATTTTTATTGTGCACCGAACTGATACACGTGATGTGAGTGGTGTAACGCCCCGCCAAAGAAGAAAATAGCGACGACAATTTTCGCGAAAAAAATTTTTTTTAGCGATTTTAGTTATATACAATAGCGTCTGACTAAACTTTACAGCGTTTGAAATAAAATAAAATTTCAATGAATCGCATAAAACTTGCCCATCACCAAATGTGCATTATTATTATTATTATTATTATTACTATTATACCGATGAACGTTGCATTTATGAAAAGATTTATTTCTGCTCGTGTCAGAAAAAAGCCAGTTCTTCTACAATAATAATTATGTTCGATGGTACGCAAATGTATAAAGTTACTGTTATAATAACATAATGCAGTTTCAAGACGGTACATTTTTGTAAAAAATAAAACTTAATACCGAGAAAACTATAATAGCTGTTATAAATATAAAGTGTTCATTATAATATATTTTAGGTATATATAATATACACTCGTACTTTTATGCGTTGAATATTTTACGTCAATGTATCATACTTTTATTACCTGTGTTTTTAATTTTTGAAGATCGTCATAATATTATCATACTCGGTACACTCGTATTTTATTTCTCCGTAATTGTTTCTCGATTCAGCTATGATACAAAGATACCGGAAAATACTGTTGCGACGTTATTACGTTTTTTGTTTAATTATAAATATATTATTAAATTTAATTTTAAAGTCTAAACATACTTCGAGTATGAAGTATATTCTTTATTTTAATATCTAAATTGAGACAAAAATCAGATTTGATCTTGTAAATGCTGTAATTTTTATAAATAACATTTTTATTTACAATAAAATGAACGATACCTCGTATTTTTGAATTCAAAAATGTCGTAATCAGTGTTGAATAATGACTTTTGATATGGAATATGTCAGATAAGTGATAACTAATAAAAAAAATACGCACATATCTATATGAAAGTAAAAATATTATATGTTTATATGTTTGGAGCAATATTATGAAAAAAAAAAATGTTCAAGGACATAAAAACACAATATTCTAAGCCCAAGAGATCTTATTTCACTCCGCTCTGATTAGAATATACAAATAGAGAACATGCATGCAGATAAAGTAAAATATACAGCCGGGACTGTAAACCTAAAAATATGGTATAACCAATTCTAAAAAATATTACGAAATAAAAAAATCGATAAAATAAATATTGTCACATGCATTTGGTTGCGAATTTATAAAATGTCATCAATTTCAAAATTGATCATTTTGTCTTTCGGAGGCAAGATAAAAATTGACAAAAGTAGGATATTATTTTTGTCTTACAGGCCTATTTGATAACATTATAAAAACATTAACCCCGTGTATTATTTTAGCCTTCACTGTAGGTTGTTTATATTGTCTATCAATGTTCGAGTCCTCCAAGAATTTCGGTCTATTTACTGCTATGCTCTTGTACGTGTTTTGAATGAAATTCAAGTAAAACATACACAAGGAAAGGCTACACAGATATTCCTGAAGAAAAATGTTCTCTCACGTACATAGCGAACGATAACAGTAATGCAATAAATACAATTATTATTTTATTAAAAAATAAAATAATAAAACCAACGAATAATATCAATTTAATAACAGTAATTATTTTTTTAATAATTTCGGACTTTGACGACATGAGAAAAAAAAACAATGAAAAATACACGCAATCAAGACTCTAAAACAATAAATTAATGTAGTCGGATCGTTAAATTGGATAATAAGTAATTATTGGGCATTTTTTGGTTATTACCTGTGCTATCCTAAAGGAAATAATGTGTAATATACATTTTACTTTACTTCACCAAAATTTAAGAATAAAATTATATTTTTCTTATTTAAAAAAAAAATAACATGTTTTCTGTTTCTTAAGTAGTAATGGTTTTTTTTATTTATCTTTTTTTACTCTTTTACTCACTCACTGACTCGCTGTTTAATCAATTATTAATCGTCAATTTATCATCATATTATAATATTGATTTTCTAAAGTTTGTTTTTAACAATGATATTATGTATACTATGCATGCCAATTGTATACAATATTCAATAGGGCAATATCTAATTACAGATTTCGGAGTAAAAGACATTATCGACGATAATCATTTATACCTAGTATATTTCGTCACACATAATGTTATAACGGATTTATTTTCAATATTTTTTATATTCTACCTGTAATGGCATAACTTGGAAAATGATATATATATATATGGCGACTTTCAGATCTTTATTTTTTTCCTTTTACCTACTATTTTTACTGGTTAGAAAAACTAAAAATAAACATTATGTATAAATAATTATAAATTATGAGGTATGAATATTTGCTTGTTTTACTACTTAAAATTAGTGACAATAATAATAATGAAATATCTAATCACTTTTCAAAAATGTTCCTAACTACGCCACTGTATTGTACGTAATAAGTGGATTGCGTATTACCTATAAGGTGTCTATTACAATCATATTATTTATTACAAAAAAAGATTCGGTTATTAAAAATTACACACATGTCACATATATAAGACCATTTACATAAGTTCGCTATAATATTATTATCATATGAGTATAACAAATCACCCTGTGCGGTTGTTTATTATTTTATTAAAAATATTTTATAATATTAATATTTATTTATATATTTCCCGGGAAAGTGTTTTGTGAATGCAAATGTGGTAGTCAAGTTACCCCTTTTCAACTTCTCGGTCTTACGCCGTGAAATCGAGATTTTATGATGACCGACAATAATTATCATATTACAGGTATTCTGTACAATTTGAACACAGATGTGTATTTTTACAGGATTTGTTACTGGAGAAACGTCGAAATATGAACGATTGATAAATACAACAAAATACCGTTCCAGTGACAATACGATGATGCTTGGTATATCTATATCGGCGACACAGCAACTGACGCGCGAATTGTTATTGTTGTATGTTGAGCATCAGAGTTTATACACAATAATATTATGTGCTTATGATGTTTATTCGTACTCAGATCTCACGGGTATATACGGCGGAGGGGGTAAAAACGAGATTATACGCCTAGCCGTGGTATAAACGAAAGTTTTTAAAAATGATTTATCACGACGGTGGAGTGTGATACACAACTTAAAAAAAAAATCTTTCTCCTTCTCTCCCATTACCATTTTCCGACCACAATACGCGACCCTCGCGACCGCCAGTGTTCTTACGCTCTCGTTGTCGTATTCAAAAGGCGCAGGATTATGTTTTTATTGATGTCTGCAATTTATTTATTTTGTGGCCTCGTTTCTGACTCCCCCCCCTGGACTGGAATGTGTATATAAAGGCCTCATCTATATATTCGATATAACGAGTCGCGTTGGTCGGCAATATAACGTCCCGCCACGCCTATATTGTACGAACATAATCCGGCGATTCGTCAACAGACTACATCGAGGAGATCGCGTTTCCGAAATATTGTATTTCGGTGTTTTTTTTTTTTTTTTTTTTATTAGATTCGGAAAATTGAATGATATTATGAAAATACTATTATTAATTAAACGTTATAAATTTCCCGAATAATCGATAATATGCAGTAATACAAATGTTGAATTTAATAGTCATTTTATACTACTAAACGAAGTCGCATACCATTATAATACAAAATCCCAAATACTTGTACATTGTAATAATATTTAGGTATAACTATATTTCAGTTGTGGTAAACAATAGAAAAAAAATATTTTTATATAAATTAACTGTAGCTATTATTATCTGATATACGTGTGATTCAATGCGTGTCTTTTCATTATACTTATATTATAATGTAATATGAGTAGATTGAAAAATTTGTTTTGTTTTTTTTAAATTCTTTTAATGTTAGTTTTCAAATAATAAGTTTTCCAAAAACAATAAGTATATAAATTATACTGATTTAAACCATACATGAAGTTTGGGTATTGTTCGTAGTATACAATAATATTATTATGGTAGAACAAAGCTAAAAAAATATATATATATATTAAGACTATAATTTATATACTAGCTATTCCGGTATCACACATATAAAACAAAATATATGTATTTATTTAGAATAAAAATAATGAAAAACTTTCAGTTGTATCTGTGCGAAATAGCGAAATTGAAGTTGAAATATCCAACAATGAAATGTTTTATCAGTAAAATAATGAATAGTTATTATAGTAGTATAAATATGAAATAACGTATAATTCTAGTTGCTTGTTTATAAAATAAATAATAATATGTTTTTGTGAGTTAGATATTTTATTGTATTCAATAGAAGATTATTCTATATAGAATAATTTATATTTAACTCAATTGGCTATAATATGAAATTATTAATTATAACAAATTAAAAATTTATATGACATTGATATTGTTGATAATAATATTTATTCTTGTACGCACGTAGATTATAGGTTTAATAAAATTGTCATCATAATTTATTATAAAACGAAACAAATTGTTTATAATAGTAATAATATACAGCTGCATGGAGCATTTTCCCGTAAATACAAAAAATAAATTTAAAACTCATTAATTCAGTCATTATATTTTGATAACGTCGACATAACGATAATATAATTTTAACAATTAACTCAGTTTTATAAGTTTAAAACTAATGAATGCAAACATGAGTACTCTTCGGAATTATACTTTGGTTCATTCAATATTAATTTCTGTTTTGAAAATAAACTGAGATAAAAATGTTAACGACGTAAAATCGACAACGTAATCAAAGAGTAAGGAATATTTTGACTTAAAACATTTTTTTTTTTTAGTTGTGTAATCATTAATGTTTAAAGCAACTAATAGAAAGATGTACTCGAATTTTTGGTTGTAAACGGGTTATGTTTCGCACCTTTCGAACTCTTCAATTTAGAAAACATTGCTCGATATGCATTTTATCTGTAATTTTTGAAGTCTTTCAATTATTAACAATAAATAAACCATTAATAATAATACAATTAAGTAGCAAATTTAAACATAAATAAATATTATGTAAAAATAGAGTTAATGATTTAAAGTTAAAAAAAAAAAAGAAAAACATGACAAGGTAGTATAATAGTAGATAATAATGGAATATAATGATAGTTTTTTGATAAAACATGTGTAAGATATTTTTGATAATGAAATGAGAATATTATTCACAAAAATAAAAGAACATATGAAAAATATGTTCAATAAGATTTACAATTATAGGAAATTTATTTTAGTGTGCGCTAAATAATCATTGATGACTATAATTTGTACGAATGATAATATTATATAAGAGTTAGTGGAAAGTATGGATACGTTTAGAAGAGAAAATATAAAATGGTTATGTTTCGACGGAGAGAAACTTTGAAATTATTTTGTAAGTCACTATAAAACATAACAAATTATTTTTATCGAAGTGTATTGATTGTCATTTATTGAAATTCAACGAGAAAAAAACAACATACAAAGTATAGCACGGAGAAAATTGTTATAAATTGGGTGTTTCTTTTCGAAAGCTGTACCCCAAAAATTTTTACTTGCACAACTCGAAATCCGGCTCTAGGATTTTACCTACAGCTACTGGTTTATATATATATATATATATATATATAGATACCCGATTAAGCTTTGCACACACGCATAGATAATATACACGATATTCTAAATTGTATGTGTGCGCGCAATCAGCCGTCAAACGTCGGCTCAATTAGGACCGCCAACGGTTAAAATTCCCAGCTTTATGCTCGAATAATGCGACGGCGGCGAGAATGGCGAACAAATAACGTTTCGGTAGACAAAGACTTTTCGTGGGTTAGTCGTACTTTTGTCGATGGACTGCGAAAAGTGTAGGACGATATACGTATACGCATACAATATGCATATACGTTTTTTGTTTATTTACATAACGTTAAAAACTGATTTCTCCGTTCGTTCGAGTTTATTATTATTAATTTTATCGATGTTATTAATTATTTTCGACACTCGGTCATGACTTGGAATTAACACGTCAAGTATAATATATTCAAAGTGCATGCAATCATAAAAAACCATATTTACCTATATTCAGGGAATACAAATATTGACCGACAAAATGAATGAGTGCTTATATAGTATTTTTTATGATTATAAATCACATTATAGTACACAGTTGAAACGCGCACAGTATAATTGTATACATAGTAGACAATTAGACGACTATATTATGTAGTGTCGTAATATTATTATAACAGCAGTTGCATTAAAAACGTCTGCCAATCATTCCGTGTCTTGGTAACCGGTATTCATAGAAAATTATATAGTAATACACCGACACCTATTTATATACGTCAGGGTCACCATCACTAAACTTGATGTTCGTTCGTTAAAAGAAACGTTAATAATTATTATATAATTATGTTTTGATTTTACGCGCCGTGCGGAAAAAATGCGTAAAAATAGACGGACCCCCAGTCAATCAGACGCCGATGGAATTAAATGTATATTTATAAACCATAGATTAAAATAAGAAAAAAAAAGACTAGCTATTATTATAACTCAATTCGAATTTTGGGTAAATATTTTTAATACAAAACGTGAACTTCCAATACTGGGCGTCTTGAAATGAAAAAACCCGTTATTTATAGATATTTTAAATTAACATTTTATTTAATAACAAAAATTTGAACAAAAATAAATATTGTTGTAAAACTGTATAAGTTTAAAAGAATAAAAACTAGAGAAACTTATTTAGTTTGTTTATTTAATGTTAACTTTATTTATTTTTTTGTCTAACAAAAAAAAATCTAACCTATATTTAAAAAATATATATATCAACTTTGAATAATAATTAAGTTTAATTTGAAATATTTAGATTGATATGAAATGAGTTTTGTACGTCATATATCTATTTTTAAAGTTTTTTTATGATTGTCGAAATTAAAGTACATAATTTGTGTTTGTTATAATTATTTATATTCTTTAAATATGTTGTCATGAATAATTGTAGTCCACATATCAGAAATAGAATTTTTAATAACGAAATCACATTCCATGAAATTCAAATAAGTATAACATACCTATAACATTAGCATAAATAGATATAATAAAATATGAGTTCTAACTCATTTTGTAAAATCGCATTAAATACGCTTAATCATGTTTTAAAAACGCAAAAAGTACTGTCAATATTAAAACAAAATTAAATTAATATTTGACGAACGGACCAAAATGTGTTATACAATTTGTTAAATTTAAAAGTGTTAAAATAAAAAAAATAAAGTTGAGTAAGTTTATAAGCATACATTATAACTTATAAGCAATATATTATTACACCGAATAGTACTGACGTTTACGATACTATACCATGTACAGAATATTACGAGGCTAAAAACATTAAAGTATTCTTATAATATATTAATCGGATTCATTTTTAATGCAAACTTTAATTTATTATCCCACTACGTCGCTTAAAAAAAGGATGTCATTCATTTTATTATTCATGATGTTTTTGGAACCTACCTAACAAAAAATATGAACAATTTAAACGCTGGTTGTTTTAACTGTATTTATTAGCAGACAATAAGTATTGCGTTTCAAGAAATGTTTAAAAAAAAACTGCACATAGGTAGTATATATTATTTAACAAATAAAAAATTATTCGACCACTGTGGTTCACCTTTAACTAAATATAGGATTTTAATATTTAATGTACTATATTTTTTTTTTATTATTGCTTTTAAAGAAATTACTGTTACTGATGAAAACAAACTATAGTTCAATGACATGAAATATTCGATTCTACTGTGTACTTGCTGCTATAGAAATTAAATTAGATTATATTATAAACAAAACTAAATCTGATAGAGTCGAGTACTTGGTACATAATAACAGTAATACATGAAACTGTGAATCTAATTGAAATTTGAAAATGGGAAAAAATTATTGGAATTATATGTAACTTTATAAAATCAACAAATTAACAAATAGAGTTTATAATCTTAGCTCTAAGGTCAAAGCATTTGAATACAATAAACATAGATGTATTGGCGTATTACTTTTAAATAATAAAAATAATTTTAAAAATTAACATTATGAATAACATATTAAATAATTTTAAAATTCATATTAAATATAAAGATATCGATGAGCTGGTTATTGATCAGAAATTCTAATAGTACTGCCAGTATATCAACTATAAATAATTTTATAACTTATGATTACAAATTTGGCCAAGTTTTCCATGAAGAATATACCGTGTATATACCTATTATTTTTTTTTCGCAACATCGTCAAAGTACGTTACATTAAAATATAATAATCCATTAGTCGTTGTACATAATAATTACCATGGGACGTTAAGATTAAGTGCAGTCGCCGCAGTTTTCTCTTAGCTAATAATTATTTATATTTATAGCCTACAAGTTTCATACGTAATTTAATATGCACTTTTTCGAAAGAAACCACTCGATAATATGAGAGTTTACAAAGCGCCTGACTTTTAAACATTTATTGTGTCGTCCATATTATATTATTGAATATGACGTAAATCAGATATTACGTAGTTATTAATATATTCTCTCATTATTTGGAAAAAAGTAAATTTTTTTTTAATGAATAGATATTACATCATTTAATTTATCATAGTGGTTTGTATTAACAACCAATATAATAAATGTAATTATTTGAAGATACATTTTTAAAAATCTCAATTTGGGAATATCGAATATCAATGAAAATGTAATTAAGATTTTATACAAGTACTATACTTCTATAATAGAAGTGTGTACAAAAAACAGATAAATTTTCTGAAAGGAAATGAATGACATGCGAGTATTTTCCATAATTATAGGAATATTAATGATTACGTGCAAAAAAAAGTTGGCTTTTTGGTTTTTAAATTTCACAGTTTTAAGTTAAAAAATTAAATGTATTTTATTTTTTTAAAAAAATGAATTTTTTTTAGAAATATATAGTTTTAAATACTCCAAAATAAATAAAAACATTTAAAAAAAAAAAAAAAATTAAATGCATAAATAACGAGTGTGACAATAATCAATAAAACATATTATGTAATACATAATACTCGTATTACAAATTAGAACAAGTGATGCTGTAGATGTGTATATATGTATATATATAAATAAAAAATGAAATAAATAAATGAACAAATATTGGTATAATACGTCATGATAAAAATGTATAAAAGTATTGTATTGAGTTTAGATACGATTATTACTTTATAGTATTACTTTTTACTAGCCATACTTTTTCTTTTTAACATGAAATGAGGGCTGAAACGACTGAAACAACCACAAGCCGGGACGTAGCATGCGACGAATTTCCGCTCCTCCATATATTAGTCAAGCATTTTTATCACGCGTCTCTCACAACAATATATTTACATTTTACAATAACGACTGGCGTCGTGACTCGTCGCCGAGTTTTCGAACTAATATAACGGCGCGTGTTGGACTTTTCGGTCTGCGGTGAGTACGAGCAGCGGATAGATCAAGCGAAAATGTTTTCCGAAAAAAAAACCACATATATCGGTCTTTACAAGGACTAAAAAATCGTTTATAACCTTTGTTAGTCACCGTTTGATATTATGTATGTATAATATTAATATAAAATAAAATAAATTCAAAACGATATTATATTAATGTTTTGTACGTTTTTCGTGTTATTATAATTTATAATTTGTCATTTATATAATACTCTCCACACACGTACAGCGAAATACACCAAAAACAATCTAATAACACTAAACACCTATAGGTAAATCATTATCTAAAAATTACTCTGAGAAAATTTATCATATTATACTAATAATAACAATATAACCTTTTCATTATCAGGTCACACAATGTCGAATAAATGTTCATAAAATGAACACATCAGCTGTAATTCATTTCTTTTAGCTCAATGGTTTCTTTTTGATAAATAAGTGAAATAACACATTAAACACTAGATACTATAGAGATAAAATAGAAAAACTAATGTGGCGAGACATCGGTCATGAAGCATTATTATATCTCGTGTATAACCAAGTTCTGATACTATCACATTACCTCAGTGTCAGGGCTTACAGAACAAAAACTATGCGTTTCTCATCTTAATGCTCATAACAATAATATTATAAAACATGTTTTATAAAAATGAATAAACTTTTCCAAACTGTGTCATAACCATTAATTGCACGCGCTCCTCCTAGTACAGTATTATTATGTATACCTATACTTTAGTTATACTCAATGAGCGTGAAAAGCGAACGATTATTCTATTTCGTAAACTTATCATTCTAGAGTGGTTTAACTATGCAAATCGCATAATCTGGGTAGGTATCTATAAGCTCAAAAATACATCATATTATAATATTATCTATGTATGACGTTTATGATAATATTTTATATAGTATGTATGAGTAGATACTGTAAAAAAACAGATCTGACAGACCACGGGCCTTTACGTGAAAATCTATGTTTAAGATAGAATATTAGTTTGTCTCACTGCATATAAATTATTATTATCTGCTTTTCCGAAACACTAGAAATTTGGATTATCATAACAATAAACTCGATTACAATATTAAGCTATAATGATGAGTTTGTTTATTATACAATATAAAATTCATAATTCATCATGATTCATGAGGGTAGAGAAGACATAATATTTGAATATTTTATTTCCTGTGACTTCTATTAATGGCTAAGTGGGATCTGTTCTATAAGTTAATGATTTTATATTTAATATTATAATTTTAGTAGTTTTTTTAAATATTTAATTTTTTTATCGTTTTTTTTATTTATACAAATTATAAATGCATATTTAGTAAAATTATAAATTTTTTAATATAATTTGGCGTTGGAAACGATTGATATTTTATGTAATTTTATTTGTTTCTAGTTAAAAATGTGAATAATGAATTTAACAATTGTAGCATTTTAACATTTAATAATATAGTGTGAATATAAATATTTATTTTATCAAACAGGAATAGTATAAATCCAATCATCTAATCACGTATACTTATAAAACCACCCAACTAACCTTGTTAAGCATTAAAAATAACATTTTTCATTGAATAGTACATTTTTTATATTTTAAGTATATATAAAATTGTATAAGCCTTCAATTCTTTTGCATAAAATGAAACGATAATAAAATCAATATATTTTTAAATTTGGTTAATAAAATAATAAAAAGACCAAAACAGAATTCGACGTATTTATTATATATTACACGTAATCATGACAATAATTATTCCGTGACATTAGAAGACCGACCAGTGACAAATAAAACCAATTTAAAGTAAAATAACTAATAACCACTTCTTTTTATTTTAATCGCAGTTACTTACAATTTCATCCAATCGTAAATAAAACCTACAATACATACTAATATTTTAACATGCACTTTTTTTTTATGTAATTATATTAAAGTGGAAGTTGAAGTAACAATAATAATAAATTATGTATTAAGTGATACTGGAAAAATACCGACGCGCGTAGTTAAATTGCCTATTCATCGCGCCGTGTTACCACATAATTACGTAACAATTAACAATATATTTATTTATAGATTTGTTGTGTACCTGTTGTGTACGTTATTGCCTGTAAGGATACCAACTCAGTATTACCAAAAAATCTGATATCAAACCATCATACACTTATAATAAAATGCAATAGATACGTATTGTGTGATGTACAATGTATTATAATATTTATTATATCGTGTTAAATTAAAATATAATAGGTACATGTTTTAATGATTAAATACCGTAAAACAAAAAGTAATGTTGAAAAATTTTAAAGAGCAAAATAATTGAAAGGGTGGAATAACTGCAACACAGATGATGATACACACATATATATATATATATGACAACTGTGATTGAATAACCTAACTACCAGTTCAGTTATTTAGCAAAACATTGAAAAAAAAGGGAAAACACCGATGATGAAAGGACAAAGTATGGAATTTTTTTGTACTCTGTAAAATACGATTTTCAAGGTCACCGTCAATTTTTATTGTAATTCGAAGCAGATAATAGTAATAACAATAACATACTATACAGTACACGTCATATATTGTATAGTCGTATAATGGGAGTGGGAGACGCTCGCGCACGTATATTAGTAAAAATAATGACAAATCGAGCGCTTTTTTTCTACGGCTTGCGTAGGTGCGGTTTTTCTCGATATAATGGCAACGGCGGTGGTTTGGCGATGACGAAGATGATAATAACAACAATGATAATTTATCATATATTCGTCGGAAAGAAATCGTTTAGCGTCTCGGGAGAATAAAATAAAAAAAAAATGAAAATAATAAAATAAAAATGTACATCCTCGTACAGGTTAAGGCAGTTAAGGCGCGCGAGAATCGCGAAGAAAAGCGCTTTAACGCTAGGCCCGCCGCCGGGTTTAAGCACCGCGTTTTGTCGCCATCATTTTTCAATATTTTAAACGTTGTCTTTGGAATATATGTGCGCGCGCGCGCGCGTGTGTACAATATAATACACCCGAGTTTTACTGGGTTTTTATACGAAACGGGCCAGCGATGATAAATCGTGATCGTACGTCATATTATTTCACACTACTCGCGCGATGAAAACGAGCTTTTACTTGTTGTTGTCGTCGTCTCTAGCGTCGTCATTTAAGTTTAGTTTAGTTTTTTTTTTTTTCATTTTTACGAGACGTCTTAGCCCCGCTACGCGTTATGCGCCGCGCAAAGAATCCTTCACCCGCCCGCCACCGCCGACAGACGACACTTTTTCTCCGAGTGTATGCCGCAGGTACACGATATTCTATTTGCCACCGAAAATATACTAAACTAACTCCTGACGTAGATATATTGTTATACGAAATTCAACGCGTTAACAAAACATGACCCTGCAATATCGGTTTTCGTTTATAGGTACGTCAATTTTATAATAATATACACAGTGTGATTTACCAAGCACGCTCACCCCCGTTTTTTTTTCATTTAGTAATAAATTATTTGAATTTTGTTTTTTAATGTTTTTACATACTTAAAGACCAAATTATTTTCAAATTATTTGGATTTTTTTTTACTATTAAATAACCATTGACTTGTTGCAATACAAAGTTCTGATTTCAAATGACAATCCTTCATTTTTACTGTTAACTATTTAATTAATTCATTTTTTTTTTTTAAATGTTTTGATATATTTTATCGGAAGTTTAAAACGATGAATAGCTTAAAAATTAAGAACAATAGTTATTATTGTCGAAAATTAATGATAAAGTTACCAATTTCACATGCCTGTTTGGATTACTTACTTTTAAAAATAAATTCCTAAACAATATAAAATGTTATATTGATTGATTATTTTAAACGTGCAATAGGTACACACTAATATAACTGACCAAAATAGTGTTTGATCTTATTTATATTCCGTTTATTTTGTTAATAAAAATAACTATAATATAGTTATGTTACTAGACTTATGTTAAAGTGATTTAGTTCATACTTGTATGATAAATTCCAACAAGTTAAATTAGGTGATAATATTTCATCGTATATTAATGCCATTTCTTGTATTCCGCAAGGTAAACATTTAACAACAATATTATTTTTATTATTTATGAATGCTGTAAACAATACCATTAAATATTGTAAATTTTTTATGTTCGCTTATGATCTTAAACTGTACACGCGTATGTATATTTAACTCTAGTTCGTTCTATTCTATAACATGGTTCGGTTATTTGATTATTTTTCATAAATCTTGATTAATTATAAAAATTAAATGTATTCAGAATCGATTTTTATGAGTATAACTTGCATATAAAAACAAATAAAACCGACGCATCTCCCGGACATCTGACTATACACTTTGATATTTAATCACTTGAAAAGAGAAGACAATTTAATGATGTGCTTTGGCTCTAAAAGCTACTTAATTTTAAAATAAACTGTCTTGAGTTATTGAGTAAAATATCCTTTAACGTTTTCTCTTGAGTTAATACTTATACATCTCAAACATTTTACACATCTATAATTATGAAAAAACTAGACTAAAATGTTTACTCAATTAGTTTAAAATTATTGCTTTAATCTTAATAGGTACGTAATAATAAATCATATATTTAATATAGTATTTAGTTACTATAGTATATTGTTATTAATCAATTAATTATAAACGTCTTATATTAATATATGTTATTAATTCTTTTGTCTTATTAAGCCATTATGGGACATAACATTATACTATTAATAAATAGATAAATTAATTAAATAATATAATGGTATAATCAATTATTATTGTTATAACTAGCTATTTAAATTACTGTTATAATTCTCCTGATTTAATGATGTTAAAATCAATATACAGCGAAACTTGTGAATATCGGAACTATCAGACTATCTTAATTTGTAGAATTCATAAAAAGTAAATGTGTAAAAGGAAAAAATATGCGTTAGGTTAAATTTAATTATAATAATATTATAACAATTTTGATATTTTGGCAATAAATATAATAAAAATGAACGCATACACATAAATATACAATTAAATTTCATTTAAAAAATCAGTTTTTAAACGAGTTTGTTATCGTAGTACTAGTGTAAGCGCATTTTTCTATCGTCGTTTTATCATTATTTTTAAATTATGATCAATATAGGTTTCTATTTTTCATTGAAAATTAGGTCCATTACGGGATGTTTCACCGTATACATTTTTTCTACGAAATCAGTCCGCAGTGTAAATCCAATAATATTGCAAACTGGAAACAACGTGATGTCATTCTATGTGTTTTATCCTACAATACTCAAATAATAGTATAAATGATAAATGTATTATTTTAATACATATCTTGTAAAAATCATACATTTTTTAATATCAATTTTAGCATTGTATTTAAAATGGATTTAAAAAAAAAAAATGGATGTTTATAGTAATTCTATTGACTAATAAATGCTTCTATCCAACTAATTTATAGTATTGTTTGTTATATTTCGTCTGAAGTCTAGTTACGTTAAAATAATTATTTATAATTAAAGAAGACCGAAGAGACGAACTACCGTGCCTATACAGATTATTTTATCAGCGTCTGAGAGATTGCAAACAGTAATGGCATCACGTCCGTCGCGATAACATGATTCGGTTCGTATATGTAACCCAAGTGAGGTTTACTCTTAACAATGTGAAACAAACCCAAATTATTCCGAAATAATTAAAGAAATAATTGTATATAAGTTATACATAGGGCCATAAGTCATTTTGTTCTGGACAAATGAAACTCATTTATATTACTTCTATATAAACTCTATATTACGATAATTAACATTTTATTTTTATTTTTTTGTACAATCCAAACGGATTCATTTTACGATTTAATTATATAATAATTCATTAACAATGGATACATAATATAATAATATAAATTATAATTTATAAGCTAAACGAGTATCTACATAATATATTAACTTAATCTCCTTCGAAAATGCATATTAAAATGAAATACACATTTAAACAAAAATATTGTCTATTTAAACAGTGAACAAATATATTATTTCCTTGCGATTTAAACCCAACGTTTTTAGTCTTTAAAATTTAAATAGATTTACGTACGCGTTAATTATACGTTGTATACCAACACTACGTCATTATATTATAATATATATTATGTACACAGTTTCTAAGTATTTGCAGCTGTCTACGTTGTTTATCGTGATCCAATTTTCTGTTCCTCCACTCAATTTGTTTTGATTTTCAAGTGTAAGGTAGCTGTATAATATATTTTTAGTAACAACACAATGTTCATAATAAGTGTATCACGTTTATGTACTTCAAAAATGTGTATGCATACACGTTACGTGAATATTCCTATAGGGTTCATATTGAATTTAATGCTCTTCCTGGAACGCTTTTTCACCTTTGGATATAATGTATAGTATATAAATATTTTTTTTTAATTAATGTTAACACAAAAACGGGCGTGCAAGTAAAAATCTCAATTTTGTTTAATTATTTTATGTGTTATTTTTCGTATTTGGAGTGACTGTCGCGGTCGATACGATGATTTTCTAATTTAAATCGAAATAGTTAGATGACATCTTCACCGACGTTTTGAATTAATGGCTTTTTCGCACAACACCCTGTACGGTTTTAAATGCCTATAAAACATCAAGTCACGTAAACAAAAATTTTAAATGGTTTTGTCTAAGCCATGGTAATTTGCATAATGAAATTATGTAAAAAGGGTGATTTTAAACAATACAATAATATTACTTTATTGCATTTTATACATTAATTTACGAGCGACATATTCTATATTCCAGTTAAAATATCAATTAACTAATAAAACGTCACATTTTGATCATGCCATTACAAAAAAAAAAAAAAAACTTAGTGACCACAAAACATAATTATTATGCACGAGACGTATGTATTATTGCATTTTAACTATCAGCGTTGGTGCAGCGTAATAATAATGGCATATACGGAGCTATGATTAAATGAAAACGGATTCACTTAAATTTGTTATTTAAAAGTTAAAATGTAGTATTTTTCCTTTGCAACAAAATTGCATTGGTAAATGGTAAATTACAACTTATATCAGCATTTTAAAAGTCAATTTGTGATAAACAAGGTTTTCATTAGAAATTTTTTCAGTACAGACTCATTAAATGGCATAAAATATACAATAATTAAGTTATAAGTACCTATAAAGTGAAACATTCACTAACGGACAGCTCCTAATAACGAAATAGCGAACATTTATTGCCTATTTTATTTGTTTTTTATGTAATAACCCGTAAAAATGGTTCTGAATACGTTTAAATTTGATAATTAAGCAAAAGTTATGACGATTAAAAATGACTGAACCATATAATTCAAGAACAAATATAAAAATTTTAAAACAATAAATTATTTTTAAACTTTGAGATATTGTATTAAACCAGGTAGTTTTATTTATGTTTTATTTATATGGTTGTTCAATGATATAGGTATATTTTTATAACAAATACCTACCTGTTTTTAATACTAAAAATAAACCAGATTGATTAATTCTATAGTAGAATTTTAAATTTTAGTTTCAGCGTGATAGAAAAATTTGTAAATATTTTCTTACGTTTACACTAAGATCATTAATTGTCGAACACTATATAAAATAAAACAATTTTTAAACAATAATTAAACGTATGTACAGTTTTAGATAATAAGTGAAGATTAAAAATTTACTACTACTAATGATATCATCTGCATCATTCATAAATAATAAAAATAATATTAGCTTTAAATATGTACTTCGAGAAATACTGAAACTGGTATTAATATTATGATGAAATACAATTGATTTAACTTAATGAAATTGATTATACAAGTATGATCCAACCTATTTTAACTTTAGTTTAGCAATACCACTATATTTTAGTTTTTTTTTTTAACGAAATAGACAGATCAATGCTGTCAAACGCTTTTTTAATGTCAGTGTATACTGCGAGTTGTAAATAATTAGTTATATATTGTTTTATATTGCTTTACGAATTTATTATTAAAAAGGTGATCCAAACACGTGCGTGTGAAATCGTTAACTTTACGGTCAATAAAATTACACTATTGATGTTTAATTAAATCATTTTATACTTTAATTGGTATTATAGACTATTAATTCATTTAAATCAAACATTAAATACTTTATAAATCGATATAAAAGAGTTGATTTCGTAATACATTTTTAATAATTTGATCGTTTTTTTTTCATGAGATTTTTAGAAATAAAAATTATTTTTAGTATCGTAAACTAAAAATTATGTAATTTTCAATGTTCATGTATATTTATAAATGAATAATATTATAGTTATTACATTTTATACATAACAATACAATAAGATTTATATGATATAATACTTAAAGTAGTTAAGAGAATGATAATAAAATAATCGGGTAGTTTTCGAATTGAGTCCCAAAACTAAAAAAAAAAATAAAATAATTAATTATTGAGTTCCAGAAAAAATAACTGACTATAAAAATTATTGAGTCACCAATATAGGTATTAGTTACAATTTTATCAATAAAAATATTATGCTTTTTCTAAATTATATCTAACAGTAAACAAAATGGTATGAACTCAGACTTAAGGCTATCTAAAATTTTAATATAAATTTTGGTAAGATCAAAATTTTATTTTTCGTTATAAAAGTCAGAACTAAATTCAGAAAAAATGTTTAAAAATCAGGACTCAAAAAGTCAAAAGACAATATCTAAATATTGTGTGTTTTTTTGAGACTCGATTCCAATACACCAAATAATATTGTATATTTCGCGTAACTGCGAAATAATTCATTTAGATTCGTTCTATTTTCTAGCCTCCAAAGATGTTTTTATTGTAATCCATATTATTATTGTTCTGTTATGTTAGGTACGCTCTTCCTAGAGTCTTTTTATTCATATGAAATAGGAAATAATAAGGGATAAAAAATAAAATAAAAGTTTCATTACAGATTAGTATAAGTTTTTAGCACTCTTATTTCTTTTATTTTCTTCATTTTGAATAATTTCTGTAATATACTTTTATTTAGAACATTTTTAATTAATGTTATTGTTTTAAATATAGTTTGTTATATCGAATCAAATTAATCATGTAACTTTTTTAATAGCGTAGATAAATTTTTTTCTCAATTTTCTAATTAAAATAGAATTTACTGCGTTGTTATTTTTGTAATTGTACTCTTCGAATGTATGCTTGTATTATAGATATATAATATATACCTAATATAAATATTTCTTCTTTAAAGGCACAGAGAAAATGTGTAAGATTTTCAATAAAGGCTTAAATGTAATTCTTATTATGTGAAACGTTAAAAAAATTATATGTTGTGTTTATTTTTAAAAAATAAAAAATGATAGAAATAATGCCCCATTGTAGTTTCGGTAAAAAAAAAAAACAATACAAACAACTAAAATATTTTAAAATAGGTTATCTATGCAGTATATTATCAAATAATATAAACATATAAATATATATAATTATCTGATATTATAATAATCAATTTTATGACAATACAAACAATAATAAAAAAAAATGTCGGAGAAAAATCATGGGAATTGTAAATAATTTGCTATCAAGTAAGTTTTATTTTAATAAAACATCGATGGGGGTTCAATATAACTACTATACCTAGGTACAATATGTTGAAAAATATGTAGAATAGCTTGGTTTACGTGAGAAATTATTTCCTAATAACTACAAATTACACAGGTTTTTTTTAAATTGTATATGATAAATTATTCCTTTCTGTCTTATAATCTTCATTAAACAAACCATAATGAATCGTAGGACTTTATAATTTGTCCTAAAAAGTGATCAACAACTAACAACATACGGAGTTTAATGTTCAGCAGAAAATGAAAGACTCGGTAACAACACAGTGATACAGCAATGTCGTTAAGAACTAAAAGGTTGTATCCAAAATTATAAAATTATACAGGAAAGCAGTTTTAAACTTTAAAATGTAATATTGTTTCATAATGAAAGATTTTTAATGATAGTTAAATCTAAAAATTAACAAAGTTGTTCTGCGTTAAGTGTAGAAATTTGTTTTTTGTTCTAAACTTAACTTAAAAAAAATCATAATGTAAAAAATTGCAGTTAAGAACCAAAAAGTTCTACTACTGAAAGTATAGACCTTTTTATTTTTAATATATTTTTTTTTCACTTGGTTAACAACATACTTGTTCAGAATTAAATGTATGTTTCCCGGGAAACAAAATTCGATTTAACAGCAGAGGTTGTGTTGAAATTTGTAATGTTATAATCAAAATAATACGAAAGTACCGTTAGTTATATAATTATTATTTATTTGTTGATAAATATAAAGTAATATAATATCATAAATAATATACAATATTCTTTAGGTTATCTTTTTTTTCTTTAGTAGTATCATGTAGATAGAAGATATTTATGTGAATAGTATAGATAAAAACCGAAAAGTTCTATTTAAATCATTATTAAACAAAAAATTTGTAAATACTGTGTTGATTTAGAAACTTTACTAGATAACTCTTACAATAATGTATCTAAATAGTTGTATATGAGCTTAGATCATTGTATATTTCAAGATGATGACTAAGGAGAGTATTACCCCATCCCCACTTTGAGAAAAATGTAAATGAAATTTTTACTTATCTGTATTATTTACTCCTATGGCATACCATCCAAAAAATTATAAAATTTACGATAACCCGGGATAGAAGGTCTGAAATAAACGCTTCCTTGAAGTAAACAAAATCGATAACTAAGTCCAACTTAATTCATTATATATTTTATGTGATATGCATACAAAATTCGATTTAGAGTCTTTTAGTTTCTGAGCCCATGAATACTAGTGATGTAGTATACATGTACATTCCGTAATATGGCCGTGTAATCTATTCTATTTGTATTTACGTATTTTCATATCAGTGCCTTCGCATACTGTTTTAATAGAATATTCGCTGCTCGCGATTATATTATGAGAAACGCAGTCGTACGGAAGAATTTTTTTTTCATTAGTTTTCCATACGCGGGTAATCGTGTACATTGTTCGCATCGTCTTTTTAAAAAAAAAAAAGTCGCGTTCATACAAGTACACATAAACACAAACATACACACAAATATATGTAATCATATAAATAGCAAAATGATTATCCTATGTCGACGGGGAAATCCTGTACATATTTTGTATAGACGATAATTATTTCGGTGACCGCACCGGAATTTACCTTTGCCGGAAGTACGCGATAATACTCCGGTGAAAACCGTACTAGCCTCCCCCCCTTACTTTGTTCACCTAACCTGTTGACTTCGCTCTTCCTTTTTTTTTTCATTTATCTCCCTCCCCCCCTCCCCTTTGCACAATTTCATTGTTACTTGTTCTATTATCGAAATGCGGTTGAACAGACGGATGACAATGGATAGCTATCTTATTTCCCCTGGGACCGTCGTCGGCCAATACGGTCGGCCGTTCTCTGTGACCCACGCGCGCGTCCGTTTGGTTAAGTTTTAATTTGTTTTTCGGGTGTCCGCCGACAGCAAGAATTCGCGTGGACGTAAATCCACGGACGACAAAACCACTACCGCCTTCGCGTCAAACTTTTATCCCGACGATCCTTGAGTGTAAAAAAGAAAAAGATAAAAAAAAATCCACCTATAAGCTTTTCAGACATTTTATTGATTTTGCAGGTCCAATTTTGCCTGCATTTTCATTTCACACGATATTAATTCGATCAGTTATAACATATAAAATATTATGTATATACGAGTATTAAGTACGTAAACGATATTTGATTTTTGTTGAAATACGATCTACTCCATAAACAATTGTTTTTATCCGAAGTTTACAATTATGATTGATTTATTTTGCCAAATATAAATATATAAATAAATGTTTATTTGCTTTTTTATCTATTAAGTTATAGCAGTATATCGTATCTAAAATGATGATTCATTATTTAATAATATTATAATATAGTACATGTATAAAAACATAGTTTAAACTTTATCTTATGACAACTTTCCGATGTAATTCTAAAACTTTACGGCGTTGTCAAGCTCTCCAATTAGGAATCAAGTGCCTGCATAGTGCATACAATATATATTTTATAAATACATTATATTATATCATAGTATTATACGTGCATTTGTGTACGCTTGTATCCAATATCCATTGCAAATGATATTTATGATTATAATTTATAATATTATCTACGAACAAAATATATGAACGTACTTACGAATGTAGTATGTACCGTATAATATATATCACTCTATCTCTAGTCTCCTAGTCTCAATTCACTATATTTTAGATAAGCTTAACGTTTAAATATGTTACAAATTATTTGAAAACCCTGTTAAAGATAATCGAATAATATGTACGATATACGAATAGGTTAGCTATAGCTAGTCCAGTTTCACTACCTACCAAAGTGTTACATTATTCAATTCCAATCATTTATTTATTTTTAATCTATTTAAAAGCACAATAATTTTACATTAAACTTGATAAATAATATATGTACAAAATATTATGTTTACATTCGACATTTGTTAATGTCCGATACTATTGGTTCCTTCTAGTTTTCAACAATAATTAACAAACTAAAAAAAAAACATTTTTACGTAACTTTTATAATTAAAAACAAGCGGACACATTTTAAATTATTTTTTTTTCAACTTTTTAACCCTATTTACATCGTGGTGTCAAGTCACTATTCATTTCTGCAGTTAAAAATAAAATACAGTGACAGTTTGTTTTTAGTTAACTACGTGTGCATCTTGTGAAAATGTATCAACAATATCTTGACATTGAATTCGGTTCGAATGTATAATATTATGTGATAGTACTATGTTCAGTAATAGTTAGTATTATATTCAACAGTTCTTTAAGGTACCAACGTATTATACAATGCATGATTGTATAATATAATCCAAATTAATGAGAAAATAAGTTAAAAATAAAAACAACTAATAAATAAACTTTAGACAATTGAATTACGAATAATCCCTTAAATATATTTAATGCCCAGACAAATTATTTTATCAAATTATATTATGAAACAAGTTTACTTTTTTTCTTATCTATCAGTGACCATGTTAATGGCTAAATGTGCTCTAGACTCTAGAGTATTAGTTATATAATTATTTGATGAACTGAACACTGGTGGTACAGAAGAGTTATTATTATATTTTCTGTTTGGTTTTAAGAATTTTAGAAATTTTATTAATTAATTATATTTTTTTTTTAAGTTAGTAAGGACAAGGTTTTCTTTAAAAATATTTAAAAATATCGTAAATATATTATAAATACAATTTTTTTTATTGAGCTTTACCATGTCATGGGTAATTTAACATATATATCATATACAATTTTTATTTAAATATACGTTAATATAAATTAAATTGTACTCCCTATTACTAAGTGACTTGTTTAATATTATTAACACATAAATCTACTCATTTTTTTTCCGTTTGGTGTTAATCTGTTACTATTACTCTGTATCAGAAATAGACAACGTTTTATAGTTACTAACGTGTAACAATAATATAAAATAAATATTCCTACATAAAAAGAAGCTGTTTAACTCATATTGCTCGGAATAGATTTTTGTATACAATTACTTGACTCACCGTCTTTTAAATTACTATAATATCCGAGAATATCTTTCTTGAATGTACTCTTGAGTAATTAAATGGCTTCATTTGTCCTCCTCACATTGATATTTTTAAGGTTTCTCGCAGTGTACATCTTGAAAAAATTCTCCATTTTATATTCCTCTGTCCACCTCCAAATATGCGAAATTAACACATTTTAATGGTTATACATCGCACTAATGCTGATATTTCTTTTATAACGTCTACCTTTGAAGCACATTAGTTATAAGTACATTTTATGAATTATTAGTAAAGTATCTAAATCTGTAAATAAAACGTTGTGACTATATAGCTACAACAGTCTAAAGTAATAATGTATTTACGTATACGGTTCACATTTTCTGAATAAGACTACAGTTCAATTTGCTTACCTACATAGTTTAAATATACTATTATAAACCAATGAAAAATAACCAATTATTTAAAAAAATTCATCATTAAAAAAATTATCCAAAATGATTTAAGTTTTATAGAAGAACAGCGTTTAAGTGCTGAAAAAAAAACGTTTTAAACCATCGAAAAATATGAAATTTGTTTACGAAAATATACAGAAAATGTTAGATATTTTTCAACCAGTTAAATATGTTATGAACATAAAATATAAAATAATATAAATAATATATATATTTTTTTTAAATATATTTACGATTACATTTTTTGTTTGAGGTCCAAGAGTGGTCAATAATAAGAACCTAAATGAATCTCATTAATTGTTTTAAGTAACTAGGGCAGGCAAATTTGATAATGTGTAATTTACTGAGAATTAATTATCTTAGCTATTAAATAATAATTAAGCATACATTTGTGCATCATGTAAATAATAAGATCCTTAACATTCGGTTAATTGCACAATATTATATTATAATTTATAGTTAACTTTACCTAACAGAACTAAAAAATAGACAATGTAATAATATACATATACAACATATACACAAATTGAACTGTTTTTACGAGTTTCCAGCACGACCAAAACAATTTTTTTACAGCATCTTTCTAACACTTAAGAATTTAAGTTTCCGTAATGTTTGGCGTATACGTACGCTTCAAAAACTTGCATGCCCATAAGTCATGTACAATTGTAAAGTGTCACAAAATAAGTATTCTCTATAAATTATAGCAAAATCGGTTTCTATAACGATCGATAATCCGGTTTTTCGGAAACCATATTTTTCATATTATCATATTGGAGACGATTTTTGTCGTCCCGTATCCTCGTCACATACACCACCGTTGCACTCGGCCCACTGCAGTTCTTGTCACGTCGACCGTATAAATACAACGCACCAAAGTGGTACCCACCCGATCCGAGGCCCTCCCTAGAAAAGTCCAATAATACAATAAATATACATGTATATGATATACATGCTCTGCGTATATATTATTATGATATCATAATATAATACATAGGTACGGACGTTTGTCGGTATAAATCATCTTCGCGGTCGAACGGTAGGAATTTCTTTGTCTCGCAGCGAATCCGACGCGCGCCATTATTTATAGAATCGCGTATAGCTAGGTATATTGTTATATTATATTATTTTGAAGTATACGGAGGTACATCATATTAATACGCCGAGCCATATTATTATGTTATATGTTATATGCACCGCGGTAAACTATACCTATTTATATATACCCGTCGGACGACCACTGATAGTAATAATACGTTCCTCGACTATAACGTCGCCGATAAAAAGAATTTCGTTGATCGAGACGTATATATTATTATACATATGTGTATAGTCATATAGCGCCATCGCGCAATAATATGAAAATATCACGATATTATGTCTTCGGCTCGTATTGCAGTAGTTTTTCCACGTCCTCGCCGCGTGTAACGGACAGCGGTCGGACCGCCGGCAAGAAAAATATAGTAATAAATAAACGAGAGGGGAAAAAATGTATAAAAACCTATGTATAAGATTATAACATAAATATTCGTCGACCACCGCCGCTACTGACGTTCCGTTTCGGACAGTGTTTTATGGGCCGACATTATATGCGAATTCGTTATAATATACGCGGCGGCGGCGACGTTACGACTATATACTATTATAGATATATTCACTCGGCGGATACCTGCGACATACACACAACGGCGAGCTCTCGCGCGTATATAAAATATACGTATATATATATATATATATATATATATATAGGTATAAAACGCGTACATTATTGTAATAATACATACATATAATATTCGCAAGACCACCGTCGCTGCCGTTCGTCGTTAGAGCTAGGTCTTTCGCCGCCGTCTCTACCCCGTCCAGTTTCCGCCACGAAAACATATTTATTGCGTAATTTATGTGGACGTAAAAAGTCTACCGGTGCATTGTAAGCGAACTAATGACATACATATATACCCACATTGTTGTGGGCGCGTCCCCGCCAAACTTTCTCGAAGAGTTGCGAGAAGACGGCCTCCTTCGCCGCCGCCGAGGATTACGTTTAGACTCAGCAGAACAGACACAATGTGTATATATATATATATATGTTTATATATTGTGGATACGCCATTCCCCGTTACCTCACCACCTGCTGAGGCTATGTATACCATCCCCTTCCGATCGCCCCCGGTTGATGTTTCAGCCCCCCGCACACGTATACCACGGTATAGTATCCGCGGGTATCGCGGTAACGCTCGCCTGAGCGCCGCATCGGTGGTGGAAGCGAAGGGCACCGAAGGAGACGACGTTTGACGGGCACAATATTTAATCGTTCAGCTAGAAAATCGCATTCGCCCACTTCGAGCAGACTGCGTAGTGTAATAAACGTAGCGGGCAAAAAAGTATGCATCCATGGGGTCTCGAACGTGCAAGTTAGAAGGAAGAAAAAAAACGAAGAAAAAACACAACTTTAGCCGAAGTTTAGATCGTCGTCGTCGTCAGCAACGGCAATAAAACGGGTATTTTATTTTTTAATAGAATTTCCGGGAAGGGTCGGCTATACTTGTACCGTCATACTCAAATTGCACCCACACACTTCACAGGGTGGATCTAGAACCGTTACACTGAAGCCCCGTGAGGTAAAATAAAAAATGTCGTTTTCATACAAAACTCGCATTATTTTATATGATGTACATAAAATGTCTTTAAACCAAACATTGAAATAATTTAAACTTCATAATATTATATCATCAATTATGAACTATCCGAGTCAAAATAGCTCGGGTGTTAGCTACCGAGAGGTTTCAGTGTCGTATCGTAGATCGTCGTGAATACATCGACAGATCGAACATTAAAAAAAAAAAACACTACAGATCACCTTGTGTGTACTTAACGTGGTATCTTCTCACCATTGCTGACTTTAGACTAGATGTTTACATATGCATGAGGTACGAGTGATATATTATATAGAGTTGCAGAGAGTAGGTATGAATATTATGTGTAATGTGATATTCACTTTGCATTCCGCATCGTATCGAGTAAGAGATTCTTCAAAT